>CM062818.1:583385151-584794630 GCA_031772625.1 Pinus tabuliformis
GTTGAAGCTACAAAGATATTGGGATATAAGGGGATGGATAGAACCTGGAGAGACAGAAAAATTTTGAAGCCATGAAGATTCACAGGGGTCAGGTGGGAGAACGGGAATGAATATGATAGAAAGAATTGAGATGCTCAATGAGGATATCCATAACTTTGACAACCACCTTGCCCACCAAAGGAATCTCATTTTCAAAATGATTTTTATTGCAACCCAAGCAAAGTTTCCAACAAACAAACTTAAGGGGCCATGCTAAACTGTTTTGCGGGGTTGTTTATATTCTTTCCACGACTAGCCCACGTAGTTAACCAGGGGATTAGAAGGGGGCGGAGACCCCCTTCGTTGCGTCAATTGCGTAGCGGGGGAGTCATAGGTGGTTAGAGGGGTGTAGGTAACCCCACTCTATGGTGTTTTTGGACCCTATATTAGGATGGGCAGACCTACCTATGGTTTTGTGCATGATTTTTGGCACATGGTTTTTGATGTGATGGTTTTCGGTCCATGGTATTGGATGCTTCGGCATGTATAAATATGTATTATAACATTGAAAGGAATATAATGAAAAATCAAGCTGGTAGTTCCAATTTTGGGATCCAGGGGAAATCTCTGTGTATATGTGTTTATGTGTTATGCTCTCACATTGTTTATTTCTATGTTTTAGAATTCGTATGCAAGTAATTTTTGTATGGGTTTAAAACCTACATTTGGTATCAGAGTTGTTTTGGATTCAAGGGGACTCCTTTGTTTTTGAGGGTTTTTGCTCGAGCCTATGGTAGACCCTGTTCAGTGGGACATCTGTAGGATCAATTCTGGTAATGAAAGAAGGTGGCAAGCAGTGGAAAGATAGAGATTGAGAAATGTAATTGTCAAAGTTTTGAGTTGTGGAAACTCAAGATGGAGGATTTGTTGGTGGATAAAGATCAGTGGATCGCGGTAGATCTGGGTACTAAACCAACGGGAGTGTTTGATAAAGAATGGAATAAGTTGGATCTGAAGGAAAAGAGCACAATACGATTATGTGTCTCAGATTTAGTATTGTTGAATGTATCACGGGAAGCTACAGCAAAGGCTTTGTGGGACAAGTTAGGGACTTTGTACCAATGTAAGTCTCTGGTGAATAAAATGTTCCTACGGAAACAGTTGTATAACCTAAGGATGAAAGATGGAGACTCAATGAAAAAGAATCTGAATGCGTTTAATACTATGGTAAGTTAGTTATTGTCTGTTGATTTCAAAATTTCAAATGAAGATAGGTGCATTATTTTGTTGTGTTCTCTACCAGATTCATGGGATAGTCTGGTTATTTCAATAGATGGCAATGCAACTTCCTTGCAGTTTGATGAAATCGTATCATACTTGCTAATGGAGGAGATGAGACAGAAAAATATGGAGAGCCAAAATGGTGATGCCTTGTTTGTATGAGGACGGTCCCAAAACAAAAACAAAAATAAGTCATCAAGTGGGAGATCTAAATCTAGAGGGAGATCTAAATCTCTAGGAAAACTTGTAAAGGTGGTGTGCTATAAATGCGGAAGGAAGGGCACTACAAAAGGGACTACAAATCTAAAGCTCCTGAAAAAGAAAAGGGATCTGATGATTCTCCTTCTACAGAGGCGAAAACCACCTCAGATGAAGGTGGGGATGTGTACTTGGCTTCTTCAAGTACACATGTAGATCATGAGGCATGGTTAATTGACTCAGGTGCATCCTTTCACTTCACTCCCCATAGAGAGTGGCCTACAAGTATGAGAAATATGATGGTGGTGATGTCTTATTAGGGGATGATAGGAAGGCTAGAATAATTGGTTGTGGAAAAGTAAAGTTGAAGTTGCAAGGTGGAAGGGTTAGAACAATTCCGAGTGTTCTACATATTCCTGCATTGGCCAGAAATCCAATTTCTATAAGCAAGCTGGATGATACTGGTGTAAAAACAATGTTTGAGAAGGATACCTACAAGATGGTTCCGGGAGCATTGGTATTGATGCAGGAAGTTTAGATTGGAACTCCGTACAAGCTGCAAGGTAGCACTGTTGTTGATGGGTGCAACAGTTCTGTGTTTCCTGAAAGTGGAGCAGAAAATCTAGTGGCCTCTAGAGAGAAGACCATGTTGTGGCATCAAAGGCTTGGACATATCAAAGATAAGGGCCTTCAAATACTTCATGGTAAAGTTATGGTAGAAGGTATTAGTAATATCTCTCTGGATTTTTATTTCTGTGAAAATTATGTATATGGAAAGCAAAATCCGGTGAGTTTCCCCTCTGGTGGTAAGAGGGCGAAATAGATATTAGAGCTTGTGCACAGTGATGTGTTTGGACCTATGAAGGTTCCATCACTGGGTAAGTCTATGTACTATGTATCATTTATAGATGACTTCTCAATGAATACATGGATATATTTCCTTAATAAGAAATCTGAAGTCTTTGACAGGTTTAGAGAATTCTCTGGTGGAAAGCCAAACAGAGAAGAAGGTAAAGGTGTTGAGGACAAATAATGGTGGAGAGTTTTGCAGTAAGGAATTTGAAGAATTCAGTAAGAAGTGTGGTATAGCACGGTAGAAGACTACTCATATACACCTCAGAAAAATGGAGTTGTAGAAAGAATGAACAAGACATTGATGGAAAGGGTAAGAAGCATGCTCAGTGGTGTCGGGTTAGCACAAGAATTCTAGGCAGAGGCGATGGAGACATCATGTTACCTGGTCAACAGATCACCTTCGTCAATGTTAGAGGATAAGAATCCACAAGAGGTATGGACTGGTAAGAAACCCTCTCTTTCACATCTGAGGGTATTTGGATGTGATGCATATGTACATGTTCCAAAGGAGAAACAAACCAAGTTGGATAGTAAATCTGAAAAGTGCATCTTTCCTAGGTAAAAGATGGTTTAAAGGGTTATAAGCTTTAGAACCTAGTAACAAGGAAGGTTGTGTACAACTAAGATGTGATGTTGAGAGAGGTAAAAGATGTTATTAAACATGAATTCCAACCAAAGGAACCTAAGAAGATAGAGTTTGAGCTAAAGGAGGAAGAATAAAACTCTACAACAGAAGAGGAATCAGAAGATGAAGAGCCACAAACTTCGGTTGTGAGAAGATTAGTTCGAGAAAGAAGGCAACCAGAAAGGTATAGTCCATTTGTTTTCTATTCAAATTTTTCTTTATCTATTACTGATGATGATCCCAAAACTATGAAGGAAGCAGTAGATTCAGAGGATGGAAAACTCTGGAAAGAGGCCATGGTTGATGAAATGGAATCTTTGCACAAAAATGAGGCTTGGGATCTGGTGGAGTTGCTGGCTAGAAGGAAACCCACTGGTAGCAAATGGTTGTTGAGGAAGAAGACAAATGCAGAAGGAAGGATGGAGAAATACAAAGCTTGGTTGGTAGCAAAAGGTTATTTCCAGTTGTTAGTAATTGATTTTGGGGAAATTTTTTCTCCTATTGCCAAGGTAACCTCTATTCGATTACTTTTATCTGTTGCTGCTACTTTTGATTTTGAGGTAGAATAGATGGATGTGAAGCCACTTCACGGGGATCTGGAAGAGGAGATCTACATGAAGAATCCTGAAGATTTTGTGGTGAAGGGTAAGAAAGAATTGGTATGCAAGTTAAAGAAGTGTCTGTATGGGTTAAACTAGTCACCATGGATGTGGTATCAAAAATTTGATACATTTATATGGGGACTTGTCTTCACCAGAAGCAAAGAAGATCAATATGTGTATTTTAAATTAATTGGTGACTGTGTTATTTATTTGGTCTTATATGTGGATGATATGTTGTTGGTTGGAAATGACAAAGAAATTATCCAGGATTTGAAGATATATTTGTCCTCCAAATTCGACATGAAAGATCTTGGTGCTACAAACTATATTTTGGGCATGGAAATTAAAAGAGATCGGACAAAGAGGAAGCTCTAGTTAAACCAAAGGAAGTATGTCGAGACAATATTGCAGAGGTTTAATATGCAGGATAGTAAACCAGTGAAGGTTCTGATTCCTATATGTGTAAAGTTATCTATTGAAAAGTGTCCGAAGACACAAGAAGAGGGAGAGGACATGTCCTGTGTTCCATATGCAAGTGTAGTCAATAGCATGATGTATATGATGGTTTGTACTAGACCAGACATTGCACATGTAGTGGGAGTATTGAGAAGGTTTATGTCAAAACTAGGGAAGGAGCATTGGACAACAGTGAAGCGGGTTTTTAGGTATTTGCGTGGCACTAGTGATTATGGTTTGTGCTACCAAGGAAGACTAGGATTGGACAGAGTGTTGGATATTCATGGCTTTGTTGATGAAGACTGGGCTAGAGATGTGGATCAGAGAAGATCTACAAGTGGGTATGTGTTTAATCTATTTAGAGGTGCAGTCAGTTGGATGCGTAAGAAACAATTTGTAGTGGCACTATCAACTACAAAGGTAGAATACATGGAAGCCACTCATGCAAGCAAGGAAGCAGCTTGGTTGTAGAGATTGTACTCAAGTATGGGGTTAGTACAGGGAGATATAAGGATAAACTGTGAGAGCCAAACTGTAATTTTCTTGTCAAAGAACCATGCATATCATTCAAAGACAAAGCACATTGATGTTTAGTATCACTTTCTGAGGGATATGATAGAAGACAAAAAGGTGTTGCTAGTAAAGGTGGACACTCTGAAGAATACTGCAGATGCATTGACAAGATCTGTGAACTATGAGAAGTTCTCTTGGTGTAGAGAAACAATGGATATTGCAGGGCTGGATAAATGACTAAGCTCTCTTGTGGCCCCCCATGGAAAGAAAACAACAAGTGGGAGAATGTTGGGTTGTGTTATATTCTTTCCATGACTAGCCCACATAGTTAACCGGGGGGTTAGAAGTGGAGTGGAGCCCCCCCCCTTTGTTGCACCGATTGAGTAGTGGGGGGGAGTCACAAGGGGTTATAGGGGTGCAGGTAACCCCACTCTATGGGGTTTGGGGCAACGCTGCAGAAAATTTTGTTTTTGGACCCTATATTAGGTTGGGCGGATCTACCTATGGTTTTGTGCATGATTTTTCACACATGGTTTTGGACGTGATGGTTTTCGGTCCATGGTTTTGGATGCGATGGTTTTCGGTCCATGGTTTTGGACACGATGGTTTTTGGTCCATGGTTTTGGACGCGATGGTTTTCGGTCCATGGTATTCGATGCTTCGACATGTATGAATATGTCTTGTAACATTGAAAGGAATATAATGAAAAATAAAGCTGGTAGTCCTGGTTTTGGGATCCAGGGGAAAATCTCTGTGTATATGTGGTTTATGTGTTATGCTCTCGCATTGTTTATTTTCTGTGTTTTAGAATTTTGTATCCAGGTAATTTCTGCACAGGATTAATACCTACATATTTTAAGCATGGAATTTTTTGTGAAAGAACCTAAGTAGTGCTTAGGCCAATGATGCAACTACTAAGGAGAGGTTTACAAGAAGCACACTCAATGAGTGATTCCTCGTAAAACAAAAATATTCCAAATAGAGCTGGAAAAGGAACAATCAAGGAGCTTGAGGATAGTTTGATAGGCATAGTTGAGACAACACACCTAGACAAACCCAATATGCCTATTTTTGGAGATTTTTAGCCATTGGAATTTTACTATGGGGAATCACCTAGTAGAAAATATTCACTTAAGTGATACCATTAGGATGCCAAATATTCCTCCAAATCCTTGTTTTCGAAGACATACCAACTTGGGAAAATTGACACCCATATCCTTGTATGACTATGCCACTAATTAGGTTCCATTCTCACAAATCTTTGGACTATCCAAGGATTACGTTTAACTCTTGGAGAATCCAATCTTGGGATCAACAGTGATTTCATGGTTTAGTAAGAAGCAAGCTTCTATGACACTTAGCTCTGTAGAGGCAGAGTATATGGAAGAAATTTTGGCGAGTTATGAGGCTATTTAGCTTCACAAGTTGCTCACAAATTTATTTGTTCAAGAGTTGGAACCTAGGTGGATACATTGTGATAACCAGAGTTTCATAAAACCCTCATATAATCCATTGTGCCATCATAGGTCCAAGCATATTCAGATTAAATATCATTTAGTTCGACACAAAGTCTAGACAAGAGCAATGAATCTTCAGTATATATCCATATATGAGCAGGTTGCAGATATTATGACCAAGCCCTTAGTGAAGGGAAGTTTGTCTTGTACAGATAAGCTATGAGTGGTGCCTAATACCTTCCTCATTGAGAGGGAGCATTGATGTTTTTAGCAAGAGGACAAGGATTTTTGCATTGGCTAGTTGCCAAGCATGTAAGAATCATTAATTAAATTATTTAATGTTTGTTACAAAGCTAGAAAAGCTAAGGAAAAGTAACTTTAATTACATTAATGAATTTGTTTAAATCTCAAGTAAGTTAGCATTTAATCCTGGCCATTCATCACTTTAGATATTACGGTTATGGATTTAACTCAATAAGAAATTATAGAAACAAGCCTAAAAAGAGTGGAAAGATACAATTTCGAGAGAGTGATTTTCTGAGTGAGTGTGATACTCAAGGCCAAGAGAAAAAAGTTGATGAGATATATTTTCTATAGCAAGGAAGTCACCCCAGTGTATTCATCTAGTGGTTTTTGCAAGGCCATGAAACTTGGGGAAGGAGGAGGTCAATTTGGAGGAGTTGTTACCTCACACATGTTCTAGATTCCACTGTACAACACACACAAGCTGAACATCATCTCACAGAAGGGTTTGTACAGGTTTGTGGATCAAGATTGTTGGTTGGGAGTTTGATATAGGATTTTTCTGAGGATTATATAGGCCATACAAGTGCCCAATTTATTTCAGAAAATTTATTGTAGCATGTAACTTTCTCAATGGGTCATTTTCCTGAATAGGGAACCCTCATGGTTCTGATAAATAAAAGTGAAGATCAATTCGAGTAGAATTTTCTCCATGTGATTGATTTCCTATATTTTGCTTTTGTTTAATAAATTTTATATTTGGTAATTGAATTAATGTTTTCTGGCTTATATAAATTACTAGGAATTAAAATCAAAGCTCTAATTTAGAAATCAACACATACCACCGAGACCAAGAATAAATATTGTAGAGTTTAAATTTTTGATACTCATCCAACCAAGTTTTGAGAGGGAGAAGAGATGAAAATTGATGCAAAGGTTGTTTTCTTTCATACTATGTATCCAAACACTGATTTTCTCCCATTACCAGGGATCCATGTTAACTTACTTTGGAGGAGAAGGAGGGTTGCAAAGAGAAGCTTCCAAATATTCAATCCACTTCATGACAAAAGGAAGTGGTGATATAGGCTGCAAATTCATTCCCCTAGATACTTTTTAAGTATATCCTTTTTCGAGCATTCATTTTTCCCCAAAATGAGCCTCCACAACATCTTGGATCCCAACGCTATGTTAACCAGGGCAGCATGTTTGACTCCTAGGGGCTCAAACAATATTCCAATTAATTAAGTGAAGCTTCTTTTGATTGGATTTCCCCCTTGTTACAAAAAAAGACCTTATATATTTCGCTATGGAGGACATTGACATTACACCATAAAAATTTGTTTCACATAATCTTTCATTCAGAAGGAAACTACTACTTTTTTCTCCAAAATCAAACATATGGAAACTTTCAATAACATGCAAGACTAAGATATCTAATGTTTGCGGTGTTCTGAAATAAATAGTAAAATGATGAATACTTATGATGATTACATTTATTTTAAAATTTCTACATATTGGCTTGTAATATGTATAAATATTAACAACCATTCTAACTTAGCAGTAACATTTGAAACTTTGGTAGTTAGACAAGAAAGATCATACCTCTGATGCTTCTTGGTATGCTTACAAATTTCCATTACAAAATCTTCACCTTCTTAAAATGCTAGAACCTCGCTCGGTCCATGTGGGTGATGACATGCCACATCTACATTTTAAAGAACCTTGGAAATTCCTGAGAGAGAAAAATATGTTTCCTATATTTTGAACTTGAAAAAATTCAGAAATTTCTCAAGTATACAAATTATGTGGCAAACAAAATATGTCAAAAATTAACTTTAAGAAAAGAAAAAGAATATATATATATATATATATATATATATATATATATATATATATATATATATATATATATATATATATCAATACATATACACACACACACAGACACAAAGACTTTTGATAAGAAAATCCGTCAGGTTACACTCAAGGAAAGTTATGAGTGGTGTATCATTTGGTTCAAGCTTTTGTGGATTAATGGGCAGAGCATTCTCATGATGCAGACATGTCTCCAAAGCATGTCCACTCAAATAAATCACTTTTGCAGGATCTCTATTCAGCTTTGACAAATCTTACAATAATCCCATGAACCATTAGACTATATGCACTAGAAATAAATAAATACAATAATTAGAAATAAGAATAAATAGGTATATAATCTTCAGAAAGGACCATATTTAACACTATATAGAACATAATAAACATATCAAATTAAGAGGAGAACGTATATCAAATTTGTAAAATAGATTATAAAAGGAAAAATGAGTTAAAAATTGAAGGCTCAATCCACGTGTATATAATATGTGTACAACTACAATTAATTCATAAGGATCTCAGTTAATATATGTAGTATTAAGAACAATGAAAAGTTTCAATTTTTTGTACATCACACATTAATTTCTTAGGTTATAAATATATGAGGATTATATTAGGATTCAAGACTATTAAACATAATAACAAATCACGTTTATAGCTCATATAGCATTCGAACAGATGCTCAATGTCAACATGATCACCAAAAACCAATAATGAAGAAACTTTATCACCATTTACCAAAAAATGAAGTGTTTGATACAGGGAACAGTGAGAGGAATATTCGGACCCGTGGAAAGTTCATAACTTGATGATAATGCTTAAAAAAAGTAGATGATGCCAAACAAAATGAGAAAGGATTGAGAATTCTAGACACATAGGAAGGTTGTTGTGCTACCTACACAAACACAAGTTGTATATGTAGGTGAAATAGAAACTTGATCCAAGGTGATGCAGATAAGTGGGAATTTTTTTTATGAGAAAACTTGAATGGGCTTTTTATGATAAAACCCCATTGGAAAATGTTCAGGTTGTTCGACCCCAAAGCAAGGCACAAAGTGGGAAAAGATCATTAGAAAAACCCCAAAACAAAAGAATCTCAACTTCAAAAAAGTTCATCAATTAAACCAGACCCCAATCTCTAATTATCACTCGTTTAAGAGATGCTCGGATTGAGAAGTTTGGAGGACAAACAAGTATTGTTGTTCCAAATACTAATTCTAAAACTCCTTTCTTCCCTTCGTGGGAGAATATGGATGGCTAGTTAGGGTTATATAACATGTCTAACTTGTAAAATGTATCTTAAACACAATAAACACCTCTCTTTAATATGAATTTCATAATCCATAATCTTATTTTCCTTGATTTAAATGGTTATGGAGCACTTCAAGAGATATACTAACTTGAAATCTCACATTGGTTTTAAACAACAAACATTATTGATTATTGACTATTAATATCTTAAAAATCCAAGTTCCATGTCAAGTACTTTAAGGTATTTGTAGTCAAAAGTATCTATGAAAATTAGTAAATTGAACAATTCCAAATGCATGTCAAAACAATGTGGCCTTTAATAGAATATCTCCTTGACAAATGCATATATTAATCTATAAAAATAGTTCTCAAAGCTCGCTTAAATTTACGAAGTTAAATTCTTGAGTATAGATCAAATAACTTCTCATCAACCATCGCATGATGCACTCTTTCAGAAATCAAATTCCAAGTAGTTCATGGGTATAATGCTTGTCCTCATTAGCTTCTTCACTATTTAAAAAAAAACTATCATCCTCAAGTGTAGAAAATGGATTTTGTTGAGGGTAACTACAAACATGAATAGTTATGGAACAAACTCCCCTTTAATGTTAAGGACCCGTAATGAAGATTTCATCTACCAAGCCAAGGAAACATCACAATAAACAATTACCTATTAAGGTCGCACTAGTAACTCATATATTTTCACTATTTATTAGCTTATATATTAAAGTTCTAGTAATAAACCAAAGTGAAATTTTTCTTTGTAACCCATTACCCACTGCTTTGTTCTTAATCGTAACAAGCTCATTAGTCCCATTACCACCTCTAGTTATATGTCAACATATCAGATTTCCTTCATGTTTTCTTATGGATTCATGTCCATTTAAATATCTTTTCCTTAGTGTGAATAAAAATAATTTTTGCACTAATACTAGTGACACTCATACAAATAGTGCAATGTGGTGCACATTTGTTTCATTTTCTCAACACAAATAACTTATGGATGCCATGATACCTTAAGCTTTGGTTGTATCCACATTTTTTAGCAGAATATTCATCTTAATTTAAATAAGAGTTGTGATATCATATAGAACATTCCTATCTAGCTAATTAACTCTAAAGAAAATTTATGATATATAGATGGATAGGCTTTATGATTGACTTTGAGTTGTGCATACTTGAAATTGTGCATGTTCTGAATGCCACAAAATTTCTTAAGAAATTTTCTAAATAATTAGCATGCCATCCATTCGAGCATCTACAAAACATGTTAGTAATGGCCCTAATATAAAAATAAATTAGGATCACTAATGTTATATCTTAATATTTAGCAACAAAAAAATGTAGTTACTATTAACCTAGTTAGTGTTATTCAATGGTATGGTTTAAGCTTCTTGTTATTTGTTCTACACATAGGTAAAATTGCTCAAAAATTTCAAGATCCTACAAAACTCACACATTACCAAATATTTTATTAGTCTAAAATACCATCCATTTCCATACCAACTTTGCATCAAGAACATATTAAACTATGCAACAATGAATACAATAAGTGCTGCAATATCTAGTCAATATTGTGAAATAATAAGCTATATCTACTTACATGGGAATACCAATGTATAAGTTCATAAAACCTAAAATTTCCCTTGATGCCTTTTGTCACTATTAGTGTGAAAAATCCATTGAAAACAAAGCAATTGCTTCTTTTTTTATGCTTCTCCAGAATCTTTCTGTTTTGACTTGAAAGTGTTCTTCTCATCCCAGCTTAGCTGATTTACAAAATTCATTTCCAAAACTGGCACATTGAACTCACTGTTCAGTATTCAGTCCATCACTTCAAGGTGCTTGAAATTGCCCAGGAACATCACCATGCATACCAGGCTGAGAAACCATGACTGTATGTTGTTGTAAGCCTATGTTAGGTTAAAGTAGCATACCCAATTTCACTTTTAACAGATCACAACCAACCAAAAAACATTAACCAAACAAACAAATATCTTCGAGTGAATGGTACAACTAAAAAATATTTGATAAACAATTACCAACTTTGAAGAACTGAAAATATAATTGCATCTATTCAGAAAAACAATAGATGCACAAACTTGTCAATGATCTTCTTTATAGATATGTCAATGGTAACATGGATTTCAATCCTCAAATGATGGAACCAGAATATCTAATAGCTAGCTGTTATGATAACATTATTGATTGAAACAACATAAAACACATAATGAAATGAGGATTAAGAAATTCATGGGCCGACTAATTTATTATTTTATACAAAATTGAGAACCTTTAGAAACGTTTCATGTGTCCACCGACATGACTTTATCAGTCTTTCGCCGACAACTCTTCCAAACCTCAATACCTGGATAAAAAAACTGTCAGAGTTGGTGAATGGTGAATGCGTTGAGTTAATAAGGGCACCACCTTTAACATGAATTCGCTGTTGACTATACGTAGATTTCCCTCCATCATTTGAGTATTTTTATGTTTAGTTACATTATAAGTGCAATTGGTGAGTGAATATAAATACCCGCTCCAATCCTGTTCTTCCACACTTCTTTCTCGAGTTATTTCCTGTGATGCAATTCTGAGCCGTTATTGTCATCGAAGGCGTCTTTTTTAAGCCGTTATTTTTTTAATTCTTGTATTCGTGAATTCTGCTCTCAAAGGATCAATCAGAATTATGTTGTAGCCAATAGAAAATAGCGATTGGATAGCAATAGGTGAAGGAAGACATGGTTGCTCCAATGTTCATCCGTGCTCTGAGTTCGGAAGAGTGTTGAGGACACGCTTTTGTATCAACACAATGAAATAGTTTCTCTACTTTCAGGGTGATTCCCACCTCCCTTCCCTGATGAATTGTTTTATAAGTATCCAGTTCCCGCATTTTCCAGCATTAATGCATCCCTGTTTCATGAGGATTAAGTATTTATAAATATTCAGTTCCTGCATTAATGTATTCATGTAGCGAAGGCAATTGTAGAGTGACTTGGCGAAGGTTTTCTTCACGTTAATGCCGCAGTCGTTTATGAATATCTCATATCACTGATTGTTGGAATGAGTAGCGGTAGACAAGGAAGCAACCATTGTACATCAACCAACAGAAATAAAAATAGCAGTATTGTTGATGCTATGGAGATAATTCGTATTGGAAATAAGTTAGGGTTTTTGACCTACAGAGACATTGTTGGGAAGACTGGTGTGCTGCTGTGTCCCCTTATATACATCAACAATTTTACTGGTGTGCCGCTATTCATTTCAAGTGATTGGAATGTTACATTAAATTCCAATTTTAAGAATTCAACAACCATGTAGATATCGAGTAAACCCAATGACTTAATTAATCGAGCACTTCGTAAAATGAGAGAAATAATCATCAACTTTATATTCTCATTTGTCTCTTCAATACCTCCTGGAAGCTTCGAACATAGAAAAAGGTCACGAACTTGTTCACTGGTGATCTCACCATCCTTGTCGGTGTCCACCTTAGAGAAAACCTTGGTATACTTTTGAGCATCAGACTGCATCGTCCTTGGCAAGGACAGTTGGATGTTTCCTCCCACGATTGAAGTTGTTGCACGAACTCCAATAGATAAAGGCACAATTGATGTTTTATGTGATTTATCTAGCTGATTATTCTTAGCCAGAGCTGGTGTTGGTACAAGAGCCATATAAGATGAAACATTATTGATTGAATACAGAGGCTGCGAAGCTACAATCTATTTAGACTGAGAAGGGTAGCAGAAAAACATCTCCACAGAAAATTAAAAATGAAGAAAAACCATTTCCATCAGCGAACATGCCTTTAACATCACTTAGTCCTACAGATAAGATGGATTTGATGTTATCTTGTAAGATTTTTTATGGTACTTATGGAATTAACCCTTCTGAGAAATGTTGAAGTTTCTTGCCTGAGACCATCTTGCTTGAGTGACAAGTGAGCATTTCCCCCTAATTTTAACACCCTGCAGAGCAAAAACATTGCTAATACGTCCAACGGAAGTTAGTCCATCAAATCCTGAACCTGGCCACTCTGTCAAAACACTAGAAATTCGTGGCCACTAACCTATTGTACCAACTCCAGGAATTACCATGGAAGCTCCCTACAAACGGGTTGGTGTTGGAACTCTTTAGCAACTGGCACACTGAGTTGTATCGTGGGACCTCTGATGCGGATCGTGTAGCCATAGTGGGTGGTGAGATTTGAGGTGTAGGAATTTGAGATGCTACTGGTCCAAACAAAGTTGCCCTCACAATATTTTTTGTCAACTCACAACCACTCTATGCTACTGTTAATCGCTTTAAATCATTGTAACACTATTTCCCTTCCAAGGAAACCTGTGGCATTCTGATCAGCATGCATCCATATCTTCAGAGTGCATAGACATAATGATTAGATAATGAAAAAGGAAGAGAGATCATCCAACTTCAAATCCAAGAATGCACGTTTCTGGCAGAATTGTGACAAACAACACATCTTGCTCTTTCTTAAGATCATATTCTGTAAGATCTTAACCTATGGTCCCAACATCACACTAATTTAATTGGGCGCAATCAAAGCATGCTTGAACAAAGAGAATATAAACCTTATAAATGAAATGAATCGTAAAATTAAGCATCAAGTCTTTCATTAGTTATTATGGTAGTTGTGTTATTGTGCACATGCATATATTGAAGTCTATTGAGTGAGTGATCTAATCATTACACCAGCATTTCTCTCTGAAAGAACTCTCCTAATTGCCTTGCTGCCATAATTTGTACCATTAGATTTTTGTTAGACGATTGGGTTACCATTGTCCATTGATTTGAATTGAATGACGGTTGCTGCTCGGTCTTTGCAGTTAGCTACCCCTGTGGTGGATGTTTATAAGAGTCCATGGATGCTAGACTATTGAAGCTGGAGCTCATCTACACCTGCGTGAGCAAGAATTTCATGGTTCGCATGCTCTTCTTCGCAATTGCCCTGGCTGTTGTGTCCATTCTCTATGTTGTATACGACACCGCGCCAGTCTCAGCGGGCATTTAATTTGCCCAATCTCATGGCCTTTAATTATTCATTTTCCTTCCTCCGTGATGTAAAACTGTTTCTAAAATTACACACTTGTTAAATAATTTCACATTTCACTGCGTATTAATTATTGTTATGGTGATTCCTATTGAACCCTCTTAAAATCTAGTGTTCCACTCTGACCGAGAACTATCGTCCTTCCTCCAAGTGTAGGCAATCCAGCTACTGAGAGTTTGGGATGAAAGGGTTATGATGGGAGGAGTTACCATGCTAACTACCTCTCTCTCCCCCGTCGGCCCGCCTTCAGCAAATTACACCTATGGCTACAAGAACCCCACTCTGCAACTTGATTATTTTACCACAAATGTTGCAACCTATTCAATTCCCCTTTATTTTCAAGTTTCTTGTTTAATCATGTCAATTTTATTTATGCAGGGATTTTCTTTTGCCATACAGTTCTAATGATGGAAACAGACTATATGCCAAGGTAAATGTAATTTTAATGAATTTAGGTTCTTTAAAAGCTTATGCAGATATTTTCATACAAAGATCCTAGTGTTTAAATCATCTACTTTAATCCAAAGACAAAATCAAAGCTTATGTACCTACAATTTGCTTATAAAAATCTGATTAAGAATGATTTGGGTGGAAAAATCATGAAAGAATTATCAAGGGTCTAGCTCAGTGACACGCTAGTAATGGTAATGGAAAAGAGCCCTCAGATTTCTATCAAAAAAGGAATTGAAGAAGATCCTTGAATCATTAATAGAATTACAAAAAGAAGTTGCAAGGATTGTTTATCAGGTAAGGAAATTCAAGCAGTAATTTATGTGTGGAAGAGAGAGGTATGCAAAATCTTTAGTATTCTTGAATGCAGACTTGGAGAAACTCTTTTACATACAATGTGTTTGGGATATCCATGTACATTTGGAATTTAATATTTAGAATTGTTTAAGATATGAAAAAGGAAAGGATGTTTAATGGGCCACCTTTGTATGCTTTGTGTTTGTAATTGTTTTCTGGCAACAATCTCATGTAACATGCTTCTATTTGCATTCTTGAAGTAAATAACTTTAGTTTAAGTACGAATGTTCTCTTTTCTGTAAATACTTGTGAGACTTTTTTATGGTTGTTGATGATGGTTTTTTCTAAAGTTGTTTATTTAACTTACAATGGTCCTTTTGCTAAGCCACTATGAGGGAAGTCGATGTGCTCTTAAAAGAATCCAATATTTTCACATGGCTTCATTCAAACCCTCTTTTTAAAGATTTTATGATTGGGAAGCAAAGTTGTGAACCCCCTGGATAAACCCTTCAACAATTCACAGGAGACTAGCATCCAATTAAATTCACATGCTCTACCCAACTCACTTACTGTACCTCAGTTTCAATCTTGATCTGTCAATTAGACAACACACAGTGCATAGAACTCCACAAGAAACATAAGCAATAAAATTAGTCCATGGCTACACCGAAGCTTGAAGATATCAACCATCCTCCTACAGAACAACTACATGGGCTGGATTATTGCATTGACTCCAATCCACCATAAGATTTCTAAGAATCTTCTTTTCCTTTAGCCAATGATGATTTTTTCTCTTCTACATTGTTGCCTTCTCTTTCTACCTAAAGAAATGCTTATGTAAGTAGAGAGTATTTTTTTGTACTCTGTTTTTGGCATAGGCCTCTTAGTTTCTAGGAGTGCGAGAATCGATGCTCTTTTTAGAGTCAGTATGCTTGCTTCCAATGGCCTAAAATAGGCTTAGGCTTGAATGTATATCCTTTTTATAGTTTCCTGTGATTGTTTTATAGTCATGCCTTATTTTGCAATCAATTATTATGGAATATTGTACTTTTTACAGTAGCTTTTCTTGCAGTACAAGTTCCCAAACTAATCTTCTTTGATGTATAAATATGTTGTGCCGTAGCGGAGGCAATTATTCTGGCATTTCAACATTACATTTTGATGCTAGGAACCACTGTGATGATTCCAACTCAACTGGTTCCTTCGATGGGTGGTGGTGATATAAGCATTTTTTATTTTTTGGAATTTACAATAATTGTTTTCTTTGGATAACTACGTAATTTATCTCATATGCTTGTTCGGTTAATTTTTTCTTTTGTGGAACAGATTGATAAGGCACTGGTAATACAAAAGTTACTGTTTGTTGTTGGCCTTAACACATTTTCACGGCCATCGTTTGGAACTCATTTGCCTACAATTTTTGGTGGTTCATTTCCTTTGTCATACCTGTTGTGTGTTGAAAAAGGACATTTATCAAGTTTGCAAGAATTAATACAGAGTGCCAATGCAGATATTGCATTTATTAAAAGGGAATGCAAAGACAAGGTGCGAGAGCTTATAACCCAATTGGATCTGTCAAACAAGCGACAAAAGGCATTATTGCCAAGGCTACAAGCTGCATGGGATGATAGAAAAGTCACAAAAAGCATGCATTGAGTTATTACTCAGTGTTCAAGGGGGATTCAATAGAGAAGAAAACTAGAGATACAAAGCACACGCCTAATACGAGACTTGATATTTCAGCCATCAACAAAGAAAATGTATCCGTCAAGGTTGTCAAGTTAGACTGGCTACAAAAGTTATCATCCTTAAAGAAATTAAAGAGAAAATATTTCTGAAAGATGATGGAAGGATCTCATTGTTTCTTCAGGATGACCTTGAAATTTTGGAGAGGGTATTCCAAGAGTTCAAGAAAGAAAATATAAGTATGGTCAGTAAGTTAATTGGTGAAATAGTTGCAAAAGATAAAAAAATTACTAATCATAATCTTCACAAGCAGAGCTTGCGTGGTGAGTTTTACATTCCCATGAACATTTTAACCAATGGAGAAATCAATGGTGGTAGAGACAGACAGTTGGAACTTGACTTGAACAAAGATGAAATTAAGAACTGCAATCAACCATGCAAGTCAAGTTATTTGGATGGTTTGCAAGAAGTGCATGACAGACAGTCTGGCTAGATAGAGTAATGTTCAAATTGAAAAGAAGGGATCAAAGTTTAGGCAAGACATGAGAGATGAATGGGCTTGGCATTGCAAGAGTAGTATTACAACATTTAGATGATGAATGTGAAGTCCGAGCACTTTCTTTATCAAACCACTATCTGGAAACTAAATTTGGAAACTTAGAGGAAAAACTAAAAGTAGATAACCATTTCAATAAAGTTCTAATAAGGAATCCAGATAGAGAATCTTTTGAGGAAATGCCAACATTAAGAGAAAACACCAATTATAGATCAGCAATTGGGATGAACATAAAAATAGTGAATGATGATGAAGAGCTGAACAATCGACTTCTAAAAAGGATTTCTCATCTCAGGGTACAATTGAAAAGAGATATACATCAAACATAACTAAAGCCAGCATGTTATTAAATACAAGTCCAATAGCATAGTAACTTTTTCTCAACATTTACTCCATTTCCATATCTATCATTGCTGACATTGTTTATGCCTCCTTATTATCCATAGAACCTCTCCCTCCAAGGAATCTCCCCCCTCTCCTTAATTGAGGAACCTACAAAGAAATAAGTCATTCGAAATATTATTTTATAACAACTAACTATATCACAACAATTGTAATCTTCATAGTATCATAACAGCTAGATAATTAATATAATTAAAGAATTCTTTACTTTTTATTGCTATACGATTTCTATCACTAAAACATTTTTTTTATAAATAAATTAATATAATTAAAAAACAACTAATTGAATATAAATTATTGCTGAAAAAAATTACAAACCTGACTTTCATCATATCTAAACCAAAAATACTAATAATAGTGGTTGACATGGAGTTGAACTTCCTTAAACTACAAATAGGTTAACACGTTATTACAAATATGGTTAAACTATAATGTTGAACTTAAACCATAAATAAAATATGTTAACATATTACTATAAATATAGTAAAACCATAATAAATAAGAATACCAATAGCATGGGTTAATTAATCTTTATATTTTTGTATTAGCTCAAGTTGGATGAAGAGTTTCTGGTAGAGACTTAACGTATTATCAATTAGAGAGAAACAATTCTATGAAGGAGAGCCATCACCCATGTTAAAGTGCAATGGAGACACTTTAGCCTAGAAGAGGTTATCTAAGAAGATGAGAGTTTTGTGTATGAATATTATCATGAGTTATTTAAAGGACAAGATAACACTAGGGGTGGTGTTATGATCAAGGGGGGAAGATGTAACACCCCTCCAATAATTGTAAATATTTGTGAGTTGTTTGCATTTAATTTTGTAACTGAAGACTTAATAACTAATGGTCCGAGTTGAAGCCTAGAGGAAATTTGATTAATTAAAGTGTATTTTTGTATTTGTCCTTAGAAAAATAAAAAATAAGGGAATCTTGGGATTCACCAGAGGGAAACTTAGATAGAACTCTTTTACGAGACATTTACGATTGAGTTACCTTATTTATTTTGATATAAAATATGATCTCAAAAGAAAGGAACCAAGGAAGGTAGCTAAGGAAAAGGAAGTTGGAGGCATTAGAGGGAAAGGGAAATATACATAAAAGCCTATACAGGACATTGTGAGGATAAGGAATGATTCTTCTTGAGGTATTCCTGAGCGAGACAGAGAGCTAGTGGAAGCCTCAAGATTAAAATAAGTTCCAGGTTCGACATTGGAGGGTTTTTTTTCCTGTGAATTAAGACTGCAAGGGTTTTGACAAAGAATCAGTCTCGTATAAAGATGCTTGGGGGAATGAAAAGGGCGTAATTTCCATTGTCAATGTTGGGTGGTGAGGTTCCCCTATGAATTCGTAGACGACCCAATATAACAGATAAGTACTCATAATCAATACCTATGATAATGTGGAATTTCTGTGTAGAGTTATAATTTCTTGCATGAAGTCGATTTTGGTTAGTTTCATTATGAAATGTGTTTGTGAATCAGAGATTGACATACAGTGGGAGTATAATATGCATGTGCAATCGTATTTTACAACTAATTAGCCACAAAATGTGTCTATATTCTAAAAAAAAGAATAATATGTGACATATATGTTGTGTGAAAATTCGGGTTTTATGAGAATAAACAATGTAATAAAAAACATGGTAAGTGATTATATCGTCGAGTAAAATATTGAGGGCATTTCCTTTCTACAATTTCACAAGCTAATATGAAATTAAAAGCTACCCAACAGGGTTCTCTACGTGTTGAAGGATTGTGAATTAAACTAGATAGGTACTAAAGAACTATATGAAGAAGCTAGTATTAACATAATGGAAAAAAAGAAAAATAAAAGTGAGAAAGGGTTGCCACTCATGTTGGTTTCCTGATAAGGCTGGACTGAATCAGCAACTTGGGAGCAATCTTGAACCAGAGCCAATGGATAAACAAAGTCGAGACGCTTAAAACCCAATTCCAGAATGAAATTCCTATAATTACTGTGCACTAAAAGAGAGGAAAGAACTCTATCATACACATCAAAATGATAGATTAGAAACCGGGCACTACATAAAATTGTAAGTTAGATAAAATAGCCCTCTTTAATGAAAATAAAGTTTCTATTAACAAGGAATTCTAAACTATTCCATACAGAAGAACATAGAAACTCAATTATTCTTAAAACAAAAATTGACTATAAATTAAAGAGGAAAGGCATTTGCATACCCATAAGATATGAAGAATTGAGTTCAAAGAGCATATAACTTAAATTCATCATGTTTCATCATCGATGAGCATACAACAAAATGGAAACAAAATTTATACCGTGAATGTAAGTGAATAAAGGGGAAAATTACATATAACAGAACCAAACTTCACTGAGGTGTTCTAAGTCTAATACAGGACTGCCAAGCTTGAACAGGAAATAAAGAACATAGTTTACATACTCGATAACCATTATAGCATTATGAACCCCAAAAATACTTCCTTGGACTATAATTCATGTGTCATATATAAATGCGGAATTTTAGAAACATAATTTTGGAGAAAATAAGTATATAACATAACTCTAATAAAAACACTATAGAAGGGAGAAAATATTGAGTTTAAGAACCCATAAAGGAAACCCTCTATCAAGATTCCATGCTCAGAAGCCCTTATGCATAGAAATTCAAGGAAAGGCACTACATTGGTGAAATAAGATATTACCTATGCAAGAGATCTACATCCAGGGGGGGTCACAGTGAGAAATATTTTATTGAAAAATGATTAATGTAATAAAGAGACTGTAAATAAGTGAAATCAGTATGAACGATACCTGAGAGAAACATGACTTCGAATCCATATTCGGTGACCTCTAAGAATAAATCAGGAAACCCTCAATAAGTCAGGAAACCCTAGGGTTTAGCGAATACAAGACTTGATTCTTTCATAACTCTGGAAAGTTTAGTACACCGGCTACTTACCTAAAGTTCCTGGTAAGTTTGAGTGGAAAGTGGAGAAATCATAGCCATTGTTAAGAAAAAATTGTAAGATTAGAGAACCATCATTAACCTTAGACTGTTGGAAGGCCATACATGACAGCTAAGTAGAAAACCACTGAAAAAAGGGTTTGCAAATGAAGAGAATGAAGGTCGACCTGTAATGGTTGCAACAAAATGCACATGGCACAACTCCTTGCCAAATGATCGATGAAACCCAAGCAAAATTGGGTAGCTTTACTTATCTTCTTGCAATAAGGTAGAGCCATGCGATTAAAACTCTACCTAATCGATGATGTGTCTCCATCCAAGTGCGATATGTAGGTTTTTGAGAAATTTATCAAATGCGTCATTGGACAGTTGGTGCCTTCTCAATGCACCTGGGGACATGATGAGTTATGTGCTAATTATCCAATAATATCAAACAAAATATCAATGACTTTTCTATGGAAAGGGTATATAGCTCAGTGGGTGTGATGTTTAAAACCTTAGTTATCAAACAATGATATATGTCCATCCTAATATTTATGAGTTTGCTTACTAAATCTTATTAATTTTTCTTATACCCTTTACTAAGAGTTATGTGGTATGAATCAAAGCCTCATAGGGTCTTCTTCATTATAGTATTCCTTGTAAAGGTTTAATGAAAACCATTGATATTTTATGTATATGTTTGATGATTGTTACATGTAAAAAAAAATTATAGACATAAGAAATCTTTGAAACTGTGAATTGCATACAAATTATATATATATATATATATATTATATATATATATATATATATATATATATATGTATATGTATATATGTATATATGATATATATATATATGTATATGTATATATATATATATGTATGTATGTATGTATGTATGTATGTATGTATGTATATTAACAAAGTCGATTACTATATTTCTATTCCAAAAAGAAAAAGAGGGAGGCATGCTTCCATTACATCAAGGAAAAATGGAGAGAGGCATCCTAGAAGAAATACATAGGAAAAAAAATAGTTATCTTCCAAGCCCTTCCCATTTTGTTTCTAAGGTTACCAATTTCACTATCCTTATAAATACTTACATACTGATTGAACAACAATTTACACTTACGTAACATAAAAAACTATTAATTGAAGACCTTTGCAGAAAGAGAAGAATGAACAAATTAATACTAATTTTTGTTGACTAAGGGTTCCTAAAGGGATTGAGGCTAGTTCTTGTTCCTTTGAATGTTAGATTTTTCTCCTATCTGATTAATAAGTAAGGTCATCAAGTAGTTGATCGTATTCTCCATATTCATACACTTTTGTTTTAGAGCTGACGTTTCTTTCGTCTTCTCTTCCAATTGTCTCTTTGGGAAGGAATTCTCATATTTTGGTTCAAATTTGTAGCCTTTAACCATTTCTTTGACCTGCTTAATCATGAATTTCTTAGTTGTACAAATTGCACAGTTTTCATAGGTTGGAACATTTTCTAGCGGGTTCTATTCCGTTTTCCCTAAGGGATGTAAGAAACCATTCCAACAGAGGAAAGAAGGGGAAATAAGAAACAATGGATAGAAATGAAAATTGCAACTAGACATGCCCACAAAGAGCAAAACCTGCTAGGTAGAATGAAGGACGGCACTGAACGTAGAATTCACCAGAGTTGCGTGAAGGTTAAAGAGACTGGAAGGTAGGGGTCACTGGATCTGTGTGAAGCCACGGGCCACCAGACCTACACGAAGGTAAATGATTCTGGAAATTAGTTTCGAAAGTTGTAGGAAGGTAAGGGCCACCAGAGCTGTATGGAGGAAAATGGTTCTATATTTCAGCCACCAGAGCTCCGCGAATGGGAGAAGCAAGGCTAAGACAAAGTAGGTAGGCTCATTCGTTAATGGGGCACAATAACAGTTACAGGAAATTAGATTACAACTTCTCAGATAGAGAGGAAAGAAAGGGAGGGTGAAGATGAAAGAGATAATATCAAACCAGTGAAGGGGGAGTATATAAAGATGCACAATAGGCCTCTTTGGGAAAGAAAAATTTAGCATTTCTTAGGAATCTTGAGTAGTTTTGATTTGTTTGATCGTCGTAGTCTGACTATGGTGTCTTTTCTTAGAGATTTCCTTGGATTTCCCAATCTTCTCAATTCTAGCCTTTCAAGTTGAAGTGACTGTTTTCCACCTTGATGTTCTAGTCTTGAGTGTTATTCTATGCATATGGAGGCATGAGGTCCTATACAATTAGTTTCTGAGCAATTTCATGATCAATTCTAGATTCTCCCATAGGACAATTGACAACCAAATTATCCTGCCTATAGATAGGACAATTATTTTCTCTAAGGATATGCTTGAAGGTGAATTCACTAAGAAAGTACAAATATTTTCCCACCCTTTTTGTTATTTGACTTAGAGCCTTGTTCTTGGGGCTTCTAGTTTCCATCAGCAATTGGATTATTATTGAATAGTCCCCCATTATAACCAAATTCTTCATATTTCGTAGGCTTAATATTTCCATTCCCAATAGCAGGCCATATGCTTCTGCCCCATTGTTGGTTATTTCTCATAATCCTCGTTCATATGTGATGGGATTTTTTCCTCCTGTGTTGAAATTATACCTCCCGCTATAGCCTCTCCTATGGTGGAATTAGAAGCTCCATCAAACAGTAAGAAAGGCCTATTAATATTTTCTGACCATGTTTCTGTTTTTTAATTCTAATTTTCCAGTTCAGAATGTTGTTAGGATATTTGTTTATTTTTATTTTTTGTTTCTTGCTAATCGCGAATTCGGCCTAGACTCTTTCTTGTTTCTGCATGTGTTTGACATTTATTCCTTTAGCTCCTTTGGAGTTGATGATTTCATTTGACATGCTCTAAGTTTTAGCCAGAACTGTTCTGGTGTTTGGGCTGCAGTCTTTAAAGATCCTTTGATTTCTTGCCAACCAAATTTGCGAACACGTAAATGAGGGAAAACTCAACCAATATCATTTTACTGTTTCTTTACTTTTGAAATAATATGCTTACTTTTTTGCCAAATTTTATAAAAGATCATGTAAACACTGCAATTGCATGATACTAAACTCCAAGGGACTAACTAGCCCTTACCAACAGAGACATGAAAAAGGGCACCCTACAAAGTTATGATGAATATTTTCTTCACTCCCCTGACACATTGCATAGTGTAATGGGCCTTCATAAGCTTTCTTTTTAAGATTATGAGCGGTCAAAATTTTTCCTTTGAGAAGTGTCCACATGAAAACATTGGTTTTTGGCAGGGTTTCAATTTTCCATGCCACCCTCCAGTAATCTCAGTATCGATTTCCATTCTGATGTAAGGTGGCATATCTAGATCTGATTTAGAAATCCCCTCCATCAGGATCCCATCAAATAGTATCTTTTGTGTCCAAACACAGAGGGGCATCCCGCTTAATATGAGAGATTAGGGACTTCCACTGAGGAACCATGCCTTAAGTAAGGTTTAGAATCCTCCAATATCCCCATTCTTTACTTCTCCAAAGAGAGAAGTCCTCTAGAGTAATGATTCCTTTTATTTTCATCCACCTTCTCAGATCATGGAGATTTTCTTGACAGGCTCTAGGCTGATTTCCCATTACTTTTTCCTTCAATATTTTGATGAGTTTACCATTCCGAGGGATCATGGAAGAGGTTTATTTAATGAGGTATACAATTTTTTTAATCAGATTCCAGACCTGGGTGAAGGGTCTGGTTAGGTAACCTTCTCCTGATAAGTGGATTCTGTTATGGTTCATGTATTTTTCTTCTAGGATTTTCTTCCACCAGCCACTCTCTCCTATTATAAGTATCCATGTTATTTTTGCTCCAAGTGCCAAGTTCATTATCCCAGAAAGTCTTATTGCCAACCCAACTTTCTCATAAGGAAGAGTTACTTCATCCCATTTCAAAGGTTGTGCTTCTTTGTCTATACTTTATCTCCTTGCCATAGAAACCCCCTAATTACTAGCTCATTTTTTTGTGTATACTTTCTGGGGCTAGTATTGCTACATACTAATAAATTGCAAGAGTTCTGAGTAATGCATTAATTAATACCACCCTTCCTACCATATTGAGCTAGATCATGCCCCAATTCTGCACTTTTTGTTTCATTTTCTCAATATACTTATTCCATTTCTCAGTCTTCAAATTTTGTTTTGAAACAGGGAGGCCAAGATATTGAAAATAGATCCATTTTTCTTGAAAAGGAATTATAGTATGTCTGAGATTTTTTGGAGAGTGTGAGGACGTGTTCTCCAACCAAAGATTCTGCATTTTTTATTGTTTATTAGTCCTCGAATGGCTTCCATAAATCTATTAAGTAACTTTTTTTTTTCTTCTTTCCATTATGCAAGAGGCCCCTTTCATGAACAATGTGTCATTTGCAAATAGAGAGTGGTTTACGTCTTTTACTTTCGGAGAGATTGAAAATCTTGTGATAGTCCTATCTTGTATGCATTTCTCAAGGTTTATACTCAGAGAGTTTGCCATAATGATATATAAAAAGGGAGAGAGAAGACAGCCTTGGCGAAGCTCCCTTGAACTCTAAAAATATTCACTTGGTCTTCCATTGACCAATCGCATAATCCAAGGTCCCACAATACAAGTGTTATAGAGAGAAATGACCTCGTCATCAACTCAAAGGAGAAATACATGACGGCTAAATCAATAGCCAAAATCATAGGCCTTGTTTCCACACTAACGATGCCTATACACTGACAACATGCTTTATAAAGCTTGTCGGTAAGCCTAAGGGAGCGTTCGTGACCCTACTAACTCTACTTGCTGGTTCAAGGACAACGTTAGTGGATCCTAATGAGAATATAGAGGTCAAAGGAGCGAATTGACTCATAAATATCTCTAGATTCCCTCCTAAATCTACTCAGAAAAGCAAGGAAACATCTAAAGTCTGACCTATTTGTGGGATTTCTAGTCCTAATGAAGGAGGCAAATGCGAAAGAGCTCAAAAGCATGGCAACATAATTTATTTTACCTAAAGAAACTCATGGAGGAACTTGGAAACCCTAACTCGATTGCTACATAAGCAGAGCTAGGGCTATTGTGATGGTGGTGAGATCATTTGAAAGGATAGCTTACTTGATTGTCGAGCATAGTCTCAAATCTAACGATAAGAAGTTGGTAAGAAGGGAGAGATAGATGGGAGATGGAGGGGTAAGGGAAGGTTGATGCAACAGATGGTTGTAATAACTCTTCCGACATTAATATAGAATTGCAGTTGTACTGTCTACTCCGTGGTGTTGGTACTATCATTCATTTATTTGTTTGTCCAATACCTTTTAGCATGACTAGCTTAGTTATGTGTAACTAGATGTCTTTTATATATTCATGTATTAATTATCAAGGTTGTATGTTGTGATTATGCTTGTCCCTTCTATGTGCAGGACTTGATCTGGTGCTAGCCCAAGGGACTTCCACCTAGCTGCATTGTGCTTTCCAGCAAATCTACATGGAGGCTTGAGGTAATGAATATTAGCTTCGATAGTTAGTTATTGTATATGGACATTCATGTAGCTTTGTGACAACTGCAAATAATCTTACACTCTGACAAGGGTCCTGGGAAGACCCTTCAAGGTATCTTCATTCTCCATAGATTGTGCATTTTATCCTATAGCAGAATTGGTGACTCCTTTGGGGAGTATACATTAGTTCCCGGTTCACCTAGAAAGTTCCTAGTTTCCTCCTCCTTATATAACTTTCTATACTTCTGCATTCCTTTTCTAACCCATCAAGGCCTTGCAGCATTCTTCCTTCATATATTCAGCCGTGGATCTGATCCCCAAAGCCCTATTTTGAAGTATTTTCCCACACTAACGCAGGTTAGCATTGTAAACAGAGCTTTATAAACATCTGTGTCTGCACAAATAGTGTGTTAGTACCTGCAGTAACTCTTTGTGGCCTCTAGCACAAGGTAGTAGTCACCCAAATTTTGATATGCAGTTGTGTCTATAACCTCAAAGGGATGGCAAACCTACTCATGAACTGATAAAGGATCTGAAGCTGTATTTTGTTAGAAAGATCTGTGTCCTCAAAGATTCTTTTTTTGTTTTAAGGAAATAATTCTTTTTTCTTTCTTAAAAAGCTTTTATAAATGATTTTTTTTTTTTTTTTTATTCATTATTTTGCTTAGCTAGTTAAAATCTGCTTTATTTGGTTCCAAATAGTTGTTAGAAAGCACTGAAATTTTTTTGTCGAATATGCTAGTGTTATAATGACTAGGATGCATGGAGCAAATATGGATGTATGAAGCTTGTAGAATACAACTTATTTCATCGAATTGGATATTTTCAAGAATTGTCTTTTGCATGATTCAGAGTCAGAGTCCCACAAAATATCATAAGTCAACACCCCTACCAAAGACACTAAATAGTACACGTAGAATCTACCTAAAATCAATTAGTAACTCTTTCTAGAGAAAGAAAAAATTAGTTCAGGCTAGGATCTTGGGATAGGTAGCGTGAGTAAACTGCCCAAGATTAGAAATCAAAACTAGTGTCATTAAAAGAGAGAAATTTCCTTCTGTACTCATACTATCGCAACCACTCCAGTAAAAGCAGAGCTAAATATGAGACAACATCAGACTCTAGGTGAAGGTAGCCCATATTTTCTTGCAACTCCTTTGGGTATTCTATGTATTGGGGATCCCTTCGGTGATTTTGGAGCTAAGTTCGGGACTGAGGTATCCTTCCCACACAATGTACTAAAAGTGGCCATACTTTTAGGGACTTACACAAGGTGACTGGGGTAGGCTGCCCTAATACCTAACATAGACGAACCTACTCTGTCTTTAGTTTTTGGGAGGGTTCTCGTCTTCACGAGAGTACTTGGCTCCTCAATCTGAGGTACGGGCGAAGCTCTAGAGTAACCATAACTGTACATTTGGCCATCCCTCTCTATTATTCATTGTGATACTAGGTTTAATCTACAGTGATCAGTGATTATTAGACAAGGTCATTTCCCTCTCTTTATTGATTGATTCACTTAGTGTATTTCATATTTTTTAGGTGCTCGACTATTATCATTGAGACTTTAATAAGCATCACAATAAAATTTATTGATAAAAATTATCGGTCATTGTGGTTACATCCAGCCCTTGTCGTAAATCTAGACAATTTTTAGGACTTCCTCCACCCATTGTGGAAGATCTATCGAGCTCCAATGAACTGGATTCCCCATCTTCGAGAAATCAGTCTCTGAGATCTCACACAGAATCAATTTGGACAACCGACGATTCAAGCTTATCGCATGATTTTTTCCTCCCTATAACCCTCTGATCATGAATCCGTTGGACCCACTCTTGGTTTGTATTGCACTTGTACTTCCTTTGTCTTAATTTGGAACACTTCCACCCATCCCATTGACGACTAATGGGTCATGGAACCTTTTGGACACTTTTGGTCCCCCATCACTTTCCCAGTCGATAGTCACTACCACACCTTTGATGGCGAACCCTTCTATCCCATTTGTCTAAGGTACAAACCCTCCTGTGACACCCTCCATGAGTGGAACCTAGCCTATGCTGGGTTCGACCCCTTTAGTGTCAAACTCTATACCTTCGACAAGTGCTGCATACAACTCTCCTAATAATGCTCAATATAGCATAGTTAGGGGGTTCCCTTCAACAAACAATATGGTTGGCATCAATTGTATAGTTCTAACCCCCATATTATAATATCTGGGGGCACACCAAATATTTATATACCAGCCAAGAATGTAACAGTTCCCCCTCCATTTTAAAGCATGCATGGTCAGTCACTGATTGACATGAACACCCCTTATGCCAATCAAGGACATATGGTTAGTTCTGTGGTGGGCGGAAATCCTCAAGGAGGTCCCAACCAATCCATGGGGGTACACTACTCACAACCTGAAATGAGTCAAGGGGGCACTACTTATCCTGGGGAAATTCTATACCCCAACATCACAATCCCCATGGAAATCCACATTACAATTCCATACACCAAGGCAACTACTCTACCATGCAACCTAAGTATAATATTGGGAATCAGATGATGGGAGGACTGTAAGGATACTAAATTCATATGTCATCGCCTTGGTCCAATTCAAGGGCGTCACACACCCTGCCTTTCTTGGAAACATTGGATATCCCCGACTTGTACAAACTAAGAAATGACCCAATCTATCATAACTTACTCTGGCCATTAGTCCTGCATAAAATACCGACAGACATCCCTAGGTTCGAAGAGAAACAAGGGGAGGATCTGGGTACCCATATCACCACCTAAAATCTTTTTTGTGTTTCTAACTCCATGTTGGATGATAGTATCCAGTTACATCTTTTTCCCCGCACCCTTACTGGCAACGCAACCAAGTGGTACATCGAGTTACCATGCACGTGAATCAATACCTTTGATGCTCTAGTGATGGAATCCTTAAAGTAATTCCAACTACCCATCTGCTATGACACTAGGAAAGAACTCGTCACTTCATTATGTCAGGATACTGCCACCCACATCTGTAATCATATAAATGAATGGAGACACAGGCAAAGGTTAATCAAAGCTCCCCTCCTAGTCTATCTCTTAGCCGACTGGTTCTGCAAGTCTCTACTCCCCCAAATCGCTAAAGATGTCACCTTAGGTGTTGCGGTCATAGAAGACCAATCCATACATCATGCCCAACACTTAGATCGAATATATTCACAGTCTGGCACTCTTTACGACATAATCCCTAATGCCCCTCGCAATGCCAATGCTCCCACTACTCACCATCCCAGAGCGCACACTGATGGGATTATCGGCGCAGCCTCTAGGGTTGCTGTAAAACAACTCAGCGATCACATTGTCCAGATTTCAGTGGGCCCCTCTACCAAATCGACTACTGTTCCTACCACCGTGATAAACTTTGTGTAGTCTACGTAAAAACCTAGTGGTAAGAACAAGAAGAATAAGAAAAATGCCCCTCCTTCTGATCAGCAGTCAACAAAGTAGCAAAACCCAAAGCAAATGGTTGGTGCACCTCCTCATGATTGAAAGGATAAATCCACTAGACTCCCTTGCAAAATCTGTGCTAAAGACAACATGAATGATCAATGCCCACGTCTTCAAGAATGCACGGATTTCATTGCTAAAAAGGATAATGGTAGGACCCCTATTGTCCTGAATAATCCTTTCCCCGCTCACCACCAACAACAACTTATTGCAAATCAGCCGCAAGTCAAAACCCACCACCACCTAATAATTTGCATATCGAAAGGTCGGTTGCTGACCTTTTGATTCACCCCCCTAAAGGGGCACTTCTACGCACAATACACAATACATCTGCACATGCCGCCCAAAACTACAACATCGTGGAATACTTGGTACAAACGTCATTGTCTATGTCGACACTCAAAGTGTTACAAACATGTCCAACACAACAGAAAGATTTGGTTTTGGCTATTGGTGGTATTGACCCACAGGATTCCATGCTTGCAATTTTCGACATGGAAAAGTATAAAGCTCCCCTTTCCCACCAGCTTGCATTTCAGGTGCAAATCTTTTTGAAAGGTAAAGGTATACATAGAAGTGTCATCGATGAAGGCACTTCTACCTGCATCATGTCGGCTTCATGTTGGCTCACTTTGGGTTCTCCAAGCCTATCTCCGTCATCGAACTCCCTTAAAGATTTCGATGGTGACACTTTCATCCCAAAAGGTTACCTTGCCGACTACCCCATGACTCTAAGTGGGAAAATTGTAATGGTGGTTATCGAAGTCATGGATCATAAACTCGACTATAATCTACTTTCGGGCCACACTTGGACTTATGCCATGAATGCCATTATGTCTTCGGTCTTCTATATCATCCTATTTCCCTTAGATGGAAATATAGTCACAGTGGACCAGTTGTCCTTTCACACCCCAGATTACTCCCCATTCCCTAGCGGCTCTGTACCCTTAGTGGGTGGTGTACCAGACTCTTACATCAGTATCGGTACTGGTCTATTGAAGGGCTCTTCCATGATGGGTTGTTTCCCTCTTTTGTTGCCCATGGTTCCACAAACGGTCTCTATGGTTTCATCTATTCCTCACGAACCCCACTGATCCTTGGATCCTCATTGCCCCTTCAGACATTGACACTTACGGAGAAAAAATTTCATTATCACCAAGTGAATTGGCATACCAAGCCATTCAATCTACATCTAAATCTCTAGTCAATTTGGTTACGACTAAGAGTACCACTGCCCCTTCAATAACTACTCCTTCTTTTGGTCCACTCAATCAAGTCCTACCTACGGACAAATCTATTAGAGAAATCATGAGTTTAGAAGAGCGACCTTGGGAGGACTCACATCATCATGTTTCGATATCTCATTCAGACATGATGCCTCTTCAAATCCTGTCACCTGACGCACTTGAAATCGTTTCCTCACCATATATGACTATCCAAACTTTGGACTCGGAAGGAATCATGGGGAATATTTCAAACACATTTCTCATCGATATTTCTATCACGACAGGCATCACAGAAAACATACAGATTGGAGCCAATCACAATCCTGAGGAAATTGTGAGCTTCACCTGCCCTTTTAAGGATTTCCACGATGTTCTCCCTTTTTCTTATGAGGAAATGCATGGCATAGACCCTTCTATTGTCAAGCATGAGATCAAGAAGTGTCGATCATTCTTTTTATGGTATTTTTCTTGCTCGTTAATCTGAAAAATCCTTGAGTCTCCTTCTTGGGGCTCGTTAAACTACTATGAAGAAGGTTGAGCATTCTTTGTATGGTATTTTTCTTTCTCGTTAATCCAGAAAACCTTGAGTCTCCTTATTTGGGCTCATTAAAATAATACAAGGAAGATATGAGCACTTTATTTTATGGGATATTTTATCTCTCTTAAATTGAAAAATCACCAACTTTTTCATCTTTCGGCTCGTTAAACACATACGGTGACGGTCCGAGCAACTCTTTTTCACTCCTTTTCTAGCTCATTAAACTAAAAAAAATCATTTGAGCATTCTTTTTAGGCGCCTTTTTCTCGCTCATAAAACTAAAAAAATCCCAATTTTTTTATTTAGGCTCATTAAATTTTTAAAAAAGATGACCCAAGCATTCTTTTAGGTAGTTTTCTCGCTCATTAAACTGAAAAATCTTGAGTTTTGGTCACTGAGCTCATTAAAAATATATGGCAACAACAAGTCTAGTACTTTCCTTTTTGGGACCATTTCTCACTCTTAAATTAAAAAATCCCTGAGTTTTTCCCTTCTTCGGGCTTATTAAATCTATGAAGAAGGAATGAGAAGTTCTTTTACCTCTTTTTCCTTGCTCACTAAACTAAAAAATATACCTTGAGTTTTCTTCGTTTGACTCGTTAAAATTTGAGGAAGGTATTGAGCTTTTCATCACGTGACTCATTAAAAATTCATGACGAAGATCAAGTTTATTACATCTCCTCATACTCCTAACAAAATGAGGTGAACATCTATTTAGCATAGGTTTCTCTTTATCCGGACTCAGTAGATTAACTCACGGAAAAGTAACCAATCTGGGTATACTATTAAACTTTTGTTGCACCCAGTTAAAAACTATGACAAAGGGACCACCATGGAGTCGTTCTTTATGATATTTTTAGACTCTCTAAATATGAAAATACCACCAAGTTGTCTCATTTGGACTCATTAAATTAAATAGACGAGGTATAGAGTCGCTCTTTTTACGACCCTTTTCAAACTCATAAAACATGAGAATATCGATGAGTTTACCTTTCTTGACTCATTAAACTAATAAGATAGGGCATAGAGTCGCTCTTTTTGCGGTCCTCTTCATACTCTTAAAATATGAAAATATCGATGAGTTTACTCGTCTGGACTCACTAAACTAATCAGATGGGGAAAGTGGACAATACAACTATATTCAGTATTAGAAAGCATGGTTTGGCAGTAGTCATTTCCTTGAACATGGAACTCCCTTAGATATACCTTCCTTGTGATGGCCTCTTATTATGAATCCTACAATCCTATGAGTTTAGCCTAAATACCCTGATGTTCTTGCATCATTGTATCCTAACACTCTGGTGTTCATGAGTCTAGTGTTGCATGGTTAAAACCATTGTTATGCCTTCTATTGTTCAAGGGTTAACGTTTTGTTTCCTCCATCAACCCATCATGCATATCCTTTCAACATGCCCTCTGTTGTTTAGACCCAATGCTCAAATATTTCTCAAAAAACAAATCATTCTTGTTTTGTTTCATGTCGATTGATGTATGACACATTATTGCCTACCTTTTGACAGGTATCTTCCTATCGACTTCAACACTCTATCTAGGAAGACAACCCAGAAATAAATTTAGTTCCTTGGTACTTGCAAACATTAGTGGTAAGTCACCTTGTGTTTGATAAGGAGTTCTCATTATTGGCTTCTAGTTAAGCGATTCTAGGAATGTTCGATGACAGAAACATTTTTCACACTCACTAGATTGTACTGTGCATCTTGGATACCATCACCATTATTAGTGGTCTTCCTCACTTCTATTAACGATCTCCATTATTGACAGGTAATCCAATGACTTTTTGCATGTTTGACATCAACCCACATATTCACATGTATTGATCTATGTTGTATGGTGAAGCGGAAATCAAGACCTTGGGTAGAGGCTTGCATCACTTAGCCTTTTTTCCTCTCCCAAGTTGCGCATATTGTTTTTTGGAGACAGCTCATCAGAATGCTCCTATTATGACATTGGATCTACATTGTGCTTACCGATGGCAAACATCGTCATATCTCTCTTATGAGGAAATCACTCTGATATAGCTACTGAGCGTGGGAATGCTTGACTCAAGACATGATTTTAGTTGTTTTATATATATGTGTTTTATCAGGTTTTCGTACCTCCCTAAGCTCTGATCCTCTCTCTCTTTTTGTCATAGAAGGAAAATTATAGTTAAGTAAATTATTTCGGCCATCATTGCAACCTCTAATCTCACACTTTAGGGGGCATCTGTTATACAAAAAAATGACCTCCTCATCAGCTCAGAGGAGAAAGACATGATGGCTGAAGCAATAGCCAAAATCATAGGCCTTGTTTCCACACTAACGATGTCTATACATTGACAACATGCTTTGTAAAGATTTTCTGTAATACTAAGGAAGCGTTCGTGACCCTACTAACTCCAGTTGTTGGTTCAGGGAAAACGTTAGTGGATCGTAATGAGAATATAGAGGTCAAAGGAGCGAATTGACTCATAAATATCTCTATATTACCTCCTAAATCTACCCAGAAAAGCAAGGAAACATCTAAAGTTCAACCTATTTGTGGGATTTATAATCCTAATGAAGGAGGAAAATGGGAAAGAGCTCAAAAGCATGGCAACATCATTGCTTTTACCTAAAGAAACTCATGGAAGAACTGGGCAACCCTAACTCAATTGCTACATAAGCAGAGCTAGGGCTATTGTGATAGAGGTCAGATCACTTGAAAGGATAGCTTGTTTTTCGAGCATAGTGTGAAATATAAGCATAATGAGTTGTTAAGAGGGGAGAGAGAGAGGAGTTGGAGGGGTAAGTGAAGGTTGATGCAACAGATGGTTTTAATCACTCTTCTGACATTAATATAGAACTGTAGTTGTAATGTCTACTCCATGGTATTGGTAGTATTATTAATTTATTTGTTTGTCCAATACCTTTTAGCATGAGTAGCTTAATTATGTGTAACTAGATGTCTTTTATATATTCATGTATCAATTATCAAGGTTGTATGCTGTGATTATGCTTGTCTCTTCTATGTGTAGGACTTGATCTAGAATCGGCTCAGGGGACTTCTACCTAGCAGCATTGTGCTCTCCAGCAAATCTACATGAAGGCTTGAGGTAATGAATCTGTTTAGCTTTGATAGATAGTTATTGTATATGGAAATGCATGTATCTTTGTGACAGTTGCAAATAATCTTACATTCTGCCAAGGGTCCCAGGAAGACACTTGAGAGTATCTACATTTTCCATACACCTTGCATTTTATCCTGTAGCAACAAGCTTTTATCATATATATTTCCTTTTTTGAGAAAGAAAATCTCTGTAGGACTGTTGCAAGGAAACTTAGGTTAACCCTATCAAAAGCATTTTCCTTGTCAAGCTTGAAAATCATTCCTTTTTCTTTTTTTTAGAAGGATAGAGTGCAATGCTTCTTGCACTATTAGAATGTTGTTAAGGATTTTCCCTTTTGGGAAAAATCCTCAGTTTTCTGATATTATTTCTGGAAGAACTAATTTTATTCTGTTTTCCAAAATCTTTGTTATAATTTTGTAGGAGGAATTACACAGAGGAATGGGCTTGCATCTACTAGAGGAATTAGCTTTTGACTCTTTTGGGACAAGGGTGAGGAAGCAAGAGTTTGTGAATTCTCCTATCTTGAATTTCCTAAAAACATTTTTGATCATTCTTATCAAATATTTTTTGACAACACTCCAACTGTTTTTATAGAAGGAAATAGGAAACCCATCAAGGCCTCAGGCCTTATCTGGATGCAAATCCCACACAACAGCACCAACTTTCTTTTCATCAACTTCTCTTGTGAATTCATTGTTTTATACTTCACTGATTTTGATGGGAATATGCTATAGATATTCTTCATACTCGTTATTTGATGCTGGGGGCGATAACATATTTTTGTAATATCTATAAGCCTCATTTATTTCCTCCTGTCCTCTAACATATTTTCCTTCGTTATCTTTTATGTTGTCTATTTGAATTTGATTTCTCCTTATTCTGGACATATTATGGAAGAACGTTGTATTCTTGTGTCCTTATTTGAGCAATAGACATTGGGATTTTAGTCGCCACTCTTCTTCTTCCTCTTTATTTTTCCTATACAAGTCCTAATACAATTCCTTTTCTTGCCATAAACTCTCCTGTGTTTCCTCTTCCTACTCTTTTTCCACTTGGATTCTATCTATTTTTTTTGTTATTTCTAGCTTTCTTTTTTGTGTTTCTAGTTGATTGTTCCTTGCCCAATGTTTCAGCTCTTTACTTAGGGATTTTAATTTAGTTTCCCAAACATAGCTAGGAGAGCCAGTAATTGGATTTTTCATACTTCAGCAGTGATTTTTTTAACTTCTTCATTGTATTTCGAAGTGGAATTGAATCTGAAAGGGACTGGGTCAAACTTCTCTAACCTCCCAAGTGAAATCACCACTCATTTGTGATCCGATGTTATATTATGAATGATTTTGGATTTTATCTTGCTGAATGAGTTGGTAATTTTTTCTTGTATTAGAAATTTGTCCAACCTTTCCTTTATGTTAATTTTACCAATTCTTTTATTGCTCCATGTATACTTTCCATTCCTAGGAGGCATGTCCATTAATTTGCATGCTTCCATGATAGATTCTAACATTCCCCTATATGGATCAACATTCTATATTCCCGCAAACTTTTCCTCTGCATTTGAAACCAAAATGAGATCTCCTCCTATAATTATGCCTTTATTTTGATCCTCCATAAGATAATTTTTCAAGGTGGTCCAACAGACTTCCTTATGCTTGTAGTGATTTGGGGCATAAATATTTAAAATAAAATATTTCTCTTTTGGTTTTTAGTTTCCAAGTCTATTTTTATCCAATGCAACTCTTTTTTTTGCTGAATGAGCTCCCAATTCTCTATTTTCCATAATTTTCATATTCCTTCTGAAGCTCCAGCCACTAGAATTGTACTTCCTTGATAACTTTTTCTTTTTGTATCATTGTTTCCATTCGCTTTTCATTTGTCTTTGTCTCCTCGATCATAAAAATATTTGGCTTCTCTGAAACTATTAAATCTTTCATTGCCTTAATTTTTGGCATTCTTCCCATTCCTCTGCAATTCGAGGAGACTATATTCATTATCACTTGATGTTGTGGGTTGTGGGGCATTCCCGTCTAACGGGGCATATCTTTTTCTCCTTGTTTTTTCATAAGAAAGTATGTAGAGGTTCTTGGGTGCCCAGACCCATTTCCTTTGTCGTAGCTTCATCTTTTATTTCTCTGTTAGTTTTTCTGTTGGCCCTTTTAGGGTGGTCGAGAGAGGAGGGGAGCTCTTTCGAGAGGGTACAAGTGATTATTTCGAATGAAGAGTGAGAAGGGCTATGGAAGGGTATAGGATAGGAACGGGACGGATTAGAGGGGAAGGGTAGAAGAGGAGGGGAGCAAGGAGAGGAGGAGGGGAGATCAGGATCCGCAAGTAAGACAAATGGATTAGATACCAAAAGATACGATAAGGGGGGAGGGATAGAAGAAGGAGGAAGGGAAGCACTGGGAGAGGGGAGATATTTAGATGGAATATACCTTGAAGGAGAGGAAGAGATGGAGAGGGGGGGAGGGTTGAGGGCAGGAGAATGGAGACTGAAGAGGGTTGGCAAAATGATTTGGTTTCTGACTTTTTCTTCTTGAGTTGCTCCCATTTTGGTTCCTTGTTTTCTGTTTCTTCTATTTCCTATTTTTTCGCACATCTATTTGCAAAATGACCATATTCATGACATACTTTGAATTTTAATGGAATTTATTCATAATATATTTGTTGAATGTGTACCCAACTATCAACTTTGATCTTGACTATTTCTGGTAGTCCTTTGCCTAGATATTCTGCAGGCATGTATGTTTTCCTTTGGCTCACTTCTATCAATATATTTCCACACGGAATTTCCTATTGCTTTAAAATATGCATCTCCCTGCGAGTGTAGAGGAAGATGTGGGAGTGTTACTCACACTGACACTATATTCAGCATGTCCAACTTTGGATCAAAGTCTAGAGTCCATCTATTTAAATAAAGCCCCCTTGAGTCCATGAAATGCCATCCATTTCTGAATAATAAGTCTCTGTCCTATTTTGTTTCCAAATCAAAGGTGAAGTAACCTCTTCCATAGATTCTGATTGAGGTTTTCCCCAAAATGGAGGAGGCCCAATTTCATTCCACCCATTTGAGAACCGATCGAGGTGAGGGCCAGAGCCCAGTGAATTGTCCTACCAACCCATGTTCCAAAAGCGGGAGAGCAGCCCGGCGGGAGAGGGAAGGGGGGAGGATTATTTTATGGATTTCATCAATCTTCTAAAAAACTTGGATATTGAAGGCCTGTTTTGAGACGATCCAAGGGAGGAGATCATATAAGCAAAGTCTTCTACATTTTCTCCCTGCTGGGCTGAAGATTCAAGAAGATATGCAAGGGAAGACACACCCCCTGGAGGGGACTCCAGAAAGACCATCACTGGCTAGTCGTAGGATACATAGCCCTGGGAATACGAGGCCCAGGGAACGAAGAGAGGATGATGCACGCAGGGTTTGAAATCGCCACAGCGAGAAGCACAATGCGTAGACAAATTTAAACTAATTTCTTATATATATATATATATATATATATATATATATATATATATATATATATATAATTTTTCTACAATTCACAAACAAACTCATATTATTATTACAAATAATAAAACCCAAAATAAATAAATAAATAAAAATAATACCAAATATTAAGTTTTATAATTAACAAATTATGCGAATACCTTAAATATAAGATAAAATTAGTGGATAAGAATAACATTATAATTAAATGCATTTTTCATTTTCCACTTTCTTAATAATAAAAATATTCCAAATTAATTTATTGAAATATTCCAATAATTATAATAAAAGGCCATTTATCCCAATGCACAAAAAATATTCTTTGTGATTGCAAACTCATAATATAAACCAAAAGAATCTTAAATAGTTCTATACATGCTATTATACATATAATAGTGTAGGAAAAATCAATCATAGAATTTATAGTTAATTCATTGAGTAAATTATGTACCTTTCATATATTTATATTATTTTGAATATAGGCTTTTGAGATCCATATTATGAATGTTGAGAAATTTTTTTAGTAAAATTCACATAGGAAATTTTTTGTGTACGCATTTCAAACTATCTTTTGTGGTTGATAGTAAGGAGAAGATGGAGAATCAGGGGAATCAATACTAGATTAAATAGAGAGATCAATGTCGAAACCTTTAATATTTTTAATGGTTAGGATAAAATAACTAGTTCTGAAAGAAAAATATAAAACTGTTAAAATGGACTTAAGTCAAGTATCTAAATTTAGATTGAGTTAAATATTTAGATTAAAATGTAAATAAATAAGAATAAAATCAAGTTAACTGGAATAGAAATAATATTTTAATAAATAAAGTCAAAATTTTATATTAAAATAAAAATAAAATTAATTATTAAACATAGTCAAACTTTAGAATCCTAAAGACCAAAATTACACATAACTAAATAATAAAACTTCTTGGATTAAAAATTAAAGACCCTTAAAAAAATATTGAAAATGAAATTAAAATAACTAACCATAAAAGTAAGTTAATTATTAAGTATAGAAGTAAATAAATAAATAAAGGTTAAGACTTAAAATTACTAATATTAAATAAATAAGAAATGATAAAATGATAAAATAAATAAAAAAAATAGTAATAAAAATAATAGTCGTAAATAATGACTTGAATTAATATTATTAGAGGTAAATGATTAAATTAAAATTAATAGTATTATTATGTTAATAAAAACGAAGTTCAAATAAGGTAAAAATTAGTTACTCTAAACAATAAAACTTATAAACAAAATAAATGATAATAAGAAAAACGAAAATCAAATATAAAAAAATAAAATCAAACTTAAATCCAAAGAATGAATTAATTAAGAGGTAGGTGCTATACAAGAAAAAAAAACTTTAGGAAGACAAGGGGTCGAACACTTGCGAAGATTTATAGGTCTCTTTTTAATTTCCAAGGCTTCCCTAAACTTCCGATTAACATTTTTTTTAGAGAGTTTTAATTATTTTTTAAATATCTCAAAGATGAGTTAGTTTTAAAAGAAATGTCTATCATTATTTAAAACAAATAAATTTACTTTTTAATATTTGTTTTTTAAAATAAGGATATTATGAAAGAGGAATTTTAAAGTTTTAATATAATAATCAATATTATGTCCTTTCTACTTTTTTAGAAATTTAATAATTAAAAAAACAGATATGAACAAATGGAATAAGAAATGATTTATGTTTTTTTACCATGTGGTATTGTATCAAATCCTATTTACATATTAAGAATCTCTATAACTAAATGAGGTGAATGTTGATGATTAATTTTTTTTTTACATTTAACTCATATATATATATATAAAATTAATAATCATAATAATTTAAATGAAGTTATAATTTAATTATTTTTTATCTCTTTTTGTTTTTTTTTTATCTTCGTAGTAATAAATTTTCCTGTTGACTACTATTAGTTTAGCATTGACCAATAAAACATATAATGATTAACTTTGACAAATAAATATTTATTTTTCAACATTATTATAAAACTAGTTTTGAAATATTTGATTAGACATTCAATGTGTTATTACAAACATATTCACCACTATTTAATTCCCACAATAATTTAATGAGTTCTTTGCATAATTGCATAGGAATAAGATGTAAATAAATATACTTGGCGAGGAGTTATGCCTCAACACTCAACTAAGAGTAAACCTATAAATGTATAAACTGACTAGTGGTTACTACCTATGAAACTTTATGCAAGTCCTCTTTCCTAGGAAAACAATTAATTTACTCACTGGAAATCTCAATTTGAGACTAAATTGCTTGTTATTCATTGGCTTCTATGAGGGTTTACGAGTCATTTAATTTATATTGGTTAAATATTAGGGAAAATTATAATAATTTGTATGTCAAATTACTAGGGGGGAGAGTTATCCATAACATTTGCATATTTATTTATCATCATTTTTCAAGAAAAAATAATTGGTGAAATAATTTGATTATAAATTTTCAACGATTTATTTTGAGATATATCGATTTGGATCATTAACTTGTTTTTTCAATTCATATATATAATAAGTATATACAAATAATTTCATGTAACATCACTATCACATGAAAATGTAGGGGGTTATAATTTTTTTACACAAATTACCCACAAGTCACTATTCTAGACCCTCATTAACCATTAGATAGAATGTTCATCAATACATAGAGTAACTTTTCGTAGAGGAATAGTAAGTTGAATAACTATTAACAACCATTGTTGTAGTATATTAACATAAACTCTATAACATAACCTTACCTCCATTTCATGATTCCCTTAACCAGATTAATTAATCACATACTTGACATTATGAACATCACATCAAGAAAGGAATCAACATCATCAAACACACACAATAATCAATCAAAACATGGAACACCGATATACCCTAGAAACTCCATAGGGTGAAAACCAACAAAAGTTTATTTTTATTATTAAACACTCGTGAGGGTGTTCATTTCTCACTCAATGGTTATAAGGGAGTCCATCCATTCACCATTGTTATAAAATATTACAAAGAAAATTATCTCGAAAACAACATAACTTGTTATAAGCTATTACAATCATCATGACATCATTTACCCACAAACCCTTGAGCATTGTGTCTTAGGGTATGGTTCTTGCCATCAGTGGATTATCGTACTCCTGACGTTTCTTTAATCTACATAGACCACTAACTTATTTCTGACCATAATGATAAGTTAATATAGATTTATATGGGGTATCCCTTTCCTACAACTATTATTTCCAACAACCTTTGATATCATGATTAAATAAACTATTAATAAAAACAATTCATAAATATATACTAGTGGTGCTTCACCATATGCTCATGTACATTCATGAAATGCAAACAAAATATCGTGACATGCTTCCATTAACATTGCATATGAATTAATTATAAGAATATGACAGTTAATGAATTTGTATACACAAATACCACATTAACTAATATTCCTATCACATAAGCCCATATTCTTGCAAGACAAATCACTACAACTGTCGTGCACATGAATTACATAAAATTTATCAAAAGAACTAGTCCTTCAACTATTATTTTTGGTGCATGCAAATACGTAAATAAAGATAACACAACAAATGTTGTTCCTATGAATGCAAATGCATATACTTTCCAAAAAAATGCTTAACACAATAGAGCATGCAACACATGTTTGCCTTTCGACAAAATATTGCATAATAAGTCATTCAAAAACATGTTTTCTTCTCAATAAAACTAATGCAATAAAGCATACAAATACATGACTTATTTTTCAATGATTATACCAACATGACCCATATATATATATATATATATATATATATCTATATATATATATATATCTATATATATATATATATATATATATATATATATATATATATATATATATATATATATATATATATATATATATATATATATATATATATATATATATATATATATATATATATATATATTCCAAGAAAACCAGCACACTACTATGGTTTTTGTGTATGTAATTCATTTTCCTTCCCAAATAATATTTTCCAATGTAGGATAACACAAAATGCTATCATTTCCCGCATACAAATAGATATTATTTATAAAGAAAAGCTACTACAAATCTTGCATGCATATACATGATCTTATTCCAAAAGAAACTAACATAATAGTTATGATAACATAAAGTAATAACATATATTTCTTATAAAGAAGCATAGCTCGATAGTTCTCCTAAGAGCTTATCATAATAGCCCTTATTAAATATACACAACACATATTCCCTTCTCTAGAATTCTACCATTATTAACTATTATTTTCATGTAAACAAATACATATGTTCTTCTCAAAAAGAAGTTAATATAACATCAATTATTTATTTTTCTAAATCCAATTTTTCATGCTTCCCTTTCAGTAAATTACCATTGCTAACCATCATTTATGCATAAAACCCAGACAAAAATAGCAAGCTTCACTTAACTTTTTATGCACCTAAGTCAAGGAATTAACACAAATCATGTAGCGAGGCAATTTTTTCATGAGTTTATTCTTTTTAAGAATATTTACATAATAACTTTCTCTATCTACATGCAAAAACATATTTTCTATATCGCAATGACTACAATTTTTTACCTTCAGCAAGTGTTATATATATATATATTCCAAGAAAACCAGCACACTACTATGGCTTTTGTAATGACTCATGGTAAATAGATAAATAAAAGTTACATATCAGTTACAAAAACTGATTCTTGAATTACGTAAAAGCTTAGATAATGGAAGAAGCTTTGGATAACTTACCCTCCAACCACCGCACCCTTAAAGAAAGATATAGCTGATCTCTTGGGATGGTGACGGCAAGAAGGACTGCGAGGTTTTAAGGATAGGTGGGGCAAGAAAACAATTCGGTTAACTTGAAAGCATTCCGCTGAGTTTATTTGAAATAAAGAAGCTGACAAAGTGGTTGCTTCTATCGAATGAGCTCACCGAAGCTTTGCCGCCGGAGATTGGAAACTGTGTGACTCTGTCGTGTTTGCGTCTTGGGAATAATAGGTTGCTGAATCAGATTCCGAGAGAGATTGGAAAGCTGGAGAATCTTGTTTTTCTGGACCTTGCAATGAATCAGTTTTCTGGTTCTATTCCTGCAGAGATTGGAGGATGTTCTCAGCTTCAAATGCTGGATCTTCAGGGAAATCGACTAGGCGGTGAACTTCCGAGGGCTCTTGGGTTCTTGCACGGTTTGCAAGTCGTTGATTTGTCTGCTAATGAATTGACCGGGCTGATTCCGGCAAATCTTGGAAATCTGGTTGCCCTGACTAAGCTTACTTTGAATGGAAATGCTCTGTCTGGTGCTATACGATGGGAGATCAGCCGGTGTACCAATTTGCAGTTACTAGACTTGAGCTTAAATCGATTTTCAGGGCAAATTCCTCCAGAAATGGGAAAAATGCAAGCGCTGGAAATTGCATTGAATTTGAGCTGGAACAATCTTTCCGGCTCCATTCCGGCACAATTTTCCGGTCTTACTAAATTGGCATCTTTAGATCATTCCCACAATTTTCTCTCTGGAAATTTATCTGCTCTTGCTCAGCTTCAGAATCTTGTTTTCTCAACATTTCTTTCAACGATTTTTCCGGGTCTGCAGACTTGAGTTCAGATATGCAAGTTAACAAGACCTCAGCATACGCTATGGCGACAAAGATATCGAAGGAAAGAGAGACAAGTTGACCTCTTGTAGCACTCTTTGTTTATGCGCAGTAAAAGAATGTTTAAATTATATGTTTTCTTAGTAGAGAATTTGTTAATGCATGCAGATAGAAATGATTATTTGATGTATTTTCTTGGTGAAGAAAACACATGATAATGCATGCGGTGAAAGATTATCATTATGGCTGTTATTTACGAAGATTTATCTTGGAAAATAGGAACCTGGTCTTGGTTCTTTCCTTGGTTTACATGAGCTAACGAGTTAGAACTCTTAAAGAGAGTTATGCATTAGTAAACATTGTGGAGGTCAAACAGTATTATTTGGGTATATATATGCTAGTTAGCTAGTATGTTATGCGTACTCATGCATATGAGTAGATGTTAAAGGATCTCTTTAGATGTTGATTATTGTTTGAATATTATTGTAACTAATCTTGTTGCCAAGATTGTTGATGACTGCATTGACAGTAGATGTTGATTATTGTTTGAATAATATTGTAACTAATCTTGTTGCCAAGATTGTTGATGACTGCATTGACAGTAGATGTTGATTATTGTTTGAATAATATTGTATCTAATCTTGTTGCCAAGATTGTTGATGACTGCGTTGACAGGAAACGATGGCAGATGGTGCCAAGGAAAGTGATGTTTAACATTATGGCAGGAAAAAGGATTTTTCGTCCATGCAGATGAAGTCAAGCTGCAGTATTGTCCATTGCTAGAACAATTATGCCACAAGGAATGTTGCATGTGGCGGTATGTGAATAAAAGATTACATGTAAATTGTATTAGCTTTTAGCTAGTTATGTGACAGCTTAATGATAATTCATTGTAAAGATTTTAAGACAATGGTTAAGGGATGGAATCCCTTACAAACCATTGAGTGAGGGGTGAAAACCCTCATGAGCGTTTAATAATAAGATTAAACGTTTGTTGTTTTTCACCCTACGGGGTTTCCAGGGTATATCCGTGTTCTATGGTGTGATTGATGTGATTGCCTTATGTGTCTGTTGATAATGATGGGTCCTTAACGATGATGGTTCTTTATTTGATGTGACAACCATAATGTCTTAGTACATGATTATCTAACATGGTTAAGGATATCAAGAAATGGATGCATGGATTCATGAGATAGTTTTTGCTATTACAGTGATGGTTAAAGGTTATGCAATGGTTATGAAATTTACTGTATTTGATGGCAATATACTTGATGTGCTAATGAATAGTATATCTAATGGTTAGTGGTGATTTGTGGAGTTGTGAGTTGATTAAATACTTGTGGTAATTGTATAAAAAATTCTAACTCCCTACTTTTACATGCGAGGTTACCGGGGTATGTGACAAGTGGTATCAGAGCTAAAGGTTGCAGTACTGGCGCCTTTGGGAATTGGTAAGCGGAAAGGATATTGAGGTACGCCATCAGTAGGCATTAACTCAGGTATGAGTTTAATCATTCGCATATTCATTTATGTCATACACTACTTTTGGCATGACAGGTGTGATTCATGTTTATAACTTCTTCGAGAAGTAGGTAATAAGTTGTTGCATAACTACGTTCATAACGTTGGATTCCTGATGAGGATAAAAGACAATGAAACTTTTGTCGCACTTACAAACAAAATTGAACACTCATTACACTTAAGAACAATATTGAACACTCATTGAGGAAGTGACAATCAACTACCAACTTTTGATTTGCACATATGGCAATAACAACAATGCATATATTGAACTAGATTGAAATTACAATGAACGAAACTTAATAAGCCAATGCATGAATATAAATCAGGGGGAACATCCTTGAATAGGATGAAAAATTGTTTTAAAAAGGACATTAGAAGAACCCCTTTAGATATTGAAAAACATGCAATGGGTCAAGCAGCGAGACTTGAGTGTCATAACTAACTTTTGATTTAGCCTTGTCATGGATGCATGAAGATGATTGGTAGTTGAGATTGGTTAGTGTTGTATGACTAACCCATAGAACTTATATGCATTAATTGAATTGGACTAAGATTGCTACAATTCGTAAACAAGTAAAGTTGATTGATGTCACATGCATGGAATGTGTGTGTGAAGATTCTTACTCTCTCTGTGCTATAGTTCTAGTTGTTTATGAGAAGAGTTCTTAATTTTATTCACCATGAGAATGCATGATGAATAGTATATGCTTATGTCCTAATAGTTTTAATGATGATTACCTTCTAATTAACTGAAATCCATTAGCATGGTATGTGCTTATGTTAATCATTACTTGTTGGGAGATAAAAACCATTGGAGCCTCGATTTAATGATGGTTGAATTTATCTCTACTATGGGAATGATGGATTTCTTATGCATGTTGCATTCCAGTGTGAAGTTAAGGGTAGAGGCATGTTCAGTGGGTAACATTTCTAGGACCCATTCATGGTATATTTACATGTGATAATTATTCATAAATAGACTACTTGTGTTAATACAGTTGTCAGTAAACTCTAATTACCTTCCCCAACCATAGATGCTTCCAAAGGAAAAGGAAGCAAGGAGAAGGAAGGAGACCATGCTGTAGGGACAGACGGAGATGGGAAAAAGAAATCGCTAAGTCTAGTGATGACCAGATAAAGCAAGTTTTGAATGTTAGAATCTTGCAAAAGACTCTAAGTCTTGGGATTACTAGATAAGCGCTCGATGTGCATGTGAGTATTCCTTTGACCATGCTTAAGGAGTTGGAAAATGATAACTATAGTGTATTGATGTTAATGATTTTCGTAATGTCTCCTTGAAGTCATTATTCTGAAAAGGTCACATAGTACTGTTATGATAGTTGTTGCATCTAGCATCAAGTGGTAACTCTGGTGCGTGTGTGACACTTAGGAGATTATGCTTCTAATTGCATAAGTAGAGCAATTGCTTCCGGTAAGGGTGGTTTAAACTTGTTAGTTATGCATGTTGACCCAAGGATAAGATAAGTGTCTTGTTCACTTACTTGAAGAACATGTATGAACGTTTTATATGATTTCTTAGTAGAGAAAGTATTTGAATGCATGCAATAAAAGAATGGTTCTTTTATAGATTTTCTTGGTAAAGAAAATGGGTTAAGGCATGCAGTTAAAGATTGATTGTTTATATGTTTTCTTGGTAGAGAAGATATGATAATACTTGTGGTAAAAGAATTGGTTATTTTATATGCTTCTTAGTAAAGAGAATAGGAAGTTCCTCCTAGTAGGACTACATGTGAGTCTTGTGAGAGAAATGTTTGTCTCTTGTTGTTTTTCTTGGAATAAAATCCTTGCTAAATATAGCCAAAGTATCTTCTTGAGAAAAGAGGATGAGGCATATAAATGTCCTGAGGACATAGCATGGAAGGTGGCCAAGTTTCTTGAATTAAAATATGTATCTTTATTGATAAAAGCTTCTTGGAATATATATATATATATATATATATATATATATATATATATATATATATATATATATATATATATATATATATGCTAATTGCATTATGATTCTAGTTAGTTCTAAGCTCTAGTGAAATGATTATGCATTACATGCATGAAAAAGATAGCTAAAGATGTGCTTCTAGGCACATAGATATTCATTTCTAATTTTTTTTGAAGAAAGCGTATATTATATATATACATAAATATAGTTTTACTCTAAAAGAGTGTGCATACTTCATGTATGAAGATAAAGGATTTTATGAAAGTTCTTGAAAATGGAAATAGAGGTTCTTTCCTTTAAAGACACATTAGAATAGTGTTCATACAGGAAACAAAATCTTTACTTGTTTCATGAAAAGAACTATGTGCATTGAAGTAAAGTAATTGTGTTAGGAGAACACATGATGCATATTGGTAGCTATTGTGACTTTGGAATTATGAGTCGGTGTGTACTTAGAGAAAGTGGTCATGTTAGCTTCCTTGAAAATAATAATCTCTTGGAGAGATTGTCTTGTTGGAAGAGCTGTGTTGATTGCTTGATTTTGATGCATAAAGGATAAGTAAACCTTGTTTTTGTATCTTGATTTTTATGCCGAAAGATAGATATCTTTAATAATTCTTGAAAGGGAATCTTGAGAAATCCTCACATCGGAAGATAGAGAAATGAGGATTAAAATGACTTCCTTTAAGAAAGAGGTATGTGGTTTGTCGTATGAAATGAGGGTGGTCTTCTAGTGACGGGAATAAGTGTTGCATACATTAAAGAAGGGCTTATATGATAAGCAATAGTATGCACAAAGATTAGTCATTGTGACATAAGAGTTATGTTCTTGTATGTTAGAGAAATTATGTTTAATTACACTAACAATGCATGACTAAAGCTAGCCATAGTAAACGTAAGATAATACTCCATTAATGATGATTTGAATTGGAACAACAGACTATGGCAAAATTGGGAATGCTGAGAGTATTAACTCAACTGTTGTTGACATTTATACATTAATGAGTATTTGCATATGCTTTTATACATGACAATATTGTATGCATGAACATTCTGGGAAATGGAATACGTGTTAACTGATGCATATTTATAACTAACGTTGCTGATGGGATTAAGTAGTGGTAGCTTAATGGCAACAAGAAAACTCATCACATAAATTGCTGCAATGTGAAATGCAATTATAAATGAGAAAGAATGATGTTATATGATATGCATGAATCATGTTATTTGGAAAATTTGCATGCATACAACGTGTATGATGGATATGTTTCCCATCAAACCTTATGTTGTGGACCCATGTTGGGGGTTAAGTGTAAATGCATGGTATACATGCATGTTTGTTATGCTGTTCATATGGTTCATTGTGTAAATTACTTTGAGAAAGAGTAATAAAAGAGAAATTTAACATGCCAGACAGTTGCGGATAGTTGGGTTGATGACAGTTACCTGCCTGGAGGGGCTGATGGTACTTGTCTGCCCGGATTATGAAAGGCTGGAATGCCTTGGGTTGATGGCAATTACCTGCCCGAAGGGGTTGATGGTACTTGTCTACCCGGAGTTGGGTTGATGGCAGCTACCTGCCCGGAGGGGTTGATGGTACTTGTCTGCCCAGATCTCCTCTCCCTAGAATTCTTGAGCTGGTTGGCCAGTGGAATTCTATGTTAGACCTGGTAAGGTCTCTATCGAAGAAACTGTCTGGATGTGAAAATGACTCGGTTTGGTTATGGAAACCAGTTCCCATGGGTTGGGAATTCTTTAGCCTATTATGATGCTCATAGCTAAAGAAATGAATGAATCAGCTATATGATATGTTGAAAATAAATTCTATATATAGTTGTGTGAAATATGTTATGCACATTTAACAAGAAATGAGCTTAGTGCTCAATAAGGAGTAATTGGAAATCTTAATTCCTTTATTGTATTGTTAATGTTGTGAACATTTTAGTGGGAACTAAGACGGTGTTCCTGCTAAGAGGGGGAGTATGTAATGACTCATGGTAAATAGATAAATAAAAGTTACATATCAGTTACAAAAACTGATTCTTGAATTACGTAAAAGCTTAGATAATGGAAGAAGCTTTGGATAACTTACCCTCCAACCACCGCACCCTTCAAGAAAGATATAGCTGATCTCTTGGGATGGTGACGGCAAGAAGGACTGCGAGGTTTTAGGGATAGGTGGGGCAAGAAAACAATTCGGTTAACTTGAAAGCATTCCGCCGAGTTTATTTGAAATAAAGAATCTGACAAAGTGGCTGCTTCTGTCGAATGAGCTCACCGGAGCTTTGCCACCGGAGATTGGAAACTGTGTGACTCTGTCGCGTTTGCGTCTTGGGAATAATAGGTTGCTGAATCAGATTCCGAGAGAGATTGGAAAGCTGGAGAATCTTGTTTTTCTGGACCTTGCAATGAATCAGTTTTCTGGTTCTATTCCTGCAGAGATTGGAGGATGTTCTCAGCTTCAAATGCTGGATCTTCAGGGAAATCGACTAGGCAGTGAACTTCTGAGGGATCTTGGGTTCTTGCACGGTTTGCAAGTCATTGATTTGTCTGCTAATGAATTGACCGGGCTCATTCCGGCAAATCTTGGAAATCTGGTTGCCCTGACTAAGCTTACTTTGAATGGAAATGCTCTGTCTGGTGCTATACGATGGGAGATCAGCCGGTGTACCAATTTGCAGTTACTAGACTTGAGCTTAAATCGATTTTCAGGGCAAATTCCTCCAGAAATGGGAAAAATGCAAGCGCTGGAAATTGCATTGAATTTGAGCTGGAACAATCTTTCCGGCTCCATTCCGGCACAATTTTCCGGTCTTACTAAATTGGCATCTTTAGATCATTCCCACAATTTGCTCTCTGGAAATTTATCTGCTCTTGCTCAGCTTCAGAATCTTGTTTTCTCAACATTTCTTTCAACGATTTTTCCGGGTCTGCAGACTTGAGTTCAGATATGCAAGTTAACAAGACCTCAGCATGCGCTATGGCGACGAAGATATCGAAGGAAAGAGAGATAAGTTGACCTCTTGTAGCACTCTTTGTTTATGCGCAGTAAAAGAATGTTTAAATTATATGTTTTCTTAGTAGAGAATTTGTTAATGCATGCAGATAGAAATGATTATTGGATGTATTTTCTTGGTGAAGAAAACACATGATAATGCATGCGGTGAATGACTATCATTATGGTTGTTATTTACGAAGATTTATCTTGGAAAATAGGAACCTGGTCTTGGTTCTTTCCTTGGTTTACATGAGCTAACGAGTTAGAACTCTTAAAGAGAGTTATGCATTAGTAAACATTATGGAGGTCAAACAGTATTATTTGGGTATATATATGCTAGTTAGCTAGTATGTTATGCGTACTCATGCATATGAGTAGATGTTAAAGGATCTCTTTAGATGTTGATTATTGTTTGAATATTATTGTAACTAATCTTGTTGCCAAGATTGTTGATGACTGCATTGATAGTAGGTGTTGATTATTCTTTGAATAATATTGTAACTAATCTTGTTGCCAAGATTGTTGATGACTTCATTGATAGTAGATGTTGATTATTGTTTGAATAATATTGTATCTAATCTTGCTGCCAAGATTGTTGATGACTGCGTTGACAGGAAACGATGGAAGATGGTGCCAAGGAAAGGGATGTTTAACATTATGGCAGGAAAAAGGATTTTTCGTCCATGCATATGAAGTCAAGCTGCAGTATTGTCCATTGCTATAACAATTATGCCACAAGGAATGTTGCATGTGGCGGTATGTGAATAAAAGATTACATGTAAATTGTATTAGCTTTTAGCTAGTTATGTGACAGCTTAATGATAATTCATTGTAAAGATTTTAAGACAATGGTTAAGGGATGGAATCCCTTACAAACCATTGAGTGAAGGGTGAAAACCCTCACGAGCGTTTAATAATAAGATTAAACGTTTGCTGGTTTTCACCCTACGGGGTTTCCAGGGTATATCCGCGTTCTATGGTGTGATTGATGTGATTGCCTTATGTGTCTGTTGATAATGATGGGTCCTTAACGATGATGGTTCTTTATTTGATGTGACAACCATAATGTCTTAGTACATGATTATCTAACATGGTTAAGGATATCAAGAAATGGATGCATGGATTCATGAGACAGTTTTTGCTATTACAGTGATGGTTAAAGGTTATGCAATGGTTATGAAATTTACTGTATTTGATGGCAATTTACTTGATGTGCTAATGAATAGTATATCTAATGGTTAGTGGTGATTTGTGGAGTTGTGAGTTGATTAAATACTTGTGGTAATTGTATAAAAAAATTCTAACTCCCTACTTTTACATGCGAGGTTACCGGGGTATGTGACAGTTTTTGTGCATGTAATTCATCTTATTTCCCAAATAATATTTTCCAATGTAGGATAACACAAAATGCTATCATTTCCCACATAAAAATATATATTATTTATAAAGAAAAGCTACTACAAATCTTGCATGCATATACATGATCTTATTCCAAAAGAAACTAACATAATAGTTATGATAGCATAAATTCATAGCATATATTTTTTATAAAGAAGCATAGCTCAATAGTTCTACTAAGAGCTTATCATAGCCCTTATTAAATATATGCAACACATATTCCCTTCTCTATAATTCTACCATTATTAACTATTATTTTCATGTAAATAAATACATATGTTCTTTTCAAAAAGAAGTTAATATAACATCAATTATTTATTTTTCTAAATCCAATTTTTCATGCTTTCCTTTCAGTAAATTACCATAGCTAACCATCTTTTATGCATGAAACCCAAACAAAAATAGCAAGTTTAACTTAACTTTTTATGCACCTAAATCAAGGAATTAACACAAATCATCTAGTGAGGAAATTTTTTCACGAGTTTATTCTTTTTAAGAATATTTTTTAACGAGTTTATTCTTTTTAAGAATATTTACATAATAACTTTCTCTATCTACATGCAAAAACATATTTTCTATATCGCAATGACTACACTTTTTTACCTTCGGCAAGTGTTTTTTTCTAATACAGTGGCCCTTACTTCAATGCACATAATCTTTTCAAGAAACAAACATGTGTTATTTTTTTTATGAACTAGATTCATATGCATGTTTTAAGAAAACAATATTTATTTTTCATCAATTCATCCACAAAAATCCTATAACAACATGGGTAATATATGCATACATATTCATCAAAACCCTTCCAAGAAAATTAATCTAATTAGCTTCTCCCTTTTCCAAGAATCTCATAATGTATGCAATGACATTTCAGTTTGAAATCTAATACAATGATGCATGCATAGGAATTTATTTCAAGAATTCCAATATAATGGATATTATTATTGTGCACATATTCCTATTACAATTCTATAAGAATCATGCTAATATCTCCAAGGAAATTAATAATCTAATTTTCTCTCATAGTTTCTTCGTAATCTTTTCTTTAATGAAATAACAAATTTTACATATTTTTTTCTCTTTTTATAAGAAAAGTTTACATACATTATTTTCATGAAAAATATCTTGATTTATTTAATCTTGTCTGAGTCAGGTGTTTCTTTTTTCCAAGAAAATAGCATCCCTAACATATAGTTTACTATGCAATTTTTCCTTAATGTAATACAATTTCTTTATCTTTTACCATGTAATTTTCTTTCAAGAAAGTAATCTGGTTTCTTTATCTTTTACCATGGAAAGTTCACATGAATTATTTATGAAAAGTAACATGACTTATTAAATATTTTTGTTTATCTCTTTTCAAGCATAGAAGCCATGTAGAACCTTCAATGAAATAATTGATTCGTTTACACCAAAATCCCTACAAATTTCAAGAGTCTAGAGGAATATTTTCAATTAATAAAATAACTTATCATTCTTTGCACAAAACACATGCAATTTCTTTCCAAAGAAGTCAAGATTACTTATCTTTTGTGTGAAATAGCCATGAAGTCCCATATGCATACCTAATGTTAAGGAATGCCTTTTGTTGGAGTCACAACATTCCTCGCCAAAGTTATGATAATCAATGTCTCCATATTTCACATGACGAAAACTCTAGTTCATGAAGATGAAAGTCATTTCACTAGTTTACGAATGAATTTAAAAAAATTGTAAAACATTATTTTTCTCAATAAGTTATCATTTTCTTTATTAAATTCAAATTAGTTTCCAACTAAATCATAATGGTTCTTCTTTTCAACCATTTGGTTAAATATGGTAAAGATAATATTTTCCATTTTGAATATCAATATAAATGCAATTTATAGAGCTATTACATTTTAGGTCATAATAGAACCTATCAAAAATAATATTAATATATAGCATGTATAATAATAAATATAAATATTGAAATTAGTTTGTGTTATCTTAGTTGGTACAGTACCAGTACTTAAAGCACTGTCATTATGGAGAGGTCATGTGTTGGATTTCAAAATCCACACACTCCTTGGTAGTTGCATTGGCAATAAGTAACCCTTTCTGGCACATCTGTCTAACAAAAAGATTATTTCCACATCACACTTACAAATTAGTGAACTACATTAATTATATATATATATATATATTTAACAAAAAAACCTATACTTTTACTTTATATTATAATTACAAGTCATAAAAATCAAAATAAGTAAATAAATAACAACAAATGAAATAATACCATGACAAGAAGTCATGATAAAAAGAAGAATACCTCTATCTAAATACCCCTTATTAGTCCCTTTCATCTGGAAATGGCATGGGACTATAGTGTTTAGAAAAGAGGTGGTTACTATTAGTTGAGTTGTTTATTAGGGCTGGTTAATCTTGTATAATCAAAGTTTTCAGGCATATAGTCATTTGTCATCTTATTTGGCCTCTTCTCGAGGCATGGAGGTAAAATCATTACGTTATAATTATTTATTTGTTTTTCTAACATTAATTCCTAGATATTTAATGTTTGGGATAGTGTTCACTAATATCTAATATCTCATATCATTTCCTGCATGAAAATGTGTGTGGTGAGACTGCATGAAAAATGTGTGTGGTGAGACTGCATGGTGAGACTGCATGAAAAATGTGTGTGGTGAGACTGCATGAAAATGTTGGTGAGACTACCATGGCTAGAGTGGCAAGCATGCAACAACTGTTCCTCCTTCATGCAGCTGCAACCCTACATGGGCTTATTGTTATGTTGAAGAACATATATGTTGTCAATAGGCACAGGATCAGAACTGTTCATCAACCCAGTCTCCTCTTTCTGCTAAGGCATTTGGGACTATTCCATTGAGGCGTTTGAGTCCATGTATGTAACATTCCATGGAGCTCTTTGGCAAGAGGAGATTACCCAATGGCATACTACCTCATAATATGGCAATATGGCATTAAGGCATTTGAGTGCCATGTCGCACTGTGGTAGGAGACTACTTGTGAAATCACCAACCTTTCTTTTCCTGCAAAATTATCAATTTTCATTAATTTTCATTTATCAATTTTTCCCTATGGAATTATGAAAATTTTTCATTTGAGTTTGTAGAATTATCAATTATAATTTCAGAACAAAAATCAAATTTACACATTTTTTTTTGTTATCGATACTTATAGAACTTTAGGGTTGCATCAGCTTTGGTGTACTGAAAGGATTTAAATAAAGATTGAAGGCTCAGATATTGATTACTCAAGCTACTATATGCTCCAGCTTATGCTCCTGCTCCCACCTCTGACTCAGCTGATCAGACCTTTGGTTTGGCTCATTAATTGTATCTTGATAGTTTACTCTTGCTTTCAAACTTACTATCATATAATTGTCTAATATCATGTTGCTGGATTGGATCTGATGACATATCTTTCATTCTATTGAGGACTGGTCGTCATTCGTCGAACATTGTACTATTGTGTCTCATAGCTCTGCCAGAGCCGTAGATGAAAAATGTGAGGGAGCTGGTGGATGATTCACCAACTCCATTATCTTAGTTCCCCGTTGTCCGCCCTTCGATTGGAGCACTATTCGACCTGGTGTAAGGGAATTTCTTTTGATTTATTCACTACTTCCAAGCTCCGATTATGATTATGATTAACGACAATGTCAGAGCTTGATATGAAAATATTTTCCTCTTTCTGAAAGGTATCCATACACAGGTACAGTGTGACTTCATCCTTTTTTGATCAACAATCATGCCCCCTTCTTCTAGTGGAGGAGCAACTTCATTAGATTAATTCCTTTGCTAATCAGCCTTCAAGCCTTGTTCCTTTCTTCGATGTCATTTATATATTCCGTAACATTGGTCTCTTCTGGATCAAATGAATTATGTTGACCCACCCTATCTTACCTTGTTTCCACACAAACTATTTACTATAATACCTAGATCTTACGCATCTCCCTTTCGTTACCCAATCCAACCTCGGAGCCATAATGTATCAGAATGACGAGGCCGTAGGGAAGCTGCTTTTTGCTCTTCATCTCGTCGGTTGAATATTGCTATTAGAGTGCTTCCTGCTCCCTCGATTATAGATGGAATGGCGGAATGGAGCTTGGTAGACAAAGCTAGGCCACCTCAGAGTGCTGTGAGATGTCTACTACATTTAATGGGAAAACTATTGCTCGAAGACAAACTAATAGAACAACTTTTCTCTTCTAGTTCAACAAACCATATCTATATTGACTGCCTATGCTATTGAATGCAAGAAGTAGCAACTCAGTTCATGGTGTGTCGATTGTTCTGGTCAACTTCAAAAACGTTCTGAGATGTCATTGAACCAGGGGGAGCTGCTGATGCTTTTTACTCTACCTCAGCGGTTCGTCTGAAGGAAACATGGCATTAAGAAAATTGTGTAACCAACATTGAAAATATCTATTGGAATGAGTAGGGGAAGGAAAATCCACAAGTGGCGACCATGCAATGCAACCATTATTCTGTCTTTCTTACTTTTCTCGATCGCAAGGAAATAAAATGTGTCAATCAATGTCATCTTCCCGGAAATTTAAGAAACTATATTAACTTTTATGAACTAAACATTTCTAGTTTATTGAATTTCGGGTGCTTTGACATTTAATTTCACCTTTATCTTTGCCTTTATTTTTCATAGTTCATTTTCTTTTTAGGGGATGAGAAACCCTTATTTCCCATCATATTCTAATTCAATGTCATAGTCAGCTCAGAAGCTCCACAATTTGCTGCTATTGCAATTCCAAATTGCCTTAAATTCATTAGACTCGTCGACCCATTTTGAGTTTCCAAGGTTCGAGTCCGCAGAAGGTTCTTATTCTTTGTCCCATGGCTAGGCTTTTCTTATTATTAGAAACTTTAGACCTCGGGTTCGAATCCCGATATGTTTTTGGTATAACTCATTATTTTTGGGAAATTTTTGGAATCTTTTGCTGTAATTCTTAGTGGCCATAGGTGTCAAGGATAAAATCAGTTGGTGATTTGCTAACAATTTGGTTTCAGAATCTATTAATAGTGGGATTTTTTATTTGCTGGCTTGGATGGATTTTTCTTTGGGCAGGTAGACGACAGTTAGGTAGGAAGGCAGGCCTTTGACAAGGAAGATAGCCTAGAGGTGGGTAGACACGGCAGTTAGGCGGGATAGATGGATGCAATGAGCCACCCAGGAAAGATGGATGAGAAAGGCTGTCTATTTCTGCGATGGCCTGTCTACTTAGGAATTTAAATGAGGACTACACATATATGCTCCTGCGTTTCTATGCAGTGTAGAAATGATGAGGGAGACAAAGTATTTCCTTGAATTTTAAGCACTTAAGGCACTAAAGGTTATAGTGAATACATGCTTTCAAGTTAAAGAAATAAATAAAGAAAGAAAAGAGTCTTATAGCAACAAATCAAGAGGTGGCCTCTAGTCATCAAGCAGGCCAATATCTTCTCGTGAGCATGACATTGATACATGTTCTACATCTCTGAACAAAATGCATCTCTGTGACATTGATACACGTTTTGCATCTCTAAACAAAATACATCTCCCGATGACATGGCTGGATGGATGGTCGAGTAGCCAATAGGTTTTCCCTTTAGCAGAGCAAAGCTATATCTTTTCAAGCAGCTCTTTAGCTCTTCATCACGACTCATTACATGAAATTACAGTACAACGAAGGATCAATATACTTAATTACAGTACATTGAAGGATCAATGTAGTAGTCTTCTCCAAATACAACCCTTAAACTCTTATTAACACGGATTACATCACAATACTAAAAGTGAGATAGATGTGAGTGACATTGCTGCCCAAATCAGGGTTTTTTCCTTCAAACATGGTACTGCAAATGTATAGGCTGCAATCTGAAATCTCCAGTATTAGAAGTTCTGTCTCTACCACGAACTCCAATCAAGGTGGTGTGTGATAGCATGTGTTTTTAGCTGATAGGTGACTTCATGGTCCTAAGTGTTCGGCATAACAAAGAAAAGTTTGAAGGGCTGGATGATCTATCCTACATCCATTTCCACCCTGTGCTTCTAAGGTCTAATAGCAGTGCATCAAACTCAGAATATGAAATTGATAACTTGGAATATCAAGAGGCATGGAAACTCAACAACCTCTCGATCTCTAAAATCTCTACGTTCATACCTATTCTTTCCGTTTCCCCGCTCAAGGCAGGGACTAGCTGTGATGAAGCCTTGTTATAATAGCAAACACAAACCAATCTCAGCAATTGTTCGGCTGTGTATGATGAAGTTTATATTGTAGTTTTGTTGGGTTGGGTATGATGAAGTTGATAGTGTACTTATGAAGTTTATACAATAGATATTGTTTAAAACATACTAAGGTGAGTTTGACCAATATACATATGGATGAAAATATTAAATTTAAAAAAAATTTATCATGAAATTAAAAATTAAAATAAAATATTTATTTATTTTAGTATTCTAACTACACAACAATAATAGTAAGACTATTTGTAAATCTATTCCAAATATCAAAACATCTTACTCATCTAACTAATTTAGTTAAAATATTAACTTTATTTTAAAGTTTTATGGTCAACCAATTATCAAAATACACCTCATAAGTAAATGCATTTTTTTATTTTGCACTTTCTTAACCATAAATATACTCCATATTATTTTTTACTCCGTCGAAGTGGTAATGGGCGTCGAAGTACTAGTGTTTCGACGGGCCGCAGAAGAGCTTAAAATTTTGGAAATTCCAGGGGTGAGGAAGGGTCTAGACGAATGATGTGGACGTGACTGTGGATGTAGAATCTGGGGGAAAGTATGAACCAGAGGGATGTAGAGTGGATTCTTGAGTGGCAGTAGTGCTGTTGGGGAGTACAGTGAGGTGCTGCACCATGGCTTTGAAATTGGAGATGTCCGTCTTCACCACCGTACTCGGCACGCGTCGGGATGGTCTCACACGTCTCTTTTTCACTTTAACCACACCTGAATTGCGTGCAGCCGTCACCACTCGGCTGTGTAACGCGGTTAAGGACTTCTGGAAGGTGGGGATAGTTTCAGCAGCACGTACATTAGAGTTGCTGATTAGGTCGCCGGAACTCGGCGGAATCGGCGGAATCGGCGGAATCGCCTTGGTGGTAACGGACGTAGACTCGACGGTGTTGATGAACAACGCCGAAATTTGCCGCATTTCTAGTTCGGATGGAAGGTGGGGATAGTTTCAGCAGCACGTACATTAGAGTTGCTGATTAGGTCGCCGGAACTCGGCGGAATCGCCTTGGTGGTAACGGACGTAGACTCGACGGTGTTGATAAACAACGCCGCAATTTGCCGCATTTCTAGTTCGGATTTCGCGGCCGCGAAATCAGAAGAATCTATAGCCCCGGTATTCATGGCTGGTGCAGCGATCATATGACCGCAGCTGTTGGTGGTGTTGATGAGATTTACAAACTCCATTTCGAGAAGATCGTCCATGGTACTTGATTGGCCAGGGTCGGGCAGATTCGTCTGCGCGGCAAATAAATCCTGCATCCACTCTATCTCCACACTAAGAAATGAATCGAGAGCTCGATCGGCCGATCCGGAATTCATGTCTCCTAACATTCTGCAACTGCATAGATGAAATTATTATTTTCAGTAAAGCTTATATTGCTGACTGTGGCTGGCAGAAAGATGTAAAGCCTTCTGACCCTCTGGCATCGACGCTGACGTGCTTGATGTTATTAGAGCCAATTTATTCAAAGCTACCTATGCACGCGCAGAGTACGCGCGAAAAGTACTCCAATCATCACAATTTTTTCCTATCATGGCTATATTAACCCTAATGGTCTCTCACACCCTATATATCCGAATAAATTCAATGAGAGAACAGACGAATTAATAAGAAAACTATGATATGCATTATTAATCTAAAATTCCTTAGTTGGCAATGAGCATGACATAGCACCATTTCCTTCAAGAATGTTGGCGAGGGGAAATATGATAAGATCAGAGAACTCTTCAAAATTTTCTGTAAACAGTTGAGTGGTTAAACGTCCGCTTTCATTATATTGCCATTGCATTCCTCATATGTAACGGAACATATGGTGGAACGAAACGCCAATTATTGTAACAAGACTTTTCAATTACTATGAACATCGCATGGTTTAAGTGGAAACCAAGTTGAATGCTATGGGATGACAAGATTTTGACTACATGATGTCTTTGTTAAAAAATAGCTTTTGGATTTACACGTTGATTACACCCAATGACAACTTTAGAAAGCTAATTTTTTCCATGGATGATCTCAATCAATGACAACTAACATCGTGTGCGATTGGGATCATCCACACCTAACATCGATGTGCTATTAGTTTTCATTATCTTTGGAGGACCTCGAAGCGCACCTAATTTGAAAAAGAAATGTCTATCGTCACCTTTACACAATGCCAATTATGTGAAAGAAAATTAGATATAATTTTAATCTGTTTTTTTTTTTTTTAATAAGTGGTATTGAAATAGTGGCAATTATTATGCTTTAGAAATCATATTAATAATATGCATGGATGGTTATAATTCTCAATTATATATTAATTTGTTATTAGTTTTGGAGGAAAGCTACGTCCCTGGAATAATCTGTCACTAGCTTATTAAAGATGCATTTTCGCTCTTGTTAATATGTATAAGTTTTAAGACATTGAAAAGTTTTTTATTTAAAAAACAACTGTGAAGTTTAATTAATTTTGAATTAGAATAGAAATAAATTTAAATTATTTTTAAAATTAAATTTTATACATAATACGGGTAATGATAAACAAAAATATTAAATAAATTAATATTACTTTCCTTTTACTAAAATAATAATTTATATCAGATACATATACTAAATTTTTCAAATAATTATAATAATAAGCATTTATCACTGTGGTTTATAACAAAATGCACAAACACGTATTCATTACTATTGCAATTCATAATACAAACGCAAATATAAAAACTACTTTTAATACATGAAATTATAACATTATACTATGAAAAATCAGTCATACAATTTAAAATTGATTCGGTTAAGATTTGCGCATTTCATATAGACGTGGGTGGAGTGAGTTTTGTACGCTTCATATATAAACATAAACATGTAAAGTTTGTGAACCTTATATTATGGACATTGTTTAGAAAACAACTGTTTCTGATATTAGTTTTCATTTCAAAGCTTTTCTTTTAATCTTTATTATTATTTAAAAGAAATATATATAGATTATTTTTTTTATATTTACATTTACAAGTATTTTAAGTTGAACTAAAATATTTAGAATTTTAATTTTTATAAAATATTTTATAAAAATTTTAATAGTGGTTGTGGCTCTCGATTTGAAGAAATAATGTAGCAAACCCAAGTATTTTTCTGTAGCTTAGATTAATTAGAAATAAAACATAAAGACATGTGCGATATAACTAAATGAGAAAAAAATCATGAGACATAAAGACATGTGCGATATAACTAAATGAGAAAAAAATCATGAAACATGTAATACCTCTGTGTCGTATGTAAACACTCCTTTGAACTAAGCTAAGAAAAGCTAGGTTTGATGTGTAAAATGAAAGTAAATACTTTATTATTGAATAAATGAAGATAAATTAATTACTTGGAAACTGAGACACCAAGAGATGAGGTTCTTCCCCAATAAAATTCTATTGGTGAATTAGAATGGATAATTTTTTGATGATAAGACTTCTAGATGCAATTCTAGATAAGCTTAATGGATTGGAGATAAATATACATTAATCTACTTAACTCGAGAAAGATGCTAAGTTACAAAAATCATAAAAGTCTCATGGGAGAGAAAGGGACGTTTTTATGAGGAAAAGCCTCGCATGAGATAAAGGCAAGCTTTTATGGGAAAAGCCTAGGCAAATGGATAAAAATATCCACCTAAAAGCGGGATGCCACTAAAGGAAACCATATCATGAAAGAGGGTATTAAATACCCATTTAAGAGATCAAGAGAGGTACTATATCCATGGCAAGAACTCTCGGCTCACGAGTGAATTAAAGCAATCCAGTTCTAGGTTGATTGGCAGTGCTTGGTTTTCGATGTGACGTTCTCTCTTCTACTCTGGTTTGATTCAATGGCATGGGATGCTCTGTATGTTGGCTCCTTACACTTCTTATTGTCAAATATTAAGCTTATGAGATGATTGAGTTGCATGTGTTATCTTTTCTTATGAGATGATTGAATAATTATGCATGAGACAACTATGTATGATGAATGATTATGTTTTTAAGGTTTGAAATTGTATAGCCTGTGGTTCAAGTTATCTAATCTATGCATTATGCATCATGGGATGAATTGCATCCACTGAGGCTCGTTTTAGTTATTTATTCATATTGCATAAGATATATGTCAGTGATACTTTCGACTATGATAGTAGGACTATGAACATGTTATATGGCAAAGCTAGTTACAATGTATTTATGACATTGTCTCCATTAATGCTTGTGTTGAATCCTCAAAGGAAGGAAACTTGAATGCAGGATCTTGAATGATCATGATTGATTCTTTCCTCTGTGATATGATATATAGAATTTTCTGTGTTAACTTGGTTTATGAGATGACTATATATAGATGCATGTGACAACTATTGCATATAATCCAAGCTAAATTTAGGGAAGGAACATAATAAGGAGGTATCTGCCAATAGTATGTGGTTTTTAATATGGTGTCAGAGAGATTGGATGAAACATCAAGTATTCAGTGAAGTGACTAGGGCCAGGTCTTTAGTGCTTATACCTGCTGGAGCTAGAGGCTTAAGGCCCCAGTATAGATAGCCCTCTATGTGGGCCAATCAAGAATCTAGGATGACAACACAAGAGAATTGGCTACATTGGACTCGTTGAATTTCTTTCAGACCATAGAAGGTATCACTGTGGTCCTTATGCTTTTCTTTTAGGACCTTGCCTAGGATCATCTTCATTCGTGAATATTTTAGGGGCTAATATTTGCAAATGGGTTAATTTTCCATGATTTTTCCATAAAAAGGATTCTTTAAGTTCATTTTTTTTTTTCAAAATACTTCACCCAATTCTTATAGTATACAACTATTTTGCCCTAGAAAACACCAAAATTGTATATAGAGTCTATATAAAATTATTATATATTTGAATATTTTTACAAAATTATCATCAAATGTTATAGAGATTCCATATTATGAGCTAGTGAGATTCTCCAAAGTTTTAAAAATTTAAGATAAATTTCTAAGCTTGAAGTTTTCCTTCATCTTCATTTTGAAGTGAGGGGTAATGGAATTAAAATATGGACTCTATTTTCCCTTGGTATGCCTAGGGTGCGATAACCCAACTGACTAATTTTTCTTTGATTTTGGAATCATAGTATGTTTGGTGGTCATTTGTAGTCAATGCTTTGTGTTAGAAAATTTGCTCTTATATATCTAGAGGGGTGGAAGAATGGAGTATAGCCACATTGCCCTGAACATGTGATTGACCACAAGACAAACCCTAATGGCCCCACCCTCAACACCAATGGAGACAACACGTCCATGGGCAATGAATGGTACTCAAAGGTATGACAGACTAGATTAGTGAAGACCCCCAATTAAAAAAAATAAAGGTTAATGAAAAAAATTGATAGGATCCTTAACAATAATAACATAAAACTAGCATTTATCTTCCAAAAAGGTATACAACGTAGTTTAGGAAGTCTTGATGGAGGATAAGGAAACAAATAAGAGATTTGGGAAGAATCCATCATCCATAAAATCGTGGGCTAACTAATGATAGTACACACCACTAAGACACTTTGTAAACCATAAACAAGAGTCCACCATACAAATATTAGCAAATTGAAAGTGTTTTAGAGATTGGATATAAAAGAAATTACCCCACAATTACTCAGCCACTAGGCTTGGAAATGCTTCATCCAAAGGTTGAATCCTTTTGAGTCACCTCCTACAATTGATTTATTTTGTGTTGTCACAACTACTGACATCCAAGTGGTCATTCCTAAGCTATTATCATCTTGCTCCATGTATAAAGGGTCAATACCAGGTACATGTACTAAAGGTTGTCTTTGTAGGAGCCAATATCATCGTGTAAGTGAATTCTCACACAACTAACATCCCGGGAGAAATATTCCTGTTGTAGGAGAGAGGAGCCACATGTTTTGCAAAGAATTATAGGGCCATGATAGGTAGGTAAGATCTCCATAAATCCAACATCATGGGGAAAATATCCCACCTATGGAGGGGAATGCGACAAGTACTACAAAAGACCATGGAGCCACAGGTACTAGTCTGGGAGCTCGCAGAAAGAATACAATGTATCATTTCAATATGAAGGGAATATATGATGGTTAACGTGTGTGGTTGCTTGAGGTGGGATAGAAATAACATCCCTTATCTTAAATGTGATGGGAGATAGTGGAGTGACATGTTCCCTCCTCTATTGCCACATATTTCGACACCCTAATATATAATATAAGCATTCTCAGGACATACCCAAAATATTATCTATCTATAATGTATCATAATAAATAATTTGTTAAATCAAATTATATAAATAAAAAAATTATATTAAATAAATATTATTTTTTAAAATAATTTCAATAAAAAACATTAATGTGTGTAATGATATTTACAAACATGAACAAATTTTTGTTATTATTTTGTTTCGTAATACCAAACCAAAAAATAAAATAGAAAGAAAATAACCATAACAACTCAAAACTATACCTAGTGCTCGATATTACAGACAAATCAATCTTGCCATTTATTGGGTTGAGTAATATATGTTCATTTTATATGTTCTCTTTCTTCATCTAAGATCATCACATGGTTTTTGAGACCCAAGATTTTCATATTTGGACAAACACTCTTCCTTGCCTCTAGTTCATTCTGGTAACATATCACAAACATGTAATCTACCGATTGTGCATATTAGATCTACATCTGGAGCAATGTTTGCTTGAATCTAAGCCACTATTTTATGGAATATGTATATTTCATGGAATGGGTTTTGGAAAAAACAATAGAATAAATAAGTTTGTTGGGTTGGCATGAGAGAAACTATTACCCCTTTGTCCAAAAACTATATGGATGGTGACCCAAAAAAAGCTTCTTTCTGCCCCATTACAAATACATCTCTACTCGGCTAGACAATCGATCTATTTGAAATGATTTTATACCATTGTGAGATGAGTGGGTTCATCTCATAATGAACTTATACATGAAATATTTGATTCATTCCATGGATCAATTGACGTCTACCAATTCTGTTCACTTGACCTAAATTTTCATAAGAAGTAACTGAAAGACAAAAAACAAATTTATATTCGATTGATCAAATGTTCACTATCTTATTCAGTAGATGAGCCTTGAAATTTGTATCCTTGTCCCATAATATGCATAATATTATAACAAAGAACGTGATTGTATCCTAATTGTGCATGTAAGATAACAAAATCTTCTAGATTGGAGATCCCTATCCCTTTTAATACAAAAACGAAGGATACAAGTTCAAATGGTCTAGATTCATTTAATTTAAATATATCATAAGTGGATAGGGTCGAACTTGTCGACACAACCACAACCTTGATCATTTTAAACAATGACTCTCTGATCAAATATCTCGCTGAGAGTTGTTCAGATGGACAAGTTCTTAGTATCAAGATAAAACATTCAATAAATCTCAAGATAGATGTCGGTCTATTCCATTTACACCTAACCATGTTAATGTTTATCTCCCATTCATTAAAACTTGAATAACGTGGGATCTATTGAACTAGTCTGCAAAATTGTGTTATTTGATGTAACGTACTCCCTTAGCCTATCTGGAAAAATAGCCTTCGCACCCCATAACACCTAAAATTTTTGTCCTAGTTACAGTTAAGGGTTCACATCCATCAAAAATTTAGTGAACCAAGAGTCATAACATATAAGGAAAGATCAAGGTATTGAGTCATATACCGTGGATGAAAAATCACATGCTCTCTTAACATGCAAGCCTTACGATAAGTTAACATCTTCATCCAACCATGAAAGACCCTTTCTTACATTTACTTCCGCAAGAATGGGCATGCAATCTACTTCTTTCTTGTATATCATGCACATGAGAGAATACCATCATTATTCCCTAACAAGTACCAGGGTGAGAATATTTGAAAAAGTTGTCAGATTTTATAATGGAAATTAACCCTTTACATTTGTAAGGAAAAATACATACAACTATTAAATTCTTTGGCGAATGTGATAAGATATATTTTTGGGTCTAATACATCTAATATGATTATGAATAAGATTATTGTTCTATCTCATTTGGGGCATAGCCAATAGTACCTTATTATATTGCTAACAATACTCCTCCTTAGATGTTTGCATTCACCAAAGTCTTAATCTGTAAATAATATCTCATAAGTTAGAGACACTATATTTTCCTTGAGTACCTCTAATAATGTCCAAGTTTAGATTCAACGATGATTTCATTACTAAAAAGTTACATGCATACAGTTATTTCCATAGTCACTGACAACACAACTTTTATACTCTCGAGTTAGATGGTTTAACCATTCCAATTATGGGAAATAAGTATAGAGATAAGAACTCATCCATTAGTGTATCTCAGGTAAATGATTAAACTTCATACTAAGTAAGGATTAATATGAAAATCATAACATGCTAATGAATCTCATTAGAATAGAGGAAAATACCACTAAATCTATTAACATATGAGCATAAATAATTTACGCAACATTCCCCTAGAAAAGAAACTTAAGAAAATATTCACATAACAACATGAAACTATAACAGAGAGAGAGTAAGAATCATCATACTAAACATTACACACATTTGACACCAACTAAAACCTCAATTGGAGGGAGGAGCACCACCACCCAGCTATGAATCGCCTCTGATTCCCCCCGAGCCAAAGATATTGCCAAGGATCAATTGTCCTGAATTGATTGATGTACTGGGTATTTAATACCCTCTTTCATGATTTAGTTACCATTAGTGGTGTCTCACTTTATGGATTTTTTCTAATTGCCTAGGCCTTATCCATAAAAGCTCGTCTTTATCTCCCACGATGCTTTTCCACATAAAGGCTTTCCTTTATCTCCCGCAAAGCTTTTATTTCAGATGGATCTTTATCTCCCATCCATCCAATGGATATCCAATCCATTCAAGCTTATCTAGAATCACATTTAGAAGTTTATCATGAAAGATTGATCTCTATCACATCCATCATGGGATTTTGAAAGTATATCCTCTCTCTTGGTGATCCACCCTCCAAGTGATTTATTTTATTAATTTATTTAATAATACACTTTCTTTTCATATTACATGTCACCTAGGTTTCCTCAGCTTAGGTGTAAAATAGTTTAACCCATAAAGGAGGATATCAAACCTAGCTTTCCTTAGCTTAAGTTTACAACATTTAACTCACAAGGGAGGATATCACACGTAGATTTAACTTATATTAGGTTTACAATAATGTAGTACACAAGGGAGGGGTGTTACATACTCCCCCTCTTAAATTTTACACCATCCTCGACGTATCACTGCATCATGTTCTTGTTCATAGGTAGCTGGTTTCTTAATCAACAGCTCTCATGGCTCTGCAATCTGATGCAATTTTTTTTCGCTAATGTACATCAGTCACAAGGAATGCTTTGAGAATCTCTCCTTTCATAGCTACATCAGTCTCAAGGAATTCTCCCATCTCTCCTTCCATAGCTACCTATCACACATTTTTTTTTCAAACCATTCTTGAGAATTTATTTATGCAAAGTTTATGTATGATAAATATCATAATCAATTTCTTAATAGTATTAAAGCATCTATTTATTTTATCTAAAGCATGCATTTTCTCTACTTGTATTCCTTCAAGCCTTTGTGTTCTTTTCAATAACCTTCTTTTTGCAGTATCTCTGTATACAATACATTAGTTAGCATATTTTCTACATTAATATCCTTGCAAGGTAATAACAAATTATTTCACATCACAATATATATATATATATATATATATATATATATATATATATAGATATATATATATATATATATATATATATATGTATGTATGTATGTATGTATGTATATATATATATATATGTATATGTGTATCTATTCATATATATATATATATATATATATATATATATATATATATATATATATATATATATATATATATATATATATATATATATATAGACATATATATACATATATTCATCGCTATCAAATTGTGATTAACCATAGTCACTTGTACCAACCTTACTTTCCTTCTTTTGGGTAACCTAAAGGTTTGTTTACCTAGCTAGACATCCATCCAATGACTACTACATACCTACACACAAGGTATGCTATACACACCAATACACATTTCATTTTTCAACCTTGTAGCATATGTAGTCATACGGTACCATATGTATTGTTGTACATAGTCCAACTATGGTACAACCTATAATACCCTCATTATATCACCTGCATCACATAAACCATATCCACATATTTTTTTCACCGTGTTAGTATCATACCAACATTAATTTATCGTGGTTCATCTATGTAATTAAGAAAGTTTTTATGTCATATGTAAATCAATTCCAGATGTCATGTGGTCACAATATCAGTCACATTTTATTGGATTCATGAATATTTTCCTCTTAATTATACCTTCTCCTTAATGTTCTAAAGAAGATTATTAACTCATAGCTGTTGAAGTTTAATATAAATGAGATCATTAGTTCACCTTTTATGTTTTAACCGTTTCCCTATTTATGATTCAACAAGCTGTTGACCATGCATAATTCCGTTTAGTTATACATGAAAGTTTTTTCTACTTACAATCCTACACTCCTTGCAGTTGTAAGTGTTTATGATCTCAAGGTATTTACATGTTAGCTCATTCTTAACATTAAATCACCCTTTACCAAAGCTAAGTTATCTATTTATGAATTCTTGTTTGAATCACGTAACATTTCCTTATGTTGTCTAGACACCTTATCAATGCAATCTGATAAGAGACCCTCTCAAAATTTGTTGGTAAAAATTATGATATCAATCTATTTTAAATATATTGTTAAATATCATTTAATTGACCCAGGGGTCCATACCATTTGTGCTACTTCACCAATTACTATGGTTTTCACTCAAGGATACTTATAGGTTCTATTATACATATCCTTCAAAAGATGCACATGTCCTGGAAATCAATTTAAGTTAAATTTCCCCTTTAACCATACCTTGTTCCAACCGAAGAATGAGACACATTGTAAGCAGATGCATTAATCAAAAGATTAATCTAACCAAAATTTGTACAGTTATATAGTCTTTATACTATAACATTCTCTCACCATACTTTACTTTGGTATAATAGTTTTATAGAAATTATACCATTTATCAGTTATTTTTATAGCATGATGACCTTAGTTTAGTCTCTTACCAAAATCATAGTCTAGTTTTGTGTGCCACTCAAGTAATGAAATCCTCCACCATTTGCATTATGTGTTATTAATTTTAACAAAATCAAACAACCTTACTTTTAAGGTATTTTCTCATTATTTCATGCTATAACATTTTTACTTATAAGATTTTTCCTGTCAGTACTTTGTCTAGCATGACTCGTGACATAGTCATGCATACTTGTCTATTTACTATTAGCATATAACAGTCCCAATATATAACTTCAATGTACTTCAATGAATTCCAATCCCCTCCATTTAGGAAAAACCAAATTCCTACATGATATGCATATATGCGAACATTGATAGCAGCATACCATTGATTCTGCAAATCACAAGTATGCCCAACATATAAGCAACAAAACATGAAATTTATCATCAGGTCAATCATGCTCTTTCCTTCTAGAGAACATACTCTCGTTTAATGGGCATTGGTGTAACGATATCTTTATGAGTGTTGAGCACTAACTGAACAGGTAAAAGGATATCAATACCATAATTCATGAGGAAGTTCTTACATGGAAGGTTCATATGACTCATTGCTATGGAACTATACTATACCATTTCATAAATACAATACTCTTTCAAGTCAATAATACTGCACACACATGTGCTTGCATGGTAAATTCATATAACTCATTAACATATATGTATATTAAGCATGTTCCTCTCCAACATGTTCATCTTAGTGACTACTTAACAAACTATGGTAAAAACATGTAAACTATCCATGACAAAGCATAGGTATATGCATATACAACAATTAAGCTAGTTACGACCATGGACTTCCTCCATTATATAATCCTCCTTTCAGGTATTAGGTTAGGTTTGTTTTTATTGACCAATCCTTATTTAAATATCTTACCTAATATAGTTTTCCACATGGTTCCTTAACTGATACATCTTATGGTTTGTGTTAAAACTTTCTAATTTCTCTTCGTCATTCATAATACCATTTTTTTCCCAAGATTTGCTCTAGTTGTTATCATGCCTTTATGTATTTTACCTTTACTTCCAAAGCTACAATCCACATGCTCAAATATGAATAATTTGGAGATTTACATGAAAATCATCCTACTAAGATAAACTAGAATTGGCTTTACTTATTTACGGAAATCATTATACATATTGATTTATTGTATAAATATTTGTCTAGTTATCACTAAACATAGTAATGATCAAATTCCAACTTAAAAGAGGTCTCACCCATCCATATACGTTCAAAATAGAAGTATTCTTGCTTACACATCATTGTCCATGCAGATGCTATCATGAGTAGGATAGCTCTAATGAGTGTGATAACAATTACCCACTATGCCACTTCCACTAACTCTACTATTTGATGCAATAGAGACACATGCTCTTTATATTCTTAATGTTGTTCATGAAAGCCTGTTTCATTACATAACGCCTTACTAGGGTTTGACATTTCTTCTTTTATACAATTTTTAGTTGATTCCCTTTATAGAACTTGTAGGGGTATCGATTTGCTTGCATTATAGTTGTGAATTCATCCATGCTATCCACCTCTTAGAATAATTTATCTCATTCCCTTCTTTAATTCTCCACAAAGACAAGAATAGTTCAGGTGAGTTCAATAAGATTATAATGGATTTGCATGTAGTCCTAACCATTATTGGGAATATTAATAAACACAATCATGAATATAAGCACAACCATATCTTTAATGAAAATTTATCAAGTAAGCACATTTTCTAATGAGGAGTTGAACAAGGCCCTACGTTCATATTGCTTTTTGATTGCATATTATCCGACCTTTAATGGATGAAAAACACCACGTGCACACAGAACTTTGTATATTGAGCTGGTGTTTCTTATGGTAGACAGAGCTTAGAAGAGATGTGGAGCTTGCATGAAATATACAAATATGTAAATATGTATACAAACGGAGAGAGTGCATGAAACTCCACATTATTGTTGCAGACACATACAAAAGCGTTGAGTTTGGACCACAATCAAATAGCGCTCAGAATACATATTTATTTAAACCAACAGATCTGCACTTTGGCATTTTTACCAGTGGAAATGAAAAACCTATCTTATATCTTGACTTTCAGCAATGAATCATTACATACACAAGAGCTTTTCCAACGTCGGCACATTCTGCATCAAAATTATAAATTTCTAAAATACATTCAAATAGTATACAAATTAAGTAGAATGGTATACAAATTAATGTTAAGAATCTATATTTATTAATAATAATGGCTCTAATAAGACCAAATTATTCTTGATTACAAATAATCTTTACGACTATGTTTAACAAAATTGGGGCACACGAGTTTGAGATGTTGGCGTTTAACGGAATTGTGGTGGATTTTCACAATTAGGAACAAATATTTAACATAAATATCAAAAACATAAACAAACCTAATAAAACTAAAATTTCTGGCACAATTTTCAACAAAAAACCAAACCCACGTATTGTCTTACATACGGTTTATAGTTAACAATTAAACATTATTTCCTTATACTTGTCTCTTTGTTTCTGCCACGTCCATCATTGAACACGAAGCTTGTGGCATCGATATAACACATCGATTTTGTCATTGGTTGTTGCAAAGAGGATCGATATGACTGCGAGGTCACAACAAAAAACGACGAGTAAGTCTCGAACAAGAAGGATTATGAAAGTCTTGTATGTAACAATAGGAAATTGTTTATACTCAGTTACAGTTTTTACCAAATCCATAACTATAAGGGCTTGTAAGACTACAAAAAATTTACCCAATAGAGCAATAACAATTGAAATGGAGTAATAATCATAGAAAGAGCATCACCAATTTATTGCTAAAATTCCCACCATTTTAAATATGTAACTAATATAGATTCCTCAAGAAAACATATATACTATCCTTGAGAACACAGGGAGCTAACTTTTATATCCGATTGTTATATCACCCCTATAAGTAAAAACCCTCATGATGAAACAACCATTGACAAGCAAAATCTGAGCCAGTAAATTTTGTTCTAAACCATCAGGGTCTAAGGTTATGACACACTATGGATGAGGATGCCTCCAATGATAATGCGTTTAATAGGCGGTTAGGAATTCGTAGTTTACAAAAGGAAACAACTTTGCTACAGATTTTCCTCGATCCCTTTATGGAAATGGTATCGGTGGGCTTCGCTGCCAACTTCACACCTCCAACTTGTGATAAGGTAGACAAAAAAGGGCAAAACTACAGCAACCTAAATGACATCTAAAATGGGAACAGTGATCATGACTTTTCTGCATCATTTTTGGAGGTAACTCTATCCTCCCGCAACTGCCTTCAGTTCAACAAACTATCAGAGAGGGTGATAACTTTCATAACTTTTGTGGTGTTGAATGTGTTATTTCTTAATCACTACCCATAAAACATGGGTCTAGAGCCAACCTTGACCAGTGTACATGATCTATCCAAACAACTTTAACATATTCGTGGGGAATGACAACGTATTGATAATACATAGATCACCATACATGAAAACCCATACGTCAACGCCAAGCCACAACGGAGGAGTAACCATGTGGTTAATCACTAGCATTCTCCATGACTTCGACGAAAAGCATGTTCCTTCCATCTTGGTCCGGCTTGAATAGTCAAGCCTTTGATTGGAGCGATCAGGGCAAGGTATCCATGAACAGAAAGTACCAGAATTTATCAAAGGTTTGCCATTGGTTATATGTATGTTTCTACATCTTGTGGAGCTCCTTGAAAGAGTCTATGTCCATGTCTCGGTTCATGTCTAATGCCTTCCTCAACCAGCAAACCATCATCCTTCCCTTCTCTTCTTTGTGGAGTGTCCAATGCTTAGCTTGTAATTACAAACTCCACGATGGGTAACCACGGGATGTATGGTTGTTATCTTTTGTATTTTGGATGATATCCATAAGAAAATGAACATCCCTGCTATATACTCAGCAAAGAAACATCTAATCAGTAGATGCTAACCTTCTGTGAGCGGATTATCGGTAGAAAGTCTTGGTCCTCTGATTACGTTCAGCAAGATCTCTAAGCTTGGCCACACCCGCTTGTGAAGTGATATTAAGCAACCCAGTAACAACTGACATCTATTGAAAAATGGTGAATGCATGGAGTGGTTAATCTCAGAGGTGGATTAACGTTAGTATGCCTCTGCAGTGTATAATCTTATTTTAAACATGACGGGGTCAACAAGAACTCAACGCGGGTATTCATATATTTTTATATCTTAGGACAGAGTGGATTAGTTTTCCGCGGCTCCTTTCGTTGTTGGTCGATAATTCCAAAATGAACTGTCACTTGATGTGTTGACCATTAATAACTAACCCATTATTACTGTCAGTACAAACCCGTGTCTAATGTGTAGTTGTATTTTCAATAAATGCATACCTTCTCTGATATTTCTTAGATAACCCATTACAGCTTCGCATGCAAACAATTCAAGCAATTTCTCAGATTACTCGCGTCTAACAATGCGAACATGTATGAAAAGTAGCCCATATGAATATGCACGTGCGACATGACTCGTGGAATTCTGTAACATAGAAAGAATGAAGGTTTGTTGCAAAATGGTGAACTTGTTTAGTTCTTAATTTAATCAATTAAAACCCTTATCTAGTAAGGATGATAAACCTAAAAAACCCCATTAGTTTGAAATATGACATATATATATATTATTATTGATTATTCAATAGCCATCTTTATCTTGAATTGACCTTCAAATAATCCTGATTTCCCTGGGAGGCAAACAATCATTATGAAATTGAGGTATTTAAATTTCAAGACAAATTTTGGTTTATTCTTTATAAAAATTTTATAATTAAAACCCGTCAATGAAAATGCTATAGAGATGGATTATTCCATAGGTCTCAACATTTGAACCTATGCTCTAATACCATTTGTAACATAACCTCTTAGCCTATCCGGGAAAATAGCCTTCACAGCCCATAACACCTAATTTTTTTTTCCTAGTTATAGTTAAGAGTTCAAAGCTGTCACAAATTTAGTGAACCAAGAGTCATAACTTATAAGGAAAGATGAAGGTAATGATCATATTCCTTGGATGAAATCACATGCTCTCTTGACATGCAACCCTTACAATAACTTAACATCTTCATGAAACCATGAAAGAGCCTTTCTTACATTTACTACTACAAGCATGGGCATGAAATCTACTTTTGTCTTGTATATCATGCACATGCGATAATACCTACACTGTTCCCCAACTAGTACCAGGGTGAGAATATTTTAAAAAGTTGTCAGTGTTTATAATGAAAATTAACCCTTTACATTTGTAAGTAAAAATACATACAACCATTAAATTCTTTGATGACTATGATAAGATATTGCTTTGGGTCTAATACATCTAATATTATTATTAATAAGATTATTGTTATAGCTCATGTGGAGCATAGCCAATATTACCTCATTATACAGCTAACAATATTCCTCCTTAACTGTTTGCATGCACCAAAGTCTTAATCTATAAATAATATCTCATAAGTTAGAGACACTCTATTTTTGTTGAGTACATTTAATAAGGTCCAATTTTATATTAAACGATGATTTCATTACTAAAATGTTACATGCATACAATTATTTCCATAGAAACCAACAACACAACTTTTATACTCTCTAGCTGAATGATTTACCCATTTGAATTGTGGGAAATAAATATAGAGATAAGAACCCATCCATCAACGTATCTTAGCTAAATGATTAAAATTCATACTAAGTAACGATTAATATACAACTCATAACATGCTAATGAATCTCATCAGAATAGAGGAAAATACCACTAAATCTATTAACATATGAGCATACATAATTTACGCAACATTCCCATAGCAAAGAAACTTAAGAAAATCTTCACATAACAGTTTGCATCTATAACAGAGAGAGAGTAAGAATCATCATAATAAACATTCCACGCATATGACATCAACTAAAACCTCAATTGGATGGAGGATCACCACCACCCAACTCCTTTGATTCCCCCCGAGCCAAATATTTTTCCAAGGATCAACTATCCTCAATTGATCAATCCACTGGGTATTTAATACCCTCTTTCATGATTTAGTTACCATTAGCAGCATCCATCTTTAAGGGTTTTTTCATTTTCCTAGGCCTCATCCGTAAAAGCTCGTCTTTATCTCCCATGACATTTCTCCACATAAAATATTGCCTTTATCTCCCGCAAATATTTTATGTCCGATGGATCTTTATCTCCCATCCATCCAATGGATATCAAAGCCATTCAATCTTTTCTATAATCACATATAGAAGCTTATCATGAAAGATTCATCTCTATCCCATTCCTCATGGGATTTTGTAAGAATCTCCTCTCTCTTGGTGCTCCAGCCTCCAAGTGATTTATTTTGTTAATTTGTTTAATAATAAACTTGCTTTTCATATTGATATCACCTAGCTTTCCTCATCTTAGGTGTAGAATAGTTTAACCCACAAAGGAGGGTATCAAACCTAGCTTGGCTTAGCATCGGTTTACAACATTTAACACACAAGGGAGGATATCACACCTAGATTTAATGTAGATTAGGTTTACAATAATGTAATACACAAGGGAGGGTTGTTACACTTTAAAACCAAAATTTAATAGCGAAAAACAATAATTATCACCCACGAGTGAATAGACAAGGGATCGATACGAAAGAAGAAAGATTATTTTTTTACATTCAAAAGAACTAAGGGAAGATGGGATCAAGATATTTCTCTGAGATAAATACGAACTACTTCATCTTTATCACATATTTGATAATAAGTCATACAACTTGTTCGAGAGTTGAGAGTTAGTCATCGATCTTGCTTTCATCCCCTATCAGATATCACCGACCCACATAAGAACAAATGTTATATGATTTTTTATTCTTGGAAGAAATTACTGTAGATAGAGAAATTGGTTTTTCTGGGGTTGACGTAACCAAGTGGACCAAGGCAGTGGATTGTGAATTCACCACATGCGTGTTATATTCCCATCGTTCACCTCATAAGAGAAGAGAAAACACGGACTCGATCTCATTTGTCGTCATTTTCATATTTTGGTGATAATATTTTTATCTATGTAATAGAAATCGACACTGGAGCCTTCTTTCCTCGTGGGATACATCGGACCTTTATCAGACTTGAACCGATGAATTACACCTTACCATGACATTACTCTACTGCTGAGTTAAAAAGTCGCCCCCCAATCATATATTAATACGAGTCTACTATGGTATATGGACAATAAATTAGATATGGATGATCCATATATATTTATAGATATCAAGTTGAGAAAATATATTAGTATCTCGTACGGTAAGGATGGGTATAATGGAAACTCTCAAGTGAGTTGATACGAAGTGAATGGAGACAAGTTATTCCTGAGAGAATTTTTTGAAATATGTTCGTATTGCTAGAAGTGCCAAAGGGTCAATGGGCTAGATACCATTGCAGTTACTTGGAATGCTTTTGGATAATATTATTTTTCAATTGGGTATGGCTTCCACCATTCACAGAGCTATACAATTAGTGAATCATGGAGATATCCGAGTCAAGGACCATATGGTAGATATACCAAGTTACCTTCACAAACCTCAAGATGTGATTACTATAAGTGATCAACAAAGATTAAGACCTAATAATATGCATCCATGCTAGTTTATGGCTCTTTTTCTTCCTCAAAGAGGAAGACCTTTAGAAAATTATTTAGAAAGAATTCAATTAAAATATTAGAGGAGTTGAGTAAAAAAATTCCTTGATAAAGGGAAAAAACAACCTATGATTTCTAAAACTAGAATGGTAGAATCCTTTCTTCTCTCTCAGAAATAGAAGATAGAGAATTAAGGAATTCCAGAATTTGGATTCAAATGTGGAAGGAAATAAGTGACAGAATATCTGTCAATGAGATTGTGGCGTGTATAGTTTAGTGATACAGGTGGATTTGATTCGTTACATTATCAGCTTAAATAGTTAAAGGATATTTGACATGGATATCTAATCCATCCAAATCTCTATCTATAACTAAAGGGCCTGATACAACCATCAGATTCAGAATAATGGTCTGCTCAATAACTTCTATATCCATTTGGTTTTCTTTCACCCTCCATCGATTGAATGTATGAATAAAATGTTGTCGGGTTCAATCGCTTTTCTTCTATTTTGTCTTCTTCAGACTTCTACCCATTCGTGTAGTTTTGATGAGGAACCCTTGGCCTTAAGCAACTAATATATTTACAATAATACATAAAGCAGATAGGGAACCCTTCAATATCATTGAGATTATGCCCTTTTCTATCTCCAAAGTCCAGTTGGTTGGGCCCAACCATATTATTCGAATATACAACTCGCACACACTCCCTTTCCAAAATAGATAAGTACACTAAGCACCGCACTTGAATTTATTATATTTGTTTCTAAAATTTTGGTATTTGATCTGAAACCCCTAGCGGAAGTCTAATAACTCAAGGAAATGAAAGGATCAATTACATTTTTCATATCCTCTCCCCTCATAGATAATGATATATTCTACGAATTTTTGTTCTTTTCTTATTTGATCCTATCTAGCTCTGGATAAGAATATTTGGGATACTTAACTTAGTCCCAAGTCTTTTATAAGGATCAAATGAATTTTCTTTCCCCATCCACTCCATTCCATGTTGCACACGTCATGAATCTTTCCTACCTAAGTATAGTTATAGGAAGAATAATTCATTTTCTAATTATTCAGATCAACCTCTCCTGTAGCTCTATAAGGAAATTATTGGAGGAATACTAATGTAATGATGAGGAGTAGGGATTTTTTTTTGTTTTCAAGATTAAATAAAGGGATTCACAAATAGAAGCGTTAGGGCTGCAACTAGTCCATAAATAGTTAAAGCTTCGATAAAAGATAAACTTAGCAGTAAGGTACCTCGTATTTTATCTTCTCCTTATAGTTGTCTTGCAATATCTTCTATAGCTTGGCTCAAAGAAGTGACCTGACCAATGCCACGTCCAATGGAAGAAATACCTATGGATAATCCAGCAGCAATAACAGAAGCAACCGAAATTAAGGGATCCATGGTAATCTCCTCTTACTAAGGTTCAGAAATAGTTGATAATACGATAATTTCATCTATTGAGTGTTCACCAATGGTAAAATTATGGAACGATTTCTTCTGAACAACTAAGAACCAAAAATATTTATTAACGGTATCAAGGTGATAATATCAATGAATAGGGTATCCCTCATGCAAATATTTCATCATGAAAAGATTTTTTCTTCATAATATTCAAAATAAAGATTCCATTTTATGAGACATATGAATTCTTATCACGGAGAGAGAATAGACTAGTAAGAGCGTATAAGTCATTATATATCACATCTATAGATGAAATATTAATCAATATAATCCATAAGGCTTATAATAAATATAAATGGATTAATATATGAAAGGAACTATATACAAAGTAAATACATTCTAAAAAATCCTCCCCTTAATGGGAACAAAAATTTCATTCTTCTATGCCGAGGTACATTCTTTACTCAAACAACTCCGATTAGTGAACATGTTTGATCCTATTTTCTATCATATTTCTATATAAATGGACTAACAAGATCCACTCTATCTGGAGATCTAATGGACAAAAGTAGTTAATTGATCATAAATATTTTTATCAAGCTCTTTTTACTAAGAAATATGATTTGCTTCTACTATATATATCAAGTCATGTGTTGGTACGATACTTAGAAAACATTATCTTTGATTGAACATTGATTTAATGATGACCCTTCGTGGATTCACCTATATAAGTTGCATATAGAGTTGAAAAGATCATATATTGAATATCACTTGTAAATAATCCAAAGAACATTATAGGTATAGGAACTACTAAAGGCATCGCAGAAACAAGAACAACAACTACCAATTCATCAACTAATATATTTCCAAAAAGTCGGAAACCAAGTGATAAAAGTTTTGTAAAATCTTCTAAGATGTTAATTGGTAAAAGTATTGGGGTTGGTTGAATATATCTACCAAAATAACGTAACCGCTTCTTTGCAATATCTGCATAGAAATATGCTACTAATGTAAGTAAATCTAGAGAAACTGTAGTATTAATATCATTTATATGTGCAGCTAACTCCCCCTGAGGTAATTTTAGAATTCCCCAAGGAAGAAGAGCACCCCACTAGTTAGAAACAAAGATAAATAAAATATAGTTCCAATAAAGGGAACCCAAGTACCATATTCTTCCTCCCCAATTTGAGTTCTGGTCAAGTCTGGAAAAGATCGAGAATATATTCAACAAAATTTTGACCACCGATAGGAATGGTTGGTGGAACTTGAATAGCTATAGTAGCTGAACCTAATAGGATGGCAAGTAAAACCCAATATGTTATAAGTACGTGTCCATGAACTTGAAACCTACCTATTTACCAATAAAAATGTTGACCCACCCCCACACCAGATATCTCATAAATATGATTCAGTGTGATGATAGGAGATCATACGATATCCATATGCATATTACCCCCATGTAAAGATGAACTTAAAGAAGAGAAGAAATTACTTTTTTTCAAATGAGAGATTCCTAAATTTTTCCACTTTCATCAGAATTTTTTATGTCATGCGATAATAAAATGGTTATTCCATTAGGAATATTTTTCAATTTGGAGCAGCCAACAAAACCAATAAATGAAATTTGTTCTTACGAGATCTTGGATGGAATAGCAGCCAACTCAGTAAATCCTCACATCCTCCCACCCCATTTTTTATTTGTTTTCCTTTTATTACTTTCTATTAGCCCTTCATATAGCTATAATGACCTTAATGCCCTTCCTTCACAACTTGTTGATGTTAATATATTCAGTATCAATTAGATTGAAGTTATACCATCATCATTGGTTGGAATTCGGATATCCATGAGATCTGTATCACAATCTATATCAACCAAACAAATTGATGAAATACCCAAAGTTCTACTTTCCCTAAGAGAAATGGATTCTTCTCATTGATTGGAAACTATCACAATATCGGGTAAGCTTGTCATGTATCTAATCCCACCTAGATATTTTTGTAACTGGTCTAATTCTCTCTTGAGCATATCTACTTCTTTTTTTGGAAGTCAATTGAATCATCCTGTATCCTGTTCTTTTTTTAAATCCTTGAACTTCATAAGTCTGGTCTCTATTGTAGACCAATTAGTTAACATATAACCAAGCCATTTTCTATTTACATAATGACAATGAGCTTCTGTAGTAGCCGATGCTACTAAATCAGTTGCTTGGTATTTCGTACTGACTATCGTAAATTTCTTTCTTCTACCTGCTATATCAAACACCAAATCACAAGCTTCTGATAAAGAACAAGTTGTTTTAGCCAAATTTATAATATGAGTATCTTTATGCTCTGTAAAAATGTAAGATGCCATGTTACGGTACCATTTCCTAGTTTTATGCCGCAAATGAATATTGCTTCCATCATCTCTTCCAAATCAATGTTCCAATATCTTTTTCTCATTCTCGTTAGCTTTCCTCCCCAAAATAGCGAAATAACATGTATCGTAATATATAAGTATTCCAACATAATTAATTACATCTCAAAGATTTCCTATATGTCTAGTACATGATAGATATGTTATCACTCATAGAATAATTGATAGTATTCTTATTATAGAAGATATATTCATGAACATAGGAAGAAATCTATTTCTCAAGGTTATTTTAATTGTTGTTTTAATATATTGTGAGAATTTTATTGAATGGAAAAAAGAGAAACTTTGGAATGATGAAATCAAATGTCCTTCACTTTGTTGCTAAATAGATTCTTATTCCCTATTGTTAGATATATTCCATTTCATTTCCCTGAATGGTGAATATGTTTTCGAGTATTGGCAGATATCATCCACCCGATAATAAAATTTTCCTTCAAGCCTTTCAACCAATAGATATGGCCTTGTAGAGCATCTTTAAGTAAGACCCGAGTAGTTTCTTGGAAACTCTCTTTGGATATAAAACTTGGACTATTTAGAGATGCCCTAGTTATTCCTCATAACATGGTTTGATAGTAGATTGCCTCTTCCAGAGCATGATCCATTCTCCATTATCATGATAATCCAATGAGTTCCCTCATTGAAAAAACATTAGTCATTCCATCTTCTGAAATTAAGAGTTTCAATCTCATTTGGCATAAAATAATCTCCATATGCTTATCACCAATTCGTATCCCTTGGGATCGGTAAACCTTTTGAATTTGATTGACCAAATGAATATGAGTTTGTTCCATATTTATCATAGAGTTGATGAATAACCTCTAAGAACTTCCAAGAAATATTGTCATATCTCCGGTCCAATTTTCAAAAATTTCTTTCAAATTCATCGATATTGAATAATTCAAATGGGCTTCTGAAAATTGTTCAACTTTAGGAAGACCTTGAATTATATCACTGGATTTGAACCTTTCATATATCAATGTTATCAATGTATCCCCTTTGTCAATAATTTCTCGATAATGACCATGAACACTTGCTTTTCAAATAGCCAAATAAGGTTTAGTTGATCTAATGACTAAAGAGTCCTCATCAAGTGCTATAATTTGACTAGATTCAGGGAGTGGTTCATCCTCGAATACCCATACACTTTCAGGAACCAATTGTCCAAGACTAACTACTGGAAATTTTCTTTCATAGAATTCAGATGAGGAAGAGAACCAATTTCGACACAATAGATTTGAAATGATGTTCCTACGTGGATCGAAATGATAAATTCTCATATTTTTGTCCATGAAATAATATTTGGGTGCTTGGATAGTATTGAAGGAATTGTGGAAAATGGAATGATTTCTTGATAATACTTTTTTATAAGTTTCAAAATGGGAGGATGGAAAGTGGTTGGTTATACTATGTAAATGACCTAAGAGACCTGAAAATTAAATGATTTTTCTCATAGGATCCTTTCTATTTGATTGATTTCTCGTATCATAACATTTAGAATCATTGAATAGAACGATTTTAAAATAGTTGGATGGTGATGGAACCATAAAAGATCGACTGTCTTCTTCCCCATTAGATAATGGAAAATTATTTCCTTGATGCTTACTAATCAATTGACTCACCGCATTGGAACAGAAAAGATTAGTGTGGTCCAAATTGTTATGGAACATCAAATTTGAACTTGGTTTATTTTCCCTTCTCCCCATGAAAAGGGGGGGTATTTCATCAAGCTAATTTGAACCATATTTTTAACAATATTATCTGTTCTTACTGAAATAAGAGAAACGTGAGCCTCATATTCTATAGAATATATTTGTTCCCAATAAAATCCTAAACAATTTCTAACCAATGGAATACTTATATCACTCATTACTTGGATTCGTTCACCATCTTCATATGAAATATAATTGCTAATTTAAATTTGTAAGTTGTCCCCTTCTGTCGATAAATCTAGGGAAAAGGGTGTTCTCATGTTTGGCCCATTAAGTATTTTGTGTTCTATGTTAGAATATCATAAAATGGAATTTCTCTGTAGAATACCACTTTTGGGTATTCTAAGAATCGCATCAGGAAAAGGTATTATTCTTTTTCCCCATTCTTTATCACACTAAAATGAGACGATGAATTGATTCATTTTCTTTTTCCCCTTCATTTTGTAATTATTAGTGGAAAATGTGACTTAAAGAAAGTCTCGATGCTCGTTGGATATGGTCTAATTAGTTTAAGTTTCTGAATAACTGAAGATTTGTTCTTCCTTCTCATAGTAGTTTGAGTCACCAAATTTATGTTCCACTTGACCCAATAAGAATTAGACAATGATTGATGTTTGGCAACAAAATATTGAACATCTACTTGATCCCGATACTTATGAAATGGAAAGGGTACTACACGAGATCCGTATATACCTCTCGATAATATCCATAGATAACCCATCCTCGATATATGATGAGCATTACCGTGTACATATTTAGGTGCATAGCACACATTGGTACTCCAGTTCATTTGTCCTTCTAATTTAGAATATATATTTTTGTGAACTTTTTCATTGAAGGAAGATGTTCTAGCACGAACCTCGGCAATGAGTTGCTCTAATTCCACATATTGATCATTTTGAAGCAAAATAAAGCTTTGTGGTGGAATGGTTAAGTTATGTACTTGATCCTAACCATCAATAATAACGGATAAGTTATTATGACATAGATAAGCAGGATGTCCATTACGTGTACGTGTAGGATAAACCAAATTTTTATTGAATTCAATCTTTCCATTGAAAAGGGCTCATACATGTTCTACAATATAACCGATAAATATCCCGCTAGTATGAAAAGTCCTTAGTCTTAGTTGAGTTCTTGATTCTCCAATGGATTGTCTCGTAATAATACCTATTGCTTCTCCTAATTCAATCAAGTGACTGTGGGTAGTACTCTGACCATAACATAATTGACAAATACGAGATATACTCTTGCAAGTAAAAGGGGTTCGTATATATATTGGTTATGTTCGAAGGTTTATTAATTGATTGGAAGGGAAAACTCCAATATTCTGATTGTGCATGGAAATGCATCTCCTATTTATATATGTACATCATTTCGTAGCATAGGGAAAATTAGTTATTGTGTTTGTACAAAAGTTTCATTTCTCTCCCTCTCTCAACCTTGAATGCAACTTACGACAATACCTTGAATAGTGCCACAATTTGTTCTACGTACTACAATGTGTTCAACAAATTCAACGAGTCTATGTGTGAGGTATCCAACATCTGCTATTCATACAATAGTATCCTCAAATCCTTTACGTGCCCCATAACATGAAATAATATATTTTGTTAAAGAGAGCCCTTTGCGTAAATTCCATCAAATGCGTAGATCGATGATCTTTCCTCGAGGATCTGACATTAGTCCTCTCATACCTATTAATTGGTGAACCTGAGATGTACTTCCCATAACTCCTGAGAAGGACATCACATGTACTAGATTTTAGGGATCAATCATGCTAAAATTTGGATTCATTTCTTTTCTCAAATATTCATTGGTATCATACCATATCTCTATCAATTGATGTAATTTTTCCACTGCATGTAAATTCCCATAATGATTATTTTCTTTAAAACAAAACCTTTTTGCTCCACATCTTGGATGAGCCATCCATCGGAATGCATTGCTAAAACATCATCAAGTCCTAATGAAATAGTTATATCAGTAGATTGTTGAAAAGCTAATGTCTTGAGTTGATCCAAGATATGTGATGTATATTCCATTTTGAAGTGATATATTAATGCGCTAATAAGATTCTTAATGGCAGTTTTACCCATCACTTTATTATAAAAGGGAAAATTATAAAAGGGAAATGTACTTTGTTCCTTCATAAGGAAAAATCTCCATATTTTCATGAGCATGATTAAGTAATGGGTTCAAGCTGGTTATTCAAGGGCTTCCTCAACATCTATATCTGCACTAATGAAAAAATCATAAGATCAATAACATTAGATCCTGAGATTTTGTAGTTATTTATTTGGTTGTTCAGAATAGGAAGACCCTTGTATTGCTTCTTCCATTTCTCGACTGAAATGAGTATGACCAACAGTTGTTCGAATGTATATATTAAGGATTTCTCACATTTTACCTTTTATTATTCAATAATGTTCATGGATTTTGTGGAAAGTACCCAAAGATTCATATTCAACTTTGATAGGGCTTCCTGGTTTACTAAGGTAATGATAGGTAAATCCACCTCTCCCCATCGAAGCCATAAGGGGCTGTATAAGTCAATCTGTTTATGTCAGTATGCTCTGAGCACGTCATCATAACTATAAAAGGAATGTTTCCTACAACAAAAGATTTTGTTTTCTCGCTGATACAAATGGTACCTATTCCCATAGTAAAGTGCAAGAAGCATATCCTGAGTCGGTATATAAATAGCATCCCCGATAGCTGGAGACAAAACATTTGTCTTAGAAAACATCAGTAAACGAGCTTCTGCTCTAGCTTCCAGAGATAAAGGTACATGGACAACCATTTGATCTTCATCGAAGTCTGCATTAAATCCACCACAAACTAATGGATGTAAATGAATAACACATCCATCTACTAAAATAGGTTGAAATGCTTGTATTCCCAATATGTGTAAGGTAGGTGTTCGATTCAACAATATGGATGTCCTTGCATAACCTCCTGAGCTAATTCCCATATAATGGGTCCCTTATCTCGAATGATACTTTTAGTAGCTCTTAGGTTGGCATAAATATGTTGTCCGATGAAACTATGAATTACAGATGCTTGAAAAACTCTATTGCTACTTCTAAGGGTAATCCACATTGGTACAATGATAGAAAGGGAGCCACCACAATAACAGAATGACCTAAATAATCAACTCGTTTTCCTAGTAAATTTTCATGAAAGCTTACCTCCTTGCCTTCGATCAGATAAGAGAAAAATTTATAAGGCCTATCATGATTGTCACTCATTGGTTGTCTGTGGATACCATTATCGAGAAGTGCATATATGGCTTCATGGATCAATTTTTTTTTACAAATAACATATGACTCAGATCCACTTCTTCCTAATAAATTTGCAAGAGTATTATTCTTATTAATAACTCTTCGATAAAATTCATTTAGATCTAACGAGGTAATAATTCCATCTTCACCTAATTGAACAATTAGCCTTGGTTCAGGAGGAAGAACAATTAATACGCATAAGACAATCCATTTTGGTTCTATATTTGTTCGGAGAAAATGTTTATCCAATTTCATGCATCCAACCAGAAAATCCTTTCTCCTTCGAATTTTTTCATCATCGCATCTATCCACAACAGGTTCTTGGTTCTCCTCCAATATATTCCATTTCAATTCCACCAAGCTCTTCCATTCCATAAGTGACAGTTTGATAATCATTTTTAGATCCAGACTCGTTAGTTTTTCCCTGATATCATCTCCCCTAGTAGCTATTTCTCTCTCTTTAAATATTAAAGAACCTCGAGCAAAGAGGTAATGAGGACGAGCAGAGAGGTAAGGAGGAATAATATCTATCCAAGATTGAACCTCATAATTGAATGTACCACGTGATCTCAATAAAGTTGGTTTGTTAGCTATGGGCCCAACAATTAAAAGATTTGGATAGGTTATTCTAAGATTCCACCCCCCTCATGATCAGACGTGAAGGTTTCCTCTCATTCGGCTCAAGTAACTATTAAAAAAATGTAAAAAACTCTTTTTTGCTCTGAAGAGAGATCGCTACTCTGTACTCAAGTTCCAAGTGAAATTGAGTATTCCTTTCTGTTATGAATCTACAACATAGATATGGAATTATTGAGTAGTCTCCTACCTTTTGAACAATCCTTTTCTTCTTGAAATACCTTCAATTAGGGATTTACTTGTCTTTATCTCATTCCATTTGATCCTTTAGGTTAGTTCTTGCTTTGATTTACTTCAATGGTTACAATACTATTGATCGAAGCATATGTGTGATGAATAGACTCCTATAACCATATATTCAATCTAGAATACCTCTATTTAGGGGTGACCCAAATAAAAGAGAATGACTTTCAATTCCATTATCTAAAAGAAGTGTTTTCACAAAGTTCAAGTTCAATTAGCAGTTTGATACAGAAGATCTAAACCCTCAACTAATTCCTCTTACTCAACATATTGAAAATATGCTTATAAATCTGAGCTTCATGTTAGAGCTAAAGGCATCCCAATGAGATTGAATAGGATGACATTTCCTAATTATAGATTTGTATGATCGGAACTTGTGATCAAGTCACACATCGTACTATACTGGACCTTCTAATTCTTTCTAAGTTTTAGCTAATAGATTTGAAATATAACTGGGAAGCCATTTCAAATACGATACCTGAACCACCGTACATGCCAGTTTAATGTATCCCATTTGACATCTTTGAATTCAAGAATCAACGAATTCAACTCCACATTGTGTGTAAAATTTTGAATCTATCTTCTCATTTCCAATCCCTAGAGAATTTCCACAAGAAAAAAGTCTACTTTTCATAAGTCCAAAGATTATTTCACAAAATGATCCATCTCTTTATGTTTTATTAGTTTCATAATGTAGAGTATAAGTTTTATTCACCTGCCCAACTATCTCACTATTAGGTGAAAAAATTTCAAACCAAGTAGAAATCTATTCAGGAGAAGCTAATCCAATTCGAAGTTTTTGATGTTTATTCTGCTCAATCATAAAATATTTCAATTTATTGTGATCCAACTTCCTCTCTATCTATCTGAAAGTCTTTCTAAGATATAATATCATGATTCAATTGTGGAGATAAATATCGTAATTCTCGAATGAGCAATCAAAAATATTCTGGAGTAGTGTCAGGTTTAGGTATTGGCCTTCCATTGATAATGGCACCAAGTACTTCATTATGAGTTCTAATATGGTCATATTTCAGAGTAAGCATCTCTTGTAAAAGATAAGCAACACCAAAACCTTCTAGATCCCAAACTTCCATTTCTCCTATTAGTTTCCCCCCTTGTTTGGATTTTCCTCTAAGAGGTTGTTGTGCAACTCGTGTATAAGGTCCACTCGAACGTGCATGTATTTTCTCATCAACTTGATGACTCAATTTCAATGTATAAGATTTTCCTATTGTAACAAGTTGTTAAAAACATCTCCTATTCTTCCATCAATTAATGTATGTTTTCCAGGATGATCTGGTTCAAATACCCATGGATTAGCTATTTGCTCACTAGCTTTGTAAAGTTCATGAAACAGTAGTTTTCTCGAAGCTTCTCGCTCGTATTTTTCATCAAAAGGTGTTATTCTGTAATGTTTGTTCATTGCGTCTCCTACTAAACTGGGCAAACATTCAAATATCTATCTTGCATTCATTCATGAAGTTACCCATGATGGATCAATACCATATCAATTGGTATTGCATTTTCCAGATAGGGCATATCTTGTTCGGGAAAAACTATTGAAATAGTACATTTATTACCATGCCTTCTGGCTACTTTATCACCTACTTGTATCTTATGTTTTTGTGATATATATACATGAATTTTTCCACACTATCACTGGACTCATCTACTCTATTCATCCCTCTCACATCGATAACGCGACCCCTTTCGCCTATAGGTGCTCTGAGACAATTTTCTATCGCAGTGGATACCTCAATACGAAGTATGGTTTGTAATAATCTTCCTTCTGGGGTACATAATGAATCTTTTGTTGTTTGAGGCATTAATTTACCTACCAAAACATCACCTGTTTCTATCCAAGATCGTAGAATTACAAGACCATTTTTGACTAAATGACGAAGTGAATAAGCATCTAAATGAGGTATTTATCTATTGATTCTTTGAGGACCTTGGCTCGTCATATAGATTTCAATCATTTATCTTAAGATATGGAAATAGGTATAAAAATATTCATATACTAGAGATCCAATAATGAGTATTATGTCTTTGAAATTGTACCCTTCCCATGGCATATACGTTACTAAAACGTTTTTTTCCCAAAGAGAGTTCTCCTCATACCATAGTCGCATCATTCGCCAAAATTTATCCCTTCTTTACACATTCCCCTTGACAAATTTGAGTTTTTTGATGTGTACAATTATTGGTATTAGAACCTTGATATATAACCGATTATGTTTGTACAATGTCTCCATTAACCAAAGAAGTTATATTTAGAGCATCGATATACTCTATCGTTCCCCCTTGTGTAGCTATAGCTACACTTCCTGAACCTAGAGCTCCTTGACCTTCCAACCAAGTTTCAGAAATGTACTTCTCGGGTCAAAAACGTGGAACTGCTTGATGCTGCATATTAGAACCAATTAGAGCATGATTCACATCATTTGTTCCAGAAAATGAATAAGGGAAACTGCAATGGAAAAATATTGGAAAGGAAAAAAAATTATGAAATGCATTTGTTCCTATGTAATAACTATAAATTCTTGTGAGTATCGAGCTGGAGTAATGTTTTCCTCTTAAATTACTTGATTTAACTCCAAACAATTTCTTGTAGCTATCTGATAGTATTCATCCTCATCTTCTCCTGGTAGTAAATATACCATATGTTCTTCTCTCGATCTCTCGGAGATCTTGTAGAATGGACTTTGTAAAGAACCACAATCACCAATATTTGCATGAATAGATAATGATGCAACAAGTCCAACTTTCATTCCTTCTGAAGTATTGATTGGACAAATATGTCCATAATAACTAGGATGAGTATACCATTTCTGAAAACTAGTAGTTCACCCTGTTAAGCCCCAAGGGCCTAAATGCCTCAACTTTCACCCATGAGCTATTTCAATCAATGGATTAGTTTGATCCAAAAATTGGGATAAGGGGTATGAACCAAAAAAATCTTGAAAGTGTTGTTTAATAGAGTTTAAGTGACCAAGTTCTAATGAGATGATCTGCACTTGGTTGCTCTATGTATAGTTCCTTGAACTACATCTTCTAAATGACCTACAGCAAATCTAAATTCATTTTGTAATAAATCTGCTACAAAATGAATATGTCGATTTATGAGGTGATCTATATCATTGAGTGTACCCATTCCAAATTTCACCCTGACAAGGTAATCCACAGTAGCCAATACATCTTGTGGTAATGAGAAAATCTCATTCTTAGGAATATCAAGGTTCAATTTTTTGTTCAGATTTCACCGACCAATTTTTCCCAATTCACATCTTTGTCAGAAATTTTTTTCTTGCAATTCTTTACATAGAGACCTGGAAAATACCAAATCACCACTTACACTATAGATTTTTTTATAAAACTCTAGAATGGCTTTTTCTCTCGATCATACATATTCCTCCCACTCCCACCTCTCCTTCTTATTCAATAAAAATAAAAATATTTTGAGAAAGCGAGTATTGTCTAGAATCTCTTTGAGATTTAAACCCATAGTTGATAATAGAACTAGAATAGATATTTTTCATTTTTTGCTTATGCAATCGCATATCCTTTCTTCCGAAATCTGAAATCAGAGTGCCAGTATATATAATTTCTTCTATTATGGCCTAATTCTAAATGGTAATAAATACCAGGAATTATTAATATTTGATTAACCATGACTTTGTAAATCCCATTTACTACAAATGTTCAATGGGAATTCATTAAAGGAATATTTCTGAGAAATAAAGTTTCTTTATGTATCTTCCCACTATTCCTTCAAATTGATCTTGCTAGTACATATAATTCAGAGTCATATGTATGGTACTTATTTACAACATCTCCCTCTTTGATGACAGATTTTGGTAATTCATATTCCATACCAAAAATCTTGAATTCAATTTCTTTATCTATATCCTCAACTTTTGGAAAATTATGAAGTTCTCCCATCAATCCCTGATCGATAAAACGGAGAAATCATTAAAATTGTGTCTTACCAGATTTAGGGATTGTAAACGCTCCCTCATTTTCATCTAATCACATTGGAAGTTTCCCATCTACAGAAAAATATATTCAATTATTCCTGATTTACTGACATGGACCAATACGACAAAAAATATTTGGATATATATTTAGTCTTGATTATATCTGATGAAATTCTACCTGTATCCAGATATACTTCCAATTTGAAAAAAGAAAGAAATAATGAAGAGGTACTTTGATACTTTAGTCCAACCATGTGAAATGGAGCTATGAACGAATGAATCAAACCATTCTTAAATATTAATCTCATTTAGAAAATTTCCTAATGAAAATAGTTAGATTAAAAGATGGAGAACAAATTAGATCCATTTCCTTTATGGTTGGCTTTAGCATACATCTCATACTATACTTAAAGGACGGAAAAATGACTTGAAAGGACAAATGATTCGATCTGCCCATGGGATTCCCATATCTTGACGACATAGCCAAGCGGTAAGGCAAAGGACTACAAATCCCCCATCCCAAACGAATTCGGGTGTCACCTTGTTGAGGTAAGTAAATGGAAGGAAAAGTCTTCATTTCCATTACAAAACCTTTGGGACATATTCATACATATTACCAATATAGATAGTGAGTTATGTAAATTTGATCCTGACACTGTTGTGAATGTACGACCCTCGAGTTAGTTATAGTAACTTGTTGGCCAATGAACAAACATATTTATTGGTCTCTCATATCATCTCGAACGTTAGTAATGTTCAGAATGCAAAGGTGGACCATTCATTTCAACTTCAACTTTGCATTATGGTTAATAGTTCCCTTATCATCTTGACGATGAAATCATTATTTTTTAAAGAACATGATCCATAAGGATTTAGTTAGTATAACTTCAGCTACTTTAATGGTAGTTTTTACATTTTTCCTTTCACTCCTAGTATGGGGGAGAAATGGGCTATAATGGTATTGCTTAACAATCAATTATTTCACTCCTTCCATATCATACATGACAATATAATTTGTTCCATAAGGATCCAGTAATATTGAATCTTCATTCCAAATTGAAACACTCTCGATGGAATTATTTCCTCTTTATCCCCATAAGGGACGTACGTAATCCCTCATCATTATCATTTTCCTATGACAAATCTGATTTTCTTCAACAGGATTGAATTCATTAGTTCTTTTCTAGAATGAGTCGATAATATCGTTTCTTCCACTGAAGAATGATCTCTCTTCTCTCTCTTCTCTTTCTTAGTAGGAATAGAAAGATTCCTTGTTTTATTCGATCGTTCTAAATTTATTGGATTTTATATGAATTTCATTGTCAGAAAAATATGCGACACAAGTCATAGATTCCTTTGCATTTTCATATACCATTTCATGTGCTATATCTAACATGTGCTAGATATAGATGTTCGTACTGAAAAAATATGTTCAACTTTTATCCTAGAGAATCTACTAGTACGTTCATAATTAAGTTTGTCTGCATTGGGTCTATTTTTCCAGGAGCGGGAAGAAGGTTACCAGCATCGCTACTTTATGGTAGAAGGTCATTCATCCTACATTTACCATATATGGATAAGTCCCATTAAGATCTATTTATCCATATATGGGTTTAGAAGAAGTAGTACAAAAGAAAAGGTTAGATGTTCTTTTCCTCCGCAGTACTTTTTTTCTTTTCAAATGAAATTGAAAAGTAATCCCTACCTTGTATTTTTGTAATACAATAGATCCCACACTACCCTATATTGTTGTAATATAATCGATCTCATAACCTATTTTATACTTATGATCTGGATCATAAATATCTATCTAGTGATCAACAATCAATTGATTTTCATCACAATCAATTGCTTCCACTACTTGCACTGGTCGTTTTGATGTAAGTGATAAGTAGAAGAGCAATAAGAACTACAAGGAACAATAGAACAACAATAAATATAAGGGTATTTACTTCCATGACCTTCTTATTTTAACTTTGTTCAAAAATAGCTCGAGATTTGATCTCATTTTGATCTCATTTGTTTCAGGATCCATGAAATAGATGTATGTCATTGATAGAATTGATTCGGGTAATGGAATCTAACTAATGGATTGAATGAATTCTTCGATGGAAATAGTATAACCTAATATGACCACTTTCGATAAGACTAGTATTAAAATCTTACATGCATCAGAAAACCTTCTGATCAACACATGTATGTATAATTTCGAAAGAATAGGATTTGTACGAATAGGAACTTTATGCTACTCCAGAAGATGTTTGTCAGACATGAGAGGTATTTTACTTGGATCTCCATGGTTTAGATGGAATTGTGAATCTATCCCACTTCGATGATGATATAGAAGTATCCCATATCGAATTTATCCAAAGACCCACCCATGACCCTGGAATGATAAGGACTAGCCCATCCAGATCCTGACATGATCATTCTTGGAAATAAAATAGTATCTAGAAATCGACTGGCTATTGATCATGAAAAAGAAGTATTAGCATGAAATAGTAACAATACTGCTGGGGAAGACCAGAAGGAATATCTCCTAAAGGTCATTGGGAATTATCTATAGGGATCTTTGTGGGATTCTGGCATAGAAGGACTACCTCTGTGTCACCCTAAAATCTATTGATCTGCCTATGCTTTTGATAGAGAAATTTTCTTCTTCGACGAGGGAAGAATATTTCTTGTAGATTCAATATGATGATTATATTTTATCCTCAAAAGAATGGTCTTTTTTGAAACTGAATTATCGATCTAGTGAATGTATCTAATGGATAGATACAATATATTTTTTATATATCTATCCATTAGATACTAGATTTTCCTTTTCACTCTTCTACGGGAATTAAGAGCTTAATTTATTAACTTATTTGATCAGGACTTTCGGGGCTTGAACCCACAACTTCCTCTTGACAGGGTAGTACTCTAACCAATTGAATTATGATCCCAATATAATACAATTCACCTACTATTGGATCAGGACTGATGGCACTCGAACCTGCAAGTTCCATCTTGCTGGGGCAGTACTCCAACAAATTGAGTTACAATCCCAATACAATACAGTTCACCTACTCTTGCATCATATTTATTCCATGATAGTTGCTAGATAGGCCATATAGATTATACAAGTTCTAGGTTGATGAAATATCTTATCCCTCTCTTTCCTTTTTCAAATGTATCAATTCATACAGAATTGGGCATCTACGATATGAATAGATATCGATGTCGGGGTTCAATAACCAATCATCTTTTCATTCAGGATTTGCATGAATATAACCATACCAATAGATTGTTATTGATGATATTATTGGTTGGGTCGAGCTGGATTTGAACCAACGTAGGCATAGTGCCAACGGAATTAAAGTTCGTCCACATTAAGCACTCAGGCATTGACCCAAGAACAAGACAATAATTGAAATTCTTTAGGTAAAGATGATACCTAACGAAAGGATCATGGTACCCCTAGGCGAAGTCGAATCCTCATTCCCTACCTGAAAGAGAGATGTCCTGGTCCACTAGACAATAGGGCCACCAATCTTTTATTTATAATGTGAAAGTGATCGGGAAGTTGTCAATAGTATGACCATAATTCTTGGTTTCCTCAAGTTTTTTCAATCAACTTGCCTATCGAGAAAATGGAGTCCCTTCAGAAATTGGTTATTGCAACTAAAACAACTCTAAAGCAATTTTTGGAATCTCTATTTCTGATCCAACGGCCCAGTTCCAAGAAAAAAGACCTCATGGACTCAAATTTTCTAGAATGTTTCATACTTGATAATTTTAATCATTTTAATAGTGAATGGGGCTTATCGTTCTCTTATCAAAGTTATTTGGAAAAGACTCAAAAAAGAGAAATGGGTTGGTCGGACAAAATATTGATACGTATGTTACAATCGGATCATGGAGGGTATAGTTTAGGGCCCAAAGTGTGATTCATTACATTAGCAACTCAAATAATGGAAAGATCTTTTATGTGGATCTTTGATCCATCTAAAGCTCTATTCCCAGATAGGTTCAAAACCTCCACTATACCATCCATCAAAAGTTCATATGTTACACAACTTCATATACTTTACTTTCCTATATTAGAGTATAGTGCTTCACTTCTTCCCATTAAAACAAATGCTCATTGGTGTTCGAAAAGTTCCTTTCTGAGCCCCTCAAGATGAAGATGCAACTTGGGTCAACTTATACAACTGACTTTATCGAGAGAGATTACTTTTTTTGGCTCAGGATATCAATCACAAGATTGCAAATCAACTCATGAGTCTCATGGTATATTTGTGTGCAGAAGATGCAAATAAAGATATTGTCTCATTTCTCCACTGTCCCGGTAAATCAATAATACCAGAGATAGGTCTTTTCAATATTATGCAAGTAATAGTACCGGATATACATACAATATGCAGGATATTTCATCCTAATGAAAAGAGAAATTACTAAACTTATAGCATTACCTCACACTAGGGTTCTGATCCACCAACGTGGTATTGGACTTATGAACTTATTACTGTAGATACTGATTAAAACATTAATGTTTTATTTTAAAAAAATAAAGGTAGTTTGAGAAAATACATATGAATGATAAAAATAACATGTAGTTTATTAACTTTTGGGGGCAGTTCACTTTGTTAATCTAAGAAATGAGGAATCTTTGAAACTTAAAAGATCCAGGTGTAAAATTCTCTATTGTGATCGGGCAGAAAAACATATCGTAATCCCAAAAATTTACTCGTGGTAATTACGTGTCATATATATATATGTTTATTTTAATATTTAAAAAATATAAAACATCTATAGTTTTTATTAATTGTCGCAATTAACGCATCGAAGTTAAGTTAAAATAAAGAAAAAATGTGTGGATGCATATAAACAATACTGGAAATGCATTTTCGGTCTTTCACTCTCTTAATATTACAAATATTCCATATCAATCTTTTTATGATTTTTTTAATAGAAATAATGAGATTTTGATCGTAATTTAATAATATTGTCTTTTTTTTAACTAAACTGAGCATAATAAAATGGTATTTAGGTTTAGCTATCTCTTTAGAATATGATTTTTTTGTTTCTTGCATCGTCATTTCCCTATATGTTTAACTATGACAATGTTTTCGATGGTATCAATATTCTTAAGAGGTGTCACTATCTCAATCTACTAATTTTTTTCCCAACATTGGAAATAAAAAAAAGTCAAAATGGTCTCCACATACAATTGGTCAAGCTACAACTTTAATTAACATTTTAAACACTTAATTAAAAACCTAAAGCCTAGATTGTTGTATTAAGTAAATATATGACCTTAATTCAAGGATTTATAAAACAAATACTGAAGACATCAAATGGAGTGACACAAACCTTTAAATAAGGCATAACCCTTAATTCGCAACTTTTACATGTTTTCATGTCCTCTAGTATTTTACCATCTTCCATGTCGGTGGCAAACTGCATATGGATTCATTAGATGAGTATTTTAAAAAGTATTCAATATAGGAAAATATATTTTTAATATAAAAAGGGAAAATATATTTTCAACATGGTTAATGTTTGCTTTTGAAAAAGGTTTATATATTGTTTGTTTGAAGTAAACATGAGAAAATAAACGTTAGACAAAAAAAAGTGCTAAAAATTAGGAGGTTATAAAATATGTTTTGGAGATTAATTAATTGATTTCTAAAACTAATAAGGAATGAAGTTTTCACTTTTAATAAAATAATTTATTAATTGTGATTTCCTAAATACTATTTAATGGAAAATTTGAAAATTCTTAAATACTATTTAATGTAAATTTCACGAAAATGAGATTTATATATTTATTAATCAGCATTTAAATAATTTTATATTTAAAAATATATAATATATGTAAAAATTTCAAAATATGTATATGAATTATAATTAAAAAGACTTTATTAATATTGTTGTCAAGTTTGTTTCAGTGAAGTTTCAAATCTTATAATATTTTCTTGATTGAGGTGAGAAATTGGATATGACCAAGTTGTAGTTTTACCAAGTTTACAAAAAAAATATCAAGTTTATGTATTAAACTATTAAAAAAAATCATATAAAAAACAATGTAAAAGTTTAAATTTAATATTTTTATATTTAAAACTGATGTGCATTGATTATATATATAGAGAGAAAAAAAGCCTCAAATATTAGTTTAATTGGTTAAGTTCTAGTTGTTAAAAATATCTTGTTAATAAGAAATTATGAATCAATTCTTCTCAAGGCTATATAATCAGCTTACTTAAAATATTGTTGGTTTTATGTGAATGTAGCTAATATACCACAAAATATTAAACATTATATAATAAGTTAATGATTAACTTACTTTTTCCTATTCCATATATAAAATCATGAGAATGTGATATTTAATAAACAAAAGAAAAAAATAATAAAAAAATATATACTTTAATAATATAAGGAAAAATAATATATTATATGATGCTTAATGTTTGTGAAAAATAGCATCTATCATATTTCATGTCATGAAAAAAAGTTTTATGCACCTTACCTGTAATGTCATGCCATGGAAAAAGGTTTTATTCACCTGACCTGTAACTTCTTTTATAGTCCCTTCTTCTCAACATACAATTCGATCCTTTTATAGTTCCTTGATCCGCACATACAATTCGATCCTTCATAGCAAAAACCTTTGTAGACCATTACAAGGGTATCTCACCAATTCTCATTGCTCCAAGCCATTGGTGGGAAACGTGTCAAAGCAAGACAAGCTTGCCATACAACGACTTCACCTGATGTCTTAGAGATGGATAGGGGAGAAGGTTGTAAAACCTTTTTGTTAGTATTTGTACAGTTTCAACAATGATTCTGCATGCAGAATAAACTCAAAGAATCATTAAATCTTAATGCCTAGGGATACGAGTTACCTCCAGCCATTGGTGATGTTTTGATGGAGGCCACAATCCACAAGCTTCTTCTTCAGCACTCCAGCTTCAATCCAAGCAAAAGGAAAAGAACACAAAAAATTCTGAAGGCACTTCCAAGCTCTGCTATCTCAGCTAGATGGTGTAAAACTGAAGGGGGTTGAGATATGAGCTAGGGGACCAAACAGATGAACATATAGCTAAGCTTCCATCAAGCTTCTCATAGCTATGTGTTAGATGTCCACAAATCAAGGCAGAGAACTCGAATCAAAGTGATGGACCACTTTAGTAGCTCCTAATTACAAAATTAGTAATTGCAGTTGCCTTTTCTTAACTTAAGGAAACTACTGCAGTTGGTTTCCATAAGTTAAGGAAAGACTGCAACTCCATAATTGTAGGCAGCAATTTGTGCAAAATTAATGGAGTTAACATTCTCCCACTTGGTCCATACTTCCAAACTTAATGTCTCAACTTAAAAACCATTGATAATCTGTATTAAGTAATAGATACATGAATCATGGCGATAAGTCCTCTAATGACGAGTATTATCTTCCATGTATTACTATGCATTTATCCTTATTATAATTTATGTGGCAACAATTTCTTAATGAATAAACCTTATGTTTATTCTTGGTCCTTCTTAAATGAATTTTCTCAAATCAACTTAAGGTGCACATAAATATGAGAAAAAACATCACAATAATTAAGAATTTCATCAAAATAACATTGTCCATACAATGAAAAACTTCATAATGGAACCAAGTCCCATATTCAATACATGATCCTTGAATTTAAACGGTGGCATGCCCTTAGTCAAGGGATCAGCGATCATTAACTCAGTGCTAACGTTCTCAATGACCACTTTCGTTTCTTTAACACGTTCCCTTATAGCTAAATACTTAATGTCAATGTGTTTATTTTGACTCCCACTTTTTTAGCCATAAAAACAGCAGCTGAATTATCACAATATATTCTCAATGGCTTAGATATAGAATCCATAATTCTAAGCCCAGAAATGAAATTCCTAAGCCATACACCATGTAAAGTAGCCTCAAAACAGGAGACGAACTCGGCTTCCATAGTGGAAGTGGCAATCAAGGTCTGCTTGGCACTGCTCCATGATACAGCTCCACCGACCATCAAAAAAATGTATCCTGATGTTGATTTGCGTGAATCAACACATCCAGCAAAGTCAGAATCTGAGTAGCCAATTACTTCCAGTTGTTCGTCCGTCTATACATAAGCATGTAGTCTTTGGTTCCTTGAAGGTACCTCATAACTTTCTTTGCAGCTCTCCAATGGTCTAAACTTGGATCACTCTGATATCGTCCCAACATTCCCACAACAAATGCAATGTTAGGTCTTGTGCAGACTTGAGCATACATTAAGCTTCTGACAGCAGAAGCATATGGAATGTTCTTCATTTGTTCCCTTTCAAAGTCGTTCTTTGGGCATTGGTTCAAATTGAACCTATCACCCTTCACAATGGGAGCTACACTTGGTGAACAATCCTTCATCCGAAATCTCTCTAAAATTTTATTAATATAGGTTTCCTGGGACAGACCCAAGATGCCTCGAAATCTATCTCTATGGATCTTAATGCCAATGACATAAGATGCCTCACCCATATCCTTCATATCAAAATTTTTAGAGAGGAATTGTTTCACCTTATGCAGCAAACCCTTATCATTGGTTGCTAGCAAAAAGTCATCCACATATAAAACAAGAAAACAAAATTTACTCCCACTAACCTTCAGGTATATACATTGATCCATAATGTTTTCTACAAAACCAAAAGAAGAAATTACATTATGGAATTTCAAATACCATTGGCGGGATGCTTGTTTTAAACCATATAATGACTTCTTGAGCTTGCAAACCAATTGGTCACCATCACTAGAGGGGAATCAATGAAGATGTGTTATTAATGAAGAAGTGTTATCAATCATTAATGAAGAAGTGTTATTAATGAAGAAGTGTTAATAACCATCATCTTTTAGTGCCAGTGTGAACATGCATTGAATCATATGTGACATTGTTTTGTAAATTAATGCAGTAAAGACCATTAGACAAAATACCATTCCCAACATAATCAGATTTATAGAATAGACTGAAAGATTTTTCTGAAAAGTTTAAGGAATATCCAGAAGGTACAAGCCTTGAAACTGAGATCAAGTTTTTTGGAACATAAAAGGTCTTTTCTAACTCCAAAACAAAACCACTACTTAAAGTTAAATAACATGTTCCTATAGCTTCCACATGCGAGCCCATCTTGTTTTCTAATAAGATGCTTTGCTCACTTCCCACTGGCTTCCTTAGGTTTTGCAAACCCTTTGTATGCAAGCCATTTATGAAATTTGGCGCATTCCTTCTTCATGTGTCCCTTGTTCCTACAGAAAAAACACTTGGAAACCTTCTGGATATCGGCTTGGGGAGGTACTTTACCTTTCCCTTTCCGATTGGCTTGAGATTTGCCTTTTCCACGCGTTGCCAGCATTGCACTCTCTCCCAGTTCCATCACCAGTCTCTCTTCCTCTTGAACACACATGGTCATGAGTTCATTAATTGACCATTTATCCTTATGTGTGTTGTATGAGATTTTGAAAGGTCCATATTGGTGCGGAAGGGTGTTCAGGATGTAGTGCACTAGGAAAAACTCCGATATTTCAACCTCGAGTTTCTTCAATTGAGCCACAGTGTCCCTCATCTGCATGATGTGCTCGCGCACACCTTTCACACTGGTGAGCCTCAGGGATGAGAACTTCATGATTAGGGTGCTTGCTAGTGCCTTGTCTGAAGAGACGAATTGTTCATCAATGGCCTTCAACAAGTCTCGGACCTTTTCATGCTGATCAACGGAAACTCGAATACCAGCTGAAATTTTGGTCTTAATGAACATCATGCTTAGACGATTGGATCGCTCCCATCGTTCATAAAGCGTGATGTCCGCTGTAGTGCTGGTATTAGTGAGTACCTATGGTTCATCTTTCCTGATAGCATAATCTATGTCCATCCACCCTAGATGAAGGAGAATCCTCTCCTTCCAAATCTTGTAGTTATCTCCCTTAAGTTCGGGAATGTCACAACGAATTTCAGAGAAATTTGCAGGTTGTACTACTGCATCAAAATAAAGAATCACATGCTTATGTTAAAATTGAGGCTTAATAAACTTTCATGTTTTACCAATGTAAATCATGCTAAAAAGAATTGAATCAAATGACATAAAAATTGCCTGTGGGCTAAATTTTTAATTCAAACAGATTCAATAAAACTTTATGATAAAACTTATTAATTCATAACTCCTGTGGGTAGGTTATGAAATTTTATCCTAATTAATTACATAAATATAATAAAGATTCCCGTGGGATAAAATTTATTATATTCAGTGTAAATCATGCTAAAAAGAATTGAATCAAATGACATAAAAATTGCCTGTGGGCTAAATTTTTAATTCAAACAGATTCAATAAAACTTTATGATAAAACTTATTAATTCATAACTCCTGTGGGTAGGTTATGAAATTTTATCCTAATTAATTACATAAATATAATAAAGATTCCTGTGGGATAAAATTTATTATATTCAGTGTAATTAATTACAATTTAATGTCTAAATAAACTTTATGTGATCTTATCAAACAAAATATATAATTTTATTTAATTAAAGATGCTGTGGCTATTCTCTAATTAATTAAAATTATATGGATCACTAGACATTATTTTGCTGCAGAAACAAAACTTAACCAGAGAGAAAAATAATGTTTACTGAAAAGGAGTAAGTCAAAATGACATTTTAATAAACTCCATATAACTGTAATAATTTTCCAGCAAAATGAAAAATTAAGGTTTAAAGCAGTCAGCATTACCAAAAATGACTACAAATTGATTGTTCAATTTATAAACTTAACCCGGAGATTGACTGAAGTAGCGTTGATCTACTTTGCACTTGCATAGCAAATGCAGTTCGAAGGCTAGTTGACTTGACTTCAGGCTCCGTCCTTAAGTTTATAAAACAACAAAATTGACCAGCAAACAAGCTATTTTGCTCACAAGATAATTAAAATCAAATTTACATTCCTTAGTCTAACTGTCCCATAATTTATTTAAGACTAATTCTTAAATTAATTACAAAAATGGGCTCTAAACAATTTGCAAACAAAACTGCAAATTTGAAATTTTATTTTATATATATATTATGGCCTTCTGTCTCTCAAAAGGAACCTGCAGTCTACAACAAGTAAAACAAATGAGCACTGCATTGTCATAGACATGACCTAAAATCCATTCATGCAATTCGCTGTGACGAAAAATTGACTACTGTCGGCATTAAACAATTTCAAAGGCATCAAAATACGGTATCAAATACGTTTGTATCTCGGTGAGATTTTGATTATAATAATGAAGCCTTCACGTACCAAGAAGATTACAAGATATGCCATTTGAGTAAACGACAACAATCAATTGCAGAACGTAGCTCGTGCCATGAATTTCAGAATAATGAGGGCTTCAAATATCAAAAACGTTATGGCATTGGCTAAACGATAACAACGAATCAACTACAATTCCGATGAATACATCTCGTATAGGCTCCTAAAAAACATATGCACCATACAGGCATGAGAGAGCTTTAGTTCGTTGCGGAATGTTAAAATTGAACAATCAGAAGAAGCGGTTAATTTAACAATTAGAAAACTGAGTATAGCAATCAAAGGCCATCACAAGAAATGAGCCAGGTCGGCAAAAGCAGGTCACTATCATAGCCACTAACAGGGTTCAATCCTCATCAGAAGAGGCTAACACGCTGCCAGCAAGGGGTTATCCATACACCCAACACGGTTCAAATCCTCAGAGAAACATAAAGTATAGTATTTATTTGACTGGCCCATAATTAAAAAATAACTTAGTTAGCTCGATTAAGAAGTACTTGGAAACTTAATTATCATAACTCCCTATTATAAATTCCAACTGTCATTTCCAGATCTACATATATAAATAAATAACATTGTAGAAATCTACATCCTTGTAGAGATCTCCATGCGTTTATCTGAAAATCCACATACCATCAAAGAGCTCAGGGTTAGCACAGTCAAATTTGAAAGCTTATTTTACACCACATAACAAATTTGAAAACATATTGATATCCCTACAACTATATGACGTTTTATATACATTATTTTTTCATGTCCACTAACATGACGCAGAAAGAACATGAAGCAATCAAACGCACCAAAAGAGAGAATGAGAAGTTCTCATGGGACGACTATAAATCAATGGCTTATACAAAATGAGTAAGTTAATAACATCGAATTGCTTCAGTGGTGTCATATTTATATCCCTATCTTCTCAAACTACCATGGGAGAGATGGAGCTGATTTTATTGACTTCTCCCAGGTTATCAAGGAGGCTTTGAGATTAGGGGATGGACTCTTTAACGACATGTTGTTGAGGAAAACTACCAAGACTGTACCAATCCGGGGTATGCCACGTTATCACTCACCAATTCAGGAAATTACAGCGTTATAACACCACTAGTTTCTAGTTCTAACAATTGAATACATAATTATTGTTTAAGGATATACGATTCCCAAAGGATGGACGTGCATAATATTTGATGAATTCTCCAACTTGGACAGCAAGTACTACATAGACCCTCTTGCTTTCAATCCTAGGCGATGGCTCCAGGGTTCGGGAATGTTATTCAAAAGCAAAATTGATTTCATTCGCCGTAGTGGCCACTTCCACAACCGCAATACAGGATCGAGCATCCGGCTCAAAAATTGGTACGGCAAGGGTTCCCAGGCAGTTGTTTTGACGCATGCATATAAACACAATCAAATGCATGCATATAAACACAATCAAATGCGTATGCCAGAACTAAGGTGCTACACACAGGTTTGCGCAAAAAGAAATAAATTATGGAACGAAACGGTGGATCGAAATTCGTTTCTTGGCCAACACACAGCAAGGCAGAGGTAAAAGGGCTCTGATACCAAATGTTAGTATTTCTACAGTTTCAACAATGATTCTGCATGCGGAATAAACTCAAAGAATCATTAAATCTTAATGCCCAGGGATACGAGTTACCTCCAGCCATTGGTGATGTTTTGATGGAGGCCACAGTCCACAAACTTCTTCTTCAGCACTCCAGCTTCAATCCAAGCAAAAGGAAAAGAACACAAAAAATTCTGAAGGCACCTCCAAGCTCTACTATCTCAGCTAGATGGTGTAAAACTGAAGGGCGTTGAGATATGAGCTTGGGGACCAAACAGATGAACATATAGCTAAGCTTCCATCAAGCTTCTCATAGCTATGTGTTAGATGTCCACAAATCAAGGCACAGAACTCGAATCAAAGTGATGGACCACTTTAGTAGCTCCTAATTACAAAATTAGTAATTGCAGTTGCCTTTTCTTAACTTAAGGAAACTACTGCAGTTGGTTTCCATAAGTTAAGGAAAGACTGCAACTCCATAATTGTAGGCAACAATTTGTGCAAAATTAATGGAGCTAACACTTTTTGGGAGAGAAATCCACATTTCAACCTTAGATCCAGATTTTTTATGAGTCGAATTTGAGACAGCTAAAGAGGATATATTTAATTGGATCTTCTCTAAATGTCTTATAAGTTAGATTTTTCCGTAAGCCATTGGTGGGAAACGTGTCAAAGCAAGACAAGCGTGCCATACAACGACTTCACCTGATGTCTTAGAGATGGATAGGGGAGAAGGTTGTAAAACCTTTTTGGGAGAGAAATCCACATTTCAACCTTAGATCCAGATTTTTTATGAATCGAATTTGAGACAGCTAAAGAGGATATATTTAATTGGATCTTCTCTAAATGTCTTATAAGTTAGATTTTTCCGTATAGCTTTTCTGAATTGATTATTGGAGCGTTTTGGAGCTATTTCTGATATGAGAAATGAAGAAACTTAGGAATGAATCGTTATTGCTTTGGTTAGAATGGAATAATTAAAGTTTGTTTGTTTGTTCGTTTTGGTTCACTAATTTATGTTTATGTTTGTGATATAAGAATTGAAGGAATTTAGATATCAATTATAAGTTGATTACATTAATTATTAGAGTTAGAGTGTTTTGGAGCTATTTGTGATATGATAAAGGAAGGAATTTAGGGATGAATTATTATTGTATAACTTATTGTTTGTGATATGAGAATTGAAGGAATTTAGATATCAATTATAAATTGATTACATTAATTATTAGAGTTTAGAGTGTTTTGGAGCTATTTGTGATATGATAAAGGTAGGAATTTAGGGATGAATTATTATTGTATAACTTAAGTTATACAATAGGAAAAAGTATAATTTAATAGCATTTCTTTTCCGGAAGTATAGCATTTTCTAAGTTTTAGCTATTTATATCTATTTCTTTTTACAATTAAAAAAATCACACTTCGAGCAATTCCAAAACAATATAGTCTCGTTGAGGATTGAATCACAAAACCTGTAAAAACCAAACCTCAACCCGTAACCATTAGAATATATCCTCAAAACTTACTTATTTCCTATCCATATTTACCTGTGTATATGTTAAGTGCTTTTAGAGTCGATATTTGATATTAGAGCCATAGAAGGCGTGATGTTTTTGACCGTTTAACCATGAAAGTGTAGCCCTTTCCCAGTTGGTGCGATGGAAGAAAGTTCTGTGTAGCACTTTCCCTTGCGGTGCGATGGAAGAAAGTGATGTGTAGCCAGAAAAATGATCAAACTGCGTTGAAAGAATGTGACGTGTAGCTACATGAACAATTTGCTGTGTTGACACGGAAATTTTGTTGTGTTGACACATAATTTAAAAACACATGTTTGCAAAGTTTCTGACCGGATAAGGGTGCGAAAGAAGTATGCGCCTGCATGAAGATTCTTGAGAATTGAATAAGCTATAAAGGAAGCAGTTACCTCAACCTATAAAAATGCCATTATTGACAAAGGCTGAAGGGAAATAATTGCTGCTAGAGTGAAACCAGCGGAAGTTTGGAAAGCGTTAGACGTCACCGGATCGTGTTCTATAAATCGTCTTCTTACCAACCTATCACGAAGTCGAAGAGAGATCACATGAAGGGTGTGCATTGATGAACATCAATGTGGCTGTGGGTAATATTAATGGTAGGACGAATGGTGAGAAGCATAACGCATCCTGCACTTATTGGTTTTGTTTACGATCGTTAATGGGAAGCATTACTTTTGTCTTTTTAAATGAATATGGTACCTTCATGTACTTAAAAGTGTCTGAGATTTTTTCTATTTAAGAAATAATTAATACAAATGTGAGTTTTGTAGTTTGGGAGGTACTCTAAATATTAGTCTGGAGGGTTGTGGAGGAATTGGCATCACAGTGTCACTTGTGGGGTAAGAACCCAAGTATGAGGGTTTAGCACTTAAATGGTGCGGCAAAAACCAAGATGAAATTTGATGACTTCACACATGAAGATGGAGGAGAAGTCTTAAAAGGAGCAACTTCACTAACCATGAGAACCTTTGTGAAAGTGGAGATATTAATTTTTTTATGTTTATGTGGTTGAATTTGTCTAAAGCTTCAAGTTGGCTTTAGTTAATGAGACCCCTCTCAGAAGGGCTAGACAAAACTCGAGGAGGCATATAAATAGAGGATAAATTGAGGCTTGTTACACACATCCAAAGTGCAAAAAGTAATTGGAAGACACCTCTGAGGTAACGACAACCAAGACTAGGCTAGCGAAGAAGGAAAAAGGGACAATTTTGTGGTTTTATTTTCTCAAGACAGCATCACACGTTAGTGGAGGAGGTAGTTAGCGAGAGAAGGAGAAGTTATGAGCCAGTTTTGTACTAGTCAAAATGTTTAATTCTCCATTTAAGTAGGTCGATTTTGTGTGTGACCTCGACTAGGATGGAGCCCTAGTTTAGAGCATATATGACTTGTTCAAAGTGTGTTATAACAACCTAGAAGGAGATTGATCATAGTGGAAAGGAAGGATAGAAGGGAAGAAGGATAACGAAATACTTGAAGTAGTTTTGAGGTCGTGTTGAGGATTTTTGTAGTGGTTCAAGAAGCCTTAACCAGTTGGCTGAAAAACTCAGAATCAATGGCATAGAACAAATTTGTATTTCATGCAGAAGAGGGACATGTTTGTCTTCGTAAGTTGTTTTGTTGCTAATGGATGCAGTCCAAGTATTGGAAAGTTGTTTGGTCATCTCAAAGAATAGTTTGGATGACTATAGGTAGGTATCCTATACTCACTAAGCACAATCACTTAAGGAAGACTTTAAGGACCATTAGAAGAGTAGAAGTCAAGCTAAAAGACTAATCTCTGAAGGTAAAAAGAAGGAAGTCAAGGGAGTAGTTTCTCTAGCCCAAGTTTATTGAAGAGAAGGACATTTGCAGTGATAGAGGGCAGACCCCATGGCATAATTTCATCTACATTGGGAACCACAGGAAGAAAATAGAGGGAATAATTCCCTAAGAGTTGGTTATTTGAAGGACCAAGGAACATTTTGTGGGCAAGAACTCTAAAAGTGTTGACTTCTTGAAGTACTAAGGAGCAACGAGTGGGTAGTTGATGAAGACCCTATGTGTAAGTCATTGATAGAGCTATGCTAATCTAGAGGGTATATTGGAGTCATGTCCAGTGACCTAAAGGAGAAGGATCATTGATATACAAGTGGTGTTACTAGAGATTGGGGTCTAAAGGACTCGGCATATCTGTTCAGAGTATGTGGACTAAAGTGGAGATGTGGAGCACACTACAACATCTAGTAGGTCAGCTTGTATCTTGTTCAGGGTCAATTGGTTGTCGAAGGAATGAAAATAAAACCTAGTTGTTTTCATTGTATCTGTGATTTTGAGAGGGCCATGATCCCTGATACTCTATCCCTAGACAACTATATTATATTTTGTTTATATAACAATGTTAGGTAGTTGAAAAATTGTAAAAAAAATAGTTGTATATTTTATGGACATGTTGATTTACTGCTATATTTATTCCACTATGCAAAGTAGTTTTTTGTGGAATTTGAGTTGATAGAGTCAAAGATTCTAGGACCCTAACCTCGATTCTATGGTGCCACGGAAAAAAAGCATAGTATCAGAGCTACTTTTAAGGGAAAGTGAATCAGAGGGTGTACAATGAAGTAGTTCAGCGGGAGCTAATATTTTCTAGATCATGGTGGAGAGGGCTCAACTAAAAACATGATGATGTGGTCTTGACTGGCTTGGCAACAAGATTGTGTAGAAGTTTTGGTCTATTGGTGGTGAACCTAGTGAACAACATTTTATTAGAGGGAATATTGTTGGTCATAGACTTCCTATGACTTGTCATGTATCACTGAGAGAACTTTAGGATTGTTTTGGCATGGAAAAGATTGGTATGATCGAGATTGCTTCATGGCATGGATGAGATTTTGGCATACTAGCTTCTTCATTAGATCATGATGTTACATATCCGATATTGGAGGGATGTGAACATGTTTTGCTTAACCTAGGAAGATGATTTTTTTCAAGACTAAGTTGCAGCGACTATGGCCTCTGTTCGATCGCAGCTCAGACTCACCTTGTAGGACATGAGATTCATAACATGTTGAGTTAGTGGAGATCATCTAGTCTCAAAGAGAGTCTATCTTCCAAGGGATCATCCCTATGTAGGTAGTGTCATATTCAAGTTTATATGAGATGAGGTAGATTATGATGTCGTGGTGGACTCCAGATGGGCTAATGTCATTGGTGATGATGATGGAGACTTCGTAGTGTTGGAAGTACATCCCTTGTTAAGAAGGAGTGTTGAGATTTGTAGCTTGGGAGGTACGCCATACCGTAGGCTTTATGTTTGTGGAGGAAATGGCATCAAAAGGTCACCTATGGGCTAAGAACCTAGGAATACAAGTTTTTCACCCAAACGAATTATGTAGCAAACCCACCTACCTTGAAATTCTCTTTTTCTTTGTTTTTCCACTTGCGCTTTTTCCTTCCTTTCTTCTCCCCTTTTATTTTTTTGTCTAATTAATTATTTATATCACAATTTCCTCCTCTTGCCGAAAAAATGGCCACCTATCTCCTGTTGCCATGTGGTAGTCTTACAAAGGCCCATCAATGGTTAGTTAAGTGGAAGAGTCAAGCACATATGTTTCTTCACTCAGAAACATTGTTGAAGTCCCAAACCCCTGACCTCTGACTAAGTCGGGGTCAACCTATTTTAGAGTGCAAGGCGTACCTCCTTCTTGATGGACTAACACCCGACTTCTGACCTAGTCAAGTCGGTGCCCCATGCCTTACTAATGTGCCTCTTTATGTCAATAAGTTGCCTGACCTCTTACTAGTTTGGGTCGTCCCATCCTTGAGAATAGGGCTTACTTCCATCCTACGGCTTAATATCCTACCTTCGTTACATCCTAGTATTAAAAGTTCCTCAAAACCCATGTATGGTCCACGTGATCCCAACTGTGAATCCATAGTTGATGCGTATAGGGTTATCTCCTAGTGTTAGATAGGATTCAAGAGATCAATATTTATAAGGTAAATAGTGCCCTTCTTCCTTCTTCAAAGGAGACTTGAAATCTTCTTGGTACATCGCCTCCTATCACTAGGCGTTCAGATATAACTTCTTTAGCCAAGACTCTGGCTCAGGTTGCCTTCAGAATATTGAAACAATTAGAAATCTTTACTATCATTCTGCCTTGGAATGCTTCCATGGCTTGTTCAAATAATTTTGGCTTGTCCACCGATAATTCCTTAGATAGGGATCTCTACAACCTCGTTGAGGACAAGTTCTACCATCGTGCAGGCTCTCTTGAACCAATCTTCTTGACCACGACCTTGTCACCAAGGCCTGGTAGACCTATAAATCCACTTCAGGGTTCCGTTAATCTACCAAGGTTAATCTAAATCTTTTCGTGACATTACCCCTCCTGAGCCTAGGTGATAGATACATTATGGGTTTTTTAGCCTGTGGGCCTTCCCTTCCCTGGATTAGGAAATTCCTTGAGTGGTTACACTGACAAATATCTAGCCTGCTTGAAATACAAGGTTGCAGAGCATATGGATATAGTGAGAGGACACTTAGGGAAAGTTGCAAGGCTCGAATATACCATGGAAATCTCTCCTCATCATTCAACAATGGCTTTCCTAGTGGCACAACAACATGTAACTGAATACAAAACTTGTAAAAAGATATTGACTCTGCCCCGCAAGGGACTTCTATGTCGACTGCACATAATGAAAGGGTCTCAAAACCCACTATATTTCAGAATCAATTAAAGCTCTCATGGATTTGTCTAATGAGTTATTCTACTACTAACCATGTATTATTCTTATCAAAATTAAGCATGTCATTACGATTCAAGTTCAGTTCAACCCCCTAGCCTAGATATGATTATCATGTGGTTTTATTGCACCTCTTTTGCATTCAGTACTCTATGGTTCCCCCCATTAAGTGATTAAAAACCTTTACATTCAAATTTAGCACAAGTGTATACACACACACACACACACACACAGATATATATATATATATGCAACATGGATATTGTGAGAACATCACCTCAACGCTACACCACATACATAGACATTAACAACACAAATATAGTCCTTGATCTCACAACACTACAACATCAACAATTCAAGTAATTAAGCAAGCTTACACAAGTACTTACCTCTGATATTTCAAGAAAGCTGAGTCTAGGACAAGGACTCTCAACCCAACTATAGATAACTATAGCCACTTTCACTTGCAGCTATCAACCCCAAGCCAGATTCTAGAGTTTCAAGGGGAGAATGCTTACTTCCATGATTGCGTTCCAACTTCCAACTAAACCACAGACTTCAGAGGACCTCTTCCTCAATCCCACTAGCTAATTTCTTCTTTCCTTTTGCCATAGGGTGTCCATAGGTGCTGACCTCACCCCCATGTGCACACACAATGATTCACCTCCTTCTAGGTTGTCCAAAATCCACTATACCAAGAGGTAAATGTTGAAAGTATTTAATGAAGCCTTCCTCTTCTTTTTCTTGAGGATGGTCTCCTCTAAGTTGTTACATGGCTCCAGAGTAGCTATCTCAACACACTGCCTCCAAGGGACCAAAGCTATTATAGGGCTCTAGATATTTCATTCCACCCTCAACATCTAGGGACCCAAGATGTTACAGAGTTCGAGAGACCTCTTGTCTCAACCCACAACATCCAGGCTCCCAAGCTATTACAGGGTTCCATGAATCCTATCTCGACCCATAGCCTCTATGGAACCCAAGCTATTACAAGCCTCCAGAGACTAGCACTGAACCCACAACCTCCAGGGGTAGAGAACCGATCCCCTTCTCTTCTCTTCTCTTCTCTTCCCTTCATTGTTGCTTGCTGAGAAATTGTGCTCCAGGTTCCCTTCTCATCCTCCCCTCGGTACGTTTCCCAAATGAAAGAAAGGAAATTTCTTACCTAGGAGAAAGGAAACGTATTGGCCCCCCTTCTTGTGTCTGGTTTGACTCATTCTCTCCCTCCTCTTTGAATTATTCCCATCTAGGAGTTAGAGTCCCTTCTCTAATATTTTCCTTCCCCTCTTTGGTCAACATTTTTCCCCCTTCCTTCACTGTCGCATCCTTGTTCTTTGCAACCCTTCATAACTTTTGTCCACTTTTCTTGTTGTGTTTTTCTCAAGCATGGGCCTAAGTAATTTTCCTCATCCCATTTAATTTGAGGAGCCATTCACTTTACTTCATGCACAAACAAACCTTTAATGGTTGTCTTGAAGCTCAAGTTTCTTCTTTGCACAAGAACCCACAACATCCCAAGAAACAATTCTCCATCCTAAGCTCTAGAATCTGTGTCCCTTGTCTCAGTCCCCATTTTTTCTTTTATTTCAAACATTTCAAAATATTTAAATCATTTATACATTGTATCCCACAAGATAACCTTAGGTGGGGCTATCGATGCCCCCCCCTGAGGGAATTTCATTCTCGACTTTTAGTTACACCTATACATTGTGAGAGTTAAAATAATACACATATTGTTCCATGGAGGTTTGTACACATAACTCTATTCAATATTTAAAAATACATACACTTGTTTTTAATTATCAAAGAAGAAACAATAATTAACCTTCATGGCATGGGCCATTTCTCACATGGCCTCTTCTTACCCAAAGTTCTTCGAGTGCACCTTAACTTGCTATATGACCTAATTTTGGAGCATGAGACTCCATCATTCTAGAATGCACAATAGTTTTGGCTGGAAATATCCCTTTGGTTCCCCTAATATCGTGGACCAATCAATCACATGATAAGAGTCCTGCACATATCTTTTAAGTAAGGAAACATGAAAGACATCATGTACTATAACTGATGGAGGTAAAGTCAATCTATATGCTATTGGGCCAATCCTCTCAAGAATTTCAAATGGCCCACAATACCGTGGTGCCAACTTGGCACATGTTCCCAGTTTTAGGGAACTTTTCTTCCGTTTATTCTCAGGTGAATATGTTTACTGACTTGGAACTCTTTGTGAACCCTTTTCTTATCTGAATAGCTTTTTTGTCTGTTAAATGCCACTTTCAGATTTTTCTTTATGATCTAAACTTGTTGTTCCATATCCTTAATCATATCACATCGTATGTGAACATTGTTAACTCGGTCACTCCAATTGATAAGAGTATTACATTTCTTGCTAGATAATTCCTCAAAGGGGCTCATCCTTATGGACTCTTGGTGTCCATTGTTGTATCCAAATTCCACAAGTGGAATACATTCTTCCCATTTCTTGGCTTGATGCATGACATACATCCTTAACATGCCCTTAAGGATTTGATTAATCCTCTCTATTTTCCCATCTGTTTGTAAACAATTCATTCCAAAACCTGGAAGTAAATTTAACATCTCTATATTCCACAATTTTCTAAGGAATGCCTTGTAGCCTCACAATCTACTTTACGAATATTTGTGCTATATCACTAGCTAAATTGGTGGATTTGACTGCCAAAAAATGAGCCACATTGCTAAGTTTGTCCACCGCCACCATGATTGCATCAAGCTGGTGAGCTGTTTTGGGTAATCCTCTGTTGAAATCCATAGAGACTACCTCCCACTTCTAATTCTATAATAGGGATAGGATTCAACAATCTTGTCGGGTGTCTGAATTCAAGCTTTACCTGCTGTAATTCCATGCATATTTCTACCAAATGTTCCACTTCTTTCTTCAGGCTCGACCAGTGATAGTACTTTTTAACAGTTATGATGGATTGATACTTAAGTGGCCTGAGTAAGGCTTAACATGGAATTATTTCATTATTAGCATTTTCATTTCATTATTGTTAGCGACATAAATTCTTCTTTTAAACATGACTAAGATGTCGTCAGTGAGATGATATCCTTTATCCTCACCTCTTTGTTGCAACTCTTCTTTCAGTTGCTGGTACTTTTTTTCCAACTGTCCATTTCTTTTGATTCGTTCTTCCAGATCTTTTGCATACCAACTTACCACTGCCAAGTGATTTACTTGGATTCTTCTCCTCAAGGAATCAACAACCTTGTTTTCCTTTCCTTTTATGTGCTTAATCTCAAAGTCAAAATAGTTGAGAATGGCCAACCATCTTGCTTGCCTAGCATTTAAATTTGTCTATCCAAAAAAATTCTTGAGTCCACTATGTTCTAACATGAGCATGAACTTCTTGCCAAGGAGGTAGTGCCTCCACATTTTCAAAGCATGAACTATAGCGGCCAATTCTAAATCACGTGTCACATAATATTCTTCATGTTTATTCAACTTTATTGATTCATAACATACTAATTTCCCTTCCTACATTAAGACTCGATTGAGTCCCTCTCTCCATGCATCTATAGAAACCACAAAATATTTATATGGTTCTATGATTCTTAGCATTGGTGCACTAGTGAGCAATTGTTTCAACTCCTCAAAGCTCTCCACACATTGTCTAGTACGTTCAAATATTTTCCCTTTCCTCTACAAAGTTCTAACGGGGTGACCTGCTTTTTAGAAATTCCAAATATATCCCCTATAGTATCCTACCACTCACATGGATAATCTAATCCCATCCATATTCCTTCTATTTGGCCACTCCCTTATGGCTTTGATATTTTCAGGGTCAGCTGGTATGCCTTCCTCAGAGACAATATGCCCTATATAGTATATTTTTTATTGGAAGAAGTCACACCTGCTGATATTTTCATAGATCTTATGTTCTTTAAACAATTGTAACACCACAACCAAATTTTTCGATGTTCTTCATTTGTTTTTGAATAGATTAGAATGTCCTCAACAAATACTATGACAAACTTATCTATTTATGGATGTAATACTTTGTTCATTAGGAACATGAATGTTTTCAGGTGTGAGTGAGTCCAAAACCATTGTGAGTTCATAGTGGCCATATCTTGTTTTGAAGGTAGTTATATGGATATATTCCTCCTTAATTACTACTTGATGGTAGCCTGACCTTAAGTCAATTTTGGAGAAAACTATTGGTCCTCTTAACTAGTCAAAGAGAGAATCAATCCTTGGTAATGTGTACCTATTCTTAATGGTTACTTTGTTTAGTTGTCTATAATCAATGCACAATTGAATGTTTTCTTATTTCTTCTTTATAAATACTACAATTCCACTCAAATGGGACACAGTTGGCCTTCTGTAACCCTTTTCGAGCATCTCCTTCAAATTTAATTTGAACTCAACCAATTCTAGTGTGCTCATTCTATATGGGGCCTTCGATGTCGGTGCTGCTCCTGGAACTAGATCGATATAGAAATCTATCTCGATATGATAAGGAAATATTGGAACCTCCATTGGATAAAAATCTGCATATTTTTGTAAAACCAAGTACTTTTGAATAAATTCAACCTCGCCATTTGACTTTTAACCAGGTTACTTACTTTAGAAAACATGCACTACAAAAAGCATCCATATTTTCCTTTTGCTGTGTTTGACTTGCATAGCTATGATCAGCCTCACTAATATGGGTTTCCTCTTTCCTTGTGACACTCCTTTTGTTCCTTGCTCATCCAAGAGTTATGTTGCTTTCTCATAGAAATCTACATTGGACTGATGTAGGTACAACCAATCCATGCCCAATAATAAGTCATACCCACCCAATGGTAACACACTCAAGTGGGATATCGTGGTATGCTATTGAGCTCCATTTCACATGACCTTACCTAATGGTTGATTCTTCTCGTTGTGCATCTTTCCATTTCAATCAACCAAGATCCTTGGTGCAACTCCTTTCCCAATCCACACTTTTCCATAATTCCTCGATTGATATAAATATAACTGGAACCTGGATCAATCAAAATGGAAATGACTTCTTGTTGTAGCATATATTCTATCTCAATTATGGATGCTTAGTGATCTGCTTGGCGATTTTCCACTGCTACATAAACTCTAGGCATATTCTGAGCTACATCGCCCATTGTGCTTACCTCTTGAGTGTTTTAGATCTTTAGTCCAAAAATATGCTAATGTGAGAAATATCTTCTTTTGTTGTTTGCACTACAGGTCTAGCCCTTGAGTGGTTCTCAACCTTCAAGCCTATAATCTGTTGCCATTGTTTGTTGCACATTTTTATTGTTAGCAACAATGGGACTTTTTTGAAATTGTCATGCCTACACTGGGTGCTTTAATTCCCCCCTACATGGGTTTTTCTTGTGCCAAGTATTAGTATCTCGAACATTGCTCTTGGCATGCCAGTTGGTTCTAATATCAAGTAGGAATTTTTCTTGTTCATAAGTGTGTCCCAATTTATTGATAACATCCTTTAGAGTTTGGGGTTCCGAGAATTTGATTTTATCTTTGAATACCATCGATAGTTCGTTGATAAACCTCTGAATATTGGCCTTCTAATGCTTGAGATATGGTAGGTACCTAAAACTCTTTTGTTTTGTTGTCATAATATCGCTTACACAAGTATTTTTCTGTGAACAGCTCCTCAAACTCCAACCAAGTCATCCCCTTCTCATTAATGTCTCTAACATTCTTCAAGTCTTCCCACCATATGTCGGATTTCCCTTCCAAATTGTACACAAAAATCATAGCCTTCATATTCTTTGAATAGTCATGTATTTTGAGAAACTACTTCATTCCTAGCAACCATTCTTCTACATCCTCTGCCTGCTCGATATCCCCATCAAATGTAGGTGCTTTTGCCTTATTAAACTCTTCATACATATGCACCTTTTCCTTTTCCTTTCTTACCTAGTAATGGTGATGTTGATAATAGTGATGCCTTCATGCAACGAATTTAGATGTTTTGCTGGAGTAGTGCAGCTATGCGCTGGTCCCTCCTCTTGGGGTGCTCAAGCATTATCCTCTTGGCACATTTTCTTCACTTCCCTTCCTATGCCTTTTCTTGGACATGCTACCGTATACTTCAGTCATATTTTCTTCTGCTCCTTGAAGTCTTTTTCTCTCTCTATCACTTTCCCTCCTCTCATATTGCCTTTGCCTCTTGCAATCTGAGAGACCTTGCAGGATGACTAGGTTGATCTCTTACTTCCTTTCTTAGGCTCTTAACAACCTCTCATTATCATCCTTAGAGCTTCTCACCTCATCCCTTAGTATTCTCGAGGTGTTCATCTAGTTTGAGGAATGAATGTCTCCACCTTGGCCAACTCATCTTGCTCCTTCATTAGTTCTGAACTGTTCACTTCCATGTTGTGATTGATCATAACTGTATTTGACCATCATCATCCTCATCGTTGTACCTTTTTTTTGTTGAATGTTTCTTGTAAACACTCTCAATCACACACATTGTTATACATTTTAAAGGATAGATAACACAAATTTAGGGTAATAATTTACCATGGACACTTATGCTACGACAAAACAATCATGTTAGTGTGCCAACACAATTTTAAATTATGTGTATCAATTATTCAATCTCTTTCTCATGATAATAAAAGAAACAACATATCTACAACCTATGACCATCAAAATAAACAACATAACCATGGTCTTATTCTTAGAAAAGAATCATCAATAACATATTACCACAAAGAAAGGATTAAAAGCTAAATTTGAGTTTTAACATTCGTTAGTTACTTAGTCAACTCCTTTTCTCCATTTTTTTATTACTTGCACATGATGAAGCCCATCAAATCTAGCTTTGAACTTGGTCTCAGATACCACTACGTAACATACCAACCTGCCTTGAACTTCTCTTTTTCTTTGATTTTCCACTTGCAGTCTTTCCTCCCCTTTGTGTCCCCATTTCTTTTTTTATTCTAATTAATTATTTATATCACAATTTCCTCCGATTGCTAAATCAAGGATCTCTTGTCTTCCACTGCCACGTGGTAGTCTACCATAGGCCCGCTAATGGTCTGTTAAGTAGAAGAGTGAGATGCGTATGTTTCTTCACTCACCAACACTTTTGGTGTGCCGATCTCCTCACCTCCAACTACGTGAGGACTGAACCATTTTAGAGCATAGGGCATAGATCCTTCCCAACAGACAAATCCACAACTTTTGACATAGTCTGGTCGGTGCATTGTGCCTTACTACTGTGACTATTTCTGTTGATAAGTCACCCAACCTCTGACTTGTCGGGCTTAGCTAATAATTAATCATAGGGATTACTTCCTTCGAACGGCTCGACCTCCTACCTCTGTTACATCCTGGATTAAATGGTCCTCATAACCCATGTACTGGATTGTGTGATCCTAGCCACAAATCAATGGTTGATGTGTATAGGGTTATCTCCCATTCACGGATAAGGTTGGGGTGATCAATATTTATATGAGAAATAGTTCCCTTCATCCTTCTTCCAAGGTGACTTGAAATATTCTTATTACATACCCTCTTGTCCCTGGGCATTCCTATCTAACTTATTCAATGAAGATGCTAGTTCAGGTTTCCTTCGGACTCTTGAAACAATTACAAAGCTTGACTATCATTCTTCCTTGGAATTATGCCATGCCTTGGACAAGGCGTTTTAGCTCCTCCCCCAGAAATGCCTCAAACAAGGATCTTAATATATATATATATTCAACATACATATTAGATGAATATCCCCTCAAGGCAACACCACATACATAGACATTAATAACACAAATAAAGTCCTTGATTTCATAACACTACAACATCACCCATTCAAGTACTTAAGCAATCATACACAAGCACTTATCTCTGAGCTTGCATGGAAACTAAGTTTGGGACAAGGAATATCCACCTAACCATAGGCAACTATAAGAACTTTCACTTGAAGGTGTCACCCCCGAGCCAAATTCCATAGTCTCATGGTGAGAATTCCTGCTTCTAGGACTATGTATCAATTGCCAACTGAACTAGGGACTCCAAACGACCTCTTCTTTAATCTCAATAGCTAATGTCTGCTTTCATTGTCAGCATAGGGATTCTAGAGGTGCCCACATCACCCCCAAGTGCATATAGAGTGATTCACCCACTTATAGGGAGTCCATAATCCACTGTACCAACGGGAAAATGGTCAAAGTATTTAATAAAGTATTCTTATTCTTCTCCATCAACATGGTCTCCTCCCAAGCTATTACAGGGATATAGAGTAGCTATCTCAACCCACAACATCGATGGGACCAAAGATGTTACAAGGATCCAAAGATTTAATTCCACCCATAGCCTCTAGGGACCCAAGTTGTTACATGCCTCCAAACACCTCTTATCTCAACCAATAGATTCTAAGGACCAAGCTATTACAGGGTTCCAAGAATCCTATCTTAACCCATAGTGTCTTGGGAACCTAAGTGGGTACAGGGCTCTGGAGACTAGCACTCAACCCATAGCCTCGACAGACAAAGAACCAATCCCCTTCTCTTCTCTTCTCTTGATTATTTCTCATTGAAAACTCCTATTGGAGGTTGTCTTCTCGTCCTCCGCTTGGTATACCTCCGAAAAAAGGAAAAGCCTCTTCTTCTCCATGTGAAAGAAAATGTCTCTGCATCCCTTCTTGTGTGTTTTCCGACTCGTTGTCTCCCTCCTCCTCGAATGCTTCCCCTCTAGGAGTTCGACTCCCCTCTCAAATATTTTCCTTCTCCCCTTTGGTCAACATTTCTTCCCCCTTCCTTTACTGCAACATCCTTACCATTTTTAGCCCTTCATAAATTTTGTCCTCTTTGCTTTTTTGGTTTTCTCATGTATGCATGGGCCTGCGTATTTTTCCTCAGCTCATTTAATTTCAGGAGCCATTCAATTTCCTTCATGCACCATCCAAACTTTAATGGTTGTCCTGAATTTTAGGTCTCCTCTCTGCACAAGAAACCATAACATCCCAAGCAACAATTCTCCATCCCTAGCTATGGAATTTTTGTCCCTTGGCTCAGCCCCGTTTTTTCTTTTATTTCAAACATTGCAAAATATTTAAGTCATTTTTACAGTGTGGCTCATATGAGAACCATTGGTGGAGATATCACAATCCCTCCCCCTTGAGGGTACGGCGCCCTTGGTTTTCATTTACACCTATACAATGTTAGAGTTAAAATAATACACATAGTGTTCCATGGAGGATTATACACATAACTATTAATACTATATTTATAATTATGCACATTTTCTTTAATCATCAAAGAAAAAAAGATAATTATCCTTCATGGCATCAACCATTTCCCACATGGCCTCCTAAAGCCCAATGTGCTTCCACTCGACCTTGAATTTCTCTATGACCTAATTCTGGAGCATGAGATTCCTCTGATCTAGAATGCACAGTGGTTCTGGTTGGAAATACCCCTTGGGTTCCACCTATAGCACAGACGAATCAATCACATGATTATAAACCTACACATATATTTTAAGTAAACAAACATGCAAAACATCATGAACTCTAACTGATGGATGTACAACCATTTTATAGGATGTTGGTCCAATCCTCTCAATAATTTAAAATTGCCCACAATACCGTGGTGCTAAATTTCCACATGTCCCCATTCTTAGGGAACTTTTATGGGGTTTAATTCTCAAATGAACCTATTCCCCCACTTGGAACTCTTTGTGAGCCTTATGTTTATCATCCCAGATTTTTGGTCAGTCCTCTTCCACTTTCATATTTTCCTTTATTATTTGAACTTGTTGTTCCATATCGTTAAGGATATTAGGTCCTATATGCACCCTCTTAAATAGGTCACTCTAGCTCATAGAAGCATTAGATTTCCTAGCATACAATGCCTCAAAGGGGCTCATCCTTATGAACTCTTGGTGTGCATTTTTGTATGCAAATTCCACAAGTGGAAGACATACTTCCCATTTCTTGGGTTGATGCATCACATGCATCCTTAACATTTCCTCAAGGATTTGATTAATCCTCTTTCTTTTCACATATGTTTGCGAATGATAGGATGCAATAAATGCTATTTTTTTTGCAATCGTACAAACAATTCCTTCCAAAACCTAGAAGTAAATTTATCACATTTATACGACATAGTCTTCTTTAGAATGACATGTAGCCTCACAATTTCCATTATGAATATTTGTGCTATATCACTAGTGGAATTGGTAAATTTGACTACCAGAAAATGGGCTACCTTACTAAGTTTTTCCACCACCACCATGATTGCATCATGTTTACTAGATGTTTAAGGAAATCCTGTGATGAATTGAATAGTGACTACCTCCCACTTCCATTCTACAATAGGGATATCCTACAACAATCTTTTCGGGTGTTTACATTTAGCCTTTACCTGTTGTCATAACTTGCATACTACTACAAAATCTACCACTTCTCTCTTCAGGTTTAGCCAATGATAGTATTTTTTGATTTCTGTGAGGGTCTTTTGATACAATGGGTTGCATGCATATCTATTAACATGGAATTATTTCATTATTAGCCTTTTTATTTCATCACTGTTAGGAACATAAATTATGGCCTTAAACTTCACTAAGCCATCCTCAGCGAGATGAGATCCTTCATCCTCACCTCTTTGTTGCAACCTTTTTTCCAGTTGCTAGTACATTTCGTCTATCTTTCTAGCTCTTTTGATTCTTTCTTCCAAATATGTTGCATACAAACTTATCATTGCCAAGTGATCTACTTGGGTTCTTTTGCTTAATCCATCAACAACCTTGTTTCCCTTTCCTTCTATGTGCTTAATCTCAAAGTCAAACTCACTGGGGATTTCCAACCATATTGCTTGCCTATCAATCAACTTCGTCTACCAAACAAATACTTGAGTCAACTATGGTCTAACATGAGTGTGAACTTCATACTAGGTAGGTAGTACCTCCATATTTTCAAAGCATGAACTATGGCGACAAATTATAAATCATGTCTCACATAATTTTCCTCATGTTTATTCAAATTTACGGTTTCATAACATACTACCTTCCCTTCCTACATTAATACTCTATCGATTCCCTCTCTAGATGCATGTGTACACACCACAAAATCCTTATCTAGATCTTTTATTCTCAGCATTAGCCCACTAGTCAGAAATTTCTTCAATTTCTCAAATCTCTCAACACATGGTGTAGTCCATTCAAATATTTTCCCTTTCCTATGCAAAATTGTAATGGCATGACCAATTTTCAACAAATTACGAATATATCTTTTGTAGTATCTTTCCAATCCCATGAATGACATAATCTCATCCATGTGCCTTGGAGTTGGCCACTCCCTCATGGCTTCGATCTTTTCAAGGTCAACTCATATGCCTTCCTCAGAGATAATGTGCAATAGATAGTTTATTTATGTTTGGAAGAAGTTACACTTGATGAGACTTGCATAGATCTTATATTCTCTCAACAATTGTATCACTGCAACCAAATTATTTTCATTTTGTTCTTATTTTTTTGAATAGATTAGAATGTCGTCAACAAATACTATGACAAACTTATCCAAGTATGGATGCAATGCTCTATTAATGTGGCACATGAACATTGTCAGGACATTGGTGAGCCAAAGGGTACCACTATGAATTCATACTTCCTCTTGTTCAAAAGGCACTTTTATGAAGATATTCCTCTGTAATTCTTACTTGATGGTAGCCTCACCTAAATTCAAATTTGGGGAAAATTGTTTCTCCTCTTAACTGGTCAAAGAGATCATCAATCCTTGGTAATGGGTACCTATTCTTAATGGTTACTTTATTAAGTTGTATATAATCAATGAAAAATCTAATGGTTCTGTCTTTCTTCTTTACTAATAATATGGGTGTGCCCGAAGGGGACACACTTGGCATTATGTAACCCTTGGCAAGCATCTCCTTCAACTGTAATTGAGCTCAACCAATTATGGCATGCTCTTTCTATATGAAGCCTTGGATGGTCATGCTTCTCCTCGAACTAGTTGGATAGATAAATCTATCTCCCTATGAGAAGGAAATCCAAGGACCTCCATTGGAAAAATATCTTCATACCATTGTAAAATTGGGTGGTTTTGGAGAAATTCAATCTCCTTGTCATTTTATTTTCTACTAGCTTCCTTTCTCTGGAAAAATTACACTGCAAAAAGAGTGCATCTTTCCCTACTCGTGTTTGGCTTGTGTAGTAGTGATCAACCTATGTGATATGGGTTTCCTCTTTCCTTGCAACACTCTTTTTGTTCCTTTCTCATCAAAGCATTCTATTCCTTTCTCACAACAATCTACCTCCTTCTAATGTAGGTATAACCAATCCATGCCCAATAATAGGTTATTCCCACCCAATGGTAACACATTCAAGTGGGATATCATGGGAATGCCATTGAGATCCATTGCACACAACCTTACCCAATGGTTGATTCTTCTCCTTGTGCCTGTTACCAATTGAACCAACCAAGGTTCTTGGTGAAACTCCTTGCCCAATCACACTTATCCACAAGCCTTGGACTGATATAACTATAATTATAACCTAGATCAGTCAAAATAGAAATGACTTGTTGTTGTAGATTACCTTCCATCTCAATGATGGATTCGTAGTGATATTCTTAGTGATTGTCCATTGTTGCATAAACTTTAGGCATACTCTGAGCAACTTTCCCACTATACTTGCCTCTTGATTGTTGTAAATATTTGTTCCAACATTATATTGATGTGGGAAATCTCTTCTTCTATGGTCCCCACCGGAGGTCTAGCACTTGGGTGGTTCTCAGCCTTCAAACCTAGGTTATGTTGTCATTGGTTGCTACACATTTTTATTGTTAGCAATAATGGGCCCTTGTTGAAAATATTTTGTTTGACCTAGGTGCTTTAATTTCCTCCTATCTTGGTTCTTCTTGGTCCAAATCTTGTTACTTTGAGTGTTTCTCTTGGCCTGGCAGTTTCTTATAATCTTAGGTCTAAAGTTTTCTTGTTCATAACAATATCCCAATTTCTTGATAGCATCCTTCAGGTTTTATATATGAATACCATAAAAAATCCACTGATAAACCTCTAAATATTCCCTTGTCATCCTAGAGATATGGTACATACCTCAATAGTTCCAAACTTTTAGTGACATTCTCATCACTGGATAACTGACTCATTTCGAGTTCATAAAACTCTTTTGTTTTTCTATCATAATACTTATCGCATAGGTATTTCTCTCTAAAAACATCCTCAAACTCACCCCAGGACAATCCTTTCTCAGTAATGTCTCTAACATTCTTCAATTCTTCCTACTATATGACAACTTTCCCTTTGAAAATGTAAGTGACAATCCTAGCCTTCATATTCTCATGATATTTATGTATTTTGAAAAAAAAATTTCCCAACAACCATGTTTCTTCATCCTTTACCTTATTCATATCACAATCAAATATAGTTTGTTTTTCCTTCTTAAAATATTCAGGCATATGCTCCTTTTCCTTTTCCTTTCTTACTTAGTGATGGTGATGTCGACAATAGTGATGCCTCCAGGCAACCGATTTAGATGGCTTGTTGGAGTACTACACCTATGTGCTTGTCCATCCTCTTGGGTTATTGAAACATTCACCTCCTAGCATAGTTTACTCACTTCCCTTCTTGTTCCTTTTCCTGGACCTTCCACCACCTACCATATTGGTGTTTTCTTCTATTTATTGAAGGCATTTTCCATCCCTATAACTCCCCTCCTCTCATATTTCTATTTCCTCTACAAATCTTAGAGAATTTATAGGATGACTATACTGATCTATGCTTTCCTTTCTTATGCTCCCAATAGACTCTCATTATCAGCCTTAAATATTCTCACCTCATCCCTTAGGCTTATCAAGGTGTTCATCTAGTCTGGGGAATGACTCTCTCCCTCAAGGCGAACTGATCTCTCTCCTTCATTAGTTCTGACACCATCACTTCCATGTTGTGATTGATCGAAATTGTATTCAACCATCCTAGTCTTCATCATTGTGCCTTATTTTATTTAATGTTGCTTTCGATCTTTGCCAATCACATACATTGTTAGACACTTCAAAAAATAGATAATGCAAACTCATGGCCTTGATTTACCATGGAGATTTATGTTGTGAAAAAAGAATCATGTTAGCATGCCAACACACTTATAAATCATATGTATCATTCATTCAATACATTTATCATGATAATCAAAACAACAACATATCTATGCCCTGTGACCATCAAAATAAATAGCATAACAACACTCTTATTCTCAAACAACTTTCATTAATGCCACATTGCCACAAATATGAGATTACTAGGTTAATTCAAGTTTTAAAATTAGACAGTTAGTTAGTAAAATAAGTTTCTCCACTTTTTTTTAATAGTTGCACATGAAGAAGCCCATCTAGTCCAGCTTTGAAATTGGTCTCTAATACCACTCTACAACATATCCACCTACGTTGAACTTCTATTTTTCTTTGTTTTTCCACTCAAAATATTTCATTCCCTTTGTGTCCCCATTTTTTAATTCTAATTAACTATTTATATAAAAATTTACTCCTCTCACTGAATGAATAATTTTCTATCTCCTGCTGCCACACAACAATATTGCATAGGTCCTCCAATGGTCAGTTAAGTGGAAGAATCAACTTCGTATGTTTCTTCACTCACCAACACTTCTAATTTTCCAACCCTCTTACCTCTATCTAAGTTGTGGTTGATCCATTCTAGACCGTAGGGCATACATCCTTCCCAAAGGCCTGACCCTCAACTTCTAACCTAATCAGGTTGGTGCACCTTGACATACTATCATGCCTCTTTCTACCAATAAGCCGCCTGGCCTCCCACTAGTTAGGGTTGGCCCATACTTCAACATAGGGCTTGCTTCCTTCCCTCAGCATGACCTCCTTCCTCTGGTACATCCTAGGCTTAAATGGTCCTCAGAACCCATGTATCGACCCGCATGATCCCAACTACAATTCCACAGTTGATGCATGTAGTGTTATCTCAAATTCTTAGGTAAGGTTGGGGCGATCAATATTTATAAGGTAAATATTACCCTTCTTCCTTCTTCGAAGGAGATTTGAAACATTCTATGTACATCCCCTCCTATCACTAAGTGCTCAGATATAACTTCTTCAACAAATACTTTGGTTTAGGTTTCCATCACACTCTTGAAATAATTAGAAATATTGACTATCATTCTTCCTCGCAATTCTTCCATGTCTTTGTTAAGGAATTTTTATTCCTCCCTTGGCAATGCCTTAGGCAGGGATACATATAATCTCCTCGATAAAAAGTTATAACATTGCGCAGGCTCTCTTGAAAAGGTCTTCTTAATTGTGACCCTATCTCCAAGGCCTGGTAGACCTCCAAACCCTCTTCAGGGTTTCTCCACTCTATCAAGGTTAGTCTAATTTTTTTCACGATGTACCCATTCCGAGATTAGGTGATAGCTACATTAAGGGTTTTCTAGCCTATGGGCCTTCCCTGACCTTAGGTAGGGAATTCCTCGTAGGAAGAAACTAATGAATATCTGACTTACTTAAAATATGAGGTTGTAGTTGTTGGGTCCCTATAATACTAGGGACTACCCCATTACTATTGTAGTTGTACCACTTATTAATATTGGTGTGCCCCTATTGTCCCCATATTGTTATTACTGTGCTCCATAGAATCCCTCTATTGTCATTTTCGTGGCTTTATATTATTATTGTTAGGTCGGCTAGGTTATATTGTGACTCCTTAGACTCCTATATATAGAAAGGAGGTTTTTTCATTTGAATCATCCAAGAATTGTTCATTTATGTAATGTAGAGGAGGTTTCTCCCTCGAAGAGGCTTAATTTTAAGGTGTTGATCTATCTTTTCTATCTTTTTTTTGAGCTGGTTTCATAACATTTGGTATCAGAGCTTTGGATTCTAGGGTTTTGCTGTTCCAAATAGGTCATCGTGGCATTTTCGCTATAACTTTTTTCTGTGATGTTTCAGAAGATAAAAAGGAAACCCATTTGAGAAGACATCGCACTGAATCTCTAGTCCAAATTTCAGAGTTTTTAGCGCTATATTTACGGAGATATGATATGAGGAAGTTCGTCTTTTTGCAGACTCCTAAATTACATTCCAAATAGGTGACCTGGGGAAAATCATCATAACTTTCTCTCTGAGCATCAGATTGAAATTTTGTAAGAAGGAACGAAAAGAGAACGAACTGTAGTTTCTTGTATATATTTTTTTACAGCCAAAGGTCAAAACAGGGACACATGGCACGTCGTACAAGTTCGCTCTACTGAATAGTCTATAATAAGGTCACTGTGGGAGATTTGGCATAACTCTTCATTGGAGAATCCAATTGGGGTCAGACTGGTGGCATTGGAAAGAGGACACATAGGGCAACCACAAGTTGGATGATTTGAAATTACCGAGATACATCAGAGGCAATATCGAGCTCCTACAAAGTGAAAAAAGGTGTGTAGATTTTTAAAATTTTTTATTAAGCTTGGTTTGAGAAATTATTTTGAAGGAATTCAAAGGGCATAGTAGAGCATTAGTATTGGTAACTGATGCCTCGAGGAAAGAAAATTCAAAGACCTAGTAAGCAATCTAAAAGCTCTAGCATGACTCATGAAGAAGAGGAAGAAATGCTACATGATATATCAAAATTACAAGACCAAGTGCAACAAATTTCACTCTCACAAAAGCTAAGAAAAGTTAATATAAATGGAGTGGAATCTAAGATAAAGGGTGTGGAACCCAAGATTGACGATTTGAAGATAGATTTGAAGGCAGATTTGACAAATTTTCTACAAGAAATACTTACTAATGGTGAAAGGGGAGGAAAGGAAACTCATGATGCAAACAAAGGAAATGTTAATCATGATTCCATAGACTCTAATGTTGGATCAAAGACACACCATATTCCAAAAATCGATATGAGGAAGTTTGATGACAAGGATCCCGCAACATGGATATTATAGATGGAGTAATTTTTCGATCTCAATAATGTGCAAAACACACAAAAGGTACGTATTGCAACTTTATATTTGGAACCAAATCAGTTTGTACGGTATCAATGGCTTTGCTCTCATAAAAAATTTATCACTTGGGAAATTTTTATGGAAGAATTGATAGCACATTATGAGGATACAAAAAGCAACACATTTTTTAGCCAATTGATAAGTATCAAACAAAAGGGTTCAATAATGGAGCACATTGAGGAGTTCCAAAAATTGAACATAAGGGTAAAAAATATTCCAAACGAGCATAGGATTTATGTGTTCGTAGGGTCTTTAAAGGATAATATCCAACATGATGTTCGCCTTTGGGAACCTAATTCATTAGAGAAGGCATTCAGGTTAGCAAGAAAAATGGAAAGCAAAATTATGGCAACCAAGAAACATACCACTCACAAATATAGAGACGAAACTATTGTTGTCGCTAGTCTTCCACAACCTATAAGGTTAACACCACAACAATTGGAAAAAAAAAGAGAAAAAGGGCTTTGTTACAGTTGTGATAGAAAATACACTAAAGGTCATAAGTGTGATGAGAATAAATTATTCTACATATATTGTGAAGAGGAAGAAGAAAAGGAGCAAGAAAGGTCAAAAGAAGAGGATATACTCGAGGAACAAAGCCTAGATGAAGAGCAAATGAATCTGACCATATCCTATAATGTATTGGTGGTAATTACCACTCCTCAAACCATCAAGATAGACGGACAAATCAATAAGAAAAAGGTAATAGTGTTGATTGATTCAGGAAGTACCCACAATTTTATTCATTGTAAGGTGGCAAAAGAATTGAATTTCTTCTTATATCCAGTACCAGAGTGTCAAGTGATGTTTGCCAATGGAGGAACAATAAATTGCTCTGGAAAGTGCCATAATATCAAGCTATCCATGGGAGAATATGTATTGACTAGCCCAATGCTTTCCATTCCAATGGGAGGTGCTGATGTTGTATTAGGAGTCCAATGGCTACAATCCTTGGGTACAATAGCTTTTAATTTTCAAGAACTTTTCATGAAATTTTCTATGGAAGGAAAGGAAGTTGAATTAAGAGGTATTGAAGGGAAACTGGGAAAGATAATCAGCTCTAATGGTATGCCAAAGCTTCTAAAAAAGGAACGAAAAGGTGTAATTGCACAATTATGTTCACTAGATGTTTCCACATTGGAATCATCTATTTTTCCAGATCTCCAAAAAATCTTGGACAATCACTCCAACGTATTTGAGGCTCCCAAAGGTCTCCCACCTATTCGTGATCATGATCATGCTATTCATCTGATTCCAGGAAGTGTTCCTCCAAACATCAGGCCGTACAGATATCCCTATGCCCAAAAGAGTGAAATTGAATGTATGGTTGCAGAAATTCTAGAGGCTGGTATAATTCAATTGAGTCAAAGTTATTTCTCTGCTCCAGTAGTATTAGTACACAAGAAGGATGGATCATGGCGCATGTGTCCGAATTATAGGGAGCTCAACAAGCTCACTATTAAAGATAAGTTTCCCATTCTTGTCATTGATGAATTACTAGATGAATTGCATGGATCAATTTACTTCACCAAGTTGGATCTTCGTTCAGGATATCATCAAATCAGAATGAAGACTGAAGACATTCCGAAAACAACATTTAGAACTCATGAGGGTCATTATGAATTTTTGGTCATGCCTTTTGGCCTGACCAATGCACCCTCAACATTTCAAGGTTTGATGAATTCAATTTTCAAACCATTCCTTAGAAAATTTGTGTTAGTATCTTTTGATGATATACTAATCTACAACAAATCTTTGAAGGATCATGTTGAACATGTTCACAGGGTGCTATAACTATTAGAGGAGAAACAATTATATGCAAAAAGATCCAAATGTTTCTTTGAAGTACAAGAGGTGGAATATCTGGGTCATATTGTATCTCATGAAGGAGTTAAGGTAGATCCTAGCAAAATTAAAGCCATTAAGGAATGGAAAATCCCCACATCCATAAAGCATCTGCAAGGATTTCTCGGTTTGATAGGGTATTATCGCAAGTTTGTTAAGAATTATGGGAGAATAGCAGCACCTATAACAACAACATTGAAGAAAGATGCATTTTCATGGACTCCAAAAGCAATATAGGCCTTTGAACATCTTAAAGAGGCAATGTGCCAAGAACCTGTCTTAGCTACACCAGACTTCACAAAACCTTTATTGTGGAATGTGATGCTTCATGAAATGGAATTGGTGCTGTTTTAATGCAAGATGAAAGACCCATCGCTTTTGAAAGTCGTCCAGTCAAGGGAAAGTTTTTACACAAAGCTATTATTGAGAAGGAAATGTTGGAGATACTCCATCCACTTAAGAAATGGCGACCCTACCTAATGGGAAGACACTTCAAGGTAAAAACAGATCATGATAGCCTTGAATACCTTTTAGAACAAAGATTATCCTCTGAATAGCAACAAAAGTGGGTCACAAAGATGTTGGGTTATGACTTTGAAATCTTCTACAAAAAAGGGAAGTAAAATGTGGTGGTAGATGCACTCTCAAGAAAGGATGAGGATGTGGAAGCATTGTTGTGCACCATTTCTATTATCCAACCAAAATGGATAAACGAAGCAAGGGAGGAATGGAAGAATGACGAAGAAGTGTGGGCACTTATTTAAAAGTTAGAACAAGATTCCAGTACGTCGAATACATTTAGCTAGAAGAATGATTCGTTATGGTACGAAGATCGCTTATACCTCTGTAAGAATTCCCAGCTAAAACAAAAGAGTCTTATAGAATTGCACACTTCTCCCTTAGGAGGGCACTCGGGATTTTTAAAAACTTACCACAGGGTTAAGAAGGAATTTTTTTGGGATGCCATTAAATTAGATATTCAAAAGTTTGTGGCGGAATATTTGGTTTGCCAACAAAATAATGTTGAAACAATTAAGACACCAGGTCTATTAGAACCTTTATCCATTCCAAGCCAACGTTGGGAGGAGGTTTCAATGGATTTTATCACAGGTTTACCCAAGTCTGAGGGAAAGAGTGTCATCATGGTGGTAGTTGATATACTTACCAGGTATGCACACTTTTGTGCATTATCACATCCATTTAAAGCCAGTACAGTTTCTACTACATTTATGGAAACAATTCAAAAGCTACATGGAAACCCAAAGATTATTGTAAGTGACAGAGATCCCATTTTCACTTGAAATTTTTGGACAGAATTATTTTCTTGTCTTGGTACTCAGTTAGCTCATAGCTCATCTTATCATCCTCAATTTGATGCACAAACTGAGATAGTAAACAAATGTTTGGAAGGGTATCTTTGTTTCTTTGTATCTGATAAACAGACACAATGGGTCAAATGGTTGCCTCTGGCTGAATGGTGGTATAGCACTTCCTTCCATACAGCAACAAAAATGACCCCATTTATGGCACTTTATGGGTATCAGCCACCATCCATCACATCATATTTAAGAGAAAATTCTAAGGTTTAAGCAGTGGAACATCACATCGAACATCAACAACAAGTCCTCCAACTCTTAAAGGATAACCTTGTGTTGCCACAGAATAGAATGAAACAACAGGTAGATCAACATCGCAGTGAAAGAAGTTTTGATGTAATTGATTGTGTATCCCTATGGCTACAACCATATAAGCAAATGTCCCTCAAGCAAGCTACGAAGGGTAATAAATTATCACGAAAGTATTATGGTCCATACAAGGTGTTGCAAAAGATTGGTACTATGGCATACAAATTGGAGCTTCTTGCAGCTTCTCAATTGTACCCAGTCTTCCATGTTTCATGTTTAAAGAAGGTTATAGGTGATAAGCTCCCAATTCAAACAATGTTTCCAGAACTTGACGAGGAAGGAAAAATTATATTGGAACCAAAAGCAGTCATAGAAATAAGAACTCGAAAGCTGCAAAATCGATCAATTTCAAAGTATCTTATCAAGTGGAAGAACTTATCTGCTGAAGATTCCACATGCGAGGATGAGAATTTTATACATAAGCATCCAGAACTACTCAAGCGTTGAGGAAAACACTTTTTTGAAGGAGAGGGGCATGTTGGGTCCCTATAATAATAGTGATTACCCCATTACTATTGTAGTTGTACCCCTTATTAATATTGTTGTGCCCCTATTGTCCCCATATTGTTATTACTGTGCCCCATAGAATCCCCTTATTGTTATTTTTGTGGCTTTATATTGTTATTGTTAGGTCGGCTGGGTTATATTGTGACTCCTTAGACTCCTATATATAGAAATGAGGTTTTTCCATTTGAATCATCCAAGAATTGTTCATTTATGTAATGTAAAGGAGGTTTCCCCCTCCAAGAGGCTGAATTTTAAGGCGTTGATCTATCTTTTCTATCTTTTTCTTGAGCTGGTTTCATAACAGTAGTGCATATGGATATATCAGCATGACACATAGGGAAAGCTACAAGGCTCGATTGGCCCCGAGAAAACTCTCCTCACCGTTCACCCATTATATGCATGGTGGCACAATAACATGTAACTGAATAGATAACTTGTAAAAAAATCTCCACTCTACCTCACATGGGACTTCTATGTAGACATCACATATTCAAAGGGTCTCGTAATCCATTATATTTAAGAATCAATCCAAGCTCTTAGGGCTTTGGGTATGGCATCTAATTTATCATACAACGTTTCTACTACTAATCATGTATTATTCCTATAAATAGTTAGGCATGTCATTCTGATTTAGGTTGAGTTCATCTCTCTAGCCTAGACATTATTATCATGTGCTTTTATTGCACCTTTTTTGCATCAGTTATTTTGTGGTTTCCCCCATTAAGTGATCAAACACCTTTAATTTTAGATTCAACACAAGCGTGTATATATATATGTGTGTGTGTGTGTGTGTGTGTGTGTGTTGTATGTATGTGTGTGTGTATATATATATATATATACACATATACATATATATACATACATATATCTATATATATATATATATATATATATATATATATATATATATATATATATATATATATATATATATATATATACGTATATATATGTATATATATATATATATATATATATATATATATATATATATACATATATATATGTATATATATATATATATATATATATATCTATATATATATATATATATATATATATATATATATATATATATATATATATATATATATATATATATATATATATATTAAACATGCATATTAGGAAAATAACCCCTTAAGGGTACACCACATACATAAACATTAACAACACAAATATAGTGCTTGATTTCACAATGATAAAACATGACCCACTCAAGTAATTAAGGAATGTTACAAAAGTAAGTATCTTTGAAATTGCAAGGAAATTGAGTCTAGGACAAGCACTCTCTACGCAACCATAAACAACTTCAACCACTTTCACTCACAGATGTCAACCTCTACTGAGATTCCAAAGTCTCAAGGGGAGAATTATTGCCTTTGTGACTGCGTTCCAACTATCATATGAACCAAGTTGCTTATATGACCTATTCCTTAATCCCTCCAGCTGATGGCTTCTTTATTTTTTATCACAAGGAGTCCAGAGGTGTCCACCTCAGCCCTAAGTGCACACACAATGATTCACCCCATTTTAGGGAGTCCTGAATCCACTATACCAATAAGACAATGTCCAAAGCATTTAGTAAAGTCTTCCCATGATTCTACTATAGGACGTTCTCCTCCCAAGCTATTATAGGGCTCCATAGTAGCTATCTCAACCCACAACCTCGAGGGAACCAAAGTTGATAAAGGGATCATGGTATTTGATTCCACTCACAACCTCCAAGGACCCAAGCTACTACATGGCTCCAAAGACTAGCACTAAACCCACAACCTCCAGGGACAAAGAACTAATCCCCTACTCTTATCTTCTATTCTCTTCATGGTTTCTTGCTAAAAACTTTTGTTGGAGGTTCTCTTCTCATCCTACCATTGATCTACTTCAAAAATGAAATAAAAGCCTCTATTTCCCCAGGTGAAAGAAAATGTGTCTTCTTCCCTTTGTGTTTGTTGTTTGACTCATTCTCTTTCTCCTCCTTGAATGCTTCCCCTATAGGAGTTTGAGTAACCTCTCTAATATTTTCCTTCTCCTCTTTGGTTAACATTTTTTCCCTCTTCCTTTACTGCCACATCCCTACTGCTTGAAACCCTTCATAAATTATGTCCTCTTTTCATGTTGTGTTTTTCTCAAGTAAGCCTGGGCCCAGGTAAATTTACTCAATCCATTTAATTTCAAGAGCGATCTAATTTTCCTTTACTTCATGCACCAACCAACCTTTAATGTTTGTCTTGAAGTTCAAGTTTCTTCTTTTCACGAGAAACCATAACGTTCCAAGCAATAATTCACGATCCCCAACTCTGGAATTTGCGTCCCTTGACTTATGTCACCTTTCTAATTTTATTTTAAGCATCTCAAAATATTTACATAAATTTTACAATGTGGCTCATACGAGAACCTTTGGTGGGGCTATCACAGTCCCCTCCCCCTTGAGGTAATTCCGCCCTTGGTTTCTATTTAGACCTATACAATGTTAGGGTTAAAGTAATATACATATTGCTGCATGTATGTTTATACACATAGCTCTATACGGTATTTAAAATTATACACACCTTTTACTAATTATGAAACAAGAAAATATAATTAGACTTCATGGCATTGACCATTTACCATGTGGCCTCCTCTGGCTGAAAATTCTTCAACTGGACATTGACTTTCTTTATGAACTGATTCTAGAGCATGAGACTCCTCCAGTCCATAACACACAATGGTTCCTGTTAGAAGTGTCCATTTGGTTCCACTTGCAGCATGAAAAAATCAAACACATGATTAGAATCCTACACATATATTTTAAGTAAAGAATCATGGGAAACATCATAAACTCTAACTGATAGAGGTAAGGATAGGGAATTTTTCTTGGGTTTAATTCTCATGTGAACATGTTCCCCCACTTGGAACTCTTTGTGAACCCTATCCTTATCCGCATAGGTTTTACGTCTCGCTTATGCCACTTTAATATTTTATTTTATGATCTGAACTTGTTGTTCCATATACTTAAGAATATCAAGTCCTACATTCACCCTATTAACTAGGTGACTCCAACTAATAGAAATATTATATTTCTTGCTTTACAATGCCTCAAAGGGGCTCATCCTTATGGATTGCAGGTGCCCATTTTTGTATGAAAATTCCACAAGTAGGAGATATCATTCCTATTTCTTGGGCTGATGCATCACATACATCCTTAAAATGTCCTCAAGGATCTGATTAATCCTCTTTTTTCGCATCTGTTTGGGGATGATAGGATGTACTTAATGGTAATTTTGTTAACAATCATGAAAAAAATTCCTTCCAAAACCTGGATGTAAATTTAGAATCTATATCAATCACAATCTTCTTGGGAGTTCCATGTAGCCTCACAATATCCTTTATGAACATTTGTTCTATATTACTAGAAGAATTAGTGGATTTTATAGCCACGAGATGAGCTACATTGCCAAGTTTTTCCATCATCAACATGATTGTGTCATGTTTCTTAGCCGTTTTGGGAAATTCTATGATTAAATCAACTAAATCTACCTCCGAGTTCCATTCCAGAATAGGGATAGCCAACAACAATATATCACCATAACCATTTCAATGCATGCTCATACATCTCACCTTCAAGTGGACGAAATATGAAAAGTACCATGTTTGATGAAGAATTGAGGATTGAAGCTACCAATGTAGCAACAAGTTATGAAGCAAAAATGATACTTTCTCATGAAGTAGTGTGCAATCTAAAAAAAATTGATGATTAAGAAGAGGATAAAGTGTTTTGTGATTTTTTGATGACAATTTCCACTAATAGCATAGTCATGTAATATGGCCTCAATACAGTTAAAGAGGCAGAGAAGAAAGAAGAAGCAGAGAAATCTCTCACTGCAGAGCGTAATGAAAATGTTTTTAACATTGATTTTGAGTTTGCAAGTAGACAGGTCAAGATTCCAGTATGGTTATAAGTGAAAGATAAGATGAAGAAAAATATGTAGGAAAGTGCATGGAAGTTTTTGAAGATGAAGAATAAAGCATTGAAACAACCTTTTAAGAATGGAGTCAAAAATGGATCAAATTGTACTATTAAGAAATATGGTAGAAAGAAGATTAGGAATATGAAGTGGAAGAAGCACGTTAAAGTTCATAGTTTGAAGATGAAGAGTTGTGGTAGTAGTCCACGAGTGAAATAATCTTTCAAGAGGAATCCATAGAATATAGTATCTAAAAGATTAAATTTCTTCTTATAATATAAAATAATTCAAAGAAAAATTGCAGTAGAAGCAAGGGAAGAATTATAGATCTTACATCAAGAAACCACAACTTAAAATGAACTAGTATAAAAGGTATAGAATATGGAACAAATGCAAAATAAAAAACTACATTGTAAAAAAAATTAGAGTCAATTTTTATTACAAGTGTAGTATGCATAGTTGAGTCATGATTAAGTTAAGGTTGAGTCATATGGTCACAGTTAAGGGGGAGTTTTAGAAATAGTTATTACTCCCATATGCATTCAATGCATGAAGAGTAGAGTTAAGTTAAGGAAAGAATTAAAGTCTAATATTAGAAGTTAAGTGAGAAAAAGTTAGAAGGTTAATTCTTTGTCTAGAAAAGATGAGTCAAGAAAAAGAATTTTTCCTAGATAAATTAAAGGAAAGTTAGAAAAGTTTAGTTAAAGAGTGAAGTCTTAGTTTGCACGAGGAAAGAAAAGTTAGAGTTTGCATGATTCCATGTATAAAAATATTGGTGTTTATATACATGTGGTTGGGCCATTGTAATGTGAAACAAGAAGATAGAATAGTTCATTTGTATAAGGATATATACTATGTGGCTTGGCTTTTTGTTTGAATTTTTCATCTGAATGAGGATATATGTGGAAATGGAGCCCTAAATCTCCTCTCAATGTATCTAGGTTGAGTAGTGTGATAGAAATATTGGTGATCTTCATTTGTCTTATCCATGTTGAGGAGCATGATGGAGATATTGAGGAGTTGGCCACCATATTTCAACAATGACACTCTCATGTTCAATATCTACAATAAAGTCATCGAAAATGAGTGCAAAGGAGACCATAAGTGGCAAAGGGGATGAATTGAAGCCCAATTCCTATAATGTGGTTGAGGTTGGGGGACATCACACCTATATTTCCACTACAAAGAAGAAAAAATTTGGCTACCGCGTATGGAAATGGCATAGGGATATGATTATTTATGATGAGAAAAAATTTGGCTACCGCGTACGGAAATGGCATAGGGATATGATTATTTATGATGAGGAAAAGGGTTTTGACCTTGACTACATCTACGAGAATGATTTCTAGTGCCTTGGGTTAGATAAAAATGTGAGGCTAGATATGATGCCAAAAATTCAGTTTTGAGGAAGTAGATGGGGAAGATGACAAGGTCAATGCTCTAATTTTGTGTATAAACATTCATCTAGCCTCCAAGAATTTAATTGAAATGATTATTCTAGTCATGGATGTCTAGTAAGTGTTTATATATCATGTGTCTCTCTATTGGGGTTTATTTCAAGCATGTCTACTAGGGTTTTCAATTGGAAGATTCTTTAGATTACATTGCTCCATGGAAAGTGTTAAATAAAAGAAACCATACTACCTAAGCACCCATTATTTAAATACTTTCCTATTCTTGCAATCTTCAAGATCTCCATTGATCCTGAGGACAAGGATATGTAGAGTGAGAGTGTATTACAGGTGATATACGAAGATGTTGCATTAGACCATATAAGATTTATTCAGATGCATATATGATGGTCATTGAGGCTAAGTTCGAGGTGGATGATTTGAAGGATATACCACTAAGTAATCACTAAGCTGGTTCTCAAGTGGAAACAAATTGATTTCAATCTTAGGATGCCACATATTCTTTGAATGTAGGTATGTACGATTATACATCAATGTTTAGATTGTTGGCTTTTAAAATTAATGACAGGTCTGATGAATCAGTTCCACAGCTAGTTCAGTTCAAGTAGAGCGTTTTTTAATAAAACTTTGTTGAGGAGAAAATTCTCTAGTTAAAACTATTGCCATTCATGATTTATAATCTAGTTTCAACAAAAAATTCCTACCCTCCCTACAACTGTAGCAGATTAGTCTGTGCTTTCCATCCCTAAACTCCAAGTTTTAATGACCCAAATTAGCTGGAATGATTGTGTTTTTTGGGACCTGGTGGGACTTGAGATTGGTTAATTCTAATTTAAAGTATGATTTGTTCTTCTATCCTAAAAATTGCCTTTTTTATATAATTTTTTTTAGCATTTTTAGACTATTTAAAAGTCTTCTGCCCTTTCCTGAACCTGCTCCTACACTAGAATCCAATTGCACTCTTGCAACAGTTCCCTATTGACAACTTGAGAAATATAACCTTACCGATCTATTTAACCTTAAGTCACTGAAAATGGAGAAAAGGTTTTAGTTTTTGAGACAATGATCTAGTAATAGACTTGGGGCTAAAAGTTCATGTAATAAAGTTAATAAAGTAAAAATAACGCTAAGGTCACAAAACACTTATTCCAAGCTAAATGTTGGGAAAAACATCCGAATGGGCATCCATTTTTGTTTATTATGGCTAAGGGAAATTTGGCAGAGGCAATGCCAAAGGCTTTGAAAGGAAAAAAGGAATTAATTGACATTTATTTATGAAAATAAAGGAAAATAAGAGAGAAGGTAGGTGAAAGGTCATAGGTTGCATGTGAGGAGGAAATTTTAGGAAAATAGAGGAAAATGAAGAAATTAGGGGCATCAACAATAAGAATTCATTGAAGCTTTACTTTGGGGCATTTTGTCACTTAACTTCTCGAATTGACTTTAGTCTGACTAATGTTGGGATTCCTTTCATATGTTATGTTCTAGCTCAAACGGTGTATTCTTAAGATTCCTCACTTCCTTATCCTACAAACTACCTGATTCATATTTCTAAAATTGTAGTGAACCATAGTATAATGTTGCTGATTTATTGAAGTTTCTATATATTTGGAGAACTTGATTATTGTTGTCACAAGAATATGACACTAGGATGGCTTTGCGCCATTCTTACACAACCTGTGCATACTCTTCATTGTATTGATATAATGGTATTTTGACTCCCCCATTAGTGCTATCATTGTGGGATTTTGAGAGTTACAAGGTCTCCATGAATTTGTGGCTCAGTGAGATAGGATCTTCTTTCCAAATTTGAATCTTTGCTATGAAGGTTCCTTAGGAAATTTTTAACTTGAAAGTGGAGTGGTTGAGCTAGTGTCCATGTTGGCATAAATAACATGGTCATAGGCTAAGTGAGTGTTGGTAAATAATCCTAAGTGAAATTTTTACTGGTCTAACAAGTGTTTTGGTACATGTCATATACCATTTTCGATCTCAGATCAAGGTGTGCCATGTTTATATTGCATTGAGAAAAAGTTTCAATAAGAAGTCAATTACCCTTGTTGCTTCATATTCCAACTCATGGGAGTTGTCCATTGTTGATGAATGTGGATGGTAGGAAAATTGTTGGGCATGGTATCCCCCATGAGAAGTGTTAAGAAATTTACTGCATAACATATATAATTACCGAGAGGAATATATATAAGAAAATAACCAGCAACAACCATAAACACATAAACGCAAATGTTTATCCGGGAAAACCCCAAATCCAGGGAAAAACCCAACCTAATAAGATCTCATTAGCATTGGCCAAAACCCTGGTGAATCCGACCAAGTGAGCCTTCACCGCTCACCTCCAGGTCTTGCATTATAATGAAGTCCTTCCAGCCTTTTATAAGCTCCATTACATATAATACCACGGGAAGAATACTATGGGTGCACAATACCATGTGCCCCAAAACCATCACTGTTTAACCTAGTCAACTCTGACTCTATCCCGAGTTAAGTGTACCTAACAATTCCCCGCTTAAAATTGACTTGGGGTTCCTTGACTAACTCCACCCAAACCTGCTCAGTGAGACAATCCAGCTCACTTTAGCTCTTAGCCCCCTCAGAGTTTTTACCTGGGTTATTGTTAACCCAACATCCCCCTATCACCTATGTCTAACCCAAACTTTATCGGTGATCACCAAGGGGTACACATGCCTTACCAGGTCTTACTGTAGTATACCCATTTACATGCAACAATTTTGACTTCATTAATTTTTTCTTTTTTTGTTTATTGTTGCTGTGATTCTGATCCATCCTCTCTCAATTTTATTTGCTCAAAAACTTCTATCAAACCACTCCAACTATGAGCTCGACGAGAACCTGATAGATTCTAGCACTGGCAGCCTCACATAGTAGAAAACGAACAATTTTTTAAGCTGCATGAACAATTTCTTCTGCTGACCTTCTTTAAATAGCTACATGAATCCCGAACAATTCGTCAGCATGTTCCAAACAGGTAAATATCGCAAATGCACTGCCATCCCTGGCAGTTACGGCACTATCTTCCGCACATTCTCCTAGAGGTTCTTATGCATACGATTGTTCCACCATTATTTTCAGACCTAGATCTATAGAAAGGATGCATTGATCTCTTCAGGGACTATAAACCCCTAGCATCAAGGAATCCCTTTGAAGCCAATATCTGGCTCTGATACCAGTTGTTAAGAAATTTACTTCATAACATAAATAATTACTGAGAGGAATATATATAAGAAAATAAACAAAAACAACCATAAACACATAAACACAAATGTTTATTCGAGAAAACCCCAAATCTAGGGAAAAACCCAACCTAATAAGATCTCATTAGCATTGGCCAAAACCCTGGCCAATCTGACCAAGTGAGCCTTCACCACTCACCTCCAAATCTTGCATTACAATGAAGTCCTTCCAGCCTTTTACAAGCTCCATTACATATAATACCACAGGCAAAATACTATGGGTGCACAATACCATGTGCCCCAAAACCATCACTGTTTAACCTGGTCAACTTTGACTCTATCCCAAGTCAAGTGTACCTAACAATTGTCCATGTTGGCATAAATAACATGGTCATAGGCTAAGTGAGTGTTGGTAAATAATCCTAAGTGAAATTTTTACTGGTCTAACAAGTGTTTGGGTACATGTCATATACCATTTTCAATCTTAGATCAAGGTGTGCCATGCTTAGATTGCGTTGAGACAAAGTTCCAATAAGAAGTCAATTATCTTTATTGCTTCATAGTCCAACTCATGGGAGTTTTCCATTGTTAATGAATGTGGATGGTAGGAAAATTGTTGGGTGTGGGATCTCCCACAGGAAGCTTGGGGCTTAGAGCCCATATTTTGGTCGAAAATTGTAACTTCAATGTAAAGACTCTGCATTTTGTGGGTGTGGAGCGCATAGATTGTAAAAGAGTCATAGGGTTGTTTGCCCTCAATTTTTTTATTATAATGTCGGCTGTAGAGATCTACCCATGGTCTGTAGACCATGAGATTGTATAAATAGCACAAGGCTCTAAGTAGTTAAGACACAGATCTAAGGATGAAGAGTTGAGTCATATCTGAAGTGTAAAGTCCAGGTTTGGGTTGTAGAGTAGGAAAAGGCTCTGCAGTTGACTACAGAGAGGCCTAGTACTCCGCAACTGAGTGCGCAGACCCCTACAGCTGAGTGCACAGGGCGAGTTGAGTCTATAATAGTTGGAGCATTAATAAAGAGAAGTTCCATATCCATTCTGCATATTTATTTCCTGTTTTATGCATCTGATACATTTAATCTACATTGAACTTTTAATGCTTATATGATGCGTGAATATGTATGAATGTGTTGATTAAGTGAATATAGGATAGAATATATGGTTATTTGAAGTTGACTAACATCTATAAGAAGATAAGTAAGATTCACGATGTAGTTTGGGGAAAAAGTGCAGTTCTCTACCACAGCAGTGCGAAAGCATCTGAGCCCCTGGTTAGGGTTGTGCAAAAGGTGATTATAGCAGATCGCGATGGTATTCAAGGTTAGAACAGTGCATGAAGTAACCTGCATGAAGGTAAGTATAGTTGGACTAAATTGTCACCACAGTCATCTAAAGGGTGCAAAAACATGGTTCCAGCATCCCCCCATACTGCTTCAGGTGAGACTTCAGTCCACACTCCATGGGATGGTGCCGAAAGGTCCAGTACTGTAGGGATTTGTTTGGCTAAACAACTCTGACCCTGGGTCAGGCCCCCTTCATCCAAAAAATGGTTCCATTTCTGGGACCGGAATCTGCATAGAGATGTCTGATATCGTATCATTGGAATGCAGCTAAGAAGGAAATTGAAGGCTGATTGGACAAAAGAATTCATGAGTTCACAGCACAGGAGAACAAGAACCTACAACTATCAAAAGAAGAGTGGTTAGACTGCTACCTATGCATGGAGATCCACGAAATCTTCTTCACGTCCTTCCCTATTGAGCTGTACGAGTCGATCGTGAAGCTACCAAATAGCCAAGCGAGGTGGAAACTTGACAGTCCTATTGTGTGGACCTCAGAGTTAGTGTGAAGGTTGGAAGCATCATAGGATAAGATCGTGCTTGCCGTTGATCATTGGCTTGATCGTATTATAGGAGGATTCATTACTGAGTTCGCAGTTGACACCTCAGTGATCTATAGCGTGGCATAGAAACACTTTCTCAAAGAACTGTGAGGTAAGTACATAAAGTCTTTCAATACTTGGATTAAAATTCTATTGTGTGGAAAGAGGGTTATGCAGTTACCTTGGTGTTTGGGGCTACGTAAAGTGAAAAAGCTTACAGGAACAAAGGAACTAAGGGACCAGAAACTAGCCCCTTGATTTCATCACTATGAGGGGACGAGGAAGAGCTTACAAAGGTCTCACCATGAAGTGTGATCAATCTGATAAGGCAAAGAATTCCGTGAATAACACCTCCACCCACACTACCACCAGCTTCACCACCATCACCTCCATCTTCACCCATACCACCTCCACCACTACTGCAATTCAATATGGCAAGCATAATTAATTTTCCTATGTTCAAAGGTTTGGTAAATGAAGATCTAGACTAATTCTGGTTCATGGTAAGGGTTGTATCGGAAGAGCAAGGAGTTACAGTTGACAATATAGAAAAAGTGACATTGGTTAGTGCCCTGTAGGACCATGCGCTGTCGTGGTATATTAAGCACTCTAATGATAATCCAAATGTGGGAATCATGGATATCCAAGAAATGCTAAATAAAGAATTTAGCAGGCCGAAGTCTGAAGCACAGTCAATGATTGGATTCAAAGAGATCACAATGCTACTAGGTGAGACACCTTAGGAGATGGATCAAAGGTGATTTTTGAAACTAATATGAATCGGATGAATGGAAAATATCATGAATGGTTTTGTAGCTTCACTACTGCCACATTTAGGAAGTGTGCTATCGTAGCAGAAGATAATGACTTAGGTGGGGGCCTTAGAGATTTCTATGAGGCCAAATGAGACCCCGATGTAGGATCCAAACTTAGGAGTTCAGGAGATCCATGCAAAGCAAAAGAATTTATGCTTTGAGATGAAGAGTCTGAAATAGGACAGGATAGCTCGACCAGAAGTGCATGGAGAGGTATGGTGCGTGAAATGCAAGTGTGAGGGTCATGACAACGACCACTACATGGTTTTCACAAATTACCTTGCAGGAGGAGGAGCAATGCCCTTAAGACCAATAGCACAAGAAAGACCTAGTGTGGCACCTACTTTGTGGTGCATGATTTGTCAAATAGCAAGAAAACATGCCTTGGAGAATTGTCACTTGTTACAGAAGTATACGCAACATTTGAAACAATTGTTTTGAAACTTCTGTAGGTCAGTGGAACACGATGAGCGCACTTGTAGAAGTTATGTGTTAATGATGGATAGAACACCCACATAAAGAGTTGAGGCTGAAATGTGGCCCCTTGACCAAAATGAAGGAATGGCGCGAACAATATTTTAGGGGTGAAGATGAGCTTAAGGTAGAGGAGGACCTAGAAGAGGTCACAGATAATTGATATGCTACAATTGTGGAGGACCAGGAGATTATGCCTCCGATTGCACCAATCCAACACACCTATCATGTTTGTATTACAACTTGTTTGATCATGAGAAAGAAGATTGTCCTACACTGATAGCTAGGATACGCAACAAAGGAGTGCTACCACCTATCGCGACTCAGAACCTGTAGGTGATGAGGTTTGACCCGTGCGAAGAATATCTGAATGTAAACATTGTGCTTCGAAGTGGAATTGTGATGGGAGATGACAAAAGAAAACAACAAAAAGATAGTACTTGGGTTCACAAAGCTCTAGCGAAGGAAGTAGAGTTTGATTTGGAGTGCACTCAGGAAACCTTGATGGAAGCCAAGAAGAGCTTCATTGAGGCCTCCCCTTTTGGAATCAAAGAGAAACCATAGATAGAGATGGACCTATATTTTCTCATAATGGTCGTGGAAACATGTATGAAGCTACTGCATGATAGTAAGGCAGTGAAAGGGTTACAAGATTTCGTTAACAGATGTGTTGGGACTGCGTCTGGAGAACCGTCCATAGTCAGTAAGATTGGAAAACATAAGATAAGAATAGTAAGAGAAATCAAAATGACTATGTAGATCAATGAATATGAGATGGATCAAGTCATCCTATATTCAGGATTAGATGGGAATTTTATGCACAACAAACATGGGAGCAAATGGGGCGACCTATGCTGTAGTGGTCTCCAATTAAGATGTGAATGGAAAACCAATAGAAAATAATACCCATGGAGCGATTGTAGGGAATAACGATGGATATTGAGGGAGCAAGCACGCTAGTAGAATTTGAAGTGATAGATATTGTTGATCACATCAATCCCTACCCCAAACTCTTAGGAATTGATTGGGCCACTGACATGAATAGGGTCATTACTCTTAAAAAGTGAAAAATGATTTCTGAAAAGAAGTCACTATGCGTAGTTATACCCGTAGACCCTGCTGAAGGATCGTGCTATAGAGAGCCGATGCACGTCTATGAAAGTGATGATGATTTGGACTACATCTATAAGATAACAACGTGAAACTAGGAATGGGTGAATTCCATCACAAATTAGTGGATTGCATGGGAGCGCGAAAGCTCTTGTACTTTGCATTCAGATGAGGAGATGAAGCGATGGCAGAATCGGTTACATGAGGTAACTACACTGAATTGTAATATGATGACAAGGTTGTTGTGCTGCGTATCAATAGAAGTAAGAGACCTATCTACTTATGATGGTCTAAGTGAGGTAGATACTTTCTTGAATAAATTTGAAAGGGAGGTGTTAGAAAAGAAACGCTTCTAGACCTTGGACTGGGTACTGCGGGCTACATCTGCGAGGTGGTGTGGTATGCTGAAAGAGAGCTTTGGCGACTAGTGCAAGTGTAGGGGAATGATGTGCACATGATTTGGGAAGCCTAGGGTGTGACTGACAGATAAGTACAATGGGCAGGATGATCCGCATGCGCATTTGGTGAAGTGGACGAAGGCCTATGGAGAAAAGCCACAACCTGAGTGGTTGCACCTGTTCTGTCATACCATGGATGTTATACCAATGAGCTAGTATATAGAAACAAAGCTTCGCCATAGGATAGGTGAATGGGATGTTCTTCACGAAGGGTTCATGATGACCTTCAGTTTTGAGGATGGGTGGGATAATATTGATGAAGCACTACAAGAGGTAAAGGCAGCGATACTTAGGATACCACAACAGCTGGTAGAAGCTATTCAGCCTGAATAGGCCACTCAACTGAGTTGCGCGCTGGAATGTTATAGTGTAACTGCTAAAGAAGAAGATGAAAATATGTGAAAAATTAACATTCTAGAGACGGAAGGCCACCACAAGGTTCAGGGACCATAGATTGAGAACCCTGACATAACCGCACTAGTGAAGACTAAGCAGGTAAACATTGGTACGTAGGCATAACCTAAATTTGTGAAGACTGGAGACTATTTGGATAACGAGATAGTGGATAAGGTCACTGAATTACTCTATGAATATCAGGACTTATTCCCAACCAAGTTTACCGATTTAAAGGGAATACTCAGAGATTTAGGGGTAATGAAGATCACGTTAAAACTTGACACCAAGCCATTTAAGCAGAGGCCCTATCACTTAAATCCAAAATATAAGGAGAAGGTCCAAGTAGAAGTAGACAAGATGCTTACGGCATGATTCATTGGGCTTGTGGAGGAATTTGATTGGGTAAGCCCAACGGTGGTACAAGAGAAGAAGAAGAAGGAAGAAATAAGAATATGCATGGATATCAAAAAATTGAATGATGCGTGTGTACATGATCCCTTCCAAACTTCATTCAGGGATGAGGTGTTGGACAATGTAGGCGGTTAGGAAGCATATTCTTTCAGTGATGGGTTCTCAACATACCACTAGATCAAAATTGTGTTGGAGGATATCAGCAAGACAACCTTCCCGACTAAGTGGAGTTGCTTTCAATATACCGTCATGCCGTTTTGATTGAAGAATTCCCTTGATATATTTTTGTGCGTGGTTGTTGTGGCATTCAACGAATATATTCATAAGTTCTTGGAGGTCTATTTTGATGACTGGACAATATTTTGGTTGGTTAGGTGACATGTAGTGAACTTGTACTTGATGTTGGATACATGCCGAAGATACCAAATCACGCTCAACCTCAAGAAGCATACATTCCTCACTCCTTCTGGGAACCTGTTGGGGCATGTGGTTTGTAAACAAGGGCTGATGGTGGACCTCGTGAAAATCGCGCTGATTCTGAATTTGGAAGCGTCATGACGTGCAAAATAGCTACGTGCTACTCTAGGACATATGGGGTACTACAGGAAGTTCATCAAAGTCTATTCTTAGATCACCACACCGATGGAAAAGCTATTGAAAAAGGATGTCACGTTCTGCTGGAATGATGACTGTAAGAAAAGGCTGGGTGTATTGAAATAAAATATGGTTACTTCACGAATTCTAGTCTTCCCAAAGTAGAAGAAAGATTTTTATGTCCATGTTGACCCGTCGAGTATAGCGTTAGGGGTAGTACTAACACAAGATGGTGGAGAAGTCTTGGATCACCCTATCGCGTTCGCAAGTCACAGATTATGTAAAGTAGAAAATAAGTATTCCACCACTGAACGCGAGGGACTGGCTATGGTATATGCGCTCCAGAAGTATAGACACTACTTGCTAGGAGGTCACTTCAAGATGTATACAGATCATTCCATGCTGAAATACTTGGTCAATAAGCCTGTTGTGGGGAGGTGCATATGCAGGTGGCTTTTACTATTCCAAGAATATGATTTCGAAGTTGTTGTGAAGCCTGGATGATTGAATGTGAGACCAGATAAGTTGTCGTGCATTGAGACAGGGGACGAACCTACTAGTTTGGAGGAAGGACTACCTGACGTGCAGCTTTTTCCCATGCGCATAGCGATTGGACATTTTGAAGATATAATTCACTTTTTAAGAACTCAAACTACACCATAGGGTACTTTGTCCAACAAAAGAAGGAACTAGTGGTGCACGCGATAGATTTTTCTGTCATTGTGGGACATCTATATAAGATCTGGAATGATGAGATACTACGAAGGTATGTACCTGAGTTTGAATGAAGCAATATCCCTGTCGATGCTCATGGGGGCAGTGCGGGAGGACATTATGTAGGGAGAGAAACTACATAGAAGATTCTCTGCACAGGGTTGTGGTGGCTGAACCTTCATCAAGATTCAAAAGCACATTACAAGACCTATGATGTATGTCAAAGAACATGTAAACCATCACGGACGAATGAGATGCCTTTGAATCCACAAATGACATTCCAGCCCTTTGAAAAGTGGACAATCAACTTTGTACAATTAATCAAACCTCAAGGAAAGATAGGCGTGAGATATATTATCACTGCGATGGAGTACCTAACTCATTGGACAGAAACGCAACAGGTAAAATATTGCACAACCATGACAGCCGTGAAGTTTCTGTTTGAACATGTATTGACGTGATTTAGATGTCTAAAGATATTGACGAGAGATGATGGTACACATTTCTTGAATGAGATGATCAGCGCGCTGATGGAAGAGTTTCAGGTGTATCATCCGAAAAGCACACTGTATCACCCACAGGCTAACGGGATAGTAGAAGTGTTTAATAAAGTATTGGAGACTATGCTGACCAAGGTATACAATGCGCAACGAAGCGATTGGGACCTGCGTGTACCCACAATATTATGATCTTATAGGATGACATGCAAGAAACTGTAATGCCTATGGATGATAGACACCTTTTAGACTTGTCTATGGAGTGGAAGCTGTAATGCCTATGGAATACATCGTGCCTAGTTTGTGCATAGCAGTGCAAACAAGTATGACTGACTGCGGAGCCCTGGAGGAGAGGCTCACGTAGTTGGAGGAGCTTGCAGAAGAACGAGTTTTGGCTAGATTTCACTATTAGGTCCAAAAGCAACACAAAAAGGCTTGGCATGATTAACATATTAAGTTGCGCACCTTCAAGGTGAATGATTTGGTGTTTTTGTATATTAGTAAGTTTGATAAATTCCCAGGGAAGCTTAGAATGCATTGGCTAGGACCGTATGTTATTAAGGAGATCACAGATGGTGGTGCGGTGCAATTGGTAAAGTTAGATGGAGAACTCTACCCAGAAAAAGTCAATGGCAGTCATTTGAAGCTATACACAGGTGGCTCGGCCATCTAACTAGCTAACAAAAGCACAGTCTTAGTGCTCCAGGCAGCTGAAAAGAGGTGTGGCACTATAAACTACTCTACCAGGAGCTGCACGATGTCAGGATCACGCGTAGAAGCGAAGTGTCACAGGGTCCACGACAACGCGAGGGTAGTTGCATTGCTGTGCGGGTCGGCTAGAAAGTGGTCATTGCAATCACTATTCACGATGTGATTCTTGGTTTGAGACCAATGGAGCAGGTGGAAGGCATTTAAGGTGAACTTTATGGGCTAGATTCTTGAAAGTCTACTGCCAGTCGAGCACTAATGGACCGAATGTGGGGGGAATGGTAAAATTCAAATTCGAAAGGCACTATAAATTACAAAGGGCTCTCTAGCAAACAACACTTGGCAATATGAGGACTAAGTTTTTGCGCACGTAGACATTCATGAATCCAGATCTGTTCGATCTTCTAAAAGTGAATTCTTTATTTGAGCAATTACCCGTGCCGTTAAGAGAATCGTCGAATAGCACTATGGTAGCACCTAAGGAAGCCATGGATACCGGAGTAATTACCGTTGAGGAAGTCGTACAAGTAGAAGTCCCAGAAAGTGTCGGGATAGTCGCAAAAATCCCTAAATCACCGTGCATGCCGAGACTTAAGAAATACAGGCTGGCTATGGTATCGGTGCCTGTATCCCCTAGGAACCCGTTAAGGACTAAGATTACCATGGAAGAAAAGGGGAAGGATACTAATTTGGAGGCCGATGAGGAGGAAGAATTGGAAGAAATCCTGGTAAAGGAGGAGGAGGATGTAGAAATGGAGGTTGACACCCAGGGTGCGAATCCTCTTACCAGGCTGCCCATATATGTTCCTCCACAAAAGGGTAAAGCAAGGGTGCCCAAAAATCTAGATGAGAGAAAGAGCTCTCTTGAGACTCTGTTGCTCCTAAACGACATCATTTTCGAAGGAGCGCACTTGGGGAGATTTCCTGTACTAAAATTTGAAGACTCGTTCTCGCGGACCATGGGAAGCTCCCACATTTGGCAACTGTGCAACTAATGCACCAAAAGAAAGATGCCCCGACTAGAGTCATAGATTTGGAGCCGCATAAGTAGGTGAGAGATGTAGAAAAGGCAGGATTGTTAAGCCTGCCCTAGTTGTCGCATTATCATCATTCTCCAGTGATAAATTTTGTCATCAGATCGCTGCTCTGCTTGGTGCATGATGGGTTCTTATGGCTAGAGGAGCCCATCCCCATCACAGACCACTTGATTCATAGAATTACCCAGCTCCCTTGCAAAGGGGAGGTCCCTACAAACATCTTAGAGGGTAAGAGTGATGATTTGGCCATCGCGGAGGCCATGAAGAAGAAGTTCAAGCTTGAGAAGAAGAAGAGAGGGTACGTGATTTCCAGCATCAATAACCTTGCGGTCAAAGTCGCGATGCAGATATTGGAAGGGATGGTTATGCGGAGGTGCTGCGTGGATGAGGTGCACATGCCAGTGGTTGCACTTGTAGCGCAATGCACAAAAGGGGTCGAGTTCAAGAAGGCAAAATACTTATGCAGAGAGTTCCTTGAGAACTACTGCAAGGCACAGGAACATGGGAATACTTTTAACTATTCATGGCTTTTGTTGTTCATAGTACTGGTGGAATGGGAATTTACTAATGACAGCCAATTCCCGACGATCACACAGGACCTTCTAGAGGTAGCAAAGCATGCTTCGTTGTGGGAAACTTGATATTTGCAGTGGATAAGTGACAGTAAGATCTTCTAGGTGTTCATGGAGATGATCATCAGAATGGGATTAATCACATGCCACGGTTAGTGCCCACCATCTACAATAGTCTCGAGAGCTTCACAGAGTTCAAGGCAAATTTCCATCACATTTACATCAGGGTGCAGAAGGACCCCACGAAGTCATGGTGCGAAATACCCTACCTGGCGAAAGACATCGTCATTTTTGCAGTCCTTGAGTCGTAGCTGTCGGAGTGGCATGCTCCAGCTAACACTGTGGTAGAAGCATAAAAGTTCACTACATAGCGGAAAAGGGATGATGCAAAACTGTAGATGGTACAGTTGGTAGAAAAATGCAAGGACAAAGAGGCAACAACTAAGCTCCAAGCAATGCGTGACACTACTACGAAGCTAGTAGAAGAACAGCAGAAGGCAGCCGAGGAAGAGCACGAGGGAGAAAAGTCACCTTTTCCCAAACACGAGAGAGATACAAAGCAAGGTGGTTCAGACCCACAGACAGTTTCCACCCAGCTGAATCAACCGTGCCTAAGAGAGCAGGTAGGGCCGCGGAAGAATTCAAAGGCTTCCAAGACTTCTTTCGACCAGATCACCCTAACTAAGGGGGATCTACATGACATTGGGGAGATGGTGAGGGACATCACCACAGAGACCCTCCAGCAGTTCGTGGAGGAACACAAGATGGTGTTGTGGGCTCTTCGAGCCTATATACAGGAGTTGCGGGTGTGCACCCCACACACTGCCACTATGTCAACCAGCCTCACACTAGGCACGACCCTGATCAAGGAGAGATGCTGCCCTCCCAGATGACTAACACAATCATGCTGCGAGAGGGAGCACTGGTAACAGAAAATGAGGCCGACAGGCCTATGGTCGGTGGGTTGAAGGGAATTGGGATAAACATGGTTGCGCTCCCTTGGGAGATGCTCTATGTAACTTTTGCAGGATGGATTTACTGTAGAACTACAAGCCAGGGAGGGTCCCGTGCTCCAGGCAATGAGCGAGTAGTTCATCAACATTGAACAATTAATCATGTAGCATGACGAGGTAGTGGTGTAGAATAGATAGCTAGTGTAGGTCGTCGAGGAATCCTGCTAGATGGTCATAGAGTTGGCCATCCCAATAGAAGAGCTAGTTGAGGCGCACATCCAAAAACTAGCAACAGGGGTGCATGAGGCAGAGGAAGAGATAGCCAGGGTTAAACTCGCACTGAACCTTTAGATAGCTAAATTAAAATTGAAGGTGTAGCCTTCAACTCCACTAGAGGTTAAGGAACAACATGCCAGTGTGATTACAGCAGGAATAACAGAGCTCAACAGTGTAGTGACACACTGTACAAAGCTATTCGAGCAATCGTTTGAGGTTCTCACCACCATACAGTAGGACCCGAACACACAACGCCTAGGGATAGAGGTGCATGAGCTACAACATAAATATGATGAAGTAAAAGAGACCACGTAGGTGGCTGCCTTGACACAGAGCTTATGAGGATGCAGCAGGAAAAAGCACTCAAGGAACAAATAGATGCTGCTCGAATTGAGGAATCCATTTTGAAGGTGCGTTTACAGCCGTTGATTGATCAGGTGTACATCATTATAGCCTCCATTGAAGCAAATCTTGTGCAACTGTAGGCAACATAGGAAATAGTTCAGGGCAGCAGTTCAGCTACAACGGTCTTTGAACAACATGTCAAGGAGGTACAACAGGCAGCCATTCAGTGCATTGCCGATCTTGCAGCAATGTAGGCAGAATTGGGAGGTCTTCACGCAAAGATCTCTACACCAATAGAGTGACTTGAGGGAGAGTCATGATGTTTGTGTTGGGGGCCTGTTGGGTGCGGAGGGAAGTTTTGGGGCTTAGAGGCTAGATTTTGGTAAAAAATTGAAGCTTCAATGTAAAGACTCTGCATTTTGTCGGTGCAGAGTGTGTAGCTTGTAAAAGAGTCATAGGGTTGCCCGCCCTCAATTTTTTTATTGTAATGTCAGCTCTAGATATCTACCCATGGTTAATGGAGCATGGGATTGTATAAATAGCACAAGGTTCTAAGTATTTAAGAATCGGATCTAGGGATGAAGAGTTGAGTCATATTTGAAGTGTAAAGTCTAGTTTTGGGTCCTAGAGTAGGAAAATGCTCTGCAACTGAGTGTGTAGTGGCCTAGTAGTCTGCAGCTAAGTGTGCGGACCCCTGCAGCTGAGTGCGCAGGGCAAGTCAAGTCTATAACAATTGGATCATTAATAAAGAGAATTTTCATATCCATTCTGCGTGTTTCTTTCCTCTTTTATGCATCTAATACATTGAATGTACATTGCACTTTTAATGCTTATATGATGTGCGAATATGTATGAATGTGTTGATGAAGTGAATACAAGATAGAATATCTGTTTATGCAAATTTGACTAACATCTGTAAGAAGATAAGTAAGATTCACGGTGTATTTTGGGGAAATAGTGCAGTTCGCTACCATAGCAATGCGAGAGCATCTCGTCCCCTAGTTATGGCTGCAAAAGGCGATTATAACAGATCACAAGGATATTGAAGGTTAGAATAGTGCGTGAAGTAACCTGTGTGAAGGGATGCACAATTGGACTAAATCGTCATGACAGACATCTCAAGGGTGTGGGAACTTGGTTCCAGTATCCTGCCATACTGCTTCGGGTGAGACTTCAGTCTACACTCTACGGGCTAGTGCAGAAAGAGCCAGTAGTGTAAGGATTTGTTTGGCTAAATAACTCTGAACCTAGGTCAGGCCCCCTCAAGCCAACAAAAATAACTCCTATTCAATAAATTGATATGAGCATACATTCATATGGTTAAGTATTCTATTATTATGGCAATGCCTTTAGGAAGTGATATCTAGTAATTGCATTGCACTATTATTTTTATCATACTTCAATTTTTTGGCATTTCAATATTTGAACATTGGCTTTGAAATTTTTTTCAGGGTGACGTAGGCCTGCTACCACCACTAGGTATATAGAGTTAGAGGCCATACATCATCCTTTGTACCCTCTTGATATTTTCAATGATAGCCTTCTACTCTTGCTTATTACAGGTAAGACTTTCATGTTCCCTTTTAGACCAATAATTTATCGAGAAGCTAGTTTGTTTCAGCTCGACAACAAGAGTCGGTATGACATTCAAAAGTCCATCCATTTAAGGTTGTTAGAGTGAGGGAGGCATTTGAAAACTATGAAAATAGGAAAAAGTTTTAGGGGCATGACTCAAACTCATGATCCTTTCAGGAAAACAAGGGGAAATTAAGGAGGATAGAGATTGTTTATGTCTTTTAGACCATGAGCTAGGGTCGTGAAGTAATTTATGCTCAAATTTCGTGGGTGACAATGGTGCTTTTGTTGAACTTCTTGAAGGATATGTGTTTAAATATTACTACGATGGCAACTAGATAACATATTCTCTGGGGAAACCAGTGGCCATTATCAATCCTATGACTAGGAAGACTCAATACAGAGTTCAAGATTCGTCTTTTCATATTTTCATGGATTTTTCTTTTGTTCTCAGCTTAGACGGAGAAGATTTCATGGTTTCTGTGTTTTGAAGTGTTGGAGTTCTATTTGTTTTGGGAGGTTTAGAAATATGTAAGCTATTCTATAAATGAACTCATTTTGTCAGTTAGGATGTGTAAAATATTCATTTTTTAAAACTCAAAAAAGGATGAGTAGGAGATTTTCTATGGGGTTAATGTAAAATGTGTTGTATGTTGCATCGTAGAGGATATCTGTGGTCTTTTTTGGTTCTAAAATGTAAATATTTGTCATTCAACTAGTCTATTTGAATAATTCCTTTCCTCACTCAATTTATGTCATAGATGGGCCTATTACAATATTTTATTCAAACAATTTGTACTCGAAAATTTTATGCCTCATATTTTTACCTAATAGTCAAATCTTTCTATTCCAGCCATAAATAATTGATTTCAACTGATTTCTCATACAAAATGCTTCCCCAAATTCTTTGTCATGTGTTGAATGTCAATCTACATGTGAGTGATCACTGACAACAGAGTTGTTTCCTAGATATCTATATTAAATCATCCAAGCCTTTATCTGAATGAATTTTTTATCGAAAGCTATATGAGAAGAGAGAAAAGGAGAATCCAAAGAAATTTAGTTTTTTTGATAATGTTCATATATGGTAGTTTTCCTCAAATTTGTTTTTTGAAGGTGGCATTTAACTGTATGTTTACTCGTGCTAGCAGGATGACCAAGAGATGGATGAGGTCTATGCACAATTGACATTAGTTCTTAATTCCCTAGTAATATTTGGTCAATATATACTAGACTTGCGACAATATTATATCTAGTTCATTATTTTAAAATATATGTTTAATAGTTTAGGAATTCTTTGTGCACACCTTTTAAATATTAGTTGAATCTTGCAATATGGAGTTTTTGTTAATTATTATATGAGTTTCAATAAGTCCAAACTAAAATGCGCAAAACCTTATTCTTCCTTTTTATTCAAAATTGTAAATTCCAAAATGTTCATCGTTGTTAAAAACTTTCATTGAAGACATTTCATTGATTAAATATATCTTTCTTCCCGTTATTCCTCCCCATTAGTGTAACTCTTGAAATACTCTAAGAGACTGAATATCAAAAGCTAAAATCTTTCCCTTCCAATGCCTAGTTTATGTGATTGTGATTATTTTTGATATGAGAAGGCCTAGTTCCCCCTCTGAAAGTCATTATATGTGACAACCCTAAGGCATTAGGGGAATTTTGAGGTCTAAAATGGGCCTCCTAAGGAAATTATGAAATGATAGTCGAAATAATAAAATATGATTAGATTACATCATCAAATGTTGGAGAGAAAAAAGAAAAAACTATTTTTTCGACTCATATTTTGAACTTATATCCCTATGGGTTTACTCAAATTTATAGTGGCAACACTTCTTTCATGCAAAATTTCATTCCTCATCCAAGGAGTACCCATGTTACATAATTTTGCTGGAACCTATTACACGAAAAATGAGAAATACATGAAAAACGTGGCTACAATCATGTTTTTTCTTGTATTTCTCATTTTTCGTGTAGCAAGGTCCATCAATACTTACTTTTAACTTATTTTAATTAATATTTTATTTCTATTTTTTGTCTCTCATGAAATAATGTTTTTTTTAATTTTAATTAATACTTTATTTTAATTTTTTCATCTCTCTGATGACATAGCATTTTTATTAGTGATGAAATGGCGTAGTTTGATTGAGTGATATATTGTAGTTTGGAGCTTGATGCCACCATTTATTCCTATCAAAATTTGCAAGAAATTCTTGATCCAATTGTTTCTTACTATTGAAGTCTTTTCATCCAGGTTGAAGGAGCCAAGGGGGTTGAGTTGCAGGTGAAGCCAATGAGGATGCACAGACTACAACTTGCTTGAAGTTCATGATCCTGCCTATTCTTACTATTGGAATTGAAGCTTTTTTATCCTAGTTGAAGGAACTGAGGGGGTTGAGTTTAGGCATAGTCAAGGAGGATGCAGGGACAACAACTTCGTCGAGGTTCTTCATCCCCCTAGTTCTTACTATTGAAATTGAATATTTCACATCCTAGTTAAAGGAGTCAAGGGGTTGATTCATATGAACATCGAAGGAGGGTAGACAGACTAAGCTTAAGTGGACATGATAATGACTGGGGTTGACTTGTTTTTCCTTTTATTCTAGTGTAGGAGAGTTTCAAGGTTATAACACTTTGTTTTGTGACATATTTGCATGCCATCAATGGGTGTGATGTTGGGGTGTTTCCCATTTCACAGTTTCCTCGAGTGTCATCACACAACTTTATGAACATGGTCTATGGGATGAATATCAAGCACAAACTAATGAGTGTCTAGCTCATCGGTCATATAAAAGGCCCTCATTTAAAAAAAAAACATAATCACTGAATTCAATCACTTTCTAGGAAACAAAATCATAGGTGCTAGCTTATAAATTCCACTTTTGAAGGAACTTATCGTATTAGATTTTCATGTGTAGTCATTTGGTATTCTTCGAAAGATAAAACATGAGAGATTGTGAGAAAATAGTTTTTCATAAGATAACTCTCCAATATGTCGTTGTTATTTGATCTAGGAAAAGTTAGGAGTAAACATATATTACTCAATCTTGAATAGTATGACCTTGCTCAAAGTAAAGATAATAAAAATCTTCGAGATTTGGATGAGATCATTACTCATTTTTATTCTCCCTAATATGAATGTGGAGATCATCTAGAAAGACTGAAACCTAACAATTAGAGTAGCATTAGGGTGCACCCCCTAGAAATTCATAGATTTTATCATTTAGAGGTTCTTTGAGAAAAAATTTTATAGTGCCTTGCAACATCCTAGATAGATATGTTTTTGAATATCAAGCTTTAAATAACATTGACTCATGGCTCGTATCAAAGGAGAAGGGACAACTTACCTCGCCCAATACAAATGAAATGATACTCATTCATCAGTTTGGAACTTTCCTTACTAATAGATAAGGAAGGAAACAACTACTAATATCACTGCCATTTACCATCATTGTCCATTACCCATGGGACAATAAGGATCGGAGTTATGGTTGGAAGTGATCAATTTTTGGTCTTATATATCCAAATTAATTAGATGTCAACCTCTGTTTTTATATTAATTTATCATTTCCATTTTTGTTTTGGGTTTCTTCTTGCTACAAAGTGTAGGGCTAGGTGTACATAGGATGAAATCATGTTCCTTCCCCTTCGGTTTTGATCTCAAGGGCCCTATTTTTATCAGTGAATTAAATAATTATCAATCATGTCGAAATAATTATCACATTACTATGATCATTCTCACACTAGCACACGTTCATATCCAAAGGAGACCACTGTAACCATCCATTTCGCATAAAGGATACTAACAACTTATCTTTTTTTTCATGCATGTCATTAGTTAAAACCTTACTAAAAGAGACGTAGCCCCTTACTTTATTCTTTGTGCATGTAGCTAAGTAATCTTTCTAATACAGTACATATTATTATAATACATAAAAATTCATGCCCCCTTGTAAGGGAAAGATAACATGATAGACATCATTATCATGCATGAAAATGAAAGTCCCTTTTTGAAAAGCATCTTTCCCAAGATAAAATTATTTACAAAATCTATTGTATGCACAAAGACATGCATTTCTCTAAAAAAATTAATGTGTTAGTAATTATTTCTTGCATGTAGATATATTTATTTTACACATGAAAGATTGTGTATTTTTGCAAGTAATTACTTGTTTTACTTTCTAGAATCTAACCTAATACTTATTCTTTTTTGCACTCAAATCCATGTTTATATTTAAAATATATGACACAATAGTTCTATTTTCATCAATGTAATCAATTATTATTTCTATGCTGCTCCATATGCGTTTTTATGCATTTGTTTTCAAGAGAGTATGATAATGAAGTTCTCATGCATTTGATCTATGAATAGGTTATTATATTTTTTCATAACTCAGTATTCTTTTTTTCAAAATAACTCTCTTATGCATGAGAATCCATGGGAATATTTTCCATGGATTTATTAAATACCTAATCTTTACGAACACCATGGAAATATTTTACCATGACTAAGCACAAAACAATTGTGTTCTTCTCATGAACAACACAAGATTTATTTATTGTAATTATCCAGAAGGTCATAGTTACTTATATTTTCTTCAACAAAGACTTATATCTTATAAACACATAAGGTAGTTATTTTTATACAAAGCTACACCTTTCAAAAGAAAATCCTGCTTTCCTAGAAAAAAAATCAAACTAACTTTTCTATTTTATTTTTCACCACCCATGAAAATATTTCACAAATTACCTTGCTTAATCTATATTCATTTTCAAAAATATAACTTGAATTTCTTATCATTTCATACACCAGTATGAAATCCCTTTTTAGAAAATAGCATGCATCCTTTATTTTCTTAGCTATATATATATATATATATATCTAAGCAAGGTTGGTTATCTTTTAATGCTATAAATATATAATAACAATCTTTACCTACATGTAGTAATATATTTTCTTTACTAGGAAAAATAGATTCAGTTCTCCTTATACACAAAATCTCAAGAATTATTTTCCAAGGAAACTCATTAACATATCATTGAACCTATTAAATATTGTATTAAACTACTTAACTCTTCCCCAAAAGCATAGTAACATTTATTATCCACTATGTGCATAACTATGAAAATTTAAGTAGATTATTGAGATAACTTATCTTTCCAAAGGGTAAGTCCTTACCTGCATTGTTAATGCCAACAATTCTTGGAGAAATTGGTCAAGATACGGCTATGACTATCACTCCTTTTGTTTTCACATTTTATTTCATTAAGAATATGCAAATGTTCTCCAGTAGTGAAAACACCTACTCAATTGGTACTGCTCTCATTTTCCTATTTTATCATTTTCCACCACCAGGAGCATAGGTAGGTTAAATACGTTCATTTTCACCAAATGTAGGTGAAGATGCTGTTGGAGTTCCCATGCTAGATACATATTAATATCCTCCTCTGGTTAGTTATTGATACCTATAAACAACAAATGAATTAGCACCATTTTTGTTACATAACCCAATAAAAGAACCTCCAAACACAGTTCTACATCCATCGAATGCATATGAATGAGATCCAACCACAAATAAAGAGTGAGTTATAGATATAGTTGATAACCATAGTCAGGTAGTAGTCATTGTTCTCGCTAGATACATATTAATATCCTCCTCTGGTTAGTTATCGATACCTATTAGTAGCAAAGAAACTAGCAGCATTGTTTGTTACATAACCCAATAACAGAACCTCCAAACGTAGTTCTACATCCATCAAATGCATATGAATGAGATCCAACCACAAATAAAGAGTGATTTATAAATCTAGTTGATAACCATAGTGAGGTAGTAGTCATTGTTTGCCTTAGTATTCTTCACATTTTATCTTTCCCAACCTCAACTGTGATTCAAAGTGGTAGTTGTGGGGAGAATTATTCCCAAGAAGTTCATAGCACAATCACACTACAGTTCAACCAATTGCTATTACCCTCACCACAACCATTAGTATCACCTCCAAGAAAGGAAAATCAAATGATACAGTAAAGAAGGAATGAATTAATTGCAAACTTATTTAAAATTGATTCTTGGTGGAATGGTTAACAAGACATTAGATTAATAATGTTTTTAGTCATGGTAAATACATAAGTTTCGTACGTGTAGGGATATTACATACTTTGCCCCTTAAGTACAACACCGTCGTCGGTGTTCCTCTCTCACTGGAACATTAAGTTTTACACGTGACATAACAATATAAACCACACAAAAGGAAATAAATCCCCTTTAGAATGAAGGATTTCATTCTAGGAAATATCAATAAGAGAAAATAATAATGATAGAACATAAGAAGAATCAACATTCATAAGCATTTATAGCTGCAAAATATGCAAGTTCTACTCTCCATCACTTGGTCATTCTTCAAATTGAAAAAACACAAAAGAAAATATATATATATCAACTTACCAATACTTACCCATTACTCTTGAAAGTCATGGTCACATTTATCTAAGATCTACAAGAATGTTTTGGCAACCCATCTGCACTCCATGACAAGCACCCTATAATATATGACTAACAAATCAAACATAATCATATTAGTCACAACATTTTAAATCAAATGAAATAATTTTAATTATCAATCAATTATGCAATATTAGGTGATATTTGAATTGTAGTACTTCTACAAGTTCTTGGAGAGCAACAACACTCTAATCATTAGACTGATAAATCACTGCATCACATGCACAATGTCTTAGCTCTTGCTAAAGAAATCAACACGGTATCTCTAAAAGTAATCAAAGAGAACCTAACTCTTAATCATTGAAATGATAAATAAATGCACAAAGTGCATACTTTCCTAGTCCCTGCCAAGACATTCAAAAGATTAGTAATACAATAAAGGAACTTCACTGCCAATAACTCCTTAATGAGAATAGGGCTCCTTTCCTATCAAGATGTACATAACATGTTTATACAATTATATAGAAAACTCATTCTTAACACATCACATAACTAGTTAGTTTAGTTTCTCTACTATGAGAACCGCAGTGGAAACATAATTATCCTCCCAACCCATGTGAAATGTTTTGCATAACCAAATTGAGTGATTTTCACATCTACACAGTTCTTGGATAGAGAAAATACTAGGTACATTATGGAATTGCACTCACCAACCAGCTCAAGAATTCCAATGACCATACAGGGTCAAATATAAGATTCCCCTTAGTAGTGTCCTGCCTATTCCTTTGACGGCATCCCGTCTATGAGGAGTTTTGGGCCTCTTCAAATAAGATCCAAATAAACAAAGTTTTCTCAGGATTTTTCCCCTCTTCACCATCTTGGTCAACTCTTTTCTCTTATTGATATCATTTATCTCTAAGGAGATGAAATTCAAGCAGACAAGTACCATCAACCCCTCAAGGCAGGAAACCAGAATCAACCCAAGGCCTCTTGGCCTTTCATAATTGTCTAGTTTGTAAAATTCTATTTAGCACTCTTTTCCTCAGTGAGTCATATGCACATTATAAATAACAAAAGAAACATTATGTACATCATGAATTTATACATAACCCTCAGCATGGGTCCATAATATCTAGATTGACAGGAAACATTACTGACATACATGTGATATGCATTCTGATTTTTCAAAATAACAAAATCATACATATCATAACACTATACTTTCTAATTTGGTTGTAATTCACATTGCAATGTTTTACTTTCATAGTTTTTTCTTGTTTCCATTAAGATACCTCTTCTTAATCCCATCAACAACGTTAGTCATAAATAAATATTCACATTCAAAATTATTTTAGTTTCATGTGTACAACATTGTCACGCATAAATGTATATGAAAATATTCATTAATGTTTAAATGTCAAGAACAATTAAGGTAACAATTCAAACATTTGCAATTTCCTATAGTATAATGTTACCAATAGACCACCACATGAAGTAAATACCATGATGACTTATTCATAACTTGGAATAATCTGAAATCAAATCCAATTCATGCATATAAGTTTTATTAGTTAGTCATGCAACACTAACCAATCACTACTACCAACCATTGTAGTGCAGCCATGACAAGACTTAATCAACAACTAGTTATTACAGTCAAGTCTCACTACTTGACCCATTGTTTATTTTTAATATCTAAAGGGTTTCTTCCAATGTCCTTTAAAACACTCTATCGTCCTATTCAAGAAAATTCCCCATATTTTACATTCATGCGATCACTCATTAAAAGTAGTGCATTGTAACTTGAGTGATGTTTATTAGATGTATGATTAATATTTCCATATTTGTAGAAGTTGGTAATTGATTTTCACTTTCCTTAGTGAGTGTTCAAGACTGTTCATAAGTGTGAAAAATGTTTTATTGTCTTTTATCTTCATTGGGATTCAAATGTCATGAAGATAGTTTTGCATCCGACTTTATTACTTACTACTCCTTAATGCAGTTATAAACATGAATCACAAATATCATGTCAAAAGTAGTCTACTACATATAAATATGTAGATTGTTAGACTCATATTTGAGTTGATGCTCAGTAGTAGTGTACCTCAATTTGTTTAACGCTTAAAAATTACCAAAGGAGTGAGTGCTACAACCTTTAGCTCTGATAGCACTTTGAACATACCCCAATAATGTCACATGAAAATTTAGGGATGCAGAATGTTTTTACATTATTTACCCACAAGTAATTATCCAAATCACTATTTTAGATTCCTCATTAACCATTAGATAGAATGTTCATTATTACATAAAGTAACTTTAGTAGAGGAATAGTAAGTTGCATAACCATTAACAACCACTCTTGTAGTATATTAACATAAACTATATGACGTAACCTTGCATCAAAATTAGCCCCTTATCTTCTTCTTTATTCATGTAACTAAGTAATCTTTCCAATACAATAGATATTATTGTAATATATAAAAATTCATTCCCCCTTCTAAGAGAAAGATAACATAATAGAAATCATTATCATGCATGCAAATGCAAGTCCATTTTCAAAAAGCATCCTTCCCAAGATAAAGTTATTTACAAAATCTATTGTATGCACAAAGACATGGATTTATATAAAACAAAACTAATGTGTTAGTCATTATTTCTTTCATGCAGATATATGTATTTTACAAAGGAAATCTAGTGCATTTATTGCAAGTAATTACTTGTTTTATTTTCAATGATCTAACATAATAATTATCCTTTTTTGCACACAAAGCCATGTTTCTCTTTAAAAGATCTAACACAATAGTTCTACAAATCCATGTTTCTCCTTAAAAGATCTAACACAATAGTTCTATTTTCATCCATGTAATCAAGTATTATTTCTAGGCTTTGTATGTGTTCTAATGAATTTTCTTAGAAGAAAATATCATAACAAAGTTCTCATGCATTTGTTTTCAAGAAATTATCATAACAAAATTCTCATGCATTTGATGTATGCATACGCTATTATATTTTCTCATAACTAAGTATTTTTTTTCAAAAGAATTCTCTTAAGCATGAGAATCCATGGGAATTTTTTCCATGGATTTATTAAATAACTAATATTTACCGACACCATAGAAATATTTTACCATGACTAACCACAAAACCATATGTTCTTTTCAAGAACACCACACGATTTATTTATTGTAATTAACCAAAAAGTCATAGTTACTTATGGTTTCTTGAACAAAGACTTATGTATTATAAACACATAAGGTAGTTATTTTTGTACAAAACTACACATTTCAAAAGAAAATCCCACTTACAAGAAAAATAATCTAATTAGCTTTTCTTTTTAATTTTTCACTACCTATGAAAATATTTCACAAATTAGCTGCTTTAACCAAAATTGATTTTCAAAAAGATAACTTGGATTTCTTATCATTTCATACAATAGTACAAATTACCTTTTAAGAAAAGAGCGTGCATCCTATCTTTTCTTACATAAAATGCATACGCAATATATATATAGAGAGAGAGACAAGAAATGTCACTTATCTTTTAATGTTGCAAAAATATAATGACAATCTTTATCTACATGTAATAAAATATTTTTTTTACTAATAAATATAGTGTTAGTTCTCCTTATATACTAATTTTCAAAAAAAAAATATCAGGAAAAGTCATTAAGTTATCTTTGAACGAGTTAAATATTGTATTACACTACTTAAACATAGTAACATTTATTATCCTCTAGTTGCATAACTATGAAAATTTTTAAGTAGATTAATGAGATAGCTTATCTTTCCAAACGCTAGTCCTTCTACGCATTGTTAAAGCCCACAATTGTATTAAACTACTTAACTCTTCTCCAAAAGCATAGTAACATTTATTATCCACAATATGCATAAATATGAAATTGTATTAAAGTACTTAACTCTTCTCCAAAAGCATAGTAACATTTATTATCCACAATATCCATAAATATGAAATTTTTTGAGTAATTAGATAACTTATCTTTCCAAAGGTTGAGTCCTTGCCCTCATTGTTAACGCCAACAATTCTTGACGAAAGTGGTCAAGATTCGGCTCTGACTATCACTCCCTTTATTTTCACAATTTATTTCACTCAGAATATGCCAAAGTTATCTAGTACTGCAAAAACCTACTTAATTGGTACCGCTCTCATTTTCCTATTTTATCATTTCGACCACCATGAGCATACGCAGTTGAAATAGGTTCATATCCCCCAAATGAAGGTGCATATGTGACTGGAGTTCCCATACGCAGTTGAAATAGGTTCATATCCCCCAAATGTAGGTGCATATGTGATTGGAGTTCCCATGCCAGATACATATGAACATCCTCCGATGGTTAGTTATCAATGCCTATCAACAGCAAAGGAATGGGCACCTCCGTCCATTCCATTACCCAATAACAGAACCTCCAAACGCAGTTTTACAAGCATCAGATGCATATGAATGAGATATAGCCGCAAATCAAGAGTGAGTTATATATCTAGTTGATAATCACAGCCACCACGTAATAGTCCTTGTTTTCCTCAGTATTTTTCACATTTTATCCTCCCAACCGTGATTCATAGTGACACTTGTGGAGATCATTATTCCAAAAAAGTTCATAGCACATTCTCTAGTACACACAATTACTGTTAACCTCCTCACCGGAAACGGTCTTATCCCCTGAGGATGGAAAATCAAATGATACCGTAAGGAAGTAATCTGCAAACCAAAATAGTTACCCTGCACGGAGGGGAGACTTGGAAAGAGATTCGTAATCTCGAGAAAACTAGGGTAAAAATAAGGAGAAAAGAAGCTGATCTAAATTTTCTGAAGCAATGCAGAGACTCAAATCTCACACCTAAATTTGCATACATTAAACACAGGTTACATAACCAAAAGCAAATTAAAGATTAAATCATCAATGAGGCAAAGAGTCGGCCATTGGTCTTCACAAACTGGGTTTTTCATATTTATACCTAACAGTTCCTTCTTTTCTCCTCACATTTTGTCCTGATGATGAGTCTAGTTTCAGACTCGAAACGTCAACCAAAAAACATGAGCACTGTGGAAAATCCGATCTCCATTCAAAAATCACACCACAGTAATCTGCAAACCAAAATAGTTACCCTGCACGGAGGGGAGACTTGGAAAGAGATTCGTAATCTCGAGAAAACTAGGGTAAAAATAAGGAGAAAAGAAGCTGATCTAAATTTTCTGAAGCAATGCAGAGACTCAAATCTCACACCTAAATTTGCATACATTAAACACAGGTTACATAACCAAAAGCAAATTAAAGATTAAATCATCAATGAGGCAAAGAGTCGGCCATTGGTCTTCACAAACTGGGTTTTTCATATTTATACCTAACAGTTCCTTCTTTTCTCCTCACATTTTGTCCTGATGATGAGTCTAGTTTCAGACTCGAAACGTCGACCAAAAAACATGAGCACTGTGGAAAATCCGATCTCCATTCAAAAATCACACCACAGTAATCTGCAAACCAAAATAGTTACCCTGCACGGAGGGGAGACTTGGAAAGAGATTCGTAATCTCGAGAAAACTAGGGTAAAAATAAGGAGAAAAGAAGCTGATCTAAATTTTCTGAAGCAATGCAGAGACTCAAATCTCACACCTAAATTTGCATACATTAAACACAGGTTACATAACCAAAAGCAAATTAAAGAAAAATCTTAAATAACAATAATAAATTAAATCATCAATGAGGCAAAGAGTCGGCCATTGGTCTTCACAAACTGGGTTTTTCATATTTATACCTAACAGTTCCTTCTTTTCTCCTCACATTTTGTCCTGATGATGAGTCTAGTTTCAGACTCGAAACGTCGACCAAAAAACATGAGCACTGTGGAAAATCCGATCTCCATTCAAAAATCACACCACAGTAATCTGCAAACCAAAAAAGTAATTAGTTACAAACTTATTTAAAACTAATTCTTGACGGAATGGTTAACCATACATTAGATTAATAATGTTTTTACTCACAGTAAATACATGTGGCTTACGTGTAGGGATATTAGATAATACCGCCGCATAAATTCGTGATAATAACAGGCATAACTATATCTAGCCCGTGTTATTATGATACGTAAGACGCATCAATCTCACCCTTTGTTGGGTTGTGTATGATCTGTTCGTTTCATATAAACATGTGAAGATTATTAGGTTTATATTTTACTTACGAACATTATACTCGAGATATTGTTTGAATAATTATTTTATATATGAAAAATAATTATGTTTAAGAATATTTGTTTATTTACATTAAACATTAGAGAAATACGGAATTTGAAATCAGAAAATTTATTTTAATTTATTAAATATAAGATGATATAAATTTATTTATTTTAGTTTTTCCGAGTTATATAATTAATAAATTATGTAAATACCTTCAAAATAAATTAAAATGTGCAGATACACATAAATATTATAATTAAGTGCATTTTCCCTTTCCATTGTGTTAAAATTAAAAATATTGCGTATCATTTTACATGAATATTATAATTAAATGCATTTTCATTTTTCACTTTCTTAAAATTAAAAATATTACAATTAAATATATTACAATTAAATGCATTTTCATTTTCCACTTTGTTAAAATTAAAAATATTCCATATCATTTTAGATGAATATTATAATTAAATGCATTTTATTTTAGATGAAATATTCCATTAAAAAAAAGCACATATCCCTATATCTACTTTATAATACAATGCAAAAATAAATAATATTTGTGAATGCAATTCATAATACAGAACACAAAAATCAGAACTATTTCTAATACAGGCTGTTATAATATTATAATAGTGTAGGAAAAATCAGTCCGAAAATTTATAATTAGTTCCGTTAAGTAAGCTGTGTACCTTTCGTATAAACATGTCAAGTTTGTGAGTTTTGTTTAGAAGGTTAACGCTTTTAAGATTATTTTTCATTATTTTTTTGAAAATCTCAAAGCTCATTTACTTCCAAAACACAAATTTATAATTATTTAAAAATAACATGGAATTCTTTAATATTTGTTTTTTTATTTTTTTTAAATAAAAGTACTTATGTGGTAAGTATGATTATTTTGTATGGGAAATTTCAAAATTTTAATTAATTATCAATATTATTGAGTGGATAGTAGCTATTTAATTTGTGAAAATTATGGTAAAAGTAGTTATGTCTTTTTTAACTTTTTAAAAAATGAATAATTAAAAAATGTATGAACCAGTAGCATATGAAATGAGTTATGGTTTTTTGGGATGTTGTATTGATAAAACATGATATTGACTCATGTTATGGTAACAAATTTACACACTAAGAACTTCTATAGATAAATGGGGCGAATATTGATGATCAAGAATTTTGTTGTATTTTACTCATATATTAATTTTTTTTAATTAATAATCATAATAATTTAAATCAAGTTAGATTTTAATTGTTTTTTTTTTATGTTATTTTTAATCTTGGGAGTGCTAGATGTATCATGGATTAAGTCTTTTGATGTTTAATAGTCCCTTCCTTTAGCAATCAAATGGATTTTCCTCTATTGACCAATGCAACTTATAATGTTTAAGTTTGAAAAATAAATATTTACTATTAGTTTAGCATTGACCAATGCAACTCATAATGTTTAACTTTGAAAAATAAATATTTATTTTTCAACATTATTAAAAAATAATTTTGAAGCATTTGATTTAACCATAACCTCAAGGTGTTGTTATAACATTTGCACAATATAATTCCATGTGGATAATTGTCTCACATATTTTATGCCAAAATTTATGGAAATGTTTGGAAAATTCATACATGTTTTTTAGATATTTGTACAAATATTTTTTATTAATAAATTTTGGAGTAAAACCATAAAAGGTAAAAACTTTGAAAGTAGCTCATACTCAGTTTAATAACGTAACTATTAATTACTTCCCACCATAATTTAAGCAAGGATTTGGATAATTACACAGGAATAAGATGTAAATAAATATGCTTATGAAGAGTTATTTCCCACCATTATTTATGTTTTTCTCAACACTTAGGTTAGAGTAAACCTATAATTGTGTAAAATTACTAGTGGTTAGTACCCATCAAAATTTATGGCAGTCCTTCTTCCTAAGAAAGAAATTAATTTTCCCAGTTCACATCTGAATTTCTTATTTGATTTGATTTTCCTATTGACCACTAGTAATTTAATATTGTCTATGTTATAATTCTTTAAGCTATTGGCTCCTACCAAAACAGAACTATATGATTTGATTTTCCTAGTAATTTAACATTGTCTAGGTTATGTTTTTTTTGTACCTTGAGAAGCAGGACTAAATTGCCTTGCAACACTTGCTACTGATTGATTCCTATGAGCATTTTCCATCTATTTAACTTATATTGGTTACATAATAGCGAAAATTATGATGATTTGAATGTCAATAGTAGATGCAAGAGTTATCAATAGTATACACATATTTATTTATCATCATTATTCAAGAAAACATATTACACACTAAGTAAATTTTGAGGTCAAAGATGGACCTCAAAACAAAAATGTGCAACCAAAAATAACTTTATAACAGCCAATATGATTGAAGATGATCATGTCAACGTTCAACATTTTTGGAGTATGAAATAAAAAGTTTAAAAAATAAAAAAATATTTTTTCAACTCGTATTTTAAACTTATCTCCGTATAGGTTTAGACAGATTTCAAGTGGGAGTACTCATTGGATGTAAAATTTAATTTCTCATCCAAAGAATACACATGTTTCATACTTTGGATGGACTGTGCTACACGAAAAAATGAGAAATACATGAAAAATGTCATTACAATGAAGTTTTTTCATGTATTTCTCACTTTTTATGTAGCACTCAATTTTTATGTAGCAGGGTACACAGAAAGTATCGAACATGGGTACTTTTTGGATGGAGAATTGAATTTCGCATCCAACATGCACTCCACTCGAAATTTGAGTGAAACTATAGAGAGATAAGTTGAACACATGAGTTTAAAAAGTAGATTTTATTTTCCCTCTAAAATTTGATGATATAATCTAATCTTATATTATTATTTCCACTATTTACATTATAATATTTCTTACGAAACCTATTTTAAACCTCAAAATTTTTCCAATGTAAAAAGAAAAAATTTACTATAAAACAATTAACTTGAATCATTAACTCAATAATATAAATAATTTTAAAACATACTAAAAATTCAATTAATACAATGAATATAAATATTTGAAATTGCCACAAATGTTAACTTAATTGAGTCCCCATCTTTAAATCCCTTTCAAGTCATGTTTACTGTGGTTCATCAAAAAGAAATAATACTGGGTAAAAATGTTTTTTTTCACATATTTTTGAAACCATAATATAATATAATAATATATATATATATATATATATATATATATATAAAATTTACATTTATAAAAAAATTATTTTACTAGCATTAACAAACACATTTATTATATTATTCTAAATCACAAAACCCAAAATAAATAAATAAAAACACTGAAATAATACCATTTTATTAAGTCATATAATTAAGAAATTATGAAAATACCTTCAAACTAATATAAAATGCGTAGATCTAACATTAAATGCATTTTTCATTTTCCACCTGTTAACATTAAAAATATTCCAAATTATTTTATTGAAATATTCCAATAATTATAATAAAAAACCATTTATCCCTATTCAAGAAAATATACTATTTTTGATTGCAACTCGTAAGAACTCATAATACCAACCCAAAGACTAATATTATTTGTGGTTGCAGCTCATAATAGCAGCGAAAAGAAATTAAACTTTTCAGTTACATGTTATTATAATAGAAAAATCAGTCATGAAATTTATAGTTAATTCCGTTGAGTAAGATGTGCACCTTTCATATATAAATGTCAAGTTTGTGAGCCTTATATTATAGATATGGTTTAAAACTTAACCTTTTCAAGGTAGTTTTTATTAGTTTTGGAATATCTCAAAGGTCATTTACTTTTAAAAGAAATGTCTGTTATTATTTTAAAAAATAGATTTACTTTTTAATATTTGTTTTATCATTTTAAAAAATGCATTTATTTTTTAATATTTATTTTTTACCTAAATATTTTTAGGTTAATAATTAGTTTTAATTTTAAGAGAAATAGTTTATTTATTAATATTATTGAGTGGATGGCAGGATTTAATTTTTATATTACTTTGAAATTTATAGTAATTGTAGTTATGTCTTTTCTACTCTTTTAAAATTTTTATAATTAAAAAAAAAGTATAAGCAAGTGGCATATGAAATGATTTATGGTTTTTATGGCCATATTTTACTATAACGAATCATAATTACAGATTAAGGACTTTTATTGGTAAATGAGGTGAATGTTGATGATTAATATTTTTTTTTTATGTTTAACTCCTATATTAATTTTTAGAATTTAATTATTATTATTATTTTATTTTATTTTTAACTTTTAAAAATAAATATTTATTTTTCAAAATTATTAAGAAACTAGCTTTCAAATATTTGACTTGTCCTTGAAGGTGTTATTACAACATTTGCACGATATAATGCCATGTGATAAATGTATCATATATTTTATATATTGTTTTAGAATTCATATATTATTTTTACATATTGGTGTAGATATTTTTATTATTAAGTTTTGCAAGAAAATAGTAAAAGATAAAATCCTTGAAAGTAGTTTGTAGTCATTTAAATAACATATTTACCATTAGTTACTTCTCACCATAATTTAAGCAAGACTTTGCATAATTGCCTAGGAATAAGATATAAATAAAGATACTTACGGGGACTTATTTCCCACCATTATTTATGTTTTATTGTCGGAGTAAACCTATAAATGTGTAAACTTAATAGTGGTTATGACCCATCAAGCTGTATGTAAGTCTTAAATTGCAGATCTCAATTTGAGACCAAATTTCTTATTATTCATTGATTCCTATGAGTGTTTACCAATAGATTTATTGGTTAAATAATATGGAAAATTATAACTGTTGGAAATAGTGAGCGGGGTTGAATCATTATTCCTTTTCAATTGTTACTTTTACAAGTTAGATCACTTATATTTAGAAAAGAAAATAAACAATAATCATAAATTATTTTATTAATTTCTTCAATAAATCAGGTACAATATATGTAGGGCTTCAACCCTAGTTGAAGACACAAATCTTCAATCTCCTAGGGTCCAACTTGTATTTTCCAATCACCAACTTAGATTTCCAAGGCTCCAACCTTGACAGTTTTGAGGCATCAACCACAAGATCTCCAACCCTATATCGGGTTCAGGCTCCCACCTGGTTTCCTGAGGACTTTGATCCTCTAGGGCTCTTACCCTATATTCCAAGACATTGATCTTGTTATTTTGAGGCTCCAACCATATCTCTGGTACAAGCACCAACCTGGTCTTCTCGAGGACACCTATCCTCTACGGCCCCAACCCACAACTTCAATTCATGAATATAAGAATACTAGTTCTTCACGACTCCCAATATCATCTCCAACAAGCCTTGCCAATCTTCAACTATGCCTTCACTCATTCTTTGTGTCACTTCATCAATGACAACCTTGTCCTACACATGATGGTGTCACCACTTCTCTTCATGTGACCCAAACAACATTCTCGAGCGTTATTCCAAGAGGGCATCAATCATGCACCAGGATCTTCACTAATGCCTCCAAGTCAATTTCGAAAAATGTCTTCATCTGCTTGCACCAATAAGATGTTTTTAACACAATTGCTTTAGTAATGCTTTAACACTGCTACTACACAAGCTCTTCAATGAGGCTACTTATACATCTTCAATTCTTTGTTAAACTAAGTCTTCTACAACAAGTATTCAATGTTAAATGTGTCTTCATTAGGTTGCCCCCAAGATATTCTTAATATATTTGCACACCACTCTTACGATGTCCTTCAACAAGTCTTCAAGAGTACTTCTACTTTGCTTCAATGTCTGATTCAAAATCTACTTTCTATCAAACCTCAAATTATGTTTCAAGTGGTATTCAATGATGTTCCAAGCAATAATCTAGGAATACCAATAAATGTTTCACATGTCAGCCCACAAATCTGGTTAAAGAAGATCTCATAGGACAGGCATAAAAGGTTGCTTCAAGTCTGCTATAAAAGTATTTAATGTTCTACGTAACACTACTTCAATTTCCACTTAATGATTAATTCAGAAAGTCTACAAGGAAGCCCTTAACAGTAGATTGCACCTAGATTGATTAGGTCTTGTTTAAATTTAGTCTTTAAAAGGAATTAAACTCCTATCCACAATGGTTGCAGCAACCGTAAAACTTCAATGCTAAGCCAGAGGTCCACCACCACAGAACTACAATTCAACTAGTCAACAATCTGAGCTTCTTGTCCAACCTTGAGTGATAACCCAGCCCAAATAACCACAAATCCAAAAGTCTAATTCTTCCACAGGACTGTAGTCCATGCTTTCAGGTAGACTATCATAAATCTAAAGTCTGTTGCAATGTAGTCTCTCCACATATCCAGAATACCACAGAGGTATTCCTCCTCAACTTCATTAAAAAAGTTTCCCAAACAACATTTTATAATGTTCTCCTCAGCCTCCTTTTAATTTTGTGTCCAATATTAGAAGAGATCACCAAAATATGATGGCTATAATGAAGAGAATTACTTATATTTATATTGTTGTGCATTAAGGTGAGGATACACGACCCTTGGAGGTAAGGATGACTTGCATATGTCAGATCATGGTTGCTTGCATTAAAAAATATTATTTTTCAACTTAAAAATTCATTTTCTCACTAACTACATGGAGTTTTGGGACAAGTAAGGGCTCATTAGAAAGAGGAGAAAATCATCTTTAAGATGGTCTAGGTACCATTGAAAAATGATGCATCTAAGGTGTAAAAAAATATTTTTCTTTGTGACTGTCCTTAAATTTTTAGTGCAAGAGGTGATTAGGACAACAAGGTCATTAGGGATTCTTCATTATTATGACTCCACGTTCTTCAACATAGCGTGTCATCATGTATGTCATCAATATTATCCATGTTATCATGATAGTGTAGCATCCTCGTCATGTCATATGTAACTTCCATGCTTTTCATCAAGAGCACTTCATGACAGTCTTCCAACCATCATCCTTATCATTAAATGATATCTTCCAACAATGTCATCATATGCCATAAAGTGATCTCTAAATCCCTCATGTCATGTCCCCAATCATTGTCCATGTCATCAAATGGTCCTCCATACCATCATATAGTATCCAACCATGTCATCAATAACTTCATCAAGTGTCATCATCAATTGTGGTAATTTATTAAGTGTATGGCATCATCAAGTGTATTACTCCATATGTCATCAAGGGCTTGTATATTAGATAACTCATTGGCACTTACATTCCTAATTATCAATCAATGAACATGATTGACACTCGACAATATCATAGTTTGTTCTAGGACTTCTTAAGATTTCTTCATTGGTGGCTTGACATATTAATAGCTTGAAATATTCATTGGTGCCACCTTTATCAAACAAGATTTTGTTCAACATGTACCTCATAATCATCTGGAATAAAGAATCTCAAGAATACTTGCCATCTTGACCAATTCCATATTGACATCAATAACAACCTTGATTGACAATCTCCCCATTTTTCATTGATGTTAATATTCTTTCCCTCTCAACATTCTCTCCCCCTTTGACATCAATGGAAATTTGGGTGCCCAAGTACTCCCCCTATCAATCTTCTTCTCTTCATTATATTTTTTAATCAATCATATTTTTTCATAGATATGTTTCTCCCCTTGTCAGGTGCTATTCTTTAATTCACTTGCTTCCTAAGAATATGCATGTCTTCATGGAAATGGATGAGGTAGATGATCCTCCAACTTCTCCTACCTTCAAGAAATCCTCAAACACTTTTGTTTTTTCTTTGCTCAAGAAATATTGCATCCTTATGATCAAGTGGAAGACATCTTCAAAAATGGTTCATCCAGTGAGTAAAGGATCATATTATTCAATGGAGATGATCTTTCAATATTGTTGATGTGTGACTCATCAATATCTCATAGCACCCTTTCATGGATAGTTTTCACAACAATAATCACAAGCTCCCCATAACTATGTGCATGCTCTCCCTTTTGGCGTAGACTCATCATCAAAAACATGGGATATCATATCGTCATGTCTTCATCAAATCAAAATGTGTTGTTGGCTAGAGTTTCCAAGGGACTTTTAGATCCAATTTTCCTCTTTCTCCATATTTGTGTAAGTTTCATTTCTGGATTGGTTTTCTTGGTTCTAGCTTGTATAGGGAATCAAGTCAAGTTACAATCATGTGCCATATTTCCAATGTTATGGCAATTGAAGCACTTCATGTTGTTTATGAATGAGTAATTATGACTTTTTCTTGCAAAATTGCTTCTAAGAGATTGGCAAGGACTATTGTAATTGCCTTTGTGATATGCCCTACAATCTTTTTCCCTACAAGAATAGAAATAACCAAAAAATATACTTTGGTACCTCAGAGATGAAGATTTCCTTAATGTAGTTCTGAAGTCTTTTTTCCTTAGGATTCTTTAATGATATTCATTTCCTTTTTTATTCTTAACACCATATGCAAGTGTACTTGGAGTAGGATTTCTTCCATAATTGTCTTGACTCTTGTCCTTGCCTTTGCTAGAACTGGAAGCATCAACATTTCTTTCTGGCTTCCTCGCATCCTTATTTTTTGAAGCAATATCATTATTGCTCGAGGATTCCCCTGCATATACAAGACCATATTTATCAAGGGGATACCTTTGATGACTTAGGATGTCATCTAGGGTTTGAGAACTTTGCAAGTTTTAATTCAGCAAGTCAACTTATTTTTAATAAAGACAATTTCTTCCTTCATTTTCTTGCATTCATATAGAATGGTCTCCATTTCTTCCTTGATGTTGGTTGCTTCACATGATTTGGAATTAAGAGAAGTGATTTTTGATCTTAACTTGGTTATGTCATCATCATTTTCTTCTAGTTGGCATATCATGGTGTTTCTCTCCTTTTATGCTTCATCAACCTATCCTTCTATGAATGTGAAAGCTTCCATCACCTTGTCAGCTCCTTGTGCATGTATTCTTGCTTCTTCTATTTGAGATCTAAGGGAGGAAACCTCTTCCTTGTATTGACCAATATTTTCTTCAAGTTTCTTCAAGCTCTTTAGTGTTTGATTAAGGTGGCTTGAGAAAGTTTCTTCCCTTTCCATTGCCTTATCCAACTGACTTGTCATAGATATCACTTCTTCATGATGCTTTATTTTTTTTTTATGAAACTCTTCCTTAAGTTTGGTGAAATCCTCATCTCTTTATTTTACTTGAATCTTTAAAAGGAAAACTTCCTTCCTTTTCCTGTCATAGTCACCATCTTATTCTTTCTTCTTAAGTTCCTCATTTTCCATTTTCAAATTGTTAATCTCTTCCATGGAAGCTATAATTTTAGTCAAGAGATATTCTTCAAAGCATTATTCTCTTTCTTCTTCTTCTAGGTCTTCTTTAGCCTTGATGTCATTATTTTTATTTTAAGCTTCCTTGATGGGGATTTCCTTCTTGCTTTCCATCCTCTTCTTGACTACAGGTCATGGTAAATGCTACTTTTGAGTGAAGGTCATGAATTTTTTCACATATATCTTTTGTTGATGAACATTTTCCAATTGGCCTTTATAGAATTTGGTAGCCCATTCAAAATTGTCCTCATTTCTCTTGTATTGTGCTCCTTGGATTCATCATCCATCGTGCTATCAGTAATCACTAATTCCCATACTCCAGTGCCTTTCACCATTAATAAATATCTCATTCTTACCTTCCATACATTAAAGTTTCCATTGAGCAATGGAACTTTCTCAATTTGATTGTCTTCAATTTTCATGTTTAAGGAAGAGTCATATTTAGGAGGATTAGAGGCTTTCTTCCTCAACTTTTCGATTTATGTTCTAAGGATCAACCTTAAAGCTGTTAGGATTTTAGTGAAGGTACTGGCTCTGATACTAATGTTGGAAATATTGAGAGGGGGGTGAATCATTATTCCTTTTCAATTATTTCTCTTACCAGTTACATCACTTATATTTAGAACACAAAATGAACAATAACAATAAATTCTTTTATTAATTTCTTCAGTAAATCAAGTAAAATATATGTAGGACCAAAAACCTAGATGAACACACCAATCTTCAATATCCTAGGCTCCAACCTATATTTCCCAAGCATCAAATTAGACTTCCAAGGCTCTAACCTTGTCAATCTTAAGGATCCAACCTCAAGGTCTCCAACTCTATATCTAGTTTGGGCTCAGACCTAGTTTCTTGAAGACTTTGATCCTCTAGAGCTTCGACCATATCTTCCAAGGATCTGATCTTGTTGTTCATAGGCTCTAACCTCTAGGGTTCCAAAACTATCTCTAGTAAAATCACCCACTTCGTCTTATTGAGGACGCTTATCATCTAGGCCTCCAACCCTTTATCTACTACAATCACCAACTTGGTCTTTTTGAAGACACTTATCGTCTAGGGCTTCAACCCACAACTTCAATTCGTCAATATAAGAGTACTAGTTCTCCATGACTCCCAATATCATCTACAATGAGACCTACCAATCTTCAGTTATGGCTTCACTCATTCTCCACATTTCATCAATGACAACCTTGTTCTTCACATGAAGGTGTCACCACTTTTCTTCATGTCACCCAAACAAAATTCTCCAACATTATTCCATGAGGGCTTCAATCATGCATCAAGGTCTTGACTAATGCCTCCCAGTCAACTTCTATGAATGTCTTTAACAATTCTTGCCCCAACAGGATGTTTTCAAGACAATTTCCTTAGTAATGATTTAACATTGCTGCTACACAAGTTCTTCAATGAGGCTGATTCTAACTCTTCAATGAGTTGTTCAACTAAGTCTTCACCAGAAAATATTCAATGCTTAAGGTGTATTTAATAGGCTGCCCGAAGATATTCTCAATAAAGATGCACGCAACTCTTACGATGTTTTTCAACAATTCTTGAAGATTACTTCAATTTTTCTCCAATGCTTGATTCAAAATCAACCTTTAATCAAGCCCAAAATTAATGTTCAAGTGGTATTCAATGATGGCCTATGCAATAATATCGGAATACCAATAAATGTTTCCTAGGTTGGCCCACAAATCTGGTTAATGAAGGTCTTCTAGAACAGACACAAAAGGTTGCTTCAAATATGCTATAACAATATTTAAAGTTCTACCCAACACTACTTCAATTTCCACTTAAATAATACTTTAGAAAGTCTACAAGGAAGCCCTTAATAGTAGACTGCACCTGGATTGAATAGGTCTTGTTTAAATTTAGCCTTCAAAAGGAATTAAACTCCTATCCATAGTGGATGCAACATCTCTAAACCTTCAATGCTAAGCCCAAGTTCCACCACAGTATTGCAATTCAACTAGTCTATAACTCGAGCTTCTTGTCCAACCTTGAGTGATAACCCAACCAAAATAACCACATATCTGAAATTGCAATTCTTGCACATGACTACAATCCAGTCTTTTATGCAGACTGTCATAAATCTGAAGTTTGCTGCAATGTAGTCTCTCCACAAATCCGTAACACCATAGAGGTATTCCTCCTCAACTTCCTTTAAAAAGTTGCCCAAACAACATTTTATAATGTTCTCCTCGGCCTTCTTTTAATTTTGTGCTCAATCTCAGAAAAAAAATTACAGAAATATGATGGTTAGAATGAGGAGACGAACTTATATTTATATTGTTTTGAATTAAGGTGATGAGACACAGATATTGGAGATAAGGTTGACTTGCATAAGTCTGCTCATGTTAGCTTGCATTAGAAAATATTAATTTTCAACTTAAAAACTAATTTTCTCACTAACTATAGGGAGTTTTGGGACAAGTAAGGGCTCATTAGAAAAGGGAAAAATTCTTATTTAAGATGCTCGAGTGCGCATTCAGAGAATATGCCTCTAAGGTGGAAAAATATATAAATCTTTGTGACTATCCTTAAATTTTTAGTGCAGGAGGTGATTAGGAAAAAAAGGACAATGGGGCTTATACATTGTTATGACTCCATGTTATTCATCATAGTGTGTCATCATGTATGTCATCAATATTATCCATGTTATCATGATAGTGTAGCATCCATGTCATGTCATATGTAGCTTCCATCCTTTTCATCAAGAGCACTTCAAGGCAATCTTCCAACCACCATCCATATCATTAAATGAGATCTTTCAATAATGTTATCATATGCCATCAAGTGATCACCAAATCCTTCATTTCATGTCTCCAATCATTGTCTATGTCATCAAATGGTCGTCCATGTCATCATAGAGTCTCCAACCATGTCATCAAGACCACCACCAAATGTCATCATCAATTGTCATATTTTATTAAGTGTATAACATCATCAACTGTAGTCCTCCATATGTCATCAAGGGTTTGTATATTAGATACCTCATTGGCACTTACGGTCTAGATTATCAATCAAGGAACATGATTGAGACTCAACAAATAGTTAGTTCTAGGACTTCTTAATATTTCTTAATTGGTGGCTTGACATATTAATAACCTGACATCTTCATTGATGACATCTTTATGAAACAAGAGTTTGTCGAACATGTACCTCATCATCATCTAGAATAAGGCATCTCAAGAATACTTTCCATCTTAGCCAATGCCATATTGACATCAATGAAAACCTTGATTAATAATAATAACATGGATGTCAAACTAATAGAGGGGAGATTTGTCCATAACATTCATAGATTAAAAATAATTTCTTAAATAATTTGGTAATAAATTTTAAAGGCAAGATTGATATGGATTTAAACATGAATGTAGAAAATTATAGATATAACAATAAATAAAAAGATGCATTATAAATAACACTTCATTTCATTAATATCAAATACTAAAATATGATTACAAACATAATGGAAATAAGACTAGCTTGGGCGATGGTACCGTATCTCTCAGAAGAGATGTGGAGGCTACATGCCTTTGAACTATGTTACAATGAGGCTAGAAGGCCTATTTATTGTTAAGAAACAATGGAAACCCCTAAAGGTCCAGAAACCTAACCCTAGGAGATGAACCCCCAACTTCAACTTCCCAGGGTCGTAATTTTGGAATACGATCTCCGTTTGAAACACACAATACCTCGTTCAAAATATCTATCACAGGAATATAAATTTTCAATGAGAGACATCGGTTTATGACCCATGTTGCTCTTGGGTTTACCAAAAAATGTCATTTAGGGCCTCAACCCGGCTCTTAATGTTCAGGGCTTGAAAAACTACCGAAAATAGTAAATTGTGCTATGAATAAAGAAAACTGAAAAACTAAAAGAAACAATTGTGAGGGTCAAAGTGAATAGGTAGGTGGCCACTAATATCCACTTGGATCGTTCCACCCCCTTAGGAAGCAATGGTCCTCATTGCGTTGAGTTCCTCCATGAGATGAGGGAACTTTTGTTGAACTTTGTCCCTGGTGAGGCACTTTCCCTCCTAAAGGCGTTGGCTTGCTTTGACAACTCGATATAGTTGGATCCTTTGTTGTAGGGTGTTCTTGATCTACATGTCCATGATCTGATCACTTGTGGCTTGCTCCATGCAATCTGGATTTAACTCTACAGGCATGGGTTGTTCTGCAATGTTTGATGTGTACAACAATGTTGGGAAGTATGGTTGAAGGTAATCCACATTGAACATTGGGTGCATGAAAAGGAATGGGGGAATGCTGAGATCAAATGCATTTTCTCCAACAGCCTTGGTAATGGTGTAAGGACCATATCGGAGTGGTTTGAGTTTCCGATAGGCTCCAGTAAGGCATTCTTTCTAGAAATGCACCTAGACTTTCTCGCCCACATGAAACTTTTGTGGCACCCGATGTTCATCATTTCATTGCTTGTACTTCGCATTTGATTTCTCCAGAATGTCATGAACCTACTGGCGGATATTTTGGATGTAATCAATGAATTTATTTGCCTTATTAGCTTCCGACTGGACATGAGTCCTATTGTAGCATCCATTGTTATTTATGTTTTATTTTCAATTTTGTCACACAATGAAAGAAAAATCAAAATATGAAAGGAAAAAAAAATATTATGTTATAACAGAAATAAAAAGAAATGCGAAAGAAAGTGATAAACCCACGAGAAGATCTAGATCGTCCGATCAACAGGTCACAGATCTGACAACAATCACGTGGGTAACTAGAACAAAGTTTATTTTAGAAATCAGACGTGATGGTGTATGAAATACAGTTTAATTCACTGAAGTCTGGGCCAATCGCAACCATCCATCGAAAGAGATGGGATCCGATAGATATTGGGCCGAAAAGTAATCAGGTTTTACCTTTAAAATCAAAACCAATAAATCATTAACTCATATTTTTATTTCCCATCAGGTTCGTATGGGAGTCAAAGGGGTGTTGAAAAAATGGACGTGATAAATTTTTGTTCGAACAGGTTTAAAGTTTTGTGAGTTCTGAGGCATCAAACCATCCATTGAAGGGGTGATCGGACAGTGATCATGTATAGCTTAGGTAGACGCGACAAGTTTATGAACCATAGTTTTAATTCTTTGAGTTATGTGTAACCGAAGGTTTTCCATATTTTAAAGGTCATGCAAGTTCAAGAGGCATGATCAAGTGATAGCTTGATAAGTACATTGAGGTGTGCTGCAGGGAAGCAGTGAGCACAAATATTAATTAAATCTCAACCCCCACAGTTGACCGTGACGTTAGAATGGTTGGTCACAATGTGTGGCCTGAAATTACTGCAAGGGTTCAACCTTGTTGAAGCTCGCATACATTATTTACCTTCATGGTGAGCTCCCAAAGCTTTCTGCCCTAAGTTGCTTATTCCACATCTTCCACTACTTTCATCTATTAACTTCCCACGTCACTCAGCATACCCAGCCACTTCATCCACTACTCCAGTAAGGCTCAAGCTATAGATTCTAACAGCAAGCAACAATCTCCCATCATTCTCTAATTTCTATTACTTCTTATTATCTTGTTTTCTTGAAATGAATGAGGTGTTTTTACACTCAAATATAATATTTGTAATGATCTTTACTTCAAAGAAGTTGTGGGATAGTTAGGTAGTTTCATAGTTTTGTGTGGTTATTAACTATCCTATGATGTATAAAGAGGAAAGATTATAGGAAAAAAGGGGGTTTGAACTTTGGAGAACCTGGAGACTAGGCCACTGTATTCTTGATAAAACTGTTGATTAATGAAATAACCAGAAGTTTTCCACAGATTGTTGGTTATGATTTTGTGACTTCTTTGTTATGTTTCATTAAATGTTTTCTTCCTTTAAGTATGGTAATGAAGCTGTAGGTATTTATTTTCTTATGTAAGTGAAGTTAAAATCCCTTAAAAAAGCACTACTATACTTGAAGTTCCCACCTCTACAATTCTTCTAAGTTACAGATAGTAGTTTCTGTGTAAGACAACATATTATTTTTAACTTCTCCAAGTGTCACAGGTAGTAGATTCTGTGTAAGAAAACATATTGTCTATGACTTCTTCAAGCTTTCTTCATTCATCATTTATATTTAGAAATCAAATGGAATTATGAGATTTTCATGTCACCTAAGTATTGAGGGTTTAAAACGAAGTCTTTCAGGTCCTTCATCTAAGAAGACAACATACAATTAAGTGACAAGCAGGTGACAATAATTATAAATATTAATGTCTTAAGTACAATTTCTACACAGCCGAAAAAATTGTTTCTAAAGGGAAAACAAGTCCAATCTGCCTAAGTAGCTACAAATGCTATGGCCACATCAATGGGACATAGTGGTTGGAATCCCAAACCCACATGAAAAGGGCCATCGCCAGTTGAGCTGTGGAGAGCCTGGTTATAACTGTTTCGGACATAGGGGAGGCTCTCATCCCATGTGTGTGGATGCTTTGACTTGTACATGAACAGAATGTGTACAATCATCATATTGATGACCTCTTTCTAGCCATTAATTTGGGGATGGAAAGTTGTGGATTTAGTGAGCTTGGTGTCCAGCATTGACCGTAGACTAGACCAAAATGTACTGAGGAGCCTATTGTGTTAATATTAGATGATAGACTATGGGATCCCAAAGTGTACCCACACTTGTTCAAAGAAGAGTTTAGCAGTGGCTTCTATTATGATATTCTTCTTGCACACCGCCATAATGGCCATCTTAGAGAATCTATCGACGACCAGAAAAATTCAATCATTTCCATGCTTACTAGAAGGAATGCATGACATGTAATCCACAGAGTTGGAGTCCTAAGGTCGACTAGGGGTATACAGAGGAGTACAGAGGCATTGCTTCTTGATGGTCGGTTAGGCGATGGCACAGGTAGTGCAAGATCTGATGTACTTCCTGACATCATATCAAAGATTCGGCCAATAGAAATACTTTTTGCATATTGCCACTATTATCTCGATCGTGAAATTCCCAATGGCCTAACTCTAGTGCGCTTCCCAAATCATCTTGGATCTCTCACTTGAAGGAACACAAAGGTGTCCCACGTGGCATAGTAGGGCATCCTAAAGGTGAAAATATGGAACTTGCTAACCCTCCAAAAGCATCTGGTATGTGTGGCTGAATTCTTGGTCACTTTTGTAAAGAAGTGGCCAATCAAAAGTCTCGTGCCCATAAGATTTGAGCACGGTGGTTAATGCCATGACCAGTGGTCGGTTGAGGTAGTCTGCAACATTATTGGTGCTACCCTTATTATACTTGATATTCAAATGTAATTGTTGTAGGTATGTGGACCAATTTTGATGGCGATCATTTTGCAACTTCCCTTGCATCTGTATGAACTACAAGCATCAGTGGTCTCTGTGGATGACTGTTTCGTTCCCCAAAATCTAATGCTTCCATTGCTGACAGGCCTACACAATGGAATAAATTTGTTTGTCATAAGTGGGATAGTTCTGGACTGTGTCTGAAAGTGTCTCACTGTGATATGCCATTGGATGTCCCTGTTAAGTGAGGATTTCCCAGATAGCATAGTCAGAGGCATCTATCTCGATCTCAAATTTTCGTTGCAAATCTGGTAAAGTCAACACTAGTGCATAGAAAAGGTGATGTTTCAACTCTGCGAATGCCTTCTGTTGAGATTCAGACCAAAATAATTTTGATTTCGCTCCTTCTTTGGTAACTTGACTCAAGGGCCAAGTGATATGAGAGAATACCAACACAAATCTGTGGTAGAAATTGGTGAGACCCAGAAAGCTACAGAGCTCTGTCAGAGTGGTTGGGGCTGGCCAATCCCAAATGACTTGTATCTTGGCTAGATCCATATGCACCCCTTGTTCATTAATAATGTGTCCCAGATAATGAAGATGGGTCATGCCAAAAGTGAATTTCTCCAAATTGGCACACAGCTCGTGTTGTAGTAGTCTTTGGTGAACTTGTTGGATGTGGTGGAGGTTCTCTTCCCAAATCTGGCTAAAGATCACGATATCATCCAAGTATACCACTACAAATGAGTTGGTGAATGGCCACAAGATGTCATCCATCATTCTAGATGAATAATTTAAAGATCCTAGATCTGGATTAGGAATGAATGCAATGAATGCAGATGTAATGTACTGTGTAAACATGAAAATCAGAATTGGCTCTTCCATAGAATTGTGGAAGGTTCTAATTGATACAGGTTCAAGATTGGATCCTAGGAATAAGATTCCGAGTAAAATACAGCTTCCTTCTGATGAAGAAATCATTAAATTTCTTATGTTATACAAAGGAATAAGTCATTATCCATCTACAAACCGCACACAGTGAAAGCGAGAATGTAGAAACATGGAAATAAACAAGATCCTTGACTGATACTTTAATCATAGAGAGGGAAGAGACTCCTCTACTATGAAATCTAGCATCACGAATCCGTTTTTGAATATATTTGAATATGAATGCCAACAAGAGTATTAGTCCATAATAAATACCACGTCTACTTAATCGCTCCAATATCTGACAATTCTTCTAAACAATATCCTCATGCCGAAACATGAACTCTAGCCCAAAATTTTACTTCTATGTCTTTGCGACTTCTTCAACCTTAACAAGGCTCATACAAGTTCGAGAATAGAATCCAAAACAATCTACAAAGGAGACATAGATTTACAGAAATTGAGGAATCTTTATTGATGAACTTCAAAACTCAAGTATTACAAAGTTGCTTCTCAAGCAATACCAAGTTACTTCTCCAGTAGAAAGGCTCTCTAAATTTCTCCAAACCTGAATGCCTCTCTTCCCTAGTCTTAATCTATTTATAGATCGTTCCAGTTCTAGGTTTGTTGATACCTCCATATCGGATATGAGAGAATCTTACTTTATATCAAAATCAAATCCTTACATCAGATAAGAGAGAATCCTACTTTTGGGTAACCTGGAGGACATCTGCACAGTAATTTAATCATAAAATATTTTATATTTATTCTTATCCCTTTATTTAATTATATATGTCAGATTGATTACGCTGTAAGAGATTATTTTTCAGGGAACCTTATGAAAAACCTGTCTGCCACCAAAGTCGGACAGAAAGACATTACAAAATGAAAAAATATTATAGTTGTTCACAAGAATAATGATCTTCTCTGAACCTATTCAAGGAGTCATTATTAAAATAATGTGAGTAAATTTCTTCCTCACATTCCCAAATTGGTACTTCAGCATATTCTAGTACTTCGTCCTGTAAAAGTATTGGGCCAAAAGGATTTAAATCTGGATCTGTCATGGCATGAAATGACTCATATTCATGTGAAGAGGAGCCATTCATGTTTCCCCCAAATATTCTGAAGAAAATATTTCGTGTAATAAACCAATGAAAGGATCCATTGATGCGGAGTGCTGCATGCATGTGATAATTGGTGATATTGCTGATATCCTAAATCATTTTGTATAAAATTCCTGATTAATGTGCCTATGGTTCTGTAAATCCAGGAAGTTGTAATAATTGAATAGAGAATTGATAAAAACATAGAGGACTGATACCATAAATGTTCCACCATTCTTTAAACCATTCAAGTGTGGGGTCTTGTTCTTCGATTTGTGTAACTTGCATCCCATGATATCTAAAAGAAAACCACACATTATAGAAAAACGAGTTAGTTTTATTTTCAAAACACATACCTGTATACCAGGCTTTCTCTTGGCGTTCATGATCTTTAGAGTTCTGAAAGTTTGGTGGCAATAGGAAGCGATCAATGTATATTTCACAACAGATTAGATTTTCATCTGCATCTCTGTGTAATGTGAAATCAAGATTTCTCAAATCTTGAAGAAAGCTTAAAGCTTCAAAAGCTTCATCATTTCTTTGCATTTGATCATCCCATGAGAAATAATGTTGTCCAGTTCCATGCCGATATTTGATTTCTTTTATTGGAAACCAATCTGCTTGATAATTTAGTAAAGGTTTCTGTAGATTCAAAGTGTGAGAACCATCAGCACATTCAATGTGAATCTCGTTTTCTAATCTTCTTATGATGTTACATCTGAGATTATTTACATCATTTATCTGTAAAAATTCTCGGCTGAGAAGATTTGCAAAGGAATTCTTAACTCCAGAAATGAACTCTACATCAAAACGATACTGGGCCAATGTCATTATCCATCTAACCATTGCTGCATCTTCAAAGTCACATTTATGGATAGCATACTTAAGGGCTTGGAAATCTGTTTTAAGTGTAAAATGTTTATAGATCACAAAATCTTTGAATTTGGCAATGCCAAGGCAGACAACTCTAAGTTCTTTCTTTAGGCTGGACCAATTTTTTTGTGTAGTTGACCAGATTCCAAAGGCATACTGGCAAATTTCATATTCCATTTTCTTTTGATTAGGATCATGTTGGCAGAAAATTGCACCCTACCTGATATCACTGGCATCTGTAATGATGGTTTTAGGTCATTCTTCATTGATTGTGCTTAAAGGAGAAATATTCCTAATTTTTCCTTTAATTCTTCTGACTACCTCTGTTAAATCCTCTGTCCATGGAATTGGATATTTTTGCAATCTTTTATTCAATAAGAATCTATCTTGGGCACAATTTTTGACAAATTTGGAGATGTAATTCAAACTACCCAAGAATCTTTGTAGTTGAGTTTTATTAGTGATTCTGTCTGGAAATTTATCTATGAAATCAAGACTATGTTGCATAATGTAATATGATCCATATTGAATCACATATCCCAAGAAATCTATCATAGTTTGAAATAACTATATTTTTGAATCTGATAAAACTATACCTTTTTCTTTGAATCTCTTGTAGAATATATTAAGATGCTTTATATGAGAGGTAATATCTGTAGAATGAATCAACACCTCCTCAATATATTTCATCAAGAAATCCTCCATACCTTCAAAAGTTTCATCCATAATCCTCTGGAAGGTGGACAAAGCATTTACTAGTCCAAAGGGCATAATATTCCATTCAAAATGTCCTTCTGGTACTAAAAAGGAAATTTTCCACTTATGTTCTTTTTTTATCCCTACTTGCCAGAAACGAGACTTTAAATCAAACATGGAAAAGATTTTTGACTGTGATATCTGAGACAAAAGCACTGAGGGCTTTGGCAAGGGATAAGCATCATAATCAAGAATATTATTTAGAGGCTTGTAGTTTACTACTAATCTTGGTTTTCCTCTAATAATCTCTGAATGTTTGTTGACATAAAATCCAAAACAAACAATAGGGCTATGAGATTTTCTAATCAAAACTCTTTGCAGTAAGGATTTTATTTCTTCTTTACAATACCTGAGTTGTTCATAATTCATCGATATTACTTTTGATCTTCTGATATTTCCATGAAATTCCTTTTTCAAAGGCAATTCTACTTCATGTTTATGAATATGCCAAAAGGAATTTGGATCTTCAGAACAACAAGATTTTAGTTTCTGAGATATCTCACTTATTCCTTTTTCAAATTTTCCTTTTAGAAGATTTTCATCAATCTTGAGCATTTCTTTCTTCTTCACCATCTTTGCCAAGGTATTTTGTAACCTGTCAATTTTTCTCAATCTATTAGGGGAATTGGAATGAATAAAAGGATAGAAATAATCTATACCTTTGAAGAGAATAAAATATCCCCATTTCTGTGATTTTTTATCATAAGTGCTTCCATGTATTCTGAAATTGCTCAGGAAAGGAGTTCCTAAGTACATAGCACAATGAAGCCCTATGACTAATGGAGCATGAACTTGAATTCCTTCAGATTGAGAAACGAAGACATCTATTATAGCTTCTTCCGTTGTCTTGATTTCTCCACTTGTAGTAACAAATCCTGGACACTTTATATTTTGTCTTTGAGGATAGGCAATTACAGTGCCGCTTACTATGTTCGATCTTGAACCTGTATCAAATAGAACCTTCCACCATTCTATGGAAGAGCCAATTCTGATTTTCATTTTTACACAGTGCATTACATTTGTGTTCATTTCATTCATTCCTAATCCAGATCTAGGGTCTTTAAATTCTTCATCTAGAATTTCAAAGTCTTCATATTTGAAAATCCCTTTCATTGGATCATGATATGGATCAGGCTGTCTTTCTGGTTCTTTTTGTTTTGTCTGTGAAGATTCTCCTTTTGTGGGTTGTGGATATAAATAATGTACATTGTGCCCCTAATGTGCTTCAATGCATAGCCTTCTACTCTCTCTGACTTCTTTTCTAAGATCTTTGATAGCTTGAGTGATTGTAGGAAGTGTTTGAGGAAGATCATCTTCAATTGTTTGTTGTCTGAATTTTCTTGTTAGACCATCAACTAAAAATAAGGTTGCAGAAGGAATATAGCTATGTTGATGATTTATCTATGACTTTTGTTGTTCTTGATATTGCTGTGACTTGGACTATTGAAGATGGGTCATCAACAATCCTTTATACATTTCTTTGAGTTTTGGATCATCAACATTAACCATTTGTGTAAAATAATTTCTAGAAAGCTCATCATGATCTAAGCTTTCATTTGATAGTGGTCTGAACATCCTGACTACATTACATTTGCAAATGTCAGGATCACTACATTAACAGAGTTCTTGAAAACATTCATTACAGTGTGGATCTTTGCAATATTCAACTTCAGAATCTTCTTCTTCATAAACAACATGTATCTGGTCATTTAGATCATAATAATTTTTTGAATCTGTTAATTCTTCACAGCTAGAAGGGAGATCAATATTATTTACCTTGCCAGATTTATTCTTATATCTAAATTGTTTCTTCTTCCCAGATTGTTGTTTGTCTTTTTCCAGTTTTGGACAATTTGGAGCAATATGTCCTTTTCCATTGCAATGGAAGAAAAATATTTGCTTCTGTTTTGGCCTTTGATGAAACTGACGCATTTTTTTGTATTCTCTGCGAGGCCTTCTATGAATGATTTTTTTGTTTTCTATGGATCTAAAACTTTGCTTAGAGTAAGCTTTCCTTTTAGAGTAAGTTGGCAAGTAGGGATAAAAGAAGAAGATAAGTGGAAAATAACTTTTTCAGTACCAGAAGAACATTTTGAATGGAATATTATGCCCGTTGGACTAGTAAATGCTCCATCCACCTTCTAGAGGATTATGGATAAAAATTTTGAAGGTATGGATGATTTCTTGAAGAAATATATTGATGATGTTCTAATTCATTCTGCAGATATTCCCTCTCATATAAAGCATCTTAATATATTCTACAAGAGAGTCAAAGAAAAAGGTATAGTTTTATCAGATTCAAAAATGAAGTTATTTCAGACTATGATAGATTTCTTGGGATATGTGATTCAATATGGATCATATTACATTATGCAACATAGTCTTGATTTCATAGATAAATTTCCAGACAGAATCACTAATAAAACTCAACTACAAAGATTCTTGGGTAGTTTGAATTACATCTCCAAATTTGTCAAACATTGTGCCCAAGATAGAGTCTTATTGAATAAAAGATTGCAAAAAGATCCAATTCCGTGGACAGAGGATTTAATAGAGGCAGTTAGAAGAATTAAAGGAAAAAATAGGAATATTTCTCCTTTAAGCACAATCAATGAAGAATGGCCTAAAACTATCATTATAGATGCCAGTGATATCAGATGGGATGCCTCGTGAAGGTTGTAGGAGCATTCATCAACCCCAAAGCCATAACCAACCATTCGAAAAGGCCCTCCTTGGCTTTGAAGGTAGTCTTCCACACATCAGGGGGTTCAATTGGTACCTGGTGATATCCTGATTTCAATTCAATCTTTCTGAAATATTTTCCCCCCTTTATTTGGTCCATAAGCTCATCAATCCATGGGATCGGGTACCTATTCTAGAAAATGATCCTTTTCAGCACCTGATAGTCAATACAAAGTTTGCAAGTCACGTCCTTCTTTTGTAACAACACGATTGGGATCCCACAGGGCAATGAACTCAGACAGATGTGACCTTTCTATAGCAGCTCCTGAATGTGCCTCTTGATTTCATCATTCTCCATAACGAAGCACCAAGAGATTGGTCCATTGGGTAGTGGCGCACCTGGGGTGAGATCGATGGAGTGCGTGACCTGACAGTGCTGAGGCACCCCTGCGGGGGAGGTGAATATGTCCTCCTACTCCTCGATGACCTTATCCATCGGTTGTTGTCGTGTGGAGGGGTCCTATCTAGAGGTTGTGGCCACTGTCTTCTTCTTTACCTGAGGGCATATCATCAGGAGAACAAATTTCCCGGTTTTTGAAATGGTCTTACTGCATTTTTTTGTAGTAACTAAAGAGATGGTGGTAGGTGGTGCTACCTTCGATATCCTATACAACTTATTTCCCCAAGTAACAATAATAGCATGAGGCTTGGACTCATACACAGCATGTCATTTCCATAAGTATGGTTGACCTAATAACACATCAAAAACATCAAGGGCAGCAGTGTCACATAATACCTCATCCGTGAAGGGCTTGATGTTGTATGGAAGGCAGCATTGCTGGCTCACACAAAGATCCCGTCCTTGGTGAAGCCACTCTATGGTGTATGGTTGTGGATGTGTTGTGATCAGTAAAGCCAGTTGCTTCATGACCTCTACCAAAAAGAGGTTCTTTTGGCTCTCCGTGTCAACAGTGAACTATAGTAAGGAACACTTTACCCACATCTACGAGTGGAAGAGGTGCTCCTCCTCCTCCTATGGATCTTCACGTTCCTCTTTCTGGATATTCGTGGTGGGAACGGTGGCATTGGGCTCCGCGTCGATAATCTGTTTTCCTTTGTCATTCCCCTTGTCAAGTTTTGACTTAGATTTGGAACATGCATATGATTCCAAAGCCTTTAGCTCAACTACCAGTGATTTCTTGGCCCGAGACTCGTGTTGTGAGTGGAGCTCTTATGGAACTCACACCACTTTCCCGTGTCCTTCTTCGGCTTTGCGGTGTTTTCCTTTGCTTGCGACTTTGGTGGGTTGTCATGGGCCTCCCCACCATGGATTTGTCCTTTGTTTTGTGGTTTTGGGGCACCTTCCCCTTCTTTGGATTCATAGATCCAAAGTATCGCTTCTCCTGTTTAAACTTTTGCTCGATATTGATAGGATATCGGTATGTCGTGCTGAACAAGGAGATGTCAAGGAATTCCATATCATCCTGGATGCACCTGTGTAGGCAGCCATGGTACTTGAGGACCAAATCCTTCTTAGAATCCTTGATACCCAACTTCATGTGAAGGGTATGAAAGGCATTGGTAAACTATGGCACATATTGGTCCCTTCCCTGTCACAGCATTGTCCACTTTATGTATTTATCCTCATAGCTCCCAACATTGTAGTATTGCTCCTTGATGTCATCCTAGAATGAGTTACAGGTGGGTGTGCCTAAAAATAGTGCGTTTGTACATTCATCCTTCTTCTCATAGTAGGTTTCCCACCAGTCCTTTACGTGGGGGGTTGCTTTAAGAACTGCAAAAGTGATGTTCTCCCTGCTGGAAAAATCATGAATAGAAACATAACCTTCTAGTAGATTTAACCATTTATCTACAACATCTACATCTATCGGACCCTCAAATATGGGAATTTAAAAGTTAAATTGTACTTTAAAGGGTGTGGTGCTTCCAGAGTAGCTTCTGTAAGTAGATGTGTCGCCCTTTGGTAGCCAATAAAGGATCTGGGAAAAGTTGTCCATGATCCTGTTCCTTTGTCGCTCAAGGGATTCTTCAAGAAATATTTTGATAATATCTCCTACCCCCTCATCTTTCTTTTCATCTACAATGGGAGGCCATCAGGATTTTCAAGGCTAGTCTTGCAAAGGATCGACTAGTTCAAGCCCTAACTCCTTATATCTCGACCTCGTTAGAGACATGGAAAGAAAAAAAGAGAAAGAGCAGGCTGATCTAATACCACTGATCCGGACTTAGACACGAATGCAAAAAGTATAGATATAACCATAAATACAAATATGTAGTAGAAATAACACTTCATTTAATTGATATCAGATATTGAAATATTCTTACAAACAGAATGGAAATAAGACTAGCTTTGGTGATGGTAGCTTATATCTAAGAAGAGAAGTGGTGGTTACATGCCTCTGAGTTGTGTTACAATGAGGCTTGAAGTTTTATTTATTGTTGAAATACAATGGAAAACCCTAAACATCCAGAAACCTAACCCTAGGAGATGAACTGCCAAACTGTGGGCCTTGTTTGGGTAAATTGGTACATCGACTTCTGAGAGTCATAACTTTGGCATACGATCTTTGTTTGACACACATCATACCTTATTAGAAATATCTATCTGAGGAATACAACTTTTGGGTGAGCAACTTCAATCGAAAACCCACGTTGCTCTCAGATTTCACAAAAAATGTTGTTTAGGGCCTCAAAACGGCTCCAGAAGTTCAAGGCTGGAAAAACTGCCAAAAATAGTAAATTGTGCTATAAATAAGGAAACTGAAAAACTAAAAGAAACAATGGTGGGGGTCCAATTGGAATAGGTGGGTGGCCACCAATATCCACCTAGATCAAAGATTTATTGGGGGATACATTGAATTGAATCATTAACCTTTTTTTTCATTTCATATATATATAATAAGTATATAAAAGTAATTTTAGGTCATAATAGAACATATTCAAAATAAAATTAATACTGAACATGTATAACAATAAATATAAATATTGGTGATCTAGTATATTAATAAAACAAGTTGCCTTGATGAATTTTGGCTCTGCAACCCAGACAACTTGGACTGGGCTATATAGATTTGGAGATCGGTATGGCCAACTCCAAGGTTGAGGCAACCCCTCCTTTTACAAGACAGTAGCCAGGAAACCTCCTCCCATCTTGGCCTGTAGTTCAGACCCACAAACGGGAAACTCAACAATGGAGTCATCCACCATCTCTTCTTCCCTGGATGCAATGCAAAAGGGGGTCAATGATCAAGCCCAAGCTAACGATAATGGAAAACTGATTGAGGGGTCAAATGGGTCGTGCATTCCATCAGCTAAGTTTAAACCCCTTCTATAAATATTGACAGAGAATATTGGTGCTATGATTGAGCGACTGAAGGAATATTCCTTGAAAGGAAAATTTGTAGGGCCATGGCCTTTAGAAAGGGTTATAATAAATTACATAAGGAAAAACTGGCACCTAAAGGGATATCTATAGATCAATTTTGGGCCAAAAGGGGTTTTTATAGTCATTTTCAATGATATAAATGACAAATATGAAATATTTCAAGGACGCTCTTACTTCATGAATGTAGCAGGTCTTTTCTTAAAATTGTGGGTGCCCAGATTTAACTCCAAGAAAGAATATTTCTCAAACCTTCCAATGTGGGTTCACTTATATTCATTTCCATAGGAGTACTATGATTCAAATATTGTTGTTTAGATTGCAAACAAATTAGGAAAGCTTATAATGTTTCCAGAAACCACTAAGGCGAGATGCTACACTTCACATGCATGTCTCTGTGTTTACATGGATCTCACTAAGCCTCTGTCAGCAAGAATATTACTGACTTGTGAGGGCATCATCTGGGAACATGCGATTGATTACGAAGAAATGCCCTTCCTATGTAGACAATGCCATGAAAATGGCCACCTATACAAAGACTATCTAGTCATCCTAGAAGAACAGAAGGAACAGGAAAATATGCACCCAAATCAAGTGACTGCCTCAGAAGGGTTTACTCTAGTTAATAACAGCAAAAGAGCAGTACACATAAGGCAACACAATAACAAGGAAAAATAACAACAAGAGCAGAACCTATTTGGCATTCTCTAGAAGCTCCCAAAGGAGAAGCCGCAAGGCTTAGCAAAGGAGAAGAATTAGTGTAAACACGATGTATCCAATGGGGAAACTACTAATGAGAAAGTAAATACAATCACAGAAAACCAACATAAGGTTGGTGATGATACCTCAATGAAATATGAAGAAGCCAACCCCAATGGAGTAAGAGGACATCTTGGATCTAGAGTTGCATGAAGTAAACTTTTAGTAGATAACAGAAAATTGGAAATCCAAGGACCCAGACTCTCTCCCAGAGGATCAAGTGAAACTCGTAGCAAGCACATACAAGAGGCCTCAAAATATCCTTCTAAACTTAGTCAAAAATCAAGGTAATTATTCCTCTATCAACACAAGTAGTTCCTCACAAGGAATAAAATGAAATCCTCCTCAGGATCAATTAGTAGTTCCGAAAGATTTGAGAAGAAAAGGAAGAAAATTAAATGGGAAACATATTAAAGACCTGGGGGAATATCTTATTAATACAAGGAGGGTATCTCTCATTGATACACATTTTCACCCCACCCCCGAACGATGAAGATAATTTTGTAATATTCGGGTTCTCAATGGAAAAATCAAAAGTAGGCTCCTCAAAAATAAACTCCAATAAGAAAATCTAGATATCATGTTAGTGTGAGAAACTAAATGTAACTTTGAAACATTGAAGAATATAGCATCCTCATTTCGGAATAATTTTGGACTCTTAAGTCATTGTGCAATGGGGGCATCATGTGGGCTAGCCATCTTTTGAAATCCATGTGCAATGGTTTTGAAGGACCTGCTTTCATTTCCCTGAATTCTTAGTGCTCTCTTTAAGTCCGTGGGCTCCTCCCAAGAAATATAAATATAAAATATGTATGGCCCTAATATGACTCAATATAGGAGGCATCTTCTAGTCAACTTGCAATATTTGGCCCAGCTAATAGGAGAAACAATGTGGATCCTGGGAGGTGATTTCAACATGATGAGGTCCCTAACTAAAAAAAAAGGCAGGTGTCAGGAGACTAGATGAAGAAGAGACTCAGTTCAACTCCTTCAGTAAGGATCACAATCCGGTGGATATCCCTACCACAAATGGATCCCATACCTCGAACAAGTGAAGGGGAGAGGAAAATCAAGTGGCCTGCAGATTTGATCGCTTCTTGGCATCAAAACCCTATATTTTAGAAATTTGTGTGTAGAAGAAATCATTCTTCCTAGCCACGACTCTGATCACTATCTCAGTAGACTTATGCTAAAATGGTCTAGAACTCCCCCCAACAAAACTTTAAGGTTTTAATCATTTTGGCTTCAGCATTCAGAATTTACTTCAAACATGGAAAAATCGTGGTTTGAATCACCATCACTGTAGGGAGTAATAATGTCCCTCTTTCAAAAAAGGATAAAATTCATCAAGGACATTACGGACTTTGGTAACATTCAAGAAGAAAAAAGGAATATTAAGAGCCACATGGAATAGGTTTAGCAAAGAATGATAGTAGAGGGTGAAACAAAACAACTTATAGAAAAGGAAAATCAATTAGCACAACAACATGGGGAAAGGCTATATCAGGAGGAAATTATGTATAAGAAAAAATCTAGAATAAAATGGCTTCAAGAAGGTGAAAAAAACAAAAAATTATTCCGTAGATCTATCATACAATATAGGCAACAAAATAAGATCCATTTCGTTCAACATGAGTCTCATCAAATATTGGAAGAGCAGGATAAAATCTCAGTACGATGCAAAATCACTTACAAAAACTTCTTATATAACTGGTTAATGATAAAAGGGCTAAAACTAATCAAATCCTTCATCATATCCCCAAATTTTTGTCAGAAGAGTAGAACGCACTCTTATCTCACATAGTGTCCTTTAGGGAGGTAGAAGATATTGTTATGGGCATGCCAAAAAACAATGCACCGAACCGTGATGGCTTAACAATTGAATTATATCAAGGTTAGAAAATCTTCAGGTATGATGTCTGGAAATTTGTGGGAAACTTTCTTTGTACCCCCTGTCTCCTCTCAGAATTCGACAACACCTTCATCTCTCTTATGCCTAAATCTCATAAATCAACCTCTGTAAAATATTATAGACCAATGTCTCTCTGTAATGCAATCTATAAAATCATTTCTAAACCTATTGCATATATGTTGAAGTTGGTCTTGCCTGCCATCATATCCCCAAAGAAGACTGAATATGTGGAGGGGCGTTAGATCTTAGGAAAATTAATTATTTATCTGTTTTTGTATGATTATTTTTCTGTGTTAATGACAATTATAGATTTATAGACATGTGCTTGCTTTTTTCTTTTTTTCTGAGGTCTCCTAGTTTTTGGTGCTTATAAACAAGTAAATTTCCTTAAGTTAAACAAGATATTCATGAGAAAAATAGCTCAAAAAATGAATAATGAACAACAAACATGTACATTGAAGCAAGCCATCAAAGAGACACATTAACATAGTTTTTTTATTAAGGAGTTCACCCCCCCTGGGCTACATCTCCTTGGTCCAACTTCCTTGGCTTGGGCCCTTGTACTAGCTCAATGTGGAAAAATGTTATTTACAAAGCTCTATGGCACTTGACACATGCACCAGCGTATTCATAAGGTCCAAATTAGCCAAGAACACTTATTTTTTATATCAATTTGGTCTAAACTCGAGCAAGTTATGCTTCATTCAATTTTTCCTAGGAAACCCCACTAAATCCGGAGAGACTCCAGTTAATTCCACCAAAACTGGCAATTTCTGTCTAATTTGGTGTGCCACAAAATCTTCCGCCAACATAATCTGTAATTCAAGCGAGTTTAATTAAGGCTAAACGGAATGCTAAGCTTCATTAGCACTAAGTGCTTATCCATCCCTCAGCCCTCGGTCACACTCTTATGGTTACATGGGGAGGGGGTTGGCTCCCCTCCTTTCCGCACAATTGGACATACAACAACATTTAAATATAAATTCGCGGTAAGGCTTTTCAAATGTTTCACTGGTGGTCCAATGGAAAAGGCTTGGAATTCAGGTGGGGGAGGTCATGGCTTCAAACCCGCTTCTGCCCAACCCATATATGTTTTTTCCATATTAAAATATATGTGCCATTTAAAATATGACCCATTCATATATGTTTCGATGTTGAACATTGGACTTACCATAACATATTATTTGACATATAAATTTCGCCATGGCATTATATATATATATATATATATATAGTTAAAAACTATATAATATGAATAACAATTATATATAATATATAATAATATTTAAATAAAAAACTAATTCAAATTCCACCTTGGAGTCAACTAGACAAATTCTACTTCACACAACCACACTAGTGAATCCAGAGGTGACACTTGTCATAGCCCCATTGGGAAAAAACTAAACAAGATTCTCCTTCCTAACTAGACTGCCATGTCATCATTTTGTCCCATTCTGTAATTTTTTTAGTTTTTTAGGAAAATGAATAGCATGCCTTTTCTCCTTTATTCAAACTCCATTTTTAGTGAAACAAATTGCATTGAGATCCTTTTCACGAGACAGATGCAGTAATAAAATTTTTGAGCCAATCTAAGAACTTTTATTTTTGAGCTAAATATTGAGCACCTAATCATTCCTCCCCACTAGAGGCCTTTTGGACCCCAAAATATATTATTATCTGACAAGTAGATGAGGGTACAACCCCCTCACCTTTCTAAGCTTGATCCAATTTGGTTTTGACGAATTTGGTTCCTTGAGGTCCTCTCTAAGGAAATCAACATTCACTTGCCTTAAAGACCCCATTCTATACCTATACTTGTCTTCAGCCTTTTCAACCTTATCTTGCAATTTTTGTTGCACCATTTCTAGTTATTCATAGAAACTCATGGTTTTTTCCATGTTGCCATCAAAAGTGACATCCTCCTTACCAAGATGACATAACAAAATGTAATGAAAATGGATGACAAATTTCACTACTTGGTACCAATTGTACATCTTGAAAGTGTGAAATTTTCTAAACATAAGTTTCATGTAAAACATAATGACACTTGAATACGAGAGTTACATAACCAATAGGCCTAAGAGGCATAACAATGAACTTGCTTCTTATGATTCTTTTGTACCTTTGAACCAAGAGAAATTTTTGACAAGTATCCATCCAATGAAAGTGCACGGATCATTGCAACTTAACCCTTACACCATGGAGATCTTCTAAATGAAATAATATGGTGAAGTTGGTTGCATAAACCTGAAACTCAAATGAACCTTTCAAGTTTGAAAGAGAATGAAAAAGAATTGAACCGATCTTTTGTTTTGAAGCAACACATGCCTCTTTGTGTTTTCCTCCCCATTGGAAGACTTTGCAAACACATGACAATGCATGCCAAGGACCTTCGAAAGAAGAAATGTCAATAATAACTCACCTCCAACATTGGGCTGCTCCCAACAATCCTCTTATCAAAATGATGATCTTGAGCATTGACTAATCAAAAATGGCATCCAACTTTGAGAGGCTTCCCTTCAACTTATCTCCTCCAATATCGGTCCCAAATGCATCAAAAAAGTGAAAACCAACTTGTACTTTGATATCTTCAAAACATCAGACAATTTCCTTTCATAGATGACATGTGCAAAAGAAAAATTTCTAAACATGTGTATGTCACCCAAGTGGACAGTTCCTTCAAGAAAGGACTCTTTTTTTCCATAATTCAAATAGATGTAATAAAATTTCAACAAAGAACATACAACATTAAAATCCATACAAACCATTCCTATTTGGTGTTATCTATATTCTTTCACTGACCTCTTTTTACAACTTTGCTTTGGCGAAAATTACGCCTTTTTTCCTCTTTGTTGAGAAACTTACCATTCGTCTTTGGCACCATAACCATTGGTGCACAAAATGGCATAAGGGATGATTGAATGAGGCCATTGTTCAACAAAATTTTTCATTGCATTGGTGTCTCTACACTTTGCAATGTTGTCAACCCTTGCATGCTAACATCACAAAGAGAAACCTCTTGTTGCAAAGATATTTCATGTCGAGTTTCTTTCTCCTTAAAGGATGATTCTTTCACAACCTGAAATACTTCATCACTCTAATGCACTGAGCAAACCAAATCAAATTTGAAACTTGCATTACATGCAACAGTATTTTCATAAACAATATCATCATTTGGCTTGAACATGAGAAGTACTAAACTTTCACTTGAATTCACCAGTATTTTTGCCTCCCCTGCACTAACCAAAGAAATTTTCATCCTTTTGCGATGGGACCTCACTATGTACTCCACGCCATTCTTAAACAAGTGATACTTGTTTTCATGGCAACAAAAGATTGCTTTCTATTCATACAAATATGGACTACCCAACTCCACACCTGAAATATCAAGCGTACCATATCTAACTCTACTTTGTCAACAAAATTGGCAGTGATTGCAAACTTAAACAATCATTTTCTTGTAACTTGTAAACTTTTGTCTCTTGTTATCCATCCCAAAGGGTATGGTTTATGATGAGGTACAATTTCAAGATTTAATCTCTTGACTAAGTCTTCAAAGGCTAGATTCGCTTGTGACCCACTATCGAAGAGTGTGTCAATATTGGTGTGTTTAGATATGACCCTAACATGAAATAACTCAATTAGTCTCTTTTCATATGGAGTAGTAGTAGTGCTACAGTTTTATGAACTAGTGCTTGCAATATCTTGCTTTCCTTTGATTCCCATGACAGTGATTTTATTTTCATCACCTGATTCAGAATTTAAATCTTCTTGAGTGATAGAAGTGGTTTTCTATTTCCCTTTATTGTTGAACTTATTTGGTTTCATTTATGGATGCAATTTCTAGTACTGGGCTTCATCAGGCCCCTCTTTGGAGCAATGTTTGCATGTGATTTTCTCCCATTATTTCTTCACACTTTCATTATTATTTCCCTTCCATTTTCCACCTTTATTTTTCTCCTTACCCTTAGGTGGCTTTTTATTACTTCATCCAAATTATTTGGATTGAACATAATAATAGTGTGTTTAAGATAGGACTATAAACCCCCAGTATATTTCAGCAGTGTATCTTGGGAATTCAAATTCACTCCTAAGAACAAAGCCCTTTTTCTAAACTCTTGTGACTAATCTTGTGCTATTTGGCCTTTAATATTTGCTTCCCACCAAACTAGTGCAACTCCTTCAAGACTTAGTGAAGCCAACTGGATCTTTATGTCATCTTCTTGAACATTCTGAATTCTGCATTATAACTCCAACTGTCGAATCCAATTTTCCAACTTTTCTGCATTCACCTATCCATTGTACATGGGAAGGTCGAATTTTATGTCCAATTTCAGTAATGTCGTTTTTCCTTTTGGGGTTTTGGAATGAGTATGGGGAATTGTTGTGGTGGTAGTGGAAGATGATGTTGTGCGAGATGACGAATATGATGAGGATGGTGGAGATGGAGGTGGTTTTCCACCATTCCCTTTGGAATCCTTTTTCTCATCTCTTTTATCCTCTGATATTCCTTCTCCATGTGGAGGTTTAGAACTCTCTCCAACCATTCTAGTGTTCCTCTCTTGATAGAGGACTTTAACCATATTTTTCAAAGTGTAGAAATATTTCTTCAATTCTTCCACTTCTAAAGAGGGACCTCTAGAATCTCTTTTGTTGCGTTTTGTTATATTCTTTCTATGACTAGCCCGCGTAGTTAATTGGGCGGTTAGATTCGTTGTGTCGATTTTGTAGTGGGGGGATAGTAGCCCCCCTATCCAGGGTGCTTGAGGGGGGTGGGTAGCCCCCCTCTACGGGGTTTGAGGCAGCGCCCTGGGGAATTTTTTTTTGGACCCTATATTAGGTTGGGCGGACCTACCTAGGGTTTGTGCATGGTTTTTGCACATGGTTTTTTGGTCGATGGTTTTGGATACGATGGTTTTCGGTCCATGGTATTGGATTCTTCAGCATGTATAAATATGTATTGTAACATTAAAAGGAACATAGTGAAAATTCAAGCTGGTAGTCCCAGTTTTGGGGTTAAGGGGAAATCTCTGTGTATATGTGTTTTATGTGTTATGCTCTCACATTGTTTATTTTCTATTGTTAGAATTCGTATGCAGGTAAATTATGTACGGGGTTAAAACCTACATATGGTATCAAAGTTGTTTGGCTTCGAGGAGATGCATTTATTGCTAAGGGTTTTGCTCGAGCCTGTGGTAGACCTTGTTCAGTGGGAGATCTGCAGGATCGATTTTGGTGGGGAAAGAATATGGCGAGGAGTGGAAATATAGAGGTCGAGAAATTAAATGGTTAGAGTTTTGAGTTGTGGAAACTCAAGATGGAGGATCTGTTGGTGGATAAATATCAGTGGATCGTCATAGATCCAGGTACTAAACCAATGGGAGTGTCTGATGAAGAATGGAAGAATTTGGATTGGAAGGCTAACAACACAATACGATTGTTGTTGGGTGTGGATCCTAATTATCTGTATTCAAAGATATCACTGCACTAGACCCCAGTTTGTAACCCGTAAAATATTCACTGTAGGAGGGTCAAAGGGGTGTGGCTGCAACCTTTGGGAGCCCCCTCCTGATAGGGGGATTACGGGCAATGCCCCTGAAGCTAAGAATAGACGTAAAATTTCCCTGTAAAATGTTGTAATTTCGTAGTCAATCTAAGTCGTTCATTAGGTGGAGATCTGACGATAGAAGTTATGTTTAATTTACAGTTTTTTGCCCTAGAAGGCAACGCCTCGCTATATATGAGGGAATTGTATTGCATCTATGTATATCTGTATTCTTAGTGAGGAAGAGAGAGGAGATTGAGAGAAAAGAGGGAACTACATCAGATCTGTTGTAGGTTGTATCTCTTCAGTTCACTGGATCATATAAAAAGAAGGACTGGTTGTTTCTTCGTGGACATAGGCCAAACTAGGTGAACCACGTATATCTGTGTCTCTCTTGTTTTATGCATTTTGAGTGTTTATATTTCTACAATATTTTATGTGTTACATTGCTCTATAATATATAATTTTCTAACAATTGTATCTCTTGAATTCAGTATTGCCAAATGTATTAGGGGAAGCTACGATGAAGGCTTTGTGGGACAAGTTAGGGATGTTGTACCAATCTAAGCCTCTGTTGAATAAACCGTTCCTATGGAAAATGTTGTATAACTTGAGGATGAAAGATGGAGACTTGGTGACAAAACGTCTGAATGCATTTAATATTGTGGTGAGTCAGTTATTATCTGTTGATATCAAAATTTCAGATGAAGATAAGTGCATCAATTTGTTGTGTTATCTACATGATTCGTGGGATAGTGGTTATTGTAATATGTAGCAATGCAACTACCTTACAGTTTGATGAAATAGTTTCATCCTTACTGATGGAGCAGATGAGATGGAAAAATATGGAGAGCTAGAATGGTGATGCCTTGTTTGTACGAGGATGGTCCTAGAATAGAAAAAATAAGTCATCAAGTGGGAGATCTAAATCTAGAGGGAGATCTAAATCTCTACGAAAATCCATAAAGGTGGTGTGATGGAAATGTGAAAAGGAAGGGCACTACAAAAGGGATTGTAAATCCAAAGCTCCTAGCAAAGGAAAGGGATCTGATGATGATCCTTCTGCAGAGGCGAAAACCACCTTAGATGAAGGTGGATATGTGTACCTGGCTTCTTCAAGTACACATGTAGATCATGAGGCATGGTTGATTGACTCAAGTTCATCATTTCACTTCACTCCCCAGAGAGAGTGGTTTTGTGAGTATGAGAAATATGATGGTGGTTATTTCTTCTTGGGGGATGACAAGAAGGCTAGAATAATTTGTCGTGGAAAATTAAAGTTGAAGTTGCAATGTGGAAGGGTTAGAACACTTCTAGGTGTTCTACCTATTCCTGCATTGGCCAGAAATCTAATTTTCGTAAGCAAACTGATGATGCAAGTCTAAAAACAGTGTTCGAGAAGGATACCTGCAAGATGGTTCAAGGAGCACTGGTATTGATGTAGGGAGTTTGGATTGGAACTCTGTGCAAGCTGCAAGGTAGCATTTTTATTGATGGATGCAACAGTTCCATGGTTCCTAAAAGTGGAGCAAAAAATCTAGTGGTCTTTGGAGACAAGACCATGTTGTGGCATCAAAGGCTTGGACATATTAGAGAGAAGGGCCTGCGAATACTTCATGATAAAGGTATGGTAGAAGGTATGAGTAATAGCTCTTTGGATTTCGATTTATGTGAAAATTGTGTATATGGGAAGCAGAATCGGGTGAGTTTCCCCTCTGGTGCTAAGAGGGCAAAGCAAATATTAGAGCTTGTGCACAGTGATGTGTTTGAACCTATGAAGGTTAGATCACTGGGTATGTCTGTGTACTATGTATCATTTATAGATGACTTCTCAAGGAATACATGGACATATTTCCTTAAGAGGAAATATGAAGTCTTTAACAGGTTTAAAGAATCTAAGGCTCTGGTGGAAAACCGAACAGAGAAGAAGATAAAGGTGTTGAGGGTAGATAACAGTGGATAGTTTTGCAGTAAGGAATTTGAAGAATTATGTAAGAAGTGTGGTATAGCATGGCATAAGACTACTCCATACACATCTGAGCAAAATGGAGTTGCAGAAATAATGAAAAAGACATTGATGGAAAGGGAAAGAAGCATGCTGAATGGTGTTAGGCAAGGACAGGAATTAGGGCAGAGGCGATGGAGACTGCATGTTAGCTGGTCAACAAATCACCTTCATTAGCATTGGAGGATAAGACTCCATAAGAGGTATGGACTAGTAAGAAACCCACTCTCACATCTATGGATGTTTCGATGTGATGCATATGTACATGTTCCAAAGGAGAAAAGAGCCAAGTTAGATAGTAAACCTGAAAAGTGCATCTTTATTGGGTATAAGGATGGTTTAAAGGGTTATAAGCTTTGGAACCCAGTAACAAATAAGGTTGTGTATAACCGACATGTGGTGTTGAAAGAGGTGAGAGATATTATTGAACATGAAGTCCAACCAAAAGAACCTGAGAAGATAGAGTTTGAGCTAAAGGAGGAAGACTCAAACTCTACAACAGAGGAAGAATCAGAAGATGAAGAGCCAAAAACTCCGGGTGTGAGAAGATCAGTTGAAGAAAGAAGGCAGCCGGAAAGGTATAGTCTATCTACATTATATTCAAATTTTTCTTTATCTGTTACTGATGATGATCCCAAAACGATGAAGGAAGCAGTAGATTTAGAGGATGGCAAACTCTGGAAGGAGGCCATGGTTGATGAAATGGCATCTTTGCAAAAAAATGAGGCTTGGGATTTGGCGGAGTTGACGGTTGGAAGGAAACCCATTGGAAGCAAATGGGTGATCAAGAAGAAGACAAATGCAGAAGGAAAGGTGGAGAAATAAAAATCTTGGTTGGTAGCAAAAGGTTATTCCCAAGTGCCGAGAATTTATTTTGGTGATATTTTTTCTCTTGTTGCCAAGGTAGCTTCTATTAGATTACTTTTATCTATTATTGCTGCTTTTGATTTTAAGGTAGAACAGATGGATGTGAAGACAACATTTCTTCATGGGGATCTAGAAGAGGAGATATACATGAAGCAACCTGAAGGCTTTGCGGTGAAGGGTAAGAAAGAATTGGTATGCAAGTTAAAGAAGTCTATGTATGGGTTAAACGGTCACCAAGGATGTGGTATCAAAAATTTGATACATTTATACAGGGACTTAGCTTTACGAGAAGCAAAGCAGATCATTGTGTGTATTTTAAATTAATTGGTCACTGTGTTATTTATTTGGTCTTGTATGTAGATGATATATTGTTGGTTGGAAATAATGAAGAAATTATCCAGGATTTGAAGACCCAATTGTCCTCCAAATTCAACATGAAATATATTGGTGCTGCAAACTATATTTTGGGCATGGAAATTAAAAGAGATCAGACAAAGAGGAAGCTTTGGTTAAACCAGAGGAAGCATGTGGAGACAATATTGCAAAGATTTAATATGAAGGATAGTAAACCAGTGAAGGTTCCTATTCTTGTAGGTGTAAAGTTATCTGGTGAACAGTGTCCCAAGACATAAGAAGAGGAAGAGGACATGTCGCATGTTCCATATGTAAGTACAAATGGTAGCCTGATGTATGAGATGGTCTGTACTAGACCAGACATTGCACATGCAGTGGGAGTATTGACCAGGTTTATATCAATACCAGGGAAGGAGCACTGGACAATAGTAAAGCAAACTTTCAGGTATTTGCATGACACTAGTGATTATGGCTTGCGCTACAAAGGAATACTAGGATTGGACAGAGTGTTAGATATCCGTGGCTTTCTTGATGCAGACTGGGCTAGAGATCTAGATCAAAGAAGATCTACATTATGTGTTTAACCTATTTGGAGGTGCAGTTAGTTGGATGAGTAAGAAATAATCTGTAGTGGAACTATCAAATACATAGGCAGAATACATGGTAGCCACTCATGTAAGCAAGGAAGTAGTTTGGCTGCGGAGATTATGTTCAAGTATGGGGTTAGTGTAGGGAGATATAAGGATAGACTGTGATAGCCAAAGTGCAATTTTCTTCGCAAAGATCCCTACTTACCATTCAAAGGCAAAGCGCATTAACATTCAGTACACCTTGTGAGGGATATGATAGAAGACAAAAGGGTGTTGCTGGTAAAGGTGGACACTTTGAAGAATACTACAGATGCATTGACAAAATTTGTGAGCTCTAAGAAATTCTCTTGGTGTAGAGAAATAATGGGCATGGCAGGGCTAGATAAATGACTAATCTCTCTTGTGGTCTCTTGTGGAAAGAAAACAACAAGTGGGAGAATGTTGGGTTGTGTTATATTCTTTCCACGTCTAGCCCACGTAGTTAACCGGGGGGTTGGGGCAGGGGGAGGAGCCCCCATTTTGTTGCACCAATTAGGCAGCGAGGGGGTCATAAGCAGGCATTATCTCCCCTATCTAGGGGGTTTTGAGGGGCAAATTTTTTTTGGACACTATATTAAGTTGGGCGGACCTACCTATGGTTTTGTGCATGGTTTTCGCACATGGTTTTTTGGTTCATGGTTTTGGACGCGATTGTTTTCAGGCCATGGTATTGGATGCTTCAGCATGTATAAATATGTATTGTGGCATTAAAAGGAACATAATGAAAAATCAAGCCGCTAGTCCCAGTTTTAGGATCTAGGGGAAATCTCTGTGTATATGTGTTTTATTTGTTATGCTCTCTCATTGTTTATTTTCTACTGTTAGAATTCATATGCAGGTAATTTCTGTACAGAGTTAAAAGCTACATATTTTGCCAGAAATAATGGATATGGATTCAGGCTCAGAAATTCATACTGATTGTACCTCTTCAATCTCAATTGAGGGTGAAACTTGAGGAGTTTCAAGTGCAGATGGAATTGGAACTTTACATGTTGGATATTATGGCCTTGTGGCTCTCCTTATTCTAGGAATTACCTCAGGAGTTACAACTGATAGTTTCCTTTCTTGTCTCTGCAAATTTAACCTTGTAAGCATCACAATTTTACAACCATTAAAATCCTAATTGCACAAACTCAAGCAATCAAGCAACTCAACTTTGAGCTCTAATACCAACTTGATCTATTTTTGTATGATTATTTTTGTTGTGCTAATAACAATTACATATTTATAAACATGTGCTTGCTTCTTGCTTTTTGTCCTAAGTTATACTTAGTTGTTGGTGCTTACAAACAAGTAAATTTCTTTAATCTATATAAGACATTCATGAGAAAAATAGCTTGAAAGATGAATAACGAACAACAAACACGTACATTGTAGCAAACCATCAAAGAGACACATGAACACAGTGTTTTGATGAAGGAGTTCAGCCCTCCTGGGCTACATTTCCTTGGTCTAGCTTCCATGCCTTAGGTCTCTTTATTAGCTCAATGTGGAAAAAATGATGTTCACAAAGCTCTATGGATTTTAATACCTACACCAATGTCTTAAGAAGGTCCAAATTAGCCAAGAACACTTATTTCTGATCTTAATTTGGTTGAATATTGAGCAAGTTATGCTTGATTCAATATTTCCTGGGAAACCCCGCTAAATCTGGAGAGACTCCAATTAAGTCTACCGAAACTGGTAGTTTCCTTCTAATTTGGTGCACCTCCAAATCCGATGCCAACTTAATCCAGAATTTAAGAGAGTTTAACTAAGGCTAAACACAATGTTAAGCGTGATTAGTGATTTGAAAATCACCCTATGAGTGACCTCAGTTGAAGATTTATTAAACAAAAGATATTACAGACCCATGTGCTGGTGTGTGTGTTCTATGTTATTGAAACAACGGATTGATCAGATTGCCAATACACAGAAAATAAATGGAAAGACAGCAGAGAAATACAGTAAGCAACACAAAGACAAAAGCAATTTTTAATATGGAGTTCACCCTATTCTCCAGGGCTACGTCTCTGGTCCAGCTTCAGTGGTGGCCTTGTTTTATTGTGTCTTTCAACAGAGAAATTACAATGCAGGGACTCCATATGAGTTATCCTGAAGCAGATTTTGCTTGGCAGGGTGGTTCTTGGATTCCCCAAACCACTTGGAGTACACAGACTCTTGTTCTTCCTACCAGCTCTGTGACCCTCAGTCTACAGTGGAAAGAGCCAACTGTGATGCTCAATCCGAATAGATTCCTCTATGGGAAGGCTTCATTCTTCAAGCTCTCTGTTGCTCGATGCTACCTGTGGTCAGCTCGGCCCTCTGTCTACTCTGCTTGGCTTTACTACTCTCTGTGCTCAATCCTCCTCTCAAGGTTCATTGTTCACTGTCTCTCTTGGTCGCTTGGACTGCTCTCTTTTTCTGAATCTCCATTCGGCTGTCTCTCTTCATGGCTTTAGCCATTCGACCTCCATGTCTGTTTGGTTCCCCTCCCACCTGCGTTGCTTCGCCTACCATCTGTGTGCTTGGAGTTCCCTGTTCGGCAGCAGCATGAACGCTCGGGAAGTAGCCACGTGTCCTCATTGGAACAGTGCCAGCCTATTTTCCAATTCGTTTCTTTCTCCATCGTGGCTCTCAATGGATTCCAAATCCCCTTAAATCATGTCTTAATTCCCTGTCGATTCCGCTTTTGTCTATCGAGCACAATCTCAGTCGTCCAATCTGGGCTCCTCCAAATCCAACGTCATACGCATGTCGAGTGCGGTTGACTTGCTCGACCGATAACATGCAATCATGGTGGTTTTTCCCTCACCTCCACCACCACACATCGATCATTGAGTGTGATCGCTCCGTTTTCTCCAAAACCTCTTACCGTTCAAGGGTGCCATGATCAAACCACCAGTTTCCAGGTTCTGGGTCCCACCTTCGTACGATGGCAGTTTTCATTTCTCCACCCATGGTCCTCTGGCTCCCAATGTGACCGACTGCTTAAGGCTCTACCATTTCAGCCCTGTTGACCCAGCGATGCGCGATTAGTGCCAAGCGCTAATCACGCATCGAAAATCAACTCCTTTTCCCAATCCGGGGCTCCTAGGGGCTACATTGACCTCCTGCACAGTCTCCATGGGCCTCGGTCAGCGCACTTTGACAGAGGCCCTCGTCGTTCTTCTTGGGTTTCCATGGCCACTGGTTTAAGGTGTTTGCGATTACTATTTTGGATTCTTCAAGGATTTGTTTTGTCCTGATATAGTCATGGTTCTATGACAGTCGTTTATGGATTCGACTCGGATCACGGCCTCCCTAGTGAAAAGCTTTTGGACCACGAAAAGTTGGTTTTTTTTTCTTCTTCAAGCATCGACTAAGTGAGGAAACTACTGTCTCACTTGTCCAATCTCAACCCACTTCACATTGCTCGGCTTCGAACCTTTAAGCCTAATTCTAAGGTATTCCACCTGTCTGCTACTCGTCGTCCTTACCTTCCTATCCAACACTGTATCTTCCTGCAACTCATTAAGATATTCATGTAGCAGGTCATCAACAGAAGGCAATTGACTCTGCTCTTTAGGGTCCTCAATCATTTAGGGTTCAAACAACCTCAAGCAATCTGCATTCACAACTGAGTAGATATGCATGTAAGCTGGCAGATCAAGGTGAAAAGCATTCTCACCAATCTTCTCAAGTATCTTGAGGGGTCCATACCTGATAGGTTTTAGCTTCTTGCCTTCACCTTGCATCCTCTCCTTGCTGATATACAACCAGACTTGGTCTCCAACTTGAAAATTATGTTCCATCCGATGCTTATCATGCCTAGCCTTGTACTTGGTCTAGCTCTTTTCCAGCTTTTCCTGTATTGCCTAGTGGATCTCTTGGATTTGTTCAATGAAGCTAGTTTCTTTGTCCATATCACTGTATCCATCAACCATGGTATCTTTACCAAAGACAAAATCTAAGGGAGACCTTGGTATGAAACCAAAGCAGGTCTCAAAAGGAGATCTCTGGGTAGAAGAGTGTTTGGCTCTATTGCAAACATGTTTCACATAACACAAGTGTTCATCCCAAAGCTTAGGGTGTTTGCTGCAATATCCTCCCAGTAACTGGATCACTGTCTTGTTAACTACTTCTATCTGGCCATCTGTTTGTGGATGAAAAGTTGTGCTTTTCTTTAATTTGGTGTCCATTAGTTCCCACAGACTAGACCAAAACTTTCCCACAAATCGGGTGTCTTGATGAGATATAATAGAAGTGGGTAATCCAAAATGAACCCATACATGTACAAAGAATAATTTTGCAGTTTGTTCAGCTGTAATCTGTTTACTACAAGGTATCAAAATACACATTTTGTGGAACCTATCCACAACAACATATAGATAATCATGACCTTTCCTAGATTTAGGCAGTCGTCCAACGAAATTGATGGAAATGCTTTCCCAAGGGTCAGAATGAACTGGCAATGGAGTGTACAAGCCCAGTTTTCTGTTGCTGGGCTTTCTTTTAGCACACATAGCACATCCCTTTACATATCTAGAAACTGTCTCACTCATTCTTGGCCAATAGGAGAACCTTTGCAGCTGTGCAACTACTTTACTTACCCAGAGTGACCTAATATCAGAGAAGTGTGTGCTTCCCTAATTATCTTTGCTCTCTCAGTTTGTGGAATAGAGAGTTTCCCATAATGATATAAGAGTCAGTCCTTCACATGATAGTCCAATTCTTCTACTCTTTTGCCTTCACTCAAAGTTGCATATACATCTTTAAAGTCCATATCCTGAGCATACTGTTCTATGTAGCTTTCATGTAGCACAGAATTATGCTTAAGTATGGTAGATGAATTTATAATGGGTCTAGATAACATGTCTGCAACCTTGTTATGTATGCCCTTTTTATATCGGATGAATAAATGAAACTATTGTAGAAAACCCATCCATCTGTAATGTCTTGATTGTTGCAACTTAGTTTGGGAGTGTAGATATTGAAGTGGCTGATGATCAGTATGTATTACTGTTTCTTTGCCCATTAAGTAATGTTTCCACTTTTTCACACTCTGAACTAATGCATTCAATTCCTTATCATATGTAGGATAGTTGACTACTGCAGGATTAAAAGTCTCAGAATGATAAGATGTGGGTTTACCGTGTTGTGTTAACATTGCTCCCATGGCATAGTCAAAGGCATCAGTTTGGATATCAAATGGTCTTTGTAGATCTGGCAATGCTAGTACAGGTGTTGTACTAATTTTTTCTTTCCAGGTGTCAAAGGCTTTCTGTTGTTTGCCTCCCCACTGAAGGACCTTGTTCAATCCTGTCAAAGCATGTAAGGGAGTTGAAATTGAGGAAAAATTTGAAATGAACTTCCTCCAATACTGTGCTGCTCCTAAGAAGCTTCTCACTTCTGTAGCAGACTTGGGTTTAGGCTAGTTTACAATGACTGCCACTTTAGAGGGATCTATTTTCAATTCACCTCCCCCTACTATATGACCCAAGTAATTTAGAGAGGTTTTGCCAAATTCACATTTGGAAAGTTTAACATAAAGTTTTTCTCTTTTCAAAACATGTAATGTCTGCTTAACATGCTTTAAATGTTCTTCCCACATTTTACTATAAATCATAATGTCATCAAGATACACAATAACAATATCATCAAGAAAAGGTCTGAGTACATCATTCATTAATCTCATGAAAGTAGTAGGGGCATTGGTCACGCCAAAAGGAATAACCAGCGATTCATACAATCCCTGCTTTTTTTTTAAAGCAGTCTTCCATGCATCTTGCTCTTCAACTCTGACCTGATGGTATCCACTGTGCAAATCCGGCTTGGTCAAATAAACAACTTCCTTCAATTGATCTAAAAGATCATCTATGTGAGGAAGGGGATAACGATTTTTTATCATTATTTTATTCAGTGCTCGATAATCAATGCATATTCTCCATGAGCCATCTTTCTTTCTCACCAAAACGATTGGTGACCCACTTGGTGATGTGCTAGGCCTGATGAACCCTTTCTTGAGCAACTCCTGCACCTGCTTCTTGATTTCAGCATTCTCTAAGGCAGATAACCTGTACATCCCAATGTTAGGCAAAGGAACATATTGGTTCAAAATAATATCATGTACTATTCCCTTTTTGGGTGGCAAACCTTGAGGTTCTTGAAACAAGATATCATACTCTGAAATAATCTTTTCTATATCAGCTTGCTGATCAGAATTAGAGCCCTCAAATACATTGGTTTTATCAGTTTTCTTTTCCTTTACAACCATTAGTAAGAACTGTTTGCATGAATTTATCATTCTTTTCATCTGTCCTGAGTTTATGAGAGTATAATTATTCTTGATCTTATGAGCTCTTACAAAGTATTTGATTCCGTCTTTAACAAGTAGATACTTGTTCTTGGCTCTATAGAAAATAGCCTTTCTATCATACAAGTAAGGACTTCCTAAAACAATTCCACATATATCCAAAGGAATTATATCTAACTCAACCTCATCTACAAATGTTGACCCAAAAGAAAACTTGACTTTGCACTGTCTAGTCACTTGTAGTTGTGCTTTATCATTCAACCCTCCTAATGGGTATGGCTTCTTATGAGGTGTAGTTGCTAATCCCAATTTCTTTACAATTTCTTCAGAAATCAGATTTACTTGTGAGCCACTATCAAACAAATTATCAATCTTCTGATTTTTGGAAACAACTCGAATATGGAAAAGCTCATGCCTTTTTCTTTCATGTTCTTCATTAATAACAGACTGAGCAGAATTACTAGTAGATGCTTCAGAATTCTTACCTTTTATACATGTGGCTGCAATGATTGTTTCATCTCCCGAGTCTGACCCCAAATCTTTCTGAATAGCTGCAGCAGTCTTCTTCTTCTTGCCCTTGGACTTCTTAGGTCTCAGCTCTAGATGCAGAATCCAATAGTGCTCATCATCATGCCCCTCCTTTTTACAGTGAGTGCATGAGGCTTTTCCTTTCTGTGCAGTGTTAGCCTTCCTTGCTTTCCACTTCTACTTTCTTTTCTCCTTGCTCTTGCTTACAGTGGGTTGGGATGGTCCCCCAACTTCTGGATTTACATTCTTTCCTCTAGCTTCTAGATGAGTAGCTTGTACAGATACCTCATCTATACTAGTGGGATTAAACATGAGGATGGCATGCCTCATGTAGCTATGTAGAGCACCAATGTACTTCAAAAGAGTTTCTGGTGAGTCTAATGAAATACCCAACAACAGTGCTCTCTTTTTGAACTCTTGAGTATACCCTTGTACACTTTGCCCTTTCAACTGCCGAAGAGTTTGCCAACTCATCATGGCTTGTTGCATGTAGGCCAATGGATAGAACTTTTTTCATTGCAGTAACAAATTCACTCTAGGCAAAGATGGTCTTACCATGCTTCCTCATATCAGCTTGGGTTCTGCCTTCCCACCATACCAAGGCAGTGCCTCCTTGGCGAAGGCTTTCCAGCTGAATCTTGCTCTTGTCTGAGTCTATATTTTGTACTCTACAATACACATCAATTTGTCTTATCTAGTTGTCCAGCTTTTCAGCATTTAGCTCTCCATCATATATAGGCAAATCAAATTTAACATCTAACTTAATAAAAGATGCCTTCTTATTATGCACAGGGCTACTAGGAGGTGTAGGGAAGCTTTCTTCTTTCCCCTTTCCTTTGGAGTTGTCATGGGAATGAGATTCATATTCTTCTTTATCTTGTTTAGAGCCTGATGAATCTTCACCCTTATGCCTTCTAAAGTCCCTATACATTTCTTCTACCATGGACTTTATAGCTAGGAAACCTTCTATGAATTGAGAGTCTGGCCCTATAGAACCTTCTTCTGACATTGTCTTTCGAGAATAAAGTCTCCCAATTTCAGGATTAGTTTCCACCAAATCTCCGTCTCCTAATTTGAGCTTTGATCTAGTGAATATTCACAGCTAAACCAACACAAGCTTGTCTAAACTTACAACCTAGAGCTCTGGTACCACTTGATCTGAAATTCACCCTATGGGTGACCTCAGTTGAAGATTTATTAAACAAAAGGTATTACAGACCCATGTGCTAGTTTGTGTGTTCTGTGTTATTGAAACAACAGATCGATCAGATTGCCAATACATAGAAAATAAATGGAAAGACAATAGATAAATACAATAAGCAATAGAAAGACACAAGCAGTTTTTAATAAGGAGTTCACCCAATTCTCCAGGGCTACATCTTCGGTCCAGCTTCAATGGTGGCCTTGTTTTATTGTGTCTTTCAGTAGAGAAATTACAATGTAGGGACTCAATATGAGTTCGCCTGAAGCAGATTTTCCCTCGCAGGGTGGTTTTTGGATTCCCCAAGCCACTTGGAGTGCACAGACTCTTGTTCTTCCTACCATCTCTATGACCCTTGGTCTACAGTGGAAAGAGCCAACTGTGATTCTCAATCCAGATAGATTCCTCTATGGGAAGGCTTGATTCTTCAAGCTTTCTGGTGCTCGATGCTACCTATGGTAAACTCGGCCCTCTGTCTCCTTTGCTTGGCTTTACTGCTCTCTGTGCTCAGTCCTCCTCTTAGGGTTCATTGTTCACTATCTCCCTTGGTCACTTGGACTCCTCTCTTTTTTTGAATCTCCATTAGGCTGTCTCTCTTCATGGCTTTAGCCATTCGACCTCCATGCCTGTTCGGTTCCCATCCTGCCTGCGTCACTTCACCTACCATCTGCGTGCTTGGAGTTCCCTTTTCGGCGTCAGCATGAACGCTCGGGAAGTAGCCACGTGTCCTCATTGGAACATCGCCAGCATGTTTGCCGATTCGTTTCTTTCTCCATCGTGGCAGTCAACGGATTCCAAATCCCCTTAAATCATGGCTTAAATCCATGTCGATTCCACTTCTGTCTATCGGGCGCAATCTCAGCCGTCCGATCTGGGCTCCTCCAAATCCAATGGCATATGTACGTTGAGCACGGTTGACTTCCTCGACTGATAACACGTGATCACGACAATTTTTCTCTCACCTCCACTGCCACCGTCAATCGCTGAGTGTGATCGCTCCATTTTCTCCAAAACGTCTTACCGTTCAAGGGCGCCTCGATCAAACCACCGATTTCCAGGTTGTGGATCCCAACTTTGTACGATGGCACTTTTCATTTCTCCGCCCATGGTCCTTTGGCTTCCAATGTGACCGAGTGCTTAAGGCTCTACCATTTCAGCCATGTTCACCTGGCGATGCGCGATTAGCACCAAGCGCTAATCGCGCATCGAAAACCAGCTCCTTTTCCCAATCTGGGGCTCCCAGGGGCTACATCGACCTCCTGCGCAGTCTCCATGCGCCTCGGTCAGCGCACTTTGACCAAGGTCCTTGTCGTTCCGTGCCAGCTACCATGGCCACTAGTTCAGGGTGTTTTCGATTACTGTTTTGGATTCTTCGAGGATTTGTTTCGTCCCGATATAGTAATGGTTCTATGAAAGGTTTTTATGGATCCGATTTGGATCAATTAGCACTAAGCGCTTGTCCATCTGTCGGCCCTTGGTCATGCTCTTGTGGTCGCATGGGGAGGGGGCTTGCCCGCAACATTGGCTTCCCTCCTTTCCACTCCTTCATACATACAACAATGTTTAAATATAAATTTGCAGAAAGGTTTTTCAAATATTCCATCAGTGGTCCAATGGCAATGGCCTGGTTGGGGAAGTCATGCCTCCAAACCCGCCTCCGCCCAACCCATATATGTTTTTTCCATATTAAAATATATGTGCCATTCATATATATTTCAATGCCAAGCTTTGGACTTACCATGATATAGTATTTGACATTTAAATTTCACCATGGCATTATATATATATATATATAAGAGCTATATAATATAAATAATAATTATATATAATATTTAATAATATTTAAATAAAAAATAAATTTAAATTCCACCTTGGAGTTAACTAGGCAAATTCCCCTTCACACAACCACACTCGTGGATCCGAAGGTGACACTTGTCACAGCCCCATTGGGAAAAAACTGAAGAAGATTCCCATTTTTTATTGGACTTCTTACTAGACTACCATGTCATCATTATGTCCCATTCTCTAATTTTTTTAGTTATTTAGGAAAACGAACAACAGGCCTTTTATCCTTCATCCAGACTTGTGTTTGGTGAAATGAATTGCATTGTGAATTGTCTTGATGGGATAGACGGAGTCATACAATTTTCGAGTAAATATGAGAGTTTTGATTTTTGAGCTAAATAATGAGCACCTGATCAATTCTGGTTTAAGAGCATCTCCATACTCTAAAGGCCATGGAAATACCAGGTATGTTAATTAAAAATGACATGTCGAAGGCGTTCGAATAAATCAGTTGGAAATTTATCTATCATATTCTCTCTATTTTTCGATTTAATGAGCTTTGTATCCAATGGGTCATGTCTCTAATATCCAAGGTCTTCATCTTTGTCCTTATAAATGGTGCCCCCCCCCCCCCCCCCCCCCCCCCCTTTTCACTCACTAGAGGGATCTAGCAAGGGGATCCTATCTCTCCTTAGATATGCCTTTTAGTTGGATAAGGGCTAGGTTGGCCTCTTAATCAAGCCTTAGCCTCTGGCAAACTTCGTGGCCTTCCTCTCAGTTCTGATGCTCTACATTCTTCCCATCAACAATTTTTAGATGACACAATTTTAATGGGAAAACCTTCCCTTAAAGAAGCACTAGAATTGAAAAAACTTATGGATCTCTTCTCTTTATCCTCTGGGACCTCTATCAATGGAACCAAATCCTAAATATTATTTTTCAATACCCTACTGGAAATGAGAACCCATATTTCCCACCTTATGGGCTTGAAAATAGGTGCCTTGCATTCTACTTATATGGGGGCTCCCTTAACTTCCAACCCCCTAAAGCTTTTGTTCTGGGAAAACCTTATCCTCAAATTTGAATCCAATCTCTCATCTTGGACATTGAGGGCTCTCAATTTTGCAAGTAGGCTGACTCTTCTGAAGTTAGTTTGGTAATTTATGCCCACTTATTTTCTCTCCACTTTGGCTACTCCAAATGTAGTTCTTAGTAAACTTCGCATCATCCAACATTCATTCCTATGGGGGGGAAGCAGCAGTGGAAAAAAATGGCCCTTAGTGGCTTGGGATAAGCTATGATTTCCTAAAACTTATGGAGGCTTTGGCCTTAGAGATCCGCAGATTATGAGTCAGGTACTCTATGCCAAAGTTTGGTGGAGATGGATAAAAGGCCCCTCTTCTCAATTGGGGTAGTATTGGCCTAACAAGTGTGCTACTGGAATCACTACTAATCAATTAGTTAGATCCTCCAATATATTGCTAGGTTCGCAAATCTGGAACTCAGCATGTCACAACAAAACTCTAGTACATGAACACAATTATGGGAGGCATGCAATGTAAAATCTACTCTATTTTGGGAGGATTCCTAGAGCGAGTGGCCAAAACTCTCTTCTGTTGCCCAGCTAAACTCTTTAAAATATAATCTCACGAGTAGGGGAGCTCTAGTGCTTTACGATTTTTGGACCGAGCAAGACCTTCACACTAGGTGGAGAAAATGGAGTGTTTCACCCCCCTCCTATCTTTAGACCTCGCAAAGGCTTGTAAGTTGATATCAGAACACATAACCAATCATAACATTGAGCTACATGAGGGAAATGATGTGTGTAGCTGGGGATATCGACCCTCAGGTAACTTCAACATTAAGGACCTAAGGCAACTATGAATCAAAAATATTCTCATTGGACACAAATTTATCCATTCCTTTGGTTGCTGCTTGAACCAAAGACACTCACCTAGGATAAATTGCATAAGAAAGGATTCATAGGAGCCTCAAGTTGCCATCTTTGCTTCTTGAAAGAGGAGAATTATGATAATCTCTTTCTTGATTGTGATTACGCAAAAGAAATATGGATGGATGTGCATCGTGCCTTTGGCATTCTTACTCAAGGCTCGACTAAGATTAAGGAGCTTCTAGTCAATTGGATAGCAACTTCATACTCCACTCCTATTTGAAATAGAGCCTAGGCTCTGTTGCCGGGTTTTATTCTTTGGTACCTTTGGAAGGAAAGGAAGTATAGGATCTTGAAAGACTCCTCCAGAGGACAAGGAGTAGTTTTGGGTCAAAATCTACAGATGTGGAATGAAACGATCGATCTTGCCGTCTAGGATTCCAAGGATTGGGAGTGTGGTGAGTCTGAAAAATTCTTCTTATCCAACCTTGGGTTGAAGGCTTTAAAGACAAGGAAAACTAACAAACAAGCTCTAGTAGGGAAGACAAGTATTGTTGAATGGTCCCCACCACCATTTGGTTTGTTAAAAGGAATTTCGATGGAGCTTCCAAGGGCAACCCCAACTTGACTAGCTATGGAGGTGCCTTCACGAATGAGAAAGGAGCCATTTTTGCATATATATATGGGGAAAATTAGGAGTTACAACAAACAACGCAACAAGGCTTTGGGGACCAGAACAAGGTTTAAAATTAGCCCAGCAACTTCACTTCCACCAACTCGTAATCATTGGGAACTCAGAGCTTATCATCACGGTCCTTAAAAAAAATCAATGAGGCACTCCCCTTCAAAAAAATTGTCAATAGGTGGAGGCTTGAATGCAAGATGGAGCAAGTAAGGCTCTAACACAAATAGAGGGAACTCGTCTGCTGCATATTAAGCGTGAAGGGAATATGCTGGCACATTGGCTAACAAACATAGGATTGTGTTTGAATAAAGCTTTCTGGGGAACTCAATGGTCAAGGAACGTCCTGCATCTGCTAAGGGCAGCGTGTCATGCAATCAGAACTAGTGATTGTCCGCCAATGTCCAGGGAAAGATCAGACCTCCGTGAGAGGTCAATGCAGAAATCGAACATCACCACCTATTGCAGGATTTGCGAGGTCTCACGTTATCTTGCAATTGCTATGCTATTAAAGATTCAGGGTTATGAAATACTTGATTGTGAGTTTAACATTTGTACCAATTCGGAATTTGGAATGTGCTATATCATATATCGGAGACTAGAAGGTGAGACTGGCATTTTCTTCATCTTGAATGGCCTTCCTACGCTGATCTGATTTGGTTTCCCATGGATAGGCCAACTGTATCATCGCAAAAAATATATCCTACCACTCTGCAGTAATATTAAGACGAACTTCATACTAAAAAATAGAATATAAATATTGGAATTAGTCTTTGTTATTTTAGTTTGTCCCATCCCCGTAGTTAAATCACTTTCACTAGTTAAATCACTCTCACTATTGAGAAGTTACACGTTAGATTCTCCCCACATTCTTTTTTGGTGGTTGAGCTGGTAAAAAATAGTCCTTTTGAGTAAAGATTCAATAGACATAACACTAACGATGAACCCCCATATATATATATATATATCATTAAAAAATTATATTAAATATATATATTTAATAATTTTAATAAAAAATATCTATACTTTAAAAAAATTTACATTATTATTACTAGTGATAAAATTCAAAATAAATAAATAAACAAAATAAAATTTTCTACCACTCAAAAAATTATGATAAAAACATGACACTATCGACTAAGTTATATGATAGATATTGGACATGAATGATTTACTTAACTTAATTGAATCCCAAAAAATGATATCTATGATAGATATTGTTTAAATGATTAGTGTGGCTGGCAGAAAGATGTAAAGGCTTATGCCGCTGTGCCATCGACGTTGACGTGCTTGATGTTATTGGAGCCTATTTATTCAAATCTACCTATTCACGCGCAGAGTAGGTGAGAAAAGTACTCCAACCCTCACAATTATTTCCTATCATGACTATGTTGACCTTGATGGTCTCTCGCACCCTAAATATCCGAATAAATTCAAGGACAGAACAGACGAATTAATAAGAAAACTATGATGTGCATTATTAAACTAAATTTCCTTGCGTACTCAAAAAAAGTTTCGCTGAAGGGTAAGGTATCTTCTTGTGTGGCACTAAATACAGAGTTGGCATTGTGCATGACATAGCACCATTTCCTTCAAGAAAGTCGACGAGGGGAAATATGATATCATCCGAGAATTATTCAAAATTTTCTGTAAACAGTTGAGTTGTTAAAGAGTCTGCTTTCATTATATTGCCATTGCATCCCTCATGTGTAACGGAACATATTGTGGAACGAAACGCCAATTATTGTTACAAGCCTTTTCAATTACTATTAATATCAGATGCTTTAAGTGGAAACCCTATAAGTTGAATGCCATGAGATTGACAAGATTATGACTACACGATGTCTTTTTTAAAAAATAGTTTTTGCATTTACACGTTAATTACACCCAACGACAACTTTACAAAGCTAATTTTTAGCATCCCTGGATGATCTCAATCAATCACACCTAAGATCGATGTGCGATTAGTCTTCATCATCTTTGGAGGACCTCAATGCCCACCTAATTTAAAAAATAAATGTCTATCATCATCTTTAGAGAATGCCATTTGGAATGCCAAATATGTGAAATCAAATTAGATATATTTTTTAATATCCGTTTTATTTTTAAATTTTTTTAAAGAGAGGTATTGAGATAGTGGCATTTATTATGATTTAGATATCATATTAATAGTATGAATGGTTATAATTATCAACTATATATTGGTTTATTATTATTTTTGGAGGAAAGCTACGCCACTGGAGTAATCTATCACTATGCATTTTCGCTTTTGTTAATATTTATAAGTTTTAAAACATTAAAGTGTTTTTAATTAAAAAAATGACACTTAAGTTTAAATAAATAATTTTAAATTAGAACACGATTAATTTTAAATTATTTTAAAATTAAAATATATACTTCTTATAGGTAATAAAAAAATAAAAATATTAAATAAATTAACATTAAAAAATATATAATTAAAATAATAATTTATATTTAATGAAAAATAAAATTATTAAAGAAATCAATATTAAAAAAATTATGGTTAAAATAATAATTTATATCAAATACGTATTATAAAAATTTCTAATACTAAAAAAAACATTTTACTGTAATTATAACACAATGCACAAGAAGGTATCCATTACTATTGCAATTCATAATACAAACTTAAATATAAATACTATTTTTAATACATAATATTATAACATTATAACACGCTATGAAAAATTAGTCTTGCAATTTAAAATTGATTCGGTCAAGATTGTCACATTTCAGAGAAACATGGGTGGAGTGAGTTTGTACATTTCATATATAAACATGTCAAGTTTGTGAACCTTATACTATAGACATTGTTTACAAAGCTAATGTTTCTGATATTAGTTTTCATAAGTTTTCGGAATATTTCAATGTTTCTGATATTAGTTTTCATGAGTTTTCGGAATATTTCACAGTTTTTGCGTTTACTATTTATTATTATTATATATATTTGAAATAATTTTTCTTTAATATTTAGGTTTATAAGTGTTTGTTATCAAATAAAAAAATTTAATGTTAATTTAATTATTGTTATTATAAAGTAGATAATAAATACTAAATAAGTATAAAATATTTTAGAATATTCTTAATAGTAGTTGTAGTTGTGGATTTGAAGAAAAGATGTACCAAATCCAAGTATTCCTCTGGAGCTTGGTTGCAACCTAAAAAGTAGCCCACAAACAATTAGATTGGTTAGAAATAAAACATAAAGACACATGCGATATAACTAAATGAGAAAAAAACCGCGAGACAAGAAGACAATGAAGAAGAACTCGAACAAACTAAAACTCAAGAGAATAGGAAACAAATCCTCTTAATTAGTTCTTGTATGAAGATCTAATAGTACCTATTTAGAGGAACTTAAGGGAGTTTTGGTGAGCAATGGCTCTCTCAAACACTCCAAAAGGAGGTTCTCTTCCCTCAATCTAATGCAAAACACCCTTCTCTCAAAGAAGCCAAACAACATCCTCTAATTGTGAATTTTCTCAATGCAAATGATGTTGATTTCACTAGCAACTTTGGTAGCATAACCTTGCTCCAATTTCTCACTTTTCTCAGCTCTAATTTGTTTGATATTTATAGGCTCAAGATCAATAAATGGCTCTCCATGGCCCATTAATGAAATTAAGATAGGTAGGATATGTGAGGAGTTCTTTGGAGACTCCATAACTTCCATTTAGGATTGAAATGAATCGAAAATAGGTTGTTGAGTCATGTGTTGTTAGATAAATTTGGCTCATTCAATATGATGTGGTCCAAAGATTACTAAGTTATCACTTTGGTAGATCCATGCAACTATTGAAGATACATCTCTAGGCATTTCTGCAAAATTTGTTTGGCATCCTTACATGGTTTGATTTTTTATTTTATCCTAAAAAATCTTTTGATTTTTTGTTCTTCATGATACTTACAATGTTAATTCATACACCTATACATATTGTTTCTTTTGAGAATAGCCATACTTGTACAATTTTCTATGATAATGATACTCAGGGATCAAAGGTTGAAATTTATCTCAAAAGTACTTATATACTTTCTACCATTCTAATTAAATTGATTAATTAATAAAAGGTGACATGAATGTGTCTTACGTGAAATGAATTAAGGTTTTTTGGACATGATGTATTGATCAACCATGATAAGTTACGAATCTCCATGGATAGTTGGTGGTAAATATAGATGATTAAGGATTATGTTACAATTTTTTTCATAAATTAAATGTTTAACTCATATATTAATTCTTTTAATAATAACCAAAATACGAATAATTAAAATGAAGTTATGATTTTTTTTTTAATTTTGGTAATGTGATATCTATCATGAAGGAAGTGCCTTGAGGCTCATTAGTCCATGCAAGACTCTAAGAATAAATTTCTTGTTGACCAATATTAGTTTAGCATTGACCAATACAACTTATAATGTTTAACTTTGAAAAATAAATATTTACATTTCAAGATCATTTAAAAAACCAATTTTCAAACCTCTAATTGGGTCATTACTTGAATGTCTCACTGCATCTTTAGCACAATCTAATTCCATGTGGATAGCTATCTTAGATATTTTATGCCATACTTTATGGATATTGTTGCAATATTTGTATATGATTTTTACATATTTGTGTACTAATTTTTTATTAGTATGCTTTGCAGGAGAACCATCCAATAGAAAAATACTTGAAACGATCTCCTACTCATGTAAATAGCATATTTAGGATCACTTACTTCACAACATAGGTTAGGTAAGTCTTGGGATGGAAGGAAGGCTAGGGGTGCTCTATGTCCCCAAGGAAGTTAAACTTTGAGAGTATTCATGGGGCATATGATGCATTACAAATAATCCAAGTGACACTTATACCCTCTATGTGGAGATTCAATTAGCCAAAGAAAAGTAACTTCTTCCATTATTTTTAGGAGTCTCCATCCTTCTTATTGAACATTTGTTGAAGGGATCAACTCTAACGGAAAAAAATATAAGCCTTATCAAAAGAATAAGGAAAGGAGTGGAATGGTTATCTTCAATATATATGTCCATGTTATAAGTGATTTCAATAAAGATGAGGTCAGCTTTTCTAATGTAGGGTGTATATTAAGATTGAGAGATTTCAAAATAAATGGCGAAATTTGACCTTCTCAATCAAGGATTGCATTACCAATCAGTTACAGTAAGAGATGTAAACTTTGTTTTATGTTGTGTCAGTTTTTTAAAGTATATACCTACAAAGCCCTACTTGTGTTTGTCAAATTTGGAGTTTATGCGGAAAAATTGAAGTTTTTCTAGATAAGAAGGCTTGGGATTTTTTTTGAAGGTATGCATATGTACTATCTGATGTATTTGTTTTCATCTATGCACAGACTTGCATATAAATTCAAAATTTTGATTCTGATTAAAAAGGAAAAGAATACAAATATTTGAATAATTACATAGGAATGAGATGTAAATAAATATACGTTACCATGAGATACTTCCCATGATCCTTTATGTTTCCTCCAACATTTATGTAGAAGTAAAATTGTAAATGCCTAGAATTACTAGTGCTGACTAACCAAAAATATTTATGTAAGTCCTTCTACCTAAGTAAGTAATTAACTTATCTAATTCACATCTTAATTTATTAGTTCATGTCAAAAAAACATTATAGGATTCGATTTGTGTACTGATCGTTATTAACTTAGCATTCAACAATGTAGGTTATGATTTTTTATGCAATTTTTCCAAGAGCATGAATTCTAAATTGAGTGGGAGGGACTAAGCTTCTGCTTAACACTTGTTATGAATGGAGACCTATCGGTGTTTACTAGCTATTTAATTTATATTGTTGCACTTGTTAAATAGTAGGGAAAATTAAGATAATTTCGATATTAAATTAATAGTGGGGAGAGTTACCAATAACATTCGTATATTTATTTATCATCATTATTCAAGGAAAAGTATTATTTGAAAAAAGTTTCTAGTAATTTCTAAGAGGATAGATTTTCTTTCAAATATATTGTCTTCAACCATTAACTTATTTTTTCATTCATTAATTTTTTTTTACTAAATACAAATAATTGTATACAATATTTCTATTTTCTCAAAATAACATCATAAAAAACCGAAGATAATTGTTTAGATTGAGACCAGTCATATTTTTCCACAAGGGAAAAAAATAACTAAAAACTCACAAAGTTATAAATATCTGAAAATTCAAATACTATCTACTGCTACTTACATAAGTATTTAAATAAATTGTTCTACTATGTGTAAAGTATTAAGGCAAAAGGTTGGATGAAACATCAAGTATCCGATGAAGTGACTACGGTCAGATCTTGGGTGTTTATACCTGCTGGAGATAGAGGCTCAAGGCCACACTATATATATATCCCTCTAGGTGGGCCAAACAAGCATCTAGGATTACAAGACAAGAGCATTGGTTACATTGGACTCGATGAATTTCTTTTAGACCGTAGATGGTATCATTATGGTCCTTCCACCTTTCCTTTGTGACCTTGCCTAGGAGAATCTCCATTTGGGGAAATTTTAGGGGCTAATATTTGCAACTGGGCTAATTTTCCATGGTTTTTACAAAAAAGATTCACTAAATTCAGTAAAAAAAAATTCTTTTGAAAATTATTCACCCAAAATCTTTAGTATAAAACTATTTTACCCTTAAAAAAACGAAAATTGTATATAGATTCTGTATAAAATTTTATATATTTGAATATTTTTACAAATTTATCATCAAACATTTTAGAGATTCCATATTATGGACTAGTGAGATTCTCCAAAGTTTTCAAAAATTTAAGATAAATTTCCAACCTTAAAGTTTTCCTTCATCTTCATTTTCTAGTGAAGGGTAATGAAATTAAAATATTTACTCTATTGTTCCTTGGTATACCTAGGCTTAGGAACCCAGTTGACTATTTTGTCTTCGATTTTGGAATCAAAGTTTGTTTGGTGGTCATTTGTAGTCAAGGCTACATGTTGGAAAAATTCCTCTTGGATATATAGAACAGTGGAAGATTGGAATAGGGTCGCAATGTCCAGAGCATGTGATTGACCCCAGACCGGCCCTAAGGGCCTTTGCCTAAAGACCCATGGACATAACACATCCATGGGAGAGGAATGGTACTCAGAGATAAGAAAGAGTAGATTAAGGAATACCTCCAGTTAACAAAATGTTAATGAAACAGGTTGATAGGATCGCTAGTAGTGATAACATAAAATTAACAATTAGCTTCCAAAAGGGTATAGATTATAGCTTAAGAAGTTATGATAGAGGATAAGAAAAAAAATAATAGCTCCAAGAAGGGTCCACCATCCATAAAATCCTTGTCACATTAATGATAGTACATACCACTAAGAAAATTTGTAAACCATGATCCAAATTCCACCACGCAAAGACTAGAAAATTGAAAATGTTGTAGTGATTGGAGATAAAACAAATTACCCCACAATAATTGAAACAGTGGGCTTAGAAATGCTTCATCCAAAGGTTGAATCCTTTTTAGTCACCTCCTACAATGGTTTTATTTCATGTTTTCACCATTGTTGACATCCCAAAGGTCACTCCTAAGCTATTATCTCCATCCGTGAAGGGTCGACACTAGGTATATGTACTAAAGTTCGATTTTGTAGGAGCCAATACCATCGTGAAGGTGAATTATCATACAACTAACATCATGGGAGAAATGTTCCTCCTACAGCAGAGACGAACCACATGCATGACAAAGAAACATACGGGCATTACAGGTAGGTAAGGTCTCCACAAAACCAACATGATGGGGGAAATATCACACATATTGAGGGTGAATGTCACAAGTGCTACAAAAGAACGTTGAGCCACAACTACTAGGTAGGGAGGTAGGAGAAATGATACAAGATATCATGTCAATATGAAGGGAATATATGATGGTTAAAATGTGTGGTTTCTTGGGGTGGGATAGACATCTCATCCCTTCTTTAAAATGTGATAGGATACAGTGGAATATAAAGTCCCCTCCTTTGTTGGCACATATTTCAACACCTTAATACATAATATAAACATTTTTAGGATATACTAAAATTAATATCTTTTTCTCTTTTGCTAATGCAAGAGTCATAGCTTCAATTCATTAATAAAGTACAAAATATACAACAATCAACAAGGAGTTGTAGACCAAGGAGGAGACCCTCAAACTCGACAGTGAATGAGCCCAAGGCCATATCCCCCACCTGGAAGACCCTACCTCTAATTTTTTTTTTAAAAGTCAAAAAACGAAGAAGAAGCCTGCAGCGGAGCCAAAACAACAAGCCTTTCACATGATACCAAAGCCTCCCGACAAGAAGAGGAGCAAAAACTCTAACCGCTAACTCCCAAACATGCCGCCTTAAAAGTCACTGTTGTTGAAGAACCCGTCGACCCAATCCAACGACAGAGGACTAACTCACCCAATAGAAAAGTGGAAACTTACTCGCCAATCCGTCCAACTTGCACTATCAATCGGAGCTGTCGATCTGCCTCTCTTGATCCAACGGCAGAGGTTCATATCGCGACGACCAAAATGCTAAACTTTAGCTTACGATGAGGGATGTATTTTGGCTGACCCCACCACCATGTTTAACCTATTGTATGGGATCGCTTCCAAAATGAAAATACCGCTTACCTCTAGCGAGGCCCGCGATCGCCGGAAAATAGCCCCCAACCCGATATAACATTTACGGGCAGATAATCCATGGTAATACGGCTGCAATATGCTCCCATGGACCCACCAACTAGCTCGATCGATACACACGGTTGATCCTCTACACAAAATCCTACGGTTGAGGAACATGTTGCTCCGATCAACATCACCGAACATTAGCGTGCTATCAGAGTGATATTTCTTCTGGCCTCTCTACCATGCGGTATTCACTGAATGGGATCGCTGCAAAATAGGGAAAAATGCTTCCCACTCACGAGGCTTATGATCATCCCCAAACTTCCCAGTCGTGGTATTCCGATCAAAGGTGAAAGAGTCAGGGTTTCGGGGATGCCACATGATCCTTGCTTCCAATCACACGCATTATCTACTTTACCTATGCCATTGTGAGGGGAGGCATCTGCCATCCTGCCTGAAACCCAGAGAAATAAAGCTCCCACTTTACCACCACTAATAATCTGTTTGAGCAAACTGTTCCAAACAACAAAGATCCTCCGATCATTATCATCCACAAGCATAACACTCGCTGGGTAATCAAACATGTACACTCCGTTGATCATGACATTTCTAAGTCATCTATGTTCTCCTCCATGGCCCTGCTCTGAAACACAAACCATTCTTCCTTAGCCTATTTGTGGCACTTCGCTTTTAACCTATTCGGAGGGATATCTTGCCATTTCATTGCAAACCTATTTTCTGTGCAATTCACTCCTTGATTAGATAGAAGATCCGCCAGTTTATTGGTCGATCTGCGTACATGTTTAAAATTAACTGTGTGGAGGCTCAAAAGGTGGTTGTGGATCCGTTGAAAGATCTGAATTACCCTCTAGTTCCTTGAGGCCTTTTCCGGCACGGTACCCCAACTGATTCTCTTAACTGAGTTAATGATTAACTCAGAATCCGCTTCCACAATCACATTGTGTCGATTATCCTGAATCATGAATTATAAACAATGCTCCATAGCCATAACTTCTACCATGTTATTGGTGGCTCTCCCAAGGTGACCATGGAAAATGAACAAGATATCTCCTCTTTCATCTCTTAAAATCTCTCCATGACCAGCAGTACCCGGGTTCCCCTTTGAGGCGCCATCAATATTAAACATTACAAAACCCTTAGGGGGTCGCTGCCAAAAATCAAGCTCAGAGTCTCTAATTCTTCCTTTCCAAGCCCTGAGGAATGAGACCCTGCAACCCTAGCTATTGGAGAATCCTCAAATCTGGAGCCAAAGGTGGATTCTTAGGGAGATTTCGGACTATAGTACCCACAGTCTCCTGAAGTTGTTTTAAGATCTGATCCAAAAGGTGAAGGGCTGGTTTTTTTACGTCCTTGAAGGTTTTATTGTTCCTTTCTTTCCAAATATTCTAGATAATGAAGCTTGGCGTAAGAGCCCAAGCTGAATCTAGGACTTCATTATTCGAAAAATTACTTCTCTACTTGTTAAGGGTATTGATGATGGTTCCTCTATCTCTATCTGGCTGTTGGAGAATGGTGGCAAAAGAATCCCACAGCCTGGAGGTAATGTTGTAGTTGTTGAGGAGGTTCTCCATAGTTTCTTCTTAAGTTTCACAAAGCTGGCATCTAGAGGGTTGCAAAGCTCCTCGCTTCAGGATGTTGTCCCAAGTCAAAATATTCCTATGTTGGACCAGCCACATGAAAAGTTTAATTTTCATCCAAGCTTGATGCCTCCAAAGTCATTGCCACACTACGTTCTAAGCCTGAGAGGCCAAGCCAAGGAGAATAAATTTAGTTTCCTTGAGATTAAAGGTACCCTCGTTGTTGTTGCCCCATCTCAGCTGATCATTTCCTTCTGAAACTAAAATTTTCCTTCGATCTAACTCTTGCACTAGCATCTCAGCTCTATCTTTTAAGGGGTTGTCATTCCTAAAATCAAATTTGCTCCATTTTCTCCATTTTCTTATACTGTTGGTTTGATCCCAAAAATCCTTAATCTTGCATAATCCTTTAGTGTCTATCTCTGCCTTAAGATCCTTTAATTCCTCTCTCAAAAGAATGGGTTCTTGTTGCCTTCTATCTTCCCAGAACAGAGCTAAGTTTCTCTCTCTTATTTCCCAGAAGCCATTTTCTTGGACCAGTCTTTTGTTATCCCAGGCCTTGTTCCAAATGTGAGATCCCTTAATATTTCCATCCATTCTCATATGGTCATTACTATGCCATGATCTCGTGTATTTTTATTTACAAATTATAGCCCATTGAGCCTTTGGTTCTTTTATCTAGCACCACCATAATTTAGCCCCTAAAGCTTTGGTTAAAATCTCAGGATCATCCAAGCCAAGACCCCCTTGTTTTTGGGTTTGCAGATTTTTTCCCAAGCCACCAAAGGCCCGTTTCTTCTTTTCTTCCTCCTTGCCCCAGAGAAAATCTCTCTGTATGGTTCTGAATAGCTGTAAGACTCCTTTAGGTGCTGGGAGAGCAAAAAGCAATAAAACTGGATTGATTGTAGAGCAGCCTTCCTGAGCATGAACCTGCTAGCCATGTTTAAGGTCCTCATAGTCCGTTTCCTAATTTTGTCTTGCAATTTATTAATTACCAACTCCCAGATGATTTTGTTTAATGGTTTAGCAGTAAGAGGAACCCCCAAATATTTTGAGGGGAGAGAATCCCTTTGAAGGCCTAGAATTTTAGCAATGTTTTTCTGAATGGAAATATTAGTATTGAAGAAAAAATCTTAGAATTGGAGAGATTAACCTGCATACCTACAACCTTAGCAAATTCTTTTAGAATTTGTTTGTATACGAGATTTTCTTTGACTGTGGGTATTCCCTGCAGCATGGTGTCATCCACAAACTGTTGATGTGTCCAAGATTGTACCCTATCAGAAAGTTTGAGACCTTTGATCTTACCAACTTCTTTAGCATGCTTGATAGACCTGCCCAATCCTTCCATCATGAGGATGAAGAGAAAGGGAGAGAGTGGATCCCCCTATCTATGGCCTCTAGAACGAAGAAAAGATTTAGATGGAGATCCATTGACCAGAATTGAGAAGATGGAAGAAGTGACCAGGGCCAAGATCCATCTCACCCAAAAGCAATAAGAACTTTCCTGATATAATTCCAATTTTGTTTATCATAGGCCTTGGCTATGTCTAATTGCATGATCATACCAGCCTTTTTGTTGCTAGTGAGTGAGTGAACCACTTCATGAGCTTAAATAATATTATTAAGAATTTGCCTTTCTTCCACATACCCAGATTGTTCCATAGAAACTAGGGTAGGAAGGAGAGGTTTGAGTCTGTTGGCCACAACTTTTGAGATAATCTTGTAAATCACATTGAACAAAGCTATTGGTCTAAACTTGTCAGGAGTTTGGGCTACCTCCTTTTTAGGAATCAGGGTGATGAAAGAGGTATTCAGAGCTTTCAAAATAGTTTTGTTCATTCTAGAATCTTCTACAACTTGCAGAATATCCTGTTTTACAATATTCCAGCAAGCCTTGAAGAAATCAACATTAAACCCATCTGGGATAGGTGCTTTACCATTCTGCATTTCCTTGAGCACTTCACTAACCTCTTCTTCGGTTACTGGCTTGTTAAGGTTGAAATTGTCTTCTCTAGACACCAGCCTAGGAATATGTTTGGTGACATCCCTGATGGAGTTTACTCTGTCATGACAGTTTTCCTTGGCTATATCATGAAAGTGCTTAATAAGAACTGCTTCTATCTCTACATGAGAGTTGTGTTGATTACCTTCCTCGTCCTTGAATAGTGAAATTTTGTTGTATGCTCTGTTAACCATAGTGGATCTGTGGAAAAATCTGGTATTGCGTTCTCCTTCTTTGAGCCATTGAACCCTAGAATTTTGCCTCCAAAATATTTCCTCCTGTTTGCATAAATTCTCCCATTCGTGATTATATTTGGTAGCCTGATCATTTCTGGCTTCATCGAAGCCATCTGTGATAAGGGCTTGGTTGAGATCCTGCATTTTTCCCTCCACAATTTTTTTAGCCTAAAAAATGTTGCCAAATTCATTCTTATTCCAATCTTTGAGCTAGAGCTTGATATGTTTTAGTCTTTTCTAAAGAAGGAACATCCTTGTGCCCTGTATGTTCAAATCCTCTGACCACCACTTGGCTATGTTGTCGATGAAATCTAGATGGGAAAGCCAGATGTTTTCAAATCTAAAAGTTCTGTTCCCGGGAGTACCAATACTCTGCGCGTCTAGATGAACCGGCCAGTGATCATAGCCTCCAAAGGGAAGAATTCTTGTTGATATTTCTTTGTCATTGAGCATAAGGTCTTCTGAAATCACGAATCTATCTAATTTTGAAGCCACCTGAGACTCTCCTCCTCTTTTGTTGTTCCAGGTAAATATGCCATTACCCGTTACAATATCCACTAACCTCATAGTATCTATAAAAGTCTGAAACTTCAGAGAGTCTTTGTTTAGAACTCTGGTTCCACCCTTTTTCTCTGAAAGTGATTTGATCATGTTGAAATCACCTCCCAAAATCCAAGGAATGTTTGAATGTCTATCTCTGAGGCTCTCTAGAGAATCTAGAAATTTGAGTTTTCCCTCCAGTCTTTGGGGGTCGTAAACATTTGTAACCAGGTAGGTTTCCTTATCTCCTACAAGTTGTATGACCACTAATAAATATTCTCTAGATGCCTCAACATCTAAGATGTCTATTTTTTGGATTCCAAAGGGTGATTATATCTCCTGCTGTATTTTCTACTTTGACTTCCAGAAACTCATAATGGTTGAGCCATTTGCTATGAATTTCTTTTATTTTTTGAATGGAACATTTAGTTTCCTGGATGAAGATCACATCCGGTGTTGTTTGTTTCATTCTATGACTAATCAGTCTCTGTTTTCTTTTACTGCCAAGTCCTCTAATATTCCAAGAACTGAACTTCATTATTAAAGATTGGTAAAAGAGTAGCTAATTAGTTCTTTCATCTTACTTGAGTCTCTCATTAGCTTTCCACATTCCATCAGTAGCTCGTTCTGCCTTTTCCTTCCTCTTTTCTTTCCTAGGTTTCTGGGTGCCAATTTTGGTTTGGTTTTCACTATTTTAACCCCTTCGCTATTTTGATTTTCCTTGCTTCTTTGCCTCTCCGGCCCTCTATTTTGGGTTCTCCATAAAAATAACTGCTCGACTCTGCTAAAATATTCTAGAGGTAAAGAGTCCATCCCTTCTTTGGTTCCTTGAATCAAGAAATCCTCCAGATCTAGATTTTCTTTTTCAAGAATCTCCTAGAGTTCTTGGTCCTCCATTTCCATCTCACTTTGGGTCATCTCATGATCCATTTCTGTTTCTGCATCACTAAATATCGTTTCTGTCTGCTGATTTTTGTCTAGTGTTTGTTCCCTGTCCTCTTCATTCCCTTCATCCATTAAACCTTCTCCCTTCATCTGGTCTACAGTAGTAATACCTTCCTCCCCTTCCAGGACTTGGAACCTATTTTGACTGACTTGTTGTCCATTAGATTTTTGTATCTTTGACCCCCTCTTGCTTCCTTTTCCTTTGCTTGCCACTTTGTGAAAGCTTTCAGAGTCCTTCATTGCGGTAGTTTTACTCTTATTATCCATTTTAGTGAGAGGGCAGTCCTTGAATAGGTGCCCATGCTCATGGAATTTTCGACATCTGAATGGAATATGTTCATAGTCCACAGTTTGCACCCATTCCTCATCGAAAACTTCTAAGATTACATCATCTGGTAGAGCTCCAGAGAGATCCATCTCCACACATATTCTAGCAAAGGAAGTATACTTTCCCCTCCTAGTCACTTCAGAAGCTTTGATAAAACGTCCTAACTTGTTTCCTATGGCCGATAACGACTCTGTTTGCCAATAATCGAGAGGAAGAGAATAGAGTCTTACCCATACTGGGACTGATGTAAAGGTGTCACTTTCTAGAACAAAATCCATGATCCAATGATATTTTATCAACATTTGTAAGGATTTTTCAGTGGGCCATAAACCCATGAATTTACAAATGATAGCATAAGTTTGCATAAGTTTTTCTGGGAGTAACGATAGCTTTGGGTTTACATGGACCCATGTGTGCTTTGTCTTTTGTTCCTTGTTCCTTGTCTCCTTCCTAATTTTCATTAGTGATGATGTTCTCCTTTGATTTCTGTCCATCTTGTTCCTCTTCATTGTTCCTGTTCCTTCCCTTTGCAATGCCTCTATCATATTTCATTGTTTTTTTGCCCTTGCTGGTCACAGCCTGTTTGAAGGAGGTAGTGGAGCTCCCTCCTTTTCTCCCTTCCATGGAGAATCGCCCCCGCAATAGCCTTGAAACCCTAGTTTACTCTGCCTTCGTTGCGGTCCTGAATCTTGTCTTCTAAGTTAACTTACAGTGGATGAGGTTTCTATACCCAAAATAATATCTATCTATATACAATGTATCATAATAATATAAATATTAAATCAAATAATATTAATAAAATAATTATATATATCTTATTGTAAGGCTCACAAGACTACATCTTTATCATGTCTAATCTATCATCCTAAATGGGGTAGAAAATTGAACCAGTAATGACTTGACGTTAAAAATGCCTTAACAAAAAACCTGATCACTATCTATCCATAACCCCTTAAAATTAATAAAAAAATTATATTAAATAAATATATATTTAATAATTTTAATAAAAACATTTATATGTATAATACAATTTACAAACCGGAACAGATGTATGTTATTATTGCAATTCGTAATACCCAACCAAAGAATATAATAGAAAAAAAAATAACAATTCAAAACTATATTAGTGCTTGATATTAGAGAGAAATGAATGTTGCCATTTACTGGCTTGAGTAATATCTGTTCGTTTCATAAAACATCACAAGTTTATACTGGACTTATGAAGTTAATACTGTAGATATTGTTTGAAACATAAATGTTTTATTTTAAAAAAATATGAATGATATAAATAATATGTAATTTATTATGTTTTGGGGCAGTTTAATTTCTTAATTTAAGAAATGAGAAATTTTTGAAAAACTTGAATCTTTTTGTTGTAATTGGGATTATAATGGGGAGGAAGACATATCAGTCCCAAAAAATATATACTTGTCTGAATTTATTGGTAATTATTTGTTAGACAAATTATTAAGTTCTTCTAAATTAACAAAAAAAAATATTAAAAATATCAACTTGTTTATTTTAATATTTATAAAAAAAAAGTATTTATAATTTTTATTAATTTTCAAAATTAGAAAATGGAATTTAAGTTAAAATTGAGACAAAATGTGTGGATAAATATTAAAAATATTAACTGGTTTATTTTAATATTTATAAAAAAATAAAAAACATTTATAATTTTTTATTAATTTTCACAATTAGAAAATGGAATTTAAGTTAAAATTAGGACAAAATGTGTGGATAAATATTTAACCATACTGGAAACGCATTTTCGATCTTTGACTGCCTTAATATTACAAATATTCCATATTAACATTTATATGATTTTTTGATTGAAATAATGAAATTTTTATTAGTAATATTATTAATTTTTTTTGGGTACTAAACTAACATAATAAAATGTAATTTAAGTTTAGCGACCTCTTTAGAATATAATTATTTATATGTTTCTTGCATCGTGATTTTCCTATATATTTAATTATGGAAGTGCTTTTGATGGTGTGAACATTTTTAAAAATTGTCACTATTTCAATCTCTTAATTTTTGCCTCGACTATGGAAATAGAAAAAGGTTAAAATAGTCTCCACATACAATTGGTTAAGCTACGACCTTAATTAACATTTTAAACCTTTTAATTAATAACCTAAAACTTAGATGGTTGGATTAAGTGAATATATGATCTTTCAATCTCTTAAGTTTTGTCCCACTTTTGGAAATAAAAAATTGAAAGTAGTCTCCACATACTCTTGGTTAAGCTACAACCTTAATTAACATTTTAAAGTTTTAGTTAAAAACCTAAAACCTAGATTGTTGGATTAAGAAAATATATGATCTTTAATAATGAATTTATAAAACAAATACCGAAAGCATCAACTGGATTAATACGAACCTTTATATAAGGTATAACCGTTAATTCCTATTTTTTTGCATGTTTTCATGGAGAAATGACATCTAGGTCTTCTAATATTTTACCATTTTCCATGGCGATAGAAAACTCCATGTTAATGGCTTCATTAGATGAGTATCTTTAAAAGTATTCAATATAAGGAAAATATATTTTCAATATAAAAGGGACGATGTTTACTTCGTAAAAGGGTTTTTATACCTTTTTGGTTGAAGTAATCATGAGATAATAAACGTTAGGCAAAAAAAATTCTAAAAATCAAGAGGGTGCAAAATATGTTTCAAATTGATTTTGAAAACTAATAAGGAAAGACACCTGTTATTTTAAAAATAAATCCATCCACATTCTACATAGATTACAATTTATTTAAGAATTCTTAAATACGGGAAAATTTGAGAATTCTTAAAAGTAAGTTTATAGAAAAATTAAATTTATATATTTATTACTCAAATTTTAAATAATTTTATATTCAAATATATATAATATAGGTAAAAGATTAATATATCTATATATATAGATATAAATTATAGTTAAAAAGTTTTCATTAATATTTTTTCCAAGCTCATGTATTAAACCATTAAAAACAATTGATATAAAGAACAAGGTAAAAACATAAATTTAATACTTTTACATTTAATGTTGATTATATATAGAGAAAAAAAATCTCTAAGTGTTAGTTTAATTAGTGGAGTTCTTGTTATTAAAAACACCTTGTTAATGGGAGGTTATGGGTCAATTCTCCTTGAAGCTTTACAATCAGCTCACTTATATATTGGTGGGTTTTCAGTGGATGTAGCTAATATACCACAAAATATTAAACATTATGTAACAAGCTAATGATTAGCTTACTTATTTTATATTCAATATACAAGATCATGATAATGTGATATTTAATGAACAAGATAAACACATAATAGAAAAAGTATTATCTTAACACTATATGCGAAAATGATATATTATATGATGTGTAATGTTTGTGGAAAATCCCATCTATCACATGTCATGCCATGAAAATACATCTTATGCACCTAACCTATAACTTTTTTTATACTCCCTTGTTCTCCACATACGATTCAATCGTTTTATTTTCCCTTGTTCCCCACATACAATTCTGTCCTTCCTAAGAAAAATCTTTGTAGACTGTTACAGGGGTGCCTCACCTATTCCACTTGTTACAAGCAATTGGTAGGAAACAGGTCAAAGCAAGACAATATTTCCATAGATCGACTCCACTTGATGTCTTGGTTAGAATGGAATAATTGAAGCTTTTTGGAGTAAATCCTATTTGTGATATGAGAAATGAAGGAATGTAGATATCAACCATGAATTGATTACCTCAATTATTGGAGTGTTTTGGAGCTATTTGTGGTATGTGAAATGAAGGGACTTAGGGATGAATCATTATTGTTTTGGTTAGAGTGGAATAATCGTAGCTTTTTGGAGTAATTCCTCTTTGTGATATGAGAAATGAAGAAATTTAGAGATCAACCATTATTGGTTTATGTAGAATGGAATAAATAATTTTGACATTACTATTACGATCGCCTATAATTATATAAGATACCATTTACACTTTTAAATGCAACATAGGCGATAGTATAATGTAATAGAATTTCCTCTCGAAAAGTTTAGCATTCCCTAATTTCCTGCTACTTATATCAATATTTCTTTTCGACTAAAGAAATTAGGTTTGGAGCAAGTCCAGGTGTACATCGTCCTGTTGAGCATTGGACCACAAGACCTATGGGGAAAAAACCTCCAAACCTAATTGTTGAACCACATCCTCATAACTTACTTATTTCCTTACATATATTTACATTTGTATATGTTACGTGCTTTCATAGTCAATATTTGATATTAGAACCATAGAAGGCACAATTTTTAACTTACATTGTGGTGCGATGAACATGTGAAGTTACACTTGGTGAGAAAAAAGAGAAAGAAAAGGGATCAGACTACGTTAAAAGAAAATTACGTGTGGCAACGTGAGAATTTAGCTGCTTTGACGTGGAAATTTTGTTGTGTTGACAAAAAAATTAAAAAAACCATGTTTGCAAAGTTTCTAAGTAGATAAGGGTGCAAAATAAGTATTCCATTGCATGAATATTATTGAGCATTGAATAAAATATAAAGGAATCAATTATATTAAGCTATGAAAACACCATTGCAACAAAGGATGAAGGAAAATAATTGTTGGCAAAGCGAAATGAGTAGAAGTTTGGAAAGCGGTAGAGGTGACGAGAGCAAGTTTTGTAAACTGTCTTCCTACCAACCTAACAAAAAGTTGAAGAGAAAGCACATGAAGGGTGTGCATTGGTCAACATCAATGTGGCTATGGGTAATATTAATTGTGGCATGAATGGTGAGAAGCATAATTCCTCCTGCAATTAAGGGTTTTGTTTGTGATCGTTAATGGGAAGCATTAATTTTGGTTTTTCTTTAAAAATGAATATGTTATCTTCATATACCTAAAGTCTATAAGATTTTTTCTATTTATGGAATAATTAATTAAAATGGTGATATTTGTATCTTGGGAGATACTCTAAATGAAAGGCCTTAGGGTTGTGGTAGAATTGGAATCACAATGTCACTTGTGGGCTAAGAACCCAAGCATGAGGGTTTTCCACCGAAATGAGTTGGGCCAAAAACAAGATGAAATTTGATGACTTTGTACATGGAGATAGAATAGCACAGTTAAAGGAGGAAGGTAAAACTTCAAGCACCATGAGAACACTATCAAATTGGAGATATTAGTTTGTATACCTTTATGTGGTTGAATTTGTATAAAGCTTCAAGTCAACTTTAGTTATGGAGACCCATCTTGGAAGGGTTAGACAAGAGGAGACATTGAAGCCTATTGCACACATTTAAAGTGCAACAAATCATAGGAATACACCTCTAAGGTAGCCAAAACCAATAACAGGCTAGCAAAGAAGATAAAATGGGTAGTTTTTTGGTGCTATTTTCTCATGACAACACACCAATTTAATGGAGTAGGTAGGCAGTGAGAGAAGGAGACGTTATGGATCAGTTTCCTGCTAGCCTAAACATGTTAATTATTTTTTTAAGTAGGTCGAGTTTCTATGTGACCTAAGTCTAGATGGAGCCTTGGTTTAGGGAAGATATGACTTGTTTAAAGTCTATTATAATTAACTTAGAAGGAGGTCAATCATAGTGGAAGGTCAAGGCTAGATGGGAAGAAGGATAACACAATATTTGAATGATTTCTGTGGTCGTGCTTAGGGTTATTATAGTGGTGCAAGAATCCTTAACCAATGGGCTGAAAAACTTCAAATCAAGGGAACATAACAGGTAGAAAAGGTATGTGTTTTCCTTCATAGGTTGTTTTATTGCTAGTGGATGATACTCAATGTATTGGAAAGTTCTTTGGGCATCACAAAGAAGAGTTTGGATGGTTGTTTGTAGGTTTCCTCTATGCATTAAGAACATCCACTTAGGAAGGACTTTAAGGACAATTAGAAAACAAGAAGAAGTGAAGCTTAAAGACTAATATTTGAAGAAAAAAGAAGTAAGGCAAGGTAGAAATTTTTCTAGCCCAAGTTTGCCAAAGAGAAGGACACCTTGTAGTGATAGAGGGAAACCATCCATGGCATATGTGTGTCTTCATTTTGAAGCACAATATGGAAAAAGATTGAGGAATTCCTAAGAGTTGTTTCTTTTAAGGAATAAGGAGCAGTTGGTGGGGAAGACGACATAGAGTGTTGACTTCTTAAAGGACTAAGGAGAAACAAGTGGGTATTAAATGAATGCCTTATGTGTTCAATCAATGATGGACCAATAATAAACTAGAGGGTATATTTGGGTTGTGTTCTGTAACTTGAAGGAGAAGGATGATTGATATAGGTAGATTGGTGTTTATTGCAATCGGGAGCCTATGGAGATCGATAGCCAAAGAACTCGGCATATATGTTCAAAGTACGTGGACTGAAATGGAGATGTGGAGAATGCTACAACAACTAGTAGGTCAGGTTGAATCTTGTTCACGGTAGATTGGTTGTCGAAGGAATGAGACCAAAACCTAGTTGTTTTCCTTGTATCAGTGATTGTAAGAGGGCCATGATCCTTGGTACTGTAGCCCTAGACAACTATATTGTAGTTTGTTAATATAACAATGTTAGACAGTTGAAAAGTTGTAAAAAAAGGTTATATATTTTGTGGACATGTTTATTTCTATAGTTATTCCATTGTGCAAAGTATTTTATTGTTGCATTTCAGTTGGTTGGGTTAAATATTCTAGGACCCTAACCTCTATTCTCTCATGCCGTAGAGTAAAAACATAGTATTCGAGCTACTTCGAAGGGAAAGTGAATCAGAGTGTGCATAGTGAATCAACTCAGAGGGACCTGAGATTTTCTAGATCATGGTGGAGAGGGTTCAATTGAGGACATGGAGGTGTGGTTTTGACTAGCTTAGCAATAATATTTGTTGGGAGTTCTAGTGGAACGGTGGTGGACCTAGTGAAGAATATTTTGTTGTAGGGAAGATTCTTGGTCATGGACTTCCTATGAACTTTCATAGATCATTGAGACAACATGAGGTTTTTTTTTAATCTTTGCTAATATTATATATATCTTAAATATATTTTTTAATATTTTTAGTTTTATAATTGTTTTTATGTTGAAATAAATTATTTAAAATTTTAATTTAATTATCGATATTATTAATTAGATAATAGATATTTAATATGCATAAAATATTTGAGAATATGTTTAATAGTAGTTGTGGCTGTGGATTCGAAGAAACGATGCACCAAATCCAAGTTTTTTTGGAGTTTGGTTGCAACCTACAAAGGATCCCACAAACAATTAGATTGGTTAGAAATAAAACATTAAGACACATCTGATATAATTAAGAGAGAAAAAAAGAATGAAACGCAGAAGACAATGAAGAAAAACTCAAACAGCCTAAAACTCAACAGAATAGGAAACAAATCATCTTAATTAGTTCTTGTATGAATATTCAATAATACCTATTTAGAGAAATTTAAGGGATTTTGAGTCAGCAATGACTCTCTCAAACTCTCCAAAAGGATGTTCTCTTCCTTCAATCAATGAAAAAAACTCTTCTCTCAAAGAAGCCAGAGAAGATCCTCTAATTATGAATTCTCTCAATGCAAATGATGTTGATTTCACTAGCAACTTTGGTACCATAACCTTGCTCTAATTTCTCCTTCTTCTCGGTCTAATTTGTTTGATATTTATAGGCTCAAGATCAATAAATGGCTCTCCTTGGCCCATTAATGAAATTAAGATGGGTAGGACACATGAGGAGTCCTTTGGAGACTCCTTAACTCCCATTTAGGATTGAAATGGCTCGAAAATGGGTTGTTGAATTGTGTGCTATTAGAAAATTTGGCTCATTCAATGTCATGTGGTCCATAGACTACTAAGTTATCACTTTTTTAGATACATGCAACTATCGAAGATACATCTATGGGTATTTGTGCAAAAAATTTGTTTCGCGTCCTTGCATGGTTTTATTTTTTATGTTAACCTATAGAATCATTTCATTTTTTTACTTTATGATGCTTACAATGTTAATTGGTACACCTATACATCTTGTTTCCTTTGAGAATAGTCTGACTTGTACAGGTTTCTATGATAACGATACTCATCGATCAAAGGTTGAAATTTATCTCAAAAGTACTTATATACTTTCAAACATTTTTATTAAATTAATTAATTAAAGAAAGGTGATATGAATGTGAGTTAGATGAAATGAATTAAGGTTTTCTGGACATAATATATTGATAAGCCATGATAAGTTAAGAATCTCCATGGATAATTTGGAGTAAATATAGATGATTAAGAATTTTGTTACATTTTTTTTCCAAATATAAATTTTTAACTCATATATTAATTCTTTTAAGAATAATAACAATAATAATAATAATTAAAATGAAGTTATGATTTTTTAAATTTTGGTAGTGTGATATCTACCATGAAGGAAGTGCATTAATGCTCATTAATCCATGCATAACTCTAAGAATAAACTTCTTGTTGACCAATATTATTTTACCATTGACCAATGCAACTTATAATGTTTAACTTTGAAAAATAAATATTTACTTTTCAATATCATTTTAAAAACCATTTTTCAAACCTTTAATTGGGTCATAACTTGAAGGTCTTATTGCATCTTTTACACAATCTAATGCCATGTGGATAGCTATCTTAGAGATTGTATGCCATAATATATGGTTATTGTTGCAATTTTTTTATATGATTTTTAGATATTTGTGTAGTATTTTTTTATTATTAAGCTTTGCAAGAGAACTATCGAATAGAAAAATCCTTGAAAACATCTCCTACTCATGTAAATAACATATTTAGAATTACTTACTTCACAACATAATCTAGGTAAGTCTTTGGATGGAAGCAACAATAGGGGTTCTCTATGGCCCCAAGGAAGTTAAAGTTGCAGAGTATTCATGGGGTATATGATGCATTACAAGTAATAAAGATGAAGATTATAACCTGTACATTGAGATTCAATTAGCCAAAGAAAAATAAGTAACTTCTTCCATTGTTTTTAGGAGACTCCATCCTTCTTATTCAACATTTGTTGAAAGGCTCTACTCCAAGGAAAAAAAATAGAAACCTTATCAAAAGGATAAGGAAAAGAGTGGAATGATTATCTTCAATAGATATGTCCATGTTATAAGTGATCTCAATAAAGATGAGGACAAATTTGCTAATAAAGGGTGTATATTAAGATTGAGATATTTAAAAATAAATGGCCAAATTTTACCTTCTCTATCAAGGACTGCATTATCAATCAATTGCACTAAGAGATGTAAACTTTGTTTTATCTTGTGTCAGTTTCTTAAAGCATATACCTACAAACCCCTGCTTGTTTTGTCGAATTTGGAGTTTATGTGGAAAAATTGAAGTTTTTCTAGATAAGAAGGCTCAAGTTTATTTTTGAAGATATAGATTTGTACTACCTGATGTATTTTTTGTCATCCATGCACAGACTAGCATATAAATTCAAAATTCTCATTCTAATTTAAAAAGAAAAAAATAAAAATATTTGAATAATTGCAGAGGAATGAGATGTAAATAAATATACCTTACCATGAGATACTTCTGATCATCCTTTACGTTTCCCTCAACACTTATGTAGGAGTAAAATTGTAAATGCCTAAACTTACTAGTGGTTAGTACCTAAAAATATTTATGCAAGTCCTTGTGATTAAGAAAGCAATTAGCTTGTCCACTTCACATCTCAATTTATTAGTTGCTATCAAAACAAGATTATAGGATTCAATTTGTGTATTGATCTCTATTAACTTAGCATTCAACAATGTAGGTTATAGTTTTTTATGCAATTTTTCCAAGAGTATAATTTCTAAATTGATTGAGAGGGACTAAGCTTCCCTGCAACACTTGTTATGAATTGACACCTATCAATGGTTACTAGCCATTTAATTTACATTCAAACACTTGTTAAATTGTAGGGAAAATTATGATAATTTGGATCAAATTAATAGTGGCGAGAATAACATTCATATATTGACTCATCATCATTATTCAAGGAAAATTATTACTTCAAATAAATTGCTAGTAATTTATGAGAGGCTCGATTTTCTCTCATATATATTGTCTTCAACCATTAACTTATTTTTTCATTTATTATTATTTTTTTAAGTCAATACAAATATTTGTATATAAGATTTCTATTTTCTCAAAATAACATCATAAAAAGCCAGATATCATTTTTTAGATTGAGACTAGTCTCTGTTTGCCACAAGGGAGAAAACAAACTGACGAAAGACAAAGGTCTAAATATCTCAAAATTCAAATACTATCTAGTGCCACTTACATAACTACTAAAATAAATTTTTATACTATTTGTAAAATATTAAGGCAAGAGGTTGGATGGATGAAACATCGAGTATCTGATGAAGTGACTAGGGTTAGATCCTGGGTGCTTATACGTGATGGAGCTAGAGGCTTAAGGCCATACTATAGATATCCCTCTATGTGCACCAAACAAGCATCGAGGATGACAATATAAGAGCATTGGTTGCATTGCACTCATTGAATTTCTTTCAAACCATAGATGATATCATTGTGGTCCCAACACTTTCTTTTAGGACAATGCCTAGGAGCATCTTCATTTGGGAAAAGTTTAGGAACTAATATTTGCAAGTGGGTTAATTTTCCATGGATTTTCCAAAAAAGATTAGCTAATTTCTATTTATTTATTTATTTATATCTTATTTTAATTTATTTTTTTCTCAGAATTATTTGCTAAATTTTTTTAGTATAAAACTTTTTTACCCTAAAAAGCACGAAAATTCTATATAGAATATATATAGAATTATTATATATTTGAATATTTTTACAAAATTATCATCAAACATTTTAGAGATTCCATATTATGAACTAGAGAGATTCTTGAATGTTTTTAAAATTTAAGGCAAATTTCTAAGCTTAAATTTTTCCTTCATCTTCATTTTCTAGCGAAGGGTAATGGAACTAAAATATTGTCTTTATTGTCCGTTGGTATGCTCAGGTCACGAAGCGAGTTGACTATTTTGTCTTTGATTTTGTAATCAAAGTATGTTTGCTGGTCGTTTGTAGTCAAGGCTTCATGTTGGAAAAATTCCTCTTAGATATCCAGAGGAGTGGAAGAATGGAATATGGTCACAATGTTCAGAGGAAATTGAACTTGAAACTTAATATCAAAAAGTTTCTTAACAAAACACATGATCACCATCTATCCAAGACCTATAAAATTAATAAAAAAATTGTATTAATTATATATATAAAAAATTATAATAATTTTAACCCAAAAAAATGTATAATGTGATTTACAAACACGAATAACATATGTATGTTATTGTTGCAATTCGTAATACCCATCGAAAAGATATAATAGGAAAAAAATTAACAATTCAAAACTATATCTAGTGCTTAATATTACTCACAATATTTTTTTTTCCAATTATTGGGTTGCGTAATATCTGTTTGTTTGATATAAACGTAAAAAGTTTGTATTGGACTTATGAAGTTAATATGGTAGATATTGTTTAAAACATAAATGTTTTAGTTAAAAATATAGTGTTAAAATATATATAAATGAAAAAAGTAATAGGTAATTTATCAAGTTTTTGGGCAGTTTAATGGGTTAATTTTAAAATGAGAAATTTTTTAAACTAAAAAGGTCTACGTTTAAACTTTTCTATTGTAACTTGAAGAAAGATATAACATAGTCCCCAGCAATTTACTACATTTATAATTTTTATTAATTTTCACGATGAGAAAATTGAATTTAAGTTAAAATTTAGACAAAATGTGTAGATAGATATTAAACGATACCGGAAATACATTTTCGATCTTTCACTGCCTTAATATTACTAAACTAAACATAATAATATGTTTTATAAGTTTAGCCATCTCTTTAGAATATGTTTCTTTATATGTTTCTTGCATTGTGATTTCCCTATACGTTTAATTATGGCAATGTTTTTGATGGTATCAACATTTTTATAAGTTGTCACTATTTCAATCTTTTAATTATTGTCCCAACTTTCGAAATAAAAAAGGTTAAAATAGTGTCCACATACAGTTAGTTAAGCTACAACCTTAATTAACATTATAAACCTTTAATTGAAAACCTAAAACTCAAATTGCAGGACTAAGTAAATATATGATCTTTCAACCTCTTAATTCCTGTCCCAACTTTTGAAATAAAAAAAAAGTGAAAATAGTCTCCACATACGATTGGTTAAGCTACAACCTTAATTTGCATTTTAAACTTTTAATTAGAAACCTAAAAGCTAGATTGTTGGGTTAAGAAAATATGTGGTCTTTAATAAAGGATTTATAAAACAAATACCGAAGAAATCGAAGACATCAACGGAAGTAATCCAAACCTTTAAATAAAATGTAACCCTTAATTCCTAATTTTTACATCTTTTCACGGAGCAATGACATCTAGCTCTTCTAATATTTTACCATATTCCATGGCCTTAGCAAACTTCATGTTAATGGATTCATTAGATGCGTATTTTAAAAAGTCTTCAATAGAAAGAAAATTTATTTTCAATAAGGACAACGTTCACTTGTGAAAAGGTTTTTTATACCTTTTTTTTGATTGAGGTAAACATGAGACGATAAACATTAGATAAAAAAAATGCAAAAAAAATGAAGAGAGTAATAAACCATGTTTCAAATATTAATTAATTGATTTTGAAAACTACTAAGTAACGAAACTTGTACTTTTGAAAAGAACGCCATCCAAATTCTACGTAGATTATAATTTATAGGATACAGAAAATTTGAGAATTCTTAAGAGTAAATTTACAGATAAAATAAATTTATATATTTATTAATCAATTTTTACATAATTTCATATTTAAAAATATATTATATATCTATAAAGATTAATATATATATATGTGAGTGAATGAATTATACTTAAAAATATTTTATTAATATTAAACCATTAAAAAGAATTGATGTAAAAAATAAAGTAAAAAATTAGATTTAGTAATTTTATATTTAATATTGATATGCATTGATTATATATATAGAGAAAGAAATTCCTAAATGTTAATTGAATTAGTCAATTTCTTGTTATTAAAAGAAACTTGGTAATGGGAGGTTATGGGTCAATTATCCTCGAGGCTCAATAATTAGCTCACCTAGACACTGGTGGGTTTTCTATGTATATAGCTAATATACCACAAAATATTAAACATTATGTAATAAGTTAATGATTAGCTTACTTATTTTCTATTTAGTGTATAAAATAATGATAATGTGATATTTAATGAAGAAGATAAAAAAATAATAAAGAAAGTATTATATTTAATACTATATGGAAAATTGATATATTATATCATGCTTAATGTTTGTGGAAAATCCTATCTATCATACGTCATGCCATGAAAAAAGGTTTTATGCACCTTGCTTATAACTTCTTTTATACTCCGTTGTTCTCCACATACAATTCGATCCTTTTATAGACCCTTCTTCCCCACATACATTTCGATCCTTCCTGAGAAAAATCTTTGAATACCATTACAAGGGTGTCTCACCTATTCCCCTTTTTACAAGCAATTGGTGAGAAATGGGGAAAAGCAAGACAAGATTTCCATAGATCGACTCCACTTGATATCTTAGGGATGGATAAGGGAGTAGGTTGTAAAACCATGTTGGGAGAGAAATCCAGATTTCAACATTAGATCCAAATTTGTTTTATGAATTGAACTACAAAAAACTATAGATGAGATAGGTAATTTGATCTTCTCTAAGTGTCTTCCAAGTTAGATCATTCCTTATTGTGTTTTTTAATTGATTACATCAATTATTAAAGAGTTTTGGAGCTATTTGTGATATCAGAAATGAAGGAATTTAGAGATAAACCATGAATTGATTACCTCAATTATTGGAGCATTTTGGAGCTATTTGTGGCATGAGAAATGAAGTGACTTAGGGATTAATCATTATTGTTTTAGTTGGAATGGAGTAATTGAAGCTTTTTTGGACTAATTCCTATTTGTGGTACGAAAAATGAAGGAATTTAGAGATCAACCATTATTGGTTTACATAGAATGAAATAAATAATTTTGACATTAATATTATGATTGCCTAGAAGTATATAAGAGACTATTTACGATTTTAAATGTAACATAGGAGATGGTATAAACTAATAGAATTTCGTCTACAAAATTTTAGCACTACCTTAGTTCTTGCTACTTATATATGTATCTATTTTCAGCTGAAGAAATCCCTCATGGAGTAGCTCCGGGCGTACATAGTCTTGTTGAGGATTGGATTATGAGACCTGTGGGTAACAAACCTCCAAACCTAACCATTCAACCACATCCTTAGGAATTACTTATTTATTTTTATATATTTACATTTGTATATGTTACGTGCATTCAAAGTTAATATTTGATATTAGAGCCATAGAAGGCATGATGGTTTTTACCATTTAACCATGAAATTGTATCATTTTAACTTCTGGTGCGATGGAAAAGTGAAGTTACATTTGGAGAGAAAGAAGAGAAAGAAAAGAGATAAGCCTACATTAAAATAAATGACGTGTAGTGACATGATAATTATGTTATGTTGATGTGGAAATTTTGTTGCGTTGACACAAAATTTTAAAAAACCATGTTTGTAAAGTTTCTAAGCAGATAATGGTGCAAAATAAGTATGCTACTGCATGAATATTCTTGAGAATTGAATAAACTATAAAGGAATGAATTATACTAATCTATAAAAAAACCATTTCTAAAATCAGATGAAGGAAAATAATTGTTGGCAAACTGAAACCCACAGAAGTTTGGAAAGCGGTAGATTCACTAGCTCGAGTTCTGTAAATTATCTTCCTACCAACCTAACAATAAGTTGAAGAGAAAGCACATGAAGTGTTTGCATTGATCAACATCAATGTGGTTATGGATAATATTAATTGTGGCATGAACGGTGAGAAACATAATTCCTCCTTCAATTAAGGGTTTTGTTTGTGATCGTTAATGTGAAGGATTACTTTTGGTTTTTCTTTAAACATGAATATGGTATCTTCATATACCTAAACTCTATAAAAAAAATCTATTTCAGGAATAATTAATAAAAATTTCGATATCTATAGCTTGGGAGGTACTCTAAACCATAGGCTTTAGGGTTGTGGAGGAATTGGCATCACATGGTCACTTGTGGGCTAAGAACCCAAACATGAGGGTTTTGGATCCAAATGAGTTGGGCCAAAAGTAAGATGAAATTTGATGAGTTCGCACATGCAGATGGAAGAGAACACCTAAAGGAGGAGGGGAAAAATTCAAGAACCATGAGACCATTCGTGAATGTGGAGATATTAATTTGTATATCTTTATGTGGTTGAATTTGTCTAAATGTTCAAGTCAGCCTTAGTTAAGGAGACCCCTCTTAGAAGGGTTACACAACAATCAAGGAGGCATATAAATAGAGGAGGTGTTGAGGAATATTACACACATCTAAAGTGAAACAAATTATTGGAAGAAACCTGTAAGGTGGCCACAACCAAGAATAGGCTAGTGAGGAAGAGAAAATGCCCAATTTTTTGGTGTTATTTTCTCATGACAGCAGACCGAGTTACTGGAGGTGGTATCCTGGGAGAGAAGGAGACATTATGGGTCAGTTTCATTTTAGCCTGAACATGTTAATTCTTTGTTTAAGTATTTTGAGTTTCTTTGTGACCTCAAGCCAGGCATAGCCCTCATTTAGGGAAGATATGGCTTGTTTAAAGTCTCCTGTAATAAACTTAGAAGGAGTTCTAACATAGTGGAAAGTCAAGGCTAGAAGAGAAGAAGGATAACACAATACTTGAAGGAGTTTTGAGGTCGTGTTTAGGGTTATTTTAGTGGTGTAAGAAGCCTTAAGTAGTGGGCTGAAAATTTTAGAATCAAGTGCACATAACAAAGTTGTATCTCAGGTAGAAAAGCTATGTGTTTGTCGTCATAGGTTGTTTTGTTGCTAGCGGATGAGATTGCATGTATTGGAAAGTAGTTTTGGAATCTCGAAGAAGATTTGGTTGGTTATTGGTAGGTTTCCTGTATGCCCTAATAATATTCACGTGGGAAGGAATTTAAGGACCATTACAAAAGCAGAGGAAGCGAAGCTCAAAGACCAATATTTAAAGGAAAAAATAAGTAACTCAAGGGAGGAATTTTTCGAACCCAAGTTCTTCGAAGAGAAGGACATCTTGTAGTGATAGAGGGAAACCCTCCATGGCATAATTTTTTCTTCATTACGAAGCACAAGAAACAAATAGAGTGATTAATTCCTAAGAGTTGTTTCTTTGAAGGATTAGGGAGCAGTTAGTGGGTAATAAGTCAGAAAGTGTTGACTTCTTGAAGGACTAAGGAGAAACATGTGGGTAGTGGATGAATACACTATGTGTACAGTCATTGATGGACCTATGATTAGCTAGAGGGTATATTGGAGTTGTGTTCTCTGACCTAAAGGAGAAAGATGATAGATAGAGGCAAAGTGGTGTTTATGGAGATCAGGAGCCTATGGAAATCAAGAGACAAAGGACTGGGAAGATGTGTTGAGAGTACATGGACTAAAGTGGAGATGTGGAGAATGCTACAAGAACTAGTAGGTCATTCTAAATCTTGTTCAAGGTAGGTTGGTTGTCAAAGGAATGACACCAAACCATAGTTGTTTTCCTTGTATTAATGGTTGTAAGAGGGCCATGAGCCATGGCAGTATAGCTTAGACAACTATATTATAGTTTGTTCATATAGCAAAGTTAGAGACTTGAAAATTTGTAAAAAAAGGTTTAATATTTTGAGGACATGTTGATTTACTACTTTATTTATTCCACTGTACAAGGTATTTTGTTATGGAATTTGAGTTGGTGGGGTTAAATATTCTAGGAAATTAACCACTACTCTCTTGTTCCATTGAAAAGAATCATAGTATGAGAGCTACTTTGAAGGGAAAGTGAATTAGAGTGTGCATAGTGAATTAACTCAGAGGGATATGAGATTTCTTAGATCATGGTGTACAAGGTTCAGCTGACGACATGGAGGTATGCTTTTGAATTGATTGGCGATAAGATTCGTCGGGAGTTGTAGTGGAATCATGGTGAACCTGGTGAACAATATTTTTTTGCAGGAAAGATTGTTTATCACGGACTTCCTATGAAGTTTAATAGATCATTGAGACAACTTGAGGATTGCTTTGGCATGGATGATATTGGTATGATCAAGATTGCTTCATGTGATGGACAATATCTTGGCAAGTTAGTTTCTTCATTGGATGATGATTTTGCTTATATGATGTTGGAGGGATGTGCATGTGTTGTGTTTTACCTAAGAGGCTGAGTTGTTGCAGAACTGAATTGCAATGACTATGACCCATTTTCAACCACAACCAAGGTTGACCTTGTAGGACATGAGTTCCATAGTGGGTTGAGCTAGAGGAGATTATGTAGTCTCATAGGGAATCTAGATTCATATTGAGCATCCCTATGGAAGTATTTTGATAATCAATTTTAGATGAGATGAGGTAGAGGAACTATTAAGATAGCATGGTCCATTATATAGAGTATGTTGCAATAGTGGACTTTAGATGGGTTAACGTCATTGTTGATGATGATGGAGACTTCTTAGTGATGGAAGTTCTTCACTCGATAAGAGGGAGTGTTGCGATTTGTATCTTGGGAGTTACTCCATACCCTATGATCTAGGGTTGTGGAGGAATTGGCATCAACAAGGTCACTTATGGGCTACAAAACAAAGCATGCAATTTTTGCACCCAAAGGAGTTGTGCCAAAATCAAGATGAAATTTGATGACTTAGCACTTGGAGATGGAAGGGAACCCTTAAATTAGCAAGGGGAGCCTTTAAGAACATGAGAAACCTCATCAAAGTGGAGATATTAATTTTTATATGTTTATGTGGGTGAATGCATCTAAAGGTTCAAGTTGGCCTTAGTTAGGGAGACCACTTTTGGAAGGGGTAGACAACACCTAAGGAGGCCTATAAATAGAGGAAACATGGAGGTTTATTACACACATATAAAGGGAAACAAATCATAGGAAGACACTTATGGTGTAGCCATAACCAAGACTAGTTGATATTACAACATTAAAACAAATATTGAAAAATGTTTACATGAAAAATGGAAACAAACAAACCGGATCATGGTAGCTTATCTCTAAGAAGATATTTTACCGCTACATGCCTCCTAAAATATGTTACAATGAGGCTTGTATTAATTTTTATTATTTAGGAAGAAGGGAAAGACCTATACATCCAAAAACCTAATGCTAGGAGGTGAAGCACCAAAAGTTTGTGGGCCCCGTTGGGGTTAGTTTGTACACGAAACTTCCCATGGTCATAAATTTGGCATACAATCTCCATCTGATGTGTACAATACCTTGTTAGAAATATCTATTTGAGGAATACAACTTCAGAATACAATCGCTTCCTAATTGTTAGGGGTTTGTGTGTTTTCCAAGAAAAGCATCGTTTAGGGCCTCAAAACAACTCCAAAATTTCAAGGCCCAAAAAACTGGCAAAAATAGTAAATTGTGATCCAATTAAGGAAAATAAAAGAAACAATGGTGGGGATCAAAGTGGAATAGGATGTCATCTATGACTATCTGCCTAGATCACTAGCCTAGAAAATGAGGAAAAAGGGACATTTTTGTTATTTTTTCTCATGACATAAGGTCGAGTTAGTGGAGGAGGTAGCTAGTGAGAGAAGATGTTTTGGGCCAGTTTCAAGCTATTCTCAAGGTGTTAATTATTTTTTTAAGAAGGTTGAGTTTCTATGTGACCTCAACCTATACACAACCCTAGTTTAGCATAGACATGAGTTGTTTAAAGCCTATTATAACAACCTCAAAGGAGGTCAAGCATAGTCAAATGGTAAGGCTAGAACATAATAAAGACAACGTAGTACCTGAAGGAGTTTTCTAGTTGTGTTGAGCATTGTTGTAGTGGTACAAAAGCCCTAACCAGTGGGCCAAAAAAAACATAATCAAGGTAACAAAATAGAGTTGTATTTCAGGCATAACAGTTATGTGTTTGTCTTCTTAAGTAGTTTTGTTGCTAGTGGATGAGAGTCCAAATATTGGACAGTTGTTTGGGCACCTCAAATAGCACTTTGGAGGGTTGTAGGTAGGTTCCCTATATTCGCTAAGTACAATCTCTTAATAAATTCTTTAAATATTTTTAGAATGCAAGAAGAATTGTAGCTCAAAGGCTGAAGGAAAAAATAAGGAACTCAAGGGAGAAATTTGTCTAGCCCAAGATTGCTGAAGAGAAGGACATGTTGTAGTGATAGATGGAAACCCTCCATGGTATAAGTTTATCTTCAATGGGTAGCACAATAAGGAAATAGAGCGAAGAATTCCCTCAGAGTTGTAACCTTCAAGGCCTAAGGAGCATCTAGTGGGAAATAAGTCTCAATGTGTGGTAATTTCTTGAAGGACTAAGGAGTAGAATGTGGGTAGTTGATGAAGAACCTATGTGATGATTCATTGATGGACCCATGATCAACTAGAGGGCATATTGGATCCATGTTCCTTGACCTAAAAGAGAAGGATCATTGATGGAGCTAGAGTGTTCTTCCTGCAAATCAACAACCAAAGGATGGATAATTGTGTTTAGGATATGTGGATTGAAGAGGAGCTATGGAGCATTCTACAAAAGCTAGTAGGTTAGGTTGTATATTCATAATGGTAGATTGGTTGTTAAGGGATTGAACCCAAACTCTAGTTGTACTATTTGTATCATTGGTTGTATGAGGGACATGATCCCTGGTACGGGAGCCCTAGACAATTGTGTAAAAGTTTCTTAATATAACAAAGTTCAACAACTTAAAATTTTGTAAAAAAAAAGTTGTATATTTTGTGCACGTTTTTATTTACTGTTATATTTATTTCGCTATACAAAGTATTTGTTGACACCTAATCCTTGTGATTGGGTGAATTTATGTAAATAAACAAATTAGAAATATGAAAAGTCATCAGGAGATGAGCTGAACAGTCTCTCCCTCATGTATATAACGAACACCCACCTGATGAAATAAAACACACAAACCGTCTTTGCGTTATGGAGTTACTACCTAGAATGACATGGTATCAAAGCCAACTCCTTTTTTTAGATTTTATGCCCTTCGTAACTCCCTATTCTACTCCACTGCTCCTCTTCTCTCCATTCAAAAATGTTGCCTGTCCATAAATGTTGGTAGCATGTGCCTTCTATCTGCCATATTCCATGTATTTACCATTGTCACTACCAGGTATAAATGCTGCTTTAAACATTTCATAAAAGGCGTTGTCCATATTGTCCATACTGCCTCACTGTCCAGCACTGTCCATGTTGTCCATACTATCCATGTGTGTTAATTTTTTTTTGAAAGGCCTATGATTCTACTGTCAGGTGATTTTGTTTCTCCATTTGTCTTGCTGTGGTGGTCTGCACTGATTCACATCGAGCTTTTCAAAACCCATTCAGACCACAACCTTTCATTGCCTCTCAGTCCTATCTCCCAGTTGCCTCATCAATTCCGATTTTTGACAGCTCTATGTTGTAGAGAAAGTGTTGTTTTCTGTTGGGTATCTGTTAAATTTAGAATTTTGGAATAAAACCGCGCATTCAGAAGCAGAGTTCTGTGAAAATATCAGATCAATTGAGGTGCGGGAATGGAGTCGTGAGCCATTGTGAAGAACGTGGCAACCACAGTGGGAGACGAACCCACGAACGCTAGTGTGGTGAGCCTTTGAACTGTTTGAATAATGCTGCATTGATCTATTACTTTTTTTCATGTAAAATAATTCAAGTTCTCAGCGTTTACGGCACCAGGAGTGTGTTTGTATGGCATGAGGTGCCGCTTTATTCATCGCCCGAATCTCAACAATAAGAACGGAGACGATTTTCCGACAAGCGTGGATGACTCTGTGGTGTGGGTAAACCCCTTTTACATTGCACATGCTGTAGATGGAACCGGGAAGATCATTTTGTTTTCAGTGTTGTCTTCAGTGTTGAAACGACCGGTGTACTTACGACCACTCAATTGGTTCTTAATGCTATTAGTGTTTTAAGGAAAAATCTTGATAATGTGCGACCAATATTGGAAGACGATGATGAATTTGGTGAATTCAATGTTCATATGAGTCACTATGGCTTCAAATGAATTGACTTAATTCGGCTGCTTTTAATGTATTATATTAGAAATAGTTTTGAAACATAAAAACATGTGTGAAAGATAATTCGTTGGTGCCTGTAAGTACTGCGTATGAATGGAAATTAGCTAATTCTACAACGGGCATAGTATGTGGTCATATAAAAACAAAATATGAAAAAAGAAATTACCACCAGAAGTACAAGTTTATTGTATATTGGCAGAAGTATTTTTCTATCAACAAAAGTTCTTTTTTTACAGAATGCATTCAATCATATCCATAGTGGGAATATTTCTCACTGGCAAGGAGAACTATCCTGAATGGTCCCAGATGATAAAACACACCCTCATTTTCAATGAGTTGTGGAAAGGAGTGTGTGTCGAAGACGGAGACAATGAACCAGTACAACCTACCTCAGAGAAAGAGGTGAGTCACCATATTTTGTCATATTCAATTGCCTTTGAAGTCTTACAAAAGTTGAAAGAACTCTATGACTCACATTCTGTACTTGAAGTTGTTCAAATCATGATTAAACTCTTCACGTTTGAACTACAAAATAATGATCATCTTGCTCTTGCATCTGAAGTAAAGTATATAATGCATGATATCAATTCCACTAAGGTTGAATTTGATATTCCTCTTATCGCTTTTCTCAAGGCACTTTATCCTACTTACTCTAATTATCTTGAGACATTGAAAGAAAATGGAAATATCAAAGATATAACCTTTGACTCTCTTGTGAAAAAGTTTGCTAAAAGAGAGAAAGCTTTTGGAAAGAAGACAGCCCTTGAATCTTCTGAAGAGGCTATGTGCATTTCTCATAAAGAAAAGCATCTTGCTCAATATTCTACAAGAGGAATAGGTGGTCGAAGAGGAAGAGGAAGATATTTCAGAGGCAGGGGGGTAGACATTCTCAAGGAGAAAAGCCAGATTTGCACTGAATTCGCTACAAAAGAAATGGATCACATGATGCCTCTACATGCAAGCTACCATGGGACAAAATTGAGTAGAAAAGAAACCAACAGAAGGGTAGAACTGATGACACAGACAAAGGTAAAGCACCTGAATCTGCTCACTATGTTGTGGCACAATGTAACATTGGAGTAAATGAAGATTTTTTTAATGCTTCACTTGCTTCTTGGAAAAATGATTGGTTGCCTGATTCAGGAGCAACCTGCCACATGACTCATAGAAAATATTTTTTTGAAGATTTCAATGACAATGTTGATGGAGCAGTATACTTTGCAGATCAATAAAAAATCAAGCCATCAGGGCTTGGCACTATCAGGCTTAAACTACCCAGTATTCTAGACTTTCTTCTGCATCATGTTCTATATCTCCCACAGCTTAAGAGAAACTTTCTTTCCTTGGTCCACATCTGCCGGCAAGGTCATTCCCTTCATATGTTTGATGGCAAGCTTGAGTTAAGAAAAGCATCTGACCACTCACTTGTCATGAGGGGAATAGAAGAAGAAAGGCTTCTCAAACTGCAAGGAACCTCTACTCATGCACAACATTTCTCGTATAATTATCATCAAGAAGAAGGTACACTTCCATCAAGTTTATTATGGCATGCTAGATTTGGAAATTTGAATTATGATAGTCTCCACTTGTTGAAGAAAAATGGTGTTGCTAGTTTTCCTACAATTCCTACAAAACTTAAGCAATGTGATGCTTGCATTCTAGGAAAGCATAGCAAATAGTCTTTTCATGATTCACATTCAAGAGCAGATAGAAAACTTGAACTCATTCATTCAGATTTATGTGGTCCAATGCCTATTCCTTCTGCAAATGGAAATAAATATATCATGACATTTATTGATGACTACATCAGAATGTGTTGGGTTTATTTATTGAAGAACAAGTCTGATGCTTTTCAAACATTTAAGAATTTTCATAAATGGATTGAAAATGATGCACAATCTCATATTGGGTCTATTCGCACTGATAATGGAAAAGAAGACACATCAAATGAATTTGAAAACTATCTTCTCCAACATGGGATCAAACATCAAACAACTGTGCCTTATAATCCCCAACAGAATGGTGTAGCTAAAAGAATGAATAGGACAATCTTAAATATGGTACGATCCTTGGTCTTCTTCAAAAATGTAAAGATAATGTTTTGGGCTGATGGTATTCTATGTGTTGCATATATAAAGAATAGATGTCCATCTAATGCTATAAGAAACAAGACTACTTATGAAATGTGGTACGGACATGTTCCTTTGGTAAAGCATCTTAGGGTCTTTCGTTCCACCTGTTATGCCTTGATACCAAAGGTACATAGAAACAAAATTGGTGCTAGAAGTCGTATGTGTATCTTTCTGGGGTATTCAAACACCTCCAAAGCATACGGCCTCTATGATGAAGTAAATAAGAAATTTTTTGTATCTAGAGATGTAATTTTCCTTGAATCATCCAAAACTAACAATGTTGTTGAGCAGAAACTTGATCGCTTTGATAAATTCACAAAAGCAAAATAATTTCAAGAATTTGATAATCAGATTCCACATCTTGAAGGGGGGATTCCTATACTAGATCAACATGTGGAATTTTCTTCTAAAGAAGACTCTCCCTCGCATGAAACTCCAACAACAGATGATGCTTTAAGTTATGTAATTGATAGAATTGGGAGACTCAATCTTGATTTAGTCCCAACTCAATCAAAGGAGCAGCCTAGACCATCTGAGAAAGGTCCCCCAAAGTGGCTGACAAAGACACTTAAAAGTGTTCATCCTGATGAAGTTGGAAAGATAGGAACCAGAAATTCAAACCGGCAAAATGGAGGTGATTTAGATGACTCTAATTCAACTGCTGATATGGATGTTTCTTATGATTGTGAATTGAACTTGTCTATAGATTTTGAACCAACTTCCTTCAAAGAAACTACTTCTCATGATGAATGAAAAGAAGCGATGTAAAAGGAGTATGATGCCCTCATAAAGAACGACACTTGGAAGCTGGTTGATCCTCCATTAGGAACCAAATCAATTGGCTGCAAGTGGGTCTAAAAGAACAAGTATAAAGCTGATGGCTCACTTGACAAGCACAAAGCTAGGCTTGTGGCAACATCTTTTGCACAGAAGGAAGGGGTTGATTATGAGGAGACTTTTTCCCCCATAACAAAATGGGCTACCATCCGGACACTCTTTGCACTAGTAGCTCAGAACGGTTAGAAAGTCTATCAAATGGACGTAAAAATTGCTTTCTTGAATGGAGATCTAAAAGAGAATGTTTTTATGTCCCAGCCTAAAGGATTTGTTGTGAAAGGACATGAACATAAAGTATGCAAAATTATGAAGTCCTTGTATGGCCTCAAACAAGCACCGCAAGCCTGGTATGAAAAACTAACTAAGCATCTTCTGAAACTCAATTTCAAAAATTTCGATCTTGATGATTCAACTCTATTTGTCAAGAAAGTTGGAAAAATAGTTGTATATCTTGTGGTATATGTAGATGATCCTTTGATGATAGGGAACAATGAAAGCTACATTGCATCCATAAAGAAGGAATTGGGGAAAAGTTTTGAAATGACTGATTTGGGCTATGTTCATTACTATCTTGGTATTGAAGTAACCCAACATCCAAATTCCATATTTCTTTCTCAAAATAAATACAATGGAGATCTATTGAATAGGTTTGGCATGACAGAGTGCAATCCTCTTGCTACTCCCATGGAACAAAACTTAAAGCTCACATCTATTGAAGGAAAAGAATTTGAGGATGCAGCAAAGTATACACAACAAGTAGGAAGTCTCAACTACCTAACTACTACCAGACCAGAAATTTCGTTTACTGTTGGAATCCTCTCCAGGTTTATGCAAAAGCCTTGTGAGGGACATTGGTATACTACAAAAAGAGTTCTAAGGTGCTTGAAGGGAACTCAAGACTTTGGAATCAAGTTTACACAGGTGGATGACTTCAGCTTGATTGGATACTTTTATTCAGACTTTGATGGAGACAAAGAAACTAGGGTATCAACTTCAGGATATGCTATGAGTCTCGGATCAAGAGCTGTCTCCTGGAGATCATGCAAACAATTAGTTCCAACAGATTCCACAACAAAAGAAGAATACGTGGCAACAGCTGAAGCAACAAAAGAAATTGTGTGGCTCAGGAAAATTCTTGAAGATTTGTAGGTAAAACAAGTACAATCAACTCCACTCATGATTGACAATATCACTATAATAAAGTTGGCCAAGAACCCAAAATTATATGATCAAACGAAACACATCAATACTAAATGTCATCTGATTCGACATCATGTTGAGGCCAAAACTATCCATCTCTTTCATTGTTCCACAAATGAGCAAATTGCAGACATCTTCACCGAAGCGCTTGGAAGAGAAAATCTTGAACAATTCAGAATTATTCTTGGACTCACCAACATCCCTTCAGATTAAGGGGGGGGATGTTGACACGTAATCCTTGTGATTGGGTGAATTTATGTAAATAAATAAATTAGAAATATGAACAGTCATCGGCAGATGAATTGAACAGTCTCTCCCTCATGTATATAACGAACACCTACCTAATGAAATAAAACACACAAATCATTTTTTCCTTATGGAGTTACTGCCTGGCATGATAGTATTTTTTTGTTGCATCTGGGTTAGTAGTATTAGAGATTCTAAGACCCTTACCTAAATTTTCTAGTGCCATGGATAAACAACTACAAATAATTTAATAAACGTAACCTCAGAATCCATCAATTAAGGAGTTAAAATATTAAAAATAAGATTTATTAATTAAGGAGTTAAAAACATTAAAGTCATTTAAGAAAGGGACAAGAGAAGGTTCATTTGTTGGATGTTTACAAAAGGTGTTGCATCGGTGGAGCGACTTGGTGTGTGGTAAAATCAGTTTTGAATATCCTGAATTTTGGATGAAAGGTAATCATCAATGAATAATTTTGTTTCATTGGTGTTGTTTATTGGAATGGAGAAAATGGTCCAATGAATAAAGAAGTATATATTTTTATTTGATTTCACAAGTGGACAAGTATTAAAATTAAAGGTTATTTTAAGTTTGGTTAGTAAACCTTAAAAGTAATATATATTGGGAAATTGATTTATTAAATGCAAGAAAAATAAAAAGAAAATTATGTTAAGGTTGGTATGTGCATGATTGAGATAACGTTATCGGTCAAGTTAAAAAGGAAAGCGATTGGACTAGTGGTTACCAGTTTAATTTTTTTTCATCTTCACAGAAATTATTATTGTGAGCTTAGAGTTAAAAGTCATTGTAAAATTCCAAGGAAAGCGGATGTGAATCAATTATTTTGAGGCTTTATATATTTAATATATATTAATTAAGTTGATAGGCCTTTTAAGTTTAGGTTTCTCTTCATGACACTATAGCAGATTGTTTGGCCTTCAAAGAATATATCATTTCAATGATGCAATTGACTGTAGGCCTTCGATCTATGATTTTCTCCATCTAAGGTTATTTGAAAAGATTGTTGAACTACGTCACATGCATGGGACCACAGCACATGTGCATAGGCCTTTATAATATCGTAGAATTGAAATCAATGATTTGATAATGTATCATTTGGTTGCAATCCCCAAATTTGTGACCTCCAATGAGTGTCGTGGCCTGATATACATCGAGAGGAAATGAGTGATTCCCCAAATCAGATCACTATCTATCGGTGATTTCCAATTGGAGGTGTAACTTTTGTGCATGACATGTCAATTCTTTGATTGCCAATCACTGATATCCTTCTGCGTTTGGGCCTTGGTCCTGTGGCTCTTCCCATGACAACAATATTTATCAGTATAGTCATGCTAATATATAGACATAGAGATATATCTCTATCCCATTATAGGCTTCCATCTTAAAACCATTTAGAGATGAAGTGCCATACAATGTCTTTTTCCAATCCACAATTTCCTCCTGCTTATATCATACTTTTCTTTGATGAATTAGAAGTGTGCTAGCATACAAGCTTTCGTATATTGACCAATAGAAAAATCTCATTGTTTCAACACACAATCTATCAATGCATTTTCCATTTTCTGTCCATTGTATATCGACAGGATTAACATTGTAAAACATTGGAATAGTAGTGGCATCTGAGTAACTCAACACATGAACGAGCTCATCAAGGCACCATCTCACTATGTATCTGCCATGTGTAACCTTTTAAATAATGCCACCTATCGCATTTGATTCCTTTGAACTCTTTGTGACCATGGTGCTAGCTCTGAAATTAGAGCCCTCTCTATCGACGATTTTGAATGGGAAGTGTAACCTTGTGTACGGTATGTCAATTTACCGATTGGTGATCATCGATGACCTTCTAGTTCTGGGCCTTGGTCCTGTGGCTCTTCACGTGATGGTAGTTTAGCCCCAGTATTAGAGCCCTTCCATGGGGTGTTATGAATCAGAGGTTTCACTTCAATTTCTCAAATCGCATCAACCTTCGATTGTTGATCTCCCATACATAACAACATAACTACCATGTGTAACCTTTTGAATAATGCCACGTGTCGCCGTTTTTTGGCCTGTTGTGAGCCTTGAAATTGTTGAATCTGCCTACCATGTGCCAATAATTTTTGAATGTCATCACAACGTCAGCTTCCCCGCATAACTTGTCTTAACCAAATGTTGCCTGCAATGTGTCCCTAAATGCATATAGTTTCATATCGCAACTCATGTATTAGAACTTGCAATATTGATAGTTTTAAGATTTGGGTTCTTCTCGGAAAGCTCTTCTATTTAAATTTGGTTCATACCTCTAGAGGGTCCAAGTATGAGAAGGAATAGCAATCTCCACAGTCAGAAGTCGAAACTTGAAAAAATAGGGCATTGCAAGGTAGACAAGGATCGCTAGATATCTGAAACAGATAAGGCACCGACACCTCACATCTTTGGGACATTCCTATTGGTCTATTGGTTAGACAGACCTCTTTATAGTAGAGTTATGTCAGGCTAATAACATCATAGATATTGTTTTCAAAATTTCTAATAAATGTAGCATTGATCTTGTGTAATAATAAACAAATATCTAATTTCTGAATATCTAAACTGTGTTATGGTCCTCCAACTACTAATATGCAACCCTAATTGTTTTATCATACCAAACTTAAATGTGAAATTGCATTCACGCCTTATTGTAGCTTTTGAAATGTGACCTATGATAAGATCCACTCTCTGTGCACGTATCTTTCTCTCGTTGTCTATTTTTATTCATTAATTACCGTGGGTTAGCCAACTATGTACATTTACTGTCATTTTATTCTTGCTCATATGAAGATCTAATGTTTCATGCCCTTGTATATAGGAAAATTAATATAATCAATCGACCTTTTTTCCGAAATATTTCGAAAATATTTCTCCTACTGTGAACATTTCAATGCCTGAAAACACCCATATATATTTAATAATATGCAACATTTTTTTAATGATTGCAACTTCCTCTACATGCATCTTGATCTCAGCGGCTACTCTATTCATTAATCTAATTAATGGACTGAGCATGTGTATTTGCATTCTCTTTATTCTTGCAAACACGAAATTGATATGTTTTATGCCCTACACACTATTATATGTGTTTATTCAGATGAGCCACATTGATATTCTGGAGTGGACTTTCAACTTGAAAGCTTTCAAAAAGGACTCTTCTCATGTAAAAGTTTCAAAAATCCTAAAAACTCCATGTATATCTAATAAATATGTGATATTTTCCTTTCATTACGGTTTAAAACATATCCACACATACTGATGGTGAGGACTATTCTATTCAATAATCTAATTAATGGCCTACCTATGTGCAATTATTCTCACTTTAATCTCGCTCAGACAAGGATTTATGTCATTGTCTCTATCATTGGTAACCCTACGACCTCTGCCATGTGCCTTGACTATGATTTATTGGTCCCAGTTACTAGCTTGTAGATGGGTGTGTGCTTTATTTAGTCCCTTCACGTCACACTATTCTACTGAGTTTTCGAGTTGCATTTTCTGTTGTTGTTATTGTGTTATTTCTCGTCTCTTTCTATTACTAATGCGCACTATGTTGCTATCGTGAACCAAATAACTACCCCAGAATTTCAATAAAAATTAGTTAAGAATTGAGAACCTTCTAATCATATCATCTTCTGCCCTCAAATGGCAAGTATCAATGTTTTCATACTGCATGTATAGCTTAGAATACTATGTTCTTTTTCACCACATGCAACACACTTGCTTTTAGATTTTCTGAAATTCCATATATACACGATAGACTTTCGATGTTTAAAATTTTCAATTTTTCTTTCCCTTTTCCTTTGACTATTAGCAACAATCGAAATTGTAAATATTTCTTCTTTCATTTGGCTCCAAGTATGAAAATCCTATGAACAACCAGATGCGCTTCTTTATTTTCACTTGTCTTCCTATGTTGATAACATTTTATGGGCTTTCAACTTTCAAGATAGCTCCTTTCCTCATCATCATGGAAGTTTCCTTGACAATGATTGTCATCAATTTGTTGCTCGATGGCTCTACCGTGATCCAACCATTACTCCAAATCATTGAACTTGGCTTTCTTGCTTCCACAAAGACATAATCCCAATGATACCATGTTGTGGGGAAAAGTATCCGACTCGGATGACCCTATCCCTACTCTAAGGGTGACAGTCCTTAGCAACAACTGAAAGTAAAGCTTTGATATTTTCCTTTATGAAAGTACAGAGAAGGAAGAAAAGATTGACCAACCGGTGTCTTTCGCTTTTGTCGATCCTGTCCTTTCTCTTTGTCTCTTGTTCCCAGCTCCTTACTCCCTTTGCCGGCCCAGCTACACACAGATCCTGCACAAACAAGAGAGGGAAACTACAAGAAACATGTACTCATAACTGATGCATGGATTAGAGTGAATCAGATATACAAGTAAATACAATACATCAATGCAATACAAGTATATAGGAGAACATTCAAAGCTTTATTGATAGAAGTAAAAGGGTTCTGAGAAGGTTACAACCATTAATGGCTCCAATCCAGCAGCACCTCCCCAGCAGCAAGAAATCTCCTCTTCACCTCTATAAAAGCAATCACCCAATAGCTCTAACTGTAAACCAACAACACTTCCTTGCTTTGCACAAAATTCCAGCCTTCCTTAGACCTCATAGAAGAGCTCTATATATAGGAGAGAAGAAGAGAGGATGAGTCAGCTTGAGACTGACATAAAGCTGCCTTGTGTCCTCTCCTTCTTCAGTTAAACTTCAGTTCTTGAGTCCACTTGGAGATCCTTGCTTACACATGGAGATCAAGTACCTCTTACTCATCACAGGGCGAATCCCTTGAACCAAGTGTCAGTTTGGAAGCTTCCTGGGCAGTTGACACCTTGCAGAATGACTGTGCCACTTGGCCAATCTCGCCCAGCGCAGGTAGCCTTCATTGGTTTTGACTTTCAGCGCAGGTACAAGGAGGAGCAGTTGACATTCAGCGCAGATGCTCAGTGGAGCAGCTGACATGATCCAAAAATAGCCTGTTTTTGAGTGTTTTCAGGTGGAGAACTGATAGGAAGTGCTGTGGTTTGCTGACCTTGTTCCTCTAGGGGTAAGAACAACATGTTTAGGGACTTTGGATCCCTGTAATTATCGACATTTCATGCTCCATGCTGCGAGGCACAAAAATGTCTATAACAGTTGCCCCCTAAAGTATGAGGCCGTTTATCGGGTGAAATGCTTTATCCAGAGGGTCCGAAGTTCATTCAAGTGCTGAGAGGTGCCCTGTAATACAATACAATACAATACATTATTTTTCATTCTGTTTTCATGATCTAGCTGAGGCGGGCATTCCCATGCTCAACTTTATAAATACATTTTGGTACATAGAACAGACGATCGTCTGATGGTAGACTGATAATTCTCTGCTGAAATTATCATCCTTTGAGTAGGATGATCATCTGCTGCAATGATGTACATGACAAATGCTTTTATATTTCCTGAATATGTATCGCAGCCCGGATGGATGAAACTAGATCTGGGGTCTTCAAACTTGTTCGATCTTCACTCTAAGTACAAGTCGATCCATGTGAGAATTTCGCTGAAGTCGAACATGGAAAGACATCGCTTGATTACCGGTCAATGATGAAAACCGTTAACAAGCGCGAGAGGAATCACTGATAATGATAATGACCCTCAAGGTACTGCAGTACAATTCACGTGGCGTGAATAAAGGACTTGGCGTCGAATGCCACGCAAAATCTTCTGGTCGAAGGTCATTGATGTATACCTGTCGCCGGAAGTGAGAAACTTACCATTGAGGTATGCAAGCTTCAAAGTACTGATGGGGTTGTTCCTAGATCAACTTCTTGGATAATGAGCTGAAGTCAACAAGAAGCGATCCGTCAAAGGAGGGCCTTAATGAATCCCACATCAATGACACGGAACGGAGCTAATGATTTTAGTGGAGGTGAAAACAAACTGTGACATATGATTCAGGGTGGCGATCATGAATGGATGAAGGATAATGTATGGCAGTGGATGGGACACGGTTGACACTTTCAGAATGACCTATCTTGAACATATAACGACACTGATGCGATGGATCGGTAGCATTACCCCAAAATGTGGGTGGTTTGGCGAAGACCATGGTGATGAGACCGGTGAATGAAACAACCCAACCCGATGTGGTACGGAGGAAAGGTGTCATGTTCAAGAGCGACTTGCTACCATTAAACTTTGATGTTCTCCCAATTTTTCCCCAGTCATTTCTGACCAGTACCTCTTTATTTTTGTCAAGCTTGAGGAGGATAACATATGCTTGTTCTATAACCTTCCCTTCGGGCAAGCCCATCGCTATGATTTAACGAGCTTAGCGATAGGGAAACTCGTTCTCGTCTAAAGACAAGTTTGTCGCTATTTAATCATTTTAACGAGTCTAACGACAAGGAAAACTCGGTCCTTTTCATTTTTAGAGAGTCTGAAAAGGTACAGAAAGTTAACTCCATAATTCCTTTTTCGTGATCTAATCCCTTAAGTCCAAAAAAGTATAAAACAATACAGAAGGGATGAGTTTTCGATTGCTTTAACGAGCCGAACAAAACAAGCGCTCGATCTTTTTGTGCAATAATCCCTCAGGTCCAAAAAAGATTAAAATCTAGAGGAGGGATAGCGTTCCGGTCGTTTAACGAGCTGGAAGGCCAAAACTCGGCAAACTTTTCATATTTTACGAGTCAGTGAAAAGAGCTCAAAGAAGACTTGTCTTTTGAGGAACGAGTGATAAACAGGGATAGCAGTAGATTCCAGGTACAGGTTGGAATTTTCCAATCACGGTAGTGTCACAAGGATGGCTAGATGAAATCACTCTTCGCAGATGCTCCTCAAAATGGGTAAACACACATATGGGGGTGAACGACCAGCCAAATGACAGTGGAGGTGATGGATGAAAACACGACCAAGGCTTTTAAGGCTAATAAATTTACGATCGCAATGGTTATTTACCGAGATAGGTTCATTTTTTAATGAGCTTGAACTCTGGTGGAAACTTTTGCTCACACTTTTCTATTTTTTAACGAGCATAAATTCCGTGGTAAAACTGCTCGATTCATTACATGCCCCCAGCATCATAATAACGCATGTCAAAGGAGGGTGCCCCCCAAGCTTCATTGCATTCAACTTGGTGATTGGAATGAAGGTTTACCTTTGAATTTTGAAAAGGAGATTTGTTTCATTTTTTAATGAGGTTGACATAGTAAAAGAACTATCCTCATAACTCCTTGTTTCATTTTTTAACGAGGTTGATGCGAGATAAGAACTGTCCTCGGTGCCGACAAAATATCTAGGAATCTTCCGAATCCAACCAGAAGATTGGATTAGATTTCATTTTGTAGGTTTCCACCATGGCCACTCCCGCCAGATTACTTGGAGGCGGTAAGGCGAAAGTACCCATTAAGGCAGGGTCTTTTAGGAGACCTACTCCGATATTTTGAAGCAAATGATTCCTTCCATGGATCATTGGAATGCTTCTTGTAACTTGTGAACTGTTGGGGAGAAAAGTTTGTTGGTCGACGATTGTAATTCCTTCTTGGAAGGGAAATGCAATCTTCCTGAAGTAGGTCGACACAACCGCGGCCATGGCATAGATCCAGGGCCTTCCTAGTAGGATGTTGTAATCGAGGTTTCCATCAATTACTTCAACATCAATTCCTACTGTTTTGCCCCCCAGTTCAACTTGCAAGTTACTTAAAATCCCGTATGGAGTGTATGATCGTCCATCAAATGCTTTTAACGTCGTTGACGATTTCGACAAGGGTGGTGAGCCTAAATTTTTCCATCAACTCATCGATGAACAGTTTTGTTGAGGGCTTTCACTTGAATAAGGAAAGCTAGTTGAGCTGGTAATTGCGGGTCATATCCTTTATGATCAAAGGCCACAAGATTGGAATCCATTGGGCCAATCCCACCTATTGCTGATAATAAAGCTTGCTCTTGGGAGGGGTAATTTTGTTGTACTTCAAGTGTCGACATAGTGGACGGCGATTGGGCCAGGTCCTTTACTATATTATAATTCTGTGCTCCTTTGGCACGAGGATTAAATGTCGATTTGTGTACTACTCCCTTTGGCGACTTTATCATCGGCTCAGGAACGATGGGTGGCACAACTTCGGTCAAAGTTGTTGTTGAAGTACTAGGTCCATTAACCTTTTTGTTCGACAACTTTGGATTCCCGTAATCTTTATTCCTTGTCAAAGCATTATTCTGTTGCTTTGAGGTAGACAACATAAGCACTTGGGATCCGGAAGCATTTTGATTAGCAACCATATTTTGACCTGGATTAGGAAACGGATCAGTCAATACTGCTGGGGTTTTTGAACTCTTGAAGAGTTTCTTAACTTCAGCTATATGTGGACAATATTTCGTCCAATGATCCTCATCGCATATATGACACCCTACCGGGGGTTTCCTTTTTCTTCCTGTCTTTTTCTTCTTGCCCCCCGGTTGCTTCAGTTGTTTGCCCTTGTCGGTCGACATGGCATTTACTTCTGAGGCAAGAAGTTTTTCATTTGCATTTTGACTGTAAATTTTGTGCTTGCCAATCACGTCATCGCCGGCGTGAGAGTCATTGTTTGATTTAGGAGGCGGAGGAATTGAGAATTCCGGTCTAGGGGCGTCAGGTATTTTGTCGTAGAGCGTGCCAGACTGAGTATAAACCAAGTCTAGATATTGCGCACGAGCTATAACTTGCTCTTCTGTTACGACTCCCCCCTTGGCCACATCTTCCGTTATGGCCGGAAGTAATGACTTTATAAACCATTCAGCTAATAGCTGATCGGGAACATATGTTTTTACCATCCTACGACGACGTCGCCATTCATGTATATGATCAGATATATGAGTGGCCGTTGTCTGTTTGAAGTTGGTAAGGAGTTCTGTTCCCGTTTCATACCTTATCGGTAATTGAAAATGGGTTAAAAAGGTTGTAGCTAAGGCACTGAAGTTGTCGAACGAAGCTCTAGGCAATTCAATATACCATTTTGCCGCTGGACCCGTTAACGTCCTCTGAAAAAGGCGAAGTCTTATCGAATCATCATTCAGGGTGTTTGATGAACACCATAGATGGAATGTCATCACGTGATTCGACGGGTCTTCACCTGGATTTCCATTAAATTTAGGAATGTCTGATGGAAGTTTGTGTGGAATCGCTGGCCACCAAGGGGCATAAGCAATTGGATCATTCGTCAGCCGGTAATTCTAGAGTTGCTACAAAGGGCAACTGTTGATTCAGGTTAGGCGAAGCATATCCAGGATAAGATGGAATCGCCTGAGCAGTGGGTCTTTGCATACCAGCATAATGTTGGCAACTTTGACAAGGTTGATGGGTATAACCATTATAGTATGGTTGCCCATTACTTACAAAGACTTGTTGCTCAGGTCCTTGATATGATTGCTGGAATTGCGGTTGTTGAGTTCAAACCAGCTCTGGTTGTTGGACCATTTGCTGATGCCCAATACTAGATGATTGACCAAGATGAGGAGTCACAGTACTTGTTTGATCCTGAGTCGCTCCAGATAAGGAGGCACTGACCTGAGGTTGCGATTGAGATGTCGAGACAAGAGGCTGTTGTATGGCAACCTGAGAAACTTGGGGTTGACATACAGTAGGCAGCGCTTGTACTTGCGACGCAATCAGCATACCAGGTATAGTGGCAACATTCGACACAGGGTGGACTGGTTGCATAGAATATACAACTCCTGGTTGTTGAGGCAGTATTGGTACCCAACCGCTGGATGTAATTCCAGTTTGACCTGAACTTTGTTGTGAACTCACGGATGGGCATCCTCCCGGAGGAGGTAATGAAAGGGCATACTGCCCCCCATATGGTATCAATCCGGGACTCAAGGGGATCGATTGCCCAGATTGACCTCCAAATGGATCAATTTGGTGAGTTTCAACATAAGAAATACCAGATGATAATCCGGATGAAGAAATAGGAACTAACCATGTCGATGTCCCTGATTGGACTCCGGCTTGTTGTTGACAATTTGCCGGGACAGATGGTATACCAGCGAACATCGTTGGAGTAGCAGCAGGAGGCTCTGCTGCAGCTGTGTCGGACGACACAGTCCTAGATGTCGACGGTTGTTCAGACATATCTAGTCTATCCAAAAGATTTCTTAGCGATTCTACAGGAACTTCCACTTGTGGTGGACTAACTTCGAAGATCAACGAGGGAAGGGTGATGATTATTCCGCTTAAAATAAATTTTTATAACGACGCTTTTAGACACAACTTGCTTTTTCAGTTTTAAAGAGTCGAGAAAAAGCTAAAGATGACTCTAGTCTCCTTCGATGTATTAACGAGCCCGAAGTGACAAATGCTCGGTTGGACTTTTTCAGTTATAGAGTTTGAAAAAGGCCAAAAGAAACTGCTCTGGAGATCTAGGCAGAGGGTGTGCCAAACCTTTCGCAAAACCACAGAATACGTTTTACGGTACGGGTGGTCGATCTTCGTGAATGTTGTGTTCACTGCATCGCGATCAGTAGGGCGGCCGACACGGCTTCCTAAGGATAAAGGATAAATGCCTATAGGGGTCTCCCAATATACGCGACGGTACGCGGGAGCACAAGTCCGTATTAGTGCTATCGTCCCTCAGGAGGAATCACCCACCTTCGTAGAGATCGACAGTCACTACGTTTAACGACGCCGGAACACGTCTCTACCTAGACCTCTATTGTGAGCGTTATGTTACAAAGCATTTTTAGATTCATTCAATATATTTTAAGTTGATCTTGTTTAGCAGTTTGTCTTTCAGGATCACCACGAGATGTATTGGTACAAATTCCTAAATGCAGCTAAAATGATAAGCAAGCTTTTCAATCTTTTTAGCTTTGAAAATCCTAACTACTGAGGGAAAAGAAAGACATCATCTTTTCACACAGATCACAAAGCACAAACTAATGCACTTTCTCCTAGATCAATCACGCAAACTTATCAAAAAATGCAAATGCAAGATGCAGGTATTTCTTTTCTTTTTTCCTTAATGTTGATGTAAGACAAAAAGGAAACTGTTGTATAATTTCGAATTCAATTTGAAGCGTAAACAAACAAGTTTTGTCTAAAATCAAAAGACGCCTTACAGGTACTTGTTTCGACACTAAAAATGTATGAATTCAAACCATAGTATGAAAAACAAACAAACTCAATCAACTATGAACAACAATAAAACTAACTCTCAAGACCACTACGACACTTTTACAGTTCTGGATCTAAGAGGTCACAGCTATACTGGTTCGCTTTTCACAATGGGAAACTGTAAATGAAACAAGAAATACTGAAAGAACAATCACAGTTTCATCACACAACTGAGGCGGAATAATGTCAGGGAAAGTTGGTTTACAGCAAGTACAAATGACAAGCAATCAGCAGCAAAATAACAGCGAAAACAGGGCCAAGACTCAGTGGGAAACCTCAGGAAGACATAGCCTAACTGGTTCAGCGCAGGCTCTGGTCTGTCAAACTGACTCTTAGCGTAGTTCCCGAAGGGAGTACCTGCGCTGAAATGCAGACTGCCTTTGGACAGCCTGCACTGAGACACGAGAGTTGCGTTTACAAGGATTTCCGGGTCATAAAAAGCTCAAAAATTCACTGTTTTTGCTGAAATAAAAAGCTATAGGTCAAGTACAAGCTAAGGGATGATCAAGAGGATGAAAAGCTATCACAAAGAGCACAAGAGTCCTTGTGGATCAGCTCTTCAATTCATAAACTTACTCAAAAACTGAGCCAGAGCAGCTGCCCTCTACTTTGCAATCGAAGGACTCAATTGCAGTTCGATTTGGTGCTCTCCTTGTTTATGAGATGAATAACAAGAAACACAATAAACCAACAAGATACTAGTTCCCCAGCGGAGTCGCCAGTTTGTTGTGGGGAAAAGTATCCGACTCGGATGACCCTATCCCTACTCTAAGGGTGACAGTCCTTAGAAACAACTGAAAGTAAAGCTTTGATATTTTCCTTTATGAAAGTACAGAGAAGGAAGAAAAGATTGACCAACCGGTGTCTTTCGCTTTTGTCGATCCTGTCCTTTCTCTTTGTCTCTTGTTCCCAGCTCCTTGCTCCCTTTGCCGGCCCAGCTACACACAGATCCTGCACAAACAAGAGAGGGAAACTACAAGAAACATGTACTCATAACTGATGCATGGATTAGAGTGAATCAGATATACAAGTAAATACAATACATCAATGCAATACAAGTATATAGGAGAACATTCAAAGCTTTATTGATAGAAGTAAAAGGGTTCTGAGAAGGTTACAACCATTAATGGCTCCAATCCAGCAGCACCTCCCCAGCAGCAAGAAATCTCCTCTTCACCTCTATAAAAGCAATCACCCAATAGCTCTAACTGTAAACCAACATCACTTCCTTGCTTTGCACAAAATTCCAGCCTTCCTTAGACCTCATAGAAGAGCTCTATATATAGGAGAGAAGAAGAGAGGATGAGTCAGCTTGAGACTGACATAAAGCTACCTTGTGTCCTCTCCTTCTTCAGTTAAACTTCAGTTCTTGAGTCCACTTGGAGATCCTTGCTTACACATGGAGATCAAGTACCTCTTACTCATCACAGGGCGAATCCCTTGAACCAAGTGTCAGTTTGGAAGCTTCCTGGGCAGTTGACACCTTGCAGAATGACTGTGCCACTTGGCCAATCTCGCCCAGCGCAGGTAGCCTTCATTGGTTTTGACTTTCAGCGTAGGTACAAGGAGGAGCAGTTGACATTCAGCGCAGATGCTCAGTGGAGCAGCTGACATGATCCAAAAATAGCCTGTTTTTGAGTGTTTTCAGGTGGAGAACTGATAGGAAGTGCTGTGGTTTGCTGACCTTGTTCCTCTAGGGGTAAGAACAACATGTTTAGGGACTTTGGATCCCTGTAATTATCGACATTTCATGCTCCATGCTGCGAGGCACAAAAATGTCTATAACATACCACATTTATCTCTCCGACGATACCTCTTATCACATAAATTTACTTATGTATTCTTACAATGCCCATGTTGTCTCTAGTGCCCACTAGTTGGGCTTCATTATCATTCTCGAAGAAGTTATTTGCACTTTTTTGCAAAACTATGCGTATGTTCACTATTGACCATATTCTTGATGTTTCGTGTTCCTTCCCTCTCTCTTCCATTGTGACATAAAATAATGTCACATCCCTTTTCTCTTTATTTCCTTCTTTTTATGAGTCTAGAAATTATTCAACTGGAAGTTCTAGAACATCATGTAACTTTGATTGGGGCCCCTAACCTTCTTAAAATTGTAGAAATGTCGACATTCCAACCGACCTCTTCAATGTAACACACACTTGCCTCATCTACTACTACTTCTACATAGGATTTTGTGTCATCATCAACTCCATTGTCCTCGACTCTCCCTACTCTGATTCCATTCATGGCTCTAAGCCCCTATCGTAAACAATGGTTGATCTAGGGTATGGTACCTCAAAAAGTTTGGACCACTTAAAGTTTGTACTAATTAACTCAATGGAAATCACCTGTAGTTCTAAATGTTCCATTCTCCTTCAGGAAATCATAAAAAAATCTACTTCTCTCGTTGTTTGGCATCTTTGAAAATCAATTTATTTTCTCCATGCCACCGTGGAGTGTGAAAAATATATTTTATATGCTTTTCCATTCATTTCCATTTCATCCCTTCGCGCCCCCCTTCTTTTGGTTCACTTCATCATTGTACTTCCCTTTTGTATGTATATACACCTATGATACATGTTTCATCTTCCACCTTTTCATATTTCTCCATCTTTTACTTTTACATATAGTATATATGTTTTTTTCTTCCTCATTGTAAACAAAATAGAATATTTACATCCTTATATATTGTTCTTTGTGAACCTAAATATAAGCATCAGATTCTTACAAAGGATTGTCATTTGGTTGCTTTAAATCTACTTGGTAAATGAATGATAGATAGATATCCATCACCATAAAAATACTTCGCTGAAATAAGTTCATTGTGTTGGCCTAGTGATCCGGGATGGATTACGACAAAGCATGGTTTCTATTGATGAGGGCGAGGTGCTTTAACCTTGGTATGCCTTGGTTGGTTCCTTTCATTTATGTCCCACATTCATGCTTGAAATATGGCAGTGGGGTGAATGCTTGAAGAGAGATTTGGCTCATCCATCCTATGGTTGGGTGGAATTGCCAGTCCCATCCTGGGTTTGGATTTTGCATAATCAATATGAGGTTATATCCCCTTGTATTTCTATGAGTATTATACTAATTTATATGTGGATCATATGGATGTGATTTCATTGGTATTTCTGCTACTATTATGTTGGTTATGTATGTTCTTTAAGATAGTGGCTATGTATGGACCTCCTCATATTTTTACTTGTAAATGAATGGAAAATGTACATATGACCTAATAGATGATAATGGAGAAAATGGTATGAGGGAACAATGGTTCTTATAAATTCTCATATAATCATGAAATCTGTATGCTTAGATATGTTATTTACACCTTTAGATTACATATTTGTGATACGTTTGATGAAATTCCTATCATGGATAATAGGGGTCCAATTAAGGGCTTGTTCAATGAATTTCTTTTGCATCATTTTTTCCATCTTATTTTACTGTTATGAATATGTCACTCTATTCTAAGTAGTGACCTGGGCTCTGGGCCAGAAAAGGTGGCTTAAATCCAGGGGAAGCTAGCACATAATTGTACATCACTGGCATGGCTATAGAATGAGAGCGTTTGAAGCCTCCTCAACACTGTCAAGCCTATAACATGAGAGAGTCCATAGATCAAGTGATAAAAAACTTCAGTGGGACCCAGGGCCAAGATCCTTGAAGTGTTGGGATGGTTCTGAGGTTTCCTGTAGCTGATGTGGAAGGTCTTAATGTTGTGATTCCATCGATTGCATTTCCTTAAGGTCACATAGGAGGTTGAATATAATAATAGTATTTTCTCTTTGCATGTTTACATCGATTGGTTGAGTACATGGGTAGATGTGAGAGGAGGGTGTTAAAGTTTTCCTCGCTATTTTTGGCATGCATGGTGCATGCATGTGGTTTATTGGGCATGATTTTTCATTGGCATGGAGGATTGCCTGGATTGACAATGGATTTTCCTAGCCATGCCATTTCGTAGATAGCCATGGTGTTGTGGGTGTATTTATTTGTTTTTCTATTTCGTTCTTATGTTTCTTTTAGCTTGGGTTGAGTTATTAGTTCTTGGAGCCTTGGTTGGTCAAATGCTTTGGAAGCCCTGTAATGAATTGGGATGAGTTATTAATCTTGGAGACTTTTTTGGAAAAATGTAGTAGATCCCTATAACAACTTGGTTTGAGTTATTAACCCTAGAGCCTTGGTTGGACAAATTCCCTGGAGCCCTTGGTGGGTTGAGTTACTAGTCCTAGAGCTTTGGTTGGAAAAATACTCTGGATCCATTTATAAGTTGTGGGTTGTGTTACTAGTTCTGCAACCTTAGCTTGACAAACTCTCTGGAGCATAACAACAGTCGTGGGTTGAGTCACTACTCCTGGAAGCCTAGTTGGAACAAACACTCTAGAGCCCTTAGAAGGCTTGGGTAGAGACCAATCTGATGATGATTTTGTGATGTCTGACTGATCATTGTTTGATGGGTTGAGGTGGTTTAGCCTCCGGAAGTCTTGAATGGTTTTGATTGATGTTTTTTATGAGATCCCACATTCATGCTTAGAATATGGCATTGGGTGGAATGGCTAAAGGGAGATTTGGATCAGCAATTCTATGGTCTGGTGGAATGTTGTAGTCCCATACTGGGTTGGCATTTGTGTGAGGTTATTTCTTCTTGTTATCTCATGAGTATTATACTCCTTTATATGTGGATTATATGGCTACCATTTCCTTGGTATTTCTATTGTTATTATGTTGGTTATTAAAATGTATTATGATAATGGTTATGTATGGCTCCCATCATGTTTTTACTTGCATACAAATGAAAAATGTATCTATGGCCTTGTTATCCTCCACATTGTCCTAGGCTTATGAGGAGAAGGATGGAGGTAACCACAGACCAAGCTCTTAGTTTGGTAGCTAGCCCTACCAAACCAAAGAGGGATCTCTCTATGATTTCACAGCCAATGGTTGACTCGAAAAGAATGGATTTTAGGATAGATATGTTCAACAAAGTTAGGTTTTGGAATTATAGGGTTTTTTGGTTGCTGGATCAGGAATGATAAATAGGCAGCTAGGTGGAGGCCTCAAAGGGTTAAAGTAGCAGCCATATGGAGGAGCAAGGTAGTAATGTCTTGTGATGGATCTGAGAGTTTAATCGATGTAGTGTAGGGTTTGAAGAGATTTAGAAGGTCTTAATGAGCATGTGTACCATGATTTCATTAATCAAGAAGAAAGAACACATAAATAGTTTCCACCAAAACAGATCTTTACAACAAAGGATTATGCTTATAAACTACAACAAAAGCCATTGAAGAAGGTAAGTATGTTTAAGAGAAATGCATTGATTCATAGGAAACTAACAGAGAAATAAAACAATAGCAAAAACTCTTTGCACATCAATTCCTGAATAATAGATGCATTGCTCCTTTGATTAGCTGAGTGAAGTACAAGCTACAAAAAATTTCACCTTTGATGTCCAACTTCTTCTATCACTGGTAAAATGATACATCGAGACCAAAAAAACATCTCCCCATTCACAGGGGTTGAATCCATGACTCTAGGAACTACTCCATGAGGTGCTCTAACCAAAACCTAATGTCTAGGGAAGTTAAAATCAACTTCTTCAATTAACTTTGACTCCAACCATTATCACAAATGAGGCCAAATTCACATCAAAACCACTTATAAAGACTAATCTCCCACTATTAATTCATATTTACAACAGGATTACTCAATTACATCAATTACATAAGTGAAAAAGTCAAACTAGGTCGACTTGATTAAGAAAAGAGCATCGTGGAAAAAGTGTAGCGAATCTGGAAAAAGTCCAACGTGGACTGCAAAAAGCTAAGTGTGACATTGCAGGCCAATTTTGGAAGTCTTACTGAACTTAAAATTGAGCTCATGATATCTCATTGGAAAAATATTTTTGTCTGCTATAAACTTGAGTCCTCAAGCACTGAAAACAACCAACTATAGCTCGTAAAAAATCAATTCTCCCTAGACTGGTCAAAAAGTATAGCGTGGCCTCCAAAAACACGACAAAAAGGTTTCTTTTTAGGTGTTTTTTGGGCATTTTCTCCCTATAAAAGTTGATTACCGAGATACAAAAGTGTCAAAATATAATGTATAAGTCAAGATCTATCCAACCATGTAGATTTTATATCCATTGGAGCTCTCCAGAAAACGCGCATCATGGCCCATGCTACACTTTTGGCTGGGTGACTCTACGAAAAATTGCCAAATTTATACGAAAATAAGGCTTAACGGTGGAGTAATGTCTCTCTAAAAACAAATAATTTTGAAAATATCTGAGAGTTTTCTGTTCTCTGGCATTTTTCAAACAATAACCCCCTCCCGCTTTCCAAGATTCATCTCTAATTCGTCATAATCTTCTCTGCAAAAAGGTGACTAAAATAGAACATTGCATAGTCTATAACACCCCTCCCTTGTGTCTTACATTATTGTAAACCTAAGCTAAATTAAAGCTAGGTGTGATATCCTCCCTTATGTGTAAAATGTTTGTAAACCTGAGATGAAGAAAGCTATGTTTGATACCCTCTGTTGAGTGATAAAAAGGTGTCGGGTAAGATTTTCTATTTCAAGAGTGTAAACATTTTGTGGTGGCTATTTTATTCAAGAATAATGTTTCTAAGTTGTAGTACAGTGCTTTCAAATACAAGAGTAAACGTATGCTTGAAATAAGACATACTTGCAATTAAAAGAAACTCAATGCTTTGAAACTAAATCATTCACTCAGGAAATTAACAACAATTATCAGTCAAGGATACAGTAGAAATAAATCTTTCCTCTTTTAACTGATGTAAATGAAATCAAACGTCAATAAGATCCTCAATCTGAGAACTGTAACAGTAATAGCCAATGTCCTTTACAGTTGTTGATCTCAGACACCACACTAAATAACCAATTGGGAATGACAATGAATTAAATCAATAATGTTCTTGATAGAGATGGGATAATTATGCTAACTATAATAATGTTGAAAGGCAAAACTAAATGATTACAGAGAGGAGATGAACAACAATGCTATTTAGTAGAAATGAACAACGAAACTTATGAAACTGTAATGAGCAACAAAGTTAATGTACTGGAATGAAAAATGAAGCTCTGTAATAAAAATGAACAACATAACAATATAGGTGCAGAGAATAATTTTCTTATTATGACGAGAAAGAACAACAACGCAATTTAGTTACAACATATATAATGGTTCAATTCATTAAATCTAGAAAGAAGAAACAGTAAAGCAATGCAATTCCAATAAACAAAGATCAAACCAAACCATCACACAACAGAGATCATAAAGGAGTGGTATAGAATAGCAAGTGGATCGACCAAGGTTGGGCCCTTAGCCACTCGCGAAGCACTGCCAGACTACTTTAGTATAGAAGAAAGAACAACAACCAGGTTATGTATTAATCATATGCAAAAATGGTTATTGCTAGTCGTACTCTATTTTAATCAATGAGAGTCGATGATCAAAGTAAAAGTAAAACAATAATTTCTGAATAATGATGATCCATTCTTTATAATCGTTGTCCCATTTTTAATGGCCAGGCAGATAAAACAAGAATAGCAGATAGACTAGTAATAGAGATCCCTCAGGATCAAGATATCCTAAGGGATCTGCTCAATCTTCTAACTTTAGTTAAATCTTTGTCTTTTGCACTAATGTTGTGATCTCCTCTGTTCTTATCCTTAACTGCGCGCTCCAATCTTGACCTGCTATCTGGATATAGCTTCCTAGTGAAGGAATAGCAGTTACTTCACTTTGTCTTTTTCCTCAGAAAGGTAATTTCGATTTTATCTTTTCCTGCATGAGAAAAGACAATAATTAGATAAATTGCAATAATCAATAACTCCCTTATTTTTTCTATAATTATTTGATATATTAACATCTTAGAATATAAGGGAGATATGATTAAGGAGAAAGATAAGGAAATAAATGTCAAATTCATACCATTTCCATAGCTCAACTCACTCCCCTGCTTACCCTTTTTCATGCCCCAATGAAAATCATGTAGTTTGTGTGCAAAGCAGTCAAAGAATAGGATGGAGAGGGAATGTCATGAGGTGGTCTAAAACCATGATTTTTAGCCAAAACTTCAAAGATGGGCCTTGTCTGTCCTTCAAAAAATTCATATATAGCTTTATACCCTTCTACAGGATACCAGATAATAGGGCTTTCAAAACTACAACCTAGCCAATATGAGCCTTCCCTCAAGATGAGGTTACTCTAGGTAACCAGGTGAACTGCAACTAATTTAAAGTTTCTGTAGTTGAATGGCTCCTTGTCCTGTATAATCTAATTGGAAATCTTCCATCTGAATTTAGCTGCTGCCAAGTAATTGTCTTTGATAGAGAGGAAATATTCTATCCCTTGCTGGAAAATTCCTTTGTGGATGGGTCCCAAGGTCTAGATTACTCCCTCCTTTTGTATTATAGTTTTATGTTTAACGAGTAGTTATAGTGGGTTTTTCGGTTCACCCCTGAACCAAAGGTCTAACCCATTTTCTTGCCTCTGAAAAGTGTTATGGGATTTGAGCCACTTCAACTGTTTAACATCAAATGAAATGAATGTTTGAAACTATACATCACCCACAAAAGCACTGGGATTCTTGTCCATTTCTTCTTCCAATATAAAATTATGCAAATAAAACTCATAGAGTAATCGCTGAGCTTTCACTCCATGATGTTTACAACAGTTTATAAAATCCTCAACAATTTTTATTTCTATAGGTTTCCCTGCCCTAACAGCCTTATTTTTTAACTGTAAATACCTTTTTAATAAAAATAAAGCATAGTTCTTCGTAGGGGACCTGCATGGTAAAACATCTGTGTAAAGGGAACAAAAAGTATCCATCTGACACATGACTATTTCTAGTCTTCTCCTTATCTTTCCAACGTTTTCTTCTGCCCTCTGAGATTTATCGAATGCTTTGTTTTCTGATGTGTTGATGTCCCTTAATTGTTTATCGAATTCTTGGTATCTCTGTTAAGGAACAGTCTCTTCCTCAAGCTTCTCTATAGTCAGCTGAGCCTATGCTAGGTCCTCTTGGAGCTTTGTTATAACAGGGTTGTTTCCTATCAAGACATCTTTGGCTTGGAGATCTATCTAGGTACTTTTATTACAAGACTGAGTGCCTATAGTCTACGTCCCCTTATCATGGAATGGAATGCGTGAGGTTTGCATTCTTTTATTATGGACAAACAAATCTTCCGTCTGGGTGGTCGTATTGTTGTAGGATAGTGCCTCTGTTTGAACAGTTATATTGTAGAAATGTGCATTTTCTATTTGGGTAGCTACTTCTGTAATAGCTGCATGCTGTAACTTATCGTTTTGAATGAGTATGGGCTCGGTTTGTGCCTCCTCACCCTTGAATCATGGAATTCAGTTTGAATTGGGGTTTTTCTTGAGATTTTCCCCCTTTTTAGTGCCTTTGTCTTTTTTCTGAGTTGTTTCACTAAATTTTGAAGCTTTTTTTGTTCCTTTCACAACCTCTTAATTTTTCTTTTCTTCTCTTGGGAGGAACAACTATTTCCTTAGACATTTCTATTCTTTCTGGACTCAGTTTCCCAGTTTGGTTTTGTTATCTAACGGTTGTGTCTTTGCCCTGACTAGCTTCCATTTCCTCTGTTTGGAACATATCTTCTGTGTTTGCATTGTCCTGACTAGGTTCCTCTGGAGAGATAACACTAGTTTGGTTTGCCACTTCCTGAATGGCTTCTGCTCCTGCTTCTACTTCATCACTTATTTCTTCTGATATACTCTTACTATGGGCGGAGTTTTCTTGTGATTGTTGTGCTTCAATATTAAGGTTGAGCAGACTTTGGGGTTGAATACATGCACTCATATTGGCTAAAATCTGGGCCAATTAATCCTCCTATAATGGGTTTTCTGGTGGACTTACACTGGGGGTTAAGGGAAGTTCCACTTCCTCCCTCTCTTCTTCGCTAGTATGCTCTATTTCTTCCTCAAGTTCTAATTCTTGGTCATCTCTTCCTTCCAGCTGTAAGGGTTGTTTATTTTCAGGGCTAGGTTATTCTAAGGGTTTCCTGCTACTACCCTGGAGGTTCTTAGTTGTTCCCTTTCTTGTTCTTGATATGGAAGGGTGTCTACGTTTTTGTGGTCTTCTTGTAGTGCTGGTAGTTCTTTATCCTTTTGTGGCAGGTAAGGCTAATCCCCCGTCTATAGAAAACACCAATTCTTCCCAACTGGTATGTTGCTAAGCAAGGCTATAACTTACTATAAATCAAATTAAACAATGGTGGCTCACTACAATATCTATATGGTAGGATTTTTTTATGCTCTGAGTAACATCATGCAGCAAAAAAATTAAATATGTAGGCAAATTTACGACACATTTCTATTGTAGTACTGCTAGTAATTTGAGGTGGCATGGTCTTACCACATCCTTTCTTCCATCGCATGTAATGTAGCTCTGCACTACTCTAGCCACTTTTGTCCATGGTTCTCCTAGAGATGAAGGTTGGACTCATTTTCCTTTGATAATGAGGTTTTGTCCCTCATCCCAAAAGGTGGCCATGGCACCTTGAAGTCTCAATTTTTTATGTGTCGATATGGGTCTGACTACTGGTAGTCTAGATACCTTAGCTATTACTGTATCCATCACTGTTATTCATCTTCCTCTTACTATGGAATGATCATCCTGCAAATTTTACAAAAATTCAATAGCCACAGTTTCATGCGGTTGCTGTAGTCGTGTAAAATATGCAACCCATCCAACCCTTACTAAAATTTCTCGTGCAACATCAGAAACTGTTAGTACCTGTGGCTCGCTCCATACTGATCATCCTCCCATTTCATTTAAGTTCTGCACACTGTTCTTTTTACACAGTAATACATAGAGATAACAATGGAACATCAAACTATGCATATCGGATAATACTTTTTTTTAACATCAATACCATTAAAACTTGGTATTAAGGGATCTGATGTAGTCTAGTACATCCAAATAAAATACTGACATGTATGGAGGAGTATTTTGGAGGTCACCCATGCCCCCCTAAAATATGATAGGTCATCCTCGACTAGTTAAATGGAGGAGTGACGTTCTTGACAATGATTGTACAGTGTAAAAGAAAAAAAGGCAAGGTGTACATATTCATGACAAGATCACAAAAACTATCGAGTTGCTGAAGTCGAGGCTTAAGATGGAAATCGTGAATAGATATGAAGATGCTATGGAGTGATGCGAAAAAGGGAAAAGGACAGCTAACGTAGGTAAAATGCTATGCGGTCATTATTCCACTTAAACCATTAAGATTGACTTTTTAAATGATATTTCATGCATAAAAGGTTCAAAAGTAATTGGGAACATAATCTCGTTTGAAATAAAGATAAAGAAATAAGAAAAGGGGTTTAGAATTACTATTGATGTTGAAAAATATGACTACAATACTACCAACAGAGCTCTGTTGCCCATAGGTGTTTATAACCTTGACAAGGTTGCTTTTTCACCCTTTGGAACCATAATCCTTTATGTATGCCTAGGAAAGTGCCTTGTGATGCCAGAATGGAGGCCATTGTGCTGGCTTAGTAACTATATGAATCACAAGGCCATTCATCGGGAAGGAGTGAAAGGTGGATAGGCCAGCTCGTGATGAGACCTCCTATTCCAAGGACTTTTATTTTTTTGATGTGTCAATTGGATCATATCCCTGGTGTGGTGGCCATAGTGAGAATGCCACTTCACTACTCCCTTATGATCATGGTAAGATGGCTATTGATGAGACCCCTATCCTCCATCTGACAAATCATATAATTGTTAGTAATCATATATATATATATATATATGTATTCTTTCTTTTTATTTTCTTTTATATAGCACTTCCTATTTATATATAGAGGATGGCTCAACACTCCTTAAGAGTAGGGATGGTGGAAGAAGTCTGAACATATCAATAGAAGAAAATATGCCCTTATTCTTATTCAATAATAATAATGAAAGAGAATTATGAGAATTAGGGAAGAACCAACCTAATTAAAAATAATCAACCAATTTGAGTTTTAGTGAAGGTAAGGACAGCAAAGTGATATAGATAGTGGTTTCCTTTCCTTTTTCTTATCAATACAAAGCAATCTCATTAAAGATGATAATTTCTCTTTGATTTGTTTATTTCAGTAACCTATAATTTTTGTGTCCTTGCATATATTTGTGTTTTTGCCTTGAAAGGAACATGAAGAGTGAAACATTATTCACAAAAACTCTCAAAAAAGTGTTGTTCTTTAAGAGAAATAACAAAAGAAATGCACTCAAAATGTGTTGTTCCTTAGATGGAACAACTGTTGTTCCTTAAGAGGAACAAAAAAAAGACACCTGCACACAAAACTACGGTTTGTTTAAGAAGAACGACAAAGAGAGAAAAAAATTGCACATGAAACTGTTGTTCCTTAAGAGGAAAAATAGTTGTTCCTTAAGCGGAGTAGTAGGTAAAACAAACACAAAATAAAGTGTTGATCCTTCGGCAGAACAACATAAAAAGACTCCAAATTGAAACTATTGTTCTTTAGAAGGAATGGTAGAAAGTAAAAAAAAAAAAAATTGTTGTTCCTTTAGAAGGAACGGCAGTTGTTCCTTAAGAGGAACAACACAAATGTAATAAGGCGATATTGTAGTTCCTTAAATGGAATGGCTATTATTCCTTAAGAATAACAACAGTTGTTCCTTAGATGGAACAACAAAAATAGAATACACGCAGATTATTGTTCCTTAAGAGGAACAACAAATATAAGAGCATGCAAGGCTGTTGTTCCTTAAGAGGAATGACTGTTGTTCCTTAAGAGGAAAAACAATTGTTCCTTAAGAGAAATAGCAAAATGTGAACACACAGAGTTGTTGTTCCTTAAGAGGGAGGACTACTATTACTCAAGAGGAACAACCGCTGTTCCTTAAGAGGAACAACAAAAATAGAAACACGCGAATGTGTTGTTCCTTAAGAGGAATGGCTAGTGTTCCTTAAGAGGAACAACAAAAATAGAAACACGTGAAAGTGTTGTTCCTTAAGAGGAACGATTGTTGTTCCTTAAGAGGAACAACTGTTGTTTGTTAAGAGGAACAACAGATGTTCCTTAAGAGGAACAACAAATATAAAGCATCAAATGTGTTCCTTAAGAGGAACGACCATTGTTCCTTACGAGGAATGGCAGCTGTTCCTTAAGAGGAACAACAAATATAAAGCATCAAATGTGTTCCTTAAGAGGAACGGCCATGGTTCCTTACGAGGAATGACAGCTGTTCCTTAAGAGGAACAACAAAAAAATAAAACATATGCAAAAAGGTTGTTCCTTAAGAGGAACGGCTATTGCGCCTTAAGAGGAATGATAGTTGTTCCTTAAGAGGAATAGAAAAAATATATGGACATGCAAATATGTTGTTCCATAAGAGGAATGGTTGATGTTCCTTAAGAGGAACAATAGCTGTTCCTTTAGAGGAACAACAAAAATATGAGCATGCAAGATTGTTGTTCCTTAAGAGGAATGACTATTGTTCCTTAAGAGGAACAACATGAAAATTGAATAAAGAAACCCCTACTGTTCCGTAAATGGCATGGTTGTTGTTCCTTAAGAGGAATAACAGTTGTTCCTTAAATGGAACAACACTAAAATCAGTACAAAAACCAATTTATACAAGCAAATTTAAAAAGAAAAGTTTATATACAAAATTCAAAAACAAAGGAATTGTTTAGTGAATTAATGCTAAGGAGGGGTTATCTTCCTCAGCGAGAATTTGCATAGTGGAATCTTCCCGTAACTAACGGTAAAAGGATTCCCTGATAAGCGGTTTGTGATAAATTTGCACTTGATGACCATTCAGTTTGAAAGAATATCTTGATCCATCAATGGCTGTCAATGTAATGATGCAATTGTCATTCACTTTGTATATCTCATAAGGTCCTAACCACCTGGTCTGGAGTTTTCCAGGGAAATCCTAGAACTTGGAATCATATATGAGTGCCCAATCTCCTTCAAGGAAGATTTTCTTTTTAATAAAGGAATCATGCCATTTTTCTATCTAATGTTGGATTAATGCAGTGCGTTGAAGAGCTGAGAGTCTGATTTCATCTAACTCATTGATTTGATGCAATCTATTGGTCTAGGCTTCATTTAAATTCAAACTCACCTCCTGTGTTGTTCTTAATGTTTGAATTTTGAATTCGATTGGGAAGATGGGTTCTTTTGCAAATACTAATTGATATGGTGAATAACCTGTGGTGTTTCTCCACATTTTTTAGTATGCCCACAAGGCTTCCGGCAATCCTGAAGACCAGTCACGTCTGTGTGATGCAACTGTTTTCGTAAGTATTGCCTCAATTACCTTATTAGTGCTTTCTACTTGGCCATTTTCCTGTGGGTGGTATGGAGTTGTAATTTTGTGGAGAATGTGGTAAATTTTTAATGTTGCAGCAATCTTATTACCTACAAATTGTGGTCCTCCATCTGTAATTATGTCCCTCGAGAGGCCATATCATACAAATAGTTGTAAAATAAAATGTATTACTTAATGTCTATAGTTCTTGGCAGTACTTCTACTTCAACCCATTTAGTAACATACTCTGTTGTAACCAGTATGTACCTTTTCTGACTTGATGATGGGTTAATAGGACCAATACAATCGAGCACCCATCACTCAAATGGCTCGATTACTAACTGTGGGTTCAGAGGCACCTCATCAACTTGTCCAGGGTGTCCTGCCCTCTAGCAACTATGACAAGCTTGAACAAACATTTTAGCATCTTTAAAAATAGTGGGCCAATAATAGTCTGTTTGTAAAACTTTGTGACCGGTCCTGTGATCTACAAAATGTCTGCCACATGGTCCATCATGACATGTATTTAGAATTTAAAATACTTCATCTTCTCTAACGCATCTTCTGATGTGAATATCTGTCCCTGTATGGAATAAGTAGCCCCTAATCCAACAGAATTGGGTACTGCGTTGCACTATTTGTTTTCTTTCATTAGGTGTTAGATGCTTGGGTAATTTACCTACTGCTAAGTATTTTGAAATGTCCGGATACCATGGTGTTCTGACAGTGACGACAAATAAATGTTCATTAGGAAATTGATCTTTTACTAATGCTACGTCCGCTAGCTTTGGCATTCATGAGAGAAAATTAGCTACAAGGTTTTGTTTTCCAAGTCGGTCCTTAATTGTGATGTTAAATTCCTACAAGAGAATTAACCATCTTGTCACTCTTCCATTTGCAACTAGTTTGTTTGGCAAATACTTAATGCTAGAGTGATCTGTATATAAAACTATAGGATACCCAGTTATATAATGTCTAAATTTATTTACAGCATATAGTACAACTAAAAATTCTTTTTCAGTCATAGTATAGTTTAATTCAGCAGGAGATAGATTTTTGTTGATATAATATATTCCATATGGCTTTTTATCTTCTTCCTGTCCAAGAACTGCTTTGATTGTTGTGTCTAAAGCATCAAATGAAATTTGGAATGACAAATCCCAATTTGGGCCCCTTAGCACTGGGGCTGTTGATACAAGATTTTTTAGATCCTCAAAAGCACAATCATACTTATCTGTCCAAATAAAATCAATATTTCCTATTAGTGCATATAAAGGTGTAGCAATCTGAGAAGAATGCTTTATAAATCTTCTATAATAACTAGAAAATCCCAAAAAACTGCATACCTCTATTTGTGTGGTAGGAGTAGGTATTTACAAAATTATCTAAATTTTAGCTAGATCTACCTGTATTCTAGCTACTAAAATATAATGATCTAAGATGAGTCCCTCATACATTATCATATGACACTTTTCATGGCTCAAATAGAGCCTGGTGGAAATGCATCTTTGCAACACTTTTTCTAATGTTTGAAATGCTGGCTCAAAATCATCCCCATAACATGTGAAGTCATCCATATATACTTCAAGACCTTCATTTATTAAATGTGAAAAAATGCTGAGGATAGCCCTCTGAAATGTGGTAGGTGAATTGCATAGTCCAAAGGGTAAGACCTTGTAAGCAAATGTTCCTCAAGGACAGGTAAAAGTAGTTTTATCCTGATCTTCAGGGGTAATATGAATATGATTGTATCTATTGAAGCCATCTATGAAGGAAAAGAATTTCATTCCTGCTGATGTGTCTAATACCTGATCAATGAATGGAAGGGGGAAGTGGTCTTCCTAGGTTGCTTTGTTCAATTCTGTGTAGTCTACACATATCCGCCACATTCCATTCTTCTTTGGAACCACTACTAATGGAGAGACCCACTTGTTATCAAATATTGGGTAAATAAAGTTTACATCTAAAAGTTTTTGCAATTCAGCTTTCACGATATCCTTAAGATGAGGGTTTAATCCCCGTTGGGGTTGGCGAAGAGGTCTAGCATCCTTTTCTGTCTAGATGTGGTGCATACACAATTGGGGATCAATTCCTTTCATGTCCAAGTAATCCCATGCAAAGGTTTGCTTATATTTTCTCACGTGTTGAACCAACTTTTCTTCTTCTTCAGCGGTTAGCTTTTTCTTAATGTTAAAAGTTTTCCCCGACTCAATCTCTATGGTTTTGCTCTTATAAACAGAGGTAGTTAGTATTGATTGATCATGAGTATCTTTTAGGGGATATTCTTCTACTTCGTTATCAAATGCTGCGTCGACCATGTGACATTGTAGATGGGATCTGGTTTCTGATTGATTAATGTAGGAGTTAATGATGTCATCCTCTGTTTGGTATTTAAATTCAAGGGCATCTTCTATGGTTATTGGTGATCTAATGTTTTCAGTTAGGTATGATACAGGTTGTTTTTTTGTTTTGATAATTGTTAAGCTTGAATGGGCTGGAGCGTACAAGGGTAAATTCTTTACATTGCTTCCTCTTGCTATATTCATGCTGCCTTGTCGAAAACCAATGTAACCATCAGTATTTGCTAGCCATGGTCTACCTAGAATTAAGGGGTGTCCATCTAGTCGATTTTTAAGATTAATGATCATAAAGTCTGCAAGGTACTCCCAGGAGTCTACAAATACCATTACATAATGTAATGTGCCTTCTATTTTGACTACTGATCGGTCAGCCAACTCCAATAAGGTTGTGGTTGGGTCTAATGATGTAATTCAAAGCTTTTGACAAGTGGTGGTTGTTAAAATATTGATTGCAGCTCCTAAATCAACTAAGGCATTGGGGAAGGAGCATCCATTGATTTGGACTGTGACTATATGGTTTCCTTTGTCCTCATATTTTATAGGTGCTTCCCTTCTTGATAGTAAGTCAGATAAGCTATCGACTACTTGAACAGTTGGATTAGTCGTTATTTTCCTCTTTGGCTTTTTTATACATAATTCTTTGAGAGTTTTTGCATAAATCGTGATGTGTTGTATAGCCTGGAGGAGTGGAATTTTTATACACAAATTTTTTAGTTCTCCCAGAAGATCAAAATTAGGATGTTCTATTGGGCAAGGTATGATCAGTCATTCTAGGTATGGTGGAGAAGAGGTTGTTGCTTGTTCATGAGTTTGTTGTCTAACCAAATTCTCTTCTTGTGGTGTTTTTTCTAAAGGTAACGCATTTCTAACTTGAACATTTTTATCTCCCTGTGATTCTATTATATGCCTAGATCTTAATTGAAGGTCATTTCACTCCCTTAACTTGGTTTCTAGTTCTGGTCCTTCGATTATTTGCAAAAAATGAATCGGTCTATTGTTGGGGTTTGGGTTGGTTTGGGTTGGCAGTTATGGTCTTAAGTTGGTCTGGGGATTTTGTTGGAATGTATAAGGTGCTGGCAGTGTAGGTTGAGCGAGAGGAATCATTCCAGATGGCTGATTCATAAGTCTTTTCTAGTTCGACTGCTAGGTTTGACTCTGCGAGGTGGAGGGTGACCATTTTGTTGAATATGCATTATTTTTCCAAAATGGTGGATAGTAAGGAAAGTTCGGCCAATTAGTTTGATTTGTTTGATTTTTCCATGGTGATATGGGAAATGGCTACTGTGACTAGCTGGAGAAAGGTTGTTGATTCTTCCACATTCCATTATATTGTTGAGCATTATACTGAGGAGGTTGAAAAGAAGAGGATGGATCAACGGGCATAGCAGTTTGTCGCGGCTACCACTGGCGGGGCTGATTTAGTAGGTAAATTGGTTTTGTGTCTTCTTTTGCTTCTTTGTAGACTACTTTCATTCCTAGGAGTGATGGGTAGCTTTCTGTGGCATGATCTTTCAGACAAATAGCAGAGATTTTGACCATATCCAATGGGCACTCTTTGTGGCTATGTTTCTTTCTACATCTAGGGCAGAATATCGCCAAATTTTGTTCTACTTCTGCTTTCTTTTGTTTAGCTTGCATAATGTCAAATTGTGTTGTCAGAGCCCCTAGAATATCAGTTTTGAAATCTTCTAGTAGATTGCCAATTTCTGCGTGGGTTATACCTCCACCAGAGATCATGTTATCCCTTGTGATCATGTCATGTTATGCTGGCTTCAATCTTGTGCTGCCTCTTGAACTCTTGGTACACAAATCAATGATGTCAGCAAAATTTTCTTGATATATGTCACCTTTGCCCATAATGTTTAATGTTTCAATCCATTGTTCTTCCATCCCCTTAATTAGTGTAGTTTTTAACACATTGATAGGCAGGGGCAAAGATGCATAAGGAGATCTCTGGAGATTGTATTGAAAGCGTTATACATATTCCTCCAATGTTTGACTAGGTCTTGCTGTCATTTGAAATATTTCATCCTTTAAATCTCTAGATCTACAATAATCCTGATATTTCTTTAGAAAACTAGTTTTTATCTGATCTCAGTCATTTATAACACCACCACCTAACCCCATAAACCATTGTAAAGCCGCTCCTTTAATGTGGAGGGAAATAATTTTAGTTTATGGGGATTGGTGGTATAGTCATACCCCCACATAATACATCAAACTCAAACAAAAATGCATCTAGATCCTCTAATGTTAAGCCATGGAATGTAGGAATATTCTAGAGAGGAATCGCCTTCATAGGTGCATTAACTGCAATGTCCATGATGGGATATTGCAGTGTGGAGGTTTGAGGTGTTTGCTAGTTCTGGGCCATTTGATTAAATATGTGCCAATACCCTTCTGAGATTTCCAGAGGGTTATTCCTAAGATGAATAGAAGGAGTAGGAATGAGTTTAGCAGCACTTCCCTAGTCTGCGATAATGAGTGTTCCATGTTGAACTACTATCTGGGGGGATCTTGGCTCCTCAGGTTCTTCTGCTTTGTTTTGGATGATCTTGACAACACTCCCCTTATCTGGGCTGCTGAGTGTTTGACCTATTTTGAGAAGGGATCTTGGCTATTCTGTTTCCCCTGTTTCTCCTCCTCCTTCATGGAGATTACTAGAATTCCCTTCTTGTAAAGAAATTGGGCGAGAATTCTCAATTTCTTGAAAATCTTGCTCAGTTTCTTCTATTTTTTTGTGCACCTCAGCAAAGGCTACAAACGGTGAGTTTGTGGCCCGAAGGGAGCTAGTAGGTTGTGTGGAAGCAACTTTTCTATGGCCCACTGATGGATGACATTCAGATTTCTTAATGATATCATCTATGAAGGTTGATCGGCCAAGGGTCACAGATCCCTTAGCTTTGTTAGGTTTGGGTAGTGGTTTCGGATTATTTTCAAGTTTTTTCTTCTTAGTCATACACACAACTCAAATATTTATTTCTACCCAAAAAATTAACAGTGTTGGCATTATGGCACAGATTTGGAGCTATGGCACAAGTGTTGTCCTTGATGGCAACTCTCTCTGGTGACAGATCTGAGTTCAGGCTTTCAGAATGAAGGAAAAGACATATACGTAGGTTCACCTAGACTAAGGCACGTATACACGCGTGTTGGACGTTATTAGGGCACGTATGCATATACATGCACTTTCACGGAGGGAAAAGCGCGTATTTGTTGGAGAACTTACCTTTGGTGCGTGGTACTTAGTCCTTGGTATTTGAACCTATGGTTTTGGACCATGGTATCTCGTCAGAAGTGTTGATCCCAAGTATTGGGTCCATGGTATTGTTTTATTATGGTTTTGGACCGTGGTATTGTGAAAGGCCTAAGACTATAAAAGGGGAAGGAGATCATTTGGCAAAGGATCATCTGAATGAATTGAATATCTAATAAGTGCTAGATCTGAAATATTAGTGATTGGGGTTATGGTGTAGATCTGGATCTAAATGAAGTAGGAACCTTGGTGCAAAGAGAAGGATAAGTTCTATTGATGGGTCATAATCTTTAGGCTTAAATGATAATATCTTTGCATGATTTTGATCTTATATATGTGGCGCATGCTTGACCTATAAATCTAATAATCTGGGCTAATTAGTGTCTGAATATTTGAAATAATGAATTATCTTTTATAGATCTATACACAGGTTCAGTGAAGCCCAGGTGCGTATACACGCTGGTTTAGTGAATAAAAACAACGTATACGCAGGTTTCTCCAAACATAGAAGCGTATGTATGTAGGTTTCAAGTTATTGAAGTAGTGTATATATTTTGAGTTGTGATCTAGCTACCTCTATCTATTGCTGCAATGGTCTGCGTTCAAAATTTGGTGTGTTATTACTGTTACTGTGTTTTTGGGTATAGCTGTCAGAGAAGTATCTACTTGATTCAGTTCTAATTGGTGAAAAGGAGATTGTTTGATGCAGAAATTATTGATGATTGATTGATGTTCATGGATCCAGTCTGAAAATTTATGAAACGTGGTCCCTGGAAGAAAGAGAAGGTTGTAGCCTTCTGTAGGCCAGCACCTACGTACTAGTATATTGGCTAGTGCAAGAGCTAAGGGGTTTGTAGCTCCCTTCCAGGAGAAGCTGGAGAACGAGAGAGAGTTGTAGCTCTCTGCAGGTTGCAACCTGCGTATTGGTAAAGGACTGCACCAATACATTGTAAAAAGAAGTTTCTAATTAAAATAAGATAGAGATGAATTGCAGCAGGTGGTTTTCACCCACATTGGGTTTCCACCTTATATCTTGTGTTCTTGTGTGTGATTGTCTTCTGATTTGTTTTACTGTTTCTCGTTACTGGTTATTTAATTCTGATACACAGATTAACAATCAACATCTGAAAAATAAAGTAAATTATAAGTTTGCATTGTATACACGGGTTTCCTTCTACATAGTTGCATATATATGCGGGTTTAATTAACTGAAGTAGCGTATATTATCTGGATTTTGGAAAAGGGAATATTTGACCTGATAATACTGATTCACCCCCCCTCTCAGTATTATTTCCAACAATTGGTATCAGAGCAGGTCCTTCTGAAGAAGCTTGTGATCCAGATTTAAACAGGAACGCAACAAATTACAGAGATAACCATATACACAAAGATGCAGCGGAAATAATACTTCATTTCATTAATGGAAAATACTGAAATGTGCTTACAAACAGAAATGGCAATAAACTAGCTAGGGTGATGGTAGCTTATCTCTGAGAAGAGATGTGATGGCTACATGCCTCTGAACTGTGTTACAATGAGGCTCGAAGGCCTATTTATTGTTGAGAAACAATGGAAAAACCATTAACATTCCAAAACCTAACCCTAGGAGATGAAACGCCAAACTGTGGGCCTCGTTTGGGGGTAAGTTGGTACATCAACTTCCCGGGGTCGTAACTTTGGCATATGATCTCCGTTTGACGCGTACAATAGCTCATTAGAAAGATCTATCCGAGCACTATCATTGTTGGAACGGGCAACACCAGTCCATTCCATGGACTGGTGTTGCCCCCGGATTCCCCAAAAAACGTCGTTTAGGGCCTCAAAACGGCTCCGGAAGTTCAGGACCCGAAAAACTGCTAAAAATAGTAAGTTGTGCTACAATTAAGGAAACTGAAAATGCTGAGAAAGACAATGGTGGGGGTCCAGGTGGACTTGGCAGGTGGCCACCAATATCCACCTGGATCATTCCTCCCCCCTTAGGAAGCAATGGTCCCCATTGCGTTGAGCTCCTCCATGAGATGAGGAAACTTCTGCTGAACTTGTTCCCTGGTGAGCCACTTGCCCTGCTGAAGGAGTTGGCCCGCTTTGACAACTCGATACAGTTGGATATTCTGTTGGCGAGTGTTCTTGATCTGTGTGTCCATGATCCGATCAGTTGCAGCTTGTTCCATGCAATCTGGATTTAATTCTGTGGGTTTGAGCTGTTCTGCAATGTCGGATGTGTCTAGCAATGGTGGAAAGTATGGCCGAAGGCGGTCCACATTAAATACTGGGTGCAGGCCAAGGAATGGGGGAATGCTGAGCTCAAATGCATTGTCTCCCATAGCCTTAGTAATGGTGTAAGGACCATATCGGAGTGGTCTCAATTTCCGATAGGCTCCAGTAAGGCGTTCCTTTTGCAAATGCAACCAGACTTTGTCGCCCACCTGAAACTTGTGTGGCACCCGATGTTGATCATGTCGCTGCTTGTACTTGGCATTTGATTTCTCAAGAATGTCATGGACCTGCTGGCGAATATGTTGGATGCGCTCAATGAAGCTGGTGGCCTTATCTGTTTCGGACTGGACATGAGCTGAATTCATGTGAGTAGCTGCAAGTGGCATGGCCACATCAATGGGGCATAGTGGCTGGAATCCCAAACCCACCTGAAAAGGGCTATGGCCAGTGGAGCTGTGAAGAGCTCGGTTGTAGCTGTGCTGAATGTAGGGGAGGCTCTCGTCCCATGTGCGTGGATGCTTTGAGTTATACATGCGCAGAATGTGCACAATCATCCTATTGACAACCTCTGTCTGGCCATCAGTTTGAGGATGGAAGGCTGTGGACTTCGTGAGTTTGGTGTCCAGCATTGACCAGAGACTGGACCAAAAGGTGCTGAGAAACCGACTGTCCCGATCTGAGATGATAGACTGTGGGATCCCAAAGTGCACCCACACTCGTTCAAAGAAGAGTTTAGCAGTGGCTTCTGCTGTGATATTCTTCTTGCAGGCCATCATAATGGCCATCTTTGAGAACCTGTCGACGACCACAAAAACACAGTCATTTCCATGCTTAGTGGAAGGAAGGCCTGACATGTAATCCATGGAGATGGATTCCCAAGGTCGACTAGGGGTAGGAAACGAGGTATAGAGGCCTTGCTTCTTAATGGTCGGTTTGGCAATGGCACAGGCAGTACATGATCGGATGTACTTCCCAACATCCTGTCGAAGATTCGGCCAATAGAAATAGTTTTTCAGTACTGCCACTGTTTTCTCGACCCCGAAATGCCCAGCAGCCCGACTGTAGTGTGCTTCCCAAATCATCTTGGCACGCTCGCTTGAAGGAACACAAAGGTGACCGAGGTGGCATAATAGGGCATCCTGGAGGTGAAAATCTGCAACCTGCCGACCCTCCAAGAGTGTCTGGTATGTGTGGCCGAATTCTGGGTCGCTTTTGTAGAGAAGTGGCCAATCAGAAGTCTCGTGCCCGCAAGAGTTGAGCACGGTGGTTAGCGCCATGATCGGTGGTCGACTGAGGCAATCTGCAACATTATTGGTGCTGCCCTTTTTATACTTGATATTCAAGTGAAACTGTTGCAGGTATGTAGACCACTTCTGATGGCGATCATTCTGCAATTTCCCTTGGGTCTGTATGAACTGCAGAGGTCGGTGGTCTGTGTGGATGACCGTTTCCTTCCCCAAAATGTAATGCTTCCATTGTCGGCAGGCCTGTACAATGGAATACATCTCTTTATCATAAGTGGGGTACTTCCGGACTGTGTCTGAAAGTGTTTCACTGTGATATGCCACTGGATGTCCATGTTGAGTAAGGACTGCCCCAATAGCATAGTCAGAGGCATCTGTCTCGACCTCAAATGGTTGTTGTAAATCTGGTAACGCGAGCACTGGTGCCGTGCAGAGGCGATCCTTCAACTCCCTGAATGCCTTCTGTTGAGATTCAGACCAAAAGAATTTTGCTTTCGCCCCGCCCTTGGTGACTTGACTCAAGGGCCAAGAAATATGAGAAAATCCCAACACAAACCTGCGGTAGAAGTTGGCAAGACCTAGAAAGCTGCGGAGCTCTGTTAGAGTGGTTGGAGAGGGCCAATCCCGAATGACTTGGACCTTGGCTGGATCGACATGCACCCCCTGTTCATCAATGATGTATCCAAGATACTGAACCTCGGTCATGCCAAAAGTGCATTTCTCCAAATTGGCACATAGCTTGTGTTGCCGCAGTGTTTGGAGAACCTGTCGGATGTGGTGGAGGTGCTCTTCCCAACTCTGGCTGAAGATCAGAATGTCATCCAAGTATACTACTACAAAGGAGTTGGTGAATGGCCGCAAGATGTCATCCATTAGCCTCATAAAGGTTGCAGGAGCATTCGTCAATCCGAAAGGCATGACCAACCATTCGAAGAGGCCCTCCTTGGATTTGAAGGCAGTCTTCCACAAATATGAGGGTTCAATTGGTACCTGGTGATATCCTGACTTCAGATCGATCTTGCTGAAATATTTCGCCCCCTTTAGTTGGTCTAGGAGGTCATCAATCCGCGGGATCGGGTACCTATTACGGACAGTGATCTTGTTCAGCGCCCGATAGTCAATACAGAGTCTCCACGTCCCATCCTTCTTCTGTACCAACACTATCGGGCTCCCACAGGGCGAAGAACTCGGACGGATGTGACCTTTCTGCAGGAGCTCCTGAATCTGCCTCTTGATTTCATTGTTCTCCAGAACGGAGCGCCGATAAATTGGTCCATTGGGTAGCGGCGCACCTGGGGTCAGATCGATGGAGTGCTTGACTTGACAGTGCAGAGGAACCCCTGCCGGGGAGGTGAAGATGTCTTCGTACTCCTCCACAATCTTGTCCATCTGTAGCTGCCGTGCAGAGGGACCCCATTTGGAGGCCGCGACCACTGTCTTCTTCTTCCCTTGAGGGCGTATCATCAGGAAAACAAATTTCCTGGTTTTGGAAATGATCTTACTGCATTGTTTTGCAGTAATCAAAGAGATGGCGGCAGGTGGTGCTACCTCTGGTATCCTGAACAACTTATTTCCCAATGTAATAATAACAGCACGGGGCCTTGATTCATACACAGCATGTCGCTTCCACAAGTATGGTTGTCCTAGTAATACATCACAAACTTCAAGGGGAGCAATGTCACACAATACCTCATCCGTGAAGGGCTTGATGTTGTATGGAAGGCGACACTGCTGGCTCACGCGAAGATCTCGCCCTTGGTGAAGCCACCCAATGGTGTATGGTTGTGGATGTGCTGTGGTCGGTAAGCCCAACCGCTTCACGACCTCTGCCGAAATGAGGTTCTTTTGACTCCCGCTATCAACAATGAACTGTATCGGGGAGCCCTTTACCCACATCTGGGAGTGGAAGAGACGCTCCTCCTCCTCTGGATCTTCGGGTTCATTTTTCTGGATCTTTGCGGTAGCAACAGTGGCGCTGGGATCCGCATCAATGATCTGCTTCCCTTTTTCATACCCCTTATCGGGTTCTGACTCAGAGTCGGAACATGCATCTGATTCTGAAACCTTTAGCTCAGCCACCAGTGACTGCTTGGCCCGACACTCACTTGTGTTGTGAGTGGAGCTCTTATGGAACTCGCACCATTTTCCAGTGTCCTTTCTCGGCTTCGCGGCGTTGCTCTTTGCTTGCAGCTTCGGCTGGTTGTCTTGGGCTGTCCCGCCTTGGCTTTGTCCTTTGCTCTGTGGTTTAGGGGCACCTTTCCCCTGCTTTGGATTCGCAGATCCAAAGTCTCGCTTCTTTTGTTTAAAATTCTACTCGACCTTGACGGCATACCGGTATGCTGCGCCGAGCGAGGGGATGTTTAGGAACTGTATTTCTTCCTGGATGTACTTGTGCAGGAAGCCACGGTATTTGAGTATCAAATGTTGCTCCGAATCCTTGATACCCAACTTTGTGCGAAGGGTATGGAAAAGATTGGTGAACTCCGGCACGTCTTGGTCCCTTCCCTGCCGCAGCGTGGTCCACTTTATGTATTCATCCTCATAGCTTCCAACAGGGTAGTACTGCTCCTTGATGGCATCCCGGAACGAATCCCAGGTGGGTGGGGCTGAAAATAGTGAGCCAGTACTTTCATCCTTCTGCTCGCAGTAGGTTTCCCACCAGTCCTTGACGTGGGGGGCTGCTTTGAGAAGAGCAAAAACAATCTTTTCCCGACTCGAAAATTCATGAACAGAAAAATAACCCTCTAGCAGATTTAACCATTTATCTACGGAATCGGCGTCTATCTGACCCTCGAATATGGGGATTTCAAAATTAACTTGTACCTTAAAGGGTGTGGCGTTTCCAGAGGAGCTGCTGGAAGCCGATGCGCCGCTTCTGGGTAGCCGCTGAAGGATCTGCGCAAAGTTGTCCATCATCGCGTTCCGTTGTCGCTCGAGCGCTTCTTCGAGCAAGATTTTGATGGGATCTCCTGCCCCCTCGTCTTTCTTCTCGTCCGCCATGGGAGGCCGTCGGGATTTGCGAGGCTGGTCTTGCAAAGGTTCAACCAGTTCAAGCCCTAACTCCTTATATCCTGACCTTGTTGGGGACATGCAAAGAAAAACAGAGAAAAAGCAGACCGCTCTGATACCACTGATCCAGATTTAAACAGGAATGCAACAAATTACAGAGATAACCATATACACAAAGATGCAGCGGAAATAATACTTCATTTCATTAATGGAAAATACTGAAATATGCTTACAAACAGAAATGGCAATAAACTAGCTAGGGCGATGGTAGCTTATCTCTGAGAAGAGATGTGATGGCTACATGCCTCTGAACTGTGTTACAATGAGGCTCGAAGGCCTATTTATTGTTGAGAAACAATGGAAAAACCCTTAACATTCCAAAACCTAACCCTAGGAGATGAAACGCCAAACTGTGGGCCCCGTTTGGGGGTAAGTTGGTACATCAACTTCCCGGGGTCGTAGCTTTGGCATATGATCTCCGTTTGACGCGTACAATAGCTCATTAGAAAGATCTATCCGAGCACTATCATTGTTGGAACGGGAAACACCAGTCCATTCCATGGGCTCGTGTTGCCCCCGGATTCCCCAAAAAACGTCGTTTAGGGCCGCAAAACGGCTCCGGAAGTTCAGGACCCGAAAAACTGCTAAAAATAGTAAGTTGTGCTACAATTAAGGAAACTGAAAATGCTGAGAAAGACAATGGCGGGGTTCCAGTTGGACTTGGCAGGTGGCCACCAATATCCACCTGGATCAGCTTGATCGCTTGAAGGAAGATCCATCATCATGAGAAACTACGAGAGAGAAGCATCTATCAGGCCAGCAATCTTTGACGGGACAAACTTCGTATATTGGAAGGTAAGATTTACTGTATATCTTCAATCTCTTAGTACAGAAGTCTGGGATATCATAGATACAGGGTACACTTTTCCATCAACAACTCCTAGAGATCTCGCTGAGAAGAAGAAATAGGAAACAAATGCAATGGCTGTCAATACTCTATTAGGATGTCTATCTCAATCGGAATTCATGAAGGTTATGTAGTATAAATCCGCAAAAGAAATATGGGACAAGATTGTTCTGAGCTATGAAGGAGATGAACAGGTAAAACGAGCAAAACTTCAAACCCTTAGAATTTAGTTTGAAAATCTCAGAATGCACAATGATGAAAGTGTGGCTAACTATTTCCTTCATGTTGATGAGATTGTTAATTGTATGAAAAATTTGGGTGAAGAAATAAAAGAGGCTGTTGTAGTTGAAAAGGTTCTAAGATCTTTTTCCCCTAGGTTTGAATGTAAAGTTTCTGCAATAGAAGAAAAAGATAATCTACGAAACCTTACCATGTCACAGCTGCACGAAATTCTGACTACTTATGAAATGAGGAAAGGAGGACCATCAGACAACAGAGAAGTTGTCTTCAAGGCTTTAGGCAAAGGAGATTACTATGACTCAGGACACAAGTTAGAAGAAGAAGAAGAATCTAATTTTGTCAAAAACCTTCAACGAGGTGCTAGACGATTCCGAGGTAAGTTACCTTTCAAATGCTTTTCTTGTGGAAGAGTCGGTCACTACGCTGCCAAATGTCCTCATAAGGATCAGATTGACAAGGGGAAGGAACTTGTTATATGGAACAAGAAACAAAATGCAAATAAGAAAATCTATTACACTCATGAAGATAGTGATGGACTTTCAAATAGTGACGAAGATGAATGAGGTAATAATTATAAAATTTTAATGGATTTTGAAGATGATGATTACATGGATGCTATAGATGAAGAAGGTCTTTATGAAGAGATTTCTAAACTCAAAATTTGTTTAGAAGAGAAAAATGTGATTATTAATTCTTTGCAATGTCAACTGGCTGAAAGGGAAAAACATCATGAAAAATTGGAATGTGAAATTGTTGGTCTTAGAAAAGAGATTGAGAAAAAAAAATCTCTTAATCTTAAATTTGTTAAAGGATCTGAAACTCTGGATGCGATTATCAATGTGCAGCTTTCTCCAATAATCAAGACAGGTCTGGGATATAATGGAGAAGCATCTTAAGCATCCACCTCCAAAAGTTATCTTGATGCAGCAAGGAGGAGCGAGGAAAGGCCTAATAGAAATCATCAGGTAAATTAGGGACAGTTTACCTAAAGAATGAACAAAGACTATCAAGAAAATCAGGGGCAATCTACCTTAAGGACAAACAAAAGCCACAACCAGCCACAGGTAAAATCTTCCCAATTTGCCTCAAGAATGGATGTCAGTAGAAACTACAATTAGTTGGTTGATAGATTTGATAATTGCAGGAGTTTCTTCAATGACCAATGTTTCTCTTGCCATAAATTTCGTCACAAAGCAGCTCAATGTGTTTCCTATAAGAAAATCATGACTAGAGAAGCTCAAAAGCAAAGAAGTATGACTGGAATCACGAAAAGGACCTATAACAACTTTTCTACCCTTGAAAGTGAAATTGAATGTTCTATTTGTAATAACTTCGGTCATGAAGATTCTGAATGCAGGAGCAGGTTTCAAAAGACAACTCAGAAGGAACAAACCTCAAATGCCAGAACATGGAGAACGAAGGAACCGCAACCAGAAAGATGTGGGATAGCTTTATATGCAGAAGGATATGAAAATCAATGGTACATCGACAGTGGATGTTCGAAGCATATGACAGATGATAAAGAAAAACTTCAATCATATAGTGCTTTAGAAAAAGGAAAGAAAGTTTCTTTTGGAAATGATACCCCTGCAGTCATAAAAGGAAAAGGCACTGTTCAGTTGAAAGAAAAAGTCAAGGCTGGAAATGTTTTGTATGTTGATGGCTTGAAGCACAATCTACTGAGTGTCAGTCAGATGTGCGATCAAGGAACTGAGGTAATATTTTGATCAAATGGATGTAGTGTTCGTGATCTTGATATAGGAAAAACAGTGATCAAAGGCATAAGAACTCCAAATAATTTATACATATTTGAAGAAGGACAACAACAATGTTACTTGAGCAAGAATGATGAACACTGGTTATGGCACCGGAGGTTGGGGCATCTAAGCTTTTCACAGATAAGGAAAGCATGCAAATACCAGGCAGTTCGTGGTCTTCCAGACATCAGAATTCCAAACAATACAATATGCAAATCATGTCAGTTTGGTAAGCAAACTAGAACTAACATCCCTGAGAAGGAAGGATCAGCTAGCAGGCCTCTTGAACTATTCCATACAGATGTATGTGGTCCATCTAGGGAAAGGTCACCTCAAGGAGAAGAATACTTTATATTATTAATTGACGACTTCTCTAGGATGGTTTGGATAGGACTTATGAAGCAAAAAGATGAAGCCTTCAAAAAATTCAAATCTTTCAAAGCCTTGGTTGAAAATGAATCAGATCACAAAATTAAGTGGCTCGGGTCTGATAGAGGTGGGGAGTTTACCTCAAATGAATTTTTCGATTTTTGTGAAGAACATGGAATAAGAAGGGAATTCTCTACAGCTAGGACTCCTCAGCAAAATGGAGTAGTGGAAAGGATGAACAGAACAGTTCAACAAATGGCTTGTGCTATGCTTGATGAGTCTGGAACTCCCACAACCTTCCGGGGTGAAGCTGCATTTGCTATGGTTGTTATTCTCAACAAAACAAATGTCTGGGTGAACAACACTCAAACTCCTCATGAGCTCTGATATGGTGAGACTCCTTCGGTAAAACATTTCAAAGTATTTGGAAGCAAATGCTATACTAATAATAATGATGATCATCTTGGCAAGTTTGAACCTAGAGTAGATGAAGGAATTCTTCTTGGTTATTCTCCTCACAACAAAGCATATAAGTGTTACAACAAAAGACTTGGAAGAATAGTTGACAGCATTGATGTAGTGGTAGATGAAGAAGGAAACATTCCTAGCCAAGTAAATTATGAAAATATTGAAGAGGATGAAGACCATCCTTCAAATCATACTGATGATGACGAAGAACCTCCAGAGGCACCAGAGGAATAGATAAGGATAGAAGAGAAGACTCCATCCAGGTACGTTCAGAAGCATCATCCAGAATCTCAAATTTGGCAGAAAGAGGTAGGTATCCAAACAAGAGGAACACTTGCAGAAGCCTCAAGCTATTTGGCATTTCTCTCCTCCACTAAACCACAAAATGTAAAAGAGGCATGCAAAGATGAATGCTGGGTCAAGGCAACGGATGAAGAACTTGAGCAGATAGAAAAGAACAACACTTGGGAGTTGGTCCCCAGACCAAAGGATAAGAATGTCATAGGAACAAAATGGATCTTCAAGAACAAGTTTAATGAAAATGGGGAAGTGATTAGAAACAAGGCGAGACTTGTCTGTAAAGGGTATGCTCAACAAGAAGGAATATACTTTGAACAAACTTTTGCTCTCGTTGCTAGACTCGAGGCCATCCGAATGTTCCTTTCTCTCTCTAGCTTTCAGAAGTTAAAATTATTTCAAATGGACGTGAAATTAGCCTTTCTGAATGGAGACTTAGAAGAAGAAGTGTACATTGAGCAACAATGATCCAAATCTTGTATGTAAACTAAAAAAGGCTCTTTGTGGTCTTAAACAGGCTCCAACGGCTTGGTACTAGCATTTGGACAAATATCTTCATCAACAAGGTTTTTTAAATGGATCAACAGATAGTAATCTTTATATAAAAATTGAAAATGACAAATTGCTAATACTTGTTGTGTATGTAGATGATATTATCTTTGGCAGCAATGAAGAAGTTATGAGTCAAAGCTTTTCCTTGGTGATGCAGAAAGAATTTGAAATGTCTTTGCTTGGATAACTGACATATTTTCTTGGATTGCAAATCCAACAAAATGAAGGCAGTATCTTTTTGTCTCAAACCAAGTATCTCAAGCAGATCTTGAAGAAATATGGCATGGAAGATGCAAAACCAGTATGTACCCCCATGGTTACAAGATGCAGCCTCAGTGCAAATGATGAATCAGCAGCAGTACATGAACGAACCTATAGATCCATGATTGGAAGTCTACTTTATTTGACAGGTACCCGACCAGACATCATGCATGCAATAGGAATAGTTGGAATATTTCAGGCAAATCCTAACGAAACTCATCTTCAGGCAGTCAAGAGAATCTTCAAGTACCTTCGAGGAACTGAAAACTGTTCCTTATGGTATCCTAGAGATACAAATCTCACACTTCATGCTTATACAGATGCAGATCGGGCCAGAAGCGTGGATGACAGGAAGAGCACAAGTGGTGGTGCATTCTTTTTGGGTTCCATATTAGTATCTTGGTTCAGCAAGAAACAGAGTTCGATAGCTTTATCTATAGCTGAAGTGGAAAATGTGGCTACTTCATCTTGCTGCACTCAACTCCTTTGGATGATGTGGACCTTACAGGATTTTCAAATCACTTGTACACCACCTATCTCCATTTTATGTGATAATACAAGTGCAATCAGCATTTCAAAAAACCCAGTCATGCATTCAAAGACCAAGCACATACCGATCAAGTACCACTTTCTCCGGGAACAAGTGTTGGAACAAAAGGTCAAATTGGAGTATGTTCCTTCTAAGGAACAAGTTGCTGATATTCTCACCAAACCATTGCCCAGGGAAACTTTTGAATACCTCAGATAGAAGTTGGGAGTAGTTGATGCATCATCTTGCTGTTAAATCTTGTCTATTTCGAAGAAAAATGGGTGTACGTGAGTTTCCTATGGTGGATCTACGTACATACGTGGTTTGTGCAGAGACAGACACGTATAAGATTGTTTGATAAATATCAGTAGGGATAGGCTTTGGTTGAAGATATTCTGATATGGGTCTGACAGAGACCATCCGATACAGGTTCAGGGGGAGCAGATAAACTTCTAATGATGCATTGTTGGCATTATCTTAGAAGTTTTTGGTTCTAGTTCACAGCTGTTGTTGGTTTCAGGTGGAACAAAGGCAAAGGGAAAATAGAAGGGAGTCTTGGTTGCTAATTTGAATGGTGATTGACAGACGCTGCTGCTATCAGTTATTGGTGACTTTCATAAGTCCTGATCTAGATATTTCGTCTCTATGTCATGCATCTCTTTTATGGTGTCAAGGTCATGTAACGGCCTATTTTGGTTTCCCCACTATGCCTGGGATGAATATGTAATGTACTTGGTTGACATATGTAAATTTCTGATGGATCCCCACTTGGTTGGGTGATGGATGTATGTATTGAGTCTTTTGGTGATAGGAAGGTCTTTTATGGTGTATAAGTCACGGTTCTTCTTGAAGAACATCTTTTTCAGATCTTGCCTACAGTCAAGGGGAGCATGGTCAGCACAGCAGGGTAGAGATTTCAGCATGTACTCAGAGGGGGCACAACCCTTGTCCTTTGATGACAAAGGGGGAGAATGACTTTGAGGATCTTGGGGTTGCCATCAAGTCCAAAGGGGGAGATTGTTGGCATTATGGCACATATTTGGAGCTATGGCACAGGTGTTGTCCTTGATGGAAACTCTCTCTAGTGACAGATCTCAGTTCAGGCTTTCAGAATGAAGGAAAAGACATATACATAGGTTCACCTAGACTAAGGCACGTATACACGTGTGTTGGACGTTACAAAGGTGCGTATGCGTATACACACACTTTCACACAAGGAAAAGCACGTATATGTTGGAGAACTTACCTTTGGTCCATGTTAGTTAGTCCTTGGTATTTGAACCTATGGTTTTGGACCATGGTATCTCGTCAGAAGTGTTGATCCCAAGTATTGGGTCCATGGTATTGTTTTATTATGGTTTTGGACTGTGGTATTCTGAAAGGCCTAAGACTATAAAAGGGGAAGGAGATCATTTGGCAAAGGATGATCTAAATGAATTGAATATCTAATAAGTGCTAGATCTAAATTATTGGTGATTGTGGTTATGGTGCAGATCTGGATCTGAATGAAGGAGGAACCTTGGCGAAAAGAGAAGTATAAGTTCTATTGATGGGTCATAATCCTTAGGCTTGAATGATAATATCTTTGCATGATTTTGATCTGATATATGTGGCGCATGCTTGACCTATAAATCTGATAATCTGGGTTAATTAGTGTTTGAATATTTGAAAGAATGAATTATCTTTTATAGATCTGTACGCAGGTTCAGTGAAGCTAAGGCGCGTATACACGCTGGTTTAGTGAATAAAAACAACGTATACGCAGGTTTCTCCAGACACAGAGGCGTATGCACGCAGGTTTCAGGTTATTGAAGTAGCATATATATTTTGAGTTGTGATCTAGTTGCTTCTGTCTATTGTCGCAGTGATCTGGGTTCAGAATTTGGTGTGTTATTACTGTTACTATGTTTTTGGGTACAGCTGTTAGAGAAGTATCTACTTGATTCAGTTCTAATTGGTGAAAAGGAGATTGTTTGATGCAGAAATTATTGATGATTGATTGATGTTCATGGATCTAGTCTGAAAATTTATGAAATGTGGTCCCTGGAAGAAAGAGAAGGTTGTAGCCTTCTGTAGGCCAGCACCTACGTAATAGTATCTTGGCTAGTGCAAGAGCTAAGGGGGTTGTAGCTCCCTTCCAGGAGAAGTTGGAGAACGAGAGAGAGTTGTAGCTCTCTGCAGGTTGCAGCCTGTGTACTGGTAAAGGAGTCCACTATTACATTGTAAAAAGAAGTTTCTAATTAAAAGAAGATAGAGATGAATTGCAGCAGGTGGTTTTCACCCACATTGGGTTTCCACCTTATATCTTGTGTTCTTATGTGTGAATGTCTTCTGCTCTATTTTACTGTTTCTGGTTGCTGGTTATTTAATTTTGATACACAGATTAACAATCAACATCTGAAAGATAAGGTAAATTATAAGTTTGCATTGTATACATAGGTTTCCTTCTACATAGTTGTGTATATATGCGGGTTTAATTAACTGAAGTAGCGTATATTATCTGGATTTCGGAAAAGGGAATATTTGACCCGATAATAGTGATTCACCACCCCTCTCAATATTATTTCCAACAAACAATTCTGCTAGAAACTGATCGAGGGAGCAGGGATTTTACATGCTCCGTACGTAGGTTCTTACCTTCTATTTTTAATACCCAATTCTATCCTAATAGGCACTCATCAGATGCACACTACTCTTTTTAAAAAAATGGCTACAGTCTCCCCAACAACGGCACCAAAATTTTGAGTGATAAATGGTGTCTTTTTAACTCCTATTTATCCTACATTAATTATCAATCCAGGTAAGATTTTCTATTTCAAGAGTGTACACAGTTTGTGGCAGCTATTTTATTCAATAGTAATGTTTCTAAATTGTAGTACAATGCTTTCCAATACAAGAGTAAATGGATGCTTCAAATAAAACTTACTTGCAATTAAAAGAAACTCATTGCTCTGAAACTAAATCATTCACTTAGGAAATTAACATCAATTATTAGTCAAGGATACAGTAGCAATAACTCTTTCATCTTTTAACTGATGTAAATGAAATCAAACATCAATAAGATCACCAATCTGAGAACTCTGACAATAATAACCAATGTCCTTTACAGCTATTGATCTCACACACCACACTAAATAACCTATTGGGAATGATAATGAATTAAATCAATAATGCTACTAATAGAAATGGGATAATTATGCTAACTGTAACAATGCTAAAAGGAAAAACCAAATGATAGAAGAAAGGAGATGAATAACAATGCTATTTAGTAGAAATGAACAACGAAACTTATGAGACTGTAATGAACAACAAAGTTAATGTACTGGAATGAACATCGAAGCTCTATAATAAAAATCAATATCATAACAATATAGCTATAGAGAGTAATAATCTTATTATGACAAGAAGGAACAACAACGCAATTCAGTTACAACATATATAATGGAGCAATTCATTAAATCTTGAAACAACAAATAGTAAGCAATGTGATTTCAATAAAAAAATATCAAACCAAACCATCACACAACAGAGATCGTAAAGGAATGGTATAGAATAGAAAATGGATCCACCAGGGTCGGGCCCTTAACTGCTAGTGAAGCACTGCTAGACTAATTTGGTATAGAAGAAAGAACAACAGCTGGATTATGTATTAATCATATGCAAAAATGGTTATAGCTAGTCTGTTGGGTCCCTATAATACTAGTGATTACCACATTACTATTGTAGTTATATCCCTTATTAATATTTTTGTTCCCTATTGTCCCCATATTATTATAAATGCGCCCAATAGAATCCCTCTATTGTTATTTTTGTGGCTTTATATTATATTGTTAGGTCGACTGGGTTATATTGTGACTCCTTTGACTCCTATATACAGAAAGGACGTTTTTTCATTTGAAGCATCCAAGAATTGCTCATTAAGTAATGTAAAGGAGGTTTTCCCCTCGAAGAGGCTGAATTCTAAGGTGTGGATCACTCTTTTGTATCTTTTTGTGAGCTGGTTTCATAACATTTGGAATCAGAGCTTTGGATTCTAGGGTGTTGCTGCTCCAAACAAGTCATCCTGGCATTTTCTCTATAACTTTTTTTCTGCAATGTCTTAGAAGCTAAAAAAAAACCCATTTGAGAAGAAATCGCGCTGAAACATGGATCCAAATTTCAGATATTTTCACACTATATTTGCGGAGATATGATCTGAGGAAGTTGGTCTTTTTGCAAACTCCTGAATTAAATTCCAAACAGGTGAGTTGGGGAAAATCGTCATAACTTTCTCTCTGAGCATCGCATTGAAATTTCGTAAGAAGGTACAGAAAGAGGACAGACTGTAGTTTCTTTTATATCTTTTCTAGTTGCACAACGTACAAGTTCACTATACTGAACTAGTCTATAATCATGTCATCTTGGGAGATTGTGCATAACTCTTCCTTGGAGAATCCAACTTGGATCAGATTGGTGGCATTGGAAAGAGGACATAGAGGGCTACTACATGTCGCCATTTTAGAACTAGATGATCTGAAATTGAGGAGAGACATCAGATTCAATATCAAGCTTGTGTAAAGTGGAAAAAGGTGTGTAGTTTTTTTAAATTTTTTCATAAGCTTGGTTTGAAAAATTAGTTTGAATCGGTAATTGATTCCCTGAGGAAACAAAATGAAAACACCTAGTAAGAAACCTGAAAGCTCTAGCATGACTTATGAAGAAGACGAAGAAATGCAACATGATATATCAAAATTACGAGACCAAGTGCAAGAAGCGTCACTTGCACAAAAAGCAACAGAATCTAAGATGGATGGTTTAAGGAAAGATGTAGAAGCTAAGATGGATGGTTTAAAGAAAGGTGTAGAAGCTAAGATGGATTGTTTAAAGAAAGGCATAGAAGATAAGATGGATGGCATGGAAGCTAAGATGAATGGCATGGATGCTAAAATTGATGGCTTGGATGATAAGATGGAAGAATTGAAGATAAATATGAATAAGTTGCTACAAGAAATTGTTACTAATTGTGAAAGGGTAGTAAAGGAAACTCATGATAAGAAAAAGGAAATGTTAATCATGATTCCATAGACTCTAATGTTGGATCAAAGACCCACCATATTCCAAAAATCGATATGAGGAGGTTTGATGGCAAGGATCCCGCAACATGGATATTACAGATGGAGCAATTTTTTGATCTCAATAATGTGAAAAACACACAAAAGGTACGTATTGAAACTTTATATTTCGAACCAAATCAGTTTGTATCGTATCAATGGCTTTGCTCTCATAAACAAATTATCACTTGGGAAAGTTTTACGGAAGAATTGACAGCACATTATGAGGATACAAAAAGCAACACTTTTTTTAGCCAATTGATAAGTCTCAAACAAAAGGGTTCAATAATGGAGCACATTGAGGAGTTCCAAAAATTGAACATAAGGGTAAAAAATATTCCATAGGAGCATAGGATTGATGTGTTCATAGGGAATTTAAAGGATAATATCTAGCATGATGTTCGCCTTTGGGAACCTGATTCATTAGAGAAGGCATTCAGATTAACAAGAAAAATGGAAAGCAAAATTATGGCAACCAGGAAGCATACCACTCACAACTATAAAGATGGAAGTGTTGTTGCCCCTAGTCTTCCACAACCTATAAGGTTGACACCACAACAATTGGAAGAAAAAAGAGCAAAAGGGCTTTGTTACAGTTGTGATAGAAAATACAGTAAAGGTGATAAGTGTGCTGAGAAGAAATTATTCTACATAGATTGTGAAGAGGAAGAAGAAAATGAGAAAGAAAGGTCAAAGGAAGAGGATATACTCTAGGAACAAAGCCTAGATAAAGAAGAAATGAATTCAACCATATCTTGTAATGCATTGGCAGGAATTACCGCTCCTCAAAACATCAAGATAGAAGGATAAATTAAGAAGAAAAAGGTAATAGTGTTGATTGATTTAGGAAGTAGCCACAATTTTATTCATTGTAAGGTAGCAAAAGAATTGAATTGCTTCTTTTATCCAGCACCAGAGTGTCAAGTGATGGTTGCAAGTGGAGGAACATAAATTTCTCTGGAAAGTGCCATAATATCAAGCTATCCATGGGAGAATATGTATTGACTAGCCCAATGCTTTCCATTCCAATGGGAGGTGCTGATGTTGTACTAGGAGTCCAATGGCTTCAATCGTTGGGTATAATAGCTTTTGATTTTCAAGAAATTTTCATGAAATTTTCTGTGGAAGGAAAGATTGTTGAATTAAGGGGTATTGCAGGGAAACCAAGAAAGATAATAAGCTCTAACGGTATGACAAAGCTTCTAAAAAAGGAACAAAGAGGTGTAATTGCACAATTATGTTCGCTAGATGTTTCCACATTGGAATCATCTATTTCTCCAAATCTCCAAAAATTCTTGGAAAATCATTCCAAGGTATTTGAGACTCCCAAAGGCCTCCCACCTATTCGTGATCATGATCATGCTATTCATCTGATTCCATGAATTGTTCCTCCAAGCATCAGGCCGTACAGATATCCCTATGCCCAAAAGAGTGAAATTCAACATATGGTTGCAGAAATGCTAGAGGCTGGTATAATTCAACCAAGTCAAAGTTCTTTCTCTACTCCAGTAGTATTGGTGCACAAAAAGGATGGATCATGGCGCATGTGTCTGGATTATAGGGAGCTCAACGAGCTCACTATTAAAGATAAGTTTCCCATTCTAGTCATTGATGACTTACTGGATGAATTGCATGGATCAATTTAATTCACCAGGTTGGATCTTCGTTCAGGATATCATCAAATCAGAATGAAGACTGAAGACATTCCAAAAACAACATTTAGAACTCATGAGGGTCATTATGAATTTTTGGTCATGCCTTTTGGCCTTACCAATGCACCTTCAACATTTCAAGGTTTGATGAATTCCATTTTCAAACCTTTCCTTAGAAAATTTGTGTTAGTATTTTTTTATTATATACTAATCTATAGCAAGTCTTGGAAGGATCATGTTGAACATGTTGGTAGGGTGCTACAATTATTGGAGGAGAAACAATTATATGCAAAAACATCCAAATGTTTCATTGGAGTAGAAGAGGTGGAATATCTGGGTTATATTGTATCTCATGAAGGAGTTAAGGTAGACCCTAGCAAAATTAAAGCCATTAAGGAATGGAAAATCCCCAAATCCATAACGCATTTGCGAGGATTTCTCAGGTTGATAGGGTATTATCGCAAGATTGTTAAGAATTATGGGAGAATAGTAGCACCTCTAACAACATTATTGAAGAAAGATGCATTTTCATGGACTCCAGAAGAAACAAAGGCCTTCAAGCATCTTAAAGAGGCAATGTGCCAAGCACCGGTCTCAGCTACACCAGACTTCACAAAAACCTTTATTGTGGAATGTGATGCTTCAGGAAATGGAATTGGTGCTGTTTTAATGTAGAATGAAAGACCCATTGCTTTCGAAAGTCGTCCAATCAAGGGAAAGTTTTTACACAAAGCTATTTATGAGAAGGAAATGTTGGCAATACTCCATGCACTTAAGAAATGGCGACCCTAGCTAATGGGAACACACCTCAAAGTAAAAACGGTCATGATAGCCTTAAATACATTTTAGAACAAAGATTATCCTCTGAAGAGAAACAAAAGTGGGTCACAAAGATGTTGGGTTATGACTTTGAAATCATCTACAAAAAAGGGAAGCAAAATGTGGTGGCAGATCCACTCTCAAGAAAGGATGAGGATGTGGAAGTATTGTTGTGCGCCATTTCTATTATCCAACTAGATTGGATGAACGAAACAAGGGAGGAATGGAAGAATGACGAAGAAGTGTGGGAACTTATTGGAAATTTACAACAAGACTCCATTACGTCTGATACATTTAGCTGGCAAAATGATTCGTTATGGTACAAAGATCACTTATACCTCTGTAAGAATTCCCAGCTAAGACAAAAGATTCTTATGGAATTTCACACTTCTCCCTTAGGAGGGCACTCAAGATTTTAAAAAACTTACCACAGGGCTAAGAAGGAATTTGTTTGGGAGGGCCTTAAATCAGATATTCAAAAGTTTGTGGCAGAATTTTTCATTTGCCAACAAATTAAAGTTGAAACAATTAAGACACCTGGTCTATTACAACCTTTATCCATTCCAAGCCAACGTTGGGAGGAGGTTTCAATGGATTTTATCACAGATTTACCCAAGTCTGAGGGAAAGAGTGTCATCATGGTGGTAGTTGACAGACTTACAAATTATGGACACTTTTTTGCATTATCACATCCATTTAAAGCCAGTACAGCCTCTACTGCATTTATGGAAACAATTCGAAAGCTACGTGGAAACCCAAAGATTATTATAAGTTACAGAGATCCCATTTTCAGTGGAAATTTTTGGAAAGAATTATTTTCTTGTCTTGGTACTCAGTTAGCTCATAGCACATCTTATCATCCTCAGTATTATGGGCAAACTGAGATAGTAAACAAATGTTTGGAAGGATATCTTCATTGCTTTTTATCGGATAAACAGACACAATGGGTCAAATGGTTGTCTCTAGCTGAATGATGGTATAACACTTCCTTCCATACAGCAACAAAAATGACCCCATTTATGGCAATTTATGGATATCAGCCACCATCCATCACATCATATTTAAGAGAAAATTCTATGGTTCAAGCACTGGAACATCACATCGAACATCAACAACATGTCCTCCAACTCTTAAAGGATAACCTCGTGTTGGCATAGAATAGAATGAAACAAGAGGCAGATCAACATCACAGCGAAAGAAGTTTTGATGTAGGTGATTTGGTATTCCTACAGCTACAACCATATAAGAAAATGTCCCTCAAGTAAGCTAAGAAGGATAATAAATTATCACCAAAGTATTATGGTCCATACAAGGTGTTGGAAATGATTGGTACTATGGCATGCAAATTGGAGCTTCCTGCAGCTTCTCGATTGCACCCAGTTTTCCATGTTTCATGTTTAAAGAAGGTTATAGGCGACAAGCTCCCAGTTCAAACAATATTGCCAGAACTTGACGAGGAAGGAAAAATTATATTAGAACCAGAAGCAGTCACAGAAACAATAACTTGACAGTTACGAAATCGACCAATTTCAGAGTATCTTATCAAGTGGAAGAACTTATCCGCTGAAGATTCCACATGGGAGGATGAGAATTTTATACAAAAGCATCCAGAACTACTGAAGCATTGAGGAAAACACTTTTTTAAAGGAGAGGAGCATGTTGGGTCCCTATAATACTAGTGATTACCCCATTACTATTGTAGTTGTATCCCTTATTAATATTGTTGTGCCCCTATTGTCGCCATATTGTTATTACTGTGCCCCATAGAATCCCTCTATTGTTATTTTTGTGGCTTTATATTATTATTGTTAGGTCGGTTGTGTTATATTGTGACTCCTTAGACTCCTATATATAGAAAGGAGGTTTTGTCATTTCAAGCATCCAAAAATTTCTCATTTATGTAATGTAAAGGAGGTTTCCCCCTCGAAGAGGCTAAATTCTAAGGTGTGGATCTCTCTTTTCTATCTTTTGTGAGCTGGTTTCATAACACAGTCGTACTCTATTTTAATCAAAGAGAGTTGATGATCAAAGTAAAACTACAACTGTAATTTCTGAATAATGATGGTCCATTCTTTATAGTTGTTGCCCCTTTTATAATGGCCAGGTGGATAAAACACGAATAGCAGATAGACTAGTAACAACGATCCCTTAAGATCAAGAGATCTTGAGTGATCCACTCAATCTTCTAACTTCAGTTAACTCTTTATCTTTTGCGTTGATGTTGTGATCTCCTCTATTCTTATCCTTAACTGCGCACTCAAATCTTGACCCACTGTCTAGATACAGCGTCCTGGTGAAGGAACAACAGTTACTTCACTTTGTCTTTTTTCCCGAAAAGGTAATTTTGATTTTATCTTTCTCCTGCATGAGAAAAGACAATAGTTAGCTAAATTGCAATAATCAATAACTACCTTGTTTTTGCTATAATTTTTTGATATATTAACATCTTATAATATAAAGGAGATATGATTATGGAAAAAGATAAGGAAATAAATGTCAAATTCATAACTTTTCCATAGCTCGACACCCTCCTTTGTGGGTTAAACTATTCTACACCTAGGTTGAGCAAAGCTAGGTGATATGTAATATGAAAAAAAAATGCATTATTAAATAAATTAATAAAATAAATCGCTTGGAGGGTAGAGAACCAAGAGAGAGGAGATGATTGCCAAATCGCATGAGGAATGGGATATAGATGAATCTTTCATGAAAAGCTTCTAGATGTGATTGTAGATAAGATTGGATGGATTAGATATTGATCGGATGGATGGGAGATAAAGATTCATTGAACATAAAAACTTTGCGGGAGATAAAGGAAAGCTTTTATGTGGAAAAGCATCGTGGAGATGAAGATCAGCTTTTCTAGATAAGACCTAGGCAAATGGAAAAATCCATAAAGCAGGACACCACTAATGGTAACTAAATCATGAAAGAGGGTATTAAATACCCAGTGCATTGGTCAATTGAGGACAGTTGATCCTTGGCAAGATCTTCGGCTCGAGGGGAATCAGAGGTGATTCATGGCTGGGTGGTGGTGCTCCTCCCTCCAAGTGAGGTTTAGTTGGTGTCAGTTGCGTGGAATGTACTGTATGTTGTTTCTTTTCCTGGATATTACTTCAATTCTTTTAGCATATATGTTTAGCTGTAGGTGTGATGATAACTATATATGATAGATGATTTTGGCTCGATTGAGGTGTTCCAAGTTATTTACTCGTATTGTGTAGGATATATGTTGATGATACTAACTGTGTTCATGTAATTGATTTCACTCTTATGCATGTGGATGAGTAAAATGTCGAGTGAATCTAAATGTAATCATCATTATGTTAAAGGAACATAGTTTGTATTTAATGTTATATTATGTCTCGGGGTAGATAATGGGTACAAGACATAGATGCATGCATTTCATGATATATTGTATGATAGTTCGATTAGCTATTACATGTGTATTCAAGGAGGCTGGTTTATCCATCCTATCTATTGTATAAGAGTTGAGTAAGTCCATCGAATTATGATTCTCATGCATGGCTAGGCTAACTACATTAGACTTAAGTTAATTAATATTGGTAGAAAACTTAAACAATGAATGTTAGGGATTTCATGACAGAGCTAGTTTCTTTCTACAAATTTTATAAAATCGTGCTTAATGATGGAGCTCAATAATAGTGTTCATGAAGTGAATCAGATTAATGTACTAGTGAATGTGGTTAAATTCTAACTGTATTGAGACCAAATCCCAAGTTTAAGGGGCCTAGGGGCGAAATTTCCTGGTAGGCTAAGGAGGTTCGTTATAAATGGTATTAGATGGTCAAGTTCAAACCTTTCGGCCTATGGGCCAATCCACCTTTGCTGAAAAATAACCACAAAATTTATTAGAAAATTGAAGAAAGGATTTCTTTAAAAGAGAATCCAAACATAACCATGGTTATTGAACGATCAATAACATATGTATAAGAGGGGTTTTATGGATATGGTCCTTATTAAATAACATTTTAAATTACGCAATACAATGTTACGAGTCAAATCGGGTTGCATGTAACATATCTTTTATGTTCATGCAAAGTTAATATGAAAAGTGGTTTGAATTATTTACATATGAAACTGTAGAAGAGTACAAATTTATTCAAAAGTTGATTTTAGTCAAACAGGTACCTGCCCTACAATAGCGTTCAAGGACATTCTTATCTTCATTGCTTGTTTTGAGAATATTTTAAATTATTATGAAGAGGAGTTATGTCAAATAATTCAAAATATTTTTGGAGTTCTATTGTCAACTTCTAGTCTGCCACCTACATTTTTTATCTGGATTGAGGATTTGGAGAATATTATAAAACATGATGAACAAAAGTGAAATTAAACCTAAAATCTAGATAAGTTCACAAAACCTCAGATCTATAGTAGTGATCTTTTAAGCCATGCCCATCGCCAAAGTATAAGCTAAAAACGTTGAATCTCTAAAATATACTATGATAGAAAAGAATTAGTCTTGGCATGTCTCTATGAGACCCACTTATCTGCTAGCCTCCCCAAAGGGACTTCAAATAAGGGCACCTTCACCAAACGATTTTATCTTGGTCTGGTTATTCACGAGAGATCACGCTGTCACTACATGATGGTACATGTGTTGCAGGTTTGGCATAAGCTGGGGTTGTATTAACCCATCCAATTGTGAGAGAATCTTCATATTCTACCTCTCCATTAGAGTCCATTTCTCTTTCTGATTTTAATACAGAGTTCAACAACTGATTCGCTAAATTCTCCATGTTCTGTTCCTTTGTGGGAAAGCTATCTTGGAATTCTTTTTTCTCAAATTCATATGGCTTATCAGCTTTTTTTTTTGGCCCTATTCTTGCACCGTTGAGCATTCCATGGATATTTATAAGGATCACAACTAAGGATCTCAGCTTGCTGCAAATTATCCTAGACTCTGGATCGCACTTGGATTTCTGCAATGCAAGCTTATTGGTCAGATAATTCAAATTCTTGAATGCTTTGATAACCAGAGGATAATACTAGCAATTAACTAAAATGCTTTGGACCTTGTCAAGTCCTGGGATGTTCCTGTATGTTGCAGTTTACACAATCACTGTTTTATTAGTAGGGATATTATAGTCTTTTCTGTTTCCTGATTTCTTTTAGCAGCAAATGTTTCATGCAACAATTTTGTAGCAATCCTTGCTTTATGGTGGTAAATATAGTTTACCTTTTGGTTACGACTATTGCTAAAAGCTCTGATGTTGAAGCAATTGCCACAACAAGTCAAAATTCTTGACTTTAATCTTTAATATTATTAAAGATTTTTCCAAACAAATCGATTACACTGCCACTTAAAAATATGACAGTCTATCGAGTGTTTGAGATAGTGGGAGGGGGAATGCGGATAGTTGCAAATTTACAATCAAGAGGGTTCGAGCTTTTGCATGGTGATTTTGGACACGAAACCACAGTTGTTGCTGTTTCCACTACGCCACAAATAGATGGATATATAGGGTGTGCTTTTTGGTGTGAAGGATCCCCAAAAAGTGGTGAGCGTTGTTTCCCTGATAAAGAATGTTGTTTCATTTCACCGCAGTTTCAGAAGTCAAAAGCATGGTTGTTTCTTTTTGAACAGTAAGGGAAAATGTTTATCTGTCAATCAGAAGCATTGGATAATGATTATCCTCATGGGCGATATAGAGATAGTGGCACTAGAATGTATCCAAGCGATCAACACACTACTTTATTTTCCGGGATAATGCTTATCTTTATGGTTAAGGTGTTCTTATCCTTCAACAAGTAACAACTATGCATGTGATTTGAACTGCCCTCCTCCTTTTACTACTGCGTATGATTCAATATATGGCTTTGGCCTTACGGGCCTTCCCCTCTGGTCCCTCTATTGGCCTATAACATCCCTCCTGATTTGATTTTCAATTGGAGTTTTTCTCTCGGTTTTGCATCACCCGGTGGGCGTAGGAACACTTATATCATTTACTCCTGAAGGCTCTCAACTACGATATGGCCACAAAGTTTCACCACCCATGAGTTTTGTGAAGATTTCTGCAATGTTACATAGTCCAATGTTGAAGTCTCTTCCATTTCCTCTTTTAGTTTTGACATTGTTTATAATTTATTTGGAATATCATTAAAGTAATGGTAGTTTGGCCAAAAGAGAAAAAAGGGGATATACTACTACGTAGAGTAATTTAAACTAGTTTGATAGCATTTTTCGGCATCCAATGACATGTTAACACTCCTTTCTATAAAATCGACACCCTATGGATTCTTAATGTGGGATCTAGCAATGATCTCTGAGAGATAGGAGCAGAAGTCAAATTTGTTTTCATCAACCGATAGAGTTGCCTCAAACTATGTTAAGGAATTATTGGAGCTACAAATTAGATACCTACTAAGTGTGGCTTGCTGCAAATTGATTTCTCTATGGATGAAATCTCACATGATGGGAAGAGTTGCAATGATACCTGAGCTTCTCTTTTGATGGGAAGAATTATAAACAATGATTCCAAGATAATTGTTGTGTTCCTGTAAGTGTTTCTTTTTGGTTCCATTTTTTTGGCTAGAGTCATTATGCTTCATTCCTACAGAATTAGACTCTGTTGTAAGTGAAGAATCATTTGGAACATGAGGTTGCAAGAAATCGAACTCCACTTGGGAAATTTGAAATTGAATTAATTCCTATGAACAAAGTGTGGTAATAACTAGAAAATTAATATGACCAAGGCATGGTCAAGTTTTGGAAGTTGAAATATTCTTTGAGAAGGAAAAACATGGTAAGGTTCTTACCTTTCGAAATAATGTCATAGGCGTCGAAGGTAATCTCAGTGAAAAATAGGTCGGAGTACCCAGATTTGTTCTATTTAAACTAATTTTTCGAACTATCTAGTTCAAAACTGTTACAGCTTATAAAATTTGAGGGCGAAAGTATTCCACAACATTACATTTGATGTTAAAGAATTCCATATTCTTAACTTCCAGTGGAAAATAGATCAAAGAGTCTAGTTTTGTGCGATTTAAATAATCATTTCCAACAACTTGGGTCAAAACTTTGTACATTTTGTGACATTTATGGTGAAAATAGTGCATAGCATTCCACTTGATTTTAAATGAGTTTATATTCCCAAAGTGTCAGTGCAAAGTAGGTCAGAATGGATGATTTATATTTCATCTAGGATTTCTGAAGGAAGCTAGACTCCGAGTGTTGCAGGCCTGTGTGATTGCTTAAGTTCAAATTCATTGTCAGGAAAGTAGCAGGATTGGAGTAATTGTAACAGAGAAATGTGATATTGTCAAATGAAGCAACAAGTTCTATGATACAGGTGCACAGAGAGTTTCGGTGCAGGAGCCCCTCTTTTGACTATGCTATTAGGTTATTTGTAGACTAGCAGCACCGAGAAGCATTTACAGTCTTAGAAATAAGCCTGTCATTTTCTCAAGGGTTCTTTGGGTTGTTATGAAATGATGTTTGCAATCCAGGGTGTGATTTTTAGGGTATTTCTGAGGTTGTCGAAGTTCTTGTATATTTTTGTGGGGTATTTGTTGCGATGGCCACAATAAGTCACTGGAAGCATATATTTTAGAAAATTTTGCACTCAATCACGTTATCTTCTCCATATGAACCTTCATTCTAAATGATATTGGTAGAAGTCTTGTAATAGTGGTCTTGATCATCAGGTGTAGTTATAGGAGATTTTTCAATTGTAAAGAAATATTTTTCAGGGTTGCAATGAAGAACCTACCAGGAATGCCAGGGATAGCTAGTGGTCTCATGCTTCGTGTAGGACAATTTATATTTGTTGGAGCTTCAATTGCTGTTATGGTGACTGGAAATAATTTTTCAAATTATACAGCATTCTGGATTTTATTACAATGTCAACTTGTGTACTGGAGGAAGCCAATTAACAGAGGAAATTGGTTAATAATTATGAACCTAGACATGGTTTTGTTTTCTTTCCCGATTAATCTGCAAACTTAGTTAAGAAGTGATGTTCTTATTCTATCCTAGTTGGATACTCTTGAATGGGATGTACATATATTGTGAAAGTTTGAAAACTTAAGCTATAGTTGAGCGTTCCTATGACTATATGTCATGATTGGAAAGTGATGATTGCAGATATGCATAGAGAATAATTAAATAATTGGTAACCATGATAAAGCATGGACATTATAATAATGAATAGTAAATATTGATAACAATTAATACATGTACAAAAATAAATGAGCGCTTAAGTACACAAATACAATGGATGCCTTGCATATAGAACTTATTGAGGGGGTGCAATGAACTGCATGGATATGCTTGCATATGTGGTGTAATTGTGGTCATATAGCAAACTATGTTTATGTTCAAATCGTTAAAAAAACAGATGCCTATGTATAAAGACAAAGTGGAGATTTAAACATTACACCTATGTTAATGGTATGATTAATTAGTTAATATGGTCAACATTTTACGCATAATTGTTCTGAGATCACATGGATGCTATGGAAGGGAAAATGGCAATACAATACAAATTCATTGAGGTAAATTAGTAATAGAATCACCTCATCATATTCAAAATCAAATGATGAGTTGTATGGTTTCTAGTTAAGAACATAACTTAAGGAAATTAAGTTATGCTTAAAAGATCCCAAGAAGGGATAGAGGATTTGAAAGACAAGTCTTTTATAAGACTAAATACCTTGAAGTTGTTTTTCAAATTTAATGTGGCTGTGTTGATCATCTCACATGAAAAGTAATGATGTAAATTACTTTGGATATGGTTTGTCAATAGATGAATTATTTTAGTAAGAAAATAATCCAATTACACATTGTTTGACGAAACAAAACCTTATTAGGACATTATGCATAAGTAAATAAGCATGCATAGGTTGGAAACTAAGGGATTCTAGTTAAGTTAATATCTTAACCTAGATATGCAAGAGGCATAAAGAACATATCAATTCATGAGATGAGATTGTGAAGTGGGTGCAGAGATGTAATACAACATCATGAATTAATAATGATCAACATCTTTTTAACCAAGTAAGGTATACTTGGAAATTGAACATGATGGGGTTGATGCATTAGAACAATTCAGGGTGGCTTAGTAATTGTTGCATAAACCATGAATTCATAACTAATCTCTCGGTTTAAGGGTGATTTAAGGCACGGACATGAAAATACCCTTGGGTCACACCTCACATAAAATTTAAAGGGTGCGAAGTGATGAATAGTACATATTTCACTTATAACCTCTATATGGGGGATGTATGCAGATGCATATTGTTTATTGAATTAGGTCATACATACACTTAAGTATTCATGAGCAACAATATGTAGATGTATAAAAGGGAAAAATGGTAAATCCTATGACATAATTTGTTTAAGTGTGGAATAACTGTTAGGAGCTAACCAAATTTGTTATAATGATCACGAGACTTCAAATACCTATGATAGATTGAGTATCATAGTAAATAGTCTACCTTATGATACATTTCATTGTCATTAAAACCTGGTACAAGTGACAGATTTAATCCCAAAACTGAAAGTTATGGGTATGATTTAGTTATAGTGTCCATGATGACTGTTATGATACTATTATTACATGACATGAAATGTTCTCAATTACATATATGAACCAAATCAATGTTAGTAAGATACTAACATGGTGGAAAAATATGTGGATAAAGTTTATGTCATGCAGGTGACACCATGAGGATGGTATTATAAGTTCTACCACTGTTGGACTATGTACATTAGTACATATGGGACCATGTGACTACATATGCTACAAGGTTGGAAAATGAAATGTGTATTGGTGTGTATAACATACCTTGTATGCAGGTATGCAATATTCATTGAATGGATCTCTAGTGAGGTAAGAAAACCTGGAGGTTACCCAAAAGAAGGAAAGTAATTTTAGTACAAGTAAATGTGGTTAATCGCAGTTTGGTGTACATAAAATTTCAATGAATATATGTATATGAAAATATATATTTTTATGTGAAATAATATGTTATACCTTGTAAGCATATTAAAGTGCAAGATATGCTAATTGATGTAATGTATATAGAGATACCAAAAGAAGTAGGTGTTCTACAAGAACGCAAAGGCTTGGAAGAATGCAAGTAGAGGACATGCATTCTTCATATAAAATAAACAATAAGAAATAGTTTCTTTAATAGTAACATATTATGATATTTATCATAGTTAAACTTTGCATCGATAAATTCTCAAAAATGATTTGAAAAATGTGTGACAGGTAGCTATGGAAGGAGAGATGTTGGTAACACTCCTTGAGACTGATGTAGATATGGAAGGGGAGATGCTGGGATCACTCCTCGTGGCAGATGTACATCAGAAAATTTGCATCAGATGGCAGAGACATGAAAGTTGTTGATTTGGAAACCAGCTACCTGTGAATGAGGATATGATGCAGTGATACACCAAGGACAGTGTAAAATTTAAGGGGGGGAGTATGTAACACCCCTCCCTTGTGTACTACATTATTGTAAACCTAAGCTAAGTTAAAGCTAGGTGTGATATCCTCCCTTGTGTGTTAAATGTTTGTAAACCTAAGCTGAGGGAAGCTAGGTTTGATACCCTCCTTTGTGGGTTAAACTATTCTACACCTAAGATGAGGAAGGCTAGGTGATATGTAATATGAAAAGGAAATGTATTATTAAATAAATTAATAAAATAAATAACTTGGAGGGTGTAGCACCAAGAGAGATGAGTTGATTACCAAGTCCCATGAGGAATGGGATATAGATTCGTCTTTCAGGATAAGCCTCTGGATCCGATTCTAGTTAAGCTTGGATGGATTGGATATCCATCAGATGGATGGGAGATAAAGATCCATCGAACATAAAAGCTTTGCAAGAGATAAAGGAAAGCTTTTATGTGGAAAAGCATCATGGAGATAAAGATGGGATTTTCCATATAAGACCTAGGCAAATGGAAAAATCCATAAAACAAGATGCCGCTAATGGTAACTAAATCATGAAAGAGGGTATTAAATACCCAGTGCATTGGTAAATTGAGGACAGTTGATCCTTGGCAAGATCTTCTGCTCGGGGGGAATCAGAGGTGACTCATGACTGGGTGGTGGTGCTACTCCCTCCAAGTGAGGTTTAGATGGTGTGAGTTGCGTGGAATGTATTGTATGTTGTTTCTTTTCCTAGATATTACTTCAATTCTCTCAGCATATATGCTTAGTTGTAGGTGTGATGATAACTATATATGATAGATGATTTTGGTTTGATTGAGTTGTTCCAAGTTCTTTACTTGTATTGTGTAGGATATATGTTGATGATACTAATTGTGTTCATCTAATTGATTTTACTCTTACGCACGTGGATGAGTAAAATGTCCAGTGAATCTAAATCTAATCATCATTATGTTAAGGGAACATAGTTTGTAGTTAATTTTATATTATGTCTCTAGGCAGATAATGGGTATAAGACATAGAAGCGTGCATTTGATGGTATAGTCTATGATAGTTCAATTAACTATTACATTTGTATTCAAGGAGGTTGGTTTAGCCATCCTATCTATTGTATAAGAGTTGATTAAGTCTGTCAAATTATGATTCTCATGCACAACTGGGCTAATTGCATTAGACTTAACTTAATTAATATTGGTAGCAAACTTAAACAATGAATGTTAGGGATTTCATGACAGAGCTAGTTTCATTCAACAAATTTATAAAATTGTGCTTAATTATGGAGCTCAATAATAGTGTTCATGAAGTGAATAAGATTAATGTACTAGTGAATGCGGTTAAATTCTAACTCTAGTAAGACCAAATCCATAGTTTAAGGGGCTTAGGGGCGAAATTTTTGGGTAGGCTAAGGAGGTTCGTTACATCGTCAGACAAATAGGCTGAAATGAGGAAACCTTATATCCCAATCCTTGATACCCATGTGAAAAGTGAGAGAGTTTTTTGTAGCTTGGGATTTTAGGAACACAAACGTCGTCCATTTTTCAAAAATACTTTCCCATTTTTTCAGAATAGAAGTTTGTAGTTGGTAACTAAAATACTTAGAAACTCTCCCATATCAACTGTATTTTAGGCATTCCTCTCAAATCATAACACATGTGAATAAAATGAAGGAGGATTTTGTTCCTTGGCCTGTGGTTAGCAAAAAATCTTTTACTTTTGTAAATTTCATCTTCATTGGGTCAGAAACATATTTTGAAGCCAAAGTGTCCTTATGTGTAGCAAATGATTTGTCAATGTTCCTCTGACCTAGTGGAGGAGATGGTTCACTCTCTTGCTCTTTCTCCCTCTTGAGACCTCTTGTTCTTTGTTTCATTTTTTTGACCTGCTTTGTTGTATGTCTTATTTTCCTCTCTATAGTAAACTTGTGAGTGCAAACCCTAGAGGGAAAAATAGGGGAAGGGAATGAGGGAATAGGATGAAGGGGTTAGGGTGTAGCAATAGGTGTAGGAAAAATTTAGGGAGATAGGGAAGGATGTGAGGGAGTGAAATTAATAGGCGGTTTGGGCTATAGAAGTTTTACACATGCCCAAGGTATTAGGCTGCTAGAAATGCAACATAGAGGTAGGGTTTGGTTTTGGGGATTTAGGGAGTATGAGTGTGGTGTATTAGGGACTTTAGGGAATATGTATGAGTGTGTAATGGGGAAGGGAGATGAAAATTAGGGAAAAGCAAGGGTTTGAAGGTTTGAAAGCTAGGAATGAAGAGTGTTACAAAAAAGCGCAGCATAGGGGTAAAAGAGGAGGCTTACACCATAGAAAATATGAAATAAACTTATTGGAAAGGACGTGAGTTGCCAACCTACTTGATTTTCCCTTGAAAACACTTGGAAATTCACTTGATGACCCCTAAGGAAAAGCACAACATTCAAAGGGAAAAGAGAAACGTTCACTGCAAAAAGTGCAACATGTAGGGAAAAGCGCAACATGCCTCGTGAAAAGTGCAATGAAATGGATTAAAAATGTAGCAAAAGAGCTGGAACTCAATTTTTGGAATTTCTTTGACCCTATAAATGGTGAGGAAGTGATTGATGATGAGAGAGAGATTCTTTAGCAATGGAATAAATGAGAGAAATGGAAAAATCATGGTCTTGTATAGATTGTAAAGTTGATTTTTTTCATAGTAATGGGGTGGCCCACACCATATCCGTTTCACTTTTGCATTAGAAACCATGTAGCTTAGCAACCTTTGAATGTAGCTTAAGATTATTTGAAACTTATTACAACATATTAATTTTTACTAAAACCTTTTTGAACCAATTTGTATCACTACTCCTTTACATGATGTTGGGTGTCAAATATGCCCATTTTTCCATCATACAAAATTGTCATTTAGAACCTGAATTTCGACACGAGCATACTCATTTCACATCATAATCCCATCATTTATCGCCAAATCACATCCTATGCCTCGTGGTTGATTATCAGTAGTTTTATTAGCTTTTCTATGATTAAATATGATTACGCCATGATTTACTAATGATGGTTTCACTGAGCTCATTTTCAAAGGGTTCCATTGCCAAGTTTCTTCACAAGGTAGTAGAGTACAAAAATGGCCAATTTAGGGCTTTGACACTTTTGGCATGCTTTTGCAGAAACCGAGAGAGGTTATTGTAAAAAATAATATTGTAATACCTTTCCATAACTTGGATTACACCCAGGTCACTCATGTGGGTCTCTAGAAGGAAATTTACAAATTTGCCCAAATCTACAATAATTCCCAAATTGCCAACTTCCGCCTCACTTTCCATGCAAGTGAAGGCGAATTAAGAAAATATGGCACATGGGTTTTGGTCCTCATATAGCCATTTTACTAACCCTCAAACCATTTTCTACAATTCTTTTGGTTTGGAAGATATGCAGATTTCCCTCAAGCCAATTTATATAAAATATCCAGATTTGTACTTAACAATTATATTTGGATTTGCCTATTTTTATGCCATAGTTAAGGTTTGATAAGTTCTTGTCCTCCATCCATGCATTGATAAACATAAACATCAACCATTAGCTATTCGAAGGTCATCTAGACAAGTCAAACACAACATGAATTTGTTTGTTGTCCCATTTCATTTAGAATGTAATTAATCTTGCCTTCATCAAAAACATGTATGAAAAGCAGAGCAAAAAGCATAGGAAGGGAGGGGGGGCCAACAAAAGATAGATTCCCATTTTGTATCTTTCATACTTATTATTTCCAATCAAAGAATTTTACAATGGCTATGCACTGAGTTCAATTCAATTTGTTCGATGGTGCGTTGTCGATTAATGAGTTAGTTGTGACTGAAGTTTCTCATTCCCTATAAGTTAATAAGCTCCCTAGGTGTGGTCGTGCCCACCCATCTGGGACCAGCTCTGTACCATTTCATAGGAACATAACTGTTTGATAGACATAATCGCTTTTCATTTATCTTTGGTTCATCACTTGTTTACATGTTGTGTGGAGATTTCTATTGATTTCAAATGATTTTATTCTGTTGATGATATTATGTGTTTTCAAATCCATTTTCTTTAGCAATTTGAATATATGACTCTCATGTGATTATGGCAACACAAGGACATACTCTGTTCTCTGAAATCACAAATCATATTACCTTAATTGTGTTGTCATCGATGCATATAAAACTTGTTTGAACCACATTGTCCATTGAGTGCTTATGATGAGTTGGTCTATTTACTAAGAGCGTAGAGCAACCCTCTAATGGTGGATTTGGATAACATATTGAGTAATCAGAGTTGATAGGGTCTGAGTTTAATTATACATTGGATTGTGTTCAGTCAATTTCGAAATCACATTTTCTTGTTTCTTTCAGTAATCGAATTGATTGATTTCCTTTTGAATTGTTTCCATAGATGCATGTTGGTTAATTAAAATAGTGTGCCTTGTCATGAGTTTGACCTAGTCTAAAATTGACCAGTTTCTACTAAGTTATTTATGTAAATGTGTATACCATAGAAGCCTTGCTTTATAGAGTAATTGATGCAAATGGCTTATAATAGTTTGGGTTAGTTTCGTTTATCAAATAGGTTCTCAGTTTCTTAAGTAGAGTTCGTCGATTGATTTTGGAGTGAAAAAGAGTGATTCAGTTTTAGTTTTCAAAGTGATTCCCTTTGTTTTGTTTGGAATGCTTGATTATATTTCCACTTAGAATATGGTATTATGAGTCAAAACATAGCTTGAATTAATCCCCATCAAATGCATGCCTGATTGGATTCAAAAACAGGGTGTTGGTTTCCCAAGGTTTCCAAAAGGTTTACTTGAATTTAATTTGAAGATTTATGCGACTATAGGGATGTTCTTTAGTACAGTTTTGCATGTCTGATAGTAGTTCATAATTGTTTCACTTGTTTTCGATTTTTGAATAGAGTTAATGCTTGAAGGTTTTCTTAGGCTTATGATCAATTAGGAACATGTATGCATCTTAGTTGAGGGTAAGAAATCAAGTTTGTTTGGTTAAGTGTGAGACAGAGTATCCAAATTAGTGCTCAACATCAAGATCTTTGGCTTGTTTTCAGGCTAGTAGGGTTAACAAGTCCTTCATTATAGTTTGACTGCGTAGCGAGAGTTAGATTACCAATACAGGTAGGGTAAATATCTAATTCTTTCGAGTGAGAATTGTAGGAATTGGAACTTGGGTTTTGATTGATTGAGTTTTCTGTGCAGTCTATTTGACTAGGCATTCACTTTCATAACTTGGAATTTGTGGTAATTAGTCAAGTCACCTTTTAAGTCCAGATTTCAGTTCCATTCCCGAATAGGTTAAGTTTGTAGAGGTTTTGATGTCTTTAAATTAAATTTCATTATTGATTCCACCTATGTTGGTGAGATGATTTGATTTCCTTTGAGTTTGCAAGCACTTGTGTGTTTTATTATGCAACTGATCATCATAAATTAAACATTAAAACTTTTACCTAGAACTGAATGTAGAAAGTGAAATACAACTCGTGTTTACGAGTCCGGATTGACATATAAATATCAGAGTATTAATTCACCAATAAAATGTCTCAACACATGCCAAATTTATGAATGGAATGAGAAATTGAATGACTAAAACTGTAATGACCTAATGGATGATAGTGAGCTAGATGAAGACCATGATAATGAGATTGAGATGACCATAAAACTTTTTAGGTATGGTACATTCAAATGCATGATGACAGTGACCAAAACATGACAATTTTTAAAGGAGTAATTAACAACCTAGACACGCTAATGAGTTACCAAAGTTTATTATGAAAACCTAGTGATATGATAAAATTTGACTTTTAGACCCCTAACAAAATTGGTAAAAGCACATTTGATCACTGGTGACATGAAGAACTAACTGACATTAATAGGCCTATTCGATGAAATTGCAGCTAAAGTGATAAGGAAACAATGCCTCACAATGAATCTCAAAAAAGTATGCGACCCCTATGCTTAGATATGTTATTTAAACCTACAGATTACATTGATGCCAAGTTTTTGACAAAATGTTAGTCGCAGTTGGGGATGGTCAGGCCTAGTCCTGGATTTAGATTTTGGTTTATTAGTCTTGTCATCATGTGTTTAATGGATTGTGTAAGTTACAACAAGTTCTGGGTAGTGGCTGGAATTCTAGGCTTGAAAGGTACGCTAAATTTCCTAGTCTTTGGCATACGTCTATTGGAAATAGTCCCTGAATGCAGGAATGCATGCTTGTGGGAGTGTCCAGAGCTCTTTGGATGATGGCATGCCCATATAATGGGAGCATAAAAGGGTCAAGTAGTCTAAAAACGTAGTAGGAATCAGGTGCTTGTTAGTAGAAAGGTTGGGATGGTTCCTAGGAGTCCTATTGTTGATGTTGAAGGTTTGCATGGTGTGTTTCCATCATTTCAACATCCTTAACATGACTTAGGAGGTTAAATCATATCATAGTGGCCTCTCATCACATGCTTACCTCAGTTGACCTGTTAGTTGGGTAGATGTGGGAGGAGGGTGTTACAATGTCATGATGTAATTATATTATTATTATTGTTGTTGTTGTTGTGGCTGTGTTGATAAATAAATTGGTTGGAAATATTCAAGCAGGAACACTACAATGTAGAAGACTACTTTCCAGCTTAGGAAAAGTTGTGGTGGTCAAGTGCACATTTTGTACCTTCCTAAAAGTATCATAAAAATCCCTCGAAGAAAAATAAAATAAATTTAATTAACATAATAGGAGAGAAACATTATGTTAATCACTGAGTGGGAGAAAAATACCAAGTGGGGTGGAATAAAGCACAATGTGCTTTAGAAGAAAAAGAAAATTATATTTTGCAAAAAAACTAAAACAAACAGGTCTAGACAAAAGGTCACGAACCTTGAAGTAGGACACTACTAAAATCTATTGGGAAGAAAAATTTATGGTGAGAAATGACCTAGGAATGAGGTGTCTCAGTTCCTAATGGAAAGAGAGTCTTAGCTAGGGGGGACTTGCTGGAGACAATTCGTGGTTGTGTGGAACATGCTCGTTTCCTTAATATTTCCCAAGGAAATCATTTTGGTTAGATGAAATTTTTTTTTGTTATACTTATTTTTTTTTTTGCAGGTTCGTTAAGTTTTAGCTTTCAATGATGAAATGTTTTAATGATATTATAGTGGAAATTTTAGAATGCATTTCTGGATTAGCTAATGAATAGAAAAGTTGCATATATAGATAGAATATCCTCCTAAGTTAACCAATTTATGGTTAGATGTACTTTTGTTATTCTCTTTAAAGATTTATTGCAATATAGTTATGTTTTTATATGGAGAATTTTAGCTTAAATGTTTAAGTAGAGTGTCAAATCTATATGATACAAATTTCTGCGCATGGATAAAAAATTTTTGTCAAACAAATTGTAACTATTCTAGGTTTATTCTTTACCATGCAGATCTCGATGAATAAAGTACATTTCTAATATATTTTGCCAATGGCAATATATGTTAGATATAGGCTAGTCATTGTACCATGTGACGGGTTGAAGGGAAATAGCTAAGTATTATTTTTTCACTACACACGAAAGGGAATTTATTCTTATATATGTATGCGAACCAAACTCCAACGTGAATATTTTAATGGGTCTTGGAAGTGGTAACGTTATACAGCTGTTTAGACACAAGTTAAGTTTTAGTTTTCGATGATGAAATGTTTTAATGATATTATAGTGGAAACGTTAAAATGAATTTGTGGATTGGCTACCTAAGAGAAAAGTTGCATGCATAGATAGAATATTATTCTAAGTTAACCAATTTATGGTTAGATGTAATTTTTTTATTCTTTTTAAAGCTTTATTTCAAGATAGTTATGTTGTTATATGGAGAATTTTATGTTAAATGTTTAAGTAGAATATCATATCTATATGATACAAATTTGCATGCATGCATAGAATTTTTCTGTAAATCAAATTGTGACTATTATAGGTTTATTCTTTACTGAGACGATTTCGACCAGTAAAATATTTTTCTATTATATTCTGCCAATGGTGATACATGTTAGATATAGGCCAGTCATTATACCATGTGAGGGGTTGAAGGGAAATAATTAAGTATCATTTTGTCACTACACGCGAAAGAGAACTTATTCTTATATATGTATGTGAACTAAACTCCAACTTGAATATTATAATGGGTCTTTTAAGTGGTAACATTATACAACTATATAGACACAAGTTAATTATTAAAGTGAGGTGAATGTTAACTAAGTTCTAAACTACATAATAACGAAGTGAGAAAGAATAACTATAATTGGATTTTATTATTTTATTCACCTGATAGTAATCTAGAATTATTATCATTGTAACTTAGAATAACCATTATATTATGATGACTTAAATAAATTTATCATTTTGTTGGTGAGTCCAGTGGAATTGGGTAAATATGTATATGAAAATTCAATCCTTGCTATTGAATCAACTCTAAAAAGTTATGCATGACCTTTTGATAAAATCACAAGGAAAACATTTTAAATTTAATGAAGACACTACGAGTATATTAATCAACAGATTTAAGTATTCTAACTAAGAAAAGGTGGACTACACACTTAAGTGTTACCCTTGCTTAAGGGAACATTTTTTTTTGTATATCTAACTAAGAAAAGGTAGACTACACACTTAAGAGTTACCCTTGTTTAAGGGAACATTTTTTTTTGTATATCTAGCTAAGAAGGGACTTAACCAATGGATATAATATATATTAGAAATTGAGCAAAACTAGTTTCTATTTATTTACAAACAGAAATGACAAAGAAAAAGACCATCTGGATCTACTGCTTCTTCGACTGGTCAATCTACTTATGAATCTTCACCTGCGCTTGGAACTGGATCTGCCCCTGCTTCTCTCGTCTTTGGTGCCTCTGCCTTAGCCACTGGTACTTGAATGGGGTCATCTAGATATGGATCCGAATGAAGGGATGGCTCTCCAAATGGAAGGAATGCCGGCTCGGAGACTTTCGCTTCTCCTTGCACTATAATAATTCCCCTAGATGAGATGGCGAAGATGCATCATTCGCTACTGGTGCAAGCGGATCTGTATCTTCACCTGGAGGATATGAAAATGGCATTGATGCTGGTGAGGGGTAAACGGATTATGATTAAACCCCGTAAACTGGGTAAACTCCAACTGGCTCTCGATCTTAAACTAGCAATGGATCCGTATCTCGATCTGTTACTTGAGACTTTGTGAGTGGATAATCTCAAATGGGATCTTAAACATTAAGGTAAGTAACTCAATCTACAATGGGATCTGCTTCTTGTGCTCCGGGTTATTACATTGCATATGAAAGTGCTTAGACTGGGGCTAGCATTTTGACTTGTTATTCACCCTTCGCTCCTTCATGTTGAATCAACTTAATAAACAACGACCAGCTTTGGAAAGGAACAGAGGGAGATGAAATTGGATATGGGACCCCAGCGGGCATAAAAGCCAGATACGTAGGCACCAGAGACAGCGGGGGAAGCACCACTAGCAGTTTCTTTAGATCCTCCAGTCCCAGTCGTTGCGTTGTCCTGTACAAAGGCAGGTGAACCTGCAGCATTTCGAGATCGAGAGCTAGATGCCTGGGTGGGTTGACTAATCACCAGGTGTTTACCCATAATCTATTAATCCACCAGTCAAATAAGCACCACCGATAGGAAAGTCTAAGCATGTCAGACATGCACACACGAAAAGATATGCACATAATACATATACACATGTGGATGCATAGGTATACTAGCTGGTAAATAAACTGGCACCGGCTAAGCAACTCAGTCAATGGATGTGTTCACATACAAATGTAGGAACAAAAGCTAGCTCTGCATCTTCATATGGAACCGGGTCATCTAAATGGTGGGTTCTTACGCTCAAAGCCAAACCATTGTAGAGTCCAAATGCGATGCGATGTGTTGGGATGCTTGTTAGGATCTTATATATATATACACTTGCTGGTTGCTTTGGATATCTCCGAGGCTAGGTTCAGGTGTTGATGCCAATGAGTCAGTTGATCCACCCCTTGAAGTGCGAGGACTTTTTCCAACGTCCTTGCTAGTTGCAAAGACAGATCCAATTACAGGCTCATATCTTGTTCGATATCAAGTTCATTCCCCTAATAAATACAAGCAACAGGGCTAGCTACCGGTATAACGATGAATCAAGAATTTTAGAATGGAAGGCTACATTATATATCATAAATGAAATAGATGAAATTATGTAGAAGGAAATATGATAATAAAATCTTGAAAATATAATGAAGTCGATCTTTGTATATATATAAAGCAATGTAAATACAAGTCAATGATTTTCACCATGTACCTCCACGCGTGCATAATTACGAAAACAATTGAATCTAGAGTTTCATAAGGGTTTGAGTAAGAATGAAAAGGATAGATAAATTTGATGAATAAACAATATCAATAATAATATAAAGCGTTAAGTTAAAATAACACTTCTTTATTTTGTTAAAATTACATAACTCGCTTTGTACAAATAGAATCTCATAATAGAAACAGTAGATGATGTGTATTATGGATCTTTAAAATAAAGATTATAGATAGGAAACAAACCTAAACAATATTCTCTAACTTAAAATTAACCAAATCCAAGAAAATCCCTTTAACCCTATACTGTTACAATTATAAAAATGAAACTTTGGGTTTCTTTCTTCATGGGTGAACCCAAAATAAATCCATAATGTCATCCAAAGAACATCACACAGAAAAGAAGCGAAACAGTAAGAATCCAACTTGGTGTTACCGGAAAAATAATTCTTCAAGGTTTGTGGACCCAGCTCGCCATGTAGTAAGCCCAAATAAAAACGAAGTGTTCCCTAAAAGTGCAACTTGGTGTTACCGGAAAAATAATTCTTCAAGGTTTGTGGACCCAGCTCGCCATGTAGTAAGCCCAAATAAAAACGAAGTGTTCCCTAAAAGTGCATATGCAAGGTGGTTAACCATACAACTAACCTGCATTACGATTTGGAAGAGAAAAAAAAAAAAACGAGTTTGAGGAATGAGTAACGAGTTCCATCGTATATACCTGTAGAAATGTGTATACCTTTTTGAACTTAACCTAAACAAACCAGCGAAAATAGTAATGAATAATTTATTGGTTGATACCCTAATTGACTAGTTCTAGGAAAAAATATGGGAAGTTAAAACAATGTTTTACCAGGAAAATGTTTATTAAAACCACTAGAGTTATTAGGATTTCAAATATGTAAACCCAGGCGAGAAGAAGGAAAATTAAAAATTAAAAAAGCTATTGACAAAATCATTGTAAATAGATGTTGATATTTTAATAGAAATGTAAGGAGTAAAACTAAGGGAAAATTTATGGAATATGTGCCTAATTTGCATGGTCATGGTAAGTTATAAACATTACCCGCAACTTCCTGAACATTTAATTCCAAACACTTGCATAATGGATGTTGTGTAAAGTGTGAAACCGTATTGATACTCAGAAAATGATAAATAAATAAAAAACCAAGAATTACTTACCTTTATGAGATAAGGTGCTCACCAGAGAATTGGTGGAGCGAGAACGCATAACACCTGACATCATTCAAGGAAACCGCCTACATCAGAATGTCTGAATATGCCACCAATTAGAGCAACACTCCAGCCACTACCGTCAAATGCACAAATGAACAAATGAAACATGAGGAGGGTTTTTCAGTTTAGTGAAACCTAAAGAAAAATATAATTGACCACCGCCAGTTCTTGAAATGGAATGCTAGCTGAGGATAGTCCGCCAACTAGGAAAACCATGTGAAGTCATGTTGTCTCTCCTCGCGTAGCATATGTAACGCTTTAACATGTGTAATTAGATGTCCCACCCTAAATGTTATACATTCTAGATAAGCTTGAATACTTTTGGCAAGGTTTTGATAAAGCACATATCAACACCGAACCACCGAAATTCATGAGTGGATCAAATATTTGTTGGATAATCTCTGTTTATTTCAAACACAAAAGAAATAGCACAGAGAACAACGCTCTGTTTCTAATACAGGATTTTTATTAAATACACACAAAAAAAAACTGTTACAAAATTGTCTTCTTCTTCAGAGGGATTACATCAGGAACGCTCCAGTTCCAGAAACCAATTTCATTATCTCAGAAAACTAAAAGTTCAGCACTGCAGTGCATTGTAGAAGAAAAAAAAAACTCTTTCTCTAATTCTACACTGCTTTGTCTGCTCTTGCATTTTTTTATATATAATGAACAACGCAAAAAAATATCTTACAATACGTGTTGCTTATGCCCATACTTCTGTAAAATAGAAAACAATAAAATTAAAAATTTCACCTACATTTACCAACCGTAGTAAATATCATTAATTACACGGCTAAAAATATTTTATCGGAATTTAATGCATGGCTTATCACAACATCGCACCATCGCATCAGCGGATAAGGAGCAAAGGGCTTGACGCGCAGAAGTTTAAGATTTGCGATCTGCGATCTACAATTTAATCGCATCGCAAGATCGCGATCGCAGAAAACAAAAGGTAACAAAGAAATGAAACAAGGGAAAAATGTGATATGCGACCAGATCACATCGCAGGGAAACTCCAATGGTTGTTTTCTGAATAAGCTGGGTCGTTGTTCAACTGTCAGCTTCCGGCAGGTTGAAATTATCATTCCAACACTCCCCTTTAATTTCAACTGCTGGGTTTTTCTGCATACCCAGGCATTTCCTGAAATGATCAAAACTTTTCTTTCCCAATGGTTTTGTCAAGATGTCAGCTAACTGATCCTCTGTTCTGCAGTGCTGCAAAACAATCTCACCATTGTTAACCAATTCACGTATGAAGTGAAATTTGGTGTCTATGTGCTTTTTCCTTTTATGAAAAACAAAGTTTTTAGACAATGCTATTGCCGAGCTATTGTCACAGTAAATGGTTGTGCCCTTTTCTTGTTCATGACACAAATCTCTGAGAACTCTTCTCAGCCACACTGCTTGGCATGCTGCTGCTGTTGCTGCCACATACTCTGCCTCTGCTGTTGACAAAGACACAATTGGTTGCTTCTTGGAAGCCCATGAGATCGCTCTCGATCCCATATGAAACACATATCCCGATGTGCTTTTCCTATCATCAACACTTCCAGCCCAATCACTGTTAGTGTAACCTGTCAACATGAAACTTTCAGAAGAGGAGTATAAAATACCAAAACCCTTCGTTCCATTTACATACCTTAGAATCCTCTTGGCTACCTGCCAATGAGTCTCTTTCGGTCTTTCCATAAATCTGGAGATTAAACTCACAGCGTGCATAATGTCTGGCCTAGTTGCAGTTAAGTACATAAGGTTGCCAACTATGCTCTTGCACAATTTTGGATCAAAATCCTTGTTGCTGTCTTCTTTGGTCAATTTCAACCCCATTACAGTTGGAGTCACAGCTGCCTTGCTTTTCTGCATGTTAAATCTCTTCAACATTGTTTCTACATATTTAACTTGAGAAGTGAAAACACCATTTTCACTTTGGTCTACTTCAATTCCAAGAAAATATCTTAAGAAGCCCAAGTCAGTCATTTCAAATTCACTCTTCATGACTGCTTTAAAATCAGCAATGAGAGAAGCATCATTGCTAGTAAAAATTAAATCATCTACATATAAAACAACAATAAGAATCTTACCGTCATTATCCTTTATGTAGAGTGTGGGTTCACCATCACACTTATCAAACCCATTGTCAATCAGATAAGCATCTATTCTGCTGTACCATGCTCTTGGAGCTTGCTTCAGCGCATAAAGAGCCTTCTTTAGTTTGCAGACTTTATGCTCTTGGCCTTCAACTTCATACCCTGGAGGTTGTTCAACATATACCTCTTCTTTTAACACCCCATTCAGTAATGCAGATTTAACATCCATCTGATAAATCTTCCATTTGTGTTGTGCCGCAATAGACAACACTGTTCTAGCTGTTTCCATCCTTGCTACTGGTGCCAAGGTTTCATCATAGTCTTTGCCTTGTTGCTGCTTGTAGCCTTTTGATGAGCCCCAATTTTGGTACAATTTGGGCTCATTTTGGCCTATTCTTCTTGCTCAAACCATTCATTTTTATTGTTTATGCATACACTTCTTAGTTTATTCATGTTGTTTGTAGGAGAAAGGATAGGCACTTTATCTACGTAGCTAATGCATTGTGATTCCAGGTTTTGGCATTAAAAGGGAGCAAAAGACAACGAAAAGGTGGCAAGGAGACAACGAGTTGGAATTGCTGACGTAAGGAGAGGTTGTCCACGGTCTTGGGGGACATTCCTCGTGATCCTCACCAAGAACTCCGAGCCCCACTCCATCCTCCCTCCGAGCTTAATACACGGCCAACTGTTCTACAGGAACAGCAGTTCAAGACTGCTCTACAGGAAACAGCATTTATGACCATCCTAGAGGATCAACAGTTAAACTCTAGATTATACAGCCGAGCTCCTAGAATCATGGATACTTGTTGGATCATCGTTTTGTATAAGTATAGAGGCCTTAGCCTTGGTTAGGTTGTTGAAACTCTCGTATTACTATTGTAATTTTGGAGCACAGCTCAAGTTTCGTTCTCTTTTGTAAGCCAATTTGGCATGTTATCAGATTATGAATAAAGAAGGCCACTTTTGAGTTAGTTCTGAGTTTTCTCAAGGAGCTATAACTCTCAGGTTAGGGCCCAACCTGAGAGCCATAGACCTCCTCAGTGTTGTAATGCATTTACAATTAGGTCCAGCACTTGAGTTTGTTTAGTTTCCTATGCAATTCGGATTTCCAGCTTGTTAGTTTAATTGTTTTCATTAGCATAGATAGGACTGGTATGATGCTTTGCTTTCAGTATTCAAGTTTGATAGGTTGGTAGAATAAATCTCTTGGAGCTCCAACAAAAATAGGTTGTAAAGGCTCACTGCCATCTCACTGTTTGGGATTGGGGTGTAGACCATGATCAGCCACCAAAAAGAACAGCAGTCGTTTCATCTCCACGCAAGTTGCCACATGAACGTTTTTCATTAAGGATTCATTCATACATTCTCGACATTGATCCATACTGCACTCTCACGCATTAGTTTTATTGCTTGGTTTCCATTTTGGATTTATAGGTTTCATGGCATAATAGGTTAATGAATTCCTTGTTTTCATGCACAGGTCATTTGTTTTATTTACACTGCTTTTGCTCAAGCGATTTCCTTCGTCATTTTCTTCATCCACCTGCAAGTTCTATTCACCCTCTATCTCACTCACGTGCCCTCCAACTCTCTCATTTCACGTACAGCTCCATCTCCTTCACTCTCGTTGATTCCACCCTTCCCAAACATCAACCCATTGCCTGCACCCTTCCTTCGTCTGACTTGCCATTTCCTAAGACACCATTAGGTCCATCTCCATCTCCCTTAGCCTCCCACACCACTCCAACACTCCATCAACTCCTAAAAACCTCCACGGCCAACCATCCTGTAGACGTGCACAGCCATCCTGTAGAAAACAGAGTATCCTGTAGGATCCCCTGCAGCCTTCCTGTAGGAGGCCATTCACTTCGTTGCCGAGCTTCTGAACGTGAGGGACCTCTGTGGATGGGTGCTAAGGATCCTTAGGAACCTCTCCTAGCCTCCCCAACCTGTCCCACACTTTCCTTCCTTCTCCATCCCACCTGCACAATCAAACCCTAATTAGGCCAAGTTCACACTCATTCCACACACCTAAAGGAAAAACGCAAAAACACATTTCTCATGATGCAAGTAGCTTAGACCCATGCATTTACACTTGTTAGAGGTAATGACAGCATTCATAGGAGTTGCATCCACATTCTTTGCATTATAGAAGATAGACTAGTTAAATTAGGGTTTCATGGATTTACATGCTTTAAATTGCTTTTGATTCAGTTTGTCAAGCAGTGTAGCCTTCCTTTGAGTTAGCTTTCGTCCATCATTGATAAAGCTTCTTCTGTGAGCCTATAGAAGTTGGCTTAAGCCCTAGCAGACTTGTGCCAGCTGACCAAGTGACAACTGCGACAAGGGCTAGTACTTGTGCATACAGCACCGTCGCTTCCAAGTTTATACGAACTACCGGGTTGATAAAATTAAGAGACAGGAAGCCCCAGGAGTTGTAGCATTATTGCTACAATACTGGAGCTCACCATCTTTTTGGCGCCGTTGCCGGGGAAGCGTCAGAGTATTAGGACCTGTTGCTTTTCCTCTACTTTCCTACTCTTACCTTCTGCTAAGTAGTTTGCTTCATTTCCATTCTGCAAAAGTAGTATAGACTTTCCTGCTTTCCTAGACTAATCTTTCCTGCTTTCTTAGATTAGTATTTCCTGCTTTCCTAGATTAATATTTCCTGCTTTCTTAGATTAGTATTTCCTGCTTTCCTAGATTAATATTTCCTGCTTTCCTAGATTAATATTTCCAATTCCGCAAATTTCATTTGAGTAATCTAGTTAGTTGTAGATCACTTTGTTTCAGTTTTGCAGGTACCAGGAAAAAACAAAAGCACTAAAAACAGAGAAGAGTCCTTTCCCTTTCATGCCTCGTAGGAACCGAGATAGATCAGGCAAATTCCTACCAAACACCCCCACCACATCACTGAGTCACCCTTCTCTCTTCTTTGGTGACAGTGACCCAGAGAAACCTATAGGTGAACATCCCGAGATATACCAAGACCCTATAGAAGAAGAAGAGTTAGAAACCACTCCATCTGAAGCCATGGCTGATAACAGGAGAGAAGATGAGAGAATAGAAGGAGCTTTCCCCATCCGAGAGACCAATGGGGATATGAAAATGAAAAACATTAGCCCCTCTGCCTTGCCTCACTTCCATGGACTGACCACTGAGGATCCTGATAACTTCTTGTTTGAGTTTGCTGTCCTTTGTCGAACCTATGACTATACTGAGGATGAGCAAAAGTTGAAGCTTTTCCCTTCCACTCTTAAGGATGCAGCACTACGCTGGTTCATGGGATTACCTGGGAATAGCATCACCACTTGGGCTCAGATGCAGCAAGCCTTCAATACCAAGTATAGGGATTATTGTAGGTCCAAGGAAACCAAGGGAGAGATCTTTCGAATGACCATGGGGAATGATGAGTCTTTAGAGGACTATGAGGAGAGGTTCCAACTTAGCTATAAACGGGCCAGATGCACACTTGACCCTGAATCCCTCAAGTTGGTTCTACTCTGAGGAGTCCCTGAAGATCTCCTAGACACCCTTCACATGTTAGCTGGGGGGGACATTTACCAACTGCCTTATGAGGACATCAAGACTGTGTTTCGAAATCATTCCAGGGCAGCTAGAAAACGAGGTAGAGGAAACCTCCTCTCCACCGGTGTCCCTTTCTCCAAACATGAGCTTACAAACCAATTAGAAGATCTTAAGAGTGAGGTGAGACATACCATTGCCATGCAGCTGGACACATTCAGGATCCAGCAAAAGAAAGAGGAAGCTGAGAGAGCCTTGGCTGTCTTCTGTCCTAGGTGCACCAGAAGACACCCTAAGAACGAATGTCCATTGCATTCGGTCGAAGTGTGTTTCGTTTGTGAGGAGGACCACCCAACAAATCAGTGTCCAACCTTGCCTAGGTTTAAAGACATGTACCAAGGAACTGAAGCCCCCACTGAACCTCTCTACTTCATCAACCATAGGAGGCCTCAAGGATCTAGACCTTATCAGCAGGGGATGCAAGGGGCATCTCAAGCTTATTACAACCCCAACCACTTGACTCCCATGCCTTCCTAGGGTCCCCCTGCTCATCCTTCCTGGTCCATGCCTCCTCCATGGTCTTATCCACCTCAGTACCCTACTCAACCTACTTCTCACCCATATCACTCACATACCCAGTCGCAGCCTCAATGGAGTGCTCCTCAGTCGGGGTGGAGGCCCCAATACAACACTCCTCCTGCCATTTTGCCTCCACCACCAGTTCAACCTCAGCCTTTACCTCCTTCTCCTCCAAGGCAACCTCAGATGCCTGCTCAACCGAACCCGAACCCCAACAATAGACAGGCTCAGCAGGTATATACTGGGGAGACCTCATGCCCTACCTATGCTGTGGAGATCCAGGAGATCAATCTTAGATCTGGAAAGACTCTTCCAGATCACCAACCTCCTCCCCCAGAGGATGAGGAAACCCATCAGGAGAGTGAACCAAAGCCTACTCCACCCTTTCCTGAGAGACTAACAGCCACCACACAACCAAACCCAGAAGAAGATGAGCTTTTGGGTGAGCTCAAATAGTTGTGTGTAAAAATCCCACTTCTCCAAGCCATCAAGGATGTGCCAATATATAACAAGCTGATTAAGGAGAAGTGTTTCAAACACCCAGGCAGACGGAAGAAAGATGCCTCAACTATCAATGTCATAGGACAACTGTCTGACCTTATGCTAGGACAAGTCATCTGCCCAAAGTACCTAGATCCTGGAAGTCCTGTAGTAGATGTACACATCAATGGCACCATTATCCCCCACACCTTGATTGATCTGGGGGCAGCCATCAATGTGATGACCAGGGATACCATGCTTAAACTCAATCTTCAGGGTTCCTTGAGAAAGACCTCGACAGTACTGCAGTTAGCAGATCGCTCCACCGTGACTCCCAAAGGGATTGTGGAGGATGTCTTGGTCTCAATTGATTCTTGGGAATACCCTGCGGATTTCCTGGTCCTGCAACCAAAGGCCAAGCTTACTGGATATCCTCTCATCTTGGGAAGGCCTTGGTTAGCTACTGCAGATGCTTACATAAGTTGTCGGGCAGGAAACATGACCATCAAGAATGGTCCCATGTCCAAGCAGCTAGTCCTATACCCTCTTGCCCAACCCTCTTTAGAGCATGATTTACCACTCTGGTTGGAGGACGGAGAGGAAGATGAGGTGTACTTTGCACCTCTGTGCACCCTAGATACCGCTAGAAGAAATTATCCTACCGAGGATGATTTAATTGAGACCCTGATCCGGAATCCACCTTCCAGTGCACTATCTTTAGAGAAGTTGGTGGAGGATGCCCAAGCTAGCACCTTAGTGGACCTTTGTACAACCAGCCCTGTCACTCCCAGAGTCAAAAGTGTGGAGTTCGGCCCTGAGAGAGCGTTAAATATCAGCTCCTCTCTATCTCCTTCCTAGGAGAAGGAGTTGTGTAGCCTATTGGCCAGCCACTTAGATGCTTTTGCTTGGAGCTATAAGGAGATGAAAGGAGTCCACCCCTCGGTCTGTACCCATCATATATACATCAAAGAGGATTGTAAACCAGTTAGGCAACCCCAGAGGAGAATGAATCCAGCCCTTAAGGACATTGTCAAGGAAGAATTGCAAAAACTGTTGGATGCCGGATTCATTTACCCCATCTCAGATAGTGAATGGGTGTCCCCTCTAGTGTTGGTTCCCAAGAAGAATGGGAAGTGGAGGATCTGTGTAGATTACGGGGAGCTGAACAAAGCTACCAAGAAGGACCATTTCCCTCTACCTTTCATAGATCAAGTGTTGGATGGACTGGCAGGAAAGAAGTTCTTCTCTTTCCTGGATGGGTTCAGCGGGTACAATCAAATCCAAATCAGCCCGGAAGACCAAGATAAGACCACCTTCACTTGTCCTTGGGGTACCTTTGCCTACCGAGTCCTTCTCTTTGGGCTATGCAATGCTCCTGCTACTTTTCAGAGAGCTGTCTTGAGCATCTTCTCGGAGTTGATCCATGATGCAGTGGAAATCTACATGGATGACTTTACCCCTTATGGGGCCAACTTCCAGGAAGCATTGTCCAACTTGGGAAAGGTCCTAACCAAGTGCATCGAGATGAACTTGTCCCTTAGCCCTGAGAAATGTGAATTCCTAATGACTGAAGGGACAGTGCTAGGCCATACCATTTCTTCTCAAGGATTGCAGGTGGATCCTAACAAAATTGCTCTCATCAAGAGGGTTCCACCTCCTCAAAAAGTAAGGGATGTCCGGAGTTTCTTGGGATTAGCAGGATACTACCGGAGGTTCATTAAAGACTTCAGCAAGTTAGCCTCACCATTGTTTGGTTTGTCGGCAAAAGATGTGGAGTTTAATTGGACTGACGATTGTCAGAAGAGTTTGAATGAATTAAAAGACAAGTTAGTGTCAACTCCAATCCTAAGGGGTCCAAACTGGGCCCTACCTTTCCACATCCACACTGATGCCTCGAACAAAGCCATAGGTGCAGCCTTAGGACAAGTTGAGGAAAAACTTCCATATGCCATTTACTTCGTTAGCAAAAACTTGTCCAAAGCCGAGCTGAACTACACTGTAACCGAGAAGGAATTCTTAGCTATGGTTCATGCACTGAACAAGTTCCGACATTACATTACTGGTTACCAGACTTTTGTACATACTGACCATGCTGCTATTAGATACTTGATGAATAAACCAGATGTGAATGCTCGTATTATTAGATGGTTACTTTTATTGCAGCAGTTTGATCTAACCATTGTTGATAAACCAGGAAAAGAAAATGTTGTTGCTGACTTCTTGTCTAGATTGGATTTGTCTGCAAATGAAGATGGGACAGTGGATGACCAGATGCCTGATGAGCATCTGTTTGCTATCTCAGTACTCTCTCCATGGTTTGCTGATATAGCAAACTACCTTGTTTCAGCTCAGTTCCCTCCGCACCTCTCTTCAAAAGAGAAGAGCAAAATCATCAGAAAGAGTGCCTCATTTACATGGATTGGGGGCAACCTGTTCAAGCTTGGCCCCGATCAGATCTTAAGGCGTTGTGTAAGGGAGGAGGAAGTCTTTGACATTCTCCTCACCTGTCATGATGGACCTTGTGGAGGACATTTTGCATCAAAGAGAACTGCCTTCAAGATCCTGCAGGCAGGCTACTATTGCCCCACACTTCATCAAGATGTCAGAAGATATGTTAGCCAGTGTGACCAATGCCAAAGAATGGGGAAACCGACCCAAAGGGATGAGATGCCTCTCCAACCTCAAGTGACTCTCGAGCCATTTGAGAAGTGGGGCATGGACTTTGTGGGCCCAATCAATCCCTCTTCGAGGCAGAGATCCTACATCATTGTGTGTACTGACTACTTGACAAAGTGGGCAGAGACTAAAGCAATCAAAGCAGCAACAGAAGAAAAGGTGGTCGAGTTCTTAAGAGAGAACATCTTCTACAAGTTTGGCTACCCAAGAGAGCTGGTGACCAATCAAGGGAGCCAGTTCACCTCCAACTTGGTTGAAGATCTATTAGCTCATCACAAGATCAAGCATAGGACTTCCACCCCCTATCATCCTCAAGCAAATGGGCAGGTGGAAGTCACCAATAGAGCTCTAGAAGGGATCTTGACCAAAGTGGTGAACAGCAGCAGAAAAGACTGGGCAGATCGCCTAGTTGAAGCCACATGGGCTTACAACACCACTTGGAAGACCACCACCGGTTTCACACCGTATGAGCTGGTCTATGGGAAGAAAGCTTTACTGTCCATTGAGTTTGAGTATAACACTTTGAGGTTGGCAGCTCAGCTGGACCTAGATCTCAGCCATGCACAGCAAGAAAGGTTATTGCAGCTGAATGGACTGGATGAACACCGCATGCAGGCCCTCCTTCACTCAGAAGTGGTTCAACTTCAGAGGAAGGTGTGGCATGACCAACATCTCCATGACAAGCAATTTCAGCCGGGAGATTGGGCTTTGTTGTATGATTCCAGATTCAAAGATTTCAAGGGGAAGTTGAGAACCAGATGGCTAGGACCATATGTGGTGGAACAGTGCCATGACAATGGATCTGTCCTCATTCGAACCATTGATGAGGAATCCATTCCCATGCTTGTCAATGGGCACCGATTGAAGATCTATAGAAGACCTCTCTCAAGACAAGAGTTTATCAGCACTATGGAGAAATCTGTTTTGGTCATAGAGAAGGGTTCTGCCTCCGCTTTGGGCATACCCTGAAGGATCTAAAACACAAAAAAAAAAAAAAAAAAAAAAAGAGAGAAAAATAAAGATCCTTGGGTGAAAACCTCTCTGAGGCGCCCAAGGCAGGCAGTAGGGGTGAAAACCTCATTGAGGCGCTCCTATTGTCTTTCGAAAAAGAAAAGAGAGAAAAATAAAGATCCTTGGGTGAAAACCTCTCTGAGGCGCCCAAGGCAGGCAGTAGGGGTGAAAACCTCATTGAGGCGCTCCTATTGTCTTTCTAAAAAAATAAAAAAAATAAAAAGAAAAAAAGAAAGAAAAAAGAAAGAAAACAGGAAAAAGCAATCAGCACAATAAAAGGTTTGCATGCAGATGTTCTATGGAGGAGAAGAAGCCTCTCCACTCCAAGTCAGGGGCCTTCATCATGCTAGCAAAGGATGTCATCAGCACCTGCTCCAAGAACAGCAATGTTTTTTTAAGGTATGTGCAATTATTATCATGCTTTGGATCTTCTACAGGAGGATACAGTTTTTCTACAGGAACAGACAGTCTTCCTACAGGAAGACGCGGATCTTCTACAGGAAAATGCCAAATTTCTACAGGAAACTCTGTGTTCTACAGGAAACTTCCTGTAGAAGGTTACGATGGACGAAATGTGTTTCAAATGAAGATCTAGCGACTGAGGAGTGGATTGAATGCATGCATGCCAATGATGGCACCCCTGAACATTGCCATTATCGTCCTCCACCATCCTCGTCGCCATGCAACCAAGATCCCTGCAGCAGCATAACAAAGTAATCAATTCTCGTGAGGAAGCATCTGTCAAAGAAAAACTAAGCACCGAGAACCATACCACATCCACGTTGATACATCAGAAGCGCTGGGATCGTGATCGAGAAGCCAGAACCGCCAGCATGCAGCATACACCCGAGGAGAAAGAACGGTGACAAGACCCCTCGCGGGGATCCTGTAACAGTTCAACCTGCTCAAGTGAAGACCGTTCACAGCACCGCCATCTGAGATCAAACACGGGCGCATGAACGCAGAACCATTCACTCCATCGCCAGCATCCTGTAACCACGAGCCTACAGGAATGTACAGCCACAGGCGGTAGGTAGATCCATCGCTCAAAAAAACTGGAAATCATGTGCAGCCGCGCGCAGGTAAGTGTTCTAATCCTTCTCTCCATCAAACTGCATGATTATTACTTCGATTTGTTTTGCATGGCATAAAGGTGAATGGTTGAGCGGCCTAAAGGCCAGTGATTGGCCACGTCGGTTAGTAAAGGGTTAGTCAGAGGACGAGATGGCAGCCACGACGAAAGAAACACGCAGCAAGCACGTGAAGATCAGTCCCGTCAACTGAGAAGTGAAGTTTAACCGAAAAGGGTGGCGGCAGATCTGTGGGAATGAATGCGGCAACAAACGAATGTGCAAGCGGATGATGGGTGACGTCACCCAACGGTCCGGCGGGGACAGCTCACCCCCGCGCCACGAGCTGCGCTGATTCAAAATCTAATCGGCTCGATTAAGCGTGTATCTCCATCAACCTCACTTCAAAACTCGAGTAGATCCTCTGCTTACCTCTGCATGTTGATACGTCGAGCTCTCGGCTACCTGAACGTTGGTAAAGCACCTCTCGACCGCCAGCCAACTAAAGCTCTTCCCGAAGCCTGCGCACTGCTCCTACAGGAACAGTTTCTACAGGAACGTCGTCCTACAGGAACGCGGCTCTACAGGAAGGTGAAGTCTTCATGTAAAAAAAAGGTGGCAGAAAAGAGGTAACCCTGCAACTCCTTCCGCAATTGGTTTTTTAAAGGTGGCAAGGCCATTAGTCACAGTGTGGTCATAAAGAATTGGATTGCCGTGCCTATACTATCGCTCCTATAGGATAGCTGTATAATCAAACTGTGGTCTGAAAATTCATTGCATGTTCTGTCTTTAAGACCGAATTTCCTGTGTATCCACCACCTCTGGTATAAACCACTGTGTTCATCATGCCTGGCGGGTTTATCAGGCGAGAGCCCACTAATTCAAATGCATTAAGGAGAAACCCGGTAGTGGTTGAGCTCTTCACTAGAGCACAATGGATGCCTTTCTGTGATAAACTACAGGGCTACGATGATGAAGTAGCCGAGGAATTCTTGCAGGCCTTGAAGCCTAAATCCCTGACACTGGCCACGGTAAGCTTCCGAGGCCTCAGCCTCCAACTCACCCCAGAGCACATCAGTCGAGTCACGGAACTGCCCATGGGTCTGCCGTGGGATAAAGAAGAGCGGGAGCAGAGCCAGCAAGCAAAGAAGGAGTTCTTCCCGCCTGAAGAATCATTCACAAAGGACAAGAATGGGGTGAAAAGGACCAGCCTGTCACCACCGTGGCACGAAGTCAGTTTTCAAATTATGAAATATATCACCTGTGAGGGTCGTTACAGCATCATATATGCGTATCACTTCAGGCTGAGCATTCCTTACTTTTTACTGCAGTCCTTGATAGAGTGCTCTACAAAGCTCAAGGACGGAATCCCTGATCAGATAGCCCATCATGGGCTGATAAAATTGCTCGTGGAGGTTGCTCTCCGCTCATATAAAGTCCCCCTCGCATGGGAATCATTTAGGAACTTAACAAGAGAAGGGGACATAAAAATGTTGCTTGGAGAGACAGGGTCCTCTAGCGGTGAAGAAGAAGATCCCGTAGCCAAGAGTAAGAAAGGGAAAAGCAAAAAGGCCCCGACTCCAACACAGAAGAAAGAACGAAAAGAGAATGAGGAGGGAGAGGATGATGAAGCAAAAGAAGACACCCCCATCCTGTCAGCAAGGGAACAGAGGTTGAAAAGCAGGGCAGTCAAAACTGATGTGGTCCCTGCCAGCCCAAGCACCTCGTCAGCTCCTGCAGGCAAAACCAAAAGCAAAATCCATGCAGCCAAGAAAGAAAAGGTGGCGGAAGTTGCATCTATAGGAACGCAAGCGCAGGCTTCTACAGGAAGCTCGAAAACACAAAAAACAGGCTTCTACAGGAAGCCCGAAAACAAAGACAAAGGCTTCTACAGGAAGCCCGAAGATCAGTAAGGAGCAGGCTTCTACGTGAAGCCCAAGAGCAACAACCAAGGCTTCTACAGGAAGCCTGAAAATCATTGGAGGACAGGCTTCTACAGGAGGCCCAAAAACGGAAAAAGAGGCTTCTACAGGAAGCCCGAAAGTGCAACCCCAGGTTTCTACAGGAAGCCCGAAGACAGAGACAGGGGCTTCTACAAGAAGCCCAAGATTGGAAAGAGGGGCTTCTACAAGAGGCCCGAAGGTCATTGAGAAACAACCTCCTATAGAGAGTCCGAAGACAAAGAAAGAGTCTTCTACAGGAAGCCCGGAAGCAGGCAAAGCAGGGTCTTCCACAAGAAGCCCGAAATCTAAAAAGGAGAGGCCTTCTACAAGGAGCTCCGAGAGAGAAAATCGCAAGAAAGAGAAGCCTGGCATTCTTGAGAAGGAGGCAACAGTGGCATTGGCTGCCCTCAGCACACCTCCAAAACTGAAAGAGAAAAGGGAGAGGGAGACCCCTCTACCACCTGAAGTCAGGAGGAGCAAAAGGATGACCACGGGCAAGCCACAGCCTCCACCTAGCAGCCAAACCACTTCAGGGGATGTACCTACTTCACCCAGTCCAAGGACCCCCTTTAAAACATCAGCCACCCCAGAAAAGGGGAGCCCAAAAATAACCTCCTGGACTCGAAAGATAGGCCAGTCACCTTCCGAAGCCCGACTCAAGGAAATGGAAAAGGGGAAGGAAGCGTCACCTTCATCACCACCAGGGGCAGAGAAGGCAGGGCCATCAAAAGCAGAAAAGAAAGAGCCTGTTCCGGTCCCGAGTCCTCAGCCAAGGACGAGAAGCGGGAGCAAGGTTGCTCAAGGATGAGCAAATGGTTCAGCTGGGGGGTGATGATGAGCCCCAATTTTGGTACAATTTGGGCTCATTTTGGCCTATTCTTCTTGCTCAAACCATTCATTTTTATTGTTTATGCGTACACTTCTTAGTTTATTCATGTTGTTTGTAGGAGAAAGGATAGGCACTTTATCTACGTAGCTAATGCATTGTGATTCCAGGTTTTGGCATTAAAAGGGAGCAAAAGACAACGAAAAGGTGGCAAGGAGACAACGAGTTGGCATTGCTGACGTAAGGAGAGGTTGTCCACGGTCTTGGGGGACATTCCTCGTGATCCTCACCAAGAACTCTGAGCCCCACTCCATCCTCCCTCCGAGCTTAATACACGGCCAGCTGTTCTACAGGAACAGCAGTTCAAGACTGCTCTACAGGAAACAGCATTTATGACCATCCTACAGGATCAGTAGTTAAACTCTAGATTAAACAGCCGAGCTCCTAGAATCATGGATACTTGTTGGATCATCGTTTTGTATAAGTATAGAGGCCTTAGCCTTGGTTAGGTTGTTGAAACTCTCGTATTACTATTGTAATTTAGGAGCACAGCTCAAGTTTCGTTCTCTTTTGTAAGCCAATTTGGCATGTTATCAGATTATGAATAAAGAAGGCCACTTTTGAGTTAGTTCTGAGTTTTCTCAAGGAGCTATAGCTCTCAGGTTAGGGCCCAACCTGAGAGCCATAGACCTCCTCAGTGTTGTAATGCATTTACAATTAGGTCCAGCACTTGAGTTTGTTTAGTTTCCTATGCAATTCGGATTTCCAGCTTGTTAGTTTAATTGTTTTCATTAGCATAGATAGGACTGGTATGATGCTTTGCTTTCAGTATTCAAGTTTGATAGGTTGGTAGAATAAATCTCTTGGAGCTCCAACAAAAACAGGTTGTAAAGGCTCACTACCATCTCACTGTTTGGGATTGTGGTGTAGACCATGATCAGCCACCAAAAAGAACAGCAGTCGTTTCATCTCCACGCAAGTTGCCACATGAACGTTTTTCATTAAGGATTTATTCATACATTCTCGACATTGATCCATACTGCACTCTCACGCATTAGTTTTATTGCTTGGTTTCCATTTTGGATTTATAGGTTTCATGGCATAATAGGTTAATGAATTCCTTGTTTTCATGCACATGTCATTTGTTTTATTTACACTGCTTTTGCTCAAGCGATTTACTTCGTCGTTTTCTTCATCCACCTGCAAGTTCTATTCACCCTCTATCTCACTCACGTGCCCTCCAACTCTCTCATTTCACGTACAGCTCCATCTCCTTCACTCTCGTTGATTCCACCCTTCCAAAACATCAACCCATTGCCTGCACCCTTCCTTCATCTGACTTGCCATTTCCTAAGACATCATTAGGTCCATCTCCATCTCCCTTAGCCTCCCACACCACTCCAACACTCCATCAACTCCTAAAAACCTCCACGGCCAACCATCCTGTAGACGTGCACAGCCATCCTGTAGAAAACAGAGTATCCTGTAGGATCCCCTGCAGCCTTCCTGTAGGAGGCCATTCACTTCGTTGCCGAGCTTCTGAACGTGAGGGACCTCTATGGATGGGTGCTAAGGATCCTTAGGAACCTCTCCTAGCCTCCCCAACCTGTCCCACACTTTCCTTCCTTCTCCATCCCACCTGCACAATCAAACCCTAATTAGGCCAAGTTCACACTCATTCCACACACCTAAAGGAAAAACACAAAAACACATTTCTCATGATGCAAGTATATTAGACCCATGCATTTACACTTGTTAGAGGTAATGACAGCATTCATAGGAGTTGCATCCACATTCTTTGCATTATAGAAGATAGACTAGTTAAATTAGGGTTTCATGGATTTACATGCTTTAAATTGCTTTTGATTCAGTTTGTCAAGCAGCGTAGCCTTCCTTTGAGTTAGCTTTCGTCCATCATTGATAAAGCTTCTTCTGTGAGCCTATAGAAGTTTGCTTAAGCCCTAGCGGACTTGTGCCAGCTGACCAAGTGACAGCTGCGACAAGGGCTAGTACTTGTGCATACAGCATCGTCGCTTCCAAGTTTGTACGAACTACCGGGTTGATAAAATTAAGAGACAGGAAGCCCCAGGAGTTGTAGCATTATTGCTACAATACTGGAGCTCACCACCTTTCACAACAAGTCTTGCTTTGTGCCTGTCAATCTTGCCTTCAGCATTGCTTTTGGTCTTATAGACCCACTTAACTCCAATGGCATCTTTGCCTTCAGGGAGATCCACTAACTCCCATGTTTTACTCTTCTCAATTGCACCAATTTCTTCATTCATTGCTTCAATCCATTTATCTTCATTTACAACATCTTCAAAATGAACTGGGTCATCAACATGACAATATAAAGCGAATAATGAATTTAGACCAGTATTGTTACTTATCTCTCCTTGTTCATAAATCTCATTCAGATCTCTGAATCTTGGTCTTCTTGGTGTGCTAGGAGTTCCATCCGAACTTGAGGGTATTTCTGATCCCTGTGATGTGCTTGGAGAAGCACTTCCTTGACTTCTCAAGGTTGTTTGAATTCCAACTTGTGGTGTGGTTTGTTGTACTTGCTGTGGTTAGGAAGGAGCCACCAATGAAGGATTATTTGCTGCTGTCCCTTCCTCTTCTTCTTCATGAGACACAATTGTCTTCACATTTACTGTCTTCTCTAAGCTTCCATCCCAAGCTTCATCTTCAATGAACTGCACATCTCTGCTTACTATCAATTTCTTGGTGGATGGATTATAGAGTTTGTATGCTTTTGACTCATCACTATAACCAATAAAGACACACTTCTCCCCCTTACTATCACGCTTCTTCCTTAGCTGATCCGGTACATGTGCATATGCCACACAACTGAATACTTTCATGTGAGTGACAGTTTGCTTTTGACCACTCCATGCTTCTTCTGGTATTTTGTTCATGACAGCTTTGGTTGGGCATCTATTCAAGATGTAAACTACGCAAGTGACAGCTTCTTCCGAATACTCATGCGGCAAGTGCTTTGCCTTTAACATACTTCTGACCATGTCAAGAATGATCCTATTCTTCCTTTCGGCAACACCGTTTTGCTGAGGTGTATACCTCGCGGTGAACTGCTCTTGTATGCCATTCTCTCTACAAAAATGCAGAAAGTCTTTGGAGATGTACTCTCCTCCTCTATCTGTTCTAAGCACTTTGACATAATGCCCACACTGCTTCTCAACAAGAGTTTTGAAGTGGCGGAATTTCTCAAACACTTCACTCTTCTGTTTCAGCATATACACCCATGTCTTTTTGGTGTAGTCATCAATGAAAGTTAAAACATATTTATTTCCGGAAAATGATGGTATTTGCATCAGTCTAGACACATCAGAGTGAACAATTTCCAAGGGTGCTTTTGCCCTTATACTCTTCCCTGCTGGAAAGCTTTCTTTCTGTTGTTTGCCCAAAATGCAACCTTCACAAAGGCTGTCTGGTTTCTCAATCAATGGCAATCCCTTTACCATTCCCTTTCTGTGCAACATATTCAAGCCTCCGAAATTGAGATGTCCAAATCTCAAATGCCACAACCAATTCACATCTTTCACTTGTTCCTGAAAGACTTCTTGTGTTACGGCTGCAATAGTTCTTCCTTCCTTCAAATCTGCCCTGAGTTTGAGAGGAAACATTCTATTGTTGGTCATTTGCACCTGTGTAATGATCTTCTTATTTGGAGGTATGTCTTTGATTGTACACATATCATCTTTGAAGAACACATTGTAACCTTTGTTAATGAGCTGTCTAATGCTCAAAAGATTACATTTCAGACCGGGTACATAGTATACCTCTGGCACAATCATCTGTTCTCCATTTCTTGCTTGGATACTGACTCTGCCCTTACCCTTGACAGATATCTTACTATCAGTTCCTGTTGTTACCTCGTATTTCACATTTTCATCCAGATTGGCAAACATTGCAATATTTCCAGTCATGTGATTACTACAACCTGAGTCTAAGAAACAAAAATCTTCTTGTTTGTCTTGTGCAATATTACATGTTAACAGCACAGTCTTTGGATTCTTATCTTCTTCATTTGCAAAATTAGCATTCTACCTACTATTCATGTCATTTTGTTTTTTCCTACATTCATTGGCGTAGTGCCCATATTTCTTACAATAATGACATTGGACTTGGGATTTGTCATACCTTTGTCCATGAGCTTGCTATTTTCTTGAACCTTCGTCTTGGTTCTGATTGCAGCTCCTTCCACTTGTGCTTGCAGGATTATTTCTGCCTATGTTTTGGCTTCTTCCACGACCTCTATTATTTGCTCTGCCTCGACCTTTTCCTTGGCCGAAAGACATCTGAGTATTGAATGCTTGCTCAAAAGAGGAATCCGTTCCTCGACTCAGTCTGTGTTCATGAGACATAAGAGAAGCACTTAGTTCATCTACTGTGAACTGTGAGAGATCCTTTGTTTCTTCTATTGCTACCGCAACAGCTTCAAACCTTGAGGGTAAACTTCTCAAGATCTTTTCTACAATCCTTCCTTCTTCAAGAATCTCACCATGAGATCTTATCTGGGTTATCAACCCAATAACCTGAGTGAAGAATGAATCTATTGTATCAGATTCCTTCATGCTGAGTGTTTCAAAGTCTCACCTCAACATCTGCAACTTTGCAGTCTTCACCTTCTCCATGCCTTGATAGGCAGTTTTGAGAATATCCCATGCCCCCTTGGATTTTGTTGCTACTGCTATCCGTGGAAAAACACTTTCATGTACTGATTGGAAGAGAAAAAAGAGGGCTTTCACATCCTTCTTCATGTCGCTCTTCAACTGGTCTCTTTTTGCTACTGTCAAAGCAACCAATGCTATTGCATCTGCAGGTTCAGCATAGCCAGTTTCAACCAGCTCCCATATTCCTTGAGAAGCAAACAATGCTTTCATTGTTATGGACCAATAACTATAATTTTTCCCATTAAACTGTGGCAGTTGGGAATTTGTTAAACCAGTTCCAGCATCTGCCATCTTAACCTGTATAAATAAAGAAGAGATATTGATTGCATAATAAAAAGCAAAAAAAAACTTTCTCTGCTTGATAAGCTTCTTACAGCTCCTACAGTGAAAAAAAAACTCTATTTTTGAATCACTGAGTGCCTATACTAGCTCTGATACCATGTTGGATAATCTCTATTTATTTCATACACAAAAGAAATAGCACAGAGAACAACGCTCTGTTTCTAATACAGGATCTTTATTAAATACACAAAAAAAAAATTGTTACAAAATTGTCTTCCTCTTCAGAGGGATTAGATCAGGAACGCTCCAGTTCCAGAAACCAATTTCATTATCTCAGAAAACTAAAAGTTCAACATTGTTGTGCGTTGCAGAAGAAAAAAAACTCTTTCTCTAATTCTACACTGCTCTGTTTGCTCTTGCATTTTTTTATATATAATGAACAACACAAAAAAATATCTTACAATAGGTGTTGCTTGTGCCCATACTTCCGTAAAATAGAAAACAATAAAATTAAAAATTTCACCTACATTTACCAACCGCAGTAAATATCATTAATTACACGACTGGAAATATCTTATCGGAATTTAATGCATAGCTTATCACAACATCGCACCATCGCATCGGCAGATAAGGAGCAAAGGGCTTAACTTGCAGAAGTTTAAGATTTGCGATCTGCGATCTGCGATTTGATCGCATCGCAAGATCGCGATCGCAGAAAACAAAAGGTAACAAAGAAATGAAACAAGGGAAAAATGTGATATGCGACCAGATCACATCGCAGGGAAACTCCAATGGTTGTTTTTTGAATAAGTTGGGTCGTTGTTCAACTGTCAGCTTCCGACAGGTTGAAATTATCATTCCAACAATATTAGGTAAATGGTTTAAATTATTATCATTACATAAAGAATCTTATATATAGAAGTTGATATATCCTCATTTCAATAACAAAACTATGTACATCCAATAGAATGAATAAAGAACTAGAATCTGGAATTAAAGCATACTACGATTATATTTCAATGGAAAAATTATAATAATCTTATGTATGTATATCATTGTTTCCAAGTCTATATATCAACCTATGGATATTTAGTAGTGTTCGTTATTTAGTAGCATTTGTTCCGAGGTTAAATATACTACCATTCTGGGGAAGGCCTATATTGTATTACCTTTTGGAAGAGTTCAACAAAATACTTACAAAGAAAGGGAAGTCACATGACTTGAGGTTAATAATTAAAAACACACATATATGAGAATTGATGTATTTATCTAATAATACATCGGTAGTAATTATAGAAAATGTTATAGTAAGGATCTTAAATCATTAAATGGATCTTAAATAATTAAATGTATACTATAAGGGAGTCCATTCTAATCTTACAGAACCATAGGCGAGTTAAGGAAATAATAAGTGAAGATAAGTATATCTTAGTAAGAGGATGGCTTATATTTTTGTTAAAATATACCGATAAGATATATTAATGGTAATTGTGGTAGGAAAATGAGACAAAATAAAAAACAAAATGAGGTGTATAAGAAGAGGTATGTTACATTTATGGCTGCAATCTTATGAGACAAACAACTTTAGAAAATAGTCTGAATATGGCATTAATGAAGATCAATTTTTAATTTTTAAGGGGACAATATATATCCCCAACGAGATTTGAGTTAAGAAACTTATTATGTATGAATTTCTCATAAGTGCTTACGTTGCCCACCATAGTTATCGAAAGTTGTTTTCGACAATAAAAAAAGTTTACTTTTGGATAGGAATGAGAAGAGATATTGAGATGAGTGTGAGAAATTTACAGCTAAACACCAGCAACCCGTTGGCCTTCTCCATCCACTACCCATTCCTGAGTGGAAATGGGAAGTCATTACACATGATTTTGTAACAAGAGTACCCAGATCTAAGGGACTGAATGATTGAATCATGGTGGTAGTAAACAAACTGAGTAAAAAAAACTCATTTTTTTCTAGTATAATCTACTTATAAGATTGTTCAATCTGATGATATTTTTATGAAAGAAGTGTTTTGATTGCATGGTTTACCTAATGTAGTTATATCAAATAAAGATGTAAAATTCACCTTTACATTTTGGAAGGATTTCTTTACTGCATTGGGAACATAGATATACGTCAACACTGCATACCATCCACAAATTGATGGGAAAACCGAACGGGTGAACCAAGTACTGAAATATATGCTAAGAATTTAAGTTATGTAAAAGCCCAACAAATGGGAAGAGTATTTGCATTTCGTTGAATTTGCATAACAATAGTTATCATGAATCTTTAAATATTAACCCATTTCAAGTGTTATATGGGAGAAGGAGTAAAACACCTACAAATTGGAATAGTCCTGGAGAGAGATTAATGTTAGGGCTAGACATGTTAGTGGAAAGGAAGCAAAACTGAATAAGTTCTAACCTAATTTAAAAGTTTCCCAAGATAGGCATAAGACTTATGCTAATGAGAAAAGAACTTATCAAAAATTTCATGTTTGGGATCATGTATATGTACGAATGAAACCAAAGAAATATACCTTGTGATGGGGTGGTTGTCTAAGAATTATTTCTTGATTCTATGGTCCTTTGCAAGTACTGGATAGAATATGACCAATAGCATACAAATTGGCAGTACCTAGTCATATAAGTGTCCACCTATCCCACCTGGATCAATTTGTTTCATGTTTTGTTATTAAAGAAATATGTGCATGATCATAGACATGTTATTCAATCGTGAGATATTCAAGTAAGATGAAAAAAATTAATTGGATATAAGTAATGTTGATATAACAAATTAGCATGAGCTAGTTAGTCTACATGTCTATGAATTAGCTCAAGTTATATGGAGAGTTCCTAGTAGAGACTCAAAGTATTATTAATTGAATAGAGACAATGTTATAGATGTTGTCCATCACCCAAGTTAAAGTGGAGTGGAGACACTTTAGCCCAAATGAGGTTACCTTAAAAGATAAGAGTTTTTTGTAGGAAGAGTATCATGACTTATTTAAAAGACAAGAGAACACTTGGGATGGTGTTATGCTCCAGGGGGGGAGATGTAACACCCCTCCAATGATTGTAAATATTTCCGAGTTACTTTTATTTGATTTTGTTGCTAAAGAATTAAGAACTGATGGGCCGAGAGGAAGCCTAGAGAAAACTTGGTTAATTAAAGTGCATCTTTTTGTTTGTCCTTAAAAAAACAAAGGAATCTTGGAATTAACTGGAGGAAAGCTTAGATGAAATTGTTTTACCATACATTTACAATTCAATTACCTTTTTCCTTTGAGATAAAATATGATCTCAAAAGAAAGGAGCCAAGGAAAAGAACATTAGAGGCACCTGAAAGAAACACAAAGATACATAAAATACTACACATGATGTTGTGAGGATAAGGAAGGATGTTGCATGAGGTATTCTTGAGCTAGAAAAAGAGCCAATGGAAGCCTCAAGATTAATATAAGTTATAGGTTGGACCTTGGAGGGTTTTGTTTCCTGTGAATTAACCCTATTAGGGTTTTAGAAAAGAACTGGTCTATTATAAAGATGCTTGGGGGAGAGAAAAGGATGTAATTTCCTTTCTCAAGGCTGGGTGGTGAGTTTACCCTATGAATTCCTAGATGAATTGACAAAACAGGTAAGTACTCATAATAAATACCTGTGATAATCTAGAAGTTCTATGCAAAATTATAATTTCTTGCATGAAGTCGATTTTTGGTAGTTTGGTTATGGAATGTGTTTATGAATCAAAGATTGACATATAGTGGGACTAGAATATGCACACTAAATTGTATTTTATAACTGAGTAGCCTTAGAATGTGTTTGTACCCTAAGAAGAATAATAATCAATGACTTATATGTTGTGTGAAAACTAGGGTTTTCTGAAAATAAACAAACTAACCATAAACATGGTAAGTGATTATATGGATGAGTTAAATATTTAGGGTATTTTCATTCTAGAATCTCAAAAACTAATAGGAAATTAAAATCTACTCGACAAGGTTTTCTATGTGCTAAAGGATTGTGAAATAATCTAGATAAGTACTGAAGAACTGTACCAATGAGCCTGTATTAACGGAATGACAAAAAGTAGAAATAAGAACGTCCAAAAGTTGCTGCTTAGGTTGGTTTCCTAGCAAGGCCAAACCCAACCGACCACTTATGAACATCCCTGACTGGAGTCGATGGATAAAAAAATCTGAGACGCTTAAAACCCAATTCCAGAATGAAATTTATGTAATTACTATGCACTAAAAGAAATGAACCTCAAAACTACATAAACTCGTAAGTTACATAAGATAGTCCCACGTCTCTAAAATTAAGTTTCCATTAACAATGAATTCTAAACTATTCCATACACAACCACATAGTAACTCAACTGTTCCAAAAAAATCAAACTATAAACCAAAAAAGAGATATATTTGTGTTGGAAATAATACTGAGAGGGGGGGTGAATCAATATTTACAATTCAATAATCTTTCATTTCCCAATCAGAATTATATATGCTATTGTAGTGAATTGAACTTGCATGTGCATGCTATTGCGATTAAATAAACTAATGTATACCCAGAGAACTTATTGTTTAGTAAATTTCTCATGTGTTGATCTTTAATCAGTACATCAGTAGCTTATTATACATTAATGATATGCAGTAATAACAAAATAAACCACCAAAAAAAAGAAACACACATGAACACCAAGATTTAAGGTGGAAACCCAACGCAAGAGAAAAACCACCTGATGTTGTCATCTCTGTCTTCTTAATATAAAGAAAATTGGTTTATAATCTTGTACTAGTGTAGACTCATACCAGTATGTAGTTTTCCAGCTTCTACTGGAAGGTCGCTACAACCCCCTAGCTCTTGTATTAGTCTATATGCTTACCTTTATGTAGGCGCCAACCTACAGAAGGCTATGATCTTCTTTCTTCCTCCAGGGACAATGTTTCATAAATTTTCAGACTAGATACTCGTGGTACACAACAACACAATACAAAGGCCATGTTTCAAGAAATTTTCACACTTGACAAATTAGAAGATTTGAAACTGAAACTGCATCAACCAACAATTAGTTAACCTAAATAGTTAGATCATTGTCACAAGAACACTGTGTTGAACCCAGAAACCTGCATCATCATTCAAAACCAACTGCAACCTCAAAAATCATACATCAGAATGCATATTCTACTTTACAGAACCCAACCTGCATGTATACACTACTTCTTTTAACCAAACCTATGTATATCTCCAAAATTATTGAATCATAAAACCCTCCAAATAAAAAATGTACCAAACAATAATAATATGAAGATATACTCTGAAATTATAGATATCTAAATAGACAGAAGAAAATATCACCCTTCTCACTTAATCAATCAATCAATCAGACTCAGTATCCTTATGCATTAAGTTCTACTTTCATATCTAAGAAGACATCATTGACAGATAAGAGCAAAACAACAACACTAATCGGATAGATGAAGAATCTCCGAACAACAGGCTTTTGTTTTGCATTCGCCACTTGGAAGAGTCGAACCTGCATGTATACGCACCTTTACCAAGGCGAGCTAGCATATAGATCTGCAAATATTAACTTACAATTTTTCTTCTATTCCAGACTTCAGACATTCATGTTGAGGGACAAAGTCCCCTGGGGTCTTGGGTCAATACCCTAGCAGAGCGGAGGTTATCTACAATGAAAAACAAGCATTCCACGCAGTCATGATACTAATATAAGAAAACTACACGAAGACAGGTGCACCTGGGGGTCCTTTGTTCAGGTAGATCCAACCAGGGTCCAAACCCTCTTGGAGTTCCTTTCGATCCTTTAACCTGAAAAACAACCAATTCAAAGAAGCATAGCAGTATATGGACCAAGAATCCTAAAGAAATCAACTTCATAGCATATTTAAAGGTAGATATTTATACAATTGAAACAACTATTCATATGCAAATCATAACATTAATATCATAAGCATGAAGAAGATTAATTTCAGGAACGAGACAAGTGTTTCTTTATTGCAGATAACTAAAATATAGTAAGGAATGGTTTCACCCGAGTCTTCCTCTCGCTGACTGCAAGCAAAATTGTCCTCCGGGTCTGCCCAATCTCAAGCCTTCAACAAACTCCTTCCATGACTCATACCAAAGTATCTAAACTAGTGAAATAACATCAAGGCTCAAGGAAACAAGAGTTTCCTATAATGTGGGGAAGTGTTGGAAGCACAAGTATCTTCAGACCTGATTAGGGATAATCTCAACAGAGTGATTTTTCTCTCTATTCTCTCCTCCCTTAGGCCTTCCCATTGAACCCTTTTTATACTTCTTCCAAAGTATTTTTTTAGTTGGGAATTCGTTGGGAATAGTTGGGCCACGAACACTAATAGGTAAGCAATGGGTAAAACCCATGATCTCCACCGGAAATTAAGGAGATTTAATTTTTTTTAAGTTTTTAAAGACATATACGTGAGTTGGGTATACATTGACCTGCATACACACATGTTTAGCTCACGGAAATGTCATGTATAGGAAGTAAAACACTGTTTTTTAAGTATTTGGACCAGGTCTGGAAGGAGGGGTTGCCCTAGGCCATGACTGTAGCATCACAAACATCAAGAGTGAGATTTGGAGCTATAATAGATGCCCCCTAATATATGAGGTTATAAGGGGTACATGATGGATGAAATGTATTAAGTGCATGGAAATGAAACTTGTCAAAAACTGAGAAGGACTTCACCAGAGTTCAGCCTGCCAAGCCACAAAAGGAGATAAAAAAGAAACACTGTCTAAGGTGGGCATACCCATGCTCAGAGAAAGTAAAGCATGCCTGCATATCAATTACAAGTGGATCCACTAAGTATATAAGTATAAAATATTGGAAAAGACATTATGGATCATTAGATCACGATCAAACAAGTACATGTCTGAATATCACATATGAGAATGTTTATGATGCTGAAAGATGAAGTTGAACACTGATGTCAAAGACTGATCCCAAAAGTACAATATGAATATGATGGAGTAAGGTGGTACTACACTACAAACTTAGGTGTGAGCATATAAGATGTCGTCATGAATGGCTGCAACATATGAGGTGGAGTGGTATCAACTAGCAGCAACAGGAGCAACTGTCAAGTGAACCAATGAAATGCGGATGTAACCTGAGGTCTTCACCGACCACCGTGGTACATTTATACAACATGGGAATAAATGATCTGAAGTTGACCATGTGAGAAATCATATGATTACTGGTGATTGATGTATATCATAAACAAACACGAGACTACTCACCGATAATGATAATGAGAGTCAAGTTACCCCAATACAATCTAACAAGTGTGAATAAATGATATGAAGTTGAACACCTAGAAGAATTTATCGATCTGGAGACAATTATGGTTTCCCACTGTCGATAGCGAAGGATCTGCCAATGATGACTACAAACCACAAGGTACTGCTAAATGGACTCCACACCTTTGGCCCAGAGCAACGAGTCGTAGTTGATAGGGAAAGATCTGCTAGAAGGAAGGAATTAAGGCATCATTCATCAATCTAGTTCAAGTGTAACCCGTAGGCCAAAAATGTGGAAGGAATCAGACGAAAAAGATGCAGTAACCCAATTGAAGCACATTTTTGCCGTACACAAGATGTGGCTAGTGCATGACAGAAAACCTCTGAACCAGCAAATAGTGAGAGCTAACACAGAGGTGAGGTATCCACCAATAGGGTCAAATGGAAACCAAGGTATTGCATGAATCCCAATGTGTGATAGTGTAAGCTGATGTCAAACACAAGGGAAACCACTAAGTCAAAGACCCATGATACTAATCGATGCTGAGCACAAGGGGACCTATCAATAATGAAAATAGGGCCAGGGTGCGGCAATAAGCCTGTTCTCAGACCAAGATGTCATCATGGATAAGGAGAAGACCTGCCAGCAAGAATTCAATGGAGACCTTCTCAAACCGGCACGAGTAAAGGACCAATATAAATGATGTGATGATAGACAAGATACTGACAACCAGGGATGGTCGACTGAAAAATGATTCAAGAGACACCACAGAGAGGCTGACTCAGGCTAACCTTCGTTGAACAAAAACACAACTCAATGATGACTATGTGGCAACATATGATGACTCTATATAAGCTCTTCATGTAGGAGGCACGAATGAACCCTCCATATGATTGGAAGAGATAACCAATCGGGGAAGAACTAACTCAATAACAAGGTGGAAGAACTAACTCAATAACAAGGTTAGGGTGTACCTAAGTCAAACTAAATCCCGCCTGAATGGAAGAGACTTTGTTTTGAGTGATTTGTTCAAGGGTGACACGACTGACTCTAGCTGCCAACAATAAGTGGAAATATTGTCCCCTTCCCACTCTTTTAGGAATATATAATTTTTTTGTCCTTTTCTTTAAGTTGGAAAAATAATAAAAGAATGTTATAGTACAGTGGAAAGAACGAGTGTCAGTGAAACAGATGATCTAGTCCTGTGATTGGAACAATCCTATGCTCAATGCACGGAGGTGAAAACTAGTCAAATACACTCAAAGGTGTGTTCCTTTCATGGCTTAGCGTGTGTCAAGTTGCAGAAATCAAGGGGATGCAAGTTTTATTTTTCAAACGTCATGGTCAAAAGTTGGCTTAAACATGAGTCCAAGTGAAGCCAACTAAAGGCAAAAAGGTGAAAATAGTCAATATGCAATGCAGTAGTACAACTCAACACAAAGAAACCTCTAGGGTATATGGATAGAACAAAGCGAAGAAGTGAAGAGGAATGAGTCTTTAGCGCATAAGTCATAGTGGAACTAAATAGGACTTCGAGCCTAGGGATAAAAAATGAGCATGAGTGCCAAGTGACAACGAGGTACTGACTAGGGCACCCATGTTAAGGTAGGCTCTACCACACAAGTCATGATACTTCTAAGCAATGAGAATGTTTTGCAACATAACTTGGTGGGGTCGATCCTAAGGCCAAAATGGGAAAGGAAACTGATAAGTGCATAATGTAGGTGGAAAGACCTAACCTATATGCTAGCTTCGAGAACAAATACTTGTCAGAAGTGATCAACCATAAACTTCCAAAGGAGAAATATTCCAAGTTCTGTAAACATAAATAGGAACACTAGAAAAGAAGTTAATACATCCCACATATAAACTTCATATAAAATCTTGTGTTATAGAATAAAAAACTTGAAAATGCGTACCTCATATATACAATATGGTACAGGGAGCCATGCAACCTTGCAGCTTAGGCATAATGGTTCTTCTAGACAAACCTCTTGTAGGGCTCAGGCCAAAGACTCCTTTGGTAGTCAAAACTCATGGCTTCAAAGAGTTCCTCCTATGAAGTCAAATCAAGTTCTGGAAGAGCATGAGAACTACAAGGATCAAAAGAGGGAATTAACGGGTCACATGTCCCTATAGGAAGAATCTCTCAGTCAACTACTAGGACCAAGTCCCAAGAAGGAGAATGATAGGCCAAAGGATCCTTCTCAGAAGCGATTGAACATTGAGGATTCACTGCCACATAATTCACTCGTGGCGGGGTAGAGTCTACTTGAACACTTGGAACAAACCATGGGGCATGAATGTGATGCCCATGAAATAAAGCATTCATCTGAGAAGCTTCAAGAACATCAGGAATATTCAGAGTGGACCACAGTCAAACTAGTAGTCCAACATTCAATCCATGAATATTCAAAGTGGTCATCAAGGGAGTACCAATGTCTCCAAAGAAAGGAAAGGCACAAGGATTTCCTTTTGGGAGGGTACCTTGGTTGGTTTCCAAAGGAATATGGGCCATGTCTAACTGATTCACATACCGTTCCCTTATGGGAATGTACAAATGACCTTTCAAGGAAGATAGACACATAATCAAAACCTTTGCCCTCCATGAGGCAACTCCATAACTTTCAAAAGAATAACCAAAATCCTTTCAAGATTGGCGGAGTGGCAAGTCAGTCACTTAGGATACAAAGTCCAAAATTACCTTGACAAAAATACCTAAAGCCAACTATATACAAGGAACAAAGAGTAGTCAACTTTAAAGTCCCTAAAGATACAACCAATCAAGCAACTTCCAAGTATTTCCACTCCAAGTGATTAGGACTAGACACCAAAATACAAGAAAGTGAAGTAAGGGACCATCTGTAGATAGTATGGGATAACGAGGGCCCAGGGCTAGTAGCAAAGGTATCAGAGGAAGTTATGCTGACCTCCAAACAATAGCTTGTGCCAGTACAAGCCCCCGAGCTTTGCAAGGGTTCCCTCTAGAGGTACTGCTGAGAGTGATACAACGTTGACCTCAAGTGCCATGGGATTCCCCACCATAGCCACCTTTCTAGATCCCTAGGATAAGCAACTAAGGTTACCAAAACGTGTTAGAATCCAGGTAGAATAGTCTTAAGGTAAGATCTGACAAGTAGGAGAGGGGGTATCTCTCTTCCTTACCTTCAAAAGCCCTCATGCTTAACTCCTAGATCCAGAGCTTTCTTGGTCTCCCTAACGTTATTGGATTTGCACTCTTTATTCAAACTTCTATGTTTTTTAGTTTAAAGTGGGCTTGGAGAGTTTTCTCTCCACTCACCTAATCCAAGGCCCTAAAATATTCTAAAACTTGTTGGTGTGTCTAAATGACAATATAAAAAAGTTCTAGTATATTTTAATTAGCGCTTGATTTTAGAGGTTGTTCTTTTTAAGTCAAGGGTATGGGAGTGAAACTAATGAAGTGTGTATGACTTAACCAAAATCAAAGAAAAAGTAACTACATGAATGCAATCATTTTTCTTTCGATGAAAAGCAACTTCTACTTGGGTTCTAAGAAACACTTAGAAAGCAAAAAACTTTTTCCTTTTCTTTTTTTTTTCTTGCAACACACTTCACACATGCAAAAAATGCTTTAACAATGCAAAATTATCCTAATGCAAGGTATAATGAAGATGCAAGAAACTTAAGATTTCTCTAAAGCAAAGAATGAAAGGAACTTGTTTATCGCTTCTAATTAGCCACTTAAGATGTTTAGATAGAATATAAGTTGCTAATGCTCATTTTTGTCCAAACACTAAAAGCAAATCTCAAGACAAACAAAAATGCACTTTCACTCGCAAAAGGAAGCCAAATCAAAAGAAGGCCAAAGAAAGAAAAAACCAAGTTTTCAAGAAGTTTTCTTCAAAAGCAAAAACAAAAAAATGACTTTTCAAAAGTGATCTAAATGTTATTGAAAACTTTAAGACCGAAGAATAGGCAACAAAAACACTTTGCAAGTTATCAACTCAAAATGGGCGAAAACTTAACAAAATAGGTGTTTCAAGATGCTCTCAACAACCAAAAAGAAACAAAAAGAGCTTGGTGACAATGATCAACGGATCAAGAAAGGCAACTCTGAAAATCGTCACTCAACAATTTTCAAAAAACAAGAAAAGCAAATGGTCACAAGATGTAGTTTTGACACAAAGCAGGAAGGTCACAAAGATAAAGTTTGCCACAAAGATTGAAACCAATCTTTCTTCCCTGGAAGACAAAAATAGCCAAGATTCTCAAAGAGGAATCTCGTGTGCTAAAACACAAATTATGACACTTGAAACAAAGCAAAACAAGACCAAAAATTTCCACAAATGGAGAGAATTCGAAACCAGAAACTTGCTGTAAAAACAGAGACTCGCAACCAAATTTGACTACTCACGAAGTACTCAGACCAGCAAGCAAATTTACTTAACAAGAAAGATTTGAAACAATCTTGGAAAATTAGGGTATGCGGGACTGTGTGAATATGCCTCTACATGTATACGTGATTCAGCCCAAAGAAACCTGCATATACACAGGTTCATATGGGGAAATTTGCATACATACGCTTCTGTAACCTGGCAAAACTGCGTATATAATAGTTCACAAGAAAAAGCAGAAAAAAAGGTCTGAAGAAACTGCTCAGACTTAAAGTCTAAGTTCCTATAGGAACAAACAACTTAGTTACAACAAGAAAAACAAAGGCTAAGCCCTAATTGGCTTAAATTAACCCAAACTAGGAACAACAATAATGTTGTCCCCACTCGAGTCACCAATTCTGTTGAGGGAAAAAATCCACTAGGGTCTTGGGTCAATACCCTAGTAGAGTGGGGGTTATCTACAATGAAAAAAAGACATTCCACACAGCCTTGATACTAATATAAGCAAACTATGCGAAGAGAGGTGCACCTGGGGGTCCTTCGTTCGGGTAGATCCAGCCAGGGTACAAACCCTCTTAGAGTTCCTTTTGATCCTTTAACCTACAAAACAACCAATTCAAGGAAGCATAGCAGTATATGGACCAAGCATCATAAAGAAATCAACTTCATAGCATATTGAAATGTAGTTAGTTATACATTTGAAACAACTATTCATATGCAAATCATAACATTAATATCATAAGGATGAAGAATATTAATTTCAGGAATGGGACAAGTGTTTCTTTATTGCAGATAACTAAAATACAGTAAGGAATGATTTGACTTGAGCCTTCCTCTTGCTGGCTCCAAGCAAAACCATCCTCCGGGTCTGTGCAATCTCAAGCCTTCAACGAACTCCTTCCATGACTCATACCAAAGGATCTCAATTAGTGAAATAACATCAAAGATCAAGGAAATAAGATTTTCCTATAATGGGGGGAAGTGCTAGAGGCACAAGGATATTTATACCTAATCAAAAATAATCTCAGTAGAGTAATTTTTCTCTCTATCCTCTCCTCCCTTAGGCCTTCCCATTGAACCCTTTTAGTACTTCTCCCAATGTAGTTTTTTAGTTGGGAATTTGTTGGGAACAGTTGGACCACAGACACTAATACGTAATCAACAGGTCAAACCCGTGATCTCCGCCTGAAATTAAGGAGATTTATTTTTTTTAAGTGTTTTAAGACATATACGCGGGTTGGGTATACGCTAACCCACGTACACACACATTTAGCTCAGAGGAATGTTGCGTATATGGAGTAAAACACTATTTTTTAAGTATTTGGACCAGGTCTCAAAGGAGGGGTTTCCCTAGGCCATGAGTGTAGCATTAAAAACATCAAGAGTGAGATTGGGAGCTATAAAAATTCCTAGATCATGACATTTAGAGAATAAAACATGCGTAAGCAATCAGATCTATTCCAACCAATATGAGATCATACAGTGATAAGTCATTTCTGGTCTCATGATCTTTATCCAACATTGTATCAAAGTTGCACAAAATATTTCAGATCATATCATAATCATAGCCCTTGCAACATAAAATATACTTGAAATAGAAGTATTCTTGAGAAACCCCTTTCACTTGCACAACTGGTCCTTTGATCTTCTCCTCCTTATATAGTTTTTGGCCTTCCTCAATACCTTTGACCAAAACAATGCTTAGAGCTTGTGGTATTCTTGGATGAGATCAAATAACCATTACTCTACTCAATATTGTGGGCTAAAACCATGGTATTGACCCTTGGTATTCTTTAAACTTGAATTTCATTGATTTTGCAACTTATACACAGTTTTACTCTTGTGAAAGTGCGTGGATACGTATATTCTCCTTTTGTTCTGTGAACCTGTACGCTGATTGGACAAGGTGAACATGCATATACAACTTAAACTATCTAAAAAAATCATTTTCCTTCAACCTCTTGATTCTGATCAATAGACCCTTGTTCCAACTCCTTGTTCTGGTATACCAATGCCTTGTTACCTTTGAATTGACCTATTACACTGTGAGTTTCCTTTTATCAAATCTGAACTAACTTGTGAGTGAATTTCCATCAAGGACAACACTCATATTATAATGCCAATAATCTCCCCCTTTGGACTTGATGGCAACCATATCGTTGTTGATTACTACAAGATGTAGAAACTATTAGAGACATCAAGCAACACCCAAATACTCTCCCCATTTGACATCAAGGGTAAAGGGCAGACCAAGATATTTTCCCTTGAAATACAATATGATGTTTGTTATCACCTAGATTGACCTGAGGCTGAAGGGAGGCAATGTTAGGGTAACCACAAACCAAGCTCAGCCATGTAGCTAGCCCTACTAGCCCGGGAGAGGGCTCTCTCCGTAAGGATCTCAGCCAAGATGACTGGATTAGGTAAATGATTTTAGGCTAGGTATAGTAGCTCGAAAGTTTTGATGGAATTTTTTTGAGGTTTTGCCGGATCAGGAGCAGCTGGGAAGTTTACTTCTAGGAAATTAGGTCAAAAATACAAGGTGTTCTATGGGGCAAGGTAGGCATAAGCTTTAACACTCTAGGGCTTGATGATTTCTAATGTTTTAGACTGGTGGGAAGTTGAGAAGGGCATCTAACAATCATGGATTCTTCCTAGACTGTAGAAAACATGAAATGGTGAATAGTTTCCCAAGGTAGAGCATTGATGCAATGGATTCTACCTAACAAACTTGAAAACATTCAACTAGAAGCAATGAAATAATTGATGGAATACATAAAACATATAAAAATATAATCATAGAAGAAGAAACTGTACTAAAACTCCATACAACATGGATCACATAAAAATAACTGCAATTCTGATTAATCTCCTGTCAAAATACTTACAAATATGTACAATCAATCTCTGAGCATCCACACTAAGTCCAACCAAGAAAATCATTAAGAAAATACATGGTATAGGCCTCAAAACAACTAATCCTAGCCTCAAGGGTCGAATCCATGAGAGGAGGAGTAGTTGAACAAAAGACTGAACTAAGAGCTAAAGACTAGGTTGGTCAAACTGACTCATCCATAATACAAAGCAAACTAATTCATTACATGCCACTTAGGTCATTCATCTGATGTGTCTACCCTTAGTATGTTACAAAAGCACACTTTAATTTCATCATTATGAATTAAATAATTGAAAACATCAAAATCCACAGCTTAGAAGTATTTTCTAAGAGAAACAGTGAAAAATTTGGCTGTCTGTCAAGTACGCAGCACCAGTGTCAAACGCACAATGCCTGAAGGAAGTGCACATTGCCATGGTCAAACCCACTTTTGACTACCTTCCCAATGTCCAAATTGAGCCTAGGATAGCTCGCTGGAAATTTTATCCTGTCTAGTTTCCAGATCTATCTTCAATTTTCAAAATGAGCTTGATTTGTCCATTTAAAAATGGATTCTCCCAATACTGGTCAAACGGGTAGTGCCTGGTAAAAAATGAGGCAGAAATGTGATAAATTGCTAGCTTTTTTCCTTTTTCACCAACTAGTTTTGCCTTCCAAGGCTAGAAACATGGTTTTCCTGACTATATTGGGCCTTCTAAATCCAATGGCAGTGGCCATTCCTCCAAAAAGTGCCTCCAAAAAGTTTGCAACGCCTAGGGCACTGCGCATTTGACTAAGCTGCAGATATTAAATTGCCTCAAAAACATAGAAAAAGACAATATTTGCTAAAATGTGCCAAGACTCTTCAGAATTGGTCAAGGAGGTGACGTTTGGTGTATCTAGGCATGGAATGAAGCCTCTGTGAGTGTGTCAAGTTTTTCTTTTTTACATTTCTTCAATAACTTCTCCAAGTGATCATTGATGGTCTGAAGCCAACCTTCCTTGTCTTCTTTGATCATATGATCATCAAGCATAGCTTCATCAACTATCTCCCTTTTCCTTTTCCCTTTAAGTTCCAAGGATTCTACCAAACCTCTGGTTCTAGGTCTACCTCACTGTATGGTTTTCTTTCTTTTTCTGCCATGGTGTTTTTATGTCAAACCCTAGGGATGTATTAGGTTGTTGGAATATATGTAACGGAGGAGGGGATAAGGAGTATTAGTATGATGGATATGAGGGTTGGGGTTTGGGAGCCTAGGTAATTTTAGTACCTAGGGTTTATGGTTTTTGGACAAATTTTTAGAGAGTGTTGGATGTAAAGGTTTAGGGGGAGGGAAGGAAGGTATTTGGGAGTATATGAAAGGGATTGTGAATACAAGGATGGTCTTGGGGAATGTAGGGTTTAGATGTGAAATTAAACCAAATCTCCAACAAAACCTTTCAAACACTTATAAATTGACTTGAGGAAGACAAGACACATCCCATAGCTTCTACTTACTTGTCTTGAGGCCAAAAGAACTTTAGTATACTGAGGAGTCAATTTTAGCTCTCATGGACAAACACATAGTGACTTAAGGAAACACGCAGCACCGAATTCAAATCAACATTTGAGTTCCCTCTCGATGTCCAAATTGAGCATGGGATAGCTTGTTGGAAAGCTTGTTGAGTCTAATTTCCAGAAATTCTTAAATATTTCAATTTTGAGATCATTTTCCTTGTAAGAAGCTCAATCTCCCAACACTGGACAAAATGTGCAGAATGAGGTTGCCAAAATGAATAATGTTGTTGCAGTCAAGTTTTTGAGGTCTTCCTCAACTCAAATTGAGCTCATGATAGCTCATTGGAAATATCTCTGTGCTTAGTTTTCATTTGAATCATCAAGTAAGTGTTTTGGACAAACCAACTAGGCAAAATATTGATTTTCCCAATGTCCCTCCAGAAGTGCAAAAATTGTCCTGAGGCAAATGATGTTATAGACATTTCTCCAAAACCATGAGACCTGTGTAAAAATTGAAGGAGGTTTTTCTTCTAGAGTATATTATGGAGAAAAACCTCTCTCACTCTTGTCAAAGTCATCTTTTCTTGCTCAGAAACATCATTTGAATAAAACCCATCCCGATGTGTGGAACAGGGGATTTGTAGAAATAAAGGGAAATGAAGGGGATGATGGACTTCTAAATTCTTGAGAGAATATTTGGAAGTAGGGAGGGATGTTAGGAAGTAGGGGAAAGTGTATTTTCAAGTATTTCGTGATGGAAAGGGGTCCAAAAGGGAAAAACACATGCATAACTTAGAAAAGTGTCAAATTCTAGAAATAGGCTAGGGTTTGTGGGAAAATGATGACTTTAAGGGATATCAGTGATGGAAAGTGTTTAAGAAGGTATATTAAGGGTAGGGAAAGGTGTATGAGCATCATGATAAACGTTTTGTTGATAATTTTACCATCCAAGGAAAATTACCTTCAAAACCGTAGGAGAGGGAAATGAGCCTTACCTAAGCACAACTAAAGCACAAAGAAGGTTTAAAATGACCCATTTTAACTTGAAATAATGATGACAACTCTTTGAATGACGGTAGAATCATCTGAATGGTGACATGGACCAATATTTGGAAAACTTTGGAAGGAGTCAAAACAATCATAGACCTAATACCTAGTGAACAAATTTCACTTGAAGACTCACTGAAATGAAAAAAATTGACTTTGACACCATAAGACCACTTTGTAAGAGCATGTTTGATCACTGGTGGAAGTATGCAAATACTAACTCTAAAATTGTCTATGATCCACTTGAATACATGTAGAGTCTGTAGAGATATTTTTCAAAAGAATAACATGACTCTATAACTGAAGTATGTGAGTATGACCTTCCTATCACGAATGACTCATACATACATCAATCGTGCAACCAGGTGGAGATGCACAAAATTTGACTCATCCACCCAACTATGTGGGGATATACCATTGTTTATACATTTCTGAAATATAAAAATTACTAAATCATCCTTCCCATGCATAATGTGGAAACAAATTACATGATATGTACAATAGGACTCATTTGAAAATAGACTATGACAAAATGTGACATATTACACCCTAGATCTTTACATGACCTATGCAACAATGAATATCTGAAACCATGATGCCAACAATGCAAAATTTTTCTGAAGGCTATTGCTTCCCCTGAACCTGTGCTACTTGTGAATTGTCAAAAAGCCTTTTGTCAAGGCATCTTCATCAGCAAGGAAAAAATCAATGAACAAAGCATATCAACAGACATTAATCATCAATATCAGACTGAGCACCCATGTCAGAGACTGACCCTCTTTTTTCCTATTAGAAAAACATTTACACTCATTAAGCCATAGAAACACGCATACATATGTGACTATCCTTCATGAAACCCGCATATAGTAACCTTCTTCTAAAAACCGGATTTAACAAGACGATGATGCATAAACTACTCTCAACTTTTGTCTGGGATATTCTTTGGAAAGTGGTTTGTTAAATATATCAACAACTTGTTGTTTGGAGGGAACATGCTCCAATTTAAGCTTTCGTTCAGGCACTTGTTCTCATAGAAAATGGTACTTAATGGGTATGTGCTTGGTCTTGGATTGCATGACAGGATTTTTTTGAAATAATGATGGCACTTGTATTATCACATTAAATGGAGATGGGTAGAGAACATGTGATTTGAATATCTTTTAATGTTTGCATCATCAAGAGTAGTTGTGTGTAGCAAGATGCAGCAACCACATATTCTGATTCAGCTGTAGATAAGGCAATCAAACTTTGTTTCTTGCTGAACCAAGACACTAAGCATGACCCCATATAGAATGCACCTCCACTGGTGCTTTTTTGATCATCAACATTTCCTATCCAATATGAATCTTTATATGCACGAAGAGTAAGATCTGTATCTTTAGGATGATGTAGATCAAAGTTTTGAGTTCCTTGAAGATATTTGTATATTCTTTTTATAGCCTGAAGATGTGATTCCTTTGTATTTTCTTGGAACCTTCCACTAGTTCCTACTGTATGCATGATATAAGGCCTGGTACATGTTAGATATAGAAGACTTCCAATCGTAGATCTGTAGGTTGGTTGATTCACTATAGGTGATTCATTGTTAGAGCTGAGACTACATCTTGTTACCGTTGGAGTACATATTGGTTTAGAATCTTCTATCTCGTATTTCTTCGGAATTTGCATGAGATATTTGGTTTGTGAAATAAAAATACCATCTTTTGTTTCTAGTAGTTGTATACAAAGAAAATACGTAAGTTCACCACGTAAGGACATTTCAAATTCTTGCTGCATAACAAAAGCAAAGCTCTGACTCATATATTCTTCATTGCTGCCAAAGATTGTATCATCAACATAAACAAAAATAATAGTAGTTTATCATTCTCAATCTTGGTGTTTAATTTGTTGTCTGCATATCCTTTTGTGAACCCTTGTTATTAAAGATGTTTGTCAAGGAAATAATAGTAAGCCCTTAGAGCTTGTTTCAGTTCATAAAGAGCCTATTTGAGCTTGCATAAAAAAATTGCATCATCTCCTAGAATGAATCCTTCTGGTTTTTCAATGTAGATTTCTTCTTCTAACTCTCCATTAAGAATTGTAGATTTTACATCCATTTGATACACTTTGAATTTCGAAAAACTTGAAAGAGAAAGAAACATTCTTATGGATTCAAGTCTGGAAACAGGTCCAAATGTTTCTTCAAAGTCTATACCTTCTTGTTGATTATACCTTTTAGATACAGGTCTTACTTTGTTTCTAATAACCTCTCTATTTTCATTCAATTTATTCTTGAATATCCATTTTTTCCTATAACATTTTTATCAGGAGGTGTAGGAACTCATTCGACCGAAAAGGTGGTGGGAGTTCCAGATTCATCAAGCATATCTCAAGTGATTTGTTGAATTATTCTATTCATTCTTTCCACTACGCAATTTTGTAGAGGAGTTCTTGCAATAGAGAACTGAATTTTTATTCCATGTTGTCCACAAAAATAAAAGAACTCATATGATGTGAATTCTACCTCTGGATCAGACCTAACACATTTGATCTGATTCATTTTCAACTAAAGCTTTGAAGCCTTTAAGCTTTTCAAATGTTTCATCTTTATGCTTTAGTATACCTATCCAACACATTCTAGAGAAATAATCAATGAATAAAATAAAGTTTTCTTCTCAACGAGGTGACTTTTTCCTTGTTGGTCCACACAAATTGGTATGAATGAGTTCAAGAGGCTTACTTGTTGATCCTTCTTTTTCATTGAAATGGACTCTGGTTTGCTTATCGACTTGACATGGTTTTCATATGGTATTTTCTGTGATGTTGATATTTGGAAGATCATGAACCGCCTTGAGCCTGCATGCTTTTATTATTTGAGAAAAGCTTAGATGCCCAAATATTCTTTGCCATAACCAGTTTTCATCTGTTTTTATTATATAGCATTGTTTTTGTCCTCTTTTCATTATGTATAGATTGTTTGGATTTATTCTACCTTTGATTACAATCTTTCTTGTATCAAGCTCATAAACAACACATCTGTTTGGTCGAAACACAACTTCATTTCATTGATCACACATTTGACTGACACTCAAGAAGTTATATTTTAAACCATCAACATACATGAGATTTCAAACTTTAACCTTCTCTTTCAAATAAAAAAACCTTTACCTTTAACTTTCTCTGAAGCATTATATGAATGAAGTCTCTCTTTATCACCTGTCATGTGTTTAGAGAATTCATTGTCAATCTACCACTAATTCTCTTATCCTTCTTCAAACATATCTTTTCAACATCTTTTTTCTTGAAATTCATTCTTTCTCCATAGCTTGGAATTTGATGATGTCAACTCCTTTTCAAGTGTTGGCTGAAATTTTCTCCTGAATTAAGATTCTTCATGACCAAAGTTATTATAAAATGAACATTCAATTTCATCTTCAAGAGGAGAAAAGTTGTTATAAGAACTTTTCTTGATTCCTGTTATGCTCCTTTGATTTTGTGCTTCTCTAGTCATGATAGTTTTCTAAGCAACACATTGAGCAGCCTTATGCCCAAAGTTATAGCATGAAAAACATTGTCCATAAAAGAAGTTTCTGTGAGCACAAAATCTTTTGGTATTGTTTACCTCTTGGTTAATGCTTCTATTGATGTTCATCCTTGGAGTAAATTGAGCATGATCTACCTCATGAGTACTTTTAAAAATTTTCTTGACGATTGACATACTATTCACTGGTCTTTGCTGCATCAAGATAGCTTCTAGTGGATGCTGATGGCTATTATGATTGGGATGATTCTTCAATATATCCAAGACCTATCTTTATAAGAGGAGAATTTTGAATCTTGATGATTTCATGTAAGGTTTCTGATCCTTTAGCAAATATAAGATTAAAAGATTTTGTCTTCTCAAGTTCTTTTCTTAGACCTACAACTTCACATTCTAGTTTTTCATTGTGCTTTTCTCTTTCAGTGAGTTGATGTGTCAACGTGTCTATGACCATATTCTTTTCTTCCAAACATATTTTGAGTTTACTGATTTCTTCAAGAAATTATTCCTCTTCTAAGGCATCCAAAAAATCATCATTGTCACAAGCCATCAGTAGTTTATAATCTTGTTCAGTTTCATCTTCATTACTATTAGATAATCCATCACTATCTTCATGAGTATAGTAACTTCATCTATTAACAACCTGTTTTCTATATCCTTTTTCATATTCCTTTCCTATTTCATGATTATCTTTATGAGGACATCTGGCAGCATAATGACCAACGCCACCACAAGAAAAGCATTTGAATTGTAGATTACCTATGAATCTTCCAGAGCCCCATTGAAGCTTCTTGACAAAGTTTACCTCATCTTCTTCCTCTGAAATATATCCTGATTCATTGTTCTCTTCCTTTTATTCTCATTTGGCTGAAGCTTTGAAATGAGCTTTTCTCCTATCTGATGGACCCCCTTCCCTCATTTCAAAGGTAGTTATAATTCCATGAAGTTGAGCCACAGTAATAGATTTAAGATCCCACTTTTCTTCTATCGCAGATACTCTTGACTCAAATTTAGAAGACAAGTATTTCAAAATTTTCTCTACTAAAGTAACCTCCTTTATCTCTTTGCCTAGATTCTTCATACAGTTAACAATCTAATCTACACACAAAAGGTAACTAGAAATACTTTCATCACTATGCATCTTAAGAGTTTCATACTAAATTCTGAGAGTTTGGATCTTAGCACATTTTACCTGTGAGTCTCCTTCATAGCTCTGAATTATTTTGTCCCACATGTCTTTGGTTGTCTTCAGTTGCATGACTTTGATGAATTCTGATTCTGACAGACTTCCCAATAAAGTATTGACTGCTTTGGAATTCATTTCCCATAGATTCATACTTGTTGTATCTATAGGCATTGCTGCTGGAAATTGGTATCCTCCTTCCACAATTTCCCAAACATTGGCTCCAAGCAATTGAAGATAGGCTCTAGTTCTTATTTTCTAATATACCAAGTTGTTCCCATTAAATATTTGTGGTCTGATAGATCTGATGCCTTTGTGATTATTCATCTTGAAATATCTCCATTAAAGCAATCAAGCTTCTTTTGAAGGACCTTCTCTGATACCAATTGTTGAAATTAATACTAAGAAGGGGGGGGGTTAATCAATATTTACAATTCAATAATATTTGATTTCTCAATCAGGTTTATATACACTACTTTAGTGAAGTGAACCTTCCTGTGCATGCTATTGTGATTATACAAACCAATGTATACACAAAGAACTTATGATTTAGTAAATTTATCATGTGTTGATCTTTAATCAGTGCATCTGTATCTTATTATATAGAAACTAACTGCAGTAATAACATAATAAACCATCACACAAAAGCAACACACATGAACACCAATATTTAAGGTGGAAACGCAATGCAGGAGACAAACCACCAATTGTTCTCGTCTTTGTCTTCTTAATACTAGTATGTAGTGCAAACTCATACTAGTATGTAGGCACCCACCTGTAGAAAGCTACAACCTTCTCTCATTTTCCACTGTCTACTGGAATGGAGATACCACTCCCTATCTCTTGTACAAGCTAATATGTTTACTACTACGTAGGCAATGACCTACAGAAGGCTATGACCCTCTTTCTTCCTCCAGGGACCACGCTTAATAAGTTTTCAGAATGGATACTCTTGGTACACAACAACACAATACGAAGGCCATGTTTCATCAAATTTTCACACTGGACCCATCAGAAAATTTGAAACTCAAACTACATCAACCAATAATTAGTTAATGTGAACAGTCATATCATTGTCACCAGAACATTGTGCTAAACCCATAAACCTGCATCATCATTCAAAACCAACTGCAACCTCAAAAATCATACATCACAATGCATACACTACTTTACTGAACCCAACCTGTGTGTATACGCTACTTCCTTTAACCAAACTATGTATCCCTCCAAAATTACTAAATCATAAAAGCCTCTAAACAAAAATTGTACCAACCAGTAATAATTTGAAGATCTACTATCAAATTATGGATATCTAAATAGACAACAATGAAGATCACCCTTCTCACTTAATCAATGAATCAATCAGACTCAATCTCCTTATGAATTTCATTCTACATTCAGATCTAAGTAGACATCATTGACAAAAAGAAGTGAAACAACAACACTGATTAGATAGATCAGGCATCTCTAAACACCAAGATTTTCTTTTGCATACGCCACTTCGAAGAGTCGAACATGCATGTATACATGCCTTTACTAAGGCAATCCAGCGTATAGATGTCAAAATATTAACTTACAACTTTGTTTCTATTCCAAACTTTAGACATACCAAAATCATGACATTTAAAGAATAAAACATGCATAAGCAATCATATCTATCCTAAACAATATCAGATCATACAATGATAATTCATTTCAGGTCTCATTATCTCGATCCAACATTATATCCAAGGTGCAGAAAAGATTTAAGATCATGTCATAATCATAGCCCCTGCAACATAAAATATACTTTAAATAGAAGTATTCTTGGGAAACCCCTTTCACTTGCACACCTAGTCCCTTGATCTTCTCCTCCTTATTTAGTTTTTGGCCTTCCTCAGTACCTCAGACCAAAATAACAGTTAGAGCCGATGGTATTCTTAGACGAGATCAAATAGCCATTAATCCACTCAATATTGAGGGCTAATACCATGGTATTAACCCTTGGTATTCTTGAAACTTGAATTTCCTTTATTGTCCAACCAATACATGCTTTTCCTCTTGTGAAAGTGTGTGCATAAATATATCCTTTTTTTCCGTGAACCTTCGTGTATATGCTGCTTTGACAAGGTGAACATGCATATACAACTTAAACTATATAAAAACATCCTTTACCTTCAACTTCTTGATTCTAATGAGTAGACATTTGTTCCAACTTCTTGTTCTCAATTACCAATGCCCTGTTACCTCTAAATTGACTTGTTACACTATGAGTTTGATTTTATCAAATTTGAACTGACCTATGAGTGAGCTTCAATCAAGGAAAACACTCATATAATAATGCCAATAATTTCCATACCCATAATACATGAAGAACTATTTTCAAAGAGAATATAACTTAAATTCATCATGTTTCATCACTAATGAGAATACAACAAAAATGGAAGCAAAATTTATACCAAGAATGTTTGTGAATAAAGGGGAAAATTAAGTATAACAGAACCAAACTTCACTGAGGTGTTTTGAGTGTAATAGAGGGATTCCAAGCCTGAACATGAAATAAAGAACAAGGTTTACATACTCGATAACCATTACAACATTATGAACCAAAAACTACTTCCTTGGACTATATTTCATCCATCGTATATAAACAGGGAATGTTAGAAACATAACACTAACAAAAACACTCTAGAAGGAAGCAAGGTCAAATTTAAGCATGTTTAAAGGGAACTCTTTGTTAGGATGCCATACCAAGAAAACTTCATGCATGGAAATTCAAGGAGAGGCACTGCATTGGAAAAAATTGATATGTTACCTATGCAAGAGACTTGGATCCAAGGGGGTCATAGTAAGAAATATTTTACAGGAAAGATGATTAATGTAATGTAGATACTGTAACTAACTTAAAGGAGCATGCACAATACCCAAGGGAAACATGATGTTTAACCCATATTGGGCACTGTGTAAGAATAAATCAGGAAACCCTATGTTGAGGGACTAAGTCCCCAAGGCTTTGGTTCAACACCCTAGCAGAGTAAGGGGTTATCAATAGTAAAAGACAAGCATTCCATGCAGACATGATACTTAAATAAACAAACTATGCAAAGAGAGGTGCACCTGGGGGTCCTTCGTTCGGGTAGATCCAGCTAGAGTCCAAACCCTCTTCTAGCTCCTCTAGATTCTTGAACTTGCAAAACAACCAATTCAAAGAAACATAACAATATATGGACAAAGTATCATATAGAAATTAACTTCATAACTTATTGAAAGATGGTTAGTTATACATTGAAAAAATTATTCATATGTAAACCATAACAATAACATCATTTGCATAAAGAAGATTGATTTCAGGAACAAGACAAATGTTTCTTTATTGCAAGTAACTAAAAAAAAGCAAGAAATGATATCACCTGAATCTTCCTCTTACTGGCTCTAAGCAGAACCGTCCTCCGGGTCCGTCCAATTCCATGCCTTCAAAAGGCTCCTTCCATGACTCACAAAAGGATATCTCAGCTAGTGAAATGACATCAAAACTCAAGGAAAAAAGGGTTTCCTATGATGGGGGAAGTGTTGGAAGCATAGGGATCTTCAGACTTGATCAGGGATAATCTCAACAGAGTAATTCTCTATCTTCTCTCCTCCTTAAGGCCTTACCATTGAAGCTTTTCTATACTTCTCCCAAAGTAGTTTTTTAGTTGGGAATTCGTTGAGAACAATTAGGGCCACAGACACTAATAGGTAATCAATAGGTAAAACCCGTGATCTCCACCTAAAATTAAGGAGATTTAATTTTTTTAAGTGTTTTGAGACATATACGTGGGTTGGGTATACACTGACCCACGTACACATGCGTTTAGCTCAAGGCAATGTCGCATACAGGGAATAAAACATTGTTTTTTATGTATTTGGACCAAGTCTGGAAGGAGGGGTTACCCTTGTCCATAAATGCAGCATCACAAATATCAAGGGTGAGATTTGGAGCTATAACAGATGCCCCCTAATATGTGAGGTCAGAAGGGGTACATGATGGCCGAAATGTATTAAGTACATGGAAAGGAAACCTATCAAAAATTGAGAAGGACTTTGTAGTGTTCTAGCTAGGGTACTAGACTAGACTATATTTATTATCGACCAGGATGCGTAAGCTTAGAGGCATGCGTCTAAAGTATATAGACATAAAGGATCGTTGGCTAAGTGGTTATGATGTAGGTCACAAGACTTCTTTACGGAAGATTGGAGTATGTTACCTATCATCCAAACACTCAGGTCACTCTGCTAATATACCTGATTACAATACTATCATTAAATGCATTTACCAAATTAAACACTGAATCTAAACACTGTGTATCACTGCAAACCAAGATTTCGATCTCCTTACAAAGACATTATACATAAAACCCTTGTTCAGCAAACACCCAACATTCACTAGTATTTATACAAGATAAAAATATACAGAGATCATAAATGGATTTTGAAATGAAAACAAGGTTCATGGCATTGCTTTTAAAAGACAACACGGGGATCGAATCCCTTACAGGACGTGCTTCAAGATCTCAGCGATGTCTGTTCAAGTATTACCACAAACGCAAACCATATACATTCGATGGAAATCAAGAGATATTGAAATCGGAAACCAATCGTAACTACTGTGCAAACCATATAATACCCTAAGTGCGAATAAAACGAAAAAGGACAGTATACCAGTTTAACGCAGGGCCCCTCCACGTTCTAGAGGTATAATGGACTGTATTCAACCGACTATCAAATCAATGCACAAGACAAGGGTCGTGACTGTAACTGGATTCTTAGTATTAAGTTCAAAAACTCTGTTTCAGAATGATACCACGATTAACCATCGTTCATTACATCGAACTGTATTTACATATGTCTTTTTACAACACATTTCAAAAACACGAATGTACATACATTATATGGCTGTTGCTGCTTTTACTACATTGAGATTTTCAAAATGTTTCCATCCTAAACTGATTTCAAAAATAACAAAAACTAAATCATATTAGAATGCTCTGCTGTTGTTGCCTTTGTCGCCAGTGTGCCATGCTTTAACCTGTATTGACCGCGCATGTAGGAGGGTCAATTCTGCTATGGAATAGGTATTCGTCCATGCTTGGACATTCTACTTTTCATCCATGTCTTTCGCTCTAGCCCAGCTGGTGTGCCACATGTCAAACAATGAGCTAATTATAGGATGTTGGAACTTCCTGTAACCATTTTACCAAAAACTTCTAATTCTTTAACATGAAACTCCTAAATCAATTTCAATGCATTTTAATAACTATAGACTATTAACTAATCAATTTTCAAGGATTCTAAGAGATATATGATGAAAAGGAATAGGAAAATGAAATGTTTTAGGAGGAAAAAGGAGGTCATGGGATGGTACCAACATCTCTCCCCGACTTAAGGACTTGGCATGTCCTCATGCTAACCCTGAAGTACTTCCCTTGAACTCTGTCCCTGCCTGGATCTCTGCTGCCTTTAGTAATGTGTCCACATTCTTTTTCACTTGGGTATCTTTCTGACCCTTGAGCTCCTGCTTTAATCTTTTGTATTTTTCTTTGAGGGTCTTCTTCTGATTGTACCACTTAGTGGCCCAGTTAGAAATCTTCGTTTTCTCAGCCTCCAGTTCACTGATTCTCTCCCTTAACTTTTCATTCTTCTTTTGAGTTTCTTTACTCTGCGCTCGGAGCATTTCATTTTCTCTCTTGATAACTTTTTCTAGCATATTAGCCTCCATGAGCTCTTCCTTTAGTTCTTCAATTTGTTTTTCTAATTTCTTCTGTCTCTTAATGGGAGGTGGTGAACATTTTTCCTGCCTGTTATTGCTTTCTACCTCTATATCAACTCCTGGCCCTGGTAGTGAGTGGTCACCACTCTCAACATCCATGTGTGCAGGTGCATTGGATTCAAGCTGGTCTTCTTGTAACTGGGCTTTTGGTGTCCTCCTTGTTCTTCGTGAGTAAGTGGTGAAAATTTTATCTTGTTCTGCCCTCTTAGCATCTTCCTTTCTCATGTTCCTAGTCCTTATGCTGCCCACAGATAAAGGTGCCTTGCTAGATTTGGATACTGGGATTTCTTCATCAATGTCCTTCATGAACCCTGAGTCCTCCTGCACTTCTTCTTTGTCTTCCTCATCTCTAATTTGATTAGCAGCTAGGAATTCTTTCCACGGTTTCCCTCTTCTCTGAAATTCATGCTCAATAAGAATTTTAATTAAGCCAAAGTGATATAGGCTCTTGTCTTCATTCCCCTTCTGCTTCTGGATGGTCTTGGACATCTTGGTTAAGCTTTGTAATAGAAAATATGGTAGACTGATAACACATTGTTTCTTCAAGTGGAGCAGTAGTTTAATATGGTATAGATAGACAATACTGTAACGGCCTTCGCAGGTTATGAATTTTTGAAGGATATAGACCATCTCATCCCAGGGATGCATCAACCAACTTCTTGGAACACCTTTCTTCCAGTTAACTGATGAGACTCTGGATCTAGACATAAACTGTGTCCACGATTTCTCTTTAAATTGCTTTGTTTTAAAGTACTTCTCCCCTTCTGGACTAATCCCTATTGACTGAGCTATAGTATCCTCTGAAACCCTGAATGAGAAGTTACCTATCAGGGCTTTTTCTCCATTGAAGGTGAAAGCAAATTGCTTGGTAACCTCTTCATTACTTCCATGAAATTTTTCTAAAAATGGTAACCACTGTACCTCTCTGAGAATTTCAATGCAATCTTCATGATATTGTGAACTGTCGAACACACTCGGCTCGACCCTATTAGTCATAGTGGCAGAGGGTCGTGCTCTAGCCCTTCTCTGTTTATGTTTCTACAATTTCAACAAAGAAATTTCGAATTTGTTACCTGGTGTATTGCTTCCCTTAATCTTCAATATGATGCTCGGTCGGTCGATTGTCTTATGACTGTGGTGGGAGTCGAAACAGAGTGGTTATATTTTCCTCTTTCGGTGCTCACTGCTTCCAATCCTCACTGTGTAAGTCGAACCCAAATGGTAATACTTCTTTCGGCGCTCACTGCTTCCGGTTCTTGTCAAAACCATATGATAATATTTCCTTCGGCGCTCACTGCTTCTGATTCTTACTGTGGAAGTCACGGGAAATCAAATGCCAACGTAAGATAACCGAAAATGATGGTGGGATAACCAGCTGTACTTACTCACAGCGTATTCATTTTTTTTAGAACAGAGGAGTGTTGTACGCTTGCATAGATGTCACCACAAGAGCGTTGGGAGCGTATATATATAATGCTGGGTATGATTTTGGGGAGTCCCTTGAATCACTTGGGTACGTCGGGTGGTGGAGTCATGATTTGGCCGTGTAGAATACAATGAATAGGCCGCTTTACATTTGTTTCTTTCCCTTTTTATTTAAAAAACACAATCCACCACGTGTCCTATTTCGGTTGGCATTCAGTCAGATGGAGGATGTTGGTATGGCTGTAGGATGTATTTAGCATGACAAGGTTGATGTGTTGGTAATGGGTTAGAAGTATGAATAGGTTGAAGTATGAGAAATGATAAGAATCAGTGGAATAAGGGATGATAGGAAATGTATGTGTCCTTGAAATCGATCATAACAGTCACAGTCATCAAATTTACATTAAAAATCAATCTAAGAAATTAAATGTTAAGAATAAGAAAAAGATTACTCTTTTGTTGGTCGTTGTTGTATTGACATACTGAGTAGGACTAGTCCCTTTTGCTTGTTGTAACAGGTCCCCTAAGAAAGATTGGATGCACAGGTCCTTTGAGAAAGATTTGAAGATGTAACAAGTCCCTTGAGAAAGATTGAATGCAACAGGTCCCTTGAGAAAGATTTGAAGATGTTCATGCAGCTCCTTATGTGTATACAGGTTCATTGAACTTGGGCATTTGATGGAGTCTTGGTGCCCAAATCCTTGTAGAAACTTGATGAAACTTTGTTGAAGTAGCCCTTGATGTCAATCTCTTTAACAGGTCCCTTCTGGGTGTCTTAAACAGGTCCCATTACTGCTGGTGTTGGTAGCATAGTCGTCTGGACAGAACAGGTTCCCCTGCATAATGTTTATAACCAGGTCCCTCTGAGATAAAACAATGACAAAACAACTTATTTATTGAAGTCTGGAATGCTAGAACAAGCTGCTTTGGAAATTTACAGTGAAAAGATAGGATAAGAAATCTTTAAGAATTTACAATGGAGAGATAAAAGAACAAAATGCTGATGCCTCGCTCCCCGACTAAAATTTTGACTTGTCCTCAAGTCATGATTAAGTTGATAAATCAAACAGTGAACAAAAGAAAGAGAATTCATACCCGCCAATGAATTGGTTTTCAAGTAGGAATTCGGGGTTAGATTGTGCCAGAGACTGGTTTTCACATCTAACCCATTATTTTTTTTGATATATATATTTTTTAATTTTCTTTTTTTTTTATATATATTTTTTAGTTTTTGTTTTATATTATTTTTTTTTATTTCTTTTTGACTCTGAAATTGAAAGGAAATGAACTAAGGCAGTGATACTGCAGCTGAGGGCTGCAATACCTCAACCTCTCTTTGCTGAGATACTGTATGGAGAAAATCTTGCTTGCTGATGGGCTTGGTGTATAGTTTCAGGCGATGACCATTGACAGTAAAGGAGTGACCTTCCCCATCAATAGTTTTGAGCTTGACTGAACCATTGTCGTAAGCCTGAATAATTTCATATGGGCCCATCCAATGGGTGGTGAACTTGGCTTTATGATCTCTGAATTTTGAGTCAAAAAGTAAAGCCCAGTCACCTTCCTTGAACTGCTTCTTCTTAATATGTGCATCATGCCACTGCTTCCTTTGTTTTTGCATGAGGATTTTGGTCTCCTCTGCTTGCTGCCTCATTTCATCCAGCTGGTTCAACTGCTGAATTCTTTCTTTTTGTGCTTGGTCCAAATCAATTTGTAAATGTGGAGCCAGTTTAAAAGTATGTATTTGGAACTCAATAGGAAGCATTACCTCTTTGCCGTACACCAATTGATATGGTGTAAATCCGGTTGTATCTTTCCACGTAATTCTGTAAGCCCAGAGTGCATCTTTGAGCTTCTCTTCCCAATTCTTCCTGTTCATTGCCACAGTTTTAGTAATGATCCCCTCCAAAGTTTTGTTTGTGGATTCCACCTACCCATTGGCCTGTGGATGGTAAGGGGTACTTTTCCTATGCTTGATTTGGTATTTGTCTGTGATGTCCTTCACTAGATTTGAGGTGAATTGGGTACCTTGATCAGTCACAATTTCCCTTGGCACTCCATACCTCACAAAAATCTCTTCAAAAAGGAAATTTACTACTGTTTGTTCGGTGGCTCTAACCAGTGCTTTTGCTTCAGCCCACTTTGTGAAGTAATCATTACATACTAATATGTACTTCTTACCATTGGAGGTTGGGTTAATGGGTCCTATAAAGTCTAGAGCCCATTTGTCAAATGGCTCTAAGTGGACTTGGGGCTGAAGGGGCATCTCATCGGTAGCTGTGGGCCTACCCATTCTTTGGCAGTTGTCACAACTCTTTACATACTTCTTGGCATCCTTGAAAATGGATGGCTAGTAGTATCCAAGAGTAAGAACTTTGAATGTTGTCCGGTTAGCTGCAAAATGCCCACCACACGGTTCATCGTGGCAAGACTTTAAAATATCAATTACCTCATCATTTCTTACACATCTTCTAATGATCATATCATAACCAGTGTAAAATAAATCGCCATTAAGCCATGAATATCTAGCACTTTGTTTGACTAGTCTCTTCCTTTCCTTTGCAGTAAAGTGTGGAGGTGTCCTTCCTGTAGACAAATAATTGGCCCAATCAGCATACCAAGGAGTTAATATGGAAATTGCAAATAAGTTTTCATATGGAAAAGAATCTTCAACTGGAACAACCTCACCTGGATTTTGCAGTCTAGAAAGAAAATCTGCCACCTGGTTCTCTTTGCCTGGTCTATCTAACACTGTGATGTTAAATTCCTGTAACAATAATAACCATCTGGTAAATCTGCCACTAGTTATTGGTTTATTCATTAAATGTCGAATGGCAGAATGATCAGTATGTACAAAGACCTCATAACCAGTTATGTAATGTCAAAATTTATTCACAGCATAAATTATGACAAGCGTTTCCTTTTCTGTAACTGTGTAGTTTAACTCTGCAGGTGTTAGATTTTTGCTAATGAAATAAATGGCATAAGTACAAGATTCCTCTTTTTGGCCTAATGATGCACCTACTGCAGTGTCGGATGCATCTGTAAAGATATGAAATGGTAGGCTCCAATTAGACCCTCTCAAGACTGGTGCGGTTGAAAACTTCTTTTTGAGTTGTTTGAATGCTTGTTGGCAGTTCTCATTCCAGTTGAAAAGTACATAAACAAATGTAAAGCTATTTTACTAAAATGTTCAATGAATCTTCTGTAGTAGCTTGCATACCCAAGGAAACTTCTTACCTCTCTTTGATTCTGTGGAATTGGCAAATCAGCAATGATCTGGATCTTTGCTGGGTCAACCTTGATGCCTTGAAAAGGAATATAGTGGCCTAACACTATCCCTTCGTTTAACATCATAAAGCACTTTTCATTGTTGAGGGACAGGTTAGCTTCAATACATCTTTTCAAAACTCTCTCAAGGTTGTCTAATGCATGTTCAAATGAATTGCCATATACTGAAAAATCATCCATGTAAACTTCAACACAATCATGAATTAAATCAGCGAAAATAGCTAGCACAGCTCTCTGAAATGTAGCTCGAGCGTTGCAAAGTCCAAATGGAAAAACATTGTAAGCATAGGTGCCCCAAGGATAGGTGAATGTGGTTTTGTCCTGGTCTTCAGAGGCGATCCTGATCTGGTTGTAGCCACTGAAACCATCAAGAAAAGAAAATGATGATTTGCTAGCTAGGGTGTCTAACACTTGGTCAATAAATGGTAGTGGGAAATAATCTTTGAGCGTTGCTTTGTTCAGCTTCCTGTAATCAACACAAATGTGCCACTTACCATTTTTCTTGGGCACTATAACCAATGGGGATACCCACTGACTGTCAGAAATAGGATATATAAAATTAACTCTCAAAAGTTTTTGCAATTCCTCTCTGACAATATCTTGGAGCATGGGGTTCATTCTTCTCTGAGGTTGCCTCACTGGCTTAATGGTGCTATCTGTATAGATATGGTGAGTGCATGTGTCGGGGTGAATCCCATGCATACTTGGATGTTTTCTAGAGGGCAACCTTTTAATGCATGCTTCTTCCGGCATTTTGGGCAGAAAATAGCCATTATGTGATCCTCATCTTCTTGTTTCTTCTTGGCTTTTAAAGTGTCAATTTGGTTCCCTAGGGTGCTTAACAGATCTGTTTTAAACTATTCTAGAAGATTCCCTATTTCAGCCCTTGTGACACTTGCAGAGGCAGATTTTGTGACCTTGGATGACAGGGTTCTCTTTCCCGTTTTAGCTTTACTCCTTGAATACTTTTCGCACAACTCAGCGATTTCTTCAAAGGGTAAGGCAGAAATGTCACCTTTGCCCATCAAGTTGAGGTCATCCATGTATTCCTCTCAGATACCTTTCAAGAATATTGTGCAGATCAGATCAAGAGGCATAGTTCGGTGTTTAGATTTTTGTAAGTTATAGACAAACCGTTCTAAATATTCCTCTAAGGTTTCATCCTCTTGCTGGCTCATTCTAATGATATCATCTTTACAATGTTTGGATCCGCAATAAGGCTGATATTTCCTAAGAAATATTCTCCTCATGCCATCCCAATCAACTATAGCATGCTCACCAAGCCTCATGAACTATCTTAAGGCTGATGCCTTTAATGTCGCTGGGAATAATCTAAGCCTATGAGCATCATCTGTATAGCCATATGTTCGACATACAATGTCAAACTTGAATAAGAATGAGTCTGGATCCTCTGAAGCCATACCATAGAAGTTTGGTAGCATGGATGGGGGTATGTTTTTCATTTTGATCTCATCATCTTCCTGTGGTTCATGTATAGGAAACTTAAAAGTTGATTCCTCTTCATCTCCTTGGCGTGGTACTGATCCAGATCCTTCCTCAGCCATTCTAATAGGTCTCTCTGTGTCAGTGTCACTTGTTTGAAAAAGGAGATTAAAGAAAGATTGTTCGGTCACTGTGCTACTTTCTCCTTGTGTGGAAGGTCTAGGAAAGTGCTTCTTCTGAGATTTATGTGTAAATAAAGTTTGCCTTTCAATAAGAGTAAGTCTCTGTCCTGACTTTTGTTTTTCTTCCAATGCTTGGATAACTTCCTCAGCTGGTGTTGTATTCCCTAGAGAGTCTGCTCCTGATGATGATGGGTTAGTTTTTAGATGGTGGGGGGTTTTTACAAATCTACCGTGACTGTCTCTAAATCTAGGCATAAATGAACATGATTTCTAACTGTGTTTTTGTTTATTTTTGTGTATTGATTTTTTTTTTCTTTTTGTTTGAATCCTTTAAGTACGCCTCCCCGGCAACGGCGCCAAAATGTAGTGTTCTAGCTAGGGTACTAGACTAGACTATATTTATTATCGACCATGATGCGTAAGCTTAGAGGCATGCGTCTAAAGTATATAGACATAAAGGATCATTGGCTAAGTGGTTATGATGTAGGTCACAAGACTTCTTTACGGAAGATTGGGGTATGTTACCTATCATCCAAACACTCAGGTCACTCTGCTAATATACCTGATTACAATACTATCATTAAATGCATTTACCAAATTAAACACTGAACCTAAACACTGTGTATCACTGCAAACCAAGATTTCGATCTCCTTACAGAGACATTATACATAAAACCCTTGTTCAGCAAACGCCCAACATTCACTAATATTTATACAAGATAAAAATATACAGAGATCATAAATGGATTTTGAAATGAAAACAAGGTTCATGGCATTGCTTTTAAAAGACAACACAGGGATCGAATCCCTTACAGGACGTGCTTCAAGATCTCAGCGATGTCTGTTCAAGTATTACCACAAACGCAAACCATATACATTCGATGGAAATGAAGAGCTATTGAAATCTGAAACCAATCGTAACTACTGTGCAAACCATATAATACCCTAAGTGCAAATAAAACGAAAAAGGACAGTATACCAGTTTAACGCAGGGCCCGTCCGCGTTCCAGAGGTATACTGGACTGTATTCAACCGGCTATCAAATCAACGCACAAGACAAGGGTCGTGACTGTAACTGGATTCTTAGTATTAAGTTCAAAAACTCTGTTTCAGAATGATACCACGATTAACCATCGTTCATTACATCGAACTGTATTTACATATGTCTTTTTACAACACATTTCAAAAACACGAATGTACATACATTATATGGCTGTTGCCGCTTTTACTACATCGAGATTTTCAGAATGTTTCCATCCTAAACTGATTTCGAAAAGAACAAAAACTAAATCAAATTAGAATGCTCTGTTGTTGCTGCCTTTGTCGCCAGTGTGCCATGCTTTGACCTGTATTGACCGCGCATGTAGGAGGGTCGATTCTGCTGTGGAATAGGTATTCGTCCATGCTTGGACATTCTACTTTTCATCCATGCCTTTTGCTCTAGCCCATCTGGTGTGCCACATGTCAAACAATGAGCTAATTACAAGATGTTGGAACTTCCTGTAACCATTTTACCAAAAACTTCTAATTCTTTAACATGAAACTCCTAAATCAATTTCAATGCATTTTAATAACTATAGACTATTAACTAATCAATTTTCAAGGATTCTAAGAGATATATGATGAAAAGGAATAGGCAAATGATATGTTTTAGGAGGAAAAAGGAGGTCATGGGATGGTACCAACAGACTTCACCAGATTTCAGCCTACGAAGCCACAAAAGGAGATCAAAAAGAAACATTGTCTGAGGTGGGCATACCCATGCTCATAGAATGTAAAGCATGTCAACATATCAAGCACAAGCGGATCCACTAAGTATAACTATAAGAGACTCTAAATACATAATGGATCATCTGATCACGATCGAACAAGTACATGTCTAAATATCTCATATAAGAATATCAATGAAGCTGAAATGTGAAGCTGATCACTGATGTAAGAAACTAATCCCAATAGTAACAAATGAACATGATGGAGTAAGATGATACTGCACTAAAAATTCGGGTTTTAGCATATAAAATGTCGCCATGGACGACTGCAACATATAAGGTGGAATGGTATCAACTAGCAGGAATAGGAGCAACTGTCATGTGAACCAATGAATGCTGATGAAACACGAGGTCTTCACCGACCATCGTGGTACATTTCTACACAATGGGAATGAATGAGATGAAGTCGACCATGTGAAAAATCGTTTGATTACCGGTCATTGATGTATATCATTAACAAACATGAGACTACTCATCGATAATGATAATGAGAGCCAAGGTACCACAATACAATATAACAAGTGCGAATAAATGATTTGAAGTCGAACACCTAGAAGAATCTATCAATCTAGAGACAATGATGGTTTCCTACTATCGAAAATGAAGGATCTGCCATTGATGACTACAAACCCCAAGGTACCGCCAGATGGACTCTAGAGCTTTGGCCCAGAGCAATGAGTCATAGTCAATAGGGAAAGATTTGCTAGAAGGAAGGCATTAAGGCATTCTTCATCAATCTAGTGCGAGTGTAACCCGCAAGCCAAAAATGTTCAAGGAATCAGATAAAAAAGATGTAGTAACCCAACCGAAGCACGTTTCTGGTGTACACAAGATGTTGCTATCGTACGATAGAAACCCTATAAACCAACCAATAATGAAAGCTGACACAGAGCTGAGGTATCCACTAATAGGGTAAAATGGAAACCAAGGCACTACACGAATCCCAATTTGTGATAATGTAAGCTGACATCGAACACAAGGGAAACCACTCAGTCAGAGACTCATGATACTGATCGATGCTGAGCACAAGGGGACCTATCAATAATGAAAATAGGTCCAAGGTGTGGCTCTAGGCCTGTTCTCAGAGCAAGGTGTCATCTTCTATAAGGACAAGACCCGCCAGCAAGAAGTCAATGGGGACCTTCTCAAACCGGCACGAGTAAAGGACCAATATAACTGATGTGATATGAAATAATGTACTGAAAACTAGGAATGGCCGACTAAAAAATGAGTCAAGAGACACCGTAGAGAGGCTGACTTAGGCTTACTTCCCTTGAACAAAAGCATGACTGAAATGATGACTTTGTGGTAGAATATGATAACTTTGTATAAGCTCGTCACGCAGGAGGCATGAACGAACTCTCCATATGATTGGAAGAGATAACCAATTGGAGGAGGACTGACTCAATAACAAGGTTAAGGCATACCTAAGTCAAACTAAATCCCACCAAAATCGAGGAGACACTTTGTCTCAGTTCTTTGTTCAAGGGCAACACGACTCTAGCTGCCAACAATAAATGGAAATATTGTCCCCTTCCTGCTCTTTTGGAATATATAATTTTTTTTGTCTTTTTCATTAAGCTTGAAAAATAATAAAAGAATGCTATAATACAGTGGGAAGAACGAGTGTCGGTGAAGCAGATGATCTAGTTACTGGGATTGGAACAATCCTATGCTCAATGCACAGAGGCAAAAATTGGCCAAAGACACTCAAAGGTATATTCCTTCCATGGGTCATAGCGTGTAAAGTTGTAGAAGTTAAGGGAGTGTAAGTTTGATTTTACAGTTGACTTAGTCAAAATTTCACTTAAACATGAGTCCAAGTGAAGCTGGGTAAAGGCCAAAAGGTTCAAATAGTCAATATGCAATGAAGTAGTATAACTCAACACAAAGGAGCCTCTAGGGTATAAGGCTAGAATGAAGCGAAGAAGAAAAGAGGAATGTGTCTTTAGTGCATAGGTCATGGAGGGAAAGAGGACTCGTAAGCCTACTCAAGTGAAGCAACATGGGCAACAAATGTCAGTGAGGTGCTAACTATGATGCCCATGAAAAGTATGGCTCTACCATCGTGTTAAGGTTTGAAAAATTGGCGAGTGAAGTTGGTTTATTAACAATGACATGATGGGATCGACCCTGTGGCAAGTATATCAGCTGATGGATGCTAGTTATGCAAAATGCAATGGAAAAATGGCTTCCCTAACCTATATGCCAGTAAGTAAATGATACCTACCATGACGGGTCAGCAATCATGGAACCTACTTGAAATCTTTGAAGAAGCTTCCAAAAAGTCCTGAAAAAACAACCTATTCTCGACAATTCAAGCTCCCAAGTTAAAAGATACATGAGAGGGAAGAAATCAAAATTTGAAATTTTTTTGACATTTTCAAAGTCCATAAAATGGCTTTTTGACTTGCCATTATTACTGTTTGATTTGAGAGCACAAGGAGTGGAGAAAAATAAGCAAGCTTGCCTTTTTCCGGATCCAACCATTCAAATCTTCTCAAAATCATCAGGTAACCCCCAAACTTGGCTTGCATCAATTTGTGATTGTTTTTAAGAACTTTAATTAAAGTTTCACCATTGAATTTATGTCAAAACATTTTTTCATGGCATATACATGGGTTGGCTATTTGCAACCTATATATATGCAGGCCCTAGAGACGAATGAGTATAAAACAGACCCGCGTATATGCCGTTTTGATTTCAAAACAAAAAACTAACGATCCAAACTTGTTTTTTTCTTACGATGACAATCACCTAGAGGGAAAGGGAGCATGCCTCTATTGATGATGAGGTTATGAATGATCAACAGGCCTTGGATGCCCTGCGAGGATGCAGTTTGCTAAAAATTTTCAAAATGCCAAATATGAAGGAAAATACCTGCTTGCTCAAAATGCTCATTCACTACGAGAGTATCGAGGGCGATTCATTCATGATTGATCAGATGCCACTGAGGATAGAGATTTAGGATATCTACTTTATCACAGGCCTTTCCCAAAGGGGAGAGGTAGTACATTCTATGGGCCGTTCACGAGGTAGGCTTTCTATAGAGGACTATGTGCATATATATTTCCCAGGCCATCCAGAAAAGACTGGAAGCCAGATTCCAATCAAGCACGTAGAGAGTTTGTCATTGAGGATCATCCTATTCACTATAGCTAGAGTGAATGGATCAACCTCCTTACACCAGGCTTCATGACTTGCCATGGGCTTGGCTGTAGACTATCTCACCACAGTATTTGATTGGTGTACACCTCTTCTCACCAACTTGAAGAGCCAACTATCATCTATCAAAAAGGGCCAAACCAAAAACTTTTCGTATGGTATTATTCTATGCTCCTTTTTTGAGAAGGTCCTAGTGCTACACCCTAAAGTACTAGTTTCGATTAGTAGCCCGCGATATCCACGGATGGGCAGGTGGGCCGATCTGATGAAACATCTACGAGGTGGGGACGTACTGTGGATAGCTTTTGACAATGATTTCTTCTCCTGATGGTAGCAACAAGTCATCGCAGTGGATGATTACCCCTATGCTGTCTTGGACTTCCGGGGAGATCCTGATCTGGCATTACCACCAGGCACAGCATGGGGAGATATAGGTAACAAATATTTTATTGATTTTACGATTCTTATGATTTTTCGAATATGAAAATGAACTTAAGAATATTTTTTATGGGATTCAAATGACTAATGTAATGATCATATTCCTGATATTGGGCCAGTATGACCAGATGAATTCCCACGGCATGGACATCATGGCCGAGGTGCCGAAGAGACGGTTGTAGATATAGAGCGGGTCCTATATGCAGTTCAGTGGAACTTAGTGAGATTAACTCACCGAGTACCGACGGTGGCGATAGAGGATCTCCCTGAGGATATGCAACGTCGCGTGGTTGGAGTGCCACGGGATTGGGTTCAGACTCTTAGGTGTGTGCCTAACGCTGTAGTCACATACTTGGCCACTCATCTTGAGTTGGGTCATAGATAGTCTGGACATGATTATGGGAATTTTAGTCCCAATTTTTGTATATTATTTTTGACACACTTTATGTACACATGGGTGATTTTATGATATATATATACATTTTCGACCTTATGATGTTTATTTTTATGTTGATGAATGAATGATATGCCAATCTAAAGCTTGATTAGCAATAGAATCTGCTAACAAATTATGAGATCCTGGAATATGCAAATAAGTAATATAAACAAATGATCTTTGCAACAACATCACTCTTAAATATTGGCGATATAAACATGGATCCCTAACCTGATAATTTTTTTTAATTAAGACACTATCAACTGTGAATCAAGATACACTACTAATGAATCAATTCCATAAGAAATAGCTTTAGATAGTAGATTAATAACAACAATATACTCAGCCATATTATTTGATGTAGGACCAACACATACTCCCCTTGACACCATCAATTGACCAGTTGGATAGTAGATCACCCAAGCTGCAGACACGAGGTTCTGAGTGTATCAACTAGTACCATTAGCAAATCCAAAATAGACCAACTCATCCATCAACACCTACCAAAGCAGATCAAAAAGTGTTGATCTCATGAAAACTCCAGATAAGATATGTACAAAAATACAAAATATACAAAGAAGCCATTGGATAGCTAAAAGCTATGCAAAGTACTTCGTGAGGTAGAGCCCATCAAGGGGCTCTGCCAGCTTGCTCCTAGAGATGTTTATAGCTATAGTCATTGAGCCAATCAATATATTACCTTTGGAAGAAAACTATTTTGGAGCCAAAGGAACCGTACAAAAGTTGCTAGTAGGTAGACTGGAGGACCTAGACTCGAATTCATGTAAAGGAGGACGAAAAAATAAATGATGATGTAAAGATTTCAATGGTCGATCTACAACCATCATTGCTTCAAATATTGTTGCGTCAGATGGAAAAATTGTATCTAAGCAATCTAAAGCAGAAGTGGAATCAAGGGTCCAAGTAGGGGCCACATCACCATCTAACTCATTTTCTGAATGAGTAGGAAGGTCGTCTGTAGAGTTATTGATAGATTCATATCTAAGCTCTGCTGCAAACATAGGAGATTATATTCCACCCACCATCCCTTAATCTGATGTGCTCACAGATGAAGGTAAGGTCCTAGTATCTGAAAAATAGTGAGACCGAACAAACTCTTTCTGTAGAGGCTCCTTGGAGGATGAAATTGTATCTATTCTAGCTCTAAGAGGGGGAAGATCAAATACACCCATCAAGGAAGAGTACATCCCAACTCCTAGATTCTCGATAGGTTGACGAGGATTATCTACCAAGGGAATGGTAGAATATGAAGCTGCTTGAGGACCACCTAGAGAATAATCCAATTGATCAATTTTAACAATTCTCCCCTCGTGAGGAAAACAAAGAATGCGAAACAGAGTCGAAACTGCGGCTTCCATTTCATAAATCTATTTCTGCCCTAAAAGGATATTGTAATTGAGGTTGGCACCAATGATTTCTACTTTGAAATTAACGACCTTTCCTCCAACACATATAGGAAAGGCTAGGGTAATCCTGTGCAGCCTATGAGAATGACCATCAAATGCTGTCAGGAGGGTGGGTGAACAAACAACGGAAGGTGATCTAATTGCCTTCCAACTTGACATAGAAATGACAAATGTGGAAGCTCCCCCATCTATAACCATTCGAAAAATATTGGATTTCCGATAAGTAGACTTTATCTGGAAAGCCATATGATGAGGAAGTCTCTTCTTGACATTATGCATATCAAAAGTGAGAGCTAAAGAATTATTTGGATCCACTGGCCCCATTGCCAAAATCAAGGCACTTATTTGAGCAGTACAAGACTAGAGTACCTCTAAAGTAGACATCGTGCATGGAATCTGAGCCAGATCTTATACAATAGAGTAGTTCTGGGTAGCCCTAAAATTAGTGTTAATAGTAATGCATTTGGTGAAACCTTTCGGTATCCGAGGTATAGACTCAACAAAGGGTCGCCCAATATGAAGTAGGTCCATAGTTCCGGGAACATATTTATCCTTGGATGTTTCAGCTTCACTATAATCATGTGACTGTGTGGCCACATTGACATGAAAAACCATCATGAAAAAATTTGAGGAATGGTCCACCTCCTAGTTGCCCCCTCTAGAGGTACCAGGGTTTGAATTCGTGTCAGAAAGAAACTACTGAACTTAGGGGAAAGGGTTAGTTAAGATAGCCTGGGAGCTAGAATATCCTTACTACACTAACAAGCGCTGAGCATCTTGAATTTTTGGGCAAGGATGAGTCAAATGATCTCCACTACACAACTTGCATGGAAATTAACTTTCTTCTTAGACTCATTTCCATCCTCACCAGCACCATTGTCAGGATTGTTCACATTACCCTTCCCATCTTAATTCTTGTTTTTACCTCATCCCTTCTTCTTCCCGTCGGAATTTCAATTTCCTTTGGGGTTAGAAGCCTGAACAATGTTTATGGAAGAAGGTTGAGAAGGTGAAGGGTTAGACGATGTGACCTGATTGGCAGAACCAGTTTGTAAAGACAACTACTGCAATTGGCTCAAGAGGTTCACCGCATTGGTGTCTATTCATCCAACAATACCATCCACATGGGGACCTAGCTTTAATTTGGCTATATCAACCTTAGTACTCAAAGCATCAGGAAAGATTTTCTGAAGAATCCCAGCCTGAGAGTAAATCAATTCTAATTTTTGGGCCCAAAAAATAGCTTTCTCTTCAGAGTAGACTCCGGACAGACAGACATCCTTGGAGATCTCAGGTTGTAACGATTTCAAGAACCATTCGAGACGATATTTAGGAGGAATTTTGGCTTTAATGAGCCTTTTTCTTCTTCTACATTCCTGAATATGAGCAGAGATGTGAGTTTCCATATCTTGACAAAAATTGGCCAGAAGTTCAATTCTAGCATCATAACAGACGGGCAACAGGAAATGGTTTAGAAAAATGTTAGCCAAATCAGCAAAAGATTTAAAGCTACACCCTGGCAACTCTATATAACACTTAGCCGCATTGCCAGTTAAGGTGCGTTAAAAACGTATCAACCTAATCGAGTCATTGATGAGGGAATTTGATGAGCACCATAAATTGAATGTGGTTACATGGTCGCCTGGGTCTTCACCACCCTTACCCTCGGATTTTGGAATATCCGATGGGAGTTTGGTTGGGACCAAAGGCCAAGTCGGACTGTATCTAATTGGTGTAGGTTTTAACCCTATATATAAATTACGTAAATACGAATTATAAAACACATAAAATAAAAAATGCTAGAGCATAACACATAAAACACATATGATCCCAAAATCGGGACTACTAACTTGATTTTTCATTATGTTCCTTTCAATGATATAATACATATTTATACATGCCGAGGCTTCCAATACCATGGACCAAAAACCATCGCATCCAATACCATGGACTGAAAACCATCGTGTCCAAAAGCATGTGCAAAAATCATGCACAAAACCATAGGTGGGTCCGCCCATCCTAACATAGGGTCCAAAACCAAAATTTTCTGGGGTGCTGCCCTAGATCCCATAAAGTTGGGTTACGAGTACCTCTCAAACCCCCTGTGACCACTGCCCCTAACCCCCAATTAACTATGTGGGCTAGTCGTGGAAAGAATATAACACAACCCAACATTCTCCCACTTGTTGTTTTCTTCCTAGAGGGGGCCACAAGAGAGCTTAGTCATTTATCCAATCCTGCAATGCCCGTTGTTTCTCTACACCAAGATAACTTCTCAGAGCTCATAGATTTTTTCAATGCATCTGCAGTATTCTTCAAATTGTCCACCTTTACCAGCAACACCTTTTTGTCTTCTATCATATCCCTCACAAAGTGATACTGAACATCAATGTGTTTTTTCTTTGAATGATATGCAGGGTTCTTTGCCAAGAAAATTTCACTTTAGCTATCATGGTCTATCCTTATAGCTTCCTGTACTAACCCCATACTTGAACACAATCTCTGCAACCAAATTGATTCCTTGCTTGCATGAGTGCCTGTCATGTATTCTGCCTCTATAGTTGATAGTGCCACTACAGATTGTTTCTTACTCATCCAACTGACTGCACCTCCAAATAGGTTAAACACATACCCACTTGTAGATCTTCTTTGATCCAAATCTCTAGCCTAGTCTGCATCAACAAGGCCATGGATATCCAAAACTCTATCCAATCATAGTCTTCCTTGGTAGCACAAACCATAATCACTAGTGCCACGCAAATACCTGAAAACCCACTTCACTGTTGTCCAATGCTCCTTCCCTGGTTTTGAAATAAACCTGCTCAATACTCCCACTGAATTTTCAATGTCTGGTCTAGTACAGACCATTGCATACGTCAAGATGTCGATTGCACTTGCATATGGAACACACGACATATCCTCTTCCTCTTCTTGTGTGTTTGGACATTGTTCAGCAGATAACTTTACACCTACAAGAATAGAAACCTTCACCGGTTTACTATCCTGCATATTAAACCTCTACAGTATTGTCTCAACATACTTCCTCTGGTTTAACAAGAGATTCCTCTTTTCCTGGTCTCTTTTAATTTCCATGCCCAAAATGTAGTTTACAACACCAATATCTTTCACGTCAAAGTTGGAGGACAATTGGGTCTTCAAATCATGGATAATTTCTTTGTCATTTCCAACCAGCAACATATCATCCACATACAAGACCAGATACATAACATGGTCACCAATTAATTTAAAATACACAGAGTGATCTGTTTTTCTTCTAGTGAAGCCAAGTCTCCATATAAATGTATCAAATTTTTGATACCACATCCTTGGTGACTGTTTTAACCCGTACAAAGACTTCTTTAACCTTCATACCAGTTCTTTCTTACCCTTCATAGCAAAGCCTTCCGGTTTCTTCATGTATATTTCCTCTTATAGATCCCCATGAAGAAATGTTGTCTTCACATCCATCTGTTCTACCTCAAAATCAAAAGCAGCAGCAACAGATAAAAGTAATCTAATAGAAGTTACCTCAGCAACAGGAGAAAAAATATCACCAAAATCAATTCCCAACACGTGGGAATAACCTTTTTCTACCAACCGAGCTTTGTACTTCTCAACCTTTCCTTCTGCATTTATCTTCTTCTTAAACACCCATTTGCTGCCAATGGGTTTCCTTCCAACTGAAAACTCCACCAGATCCCAAGCCTCATTTTTGTGCAAAGATGCCATTTCATCAACCATGGCCTCTTTCCAGAGTTTTCCATCCTTTGAATCCATTGCTTCCTTCACAGTTCTGGGATCATCATCAGTAACAGACAAAGAAAAATTTGAACAGAAAGTAGATGGACTATACCTTTCTGGCTGCCTTCTTTCTCAAACAGATCTTCTCACAGCTGGAGTTTGTGTCTATTCATCTTCTGATTTCTCCTCTGCTGTAGAGACTGTTTCTTCCTCCCTTAGCTCAAACTCTATCTTCTCAGGTTCCTTTTGGTTGGACTTCATGTTTAATAACATCTTTCACCTCTTTGAACACCACATCTTGGTTGTACACAACCTTCCTTGTTACTGGGTTCCATAGCTTATAACCCTTTAAACCATCCTTATACCCAATAAAGATGCACATTTCAGATTTACTATCCAACTTGGTTCATTTCTCCTTTGGAAGATGTACATATGCATCACATCCAAATACCCTTAGATGTGAAAGAGAGGGTTTCTCACCAGTGCATACCTCTTATGGAGTCTTATCCTCCAACGCTGATGAAGGTGACCTATTCACTAGGTAACATTTAGTATCCACCACCTCTGCCCAGAATTCTTGTCCTAACCTGACACCACTAAGCATGCTTCTTGCCCTTTCCATCAACATCTTGTTCATTTTTTCTGCAACTCCATTTTGCTGAGGTGTATATGGAGTAGTCTTTTTCCGTGCTATACCACACTTCTTCTATAATTCTTCGAATTCCTTACTGCAAAACTCTCCACCATTATGTGCCCTCAGCACCTTTATCTTCTTCTTTGTTTGGTTTTCCACTAGAGCCTTAAATTCTTTAAACCTGTCAAAGACTTTAGATTTCTTCTTAAGGAAATATATCCATGTATTCCTTGAGAAGTCATATATAAATGATACATAGTACATAGACTTGCCTAGTGATGGAACCTTCACGAGTCCAAACACATCACTGTGCACAGGCTCTAATATATGTTTCGCCCTCTTACCACCAGAGCGGAAACTCACCCAATTCTGCTTCCTGTACACACAATTTTCACAAAAATGAAAATCTAGAGAGCTATTACTCATACCTTCTACCATACCTTTACCATGTAGTATTCGAAGGCCCTTCTCTCCAATATGTCCCAGCCTTTGATGCCACATCATGGTCTTTTATCCAGAGACCACTAGATTTTCTACTCCACTTTCAAGAACCACGGAACTGTTGCACCCATCAACAATAGTGCTACCTTGCAACTTGTATAGAGTTCCAATCCAAACTCCCCAAACCATCTTGCAGGTATCCTTCTCGAACACTGTTTTTACACCTGCATCATCCAGCTTGCCAACAGAAATTAGATTTCTGGCTAATGCATGAATATGCAAAACCCCCGGAACTATTCTAACCCTTCCACCTTCTAGCTTCAACTTTACTTTTCCATGACCAATGATTCTAGCCTTCCGGTCATCCCCCAAGAAGACATCACCACCATCATATTTCTCATACTCACAGAACCATTCTCTATGGGGAGTGAAGTGAAAGTATGCACCTGAGTCAATCAACCATGCCTCGTGATCTACATGTGTACTTCAAGAAGCCAAGTACACCTCCCCACCTTCATATGTGGTGGTTTTCGCCTCTGAAGAGGGAGCCTCATCAGATCCCTTTCCTTTTTCAGGAGCTTTAGATTTATAGTCCTTTCTGAAGTGGCCTTCCTTTTTGCATTTCTAGCACACCACCTTTACAGGTTTTCCTAGAGATTTAAATCTCCCTCTAGATTTAGATCTCCCACTCGATGACTTATTTTTGTTTCTGTTTTGGGACCGTCCTCATACAGACAAGGCATCACCATTTTGGCTCTCCATATTTTTCCGTCTCATCTGCTTCATTAGCAGGGCTGAGACTATTTCATCAAACTGTAAGGTAGTTACATTGCTACCTATTGTAATAACCAAACTATCCCATGAATCTAGTAGAGAACAAAACAAACTGATGCACTTTTCTTCATCTGAAATTTTAATATCAACGGATGCTAACTGAATTACCATATTATTAAATGCATTCACATGCTCTGTCACTGAGTCTCCATCTTTCATCCTCAGGTTATATAGCTTTTTTCATAGGAACAATTTATTCACTAGAGACTAACATTGGTACAAAGTCCCTAACTTGTCTGACAAAGTCTTTGTTGTAGCTTCCCCTGATACATTCAACAATACTGAATCTGAGACACACAATCATATTGTGCTCTTTTCCTTCCAATCCAACTTCTTCCATTCTTCATTGGACACTCCCGTTGGTTTTGTACCTAGATCTACACTGATCCACTGATCTTTATCCACCAACAGATTCTCCATCTTGAGTTTCCACAACTCAAAACTGTCACCATTAAATTTCTCTATCTCTATCTTTCCACTGATCGCCATCTTCTTTCACCACCAGAGTCGATCTCGAAGATCTCCCACTGAACAGGGTCTACCATAGGCCTGAGCGAAACCCCTTAGCAATAAAGGTGTCCCCTTGAAGCCAAATTTGCTCCGATACAAAATCTAGGTTTTAACCCCATACAGAAATTACCTGCATATGAATTCTAAAACCCATAAAATAAACAATGCAAGAGAATAACACATAAAACACATGTACAGAGAGATTTTCCCCTGGATCCCAAAACCGGGACTACCAGCTTGATTTTTCATTATGTTCCTTTCAATGTTATAATACATATTTATGCATGCTAAAGCATCCAATACCATGGACCGAAAACCATCGCATCCAAAAACATGTGCGAAAATCATTCACAAAACCATAGGTGGGTCTGCCCATCCTAACATAGGGTCCAAAACCAAAAGTGGGGTTACAGGTACCCCTCAAACCCCTTGTGACCACTCCCCCAAACCGTCGGTTATCTATGTGGGCTAGTCGTGGAATGAATATAACACAACCTAACAATTGGATCATTTGTCAATTTTGTGAGATCTGGAAAATTCAGGCTTTCCAGAAAAGGGAGCCTGGGAGGACCTTGGGGATTCCACTCAGATCAGGTGGAGTTCTAAAAGTTCTAAAATGATTGGCCTAGATCTTGAAAGGCACCAGGCTACCCAAAGTAACTAGTAGAACCCACTGAATCAATAGATGATCCTCGTGGTCCAGCAAAATTTGGAGTTTGACCACTCCAGACGAGAAACCTCCATAACTAGCGAAGCTCCCTCCTAAAGAATTATAAGGAGCCGATAACCCCTGATAAAGATTCCAAGTGGTAGCTAAGGGAGGAATACTTCGAAATGAACTAACTGTGGAGTACGACCTATTCCCTTGTTGGTCGAAAAACAGATTCCTTGTTCCTATGCCACTAACCGCAGGGTTAGTCCAACCTTGAAAGGGATTATTGCCTTGACCTGTAGAAGAAAAAGACATGGATCCTATTGTCGGGTTGGAATGTGGTGTACAATCAGTTCCAAAAGGAAAACCCTAAAATGATGTCGATCCACTCATCATTGATGTGGAGGCATTAAACGGAGCCGACAGAATACCCTGAGAATGGGTGCCAAACGAGAAAAATCTAGAACTGGATGCATAGGCTTGGGAATTTCCACTCGTAGACAGAATGGAGGTAGACCCAACTAAGGATGTGTTAGCAGTAGACCCAAATAAGGATTCAGAGGGGATGGAGATGGTTCCTCCCCCTTGTACTGATATAGAAGTCTACATACTTGTAGCACTCGTGGTGGATGCCATGCTCCCAACAGTGGTCATGGAAGGGATGTGCATGTAATAACCTGGACTTGACAGTCTATGCGTCAAAGTCTCAACATATAATAATACGTCTGGATGATCACAAGGTAGAGGAGAATTTGGAGCCGCTAATTACTCTGAGAGTTCTTCTACCTCAACGTTATCTTCTGATTGGAAGAGAACTAGAGAAAGAACTAAGGTGTTCCTCTCTAACTCTGTGGAAGTACCAGGACGATGCGTCGACTACCATGGGGTGAAAACCACCAACAGTATTGCCCCTACTCCTTCTAGGAGAAGGCTCTGAACTTGGCGGGGAAAGGCCATGAAGCTTGCAAGACCATCTAAGCGATCAGTCAACCACTTTGAATATTTTATTAAGATATAATTAAAGACTCAAGAAAAATGAAAGCTAGGCCAACTAGGAGCACAAAGCACACACTAAAAATGTCCCTAAAATATATCAGCTAGTCAGACAACTTTCAAGTATTTCTACTCTGGGTGATGAGGACAGGATGCCAAAATACAGGAAGGTGAAGTAGGGGCCTTCTAAAGATAGTTTGGAATAATGACGGCCTAGTCCTACCAACGAAGGTATCAGAGGAAGTTACGTTGACCTCCAAACAATATCCTGCGCCAGTGCAAGAACCCGAGCCTAGCAAGGGTGCCCTCTAGAAGTATTGCTGAGAGTGATACAACATCGAACTCAGGTGCCACGGGATTCCCCTCCGTAGCCACCTATGTAGATACCTAGGATAAGCAACTAAGGTTACCAACTCGTGTCTGAAGCCAGGAAGAATAGTCTTGAGGTAAGATCCGACAAGTAGGAGAGGGGTTATCTCTCTTCCTTATCTTCAAAAACCCTCGTGCTTAGCTCCCAAATCTCGAGCTTTTTTGGTCTCCCTAACACTATTGGATTTGCACTTTTTATTCAGACTTCTATGTTTGATAGGTTAAAGTGCCCTTGGATATTTTTCTCTCCACTCGCCTACACCAAGGCCCTAAATGTCCTAAAACTTGTTGGTGTGTCTAAATTGACAATATAAAAAAAGTTCTAGTATATTTTATTTAGTAGTTATTTTTAAATGCGTTGTTCTTAATTCAAAGGGATAAACGGAAGTGAAACTTGTGGTGTTTGCTGACACAAAAGAAATTAATAAAAACCAAACTATATGCAAATGCACTTGTTTCATTCTTCGACGAAAATAAATTTTTACCAGGTTCTAAGGAACTTCTAATAAAGCAATGAATTTCTCTTTTCTTTTCTTTCAAGAAGCTTCACACTCACAAAAACTAACAAAAACTATTGGATGCCCTAAAAAATGCACAAGCTACCCTAATGCAATGAGTATATGCCGATGTAAAAAACATAAGATTACTCTAAAAAAAAGAATGAAAGAAAGACCAAGAAAGAAAACTTTCAAAATCGTCACTCAACAACTTTCAAAAAACAAGAAAAGAAAATGGCCACAAGATGCAATTTTGACACAAAGCAATAAGATCACAAAGACAAAGTTTGTCACAAAGATTGAAGCCAATCTTTCCGCCCTAGAAAACCAGAACAACCAAGATTCTTAGAAAGAAATCTCGTGTGCTCAAAGACAAATGATAACACTTGCAACAAAACAAAAGAAAAACTTTCCACAACAGGAGAGTATTCACAACTGTGAACTTGTTGCAAAACAAAAGACTGAAAACAAAAACTGACTGCTCATGGAATACTCAGACTAGCAAAAAAATCTTCTGAGACAGAAAGACTTGAAAAAAATCTTGGAGGGTATACGCTACTATGTCAATACATAGTGCCATGTATATTCAGCCCAAAGAAAACTTCGTATATGCGGGTTAATATGGGGAAGCTTGCATACATATGCCTCTGTAACCTGACAAAACTGAGTATATAATAGTTCAAAAGAAAGACCAAAAAAGAGGTAAGAAGAAACTCCTCGGACTTAATGTCTAAGTTCCTACAGGAACATACAAATCAATTATAGCAAGAAAAAAATGGTTGAGCCCTGGTCAGCTTAAATTAACCCAAACTAGGAACAACAATATTGTTGTCCCCAGCGAAGTCCCCACTTATGTTGCGGGACTAAGTCCCATACGGCTTTGGGTCAACACCATAGCAGAGTGAGGGGTTATCTACAGTAAAAGACAAGCATTCCATGCAGACATGATACTTAAATAAGCAAACTAAGAAAAGAGAGGTTCACCTGGAGGTCCTTCATTTGGGTAGATCTAGCCAGGCTCCAAACTGTCTTGGAGTTCCTCTCGATTCTTGAACCTGCAAAATAGCCAATTCAAAGAAGCATAACAATATATGGACAAAGTATCATATAAAAATCAACTTCATAACTTATCTAAATATCTTTAGTTATACATTGAAACAATTATTCATATGTAAACCATAACAATAACGTCATATGCATAAAGAGGATTGATTTCGGGAACAAGACAAATGTTTCTTTATTGCAGATAACTAAAAAAAAACAAGAAATGGTATCACCTGAATTCTCCTCTTTCTGGCTCCATGCAGAACTGTCCTCTGGGTTCCTCCAATCCCAAGTCTTCAAAAGGCTCCTTCCATGAGTCACACAAGGATACCTCAACTAGTGAAATGACATCAAAACTCATGGAAACGAGGGTTTCCTACGATGGGGGAAGTCATGGAAGCACAGGGATCTTCCGACTTGATCAGGGATAGTCTCAACAGAGTAATACTCTATCTTCTATCCTCCTTAATGCCTTCCCATTGAAGCCTTTTTATACTTATCCCAAAGTAGTTTTTTAGTTGGGAATTCATCGGGAACGGTTGGGCCCATGGGCACTAATAGGTAATCAACAGGTAAAACCTATGATCTTCGCTTGAAGTTAAGGAGATTTAAGTTTTTAAAGTGGTTTAAGACATATATGCGGGTTGGGTATATACTAAACTGTGTAGACACTTGTTTATCTCAGGGAAATGTCGCGTACAGGGAATAAAACACTGTTTTTTATGTATTTGGACCAAGTCTGGAAGGAGGGGTTGCCCTAGGCCATGAATGTAGCATCAGAAATGTCAAGGGTGAGATTTGGAGCTATAACACCCTAAATAATTCAAGAAACCCTAGAGTTTAGAGAATACAAGACTTTATTAATACATAACTCTAGAAATTTCAGTACACGAACTCCTTGCCTAAAGGTCCTAGTAAGTATGAGTGGAAATTGGAGAGACCACAAACATTATTGAGAAAAAATTATAAGATTAGAGAACCATTGTTAACCTTAGTCTATTGGAAGGTAAGATAGTATACCCAAATAGAAAACTAACGAAAAAAGGTTCTGCAAATGAAGAGAAGGAAGGTCGACCTACAAGTGTTGCAACAAAATGCTCATGATGCACCTCGTTGGTGAATGATTGCTCGAACTCAAGGAAAATCAGGTAGTTTTCCTCATCTCCTTATAATAAGGTATATTCATAGGATTGAAACCCTACCCAATCGACAGTGTGTCTCCTACCAAGTGTGATCTGTAGCATTTTCGAGAAAGTTCGCTTTATCAAATGAGTCATTGGACAGTTGATTCCCTCTCAACACACCAGGGGACTTGATGAGTTGTGTACTAATCACTCCAGTAATATCAAAGAAAATATCAATGAATTTGCTACATAAAGGGTATACGGGTCAACGGGTGTGATGTTTTGAACCTTAGTTCTCAAACACTGATATATATGTGTCCTAATATTTATAAGTTTGCTTACTAAAAGTTATTAAGCTTTCTTATGCCGTTTAATAAGATTTTTCTAATATGACTCAATTCTTTGAAGGGTATCTTTCATTATAATATTCCTTGTAAGGATTTAAGTAATTTATTTTTTTTAATGTATATGGTTAATGAGTGTTACATCATCCTTGCTTGGTAAAAATGTTTTATCGATGTGACAAATTTTTAAAACCCATAAATTACATAAAAACTATATATATATATATATATATATATATATATATATATATATATATATATATATATATATATATATATATATATATATATATATATATATATATATATATATAGATATATATAATTTTCGTATAATTCAAACAAATTTATATTATTATTACACATCATCAAACACAAAATAAAGAAATAAATAAATTGAAATAATACTAATTATTAAATTCTATAATTAATCAATTAAAACAATACCTTAAAACTAAGATAAAATGAGTGGATAAGCACAATATTATAATTAAATGCATTTTTCATTTTCAATCTTCTTAGTATTAAAAATATTAAATATTCAAATAATTATAATAAGAAACCATTTATCCCTATGTACACCAAAATATTCTTTGTGATTGCAACTCATAATACAAACCAAAAGAATCTAAACTAAGAATCTAAACTATTTCTGTTACAGGTTATTATAATAGTGTAGGAAAAATCAATGATACAATTTATAGTTTATTTTGTTGAGTAAGTTGGGTACCTTTCATATATACATGTTAACTTTGTGAACCTTATATTATAGATATTGTTTAAAAAGTTATTTTAAGATAGTTTTCATTATTTTTGGAATATCTCAAAGCTCATTTAAATTTAAAAAAATGTCCATCGTTATTTTAAAAAATATATATATTTTTTATGAGTCAATATTATATTAATGTTGGAAAAAGGAGTATATGGAGTTGATCAAAAAATAGGTGGTCTCACCCCGACCAGGTTTGTTGACCAAAAATTTCACCAGATGACAAAAATCCAAAAAAGTAGTTAAGGACATAGTCCATAAACAATTAGGCGAGAAGCACCAAAACACAGCTAAAACATAACAAATACCAGAAATCATATTAGTCGTATGACATAATGGAGGTAGGGTTGTTCTATGCCATTCCAAGAGGTGGAGGAGGGTAGAAGTGACACTGAACATGTCCTTCTTACTGCACCATCCATGTGTCTAGGTTTTCTACTTTCTCTGTGAGTTGGTTTTGCCCCTCCCAGACCACAACTAATATTTCTCGAACTTGACTTTGAAAGTAATGCAACCTCTTTAAAAAGGCCATCTACACTACATGCTCCACATGCCGAACATGTTCTACAACATCCATATTTTCAATCAAACTGGTAATGAGAGCACGATAGTTCTCCAGGCAGCAGTACTAGAGACCCTACCCCTCTTGAGCCTCGGGTGTTGCTAGCCCACGATTCGCCCTACCACCATAGGTGTCATCGCCCCTGCGAGTGTTCCCATGACCGTGCGACCCTTCACCTCTGCTTACCCCCTACTTTCCACCTCTTTGGCCTCCTCTTGCACCTACATCGACTTTCTGCATACGCCAAGTCGTTTTGCCACCCTGACTTAGCGTCACTATGAATAGAACTTGGTTTGTGACCCCTTCAGAAGGAAGGATAGCACAGAAGAAAGAGTAGCCCCTTCGTGCCAATAGTTTCGTAGCTTCCCACAGTGGAGACACACCTTGAACAGTAACCAAACACCAAACTTTCCACTTCAAAGAACACTCCCAACAGACAGAAGACACAAACAACACCACCTAGAATAACAGGAATTCACCAAGATGGCTCTGTCTACCCACGAAGGACCACCCCTACTAGATAATCCTGGCACCTCCACCTTCTAGAATGCCATGAATGATGGAGTGCCAGCAAGGGATAGGGGAGTTGTTTTTGTCCCGAGATGGGTGCAAAATCAACCACCACCTACAAAAATCGATAGCTAGAAACCATAAGTGAACCCACTAGGCCCTGTCACACTAGAAATCACTATTAGAGTAAGGGGTACCTGGTCTTCTTCCTCTGACTGTAAGGTTTCCTTACCGACAAGCACCACCATCCTGCAAGAAAGAGGCAGAATAGGTTACCTCCAGACCATGAGTAGTTTTTCTTGTTCATCGAGTCTTTCCTTCTACCACCAATAACTAGGATTCCCAGCTACAAGGACAAAACAAGCCAACTACTCGTGCATGTTTCCACAATGAGCAACCACACCCTGTTTCCAAAAACCCTCAACCTCCTACGCTTTCTCGTCCTTCCCAACAGCCACCACAACTCCCAACACCATATCCGAAAGCAGAGGCGAATGTCTGGTGCATTCACCACACATTTCCTTAATACTACACCACCTCCACACACAGATCTTGAATAATTTCTCAGATGAACGACTGACATTCAGATGGTACCTCTCTGAGTGCATGTGAAGATGTGAAGGGACTGGGGCCCATCCCTCCCATCATATCCACTTGTTTTCACACATGGGAGGAAACCTCCACGTGTTTCCCTAATCTGACCCACATAGGGTATTTAAAAAGATATATATTTTTTTAAATAAAGATATTTATGTTAATAAGTAGTTTTATTTTGAAAGTTAAATATTAAAGTATTAATTTAACCATTAATCTTATTGAGTGGATGGTATTATTTAACTTGCATATCAATATTATTAAAGGTTGAAATTTATAGCAAAAGTAGTTAATTTCTTTCTACCCTTTTAGAAATTGAATAATTAAAAAAATTGATATGAAGAACTTGCATACGAAATGATCTATGGTTATTGGGTCATGTGGTATTGTAACAAATCCTATTTATAGATTAAGAATCTCCATAAATAAATGAGGTAAATCTTGATGGCTAAGAATTTTGCTACATTTAACTTATATATTGATTTTTTTATAATTAATAATCATAATAATTTGAATGAAGTTATAATTTAATTATGTTTTTTTTTTGTTTTTTATATTCCTAGTGCATGAGAGATCATGAAATAAGGTTTTGATCTCTATTACACCTTAGAAAACATGGCTCTAATAATAGATTTTCATATTTACCAGTATTAATTTAGCATCGCCTGATGATCTCAATCACCTCAGATCGATCTCAATCAATCACGCCTAAAATCGACGTGCGATTAGTTTTCATCATCTTTGGAGGACCTCAAAGCCTACCTAATTTAAAAAGGAAATGTATATCATCATCTTTAGAGAATTCCAATTAGAATGCCAAATATGTGAAATCAAATTAGGTATAATGTTTAATATCCGTTTTATTTTTTAATTTTTTTAGAAAGAAGTATTGAAATAGTGGCAATTATTATGATTTAGATATCATATTAATACTAGCATTTGCACCATATGTTGCAAAGAACACGCCGTAAGGCAATAGAAAAGGAACTAGTAGCTTGAAGTGTCTTGTAAAATCAATGCAATCTCTACACATCATTACAATGTTTCAAAATTATATATTTACAATGTTCAAGATCATTCAATCAACATTTATTACCATGACAAATAACAATATAAAGACCTGGGAAATAGGCTTGTGATCACTGTATGAGTGTATGAGGACACAAATGAGAATGATGAAGGTACTTTCTTTGGAAACAACTTATGAATGGTGCTAGATAATATTTACAATAAACATATGATAGATATTGTATAAAAATCAATTTTGGAAACAAGTTACAATTCTAATCAAAATCAATGTATCTATCTATCTATGTTTTTTTATATAAAGATTAAAGTCATGATAAGTCAAGTTGATTGTTAGGCATGGATATCTTGTTCTTGCATAAAATTTTGTATAAAATACCATAGATGTTGTAAGCCATTGTTGAGGGAAGGGACAGATGGAAAGAGGCACAAAAAATCTGATGGCTTCTTCAATGTTCCAAGCATTCTTGCAGCAAGCTGCATTGTGATGATCTCCATTATCCAATGATGTGCATGTGATTAGTGACCATATTGACTACTATGATAGAAGTAAGAATGCTCTAGACAAATATCCCACCAAAACTAAGTACAAGGTCAGCCCATCATAAAGAACTATATACATAATAACATATATTAAACAAGAGGGCATGGGTCCAAGCATCACACCATACATAAATAGGGAGCAAATTACAAAAGTAAATTCAAGCAGCCTGAAAATTTTCACCACAGATCGTGGTCCTTGGCCTTCTCTAGAATGTACGAGCTTGAAAGGTCTTATTCGTCTCTAATACATAACCAAAAGCAACCCTGGAAATGTCAAACTTGGGTATGAGGTGCAGATTATCATATGCTTTTCTCTTTTGTGGATCAGGCAGAGTATCATAAGCCTGATTTATCTCAGAAAAGGCTGATAATTAAGTAAGCTTGTCCTCCAATGTGAACTCGAGGGATGAAACTGTTCTCTCTAGCTCATCTTGACAACGTTTCAGCGTATCCACACCAGTATCTGAATTTCTCAATGTTTATTTCAGTGAGCTAAGGTGGTCCTCCAAATTTGTTTTTTCTTGACCAACTCTCTGCAAAGAAGCTTCTAGACCATTCCTCTCTCTTTTATAGCCATGTAAAGTTATTTCACAACTCTCAAGTTCAGTGTTACAATGACACTATCCAGATCTAATAAAAATCAACCAGTAGTTTAAAAAAATTATGATCGTGAAGGAGGCATTACCAGTGTCATGGGTGTATTTCAAATTTCAAAATCAACTAATGGATACTTTACCAATGTCTATAAATGAATGTCCGCAGATTAATTGAAGCAACCCGTAGACTACGATATCAAATTGTGTTGAAATTAGAGAAATAATTGGAAATAACAAAAAAATCATATAATATTGTTCTAGTTTACATTCCTTATTCAAGACCTTTGTAAGGACACGGCCTAAAGGAAAGAGTAAAGGTATTGGCACTTATAAGTTGGACTCCATAAAGAATTGTTGTAAATATGTTAGTATGACTTCACCACCATGGCAAAAGTTGAATCTTTCAAAACATAGCTTATTGTTCAGCTTACATGTTTGAAAATTACATGAACCTGTAGAATCAAAGTCTAATAACATCAATTAGACAACCATATGCAGCTGAACAAGAATTTGGATTCTCTTAGAATGGCCCAAATTATGCAGTTTGCAGAGCTGATAATGTTCCCCGAATACATTCTGCAAGAAGAGAGGTCTTTCGATTCAAATAGAGGTATCTCCAACAAACATTCTGTAAAATATACAAGAATATTTCAGGGATAATAACCAGAGATAAACCAACTTTAATAACAAGACCATCATTTTTTCCCAAGATTCTATTGTTTTCTTTGTAAGTAATGCCAGCCAACTTTTATTCCCTTCACCTCTGAAAGTAAATTTAACTGTGAATTATTCAATCAAAGCTATGTTAGTCTAGACTTTTTCTGAAAGTGTGCTTCATTATTCACCATTCAACAACAAATGATGAAAATTTATTGCAACAACAATACATATTTACGAATCAAGAGGGATCAAGGAAATATTGTTTGAGATTTTCCTGAAATATTACCCTTCCAAACAATATCTAAATCTAATCACTTAGAAAAGACGTCACTCCTCTCTTGTATCTTATTCTAATGCCTTCTATCAAGGCCTTCAAATGTATGAGCTTACTCGTGACCATTAAAGCCAAGATGCATTTGTGTCCTTACCTCAGACCTCCAAAGTTTATCATGTATGCTTCTAGGAATAATGTGAAAATGTGTCTCAAACGATCATGTCGCATTTTTCAGATACACATGACAAAAATATTATTCTTCCAATGAATAATAATTAATGCAAAAACAATTGTTGTAGAAATACAAGATCTTAAAATGCCTTACATGGAATATCACTTGTCCAGCAACAGCATCGTTGTTAACTCATAAATTGAATGAATATGTCATGTGAACTTTAGTAAGCTCGTAGATGATGTACACATATCTTTACAATCATCTTCTTTATGCATATTGTGTGTTCAATGGGAAATTTTATTTAATATCTAATATGTGCAATATTGTAAATCTCCTTTCACTTTCTTGTAATTAAAAAAGGTTGTGTAAAAAAAACACAAATACACTGCATCTCTTTGAAAATGTATACAACAAAGATTTACTCTTTTTATTTAAAATCTATGTAAGAAGCATCAAAAATCAAAGCACCCAGGCGTCATGTTCATTACATGCAATAACTCTGAAGTTTATGTTGCCCCTGGCTGCTTGTTTCCCTTTAGCTAAACCATTATAAACTTATGATCATACTTCCAGGAGTTATCTACGGGGGACTTCATGGCCTCAAGGATCTTGGCAGCTTGTTTAGCTCTTTTTTGATTGAAAAAAGCATACCCCCCATTGCAATAGGGAAGATTGAAAGACGCCACTCTCTTACATCTTATTATAATGCCTTCTATCAAGGTCTTCAAATGTATGAGGCTTGAGCTTACTCGTGACCATTAAAGCCAAGATGCATATGTGTACTTACCTCAGACTTCCAAAGTTTATCATGCATGCTTCTGGGAATAATGTGAAAATGTGTCTAGAATGATCAGGTCGCACTTTTTCAGATATACATGACAAAAATATTAGTCTTCCAATGAATAATAATTAATGCAAAAACAGTTACTGTAGAAATACAAGATCTTAAAATGCCTTACATTGAATATCACTTGTCTAGCAACAACACTGTTGTTAACTAATAAATTGAGTGAATCTGTCATGTGAACTTCGATAAGCTCGCAGATGATGCACGCATATCTTTACAATCATCTTCTTTATGCATATTGTGTGTTCAATAAGAAAATTTATTTAATATCTAATAAGTGCAATATTGTAAATCTCCTTTCACTTTCTTGTAATTAAAAAAGTTGTGTACAAAAAAACACAAATACACTGCACCTATTTGAAAATGTATACCACAGAGATTTACTCTTTTTATTTAAAGTCTATGTAAGAAGCATAAAAAATAAAAGCACCCAGGTGTCCTGTTCATTATATGGAATAACTCTGAAGTTGATGTTGCCCCTGGCTGCTTGTTTCCCTTTAGTTAAACCACTATAAACTTACGATCATACCTCCAGGGGTTATCTAGGGAGAATTTCATGGCCTCAAGCATCTTGGCAGCTTGTTTAGCTCTTTTTTTACTGAAAAAAGCATACCCCCATTGCAATAGGGTATATTAAAAGACATCACTCCTCTCTTATATCTTATTTTAATGCCTTCTATCAAGGTCTTCAAATGTATGAGCTTACTCATGACCATTAAAGCCAAGATGAATTTGTGTACTTACCTCAAACCTCCAAAGTTTTTCATACATGCTTCTGGGAATAATGTGAAAATGTGTCTGGAATGATCATGTCGCATTTTTCAGATACACATGACAAAAATATTAGTCTTCCAATGAATTAATAATTAATGTAGAAACAGTTACTGTAGAAATACAAGATCTTAAAATGCCTTACATGGAATATCACTTTTCCAGCAGCAACATCGTTGTTAACTAATAAATTGAATGAATATGTCATGTGAACTTCAGTAATCTCACAGATGATGCACGCATATCTTTACAATCATCTTATTTATGCATTTTGTGCATTCAATGAGAAAATTCCCGGACCTCTGGAATTCTCAAACCCTCCAACCTCGCATCTCCATTGGTAGGAGAAGACAAGTTGCATGTAGAGTCCTCGAACACGTCCTGCACGTGAGCATTCAAAACCCCCAAATTCTGGACTTGATAGACAACATCATTATTCTTTGTATCTGCATCCCATACCGACCCAAGAGAGCCTGAATTCTCATATGCAGCTGAAATTTCTGATGGAAGTAGAGAACCCATTTGGCAAGATGCATGCATGAAGTACTGAATGTGCTAATAATTAATGCAAAAATAGTTATTGTAGAAATACAATATCTTTAAAATCATCTTCTTTATGCATATTGTGCGTTCAATGAGAAAATTTCTGGACCTCTGAAATTCTTAAGTTGTTCCAGGCATCCAAACCCTCAAACCTCGCATCTCCATTGGTAGGAGAAGACAAGCTGCATGCAGAGTCCTTGAACACGTCCTGCACGTGAGCATTCAAAACCCCCAAATTCTGGACTTGATAGACAACATCATTATTCTTTGTATCTGCATGCCATACCGACCGAAGAGAGCCTGAATTATCATATGGAGTTGAAATTTCTAATGGAAGTAGAGAACCCATTTGGCAAGATGCATGCATGAAGTACTGAATGCGCTAACAATTAATGCAAATACAGTTACTGTAGAAATACAAGATATTAAAATGCCTTACATGGAATATCACTTGTCCAGCAGCAGCACCGTTGTTAACTAATAAATTGAATGAATCTATCATGTGAACTTCAGTAAGCTCACAGATGATGCACGCATATCTTTACAATCATATTCTTTATGCATATTGTGTGTTCAATGAGAAAATTTATTTAATATCTAATAAGTGAAATATTGTAAATCTCCTTTCACTTTCATGTAATTAAAAAAGTTGTGTAAAAAAACACAAATACACTGCATCTATTTGAATACAACATATATTTACACTCTTTATTTAAAATCTATGTAAGAAGCATCAAAAATCAAAGCACCCAGGTGTCAAGTTCATTACATGCAATAACTATGAAGTTATGCTACCCCTGGCTACTTGTTTCCCTTTAACTAAGCCATTATATACTTACGATCATACTTCCAGGCGTTATCTAGGGGGAACTTCATGGCCTCAAGCATCTTGGCATCTTGTTTAACTCTTTTTTTATTGAAACAAGTATACCCCCATTGCAATAGGGTAGATTAAAAGACGTCACTACTCTCTTATATCTTATTCTAATGCCTTCTATTGAGGTCTTCAAATGTATGAGCTTACTCGTGACCATTAAAGACAAGATGCATTTGTGTACTTACCTCAGATCTCCAAAGTTTATCATGCATGTTTCTAGGAAGACCTCCAAAGTTTATCATGCATGCTTCTGGGAATAATGTGAAAATGTCTCTGGAATGATCATGTCGCATTTTTCAGATACACATGACAAAAATATTAGTCTTCCAATGAATAATAATTAATGCAAAAGCAATTACTGTAGAAATACAAGATCTTAAAATGCCTTACATGGAATATCACTTGTCCAGCAGCAAAACCATTGTTAACTAATAAATTGAATGAATCTGTCATGTGAACTTCAGTAAGCTCACAGATGATGCACGCATATCTTTATAATCATCTTCTTTATGCGTATTGTGCGTTCAATGAGAAAATTTTCGGACCTCTAGAATTTTTAAGTTGTTCCAGGCATCCAAACCCTCCAACCTCGCATCTCCATTGGTAGGAGAAGACAAGCTGCATGCAGAGTCCTCGAACACGTCCTGCACGTGAGCATTCAAAACCCCCAAATTCTGGACTTGACAGACAACATCATTATCCTTTGTATCTGCATCCCATACTGACCCAAAAGAGCCTGGATTCTCATATGCAGCTGAAATTTCTGATGGAAATAGAGCACCCATTTGGCAAGATGCATGCATGAAGTACTAAATGCGCTAATAATTAATGCAAAATCAGTTACTGTAGAAATACAAGATCTTTACAATCATCTTCTTTATGCATGTTTTGTGTTCAATGAGAAAATTTTCGGACCTCTGGAATTCTTAAGTTGTTCTAGGCATCCAAACCCTCCAACCTCGCATCTCCACTGGTAGGAGAAGACAAGCTGCATGTAGAGTCCTCGAACACGTCCTACACATGAGCATTCAAAACCCCCAAATTCTGGACTTGATAGACAACATCATTATTCTTTGTATTTGCATCCCATACCGACCCAAGAGAGCCTGAATTCTCATATACAACTGAAATTTCTAATGGAATTAGAGCACCCATTTGGCAAGATGCATACATGAAGTACTGAATGTGCTAATAATTAATGCAAAAACATTTAATGTAGAAATACAAGATCTTAAAATGCCTTACATGGAATATCACTTGTCCAGCGGCAGCACCATTGTTAACTAATAAATTGAATGAATCTGTCATGTGAACTTCAGTAAGCTCGTTTATGCATATTGTGTGTTCAATGAGAAAATTTATTTAATATCTAATAAGTGCAATATTGTAAATCTCCTTTCACTTTCATGTAATTAAAAAAGTTGTGTAAAAAAAACACAAATACACTGCATCTCTTTGAAAATGTATACAACAGAGATTTACTCTTTTTATTTAAAATCTATGTAAAAAGCATAAAAAATCAAAGCACCTAGGTGTCTTGTTCATTATATGTAATAACTCTGAAGTTGATGCTGCCCCTGGCTGCTCGTTTCCCTTTAACTAAGCCAATATATACTTACGATCATACTTCCAGGGGTTATCGAGGGGGAACTTCATGGCCTCAAGCATCTTGGCATCTTGTTTAACTCTTTTTTGATTGAAACAAGTATACCCCCATTGCAATAGGGTAGATTAAAAGACGTCACTCCTCTCTTATATCTTATTCTAATGCCTTTTATCGAGGTCTTTAAATGTATGAGCTTACTCGTGAGCATTAAAGACAAGATGCATTTGTGTATTTACCTCAGACCTCCAAAGTTTATCATGCATGCTTCTGGACTAATGTGAAAATGTGTCTGGAATGATCATGTCGCATTTTTCAGATACGCATGACAAAAATATTAGTCTTCCAATGAACAATAATTAATGCAAAAACAGTTACTGTAGAAATACAAGATCTTAAAATGCCTTACATGGAATATCACTTGTCCAGCAGCAGCACCGTTGTTAACTAATAAATTGAATGAATCTGTCATGTGAACTTTAGTAAGCTCACAGATGATGCACACATATCTTTACAATCATCCTTCTTTATGCATATTGTGCGTTCAGTGAGAAAATTTCTGGACCTCTGGAATTCTTAAGTTGTTCCAGGCATCCAAACTCTCCAACCTTGCATTTCCATTGGTAGGATAAGACAAGCTGCATGCAAAGTCCTCGAACACGTCCTGCACGTAAGCAATAAAAACCCCCAAATTATGGACTTGATAGACAACATCATTATTCTTCGTATCTGCATCCTTTACTGACCCAAGAGAGCTTGAATTCTCATATGCAGCTGAAATTTCTGATGGAAGTAGAGCACCCATTTGGAAAAATGCATGCATGAAGTACTGAGTGCGCTCGGGAATATTTGAGGCCTGATCATGGGAGGTTACAAGAATTATGGAGTTTGATGTGCGGGAGATCTGGGAAGGACATTCAGTCCTACAGCCCACGTTCAAGCCAGTTTTAAGTAGGTTAGGCTAGCTAGGGAAGGAGATTAGGTTAGTTAGGCATTGAATGTTTCTATTTGTAATTGAACTTATAACTCACAGGTCCCAAGATTGAAACCTTGCTCTGATACATTCAGATTTGCGCAAAACAGTTTTACATCAACCTGGTAACTTGCTTCTCGTTACCTCTAAAAAAACGGAAGGAACTTAAAATACGATTTTGGAAAACCAGAGATTGATAGATGTGTGTTTGAAAACACCCTAACCGGTTTACCACGATGAAAGGAAACCTTCTTCATGATTCTCGAATAGAAACCTTCTTCACGATTCTCGAACAAATTCTCTTTACTCTTTGTCTTGAACCGATTCTTGCTTTACATGGATTTTTTCAGAATATTGTGAAATGGTCATTATTGTAGTCCCAATAAAATCCCACACAAATGAGTTGCAGTTCTCGCTCCCACAAAAGTGCGTTAGTTGCAGGGCCACGTCGAAGGGTATTCACAACCTGGTCTTGCAGCTCTTTGGCCCTTTTGCAAATGCGTTACCCTCTGGATTTCTTGGGTATTTTGATCTTTTGTAGTTGGGTTAGCCCTACGGCTCTCCATGACTTGCTCTTGCAACTTTTAAACTTTTAGTGCTTTGCATTGCCTTTATGGGTTTTGGCTATATGTTTCACATCTCTTTGCGACCTACTGTAAATCCAATAATTTCCATGCCAGAATCTTGAATTTTCAACTTTGGCTTCATCTTCTGTGAGTCCACGGAATTTGTGTGCTTGTAAAATTCGACCTGGAAGATATGTATAGCGAGGGCAAGTGCAAGGTCTCCACACGGAGAAGCACCTAGAAGTGGAAGCAGCGTAGCGTCACCTGGAAGTGGAAGCAGCGCAGCGTCCAGCGAGGGCAAGCATCGATCTGCTGGGTTGCATCGTATACCCGCGGGGTCGCATTGTATACCAGTCTGATCAATTGGATGGGTAAGATCATTTTCATCGTCTAACATTTAAATCAAAGGCTCAGACATGTACACGTAACCCAAAAGCAAAGTTGATTTCAAATAGAAACGCCTTACGGCGTAAAAATATTTTTTCCGACCATAACTCGTATTTCTAGGTCGTTCTTGGAGTTATGTGCATCTATGAACATATTGTTTATAACCATTAAAATCAATCATATAGATCTTTCCATCCATAATGGTGTTTGGATTCCCCATGCTTCATGTAATCTGGCTTTATTTCAAACCATGTATTTGTAATGAGAATGTACATGCCCCCATTCATACGACCTCAAATTCTGTGTGGTCCTGTTACACATAAATTCCCATCTACCACTACTACATGTTTAAGATGACTATAAATATTGCTAGCAATGGCACCTCGTGCACTTATTTCATGCCTTCATGCGTTTGTAATGGGATCATAAACTTAGAAGCAAAGGAGGGAATAACCTGTGAGATGGCACATACCAGACCCTCCAACTACATATTGTTTGTTGTCAATTACTCCTATGAGGCAACTAAAATGAGGAGTTGACATGGATGCCATCTTTGTCCACTTATTCTTCCTTGGATCATGCATCCACACATCCCTTATTGCTTCTTTACAAAATAGAGCACCGCCAATGACATAAAGCTTTCCTTGCATGACTGCTGATGCGACACCCAAAATTACTTTCCCTCTAGTCAGAGCTCGATCATAGGTTATTGGAGGAAGTGCCTACCACCTATATCTCTTTGGACATACTTGGTAAATTATAGTAACACAGTCATAACCCAAGACAAAGTGACCTGCATCTAGAGGTTGGAAACATAGTAACTACGCTCATACAAAACTCTGAGCCGCACAAGAAGAACAATCAACTACTCTCCCTCCCTCCATTCATATCTCTCTATCCACGAAAATTTGTCAAAAAAATGGCACAGGTCATAGGGAGTCCTTATTTCATAATCAACACACTTTCCATGTATTAGAGATCGTCTAGTACGCGACACACTTCGATCCACCCATTTTGTTGTCAGTACACATGGACAGAGCAACAAATATCTCAAATAGAACATCAAATTCATCCCTTCATGGGAAATATCAATCTGCAAGGAAATCATACATGTAGGATTTGGAAATCAGTTGTATACTTTACATTGGAATTCAACGAATTCTGCCCTCGATTTAAAAATCACTTCTCGCTTTTACACGCATTACAACCTTGTCATGGGTTGGAAGAAAAAATTTGCTGGCCGACAAAACATGAAACATAATTAATTCCAAATACGTTAAGACCGTTGTGGCCCCTTAATTTTACTGGTCAGTCTGAGAAACTAACTCCCTCCCTTGCCTTGTGGCTCTCATGATACCTACCTCCGAGTAAATCACAAATCATATGTGCAGGTTCATTGTATTTACATTCTAGATTTAACTTGGAAATCAAGAACCAGAGTTTGAAGTTGCAATTTAACTACCACCTTCAACCTTGCCTGGTATGTGATGCATTGTCCTCCTTTATTATAACATCCTGAATTCAATCTCATTGGAATTTATTTGAATCATTTAATCCATTATAGCCCCTTCAAGATGATTTCTCTGTCCTAGATGCAATAAAATGAATGCTTATTTGCAGCGCACACCTCTACTATGGCATCCGTTATACTTGTACAAACTATGTAAAAGTGCCAGGTGAAATAAAAAATTTAATAATTTTGAAAGACATAATGATCCAGACCATCCATTGTAACATTCCAGACTTAGGTGTAATGCATATTGCTATGTTATCGACATTGGTTCCAGACTTAGGTGTAATGCATATTGCTATGTTATCGACCTTGGTTCCAGACTTAGGTGTAATGCATATTGTTCTGTTGTCGACATTGTAACACTGCCATTACATAGGAATTATGTTAACACTGCCAAAAGATAGAAAATCTAATATTATGTTTGGAGTAAGCAGACGATACATTCAATCATACACATTTGGAACATGAATATTGAAGAACATTCCATTCTGAATTGTAACACAATCATCTCTGGCTTTGTATTAACATAACATATCGATAAATTATAGGTCTGTTTCATCTTTGTTCTACTATGATTGAAACTCTTCAGATAGGTATACATGTAACACATAACCATCGTCTGCATTGTTGGAAATATCAATTAATAAACTGAGGTTGGCACATGCATGTGCTCTCTAAATAATCCAATATTGCGGAACTATAACATAACCACCGTTGCACCCTCACTGCTTTGTTGAATGCACTGGGGCCTAAAATATGTCACAAAAACTGCTCAACATGTTGTTCCATAACATTTAAATAATGTTTGCACCTGTTGCATTGTTATCAGAATTGTATGGATTTACTGAAGTTCACCATGCTAAAGGAGAAACACTTATAGAACATGTAAAATTTAGCAAAATATTTCTTGCTTCTATTTGTCATTACTCATAACTGTAAAATGATCTCTCCAAGTGTGGAATCAGAAGTAAATTTCAGAAGAAAACAATAAGAATTGGAAGTAACTATTTTTGGGTTTGTCTACTTTGATCTATGAGCCGCGAGATCAACTTTTCTTGGTTTTATGAAAGTATCTTACATGGTCATCACAAGTCCTGTCCTCTTGTGTTTTCTCGAGATCTCTCACCAGGATAATGTAGAGAATCCTAGAGTGTTTGCTCAGAAATTGTGGCTGTCTTACACGATATTGTTGAACCTTTGGTATTGTTGCTAGAATCTTGAATTTTCAGCTTCGGCTTCATCTTTTGTGAGTCCACAGAATTTGTGTGCTTGTAAAATTCGACCTGGAAGATATGTACAACGAGGGCAAGTGCAAGGTCTCCACACCGAGAAGCACCTGGAAGTGGAAGCAGCCTAGCGTCACCTGGAAGTGGAAGCAGCGCAGCGTCCAGCGAGGGCAAGCATCCATCTGCTGGGTTGCATCGTATACCCACGGGGTCGCATTGTATACCAGTCTGATCAATTTAGAATCTAGAGTGATGAATGATGAATTTAACTTTTAAATCAATGTAGATTCTAGAATGGTGAATAATGAATGATGAATATGTATCAGAGAATTTCATTATTGAATCTCATGGTCTATGGATGAATCATGCATGTATTAGTAAGGATGATGAGTATGGATCAATGTATTTCATTACTTAATTCAATTGTGTATGTCTCATTGTATTTATGCTTTCATTATTGAATATGAATTTGAAATATATATATATATATATATATATATTAAAAAAATTATATACCTCGACGTGCCCCTGTCCCCCCTAAATTTCCCTAAAATTTAAGGGTACTCCCACACGTCCCCCTTGTGCATCTCCCCGCACCCGCGTCTCCCCGTCCCGGAGTCTTGGTGGAACATTGTTTATTTTTCTATTTATCTGGATTCAATTTTAAGAGATATGTTTGGCTTATTGTAATGCGGCTCCTTGAATAGATTCCATTCCAGTGTGGTTAGGACATCTGGGGAGTCAGCTTTAACTAAGTCATAAGTTTTTGGTATATCTAGCTTGTAGGTTGTTGGATATACTCTTACTCTTGCAATCATCCTGGCAGTCACCCTGGAACTTACCAAAAGTATTCCAACAGTTACCAATTCACCATGGTAAAAAAAAAGGAAAAGAAAAGATCACCCCATTCTATCATATCCATGGATGACCCTATGTGACCATCCTTTACTTAGATCCAATTCTACACACTCTTGATCCCAGAAAAAATCCATCTTCTTCCTTTTGTGAAATTGATAAACATATTAAAAAACTTGACAATTTTTTCTTTTCTATGACCAATTCTTTTCAGGATTCAATGTGAAATCTGGAAGTCTGACCTAGACATGCACTGATAAGATTGTCATGAATGTTGGATTGAATTCCAAGACCCAAGGAGTTAGAAAGACACAGGCTGCATCAGACAACCAAGGCCCTCCTTCCATTTCTCTACCCCTATCTTTAACTTATTCAAAATGAGCCACAAGAAACCTTTGGCTCAAAATCTCACAGAGACGTTTGTTACTCTGAGAAGAACAATGCTGAATCTACAAATCACATCCACGGAGAAAGGGTAGGTACACTTACGTAAATGAAAAGATAAAACAACTTGAGTTAATACACTCGTTGATGCACAGCGTTAATTAATTACACAAAAATACATTAACTACATGATGAAACTTGGAGAAAGATTATGGGACAAGGCATTTCAACATCTTTCCCTGCACCATATCTAAGAATGATACCAAAGAATGCACCACAGACAAGCATGTTAACATGACTCAGTGTCCAAGGCATTGCCTTCAAGTCCATTCAGGTAGGCGCAATGCCACCAGAAGTAAAGGAGGCCTAATCAGAATGATCGCTTGACAACTGAACTGAATTTTTTTATAATTTGAAACCTGTTGCTTTAAAACACTCCTCTCCAACCCCTTTGTAGACCAATATGGCATATATCAGTGTATCACATGTCAAGAACACAGTTCAAATACAAAGGTCACTAAAAGGCTAGAAAACCAAATTTTCTATAGTGACATTATGCTTGAGACACAGACCATAAATTATATATCCAAACATGAAACCCTATCATAACAAAGTTACTGATACTTTGGATGGTTAAGATCATTTTCATCGTCTAACATTTAAAATCAAAGGCTAAGACATGTACACGTAACCCAAAAGCAAAGTTGATTTCAAATGGAAACGCCTTACGGCGTAATTAAGAAAATAATCTAGCAAAAATAACCTAGCATATATGTAGGACATCACTTATATCACAAACTTATATAACCAATATATCAATGGCTCCATTGTAACCTTTCTATTCTAATCTGGAAGGGCTAACTGCCCCGTCCAGAGCATTTGTAAAAACTCTTTGGCAAACGATTATTAAACGACCTTTGGTTTTAAGCCCAAGTACAAATTTTTCAGGAATAAACCCTGAAAGATCTATTTGCATATTTCCAGTACGGGCAGTAAGAGGTTAACCTCTCAGATTATTTGCCAACAACATCAATGCTTAATAATGGAAAGAAATACTACAGCAAATGCTTGACAGTTGATCCAACAACACCCATACTATTTGCAGAAGGCAACGAGTAGCCTTCTAGGTGGGGTTGAAGGCCTTCTCGCATGCTGCACAAAGCGATTGTCCAGCACCAGAACATCACCAACTTCCCAGGTGATGTCCACACACTCTTCTTTAGTTATCTGGAGGTATGATTCAATTGCCTCATCAGGAAAGAGGGAACCATCTGCAAGCATTGGGACTATCTCTGGAAGTGCTGAAGGGTTGAACCATGCTTTCCTATTGTCTGCATCTCCATCAACAGGTTTTATAGAAACAATAGGTCCCAATTCAAAAAACATTGTGCCATCATCTGCCCAAGTTATTTTGGACACTGGAACACCTGACTTTATAAGCCTGGAGGCAACAACCTTACCACATGATCATCAATTTCAATTTATTTCAGAACAATTTGATTATTGAAAATGGTAATTGCATTTTAAATCTGAACTGTTCCTGGGTAGAAGTGATCTATAAATGTGTGAAAAAATATTACAGCCTCATCTTCACCCAAAAATATAAATTTATCTCAAGTTTAAATAGCTAAAAAAAAGTAACACAGATTTCTTTTTCTCCACTCCTTATCTATGAAAATCAAGAATTTTCCCATCTTTAAATCTGAGTTAAAAGATAAAAATGAAAATGGATAGATGCTACATGTAACTTGTCATTTTATTCTTACCTATTTTTTGCTTCCTGCTTGTTGCTGGTTTGGTAACGGGATTGCCAGCCCTTTAAAAAGGATTGAGGATCGTCTTCCTGAGGAATGCTGTAAGAATAGATCAACCCCTGCTCCATAATTTTTACAAGTTCTGGGTACCTCTGTTCCATATTGTCCAGCACCAGAACATCACCAACTTCCCAGGTGATGTCCACACACTCTTCTTTAATTATCTGGAGGTATGATTCAACTGCCTCATCAGGAAAGAGGGAACCATCTGCAAGCATTGGGACTATCTCTGGAAGTGTTGAAGGGTTGAACCATGCTTTCCTATTGTCTGCATCTCCATCAACAGGTTTTATAGAAACAATAGGTCCCAATTCAAAAAACATTGTGCCATCATCTGCCCAAGTTATTTTGGACACTGGAACACCTGACTTTATAAGCCTGGAAGCAACAACCTTACCACATGATCATCAATTTCAATTTATTTCAGAACAATTTGATTATTGAAAATGGTAATTGCATTTTAAATCTGAACTGTTCCTGGGTAGAAGTGATCTATAAATGTGTGAAAAAATATTACAGCCTCATCTTCACCCAAAAATATAAATTTATCTCAAGTTTAAATAGCTAAAAAAAAGTAACACAGATTTTTTATTTCTCCACTCCTTATCTATGAAAATCAAGAATTTTCCCATCTTTAAATCTGAGTTAAAAGATAAAAATGAAAATGGATAGATGCTACATGTAACTTGTCATTTTATTCTTACCTATTTTCTGCTTCCTGCTTGTTGCTGGTTTGGTAACGGGATTGCCAGCCCTTTAAAAAAGGATTGAGGATCGTCTTCCTGAGGAATGCTGTAAGAATAGATCAACCCCTGCTCCATAATTTTTACAAGTTCTGGGTACCTCTGTTCCATTCGTTGGGTGAGCTTATGGCTCAACAGGATTGCTGTCTGCCCTCCCTCCGGAGGTGCAATCTCACAGAAGAACAATATTTTGCTTGGAAACACAGGAAACTGCACAGCAAAAAAAATACCCAGAACATTGATGGTCAAGAAAAAAAAAACCTAATAGGAATAAGTTTGAAGAGAAAGAAAGAAGAAAAGGAAACTGTAGTCTGGAATGCTTAGAGGATCGGCTTACCATAGCCATCTGATGATGGAATTTGATGTGCTGATCCAGAGGAGCTTCGTTTGCTGTGTAAACCCTTCCTTCAACTCTGGGCCTTGAAGCTAAGCCCAGATATGGCTGTTCTTCCCATCCAAATGCTTCAACAACTGTGTTGAAATCGGATGCACTTCTCACTGGAAACCCTCTAAACATCAACGCTCCAGCGCGATTCAGTTGATTGTGAATCCATTCCCTGTTCTGTTGGATGGCGTTGACAAGGGACCCAATTGAGGGGTTTTCATCTGGAGGTAGCAGAACCATGGGGAAGAGGGTGCCATCCTCGAGAATCTTCTGTTGGGCAATGTTCCTGGAGCTTCGTTTGCTGTGTAAACCCTTCCTTCAACCCTGGTCCTTGAAGCTAAGCCCAGATATGGTTGTTCTTCCCATCCAAATGCTTCAACAACTGTGTTGAAATCGGATGCACTTCTCACTGGAAACCCTCTAAACAGCAACGCTCCAGCGTGATTCAGTTGATTGTGAATCCATTCCCTGTTATGTTGGATGGCGTTGACAAGGGACCCAATTGAGGGGTTTTCATCTGGAGGCAGCAGAACCATGGGAAAGAGGGTGCCATCCTCGAGAATCTTCTGTTGGGCAATGTTCCTGGAGCTTCGTTTGCTGTGTAAACCCTTCCTTCAACCCTGGTCCTTGAAGCTAAGCCCAGATATGGCTGTTCTTCCCATCCAAATGCTTCAACAACTGTGTTGAAATCGGATGCACTTCTCACTGGAAACCCTCTAAACAGCAACGCTCCAGCGCGATTCAGTTGATTGTGAATCCATTCCCTGTTCTGTTGGATGGCGTTGACAAGGGACCCAATTGAGGGGTTTTCATCTGGAGGCAGCAGAACCATGGGAAAGAGGGTGCCATCCTCGAGAATCTTCTGTTGGGCAATGTTCCCTGGTTTCAAAATGGCCAATTCCTTCATTGTTTTGCTCAGAAATTGTGGCTGTCTTACACGATATTGTTGAACCTTTGGTATTGTTGCTAGAATCTTGAATTTTCAGCTTCGGCTTCATCTTCTGTGAGTCCACGGAATTTGTGTGCTTGTAAAATTCGACCTGGAAGATATGTACAGCGAGGGCAAGTGCAATGCCTCCACACCGAGAAGCACCTGGAAGTGGAAGCAGCTAGCGTCCCCTGGAAGTGGAAGCAGCGCAGCGTCCAGCGAGGGAAAGAGGGAAAGCATCCATCTGCTGGGTTGCATCGTATACCCGCGGGGTCGCATTGTATACCAGTCTGATCAATTGGATGGTCAAGATCATTTTCATCGTCTAACATTTAAAATCAAAGGCTAAGACATGTACACGTAACCCAAAAGCAAAGTTGATTTCAAATGGAAACGCCTTACGGCGTAAATATGGATGGCTATAGTTATCAATTATATATTGGTTTATTATTAATTTTGGAAGAAAGCTACACCACTGGAATAATCTATGACTATGTATATGTATTTTCTCTTTTCTTAATATTTATAAGTTTTAAACCATTAGTGTTTTTAATTAAAAAACCACGGTTAAGTTTAAATAAATAATTTTAAATTAGAGTATAATTAATTTTAATTTTTTTCAAAATAAAAAATATATTTAATAGGTGTAATAAAAACTAAAAATGTTAAATAAACTAATATTAAAAAAATATTATTAAAATAATAATTTATATTTAATAGGTATAATAAAAAATAAAAATATTAAAAAAATATTATTAAAATAATAATTTCTATCAAATACATATAATAAAATTTGCAAATGATTATAATAAAAAACATTTAACTATAGTTATAACCCATAACACAATGCACAAACAAGTAATGAAGTATTCATTACTAGTACAATTCATAATACAAACTTAAATATAAAAACTATTTTTAATACATAATATTTTAACACTATGAAAAATCGGTCTTACAATTCAAAATTGATTCGGTTAAGATTTTCTCCTTTCATATAAACATAGGTGGAGTGAGTTTGTACTTTTCATATATAGACATGTTAAGTTTGTGAACCTTATATTATAGATATACAAAGTTAATGTCTCTCATATTAGTTTTCATGAGTTTTCGGATAATTTGAAAGCTTTTGTTTTTAATGTTTACTATAATTATATATATTTTAAATATTTTTTTTAATATTTAGGTTCATAAGGGCTTTTATGTTGAAATAACTTTTTTAATTTTAATTTAATTATTGATATTATAAAGAAGATAAGAAAGATTTAATATGCATAAAATATTTTAGAATATTTTTAATGGTAGTTGTGGTTGTGGATTTGAAAGAAAGATGTACGAAATCCAAGTATTTTTTGGAGGTTGGTTGCAACCTACAAAACAGCCCACAAAAAATTAGATTGGTTAGAAATAAAACATAAAGGCGCAAGCGATATCACTAAGTGAGAAAAAAAGCACGAGGCATAGAAGACAATGAAGAAGAACTCAACCAAACTAAAACTCAAGAGAATAGGAAACAAATCCTCTTTATTAGTTCTTGTACGAATATGAAATAATAGTTATATAGAGGAACTTAAGGGATCTTTGGTGAGAAATGGCTCTCGCAAAGGATGTTCTCTTCCTTTAATCTAATGCAAAACACTCTCTCTCAAAGAAGCCAAAGAACATCCTCTAATTGTGAATTCTCTCAATGCAAATGATGTTGATTTCACTAGCAACTTTGGTAGCATAACCTTGCTCCAATTTCTCCTTCTTCTTGGCTCTAATTTGTTTGATATTTATAGGCTCAAGGTCAATCAATGGCTCTCCTTGCTCCATTAATGAAATTAAGATGGGTAGGAGACGTGAGGAATCCTTTGGAGACTCCATAACTCCCATTTAGGTTTGATATGTCTTGAAAATAGGTTGTTGAGTCACGTGTTGTTAAATAAATTTGGCTCATTCAATGTGGTGTTGTCCACAGACTGCTAAGTTATCACTTTGTTAGATCCATGAAACTATCAAAGATACATCTGTGGGGATTTGTGCAAAATTTGTTTGGCGTCCTTGCATGGTTTTAATTTTTTTTTAGCCTGCAAAATCCTATGATTTTTTGTTCTTCATGATTCTTACAATGTTAATTTGTACACCTATACATATTGTTTCTTTGAGAGTAGCCTAACTTGTATAATTTTCTATGATATCAATACTCACCGATCAAACGTTGAAATTTATCTCACAAGTACTTATATATTTTGTACAATTTTAATTAAATTGATTAATTTAAAAAAATTGATATGAATGTGTCTTAGATGAAATGAATTAGGGGTTTTTGGACATTTTATATTCAACAACCATGATAAGTTAAGAATATCCATGGATAATTGGGGGTAAATGTAGATGATTAAGAATTTTGTTACAATTTTTTTTGAGATATAAATGTTTAACTCATATATTAATTCTTTTAATAATAATAACAATAATAATAACTAAAATTAAGTTATGATTCTTTTTTAATTTTGGTAGTGTGATATCTATCATGAAGGAAGTGCCTTGATGGACATTGGTCCATGCAAGACTCTAAGAATAATTTTCTTTTTGACCAATATTAGTTTAGCATTGACCAATTCAACTTATAATGTTTAACTTTTGAAAATAAATATCTACTTTTCAATATCATTTAAAAAACCAATTTTTAAACCTTTAATTGGACCATTACTTGAAGGTATTATTGCATCTTTTGCACAATCTAATGCCATGTGGATAATTATCTCAGAGATTGTATGCCATAATATATAGGTATTGTTGCAATGTTTGTATATGATTTCTACATATTTGTGTGGTAATTTTTTATTATTAAGCTTTGCGGGAGAACCATCCAATAGAAAAATCCTTGAAAAGATCTTCTACTCATCTAAATAACATATTTAGGATTATTTACTTCACACCATAATTTAGGTAAGTCTTGGGATGGAAGGAAGGGTAGGGGTGCTCTATGTCCCCAAGGAAGTTAAAGTTGCAGAGTATTCATGGGGAATATTGTCCATTACAAATAGTGAAGATGAAGCTTATACCCTCTATGCAGAGATTCAATTAGCCAAAAAAGATTAAATTCTTCCATTGTTTTTAGGAGTCTCAATCCTTCTTATTCAACATTTGTTGAAGGGCTCCACTCCAAGGGAAAAAAAAAATAGAAGCCTTATCAAAAGAATAAGGAGATGACTCAAATGGGTTTCTTCAACAGATATGTTCATGTTATAAGTGATTTCAATAAAGATGAGGTCAAATTTTCTAATGAAGGGTGTATATTAAGATTGAGAGATTTTAAAATAAATGGCCAAATTTGACCTTCTCAATCAAGGACTTCATTATCAATCAATTGCAGTAAGAGATGTAATCTTTTTTTTATGTTGTGTGAGTTTTGTAAAGTATATACCTACAAAGCCCTGCTTGTTTTGTCAAATTTAGAGTTTATGTGGAAAAATTGAAGTTTTTCTAGATAAGAAGGCTTGGGGTTTTTTTGAAGATATAGTTATGTACTTCCTGATGTATTTGTTGTCATCTATGCATAGAATTGCATATAAATTTAGAATTCAAAATTCTGATTTAAAAAGAAGAAAATACAAATATTTGAATAGTTGCATAGGAATGAGATGTAATAAATATAATTTACCATGAGGTACTTCCCATCATCCTTTACGTTTCTGCAACACTTATGTAGAAACCAATTAACTTATCCACTTGACATCTCAATTAATTAGTTCTTGTCAAGACAAGATTGTAGGATTTAATTTGTGTTTTGATCGCTATTAATTTAGCATTCAACAATGTAGGTTATGATTTTTTATGCAATTTTTCCAAGAGCATAATTTATAAATTGAGTGGGAGGGACTAAGCTTCCGCACAACACGTGTTATGAATTGACACCTATGAGTGTTTACTAGCTATTTAATTTATATTGCTGCACTTGTTAAATAGTAGGGAAAAATATGATAATTTGGATATCAAATTAATAGTGGGGAGAGTTACCAGTGACATTCATATATTGATTTATCATCATTATTCAATGAACAATATTACTTGAAATAAATTGCTAGTAATTTCTAAGAGGCTAGATGTTCTCTCAAATATATTGTCCTAGACCGTTACCTTATTTTTTCATTTATTATTATTTTTTTAACTTAAGACAAATAATTTTATATAATATTTATATTTTCTCAAAATAATGTCATAAAAAATGAGAGATAATTGTTTAGATTGAGACCAATCGCAGGTTTCCACAAGGGGAAAAATAACTAACAACTAACAAATTTCTAAATATATCAAAATTCAAATACTATCTACTACTACTTACATAACTATTTAAATCAATTGTTCTAGTATGTGGAAAATATTAAGGCAAGAGGTTGGATGAAACATCAAGTATCTGACGAGGTTACTAGGGTCAAATCTTGGGTACTTATACCTGCTGGAGGTAGAGGCTTAAGGCCACACTATAGATATCTCTCTATATGGGCCAAGCAAGTATACATGATGACAAGACAAGAGCATTGATTACATTGGACTCGTTGAATTTCTTTCAGGCCATAGATGGTATCGTTGTGGTCCTTGCACTTATCCTTTAGGACCTTGCCTAGGAGCATCTTCATTTGGGAAAATTTTAGGCGCTAATATTTGCAAGTAGGTTAATTTTCCATGGTTTTCCAAAAAATATTCTCTAAATTCAATATATATATATATATATATAGATAGATATATCTGTGTGTGTGTGTTCTTTTCTAAAATTTATTCGCCCAAAATTTTTAGTATAAAACTTTTTTACACTAAAAAATAATGAAAATTATATATAGAGTCTATAAATTTGTTTATATATTTAAATATTATTAAAAAATTGTCATCAAACATTTAGATATTCCATATTATGGACTAGTGAGATTCTCTAATGCTTTTAAAATTTAAGATAAATTTCCAACCTTAAAGTTTTCCTTCATCTTCCTTTTCGAGTGAAGGGTAATGGAATAAAAATATTTACTCTATTGTCCCTTGGTATGCCCAAGGTAAGGAACCCAGTTGACTACTTCGTCTTCAATTTTCAAATCAAAGTTTCTATGGTGGTCATTTGTAGTCAAGGCTTCATGTTGGAAAAAATCCTCTTGGATATATAAAGCGGTGGAAGAATGGAATATGGTCGCAACGTCTAGAGCGTGTGATCGACCCCCAGACTAACCCTAATGGCCTCTACCTAAAGACCCATGGGGACAACACATCCATGGTAGAGGAATGGTACTTAGAGATAAGAGAGAATAGATTAAGGAATACCCCCAGTTAACAAAAACGTTAATGAAAAAAGGTTATAGGATTCCTAAGAGTGATAACATAAAATTAACACTAAACTTCCAAAAAGGTATAGATCATAGCTTAAGAAGTTGTGATAGAGGATAAGAAAACAAAGAAGAGCTCCAGGCAGGGTCCACCATCCAAAAAATCCTCGGCACACTAATGATAGTACATACCACTAAGAAACTTTGTAAACCATGACCCAAATTCCACCACGCAAAGACTAGAAAAATGGAAATGTTGTAGAGATTGGAAAAAGAACAAATTATCCCACAATTACTAGACCACTAGGCTTGGAAATGCTTCATCTAAAGGTTGAATCCTTTCTACTCGCCTCCTACAATGGTTTTATTTTGTGTGTTTCACCATTGTTGATATCCCAAAGGTCACTCCTAAGATATTATCCCCTTGCTCCATGCATGAGAGGTCAAAACCAGGTATATGTATTAAAGGTCGGTTTTGTAGGAGTGAATACTATCGTGAAGGTGAATTCTCATAGAACTAACATCATGGGAGAAATGTTTCTCCTATAGCAGAGATGAGCCACATGTATTGCAAGGAAAGATAGCGGCATTACAGGTAGGTAAGGTCTCCACAAAAACAACATCATGGGGGAAATATCCCACCTATGGAGGGTGAATGTCACAAGTGCTACAGAAGAATGTGGAGCCAAAATTACTAGGTTGGGAGGTCGTAGAAAGAATACAAGCTATCATCTCAATATGAAGGGAATATATGATGGTTAAAATGTGTGATTGCTTGGGGTGGGATAGACATGCCATCCCTTCTCTTAAATGTGATATGAGATGATGGAATAGTGGGTCCCCTCCTTTGATGACACATATATTTGGCACCCTAATACATAATATAAAAAAATTTAGGATATACTCAAAATAATATCTATCTATCTATAATGTATTATAATAATATAAATATTAAATAAAATCATATTGATAAAAAATTTATATATATTTTTGTAAAGTTGGCAAGACTACATCTTCATCATGTCCAATATATCATCCTGATCAAGAAAGGAAATTAAACTGGTGACTTGACATCAAAAAAATACCTTAACAAAACACCCGATCACCATCTATACCAGACCGCTAAAATTAATAAAAAATATATTTAATAAATATATATTTAATAATTTTAATAAAAAACACCTAAGATATAATGAGATTTACAAACACTAACAAATGTCTGTTGTTATTGCAATTCGGAATACCCAACGAAAGAATATAATAGAAAAAAAATAACTCTATTATTGCTTGATATTAGAGACAAATAATTCTTGCCATTTAATGGGTTGACTAATATCTGTTCGTTTCATATAAACATCTGAAGTTTATATTGAACTTAGGAAGTTAATACTGTAGATATTGTTTGAAAGATAAATGTTTTTGTTAAAAAAAATAAAGTTAAAATATAAGTAATATGTAATTTATTAAGTTTTGGGGCAGTTTAATTTGTTAATTTAAGAAATGAGATATTTTTGAAACTGGAAAGATTTTGGTTTAAATCTTTTTGTTGTAGTCCCGAGAAAGACATATCATAGTTCCAAAAAAAAGTGTGGTAATTGGGAGAATGACATATCATAGTCCCAAAAATTTATTGCTAATCACTTGTTTGAATTTACGGGTAATTACGTGTCAAACATATTATTAAGTTCCTCTAAATTACCCAAAAAAAATAACTTATTTATTTTAATATTTAAAAAAATAAAAATATAAGTTTTATTAATTTTCACAATTAGCAAATTGAATTTAAGTTAAAAATCATACAAAATGTGTGGATAAATATTAAACCATACAAGAAACGCATTTTCGATCTTTCCCTCTCTTACTACTATAAATATTCCATATTAATTTTTATATGATTTTTTAATGGAAAGAATGAGATTTTGATTAGTAATATTATTATTTTTTACTAAAGTAAACATAATAAAACGTTATTTAAGTTTAGCCATCTCTTTAGAATATAATTCTTTAGATGTTTCTTGCATCGTGATTTCCCTATATATTTAATTATGCCAATGCTTTTGATGGTATGAACGTTTTTAAAAATTGTCACTTTTTCAATCTCTTAATTTTTGTCCCAACTTTCGAAATGAAAACGGTTAGGATAGTCTCCACATACAATTGGTTAAGCTACAACATTAATTAACATTTTAACCCTTTAATTAAAAACCTAAACCTTAGATAGTTGGATTAAATAAATATATGATCTTTCAATCTCTCAATTTTTGTCCCAACTTTGGAAATAAAAAGGTGAAAATAGTCTCCACATACAATTGGTTAAGCTAGAACCTTAATTAACATTTTAAACTGTTAATTAGAAACATAAAACCTAAATTGTTGATCTTTAATAAAGGATATATAAAACAAATACCGAAGACATCAATTGGAGAAATACAAACCTTTAAATAATGTATAACCCTTAATTCCTATTTTTTACATGTTTTCATGGAGCAATGACATCTAGGTCTTCTAATATTTTACCATCTTCCATGGCGGTAGCAAACTGCATGTTAATGCATTCATTAGATAAGTATCTTCAAAAGTATTCAATATAACGAAAATATATTTTCAATATAAAAATGAAAATAGATTTTCAATATGGACAATGTTTACTTTTGAAAAGGGTTTTTATATATTTTTTTTTCTTGAAGTAAACATGATACGATAAACATTAGACAAAAAGAAATGCTAAAAATGAAGAGGGTACAAAATATGTTTCAAGTATTAATGAATTGATTTGGAAAACTAATAAGTAACGAAACTTGTTCTTTTAAAAAGAAATCCATCCACATTCTACATAGATTATAATTTATTTAATAATTCCTAAATACTATTTAAGGGAAAAATTGAGAATTCTTAAAAGTAAATTTATATAAAAAATAAATTTATATATTTATTAATCAAATTTTAAATAATTTTATATTTAAAAATATATAATATAAGTAAAAAAGTTAAAATATGTATATGAATTATAGTTAAAAAGATTTTATTAATATTTTTTTCAAATTCATGTATTCAATCATTAAAAATAATTAATATAAAAAACAAGGTAAAAATTTAAATTTAATAATTTTATATTTAATTTTGATAGGTATTGATTATATATATAGAGAAAGAAATCCCTAAATGTTAGTTTAATTAGTCAAAGCACTTTTCTAATGGGAGGTTAGTTCACCTAGATAGTAGTGGGTTTTTAGTGGAGGCAGCTGATATACCACAAAATATTAAAGATTATGTAACAAGTTAATGAGTCCCTTACTTTTTTTTATATTTAGTGTATAAAATCATGATAATGTGATATTTAATGAACAAGAAAAAAACATAATAAAAATAGTATTATCTTAATACTATATGGAAAATTGATATGTTATATGATGCGTAATGTTTGTCAAAGATCCCATCCATCACATATCATGCCATGAAAAATGGTTCTATGCACCTAACATGTAAGTTCTTTTATTCTCTCTTGTTCTCCACATACAATTCAATCGTTTTATTTTCCCTTGTTCCCCACATACAATTCAATCCTTCCTAAGATAAATCTTTGTAGACCATTACAAGGGCGTCTCACCTATTCCCCTTGTTACAAGCAATAGGTGGGAATTGGGTCAAAGAAAGACAAGCTTTCCATAGATCGACTCCACTTGATGTATTAGGGATGGATATGGGAGAAGGTTGGAAAACCTCTTTGGCAAAGAAATCCAAATTTCAACATTAGATCAAAATTTATTTATGAATTGAACTACAAACAACTACAGTTGAGAAAGGTAATTGAATCTTCTCAAGTGTCTTCTAATGAAGCTCATTTCTTATTGCTTATTTTGAATTGATTACATCAATTATTGGAGTGTTTTGGAGCTATTTGTGATATGAGAAATGAAGGAAATTAGGGATGAATTATTATTATTTTGGTTAGAATGGAATAATTGAAGTTTTTTTGGAGTAACTCCTATTTTTGATATGAGAAATGAAGGAAGTTAGAGATAAGCCATGATTGATTACCTCAATTATTGGAGAATTTTGGAGCTATTTGTGGTATGAGAAATGAAGGGACTTAGGAATGAATCATTATTGTTTTGGTTAGAATGGAATAATTGTAGTTTTTTGGAGTAATTCCTATTTGTGATATGAGAAATCAAGGAATTTAGAGATCAACAATTATTTGTTTACATAAAATTGAATAACTGATTTTGACATTACTATTATGAATTCCTATAATTATATAAGAGAGAATTTAAACTTTTAAATTCATCATAGGTGATGACATAACCTAATAGAATTTCCTCTCCAGAAGTTTAGCACTCCCTAAGTTCTTGCTACTTATATCCATATTTCTTTTCAACTGAAGAAATCATGCTTGGAGTAGCTCCAGGCGTACATTGTCTTGTGGAGGATAAAACCACGAGACCCATTGGGACCAAACCTCCAAACCTAACTGTTGAACCACATCCTCATAACTTACTCATTTCTTGATATATATTTACATTTCTATATCTTACATGCTTTCAGAGTCAATATTCGATATTAGAGCCATAGAAGGCATGATTTTTTTTATTGTTTAGCCATGAAAGTGTAGCCTCTTACCTTGTCATGCGATGGACATGTGAAGTTACACTTGGTTAGAAAAACGAGAAAGAAAATAGATCAGATTGAGTTAAAAGAAAATGACGTGTAGAGACATGAGACCTTTGCTGTTTTGACATGTAAATTTTGTTGTGTTGATAAAAAATTTTAAAAAAACCATGTTTGCAAAGTCTTTGAGGAGATAAGTGTGAGAAGTAGGTATGCCACTACATGAATATTATTGAGCATTGGATAAAATATAAAGGAATCAATTACATTAATTTATAGAAACACCATTGCTAACAAAGGATGATGGAAAATATTTGTTTTCAAAGAGAAACCAACAGAAGTTTGGAAAGAGGTAGAGTTCACCAGATCACGTTCTGTAAATTGTCTTCCTCCCAACCCAACAAAAATTTGAAGAGAGAGCACATGAAGGGTGTGCATTGATCAACATCAATGTGGCCGTCGGTAGTATTAATTGTGGCATAAACGGTGAGAAGCATAATTCCTCCTACAATTAAGGGTTTTGTTTATGATCGTTAATGGGAAGCATTCCTTTTGTTTTTTCTTTAAAAATGAATATGGTATCTTCATATACCTAAAGTCTATAAGGTTTTTTCTGTTTTAGAAATAAGTAATAAAAATTTCGATATTTGTAGCTTGGGATGTACTCTAAGCCATAAGATTTAGTGTTATGGAGGAATTGGCATCATAGGGTCACTTGCGGGCTAAGAACCCAAGCATGAGGGTATTGCATCCAAATGAGGTGGGCCAAAACCAAGATGAAAATTGATGACTTCATACATGGAGATGGAATAGCATAGTTAAAGGATGAAGGTAAAACTTCAAGCACCATGAGAACATTGTCAAATTGGAGATATTAATTTGGATATCTTTATGTGGTTGAATTTTTCTAAAGCTTCAAGTCAGCTTTAGTTAAGGAGACCCCTTTTGGAAGTGTTAGACAATAGTCTAGGAGGCATATAAATAGCGGAGACATTGAGACATACATACATACATATATATATATATATATATATATATATATATATATATATATATATATATATATATATATATATATATATATATATATATATATATATATATATATATATATATATATATATATTGATATCTAGCTAAATCGACAACGACGGTGTTATGGTACTCGTGTTACATGGGGTTGAATCCCACCGACTGCCACTATAATAGCTAGGAGGAACTACACAGCCTGCAAGGAACGACCCCTCACGGTAAGACAAGACTTGAACCCGTGACTTGCACAGCGGCACGAACGACTTAGTAGGCTGTTCGTTGACCATGAGACTAAACCCCTGCGGGAAATGTTGAGGCATACTACACACATATAAAGTGCAACAAATTATGGCAAGACACTTCTAAGATAGTGGTGGCTGGGGTGCAGGCAATATAGACAAACGACCAAAACCTAATATAATTTCTTCTAATTTTGGTGGAGTTCCGTTTGCTTCTTGCACTGGAATATCAGTCATCTATGTCTAGATAGATTGTTCATAAATTTCCCTTTTTTCTTTAAAATCACCCCACTTTCTCTCTAAATCACCCCAAATGTTGTTAATGGGAATAAATTTCACAATAAAGACTCTTGTCCACTATCGGGACTGTAACTCCATAGGAATTACAAAATACACTATCGTCCCTTTTAACACTACCGTAGTGCGTTTACCTGTGGAAATACACTATCGACGGTTTCAACTATCGCAGCCTTGCAATGCTCCTTATCGCAATCGGTGATTTCAATTCCTCTCGTCAAACTCCTCTTGCTTGGGTCTTGCAATCCGATAAGCCGTGCGGATCCGAAAGCTTATCCAGCCTCCTCTATAGTATTTCGGTTCTGAGCTATCGGAGCTTCTGACTTTGGCTATTCCAAAGGTCCTTCCCGCTCGTCTGTGGTTCTGCAATGCGATAATGGTTCAGACCCGATATGTGTATGAGCTAGATTTAATAATATTTCAGGTCCGAAACTCCATTCCGGCTAAGCCTTTTCATGGTTTTCCTGTGTAAAATAGAGTTTCCACTTGCAGAACTCAGCAATGCTTATAAGGGAAAGAGGGTGTGCTGATATAAGGTAAAGCCACACCAACAAACTTAAATCAAGTATTAATAAGAAAACAAGGCCAAATCACCATTAATAAGGTTCAGAAGAAAAGATCTGAAACCAAATACACATACAAATACGAGTTAACAATAAACACAGTTCTGCTGCACAGAAAGGCTTTCGGAGGTCACCACGCCTCTGGGATCGAAAAATACATAGAGAAAAACCCCTCTTCCTTTGGAAAATATGTGATAAAGGCATGCAGTCAAATCACCATTACAATAGCATCAAACTTACATATATACTGGTTTGTATTAACAACCAGATTCCTAAAACAAAGGCTTAATTTAATACAACTATCAGTTCAGTGAGACATCTTCCTTGAGAACCTCCATTATGCTTTAACTAACCCTATCTATTCAGTGAGGTATTCTCCTCGATAACCTCCACTATGCTTAACTATTTGGCATCTATTACAACATGATTTATTCCTAAATTCTATCTCTATGCTAACTAAAAAAACATGGAACTTGATGGCTAGAGAATCCCACTCCTTTGCTTGTAGTTCTTTTTTGTATTTTTGGAATAAGTTGGAAGATTTTTCACTCCAAGTCTTATGCTCCTACATCATATTCTTGAGGAAAAAATTCTTCATGGGCTCCTGTCCATGAGCTCTTCTATAGAACTGCCCAGCATTTGTAGCATGCTTTCTATTACCTACGTAGCTTCAGCAGTTGGTTGATCCTTCCATTTTACCAAATATTGAAAGTACTCCTGTCCTCTGGTCTTCTTGAACACCTTCTTGTCCAAAATTCTTTCTAGTTGTAACTCCTTTGTTGTAGGTAACTATTTTACCCAGTCAATCTCTTGTATCTCTTGATCATATGTTGTACCATCTGAAGCTTCACCTTCATACTTGTACAGGTCGAAAACATTAAAAATTGGAGATATTCCAACATCAGGGGGTAATTCAATCTCATATGCATTTGCCAAAAACTTCCTTAGTACCCTGCATGGTCCAATTTTCTTTAAATTTAATTTATTATTCTCCCTTTTTGGAAATATTTCCTTTTTGAGGTATGCTAAAACCAAATCTCCAACTTCAAATTTCACCTATTTTCTTCTCATGTCTGCTATGGTCTTGTACTTGATGTTGCTATCACATAGCTATTGTTTTACTTGTTCATGTATTTTTTGCATTTCTAAAGAAAAATCTTCTCCTTCTGCACTTCTCATCTCTTCTCTTCCAAAGTTCCTCAACTCAAATACTCCTCTTGGATGCATTCCATAAACAATATGGAATGTACTATATCCTGTACTCCTCTTAGGTGAGTCATTATATGTATATTCAGCTTGCGCCAACACTTGATCCCACTATTTTGGATGTTTTGTAGTAAGAATTCTCAAAAGATTGCCCAAACCCCTGTTCACAACTTCAATCTATCCATTAGATTCTACATGATAGGCAGAACTGAAACTCAGTTTAGTTCCAAATTTCTTCCATAGTGTTCTCCAGAAATGTCTAACAAATTTCAAATCTCTATCCGAGACAACACTCTTAGGCAACCCATGCAATCTTACTATCTCCTTGAAAAACAAATTAGAAATGTGAGTAGCATCACTAGTTTTATAGCATGGAATAAAATGCGCAATTTTTGAAAATCTGTCCACTACAACAAAAATTGAATCATTACCCTTTTGATTCTTTGGTAAGCCCAAAAAAAAATCCATACTTACCATATCCCAAGGCTTATCTGGAATTGTAATGGAACGTACAAACCTATATTTTTGCTCCTTCCTTTTGCATATTCATAGATTTTACAACTTCTCACATACGTTTCTACATCAGACCTCATTTTTGGCCACAAATAAAATCTGTTCAACTGTTCATAAGTCTTCTCTATACCAAAATGTCCTGCAAGTCCTCCACTATGTTTCTTTTTGATTAAATTCTCTCTCATAGAATACTTTGGTATGCACAACTGATTTCTCTTAAACAACAGTCCATCTTGTAAGAAATAATCCAACCATTTACTCCTATCTATCAAAACAGGATTTTTACAAGCTTCAAATGCCTCTTTAAAATTTGAATCTGTGTCATATAATTATTTAATAAAATCAAAACCTAACACTTGAATTTGACTTTCTTGAAGTAATATATTTCTCCTACTTAAGGCATGTGCAACTTTATTTGATTGGCCATTTATATGTTTAAAAAACAAATGGAAACTTTGAATATACTCTACCCATTTAACATGTTTCTGGCTAAGCTTTGGCTGCTGCATAATATACTGTAGTGCATGGTTATCTGAATAAAGGATGAATTCCTTTGACATTAGATAATGTCTCCATTTCTTCAATGATTGCACAAGTGTGTAGAACTCCTTATCATAAGAAGAATATTTCATTTTGGACTCATTTAGCTTTTCACTAAAATAAGCTACAGGTTTAACTTCCTGACTTAAAACACCTCCAATAGCTTCGCTGCTGGCATCACACTTCACTTGGAAAGGTTTATTAAAATCAAGTAGAACCAAAATAGGCTTTTCAGTGATTTTCTTCTTCAACAGGTGAAAATTCTTTTCTGCTTCAGCAATCCATCTAAATGGTTGTTTATCCTTCTTTATGGTCTCAATAACAGGTTCATTGATCTTACTAAAATTCTTGATGAATTTTCTATAAAAGCTAGCGAGACCATGAAAAATTATTACCTCAAAAACGCTTTTAGGTGAAGGCCACTCCATGATTGCCTTGATATTTTCTGGATCCATCTTCAGCCCCTTAGCAACAGTAACAAAACCCAAGTACACTAGTTCTTATTTCATGAATGAACACTTCTTCAAATTCAACAATAATTTCTCTTGTTGTAGCCTTTGTAAGACATAATTCAGATGTCTCATGTGCTCCTCCTTAGACCTGCTGTACACTAATATATCATCTAGATATACTATTACAAATTTACCAATGAATTATTTAATAACTTCATTCATGAGTCTCATAAACGTACTTGGTGCATTTAATAACCCAAAAGGCATTACTCTCCACTCATACAATCCCTCATTTGTCTTAAATTCAGTTTTCCACTCATCCCCTTCTCTTATCCTTATCTAATGATATCCACTTTTAAGATCTAGTTTTGAAAAATACTTTTCTCCACTCAAGCAATCCATTAAATCTTCAATCCTAGGTAAAGGAAATATGTACTTGCTTGTGATTTTATTGACGACTCTTGAATCTGTACACATTCTCCAACCTCCATCTTTCTTTTGACTCAACACTGTTGGTACTGCACAAGGACTCAAGCATTCTCTGATCAACCCTTTGTCAAGCAGTTCCTGCACCTGCTTCCTAACCTCTTCATTTTATGTAGGAGTCATTCTGTAAGCCGCTTTTTTAGGTAGACTTGCTCCAGGAATCAAATCTATATGATGGCTGATTCTTCTAATGGGTGGCAACTCATTAGGAAAATCATCAACAATGATATCACAATAGTTGTCCAACATTTCTTGAATTTCAATGGGTAAATCAGAAACTTTAGTGGAAGTCATTATTACCTTGGGCTTGCAAATTACAACAAAATTTACCTCATTCTCTTCAATCTGCTGCAAGTATTCCTTTCCTCCCAGTAGTAAAGTTTTTGGATCAGTCTTCTTTTCTGATGCATCTTCTTCTTCCATAGGCAACAATGTATGATTGATACTATCTTTACCAAACTTGTAGGTGTTCCTCTTTCCATCACGCATAGCTCCTCTCTCATATTGCCACGGTCTTCAAGGAAATATGTGACACACATCCATTGGCATCACATCACACACAATTGTGTCCTTATATTTGCCCAACTGCAACTCCACTTCACACTGTTCATTTAGTAACAGTTGGTGTCCCTTTTGTAACCATGACACCTTGTAAGGTGTTGGATGTTTCATTATCTTCAGCTTCAATTTCTCCACCACTTCTATAGAGACTAAATTATGAGTGCTGCCACTATCAATGAACATTGGACAACTTTTCCCTTGAACCTTACACATTGTTCTGAACAAGGTCTTTCTTTGTGGTGGTTCAGCGATCTCCTTTGTTGGCTTCAGCAATAATTTATTGATTACCAAAGATTCTCCTCTCTCTAGTATATTTTCCTCTTTTGCCGCTGCTATTGCTGGTGCTTGCCCCTCAACATGAGCAATAATTGCATTCCTCTAGCTTGTTCCTGCATTCTCTGGGCACTCAAAAACTTCGTGTCCCCGTTTGTTACATCTATAACATCTTACTTCATTTCCTCTTCCTTTACCTCCTCTTCCTCTAGAAAAACTCCCTCTTCCATTTGCATCACCATGCTGGGTTGAACTGCTGCTAGCTCCAACTTTAGGTGTTGTAGATCTTCCTCTGCCATCTTGAATTCCCCTTCCTCGGAAAGTACCTCTCCCCCTAGCATACTGCTTCCTCCTGAGCTTTTTTTTAGCTTTCAGTACCATCTGATAAGCTTCCTCTATTTCTTTAGGAGACAATATACTTATCTCATCTAGAATGTCCATCCTAAGACAATTCACATATGTAGCCACCTTCTCATCTGTATCCTGAGTTTGTCCAGCTCTTATGCTTACCTTATAGAATTCCTCTATGTATTCTTTTACTGGCATAGACCTCTGTCTAAGATTCTACATCTGTCTAAATAAGGTTTGCTGATAATTACTTGCTAGAAACTTACCTCTTAGCTTTGCTACCATCCTACTCCAATTTTTGTTAGGTTGCTTGCCAAGTCCCTTTCTTTCTGCCTACACACCATCCCACCAAAGTGTTGCATGGCCTTTTATCTTGGTGATAAAAAACTTTAATTTCTTCTCATATTATGTTTCTTCATAGTCAAAGAACTTCTCCATGCCATTAATCTAGTCTATCAGTTCTTTTGGATTCAGTCCTACGTCATATATGGAAACCTTAGTCTTTGGCCTAGCTGTGGATCTGAACACTGACTAGAAGAATCTCATCTCAGGAGTAACTTCTACAGTTGCCTCCTCTCCTTCAGCTTCAACCTCGAGCTCACTAACATCCCCATCATCTATATTTCTCCTTGCTATTAATGCCTCTAATCTTGCTTACATCTATTGCATAGCTTCCATCACTTCAGCATTTGCAACAGGTTGTCCTCTTCTACCACATCCTTGTCCAACTCTAGAAGCCATATTAACTTTCCTTCTTCCTCTTCTAAGATTCAATTCTGTGTCAAAAGGTTTCTCTAATACCGCTAATGGTGGCCTGGGTTTGGGAAATATAGACAAATGACCAAAACCTGATATAATTTTTTCTAATTGTAGTGGAGTTCCTTCTTCTTCTCGCACTGGAATATTAGTCATCTATCTCCAGATAGACTGTTCATAAATTTCCCCTTTTCCTTTAAAATCGCCCCACTTTCTCTCTAAATCACCCCAAACCTTGTTAGCAGGAACACATTTCACAATAAATCCTCTTGTCCACTATCAGGACCCTAACTCCATAGGAATTACAAAATACATTAGCGACCCTTTTAATACTACGATAGTGCATTTACCCATGGAAATACACTATCGATGGTTTAAACTATCGGGTCCTTGCAATTCTCCTTCCCCAATGCGGTAACAGGTAGTGTTATCGAAAATTACAATCGGCGATTTCAATGCCTCTTGCCAAACTCCTCCCGCTTTGGTCTTGCGATCCGATAAGCCGCATGGCTCCAACAACTTATTCACCCTCATCTATAGTAGTTTGGTTCTGAGCTATCAAAGCTTCGAACTTCGATGATTCCAAAGGTCCTTCCTGCTCCACTATGGTTCTGCGATGCAATAATGGTTCAGACCCGATATCTGTATGAGCTTGATTTTATAAGATTTCACGTCCGGAACTCCATTTCGGCTAAGTCCTTTCACGGATTTCCTGTGTAAAATAGAGTTTCCGCTTGCAGAACTCAACAATACTTATAAGGGAAACAGGGCATGCCGATATAAGGGAAAGCCACACCAACAATCTTAAATCAAGTATTAATAGGAAAACAAGGCCGAATCACCATTAATAAGGTTCAAAAGAAAAGAACCAAAACCAAATACACATAAAAATACCAGTTAACATCAAACACAGTTCTGATGCACATAAAGGATTTCGGAGGTCACCACACCTCCGAGGTCGACCAATACACAGAGAAAAACCCCTCTTCCTTTGGAAAATATCTGATAAAGGCATGCAGTCAAAATCCCATTACAATAGCATCAAACTTACATATATACTGGTGTGTATTAACAACCAGATCCTTAAAACAAAGGCTTAACTTAATACAACTATCAGTTCAGTGAGATATCCTCCTCGAGAACCTCCATTATGCTTTAACTAACCCTATCTATTAAGTGAGTTATTCCCCTTGAGAACCTCCACTATGCTTAACTATTTGGCATTTATTACGACATGATTTATTCCTAAATTCTATATCTATGCTAACTAAGAAAACATCGAAATTGATGGATAAAGGATCCCACTCCATTGCTTGTAGATTTTTTTTGTATTTTTGGAATAAGTTGGAAGATTTTTCCCTCCAAGTCTTATACTCCTGCATCGGAGAGCTACAACCATTAATAGGCTAGCAAAGAAGACAAAATGGGTAGTTTTGTGGTGCTCTTTAATCAAGACAGCAGGCCATGTTAGTGGAGTAGTTAGGCAGTGAGAGAAGGAGACGTTATGGATCAGTTCCATGCTAGACTAAACATGTTAATTCTTTGTTTAAGTAGGTCAAGATTCTATGTAGACTCAAGCTACATGTAGCCGTAGTTTACGGAAGATATGACTTGTTTAAAGTCTATTATAATAAATTTAGAAGGGGGTAAACCAGAGTGGAAGGTCAAGGCTAGAAGTGAAGAAGGATAATGCAATATTTGAAGGCGTTTTGATGTCATATTTAGGGTTATTGTAGTGGTACAAGAAGCCCTAACAAGTGGGCTGAAAAACTAAGAATCAAGGGCACATAAAAAAGTTGTATTTTAGGTAGAAAAGGTATGTGTTTATCTTCATAGGTTGTTTTGTTGCTAGTGGATGAGATTCCATTATTTGGAAAATTGTTTGGGAATCTCAAAGAATAGTTTTGATTGATATTGGTAGCTTTCTTTTATGCCCTAAGAACATTCACTTTGGAAGAAATTTAATTACCATTAGTAAAGAGGAAGAAGTGAAGCTCAAAGACTAGTATTTGAAGGAAAAAATAAGTGAGGGGAGAAATTTTTCTAGCCCAAGTTTACCGAAGAGAAAGACATCTTGTAGTGATAGAGGGAAACCCTCCATGGTGTATGTTTGTCTTCATTGGGATGCAAAAGGAAGAAATAGAGGGAATAATTCCTAAGAGTTGTTTCTTTGAAGGACTAAGGAGCAGTTAGTGGGAAATCAATAATAAAGTGTTGACTTCTTGAAGGACTAAGAAGAAACAAGTCGGTAGTAGATGAATACCTTATGTGTTCAGTCATTCATGGACCTGTGATCATCTAGAGGGTATATTGGAGTTTTGTTTTGTGACATCAAGGAGAAAGATGATTGATAGAGGTGGAGTGGTGTTTATGGAGATCGAGAACCTATGTAGATCGAAAACCAAAGGATTGGGCAGATGTGTTCAAAGTACATGGACTGAAGTGGAGATGTGGAGAATGCTACAACAACTAGTATGTCAAGTTGGATCTTGCTCAAGGTAGATTCGTTTCTGAAGGAATGACACAAAACCCTAGTTTTTTTCCTTGTATCAATGATTCAAAGAGGGTCATAATCCTTGGTACTGTAGCACTAGACAACTATATTATATTTTTTTAATATAACAATGTTAGGGAGTTGAAGAGTTGTAGAAAGAAATTATATATTTTGTTGACACATTGATTTATTAATATATTTATTCCATTTCACAAAGGAGTTTGTTTTGGCATTTGATTTGGTAGGGTTAAATATTATAGGACCTTAACCTTTATTCTCTAGTGCCATAGAAAAAAACAGAGTATCAGAGCTACTTTGAAGGGTAAGTGAATCAGAGTGTTCATAGTGAATCATCTCAAAGGGATCTGATATTTTCTAGATCACCGTTGAGAGGATTCAGCTGAGGACATGGAGGTGTGGTTTTGACTGGCATGGAAATAATATTGGTTGAGAGTTCTACTAGAATGGTGGTGAACATGGTGAACAGTTCTTTTTTGTAGGGAAGATTGTTGGTCATGGACTTCCTATGAATTTTCATAGATCGTTGAGACAACTTGAGGATTGCTTTGGCATGGATGAGATTGGTATGATTGAGATTGATTCATGTGATGGACAAGATATTGGGAGGCTAGTTTCCTCATTAGATGATGATGTTAGATATATGTTACTAGAGGGATGTGCATGTGCTGTGTTTGATCTAGGAGGATGAGTTGTTGCAGGATTGAGTTGCATTGACTATGGCCCATGTTTTTACCACAACTCAAACTGGATTTGTAGGACATGAGTTTCATAGCCAGTTGAGCCAGAGAAGATAGTGTAGTCTTTGAGGGAGTCTAGCTTCATAGCAATCATCCCTATGGAAGTATTGTGATATTCAATTTTAGATGAGATAAGGCACAAGAACTTTTGAGATAGTGTGGTCCATTCTATACAGTATGTTGCAATGGTGGACTTTATATGGGCTAATGTAGTCGTTGATGATGATGGAGGCTTCCTAGTATTGGAAGTACCTCCGTCACTAAGAGGGAGTGTTGAGATTTGTAGCTTGGGAGGTACTCCATACCCTAGGCTTTAGGTTTGTGGAGGAATTGGCATCCAAAGGTGAATTATGGGCTAAGGACCTAAGCATGTGAGTTTTGCATCTGAAGGAGTTAGAAGAAAACCAAGATGAAATTTGATGACTTAGCACATGGAGATGGAAGGGCACCCTTAAAGGAGCAAGGGGAACCTCTAAGAACCATCATAACCCTTGTCAAAGTGGAGATATTAATTTTTATATGTTTATGTGGGTGAATTTGTTTAAAGGTTCAAATTGGCCTTAGTTAAGGAGAACCCTTTTGGAATGGCTATAAAACACCTAAGGAGGCCTATAATTAGAGGAAACATGGAGGGCTATTAAACAAATCTAAAGTGTAACAAATCATAGGAAGACACCACTGAGGTAGCCATAACCAAGACTAGTTGAACTAGATTTATGCAGGAATGTAATGAAATACATAAATAAATAAAAACACTTAACAACAACGAAAAATAAACTTCAACTGATTAATAACAAATACTTTTATCTTGATGATGAACCTCAGTTGTGGGTTCTAAACATCAAACTTAAAAAATATGGATGGGATGAATCCGAAAAATGTATTACAACATAATAACAAATATTGAAAAATGTTTACATGAAAAATTGAAACAAATTAATTCAGGTGATGGTATCTTATCTCTGAGAAGCCATCTGATGGCTACATGCCTCTTGAACTATGTTACAATGAGGCTTCTAGTATTTTTTATTATTTAGAAACAAGGGAAAACCTTACACATCCAAAAACATAATGCTAGGAGATGAAGCACCAAACGTTTTGCGCCCCGTTGGGTTAGTTCATACACCAAACTTCCCAGGGTCATAACTTTTGCATACAATCTCCGTTTGACATGTAGTATACCTTGCTAAAAATTTCTATCTAAAGAATACAACTTTTGATAGCAATTTATTCCAAAATATTAGGGGTTTCTTCGTTTTGCAAAAAAACATCGTTTAGGGCATCAAAACAACTCCAGAATTTTAGGACCCCAAAAAATGCCAAAATCAGTAAATTGTGGTCCAATTAGGGAAAACAAAAGAAACAATGGTGGGCTAAAAGGTGGAATAGGAAGGTGTCTAAAAATACCCACCTGGATAACTAGCCTAGAAAAGAAGGGAAAAGGAAAATTTTTGTGGTGTTTTTTTCTCATGACATAAGGTCGAGTTAGTGGAGGAGGTAGTGAGTAAGGGAAGATGTTTTGAGCTAGTTTTGTGCTATTCTGAGGGTCCTAATTCTTTGTTTAAGTAGTTCAAGTTTCTCTGTGATGTCTAACTATACACATCCCTAGTTTATCGTAGATATGAGTTGTTTAAATATTGTTATAACAACCTCAAAGGAGGTCAAGCACAATCGAAAGGAAAGGATAGAATGGAAGAAAGGAATCAGAGTACTTGAAGGAGTTTTCTGGTTGTGTTGATTGTTTCTGTAGTGGCACAAGAAGCCTTGACTAGTGGGCCAAAAAACTCATAATCAAGGGCATAAGATAGAGTTGTATTTAAGGCATAACAGGGATGTGTTTGTCTTCTTAAGTAGTTTTGTTGCTAGTGGATGAGAGTCCAAATATTGGACAGTTGTCTGAACACCTCAAATAAAAATTTGGAGGGTTGTAGGTAGGCTCCCTATATGCCCTAAGTAAAATCACTTTAGAAAGACTTTAAGTATTTTTAGAAGGCAAGAAGAATTGAAGTTCAGAGATTGAAGGACAACATAAGGAACTCAAGGGTGCAGTTTTTCTAGCTCAAGTTTGCTGAAGAGAAGGAAATCTTGCAGTGATAGATGGAAACCCTCCATGGTATAAGTTTATCTTCATTGGGCACAACAAGAAAGAAATAGAGGGAAGCAGTCCCTAACAGTTATAACCTTCAAGGACGAAGGAGCAACAAATGGATAGTTGATGAAGACCCTATGTGTTGAGTCATTGATGGAACCATGATCAACTAGAGGTCATGTTGGAGCCATGTTCATTGAATTGAAGGAAAATGATCATTGATGGAGTCAGAGTGGTGTCATTGCAAATTGGGCGCCAAAAGCTTGGATAAATGTGTTTAGGATACATGGAATGAAGTGGAGCTATAAAGCATGCTACAAAAGCTAGAAGGTCAGGTTGTATCTTCTTAATGGTAGATTGGTTGTTAAGGGATTGACACCAAACTCTAGCTGTATTCCTTGTATCAGTAATTGTATGAGGATCATGATTCGTGATACAAGAAGCCTGGACAATTGTAAAAAAAAAGTATATTTTGTATATGTGTTTATTTCCGGTTATATTTATTCCGCTATACAAAATATTTTATTGTAGCATCTGAATGTTAGAGATTCTAAGACCTAACCTAAATTTTCTAGCGCGATGGAAAAACAACAACAAATAATTTAATAAACGTAACCTTAGAATTCATGAATTAAGGAGTTAAACTATTAAAAATAAGCTTTATTAATTAAGGAGTTAAAATATTAAATTGATTGAAGAAAATCACAAGAAAAGGTTTATTTGTTCGATGTTTACATAAGGTGTTGCATGGGTGGAGCGACTCCGTCTGTAGTAAAATTAGTTTGGAATATTTTGAATTTTGGATGAAAAGTAATCATCAATGAAAGAATTTTGTTTAGTTGGTGTTGTTTATTGGAATGGGGAAAGCGGTCCAATGAAGAAAGAAAGTATATATTTTTGTTTGATTTCAGAGGTGGACAAATATTAAAATTAAAGGTTATTTTAAGTTAGGATAGTAAACTATAAAAGTGATATATATTGATAAATTGATTTATTAAATGCATGAAAAATAAAAATAAAATTATGTTAAGGTTTGGATGTGCATGATTGAGATAAGATTATTGGTGAAGTTAAAAAGGAAAGCGAATGGACTACTCGTTATCATGTCTTTTTGCATCTTCAAAGAAAGTATTACTGTGCGCATAGAGTTAAAAGTCATCGTAAAATTCCAAGGAAAGTGGATGTGAATGAACTATTTTGAGGGTTTATATATTTAATGTATATTATTTAAAGATTTATGCAATTTCAGGTTATTCACCTTAAACGTAAAAAGTAAGACACAGAATAGTGTTGATGATCATGAGATATAAAAGAAAGATATTAATTAAAGAGTTAAAGCAAAACTGTATGTATATTATTCAAATGTAAATGAGAATACATAATTAGTTAGTAGTATCATGAAGTAATGGTCATGTTAGGAGTTTGAGAAGAAATTTTTAAATTCCTTTTATATTTTATTTGAAATGATGTGCACCGTAAAGGGGTTTATGTTGGGTTGTATCAGTTATCACATAAAGGTTTTTTATGCCATACATGTAGTAATCATGTAGCATAGAGATGAAATGACATAAAGGTTCCATATTAACCATTAGGATAGGTAATAGGTTTCAAGTGTATTAACATGCTAGGATGATATGAAATCAAAATTAAGGGAGGATTCTTACTTGGATTATAATACTAGGAATTTGGAATGAAGTTGTAATGAAGGGATAGTTTGAGATTTTGATGAATCATGTAATTTGAAAGGACTCTTACAAAAATAGTGAATACAACAGATTTCAGTCATCTATATCGATAGATTGATCTCTTTTTATATGGACATAAATAGTTAATTGTTTATAGTAAATATAAAACTACAAGAAGGAAAAATTAAATGACTACATGATAGAATATTATGACAACAAAACGACGCAGTAGAACATAGAATGATAAAGGATTTTGGAGATAGTGAAAATGATGCAGCAACACAGAGGAAAGAGAATGGCATGATGAAAGATGACGATGATAGATAAAGTGATGCAACGACAAAGATAATGGCAATATGAAAGAAAATTATGATAGAGAAAATATTGCAGCAACAAGGGAAAATAAAAGTGGATATAAAAGTTGACGAAGGAAAAAAGGAACAAGAATAATGGAAAACATAAAATATACAAGTGTGAAAAATAGGTAGGAGACAAAGAAGGAGAGGAAGAAAAGTAAGAATAATAGTACTTTTGAGATGCAAATGCAAATTTAGAATTCTTTATGTAGATGAAAACAACATCCCTAAAATGTTTTAATCGGCATATTTAATTGGTATTTTGATGAGATATGGAAATATGGATTAGATCTCCATAAGTTAGTGTTAGCTTAAGCCTAATGAAGGAAGTGTGTATGCTCCACAAATCTAGTAGGTTGAAAATTTTATGTTATTCTTAAAATCACTTTGTAAAACCTCTTTGTGAAGGAAATTTCTTGGTCTAAACAACTAATGGTTGTGGTTAGCTGAAACCACACAATGTGATGTGTTGTTAGTGGCAACTAAAAACCACTTGAAATGGTTGAGGGTAAGCTGACCCAAAAACCTAGGTGTAATGAATACAAGTGAGCCACAAAAACCTATGATTATTGGTTGTGATATAAGGTGACTAAAATTGTTTATGTTTTTATAGGTACACAAAGACAAAGAGTAGTAAGAAAATATAATCAAGATAAAGAAGAGACTAGTTCAATGAAAGTTGAAAAATGTTGGGTCCCTATAATACTAGTGATTACCCCATTACTATTATAGTTATACCCCTTATTAATATTTTTGTGCCCCTATTGCCCCCATATTGTTATTACTGTGCCCCATAGAATCCCTCTATTGTTATTTTTGTGGCTTTATATTATTATTGTTAGGTCGGCTGGATTATATTGTGACTCCTTAGACTCCTATATATAGAAAGGAGGTTTTGTCATTTGAATCATCCAAGAATTGTTCATTTATGTAATGTAAAGGAGGTTTCCCCATCGAAGAGGTTGAATTCTAAGACGTTGATCTATCTTTTCTATCTTTTCTTGAGCTGGTTTCATAACATTTGGTATCAGAGCTTTGGATTCTAGGGTTTCGTTGCTCCAAACAGGTCATCGTGGAATTTTCGCTATAAATTTTTTTTTTGTGATGTTTCAAAAGTTGCAAAAAAAACCCATTTGAGAAGAAATCGTGCTGAACCTCGGGTCTAAATTTCAGAGCTTTTCGCGCTATATTTGTGGAGATATGATCTGAGGAATTTGGTCTTTTTGCAGACTCATGAATTACATTCCAAACAGGTGACCTGGGGAAAATCGTCATAACTTTCTCTCTGGGGATCAGATTGAAATTTCATAAGAAGGTATAGAAAGAGGATAGAATGTAGTTTCTTGTATGCATTTTTCAGATCCAAAGGTCAAAACAGTGGCTCGTGGCACGTCGTACAAGTTCGCTCTACTGAACTAGTCTATAATCAAGCCACTGTGGGAGATTTCGCATAACTCTTCCTTGGAGAATCCAATTTGGGTCAGAATTGTGGCATTGGAAAGAGGACACAGAGGGCTAATACAGGTCACAAATTCAGAACTAGATGAATGGAAAGTACAAAAATACATTAGAGGCAATATCAAGCTCCTACAAAGTGAAAAAAGGTGTGTAGATTTTCTTAATTTTTTGCTTAAGCTTGGTTTGAAAATTTATTTTGAAGGAATTCAAAGGGCATAATAGAGCATTATTATTGGTAACGGATGCCACGAGGAAAGAAAATGCAAACACCTAGTAAGAAACCTGAATGCTCTAGCATGACTCATGAAGAAGAAGAAGAAATGCTATATGATATATCAAAATTAAAAGAACAAGTGCAATAAGTGTCACTTGCACAAAAAGCAACAGAATCTAAGATGGATGGTTTAAGGAAAGATTTAGAAGCTAAGATGGATGGTTTAAAGAAAGGTGTAGAATCTAAGATGGATTGTTTAAAGAAAGGTGTAGAAGCTAAGATGGATGGCATGGAAGCTAAGGTGAATGGCATGGACGCTAAATTGATGGCATGGATGATAAGATGGAAGAATTGAAGATAAATATGAATAAGTTTCTACAAGAAATGGTCACTAAGGGGGAAATGGTACTAAAGGAAACTCATGATGAGAACAAAAGAAATGTTAATCATGATTCCATAGATTCTAATGTTGGATCGAAGACTCACCATATTCCAAAAATCGATATGAGGAAGTTTGATGGCAAGGATCCCGCCACATGGATATTACAGATGGAGCAATTCTTCGATCTCAATAATGTGCAAAACACACAAAAGGTACGTATGGCAACTTTATATTTGGAACCAAATCAGTTTGTATGGTATCAATGGCTTTTCTCTCGTAAACAATTTATCACTTGGGCAATTTTTACGGAAGAATTGATAGCACATTATGAGGATACAAAAAGCAACACTTTTTTTAGCCAATTGATAAGTCTCAAACAAAAGGGTTCAATAATGGAGCACATTGAGGAGTTCCAAAAATTGAACATAAGGGTAAAAGATATTCTAGAGGAGCATAGGATTGATGTGTTCATAGGGTCTTCAAAGGATAATATCCAACATGATGTTCGCCTTTGGGAACCTGATTCATTAGAGAAGGCATTTAGGTTAGCAAGAAAAATGGAAAGCAAAATTATGGCAACCAGGAAGCATACCACTCACAACTATAAAGATGGAAGTGTTGTTGCCCCTAGTCTTCCACAACCTATAAGGTTGACACCACAACAATTGGAAGAAAAAAGAGCAAAAGGGCTTTGTTACAGTTGTGATAGCAAATACACTAAAGTTCATAAGTGTGCTGAGAAGAAATTATTCTACATAGATTGTGAAGAGGAAGAAGAAAAGGAGCAAGAAAGGTCAAAAGAAGAGGATATACTCTAGGAACAAAGCCTAGATGAAGAAAAAATAAATCCGACCATATCTTGTAATGCATTGGTGGGAATTACCACTCCTCAAACCATCAAGATAGAAGGACAAATCAAAAAGAAAAAGGTAATAGTGTTGATTGATTCAGGAAGCACCCACAATTTTATTCATTGTAAGGTAGCAAAAGAATTGAATTGCTTCCTATATCCAGCACCAGAGTGTCAAGTGATGATTGCAAATGGAGGAACAATAAATTGCTCTAGAAAGTGCCATAATATCAAGCTATCCATGGGAGAATATGTATTGACTAGCCCAATGCTTTCCATTCCAATGGGAGGTGCTGATGTTGTACTAGGAGTCCAATGGCTACAATCCTTGGGTACAATAGCTTTTAATTTTCAAGAACTTTTCATCAAATTTTCTACGGAAGGAAAGGAAGTTGAATTAAGGGGTATTGCAGGGAAACCAGGAAAGATAATCAGCTCTAATGGTATGACAAAGCTTCTAAAAAAGGAGAAAAGAGGTGTAATTGCACAATTATGTTCGCTAGATGTTTCCACATCGGAATCATCTATTTCTCCAGATCTCCAAAAAGTCCTGGACAATCATTCCAAGGTATTTGAGACTCCCAAAGGTCTCCCACCTATGCGTGATCATGATCATGCTATTCATCTGATTCCAGGAAGTGTTCCTCCAAACATCAGGCCGTACAGATATCCCTATGTCCAAAAGAGTGAAATTGAACGTATGGTTGCAGAAATGCTAGAGGCTGGTATAATTCAACCGAGTCAAAGTTCTTTCTCTGCTCCAGTAGTATTGGTGCACAAGAAGGATGGATCATGGCGCATGTGTCCGGATTATAGGGAGCTCAACAAGCTCACTATTAAAGATAAGTTCCCCATTCCTGTCATTGATGAATTACTGGATGAATTGCATGGATCAATTTACTTCACCAAGTTGGATCTTCATTCAGGATATCATCAAATCAGAATGAAGACTGAAGACATTCCGAAAACAAAATTTAGAACTCATGAGGGTCATTATGAATTTTTGGTCATGCCTTTTGGCCTTACCAATGCACCTTCAACATTTCAAGGTTTGATGAATTCAATTTTCAAACCATTCCTTAGAAAATTTGTGTTAGTATTTTTTGATGATATACTAATCTACAGCAAGTCTTGGAAGGATCATGTTGAACATGTTGACAGGGTGCTACAACTATTGGAGGAGAAACAATTATATGCAAAAAGATCCAAATGTTTCTTTGGAGTCCAGGAGGTGGAATATCTGGGTCATATTGTATCTCATGAAGGAGTTAAGGTAGACCCTAGCAAAATTAAAGCCATTAAGGAATGGAAAATCCCCACATCCATAAAGCATCTGCGAGGATTTCTTGGGTTGACAGGGTATTATCGCAAGTTTGTTAAGAATTATGGGAGAATAGCAGCACCTCTAACAACATTATTGAAGAAAGATGCATTTTCATGGACTCCGAAGCAACAAAGGCCTTTGAACATCTTAAAGAGGCAATGTGCCAAGCACCGGTCTTAGCTACACCGGACTTCACAAAAACCTTTATTGTGGAATGTGATGCTTCAGGAAATGGAATTGGTGTTGTTCTAATGCAAGATGAAAGACCCATTGCTTTTGAAAGTCGTCCAATCAAGGGAAAGTTTTTAAGCAAAGCTATTTATGAGAAGGAAATGTTGGCAATACTCCATGCACTTAAGAAATGGCGACCCTACCTAATGGGAAGACACTTCAAGGTAAAAATGGATCATGATAGCCTTAAATACTTTTAAGAACAAAGATTATCCTCTGAAGAGCAACAAAAGTGGGTCACAAAGATGTTGGGTTATGACTTTGAAATCATCTACAAAAAGGGAAGCAAAATGTGGTGGCAGATGCACTCTCAAGAAAGGATGAGGATGTGGAAGCATTGTTGTGCGCCATTTCTATTATCCAACCAGATTGGATAAACGAAGCAAGGGAGGAATGGAAGAATGAAGAAGAAGTGTGGGCACTTATTCAAAAGTTACAAGAAGATTCCAGTACGTCTGATACATTTAGCTGCCAAAATGATTCGTTATGGTACAAAGATCGCTTATACCTCTGTAAGAATTCCCAGCTAAAACGAAAGATTCTTATGGAATTGCACACTTCTCCCATAGGAGGGCACTCAGGATTTTTAAAAACTTACCACAGGGTTAAGAAGGAATTTTTTTGGGATGGCCTTAAATCAGATATTCAAAAGTTTGTGGCGGAATGTTTGGTTTTCCAACAAAATAAAGTTGAAACAATTAAGACACTGGGTCTATTACAACCTTTATCCATTCCAAGCCAACGTTGGGAGGAGGTTTCAATGGATTTTATCACAGGTTTACCCAAGTCTGAGGGAAAGAGTGTCATCATGGTGGTAGTTGACAGACTTACCAAGTATGCACACTTTTGTGCATTATCACATCCATTTAAAGCCAATACAGTTTCTACTGCATTTATGGAAACAATTCAAAAGCTACATGGAAACCCAAAGATTATTGTAAGTGACAGAGATCCCATTTTCACTGGAAATTTTTGGACAGAATTATTTTCTTGTCTTGGTACTCAGTTAGCTCATAGCTCATCTTATCATCCTCAATCTGATGGGCAAACTGAGATATTAAACAAATTTTTGGAAGGATATCTTCGTTGCTTTGTATCTGATAAACAGACACAATGGGTCAAATGGTTGCCTCTGGCTGAATGGTGGTATAACACTTCCTTCCATACATCAACAAAAATGACCCCATTTATGGCACTTTATGGGTATCAACCACCATCCATCACATCATATTTAAGAGAAAATTCTAAGGTTCAGGTAGTGGAACATCACATCAAACATCAACAACAAGTCCTCCAACTCTTAAAGGATAACCTCGTGTTGGCACATAATAGAATGAAACAACAGGCAGATCAACATCACAGTGAAAGAAGTTTTGATGTAGGTGATTGGGTATTCCTACGGCTACAACCATATAAGCAAATGTCCCTAAAGCGAGCTAAGAAAGATAATAAATTATCACCAAAGTATTATGGTCCATACAAGGTCTTGCAAAAGATTGGTACTATGGCATACAAATTGGAGCTTCCTGAAGCTTCTCGATTGCACCCAGTTTTCCATGTTTCATGTTTAAAGAAGGTTATAGGCGACAAGCTCCCAATTCAAAAAATATTGCCAGAACTTGACGAGGAAGGAATAATTATATTGGAACTGGAAGCAGTCACAGAAACAAGAACTTGGCAGCTACGAAATCAATCAATTTCAGAGTATCTTATCAAGTGGAAGAACTTATTCGCTGAAGATTCCACATGGGAGGATGAGAATTTTATGCAGAAGTATCCGTAACTACTCAAGCGTTGAGGACAACACTTTTTTGAAGGAGAGGGGCATGTTGGGTCCCTATAATACTAGTGATTACCACATTACTATTATAGTTATACCCCTTATTAATATTGTTGTGCCCCTATTGCCCCCATATTGTTATTACTGTGCCCCATAGAATCCATCTATTGTTATTTTTTTGGCTTTATATTATTATTGTTAGGTTGGCTGGATTATATTGTGACTCCTTAGACTCCTATATATAAAAAGGAGGTTTTGTCATTTGAATCATCCAAGAATTGTTCATTTATGTAATGTACAGGAGGTTGCCCCCTCGAAGAGGCTGAATTCTAAGGCGTTGATCTATCTTTTCTATCTTTTCTTGAGCTGGTTTCATAACAAAAAATGTTTATCAAGATCACACTTACTCATTAAGGGGATTATATTAGATTATCTACTACTACTAATATGAGAAATGAAGAAAGTTAGAGATGAACCATTATGCCTTTAGTTAGAATAGAATAATTAAATTTGACATAATATTTCTTGACAACAAACCCTTTAAGTGGATCCAAAACATGGACAATAACAATAATATATGTGGATATTCCTTCCTCAATTAATTACAATTATAGTTGCATAGAATTATATATCGAACAATTTGCAATTAAGTGTGACATATAAGATGGTATAATCTAGTAATTTTTCATGTTCACGGGTTAATTTCTCTTTCCGTTGTTGCTTCTTATTGATTTATATGTATTTACATAGGCTTTAGAGTCAAGCTAGCTTAAGAATCCAAAAAAAACCTAATCAATTTAAGATATTTGGCTTTCAATTGCATCTTCTAAAACCTATATTTTAATTTCTTGAAGTTGGCAAAATTCATATCAATAGATTAGGTTTCCAAACATATTATTACCTATCCCATGTTCCTCCCTATTATCTATTATGTGCACAACATCCACAAATGCTAGTTAACTAATAAAACATTAAAAGACACATAATTTTCTCTCCCATTTTTGTTGAAGATAAGGAGAATCCTATAATAGTGTGAGTTGGATTAATAGGAATTAGGGTATGGTTCTAACTTCCCTATAGCTATGTGTGCTATATAATATTTGATGTATATTGAGAATGTAGAGCGTTCTATAGAGCCAAAATCTCCTCGTTCAGACTCTCCTTTGTAAAGCTGACCAATGAGTTTTATTTATTAATTCAAGCATCTCATTTTAACATGGTACCAGAGCTTTAGGGCTGAGGAAGTCCATAACTAAGGCCAGTGCGATTGTGGCAGAATTAGCACCGATTGTAAGGAGAAAGTCGCACCGATTCACTGTTAAGCCTTACACTATTTTTTATTTGTAGATCAGCGTGAGGGCTTGGAGAAAAATCCCGCCAACATTGTGAGGGGCAAAGGATGCATTTTTTTCTTCTGTATTTGCATGGATTTTCTGCGTGTGTTTGTGTGGTAGGCTACAGTCTGAGGAGGCTGCGTTGGATGCTTGATTTAATTATTTGTTGATAAAGGCACTAATGATTATGAGCGTTGCATAGAGGAGACTTGCGCACTGGGGGTGTGGAGTAGTCCTGTTGTTGATTGGTCGCGGATATGATTAGCCGTGGGAGGATTACCCTCTTTGTTTTTTGAAGAATACTTGCCTTGAGGATTACTTGCCCGAAGGCTGTGGGAGGATTGTGTTTTACATTTTGAGGATTGCATTTTGAATTCTAGTCGTGCTTGAGCCCATCAGATTTGAAAGTATTTTCATTATTAATGGTGCAACATGGAAACTGTATGGTGCATAAGAGAATGGTTCACGACAATGGTGCAGCAATAATCTACTATTCCTTTCACAATTATTAACAGGGGTAAGTTTTTTTTTAAAGGAAAAGAATTCATGTGATCTTTTTAAAGGAAAGGGGAGATTATTATTTAAGAAGGAATATGAATTTTTATTTTAATGTTTTTTATTTGAATTCTTTATTTAAGAATTTAAGTTCATTAATTAAAGAAAAAGAGGGGTTTTTCACTTGAAAAAGGGGGTGACTGAAAAGAAGGGACATTTGAGCTTAGTTTTTGTTGTGGATCTGGTACTTGGCAGTTTATTTTCTTTTAAGAGATTGGGGTTTGTTTTTTTTTAATTATTGGGGTTGAAGTTTTTATTCATTCAAGATGAATAATCAAGCAGAAGAACCTCACCTCAATGAAAACAACAAGCTGGATGGATACAATTAATCTGGTTGGAAATTTAGACTGCAAACCCTGCTTGCGGGACACAATGCATGGACAATTCTGAACAATGATGAGGTGAAGCCAAACCTCATTGCAAGAGGAACATCAACAATAATCCAAGACTGGGACAAGCGAGAGACTAATGAAAGAATGCTCCTGAAATTATTAGTCAAAGATTGCATTATCCCCCATATCTATGATTGCAAGACTATACCAGAGATCTGGAAGACCCTCAAGGATCTCTATGAGGTCAAGAACACCAATCGACTATTGTTGTTGAAGAGAAAGATTCTCTCTATCAAGATGGAGGAGAATGAGATAGTTGTAACATTCATTTCTCGGATCAAGGAGCTCGAGAACAAGCTGGGAGATATCGGTGAAGCTATGTCATATATATTTATGGTCATGATTACCATGAATGATATGAATGACGAGTATGAGATTTTCATTGTTGGCTGCTATGGTCTTGACTCGCGTTTGGAAGAGTTATTTAGCCAAACAAATCCCACAGCTACTAGCCCTTTTAGCAACAGCCCGTGGAGCGCAGACCGAGGTCTCACCCAAGGTAGTAGGGGAGGGTGTTGGAACCAGGTTTCCACGCCTTAGGTATGTATTGGTGTGGTCTGGGAGGTTCGCGCACAGGTTTATAGCTTCACCCTATTCACACTGATCCAGAGTGATTATATTTTTCTTATTACTACGTTCTTCTATTTTTATGATTCAAAGCTATTCAACAGGGTCTTTAAGCAAACATTTAACCAACATAATCGATTCATGCACAAAATGAACACAGATTCACATACGCTTATCACATTTATATTAACCAGATATAGAAAGGTAAACCATAAAGACAAATGAACGATAACGCAGAATTTACAGAAGCAAACTTATCTTTATTATTATTCTCCACCAATACATCTAGATATACCCTGTGCACTCAGCTACAGGGGTCCGCGCACACAGCTGTGGACTTTCTAGGCCTCTGCACACACAGCTGTAAAGCCTCTACCTACTACCCACCCCTCGACTCAGACTTACAGATGCTTTCAGACTATCTTCTTCAAGAACCCATTACATTTCATCCCTCAAAACAACTGCCTTTCCCTCATAGAGCCATAATCTATTTACACCCTTCCCTGGCCCACAATCCTTGTGCGGGCTAACTCTATTTACATTACTTTTTATTATTTTTGGACGAACTACCCTTTGTCTCAATCTATTACACTTCACACTCCACATACTTCGGAGTTTTTACAATATTTTAATCCTACTTCTTAGGCTTTCTACCCCAAAACCGTTACGCAGGACCTCCGCTACCCAATAGTATCCCAACACAATCATCGTGACTCTTCCCAAGTAACTCGTTGGCATGGCTAGACGCTTTACCTTGGCTTTTCCATTTGCCTTCCTCTGAGTGGTACTCATCGTCCTTCTGCTCCTTCCTTGTCTTCTGTAATGCTTCATCCGTTTTCTGCTTCAGTATTTCTACCACATCCCGTAACCAATAATGCTCATTCTACTCTGCTCGGTTAACACAGAACACCCCCTTCGAGGACTCTAGCGTGAGCAGGGGAGACGCCTCTTGGTACCACCGAAACTTCTTCTGACCTTCGTACCTGACCTTTGCACCGTCCGCTGTAGCTTGTGTTGCAATTTTGCAAGACCATGGCTGTTGTCCACAAGATCCCAATCCTCAATGGACATCAAAGGCAACTTATTAACTACATATCTACTCGTGGTCACCATCTGTTCATCCTTTCGTTGTTTTATTGTAATGCGTCGACCTACCAATGGGCGAGGCGACGGCCTCTAGACGAATGAGCTTTGTGTTCCCTCTTTTCTGGTACATCTCATACTGGTGATGTTGCAACCTATGGGATGCTCGCAGCTATCACCCGCAGACTCCTTAGAGAGTCCTGCCTCTCTATCAGCTAGATGACTACCTTCGGGTGCATACCTTGTGCATAGATAATGAACAGATCCATCTGTGCTTCCGAAACATAGGCCACCAAGTGGACTCCCCTCGGTATTTTATAAGTCATGGGAAATTCAAATGTAGTGATTGCCAATCGTTCCCATTCATGTAACCTTCCTGTACGGAATCTGTAGCCGTTCATTCCATATCTGACTCATACTGTCTCTCTTAATTGGCCGCTGCCCACTTCCTTTTGTCATGATGCAACCATCTTGTCATATCTAATGGTCATCATTCCTTTTATCAACGCGTCCGTGTGAACCTTCTCGTGTGACCGCGACCCTTGCATATGGTCAAATGTACGCGTACCATATTACTCGTGCATCTGCCCCCAGTCTGCTTTATCGTCCCCCACTCTCTTGCATCTGGTTGGAGTGGTGAGACTATCTTCTGAATGGTTAGTCAGGCGATTGGCCCGCCCATGTAGAGCTTGAGGAAACTGTCATTCACTCTTCCCAAGAAGGGGTCTCCATTGAGTTTAGCCAGCTGAACCGCACCCCCATCGATGACTTCTTTGATGACATAGGGTCCCAACTAGTGTATGTAGAGTTTTCCCAGGAATTTTTCGAACTTATTGTCATAAAGCAATACTAGATCGTTCTCTTTGAAGGTGTGCACCTTGATATGGTGATCGTGCCATGCTTTCTCACGTTGTTTCTGTGCTTGATGACGGAATCCAGCCAAAAATCATTCCTCCTCCAATTCATCTAGTTGTGTGAGCTACTCTTTCAGGGCCCCGCGATCTGCCATACCTGTGATCGCTGCGATCCGCAAACTAGGCACAATATATTCCATAGGCATAACAACCTACTTTCCATAAACTAACTAAAACGGTGTCTAGCCTGTTAGCTTCTTGCATGTAGTTCTGTATGCCCATAGCACAACAGGAATTCGCAAATCCCAGTCATTTCGTCGTGTATTGCAGATCGTTGTCAGCGCAGTCTCCAGAATTTTGTTGATCCTTAACAGTCCCATTCACTTCCGGATGGTAGGGAGTGGTTTGTTGGTGATAGATTTTTAATTCCTTGGTGAGTGTGCTGATTATTTCATTCAAAAAATTTGTTCCCCTATCGCTCATGATAATTTTGGGGCAGCCGAACCTGGTGAGTACATTTTCGAACACGAATTTTGTTGTTGTCACAGCGGTGAAATATTTAACTGGTTGTGCCTCTGCTCATCGGGTCAAATATTTAGTTTCAAGTATGATATAGTGTGTGCCCATCTTTCCTCACGGTTCGATAGGCCCAACAAATTTGATCGAGAATTTCTCAAATGGTTGTAGCGTTATCTGTGGTTGAAGTGGAATTTCATCCCTTCGCGACGGTTTGACTGTCCATTGACATGCATTGCAAGCCCGACAGTATGCTTTCGAATCTTGATGTGGAGTAGGCCACCATAATCTAGCACGGAGAATTTTCTGGGCTCTAGCTGAGCCTGCATAATGTCTGTGAGCATCCCCTCCATGTGCTTCGGCCAGGATTTGTTCACGCTCGAATTTCGGTAGATATCGACGCAATATTTCATCATTTCCCATCTTGTAAAGGTGACCTACAATTACGGTAAAATATTTTGCGCGTATTACTAATTCCTTCTTTTGTTGGACAAAATACCGTTGTGATGCAGTGCCCATAGTTAGAAAGTGGATAATATCTTCAAAGTGGTCATCTGCAACGTGCACAACATATAATTTGGTGTCCAGGAGTCCCTCTTCTAGATTTGTTAGCTCTTCGGTAGTCTCAATTCGAGACAGATGATCCAAACCTACATTCAGGCGTCCCAGCTTCACAACAACCTCAAAACCATATTCTTGAAATAATAGCAACCATCGACAAATGTGCCCCCCCAACACAAGCTTATTCACTAGGTATTTGAGCACAGAGTGATCCGTGTACATCTTAAAATATCCTCTGAGTAGATAGTGATGGAACTTTTGGAGCACATATACCGTCACTAATCCCTCTCGCTCAGTAGTAGAGTAATTCTTCTCTGCTTTGCACAACCTGTGACTTGCAAATGCAATCGGATGGTCCAGTCCCTCTGCTCTTAGTTGAGTGAGTACCGCTCCGAGCGCGATACAAGATGCATCCACATGCACATGAAAATCGACATCCCATTTTGGAAAGACTAATATAAGGGCTGAAGCCATTTTCTCCTTAAGTTTCTCTACGCTTCTGTTGAACTCCTCATTCCAGCAATAAGTAGAATCCTTTTTCAACAATTGCTCCATCGGAGCTGTAATCTGGGCGTAGCTTTTGATGAACTTCCGATAGTAGCCCGTGTGTCACAAGGTACCATGTAGCTGCTTTACATTGTGTGGCACTTGTAGATTCAATATGATAGCAATCTCTGTCGAATCCACCATGAGTCCTTGCTTACAAACCACATGGCCCAGCAAGCTCCCGAAAGGGACGAGGAAAGTACACTTTTTAAATTTGAGCGCAATCTGGTGTCATCAACAGGTATCCAGCATCAATCGTAAGATTGTGACATGTTTCTTAACCAGGAAAAATATAGTCTAGTCATCCAGGTAGACTTATAATAATTTGTGAATAAATTCCGTGAACGCAGCTACCAAAATATGAGAAAATATTGTAGGTGTATTCTTCAATCCAAATGGCATTGTTGTATACTAAAAACAACCCCATTTGGTAGCGAATGTTGTCTTTCTCCAATCCTCTGGTGCGATTTTGATCTAATGGTACCCGAAGAACCCATCTATGAAGGAGTATGCTTCCTTCCCGCCCACATTTTTTGGTACCTCATCTGTAAAGGGTGTTCGAAATGGATCATTAACACAAGCATCATTGAGCTTTCCCAAATCCACGCATATGCGGATCTCCCCCTTCTGTTTCCTCTCCTATACGACCATAGGGCTGACCCAATCAGACTCCTCAACTGGTTCAATAATTCTTGCTACCAACATATTATCCAATTCTTCACGGACCTTTGCTTTACATTTGGGATACAATCGATAGGGTCGCTGCTTCACTGGATTCACATCTTGTTTCAAAGTTATCTTCATCATCCCTAGGTCTCATAGAATCCCCTTTAGCTCTGCCTTTTTTGTAGGGAATAAATTGCGGTATTCCCGGAGTAGCTCGACGGCCTTTTCCACTGTGTCATCGTCCCAGTAGTCCCCAAGCGTAGCATGCTTTGGCTCTTCTTTTATTTCGATATTTGCTTGCTTTCTTTTCAGTGGCACTGTGATAATTGGATTTTCTATCTCAGGGCCGCGCACCTCATGACTCCCTTCGATTTCTAGTATATTGATGTTACGCGGATCATCCTCATCATCTTCTGCTTGTACATTGTAACATGCTAAGGCCTGGCTCAACTATCGCGACCGGTCTAATTGCACAACTTGTTTTGGCTCCAGTGGTGTTCTGAATATGCCGACCTTTACTAGCTATAATGTGTCGTCTACAATATCCATCCATTGGTCTTCAAAGAGAAATGTTGACAGAAACCCTTCGCACAAAATATCCCACTCACCTAGTGCCATGCCGGAGCTCTGTTTTCGTATTCCAGTTCCTTGGAATGACATCCAAGGTATGATAAAATAAGTGCACCCATTCTGGTTGAGGCTCCGTACCATAAGCTTTGGTCCATATGCTCAGATGTATGTGCGGATTCTCCCGTCTATCATATTTCTCCATTATTCATAGCTCGGGCTTCTCAAATCTTATCTGCATCATGCGCCTGCAGCTTCGCCAATCTTCGAAGGTTCCTTCATGGGTATTCCACCATCGTGGCAATGTCGCGCACAATGCCCATTTGAGTGCATCGAACCATTGGTACTCTAGTACCACACTTTCAAATTTAACCAGGAAATCCTCTACTACTGTCAGCTCGTCATACATCGACAGTTTGCGGTTCTAAACTTTAACGCAATACAGGGATTTCGTCATCATATTACAGTGCAACGTGGTAGCCTTACTCACCCTATTAAGCCATCACTCGTCTTCCTCATCTGAATCACTGGCGTAGCCCTGCGAGAATATCCGCTCCTCCTGTGCAGAAATTTTGTAGATATTATCCAATACATCGCCCCTCTTTTCGCTACGTGCCAGTTCTATGTAGTGCGGTCTATCTATTGGATCCAGTGGAACAACGACCCAAAGCGAATTCTTCTCGAATACCATCTTCCTCTGCTTCAGGTTAATAACCCCATTCATATCAATGGCCCCGTCTATCCCTAGCAACGCTAGGTACATACTAGTTTCGTCCATGATTTCAATAACTTCGAAATCCATTCGGGAACTTATGCCATCAATATCTACTATAATGCCATGCATCCATCCCATAGGCAAGATCTTCTGCTGGTTGGCCATGCGTAATTGGATAGGAGACCATTGTAGTGTACACTTACCCATGCGCTCCTAAGTCTATTTAGGAAATACGTTTACATCAGAACCCAGGTCCAGAATGACCTGATCCAACTCATAGTCACTAATCTATGCTGTTAGCCACATTTCCTGTCATGTCTGTGATGCATGTCTTCCTATCTTCCACACTGTGTGAGGTTCAACCCAACCTGCACATCTATTAATTACTTCCTGTAACACTCTAACTGCCTGCTTGTCACAAAGCAGTTTTATGCATGTATTTAGAAGGCAGTCATCATCGAGGGATCCCTAATCGGCTCAAGCAAATCCCTACTACCTTGAGTAGATACACCCATGAAGATTTCCTTACCTTCCATATTAGTCTTCCTATTGCCTTCTCATGTGGTTGTGCCACGTAGCAATATCATGTTGATCGTGGGTTCGTCGTCGCGGGGTTTGGATCTCATAATCACTAGCTTGAATGCAAGAGAGAAACCCCCCATGTTTTAAGAATTGATAAGGATCCTCATGTAAGAGGAGGAAAGGCGACTAAATCATAAACCCGAGAATTCAGATCTGGCCTTAATGGTGAAGAAGAAGCCCTTCAGAGGCAATCCAAATGCAGCACAGAAGAACAACGTAGCCCCACAGAGAAATATGCCCTCACCTCAAGTTATGTCTTTCAATAGAAATGACTCTGCGACCAAATGTTTTTACTTTGTTAGAATAGGCCATATAGCCAGATATTGTATGAAAAGGAAGTTTGATGAAGGTCAAAAGAGATATAAGCAACATGCAGGGCATTTTGTTGATGGGGAACAAAGTCAAAACATCAGATTGTTCATATCTGACTCTGCACTTTTAGCTAAGGAGGATGAAACAAATACATGGTTTTTCGACTCAGGTGCATCCATAATGTTATGTATGTACCCAGGATAAAAAAGAATTTGATCTCTATTTCTACTATGATTGATCAGAATCTCAAGGTAGAGTTTTATAAATCACATTGTGTCATTAAATACCTATTGGATTCTATGAAGCCTATTGCATCAGGGATTCGTGTGGGAGGATTGTACAAGTTAAATGTCAAAAGCGCACCACATCAGGAATTATCATCATCTGCCATGAATACATTTGACTTATGGCACCAGAAGTTCGGCCATATTAGCTTCAATGATTTGCTACTTTTACAAAAAAGAGGTATTGTCGAAGGTATTCTTGTTTTAAAATCTTTTCATATTGATTGTGATGCATGTGCACTGGGAATGTTGCACAGAGATGAATTTCCTGTGAATCCTGATAGAAAGAAGAGAGATATACTCAAGCTAGTACACACAGATCTATGTGGTTCTATGTAGACAAGATCGTTAGGTAGTGCATATTATTTTCCATTGTTTATTGATGACTGAACTAGATTTACTTGGGTGTATTTTCTCAGGAAGAAGAGCAACACTTTTGAATACTTCAAGGAGTTCAGAAGTATGGTTGAAAAGTAGACAGGTAAATGCATCAGGATTCTCTACTGGGATCAAGCAGGAGAGTACAAGAATGCTTATGTACTCAAATACTACAAAGATAATGGGATACGACAACAGTGACAGTACCCCACAGTCCTCAATAAGATGGGGTTGCAAAGAGGAAGAAAAAACCCTTGTGGAGTGTGCTTGCAGTATGTTGAAAGGTAAGAATCTTTCTAATGGATTTTGGGCTGAAGCGATTAATACTACAGTATATCTAAAGAATAGGAGTCTAACAAGAAGTTATATTTTAAAACTCCTTTCAAAGATTTATTTTCTTTTAAGCCTGCAGTTAAGCATTCAGCAAAGCCTTTTCTCATATCCCAAAGGAAGATAGAAAGAAACTTTACTCAAAGGCCATCAAATGTACTTTTGTTGGCTATTGTACAAAATTTAAGGCTTACAAACTGTTTAATCCCTCTACTCATAAAGTGTTTGCAAGTAGAGATGTAGTGTTTCATGAGCTGGTTAATGATGGAAGCCATGAGAGTGCTAAGGAAGAATGGCATGTGCTATTGTTGGTGGAAGAAGGAAGTGATGAATCAGGTGAAAATAGTGAGCAGTAGTAGATGCAGTAGTAGCAACAACACTAGGAAGGGAAAGAAGATGATGTAGCTGTCAAGCAAAGTCTAGAAAATGATGATCAAACAAGGTTTAAAGCTACCCGACCACTCAAGGGATTAGGTAGGATAGCTCAGTTGCAAGCAAGACATAGGGGAAAATGCTTTTATAACTAGTATGATGAATGTTGTTGAACCTTCTAGTTATAAGGATGCAAATGAACGTAGTGAATGGAAAACAACTATGGAACATGAATATGAATCTATAATCAGAAACAACACTTGGGAGCTAGTTGAACATCCTAAAGGGAAACAAACCATAGGCTGTAAATGGTTGTATAAACCCAAGATGAATTCAGATGGAACCATAATAAATAAAAATATAGATTTGTAGCAATGGGGTATTCACAAAAATAAGGCATTGACTATGAAGAAACCTTTTCCCTCGTATCTAAACTAAATACTATATGAATGTTTATTGCTTTAGATACTAATAAACATTGGATGATTCACTAACTAGATGTGAAATCTGCATTTTTAAATGGGGAATTGACAGAGGAGGCTTATTTAGAGCAACCTGAGGGGTTTGTCCAGAAATGGAAAGAACATTTAGTCTGTAGATTAAAGAAATCTTTATATGGACTAAAACAAACACCCAGGTCCTTGCATGAAAGGTTTGATTCATTTTTTCGACAACTTGGTTACAACAGAAGTAAAAACTACCCTAATTTGTATACCATGAAATATGAAAAGGGGCACATAGTGTTGATTTCTTTGTATGTAGATGATTTAATTATTATAGGGGATGTTATTGATCTAATCAAAGAAATCAAGCAACAAATGTCGCAGGTGTTTGAAATGAAAGACCTTGGTGAGTTAAGATACTGTTTAGGTCTTGAGATCTGGAGAGATTCGGGAGAAATTTTTCTGTCCCAGGGTAAGTATGCAGAGGTCTATTGGAAAGATGCAGGATGGATTAGTGTAAGGGTGCAACAGTACCACTAGAACAGATCATTAAACTTCAAAGGGAGGATGGCTCTAAAGAGGCAGATGTGACACTTTATAGAGAGCTAGTTGGGATCTTAATCTACTTGACCACTACTAGACCAAATTTGGCTTATGCAATCAGTGTGTTAAGTCAATACATGTCCAAACCACTTGAGAGTCATTTAAATGCAGCAAAAGGTTTTTTAAGGTATCTACAAGGAACTATAGACTATGGTATTATCTATACTAATTCTTCTGATGTTAGATTGATAGGATTTACATATTCTGACTAGGCTAGAAATGTAGACAACCGTAGATCCATAATAGGCTATGCATTCAGCATTGGATCTGGGGTGATTACATGGAGCAGTAAGAAACAAAACAAAATTTCCTTGTCTTCAATGAAAGGGAAGTATCAAGCTATGTGTGCAGCAACAAGTGAAACAATTTGGTTGCGAGACTTCTCCAGGATTTTGGGGAAGAACAGAAAGACGCAACAACAATCACATGCTACAACCAAAGTTCAATCAAACTTGGTAATAATCCATTGTTTCAAAAGAACACTAAACACATTGATACACTGTTCCACTTTGTCAGGGAGAAAGTTCATTCAAAGGAAATCCATCTTGTATATTGTAAAACGTGTGATAATGTTGTAGACATTTTCACTAAGCCTCTTGGAAAAATTAAGTTTCAAATGTTTAAGAAGATGTTAGGCATATTTGTGAACCCCTTCTCCATTAAGGGGGAGTGTTGAAGATAATGGAGAATCCTATAATAGCGTGAGTTGGTTCACGAGACCTTAGGATAGGAATTAGTTTCTATTTCTTAGGGTATGGTTCTAACTTCCCTAAAGCTATTTGTGCTATATAATATTTGATGCATTTTGAGAATGTAGAGTGTTCTGAAGAGCTAGACTCTCCTTTGTAGAGTTGACCAGTGAATTTTATTTATTAATTCAAGCATCTCATTTTGACAATTTTGTCCCATAGGAATTTAATAGACATAAGTTCATCACCAATGAATTGAACATCATCTTTAAAAGTAATAATTTTAACACCATTTGTTGCAAGATATTGACCACGGAAGTAAGTTGGTCGATCAACCTGACAACTAAAACTGCTTCTACCATGTTCACTTTTGCTTGTACTTTGTATCTCCGTCCTATCCTACATTGTTTGTTCACCCTAAAAATACCTTGTTTTATAGCATGGAAACATGTATAAATAGGTTGGGACACTTGTGAGATGCTTTGCACTCTAAATCATACGTGTATAAATAGGTTGGGAAATCCATAAAGGAGAGCTAAACTAGAGATGTTCTGCACTCTTAGTCACATGTTTATAAATATGTTTGAAGATCGTTAAAGGCCAGTTAAATTTGTCATAAATATTTATGTTGAAATTTTTATGAAGACTAAGATAATATCATATAAAACATCATAATTTTGATGAAACTTCATTACTATAAATACTTGCTAGTTTTAGAATTGTGATGAAACATTTTTTAATATTACTTTTAAAACAAGATCCCGTAAAATATCAAAACTCCTAAAAGAGAAAATAAAAAAGCCATTGCTATAAATACTTGTTTTAGAATTTTGTTGAAACCTTTTAAAATATTTATTTTTAAAACAAGATTTCGTAAAATAACAAAATTCCAAGAAAAAATCTGCTGCCTGTCGAGTGATTTGCAAGTAGTCTCAGGAGTGTTGTGGGGTTAAACAATACTTCTTTTGTTAATTAGGTAAAAAGAGTGATTTTTACAGAAAAGTAAGATTATCAACATTAATTTCTGATCATCTTTGTAGTTATCTGAAAAATCAATACATTTATTTTAAAATATCTAAAATCTTTAATCAAACATTTATTATAAATTTCTTAACACTTGCATTAAATGAGGGTGATTAAAAATTTCTGATATACACTAATTCATGTCATACATTAAGGCACTTATCTTCTGATATGTCTCATTGTTCTTAATAAAAATTAATTAAATTATATCATTATTTTAAATTCATCAAATATAATTGATGAAACCATAGAATCCAAAACCATAAATTTATAAAAGACCAACAACAAGCTCATTAACCAATACTACAAGTATTATCTAAAAAAATAATTAATAAATAAGTTAAACATGTATACATTTAAAAAACATGTAATAAGAAAAACATAGTAAACAACAAGAAGAAAAGGTTTAATGAAATGCATAGACATGACATTTTTTTAAACCATCGTGGATGTATTTTAACTCTAGATCTACAAGCCCTAAGGGTTAGCTAAATTAGTCGAGTTCTTGTGACTAAAGTACCTAGCTAATGGGAGGTCACAATGTTAGTTATATTCAACACAATCGGGGTTAGGCACTGCTAATAAGCCTATGAGGCGTAATATCGTCAAATGAATATACCTGAATATTTCCTTGAAAAATATAACCTTTAGATCTATGAAGCACCTAGAGGGATAAAATCGTTTTTCACTCTAAAAGATGTTTGGATCTCTTGATCTTATAGACTCATGGACATGACAGTTTTTTAAACTATCCTATATCTGTTTTAACTTGAAATCAAGTGCCTAGAGGAATCAAATATCTTTTCACTCTAAAAGAGGTGCGCATCTCTTGAATTTTCTTGGTGCTTGGTAGATACATATTTAAAATGTATCTGGGTCAGTTTAATTCCCTATTTAAATATGCTATATTCCACATAAATACCTTGGGACAATACCATGGGGTTCTCTTAAAGCTAGGGCTCAAAAATATCTAGTAATAATTTCTAAAAAATAATAAAAAATATATATATATATATATATATATATATATATATATATATATATATATATATATATATATATATATATGTATATATATATATATATGTATGTATATATATATATATATGTATGTATATATATATATATATATATATATATATATATATATATATATATATATATATATATATATATATATATATATATATATATATATATATAATGTTTGTAGAACATTAAATTACATTACCTACATTACTGTTGGAAATAATGAGATCGGGTGAATCAATATTTCTTATCGATTAGTATAGTTTTTACTTCACAGAGTGTTAATTATTATTAACATTAGATAAACATTAACAGTCATCAACAGCAGTGAACAATGCATAATAGTAGAGACATTAGACACATATTTTTAGGTGGAAACTCCTCGAGGATGAAAAGAAAAAATGATTCTTAATATTTGTCTTTAAAATATTTACATCAGGTTTTTAGCTCTAACTGAAGGAGGCTCCAACCTGTACGATGCTTTGATGCCATGTTTACCAGCTAGAACCACAAAGATTCTCCAACACCCTAATTTTCAGGCTACATCCTGGTGGATGATCCAACACCTTGTTTACCATCTACTACAAGACAAATGCTGCAACACCCTATGTAGGCTCCAACCTACCCTAACAACACTCTTCTACCCTAAAGTGTTCTTAGGCTCCAAATTGGAGGAGACTCCACTCTCTTTGCTTGCATCACCAAAACTTCCTAATAATCCAAGGAACCATGTTTCAAAATTTTTAGAATGGATTCACATGTAATCAAAATCAATATAAAGAAATACAAAATACAATGAAATACAATCACTTTTGCATATGCTTATTATCAATTTCAATTTGTGCCAGCCTCACTTCTCATCAAACCCTAGATTTCAAAATCAATTATCTACTACTCACTATTGCAACAACCTATTTCTCTTTACTGCCACTTCTTTATTATGCATCAACTTAAGCCAGGTACCTTGCCATCACACATATAGGCTTCTCTCCTTTGCATGAGGCAATCAACTTCTTCTATATAGAATGTCTTATCAATAAGTGTGCTACTGTGATATTACTTTCACAGTGTCATATGGTTTTGAAAACCATCAATCACTTAGAAGTTCCATGGTCATGAATCATTGTCATCTATTGTATTAAGGATAATATTTTATCTAGCTATAAATAGTTACAACACATAGATACTATGATTGCCCATAGAAGTTTTAAAAATGATAAATTCATCAAACCTAGCTCAATAATCCAATGTACTACCCTATAACATCACAATGTATAGGGTTACAATCAAGGGTACTATCTTCAAATCAATATTTCTAACACATCAAAGAACCTACCGATATTGCACACATATCGCAAGTTAACTATCACAAAATGTCATTACTACCATATCAAAGTCATTGCCACATCTCACATCCATAGAAAATCATGATGCATCCCAACAATACTAACAAACTTCCACAATCACTGTCTAACCAAGTAATGATCTTTAGTTAACAAGTACCATGTGTAGACATCCTAGTGATCCTAAAGTATCCTTGAAACTTACTTGTTGGTTTCCTTGATGTGTTGGACAATCAATTCTATTTAGTTTTAAAACATGTACCTAATAATTTTGCATTAATATCCTTACTCAATGTGATATGACAGGCTTTAGGGAAAAACTTTATCTCAAGAATAAATTAACTGTAACTTCCAATTTATGGCTTCTTATACATACCTCAGAATATAAGTCATATCATTTTCATGTTTTGGAAGAGGTTGCTTGCACCATTTTCATGCTTCAGAAGATAACTTATTTTATAACCACTAATACTTCTTACAGTAATCTAAACTTACAAAAAGTCCTAGTTATCTTCTTCAGTTTTAAAACGGATTTGCTTCCAAATATTGTCTACAACATAGTGAAACTACTAGGACAATAGAATTATTAAGCTTAGAGATAGACTTTAAACGTGTATATAAGTTACCATAAGAGATATCACTTAAAACATGTCGCTATATAAAACCTTAAATATAGCTATGTATGTGATTAGAGGTGATGGAACATCAAAAAAGATAAGAAAGTTATCTGATGAAACCATAGATCCTCCTGGAGGGTCTACTCATGAGGATAAGGTTCAAAAGATTATATGTAGGTAAATTCAGAGCTTGGTGGTCAAATACACAAAGACCTAAAACCACAAAAAATACCTCTTGTTATCTTGAAATGATGGCTCAAATATGAATGCCCTAGAGGTAGATATGCTACTTTGTGTCCTCAAAGGCCCATAATTTCATCCTTCTACCTACAAGAAATCATGCCCAAATGAATCCCCTGACCACCCCCCGCCCCAAAAAAAAAAAAAAACCATGATAGCTCTCATCTGATATAACTTTGCCTCCGCAAGGGCTGAAGGATAATTCATAGCACAATGTTTTCAAATGATGTTCATTTTCTCCATATGTCGAAGATAGATCAAGTTCCCTTTTTATAAAATTGGGAGGGCCTTCAAAAGACGAGTTGTTAGAGGGATTTAAGGAGTAAATGCTCGTTTTGGAAATTTTAATTTTATTAAAAATTGATCCCAAAGGTACGCCATATGCCCATTTGAGGATGAGAATTTGATTTCATTGATAAGCTCCAATACCCCTTGTAAATTCTAAATAATATTTCAAGTCCTCTATAAGAAATTTCAACAACAACTTTGAAGAGAAGCCTTATATATTGCTTTGAATATTGGGTTAGGCAATGTAAAGTTTCCACATCACCATCCATTAGGGTTTCTTCCGCTGAATTCATTCTTTTATATTCAAACAAACATAACTCAAAAAGGATGAGGCCTCTCATGGGATGCCACATACCATGAGAAACAATTCGATGAGTAAAATATAATGGTAGTGATATTGACATCAATTTCACTACGCTTCATCTTGAAAACCACGACGAATGGATCGCTACTAAGGTTTCCATCCATCCTTCGATTGGAGCTAGCAATTGATGCAACCAAGATAAATTTAAGAACACTCAGTAATGGATGTTGAAATTAATGACAACACCATTCAACAATCGCCCCCTTTGTCGTTGATAGCAAAACATGTACTCCCCTTGCGATCAGTGTTACCCATGAGCTTGTGGCTCAATCTTCTACTCCTCGTTTCTCTTCCACTTTAACATCAATGGAAAAGGGTGACTCCCCTAATAATCCTTGTCTTTTTTGCAACCATGTAATTTTCCTGTTCTCCCAATGATGAGAAAGCTTCTTTTATATTCCTTCAAGATACCTATCTGCTTTGAAATTCCTTGATCAATTATCATTGCAATAAATAATATTTCTCCCCATGTCATGTTATGCTTCATATGGACTGACACTATTATTAGATTTATATTATCAACTTTCCCTACCAAAATTTCTACATTGAAAAAACCTATAATTATTCTTCATATTTTCCACCTGTCAACTTGTCAAAGATAGGTTTTTAAATGTGCAACTACTGTTGCATATACTCATGCTCTTCATATTCAGGGAGTCGCCATGGTGAGTTTTTCAAACTAATGTATGAACTAGCTCTTCAGGCAGATCATCATGTATCTTTTCAATGTTTAATGTACCTATTGATTCCTCATGGTATTTTGTCTTTCCAAAACCTATAAGCTTTGCTGTTGATATTTTCTCTTTTTCATGGTCTTCTTGCATTTGTTTTAATTTTATGCATCTAACAATATGGTTTTCCATCATGAAGGATTCCTTATTTTTCCAGCAATTATATGTTATATGTCCATAGTTATGTAATTTGTAGCATTCAACATTTGTTCGAATGATGGAGTGACATAAATATACTTTCGGTTAACAAAATTATTGAACTCTTTGTCTAGATTTATGGCAACCTTACCTCTATGGTTTTGAAAATGTCCTTGATAATTTTACCTTTCACAAGATTTATAATCCTTAGTTATATGTCTAAATATAGTAAATGAAAAACAATAACCATTAAACAAATTAGAATACCTCGATGAATTATCTTGTTTGGATGATCTTCTATATTCCTTCTTTCATGGAGGAGGTATAGTCATTTGTTGATGCTTGTCCTTGAATCATTGGGAATCACTTCTTGGAGAAGCAACAATTTTAATCTTCTTTTTCCCTTCATTTTAATTTGGACTTTGAGTGCTAATCTAATCAACATTTACTTTCTGTGCTTCCTTTCGTAGGTATATTATATTTTCTTCTAAATATTCACTGACTTTGTTACTTTCTTCAACTTCTCTTATGAGTGAGTCTTCAACATTTCTAGGTTCTTCTAGCTTCACATTAAGTCTGATGAGGATATCCTTTGATTCTTCATTCTTCTTATTGAGAATTCTGGCATGTTCTTCTACATCATTCAATTCTTCTTCCAAGGATTTGATATTTTTTTTTAACCTTAATTTCCTTTATAACTTTGGCCATTTCATTTTGAAATTTTATCTCATTCATACCTTATCCATCTCCTTCTTATTCTTCTTACAAAGCTTCCTTCTTGTTTTTCTTAGCCATGAAGAACACTCTCCGTGTGTCATTTCCTTCATCACTCTTGCTTTCTTCTTCATATGAGAAGTTGTCTTCTTTAGAGAAAATGCTTTTCTCAAATCCTTTCCTTTTACCTTTCTTATTGAATCTTGTTTGACCCTTCTTCCCTTGACTGGGTGCTTTATCTTTGTTACCCAATTCGTTATGATGACATTTAGATGCAAAGTGACAAATCTCACCGAACTAAAACATATTAATGGAAGTTTACCCTTGAAATTACATATTCTTCTTTTCATATTTCTCACAAAATTAGCAATTTCTTCATGTGAGTGTTCTCCTTCTTCATAGCTACTGGAGCTTGGTATTGATTCATGTTTATCCTCTATGGTCTTCTTGAATTTTGTGAATGTTTCTTCTTAGTTAGATGGACCATCTTCCTATTCAATCCTTATTTCATAAGCTATAACAATCATTTGTAGCTTGCCCATGCTAAGGTTGTTTAAGATAGATCTATATTCTAAGACATAAAATCTAGGATTAAATATTGTTGGAAGAGATCTCAGGACCTTTCGTACAATAACCTTTTCATATTTTGGTTGCCCCAATCCTTCCAAGGAATTCGTTACTTCATCCACTCATTAAAATTAAGCTGCAATGCTCTTGTCTTCTTTCATATTCAACTCTTCAGATTGAGCTCTAGAAATTTGAATTTTTGCTTCTTTGACCTTTGAGTCTCCTTCATATATGATTTGAAGCTTGCCCCAATTTTCCTTATTTGTTTTATAGCCCAACACCTTAACATATACAGATTGACTGAGTCCACACTTATTGGAATTCTTGTATTTGACATCATATTCGATAAGTTTCTTACCTTTTTCATTTGTTGAAGGAAAGGCTTTTGCATCATATGCTTGTTCGACCATTTCCTGATAATGATATCCTTGTGCAAGTACACATACTTGCATCCTTCCACTTAGTTTTCCCCATTCAAGAGGAATTCCATACTTGGTGTGCTACAAAATCTCCCTTTAGTAGTTAAACTGATTTTACATGGACCTGCTATGATGCCAATTGCTGGAAATACTAAGAGGGCGTTGAATAACTATTTTTTTATCAATTAGTATATTTTTAACTTCACAGAAAATTAATTTTTACTAGCATCAAACAAACATAAAATTCATCAACACCATTCAATAACACATAACAATAGGGACAATAGACACAAATATGTTTTGGTGGAAACCCCTCCAAGACAAAAACCACTTAATTCCTATTAATAATTGTATTTTATGGATTTACATCAAGCTTTAAACTAAAACTAAAGGAGGCTCCAACCCCATTATTTACAAACTCAAACTTGTAGGGCTCTCTTACACCTTATTTACGAGCTGCAACTAGAAGGATGCTCCAACAACCTAATTTTTCGGCTCCAACTTGATAGATTCTCCAATGCCGTGTTTATGAGTTGTTACTCGATTGATGCTACAACTCCCCGTGTAGGATCAAATCTATGCTAGCACCACCATATTCCCTAAAATATTCTTAGGCACCAACCTGAAGGAGAATCCAATCTCCTGGATTGCACCACCCAACCTTATCGATCAACCAGTGGACCACGTTTCACAATTCTCATACTCGACCCACCTCTGCTCAGAATCAATATAAAGAAATACAAAAGATATTCAAATATAATAACTATGTATTCTCCGTAGTATCAATGTCAAACCTTGGTAGCCTCACTTCTCATCAAACCCTAGTTGTCAATATCAAATGTCTATTGTTTCTTTTATTGTACAACTTCTCAATGTTTCCACTAGTAATTTCTATTTACTAAAACTTCTTTATTATGAATCATCTCAAGAGAAATATCCTACCATCACACGCAGAGGTTTATGTCTTCTTTGTTAAGAAATCTACTTCTCCCATATACAATGTTATATCAATAAGATTACTATTATGATATCACTAACATATATCATATGGGTTTGAAAACCATCAATCACTATGAAGTTCCATTGCCATGAGTAAATTTCATCTCTTATATTACGGATAATACTCTTTATGATATTTAGTAGTTAGAAATAATAAATATTGTGAGAGCTTGTAGCAGTCTGACAACTCATACATTCATTAAACCTATCTCAATAATCCAACATACTACCTTATAGCATCATAATATCTAGGTTTATTATAAATGGTATTGTCTTCAAATCAAGATCGTTGTCACATCAAAGAAGCTACCCACACTACACACATATTACAAGTCAATTGTCCAAGTATGTCATTAATTCCATGTCAGGGTCATTTTCAAATCTGACATCCATACAACATCAACATGCGTCCCAAAAATACTGCCTCACTTCCATGATCAGTATCTAATGAATTTAGCATCTTTAGATACAAGAAATATGTCTAGACATCATGGTGCTCCTATAGAATCCTTGAAATTTACTTCTTAATCTCCTTGATGCATTGCACAATGAATTTGATTTAGTTTCAAAATCAATCTTACAACTGTAAACTCCTTTTGTAATGATACCCTTGATCAATGTGATATGATGTTCTTTAGGGAAAAAATTTGTTTCAAGAATAAATCAATTGTAACTTCTTGGTTATGGCTTCTTACACATACCTCATAACATAATTCATATCATTTTCATGTTTTGGAAGAGATTTCTTTAACCATTTTCATGCTTGAGAAGATAACTTATTTCATAACCACTTGTACTTCTTACACTAATCTAAGCTTATAGAAATTTCGAGTTATATTTATTAATTTGAAAATGAATTAGCTTGCAAATATTGTTGACAATGTTATTGAACTATTGGGAAAATAAAATTATTATGCTTGGACTTGGAATTTTAAAATGTAGAGAATTGATCGAAAGAGATATCACTTTAAACTTGTCACTATGTCAAGCCCCAACTATATCCTTCTATGAGATTAGAGGTGAGGCCACATCAAAAGAGATAAGTAGGTTATTTAATGAAAGCATAGATCCTCCTTTAGGGTTTGATCATGATATTAAGCTTCAAAATATGGCCTCTTGATGAATTTAGAGATTGGTCTTCAAAGATTAAGAGGCCTAAAACGACAAAAATACCTCTCGTTGTCCTCTAATGATTGTTCAAAGAAAAATTCCCTAGGTGGTCAAGTAACTCTGCTACTTGTGTCTTCAAAGGCGCAAAATTTTGGTCTTCTACATACATGGCCAAACAAATCCCCCAAAAAACCCAAAAAAAATAACCAATATCCCTCTCATTTGATATAGCTTTGTCTGCACAAGGGTCGAAGACTAATTTAGAGCACATCTTTTCCAAAATATGTTCATTCTATTCATACATGTCAAAATATAGTACATGTAAAACAATAACTAGTAAAGAAATTAGAATACCAAGATGAATTATCTTGTTTGGATGATCTTCTGTATTCATTCTTTCTTAGAGGAGGTACAGTCACTTGTCAATCCTTGTCCTTAAATCATTCAGCATCACTTCTTGGAGCATCAACAATTTTAATTTTCATTTTCCATTCATTCTGATTTGGATTCTGAGAGCTAATGAGCTCATTCAATGCTTGTCAAATCTTACAAAGTTTTGTTTGACATTTACTTTTTGTCCTTACTTTTGTAGGTAGATTATATTTGCTTCTAAATATTCCCTTAGTTTGTTACCTTCTTCAAGTTCTCTTATGAGTGAGTCTTCAAATTTTATAGCTTATTCCAGCTACACATTAAGGTTGATGAGGATATCCTTTTATTCTTCATTCTTCTTATTGATACTTTTGGCTTGTTCTTCTACATCTTTCAATTCTGCTTCCAAGGATTTGATATTTTTTTTGCACCTTAATTTCCTTTATAACTTTGGCCATGAGATTTTGAAATCTTATCTCATTCATACCTTATCCATCTCCTTCTTACTATTCTTATAGAGCTTCATTCATGTTTTTCCAAGCCATGAATAACACTCTCCGTGTGTCGTTTTCTTCATCACTATCACTTTCTTATTCATATGAGAAGTTGTCTTGTTTAGAGAAAATATTCCCTTGACTGGGTGCTTTATCTAAGTTACTTGATTCCTTATAAGGACATTTAGATGAAAAGTGACCAATCTCACTGAACTGAAACATATTAATGGAAGTTTACCTTTGAAATTACATATACCTCTTCTCATATTTCTCATAAAATTAGAAACTTCTTCATCTGGGTATTCTCCTTCTTTGTAGCTACTGGAGCTTCCTCTTGATTCATGTTTATCCTTTCTAGTCTTCTTGAATGTTATGAATGTTATTTATTAGTTTTATGGACCATCTTCCTATTAAATCATCATTTCATAAGTTGTAACACTCTTTTGTAGCTTGCCCATGCTAAGGTTGTTTTAGTCTCATATATCTCTTAAGACATAAAATTTAGGATTAATTATTGTTGGAAGATATCTCAAGACCTTTCATACAATAACCTTTTTATTTGTTTGTTGTCCCAATCCTTCCAAGGCATTTGTTACTTCATCCAATAATTAAAATTAAGCTACAATGCTCTTGTCTTGTTTCATCTTCAACTGTTCAAATTTAGTTGTACAAATTTGAATTTGTACTTATTTGACCTTTGAGTCTCCTTCGTATATGATTTTAGGGTTGCCCCAAATTTCCTTATTTGTTTTACAACCCAATACCTTAACATATACATATTGACTGAGTCCACTCTTAATGGAACTCTTGTATTTGATATTATATTTGATATGTCTCTTACCTTTTTCATTTTTTGAAGGAGAGGCTTTTGCATCATAGCCTTGTTCGACCATTTCCCGAATATCATATCATTGTGCAAGTATATATACCTGCATCCTTTCACTCCATAGTTCATAGTTTTCCCCATTAAATAGAGGAATTCCATACTTGGTGCGCTACAAAATCTCCGTCTAGAAGTTAAACTGATTTTACAGGGACCTGTTATGATACCAATTGTTGGAAATACTAAGAGGGGCGTGAATAAATATTTCTTATCAATTAGTATATTTTTAAGTTCACAAAAAATTAATTTTTACTAGAATCAAACAAACATAAAATTTCATCAACACCATTCAATAATACATAACAATAGAGACAATAGACACAAATATTTTTTGGTGGAAACCCCTCCAAGACAAAAACCACTGAATGCTTCTTAATAATTGTCTTTGATAGATTACATCAAACTTTAAACTACAACTAAAGGAGTCTCCAACCCTGTGATTAACAAACACCAACCTGTAGTATTCTCTTATGCCTTATTTAATAGCTTCAACCGAAAGGATGCTCCAACACCATAATGTTTACACTCCAACTGGATAGATTCTCCAACATCGTGTTTATTAGTTGTTACTGGATAGACGCTCCAACTCCCTATGTAGGATCAAACCTACCCTAGCACCACCTTCTTCCCTAAAATATTTTTAGGCACCAACCTGAAGGAGAATCCAATATCCTACCTCGCAGCACCCAACCTCCCTGATCAACCACTGCACCGCGTTTCACAATTCTCATACTAGACCCACATGTGCTCAAAATCAGTATAAAGAAATAAAAATATATTGAAATATAGTAACCATGTATTATCCTTAGTATCAACTTCAAACCTTAGTAGCCTCACTTCTCATCAAACCCTAGTTATCAATATAAAATGTCTATTGTTGCTTCTATTATACAAATTCTCACTGTTTCCACTAGTTATTGTTATTTATTGCAACTTCTTTATTATTCCTCATCTCAAGACAAATGCCCTGCCATCACACATAGAGGCTTATGTCTTCTTTGTTAAGAACGCAACTTCTCCCATATACAATGTTGTATCAATAAGATTACTATTGTGATATTACTGTCATATTATCATATGTATTTGTAAACCATCGATCAGTTAAGAAGTTCCACTATCATGAGTAAATTTCATCTCCTATATTATGGGTAATACTCCTTATGATATTTAGTATTTAGAAACAATAAATATTGTGAGGACTTTTAGTAGTCTGACAACTAAAACATTCATCAAACCTATCTCAATAATCCAACATACTACCTTATAGCATCATAATGTCTAGGGTAATTATAAAGGGTATTGTCCTCAAATCAAGATCATTATCACATCAAAGAAACTACCCACACTACACATATATCACAAGTCAATTGTGCAAGTATGTCATTAATTACATATGAGGGTCATTTTCAAATCTCAAATACATACAACATCAACACATATCCAAAAAATATTTCCACACTTCCGTGATCACCTTCTAATCAACTTAGCATATTTAGATAACAAGCAGTATGTGTAGACATCATGGTTCTCCTATAGAATCCTTGAAATTTACTTCTTGGTCTCCTTGATGTATTTGAAGATGAATGATCTTTAGTTTCAAAACCAATCTTACAACTGTAAACTCCTTTTGTAATGATACCCTTGATCAATGTGATATGATGTTCTTTAGGGAAAAAGTTTGTCTCAAGATTAAATCAATTGTAACTTCTTGGTTATGGCTTCTTACACATACCTCGTAATATAATTCATATCATTTTCATGTTTTGGAAGAGATTTCTTTAAGCATTGTCATGCTTCAGAAGATAACTTATTTCATAACCACTCGTACTTCTTAAACTAATCTAGGCTGACAGAAAATTCGAGTTACATTTATTAATTTTAAAATGGATTGGCTTCCAAATATTGTCTACTATGTTATGAAACTATTGGGACAGTAAAATTATTATGCTTGGACTTGGAATTTAGAAATGTAGATAATTGACCGTAATAGATATCACTTTAAACTTGTCATTATGTCAAGCCCCAACCGTATCCTTGTATGATATTAGAGGTCATGCCACACAAAAGAGATAAGTAGGTTATTTAATGAAACCATAGATCCTCCTTTAGGATCTAATCATGATATTGAGCTTCAAAATATGGCCTCTAGATGAATTTAGAGCTTGGTCTTCAAATATCAAGACACCAATAACCACATAAAATACCCCTCGTTGTCTTGTAATGATTGTTCAAAGAAAAATTCCCTAGGTGGTCAAGTAACTCTTCTATTTTTGTCTTCAAAGGCACAAAATTTTGGTCTTCTACCTACAATAAATCATGCCCAAAAAAATCCCCCAAAAAATCCAAGAAAAAGAACCAATATCCCTCTCATTTGATATAGCTTTGTCTGCACATGGGTTAAAAACTAATTCAACACACATTTTTTACAAAATATGTTCATTCTATTCATACATGCCAAAATATAGTACATGCAAAACAAAAACCATTAAACAAATTATAATACCAGGATGAAATATCTGGTATGGATGATCTTCTATATTCATTCTTTCTTAGAGGAGGTATATTCACTTGTCGATCCTTGTCCTTGAATCATTCAGCATCACTTCTTGGAGAAACAACAATTTTAATCTTCTTTTTCCCTTCATTTCAATTTGGACTTTTAGTGCTAATGAGCTCATCCAATGCTTGTCAAATTCTTACAAAGTTTTGTTCCAAATTTACTTTTTGTGCTTCTTTCCGTAGGTAGATTGTCTTTGCTTCTAAATATTCCCTTACTTTGTTACTTTCTTCAAGTTCTCTTATGAGTGAGTCTTGAACTTTTATAGCTTCTTCTAGCTACACATTAAGGCTAACGAGGATATCCTTTGTTTCTCCATTCTTCTTATTTAGACTTCTGGCATGTTCTTCTACATCTTTGGATTTTGCTTCCAAGGATTTGATATTTTATTTTTTTTACCTTAATTTCCTTTATAACTTTGGCCATTAGATTTTGAAATGTCATCTCATTCATACCTTATCCATCTCCTTCTTATTGTTCTTGCAGAGCTTCATTCTTTTTTTTCCAAGCCATGAATAACACTCTCCGTGTGTCATTTTCTTCATCATTGTCACTTTCTTCTTCATATGAGAAGCTGTCTTCTTTAGAGAAAATTATTTTCTCAAATCCTTTCTTTTTACCTTCCTTATTGAGTCTTGTTTGATCTTTCGTCCCTTGACTAGGTTCTTCATCCTTGTTACCTGATTCCTTATGAGGAAATTTAGATGAAAAGTGACGAATCTCACTGAACTGAAACATATTAATGGAAGTTTACCTTCAAAATTACATATTCCTCTTTTCCTATTTCTCACAAAATTAGCAATTTATTTATCTGAGTGTTCTCCCTGTTCGTACCTACTGGAGCTTGGTCTTGATTCACGTTTATCCTTTTCGGTCTTCTTGGATGTTGCGAATGTTGCTTCTTAGGTTGATGGACCATCTTCTTGTTCAATACTGTTTTCATAAGTCTTAACAATCTTTTGTAGCTTGCCCATGCTAAGGTTGTTTAAGTTTGATCTATCTTTTAGGACATAAAATTTAGGATTAACTATTGTTGGAAGAGATCTCAGAACCTTTCGTACAATAACCTTTCTATTTTTTGGTTTTCCCAATCCTTCCAAGGCATTTGTTACTTCATCCACTCATTAAAATTAAGCTGCAATGCTCTTGTATTCTTTCACCTTCAATTGTTCCAATTCAGCTCTACAAATTTGAATTTTTACTTCCTTGACCTGTGAGTCTCCTTCATATATGATTTTAAGCTTGCCCCAAATTTCCTTATTTGTTTTATAACCTAATACCTTAACATATATAGATTGACTCAGTCCACTGTTAATGGCATTCTTGTATTTGACATCATATTCGATAAGTTTCTTACCTTCTTCATTTGTTGAGGGAGAGGCTTTTGCATCATATCCTTGTTCAACCATTTCCCTAATATCATATCCTTGTGCAATTATATATACCTACATCCTTCCACTCCATAGTTCATAGTTTTACCCATTAAATAGATGAATTCCATACTTGGTGTGCTACAAAATCTCCCTTTAGCAGCTAAACTGATTTTACATGGACCTGCTATAATACCAATTGCTGGAAATACTAAGAAGGTGGTGAATAAATATTTGTTATCAATTAGTATATTTTTAACTTCATGGGAAATTAATTGTTACTAGCATCAAACATACATAAAATTTCACCAACACCATTCAATAATACATAACAATAGAGACAGTAGACACAAATATTTTTTGGTGGAAACCCCTCCAAGATAAAAACCACTAAATGCTTCTTAATAATTTTCTTTGATAGATTGAAATCAAGTTTTAAACTACAACTGAAGGAGGATCCAACCCCCTGATTTACAAAATCCAACTTGTAGGATGCTCTTAATCCTTGTTTGCCAGCTGCAACCAGATGGACGCTCCAACACCCCAATTTTTAGGCTCCAACTCGATATATTCTACAACAACATGTTTATCAGTTGTTACTAGATAGATGCTCCAACTCCCTATTTAGGATCAAACCTACCATAGCACCACCTTCTTCCCTAATATATTTTTAGGCACCAACGTGAAGGAGAATCCAATATCCTGCCTTGCACCACCCAACCTACCTAATCAACCACTAGACCAAGTTTCACAATTCTCATACTAGACCGACCTGTGCTTAGAATCAATATAAAGAAATACAAAATAGATCGAAAATTAGTAACTATATATTCTTCTTAGTATCAATTTCAACCCTTGGTAGTCTCACTTCTCATCAAACCCTAGTTGTCAATATCAAATGTATATTGTTGCTTCTATTGTACAACTTCTCAATGTTTCCACTAGTTATTGTTATTTACTGCAACTTCTTTATTATTCATCATTTCAAGGCAGATACCCTACCATCAAACATAGAGGCTTATGTCTTGTTTGTTAAGAAATCTACTTCTCCCATATACAATGTTATATCAATAAGATTAGTATTGTCATATTACTGTCATAATATCATATGTATTTGTAAACCATCAATCACTTAAGAAGTTCCACTATCATGAGTAAATTTCATCTTCTATATTATTGATAATACTCTTTATGATCTTTAGTATTTAGAAAAATTAAATATTGTGAGAGCGTGTAACAGTCTGACAATCGATACATTCATCAAACCTATCTCAATAATCCAACATACTACGTTATAACATCATAATGTCTAGGGTTATTATAAGGGGTATTATCCTCAAATATAGATCATTATCCCATCAAAGGAACTACCCACACTGCACACATATTACAAGTCAATTGTGCAAGTATGTCATTAATTCCATATGAGGGTCATTTTCAAATCTCACATCCATGTAAAATCAACACACATCCCAAAAATATTGCCACACTTCCTTGATAATTGTCTAATCATCTTAGCATCTTTATATAACAAGAAATATGTGTAGACATCATGGTGCTCCTATAGAATCCTTGAAATTTATTTGTTGGTCTCCTTGATGCATTGGACGATGAATGTTCTTTAGTTTCAAAACCAATCTTACAACTGTAAACTCCTTTTGTAATGATACCCTTGATCAATGTGATATGATGTTCTTTAGGGAAAAAGCTTGTCTCAAGAATAAATCAATTGTAACTTCTTGGTTATGGCTTCTTGCACATACCTCGTAATATAATTCATATCATTTTCATGTTTTGGAAGAGATTTCTTTAAGCATTGTCATGCTTCAGAAGATAACTTATTTCATAGTCACTCATACTTCTTACACTAATCTAGGCTGACAGAAATGTTGAGTTACATTTATTAATTTTAAAATGGATTCGCTTCCAAATATTGTCTACTATGTTATGGAACTATTGGGACAGTAAAATTATTATGCTTGGACTTGGAATTTAGAAATGTAGATAACTGACCGTAATAGATATCACTTTAAACTTGTCACTATGTCAAGCCCCAACCATATCCTTGTATGAGATTAGAGGTGATGCCACACAAAAGAGATAAGTAGGTTATTTAATGAAACCATAGATCCTCCTTTAGGATCTAATCATGATATTGAGCTTCAAAATATGACCTCTAGATGAATTTAGAGCTTGGTATTCAAATATCAAGACACCAATAACCACAAAAAAATACCCCTCGTTGTCCTGTAATGATTGTTCAAAGAAAAATTCCCTAGGTGGTCAAGTAACTCTACTATCTTTGTCTTCAAAGGCACAAAATTTTGGTCTTCTACTTACAATAAATCATGCCCAAAAAAATCCCCAAAAAATCCAAGAAAAACAACCAATATCCCTCTCGTTTGATATAGCTTTGTCTGCACATGGGTTAAAGACTAATTCAACACAAATTTTTTACAAAATATGCTCATTCTATTCATACATGCCAAAATATAGTACATGCAAAACAAAAACCATTAAACAAATTATAATACCAGGATGAATTATCTGGTATGGATGATCTTCTATATTCATTCTTTCTTAGAGGAGGTATCTTCACTTGTCGATCCTTGTCCTTGAATAATTCAGCATCACTTCTTGGAGAAACAACAATTTTAATCATCTTTTGCCCTTCATTTCGATTTGGACTTTTAGTGCTAATGAGCTCATCCAATGCTTGTCAAATTCTTACAAAATTTTGTTCAAAATTTACTTTTTGTGCTTCCTTCCGTAGGTAGATTATCTTTGCTTCTAAATATTCCCTTACTTTGTTACTTTCTTCAAGTTCTCTTATGAGTGGGTCTTGAAGTTTTATAGCTTCTTCTAGCTACACATTAAGGCTAATGAGGATATCCTTTGATTCTCCATTCTTCTTATTTAGACTTCTGGCATGTTCTTCTACATCTTTGAATTTTGCTTCCAAGGATTTGATATTTTATTTTTTTTACCTTAATTTCCTTTATAACGTTGGCCATTAGATTTTGAAATGTTATCTCATTCATACCTTATCCATCTCCTTCTTATTGTTCTTGCAGAGCTTCATTCTTGTTTTTCCAAGCCATGAATAACACTCTCCATGTGTCATTTTCTTCATCATTGTCGCTTTCTTCTTCATATGAGAAGTTGTCTTCTTTAGAGAAAATTATTTTCTCAAATCCTTTCTTTTTACCTTTCTTATTGAATCTTGTTTGATCTTTCGTCCCTTGACTAGGTTATTTATCTTTGTTACCTGATTCCTTATGAGGAAATTTAGATGAAAAGTGACCAACCTCACTGAACTGAAACATATTAATTGAATTTACCATCGAAATTAGATATTCCTCTTTTCCTATTTCTCACAAAATTAGCAATTTATTCATCTAAGTGTTCTCCCTCTTCGTACCTACTGGAGCTTGGTCTTGATTCACGTTTATCCTTGTCGGTCTTCTTGGATGTTGCGAATGTTGCTTCTTAGTTTGATGGACCATCTTGTTGTTCAATCCTGTTTTCATAAGTCTTAACAATATTTTGTAGCTTGCCCATGCTAAGGTTGTTTAAGTTTGATCTATCTTTTAGGACATAAAATTTAGGATTAACTATTGTTGGAAGAGATCTCAGGTCCTTTCGTACAATAACCTTTCTATTTTTTGGTTTTCCCAATCCTTCCAAGGCATTTGTTACTTCATCCACTCATTAAAATTAAGCTGCAATGCTCTTGTATTCTTTCACCTTCAATTGTTCCAATTCAGCTCTGCAAATTTGAATTTCTACTTCCTTGACCTGTGAGTCTCCTTCATATATGATTTTAAGCTTGCCCCAAATTTCCTTATTTGTTTTATAACCTAATACCTTAACAGATATAGATTGACTCAGTCCACTGTTAATGGCATTCTTGTATTTGACATCATATTCGATATGTTTCTTACCTTCTTCATTTGTTGAGGGAGAGGCTTTTGCATCATAGCCTTGTTCAACCATTTCCCTAATATCATATCCTTGTGCAATTATATATACCTACATCCTTCCACTCCATAGTTCATAGTTTTCCCCATTAAATAGATGAATTCCATACTTGGTGTGCTACAAAATCTCCCTTTAGCAGCTAAACTGATTTTACATGGACTTTCTATAATACCAATTGCTGGAAATACTAAGAAGGTGGTGAATAAATATTTCTTATCAATTAGTATATTTTTCACTTCATGGGAAATTAATTGTTACTAGCATCAAACATACATAAAATTTCACCAACACCATTCAATAATACATAACAATAGAGACAGTAGACACAAATATTTTTTGGTGGAAACCCTTCTCAGACAAAAACCACTAAATGCTTCTTAATAATTTTCTTTGATAGATTTAAATCAAGTTTTAAACTACAACTGAAGGAGGATCCAACCCCCTGATTTACAAACTCCAACTTGTAGGATGCTCTTAATCCTTGTTTGCCAACTCCAACCAGATGGACACTCCAACACCCCAATTTTTAGGCTCCAACTCGATATATTCTACAACAACATGTTTATCAGTTGTTACTAGATAGATGCTCCAACTCCCTATTTAGGATCAAACCTACCATAGCACCACCTTCTTCCCTAATATATTTTTAGGCACCAACGTGAAGGAGAATCCAATATCCTGCCTTGCACCACCCAACCTACCTAATCAACCACTAGACCAAGTTTCACAATTCTCATACTAGACCGACCTGTGCTTAGAATCAATATAAAGAAATACAAAATATATCGAAAATTAGTAACTACGTATTATTCTTAGTATCAATTTCAACCCTTGGTAGTCTCACCTCTCATCAAACACTAGTTGTCAATATCAAATGTATATTGTTGCTTCTATTGTACAACTTCTCAATGTTTCCACTAGTTATTGTTATTTACTGCAACTTCTTTATTATTCATCATTTCAAGGCAGATACCCTACCATCAAACATAGAGGCTTATGTCTTGTTTGTTAAGAAATCTACTTCTCCCATATAGAATGTTATATCAATAAGATTAGTATTGTGATATTACTGTCATAATATCATATGTATTTGTAAACCATCAATCACTTAGGAAGTTCCACTATCATGAGTAAATTTCATCTTCTATATTATTGATAATACTCTTTATGATCTTTAGTATTTAGAAAAATTAAATATTGTGAGAGCGTGTAACAGTCTGAAAACTGATACATTCATCAAACCTATCTCAATAATCCAACATACTACCTTATAACATCATAATGTCTAGGGTTATTATAAGGGGTACTATCCTCAAATATAGATCATTATCCCATCAAAGAAACTACCCACACTGCACACATATTACAAGTCAATTGTGCAAGTATGTCATTAATTCCATATGAGGGTCATTTTCAAGTCTCACATCCATGTAACATCAACACACATCCCAAAAATATTTCCACACTTCCTTGATAATTGTCTAATCATCTTAGCATCTTTATATAACAAGAAATATGTGTAGACATCATGGTGCTCCTATAGAATCCTTGAAATTTATTTGTTGGTCTCCTTGATGCATTGGACGATGAATGTTCTTTAGTTTCAAAACCAATCTTACAACTGCCAACTTCTTTGTAATGACACCCTTGATCAATGTGATATGATGTCCTTCAAGGAAAAAATTCATCTCAAGAATCAATCAATTGTAACTTCTTGGTTATGGCTTCTTACACATACTTGATAATATAATTCATATCATTTTCATGTTTTGGAAGAGATTTCTTTCACCATTGTCATGCTTGAGAAGATAACATATTTCATAACCACTCGTACTTCTTGCACTAATTTGAGCTTAGAAAAATATTGAGTTATATTTATTAAGTTTAAAATGGATTGGCTTCCAAATATTGTCTATAACGTTTTCAAGTTATTGCAAAATTAAAATTATTATGCTTGGACTTGGAATTTGAACATGTAGAGAATTTATCGTAAGAGACGTCAGTTTAAACCTTTCACTATGACAAGCCCCAGATGAATCATTATATGCGATTAGAGGTGATGCCACATCAAAAGAGATAAAAAGGCTATTTAATGAACCCATAGATCCTACTTTAGGGTCTGATCATGAGATTGAGCTTCAAAATATGGCCTCAAGATGAATTTAGAGCTTGGTCTTCAAATATCAATAGATCTAAAAGCACAAAAAATACCTTTTGTTGACCTGTAATGATTGTCCAAATAAAAATTCCCTAGATGGTCAAGTATCTCTACTACTTGTGTATTCAAAGGCCCAAATTTTGTGTTCTACCTATAAGGAATCGTGCCCAAAAAAATCCCCCAAAAAACCAAAAAAAAAAGGAACCGATATCCATCTCATTTGATATAGGTTTGTCTCCACAAGCGTCGAAGACTAATTTAGAGCACATTTTTTTCAAAATATGTTCATTCTCTTCATACATGGATGATAGATCATGTTCCCTTTTTATATACCTGCAAGGGGATTCAAGAGATGAGTTGTTGGCACATTTAAAGAGGAAATTATTCTTTTTGAAAGTTGAATTTTATTAAATTTTGATCCCAAAGATAGGTCATCTTCCCATTTGAGGATGAGAATTTGAGTTCTTTGATAAGGTCTAATGGCCCTTGTAAATATTAAATAATATTTGAGGTCATTTATAAGAAATTTTCACTACATCATGAAGAGAACCTTGTTACGTTTCTTTGGATAATATGTTGGCCAATGTAAGCTTTCCACATCACAATCCATTGGGGGATTTCCCCGAAAATTGTGTCATTTATCTTGAAACAGGCATAGCTCACAAAATGTGAGGCGTTTCGTGGCACACCACATACCACAAAAAACAACTCAATGAGGAGAATCTAATGATAATGATATTGAGTCAAATTTCACTGGCCTTCATCTTAAATAACCATGATGAATGTTGTGCTACTAGGGTTTAAAAGCATCCTTTGATTGGAGCTACTGATTCATGCAATCCAGAAAAATATTAAGATCATTCATTAATCTATGTTGACGTCAATGAAAACACTATTCAATAACTACACTCAAATATCTCTACCATACTTAGTTGGACATCACCTCTCAACGCAATAAATTGAAAAGTTAAAAGTGCATAACTATGTTTTAGGCAAATCTAAACCATTTATCCTTACAACCACTAAAATTATTTTATGGACATTTTTTTGTTGTTAAGTCCCTACCATCCACCAAGTAATTATTGATATTTTTTATTGTAATTCAAATTATTAAACAAGTGTTACAAGGCATATTAGTCCCTACTTCTCTCAAGTAGAAAATATCCATTTATAAAAATTGTAAATTAATATATGAAGTGGAAAAAAAAATTACCCACTAAAGGACATTGTCGGGTACTAACTACTAGTAAGCCTACACATTTATAGTTTTACTCCTACTTATTCAAGGGTGGGAAAAAAACTAATGGTGGGAAATAACTCTTGGTAAGTATATTTATTTGCATCTTCTTCTTATCCATTCTTTATGAAAATACTTTTGTTAAATTATTGTGGCAAGTGATTGATGGTAAATATTTGATTGGGTTTGTTTCCTCTTTGTGAAGGCATCTTCCTAATGCTCGGGAAAAAGAGAACAACTCGATTGATGAATGAGAGTGAGAGTGAGGGTTCTGAATAGTGAGCGATGGGTGTGAACTGGTAACAATGAAGGGGAAAGGAGGGGGGAGGTCCACTCCCTCCTACAGTCAATTAGTAGTGAACAGAAACAAGGAGGCGGGTTTGAATCGATTCAAGAAACCAATGGAGATAGAAACAGAGAAGATAAGCAAAAAAAGCTGGAAAGCATCAAATCTCATGAACAGGAAGAGAATCACGAGGAAGTCAAAAGAGAGAAGAGAACATGCGACAGTTGTTAGAGAACTGACCACAAGAATGTGACTGGACACTATGAACCCAAGTCAACCATTAAACTCTGGGTTGTCTTTAATGATCTAGCACTACAAGTGCATAGAGATCACATGGCAAATTATGTGGTTATATGCAAATTTATGGGAATATGGCCAACTGAGAAGGCTTTATACACATGGATAAGAAACCACTGGAAATGAAAGCGAGAAATAATCCTTCATCTTGGGTCTAATGGTTCCTTCAAAGTGGTTTTCACAAACCTAGAGGATAAAGATAGAGTGTTCGAAGGAGTGACATATTTCTATGCTACTGCAGGGCTCTGCATGTGACCATGGGTGATGAATTTTGTCCTCGAGTGAGAAAAATTCACTTTGCTACTGGTATGGATTAGACTCTACTCCTTACCTTTAGATTATTGGTTGCCTGAATCCTTAAAATCCATAGGCAATAAATTAGGTCATTTTAAAAAAATCTCAGATGTGACTCTGCAAGGCAAATATACCTCGTCCGCCCGCATATGTGTAGAAATGGACCTATCAGGAGCACTTGCTAACGAAATTATTCTAGAAGTATATGATGAAGAATGTGTGTAGGTGGTGGACTATGAACATGTCCCATTCAGATGTCGTAAATGTCATGAACATGGGCACCTCTTCAGAGACTGCCCACTCAACAAACTAGAGGACAATATGAAAACCAACACAGGCAAAGATTTTAAAGGCTTTACCAGGGTGGGAGGCAAAGTGTTATGAAACCAGCTCGAGAAAAGATAGATCAATGCCTTAGAATTCAGCCTCTTTGAGGGGGCAACCTCCTTTACATTACATAAATGAACAATTCTTGGATGATACAAATGAAAAGACCTCCTTTCTATATATAGGAGTCTAAGGGGTCATAACATAATCAAAGCCGACATAACAATAATAATGTAAGGGCACAATAATAACAATAGTGGGCTTCTATGGGGCACAATAGTAACAATATGGGCACTACATGGGTACATCAAAATAATAAGTGGGTTATACTAATAACAATAGGGGGTTACAATAGTAGTATAGGGGCCTAACATGCACCTCTCCTTCAAAAAGCGTTGTCCTCAACGCTTGAGTAGTTCTTGATGCTACTGTATAAAATTCTTGTCCTCCCATGTGGAATATTCAGCGGGTAAGTTCTTCCACTTGATGAGATACTCTGAAATTGATCGATTTCGTAGCTGTCAGGTTCTTGTTTCTGTGACTGCTCCAGGTTCCAATATGATTTTTCCTTCCTCTTTAATTTCTGGTAATATTGTTTGAATTGGGATCTCTTGCAACTTTTGAATAAGTGGCCATACTTCTTCGTCCTTCCTCCATTCATCCCTTGCTTTCTTTATCCAATCTGGTTGGATAATATAAATAGCACAAAACAATGCTTCCACATCCTCATCCTTGAAGAGTCTTCCCATTCAGTAAGGTCGCCAATTTTTAAGTGCATGTAGTATTGCCAACATTTCCTTCTCATAAATAGCTTTCTTGAGATGTAGCAGTAAAAATACCCAATCACCTGCATCGAAACATTTTTCACTACAATGTTGATCTACCTGTTGTTTCGTTTCATTTTGCAACAAAGTGGCGTTATCCTTTAAAAGTTGGAGAACTTGTTGTTGATGCTCGATGTGATCTTTCACTGCTTGAACCTTTTTCTTATTGATATGTCCTTCTATCTCTAGAATTTGAGGAGTGGTAATTTCTTCCAATCCTTTACAAGATATGGTTGGATTCATTTCTTGATGCTCGATGTGATCTTTCACTTCTTGAACATTTTTCTTCTTGATACGTCCTTCTATCTTGATAGTTTGAGGAGTGGTAATTTCGAACAATGAATTACAACATATGGTTGGATTCATTTCTTCTTTCTCGATGTGATCTCTAACTTGCACCTTTTTCTTCTTGATATGTCCTTCTATCTTGAGAGTTTGAGGAGTGGTAATTCTTGCCAATGCTTTACAAGATATTGTCTGATTCATTTCTTCTTTCTCTGGGGTGGGGTCCTGGCGTATATCTTCTTCTTTTGCTATTTCTTGATCCTTTTCTTCCTCCTCTTCATATTCTATGTAAAATAATTTCTTCTCAGCACACTCATGACATTTAGTGCATTTGCTATCACAATCGTAACAAAGCCCTTTTTCTCTTTTTTCTTCCAATTGTTGTGGTGTAACCCTTCTAGGTTGTGGAAGGCTAGGAGAAACAACACTTCCATCTTTATAGTTGTGAGGGGTACGCTTCCTGGTTTCCATAATTTTTCTTTCTACTATGTCACAAAGCCCTTTTACTCTTTCCAATTGTTGTGGTGTTGCTCTAAAGAAGGTGTTGCTCTTTGTATCCTCATAATGTGCTATCATTTCCTCCGTGAAAATTGACCATGTAACAGGTTGTTTACGAGAAAAAAGCCCTTCGTACCATAAAACTTGATCTAGTTCTAAATATGAAGATGCAATACATACCTTTTGTAAAAGTTTTACACCATGTAGATCAAAATATTGCTCCATCTGAAGTATCCAATTTACCGGATCCTTGCCATCAAACCTCCTCATCTTGCTTTTTCTTGATTTTAGGAGCTCAACCTTGAAACGACTGTAACTCTGTACATTTGGATCTTTAATTTCTGAAATTGTGACCTATAGTAGCCCTCTGTGTCCTCTTTCCAATTCCACCAGTCTAATCCAAATCGGATTCTCTAAGAAAGAGTTATGCACAATCTCCCAAGATGACCTGACTATAGACCTTTCCAGAATAGCAAAATTGTATGAAGTGCCACGTGTCATTGTTTCGACCTTTGGGTCTAAAAAATGCATACAAGAAACTAAAGTCTGTCCTCTTTCTGTACCTTCTTACAAAATTTCAATCTGATCCCCAGAGGGAAAGTTATGACAATTTTCCCCAGGTCACCTGTTTGGAATGTAATTCAGGATTCTGCAAAAAGACCAACTTCCTGAAATCATATCTCCGCAAATTTAGCGCGAAAATCTCTGAAATTTGGGCTCGAGGTTCAGCTTGATTTATTCTCAAATGGGTTTTTTTTCCAACTTCTGAAACATCACAGAAAAAAAGTTATAGTGAAAATTCCACGATGACCTATTTGGAGGAGCGAAACCCTAGAATCCAAAGCTCTGATACCAAATGTTATGAAACCAGCTCAAGAAAAGATAGACCAATGCCTTAGAATTCAGCCTCTTCGAGGGGGAAACCTCCTTTAAGTTACATAAATGAACAACTCTTGGATGATACAAATGAAAAGACCTCCTTTCTATATATAGGAGTCTAAGGGGTCATAACATAATCAGAGCCAACATAACATTAATAATGTAAGGGCACAATAATAACAATAGTTGGCTTCTATGGGGCACAATAGTAACAATATGGGCACTACATGGGTACATCAATATAATAAGTTCGTTATACTAATAACAATAAGGGGTTACACTAGTAGTATAGGGTCCTAACACAAAGGGAAAGGAAGGGGAAAAAAGTACCAAAAGAAACCTAGTGAGGATAAGCAACCAAGTCATAACAGTTTCAATATTTTAGAAGAAGAAGGTGGGAACAATGGAACGGACAAGGCATTGAAGGATAATCATGCAGAGAAGGAAAAAGATGATAACATGGAGGTCATACATGAGAACAACAAACTAAAGGAGGATCTACCAAGCACTATGGAACTTGGCAGGGACCATGAGATGACCCCAAGTGAAGTTGGTACGGAGGACCACAAACTATAGGAGATTCTTGAGAGGGAGAATATTGATCTAGAAAAGTTCTTTTAGCAGGGAACTAAAAAAGGTGTTGAGTCTCTACCACAAGAGGAGTTTAACAAAGTACAACAGCTCTTCGTTTGGAGATCTCAAGTGAGGACTGCTAGAGCCAAAAGGAACCACGACAACCAGGAAAATAGAGGGGTAAAACCGATGGAGGTAACATCAAGACACTCTACCAAGAACCCAGGCATGAAAGGAGGTAGAAAGAGATAGAATGAGCTACTAACAAAGTGTGGGAAACTCATGATTAACTCAGGCAAGATAAAATATCTTACTAGTTACTCATTTACAAACCTTTCATAATGAAGCTCGCAACCTGGAACATTAAGGGGCTAGGAAGTAAAAGAAAGCAAAGAAATCTCAGCAGTAGAGTAAAAGAAGAAAAACCAGATATGGTGTTTATACAGGAAACAAAATGTTGAATAGAAAAAATTAGAGAGATACATAGCAAATGGCTTATTAAGTATGAGTATCTAGAAGTCAAAGCAAACAACAAAGCAAGAGGGGTTCTCACTCTTTGGAATCCTAGATGCTGAAGCATCTAGAAACTACCTTTCAATGGATATCCAACCTTTGGGTGACAAGGAACTCTATATGATCACAAATGTCTATGGACCTCAAAAAGTTGAATACAAACTCAGGCTTCTCACCTCACTGGAGGAGCTGAGAGAGAGACATCATGTGATGCCTATGATTCTGCGAGGGGACTTGAGCATGAACAAATCACTTACAGAGAAAAAAGGTGGGACTAGAATACTAGGCAGAGACTCCATTGCCTTCTACAACTTCCTAAACAACATGAAGCTCATGGATACAGAGACAATAAATGGCACCTTCACCTAGAATAATAAGAGGGGAGGGGCTTCTCAAGTTGCCTCTAAACTAGACAGATTCATAATCTCGAAGGACCTATTTCTCACTGGCCTTGACTTTACTGTTTTAATCCTTCCTTTCAGAGACTCAGATCACTGGCCTATCGAGCTTGAAGCTGATTTTATAGGTACTCTGAGGAACAGATCTTTCAGGCTTGAAAATTCCTGGCTCCTCACCCTGACTTCATCACCAATATTGGAAAATGGTGGGTGGAAGAGATGCGAGTTCAAGGAAAAAAGATGTCCCTACTACAATAGAGACTGAAACACACCAAACTTAGGCTTAAAGAATGGAAAAAAATTTAGTTTGGCAATATTATCAAAGCCAAAAGAGAAGTTGAACAGAAACTTTACGGAATTAACCAAATCCTCATCATAGATGGCTTTATCGAGGAAAGGAAAATTCAAGCTCACTCTCTTCAATACGAATGGGAAAACTGATGCCAGCAAGAGGAGATATTCTGGATATAGAAATCAAGAGTGTAATGGATTAAAGAAGGGGAAACAAATACAAGGTTTTTTCAGAATTCAAACATGGATCATGTTGAGAATTCAACAAGATGATGGAGCTTAGTGGAAAGGAGTCGCCTTCACTAAGTGGGCCCGCAGACTATTTTTGTTGCAAAGTCTATTTTTAGACATATGGATCATGGTCTATGAGTTGCAGGATGTTGTTTATGGATGATTGGTCATGTTGGGAAAAATAGCTGGACTTCTATTTTTGGTTCACAGCGGAGTGATCAGAGTCTATTTTTAGACTGCCAGGCTAAAAATAGAACAGTCAAATATTATTAGCCCTTAGTAATATTTGGACTCTAAAAATTATCTTATTCTCTTAGAGCACTTCAGTTTGAGCTACGGATGTGGCACATGCAGCTGAAAAAAGGAATCACGTGGTTTCTTATGTGTTAGTTGAGCTATTGCATGGAGGACTTCAGTTAGAACTCATGCATGTGAGTTCTGTGGAGTTGATGCAATTGTGTTCAGTTTGACTTAGTTGAACTAGTTTTATTTAGTCTAACTAAAGAATACACTAGTGATGAGTTGTGTGAATTGATTGTTAATTAATTCACTAATTATTAACTCATGAAGAAACTAAAGAATACATCAGTTAACTCAGTGCATGGACAGTTCAACAGAGACAGGTGTTAGAGGTAAGTGAAAGGTTGAGTTGTGAATATCAGTTGTGCATGAGATTTTGCACATGCATGGATTGAGTTATGCCAATGAGGACTGTGCACTGCGGGCCAATACCAAGGAAATTATAGCTTGTGCTCACATGATTTTGAATCAGCCAAGGTAAATAGGAGTTTGGATCAGCCATTCATCATTCATTCTCTTGCAGGATTGCGCAGTGGAGGCAGGCAAATAGTGGAGGAGATTTGAGGCATCAGATTTGAGCTAGTTTGTGTGTAACAGGTGGAGATAGTACTGAGTACTTGTGGGGAGTGTTGTACTATGTATTGTTACATGTTCTCAATCATTATAATATACAGATAGTGTGGGGTTTTTAGCTGTAAGCTTTCCCCGGTTTACATACTATGTTAATGTGCGCATGCAATTGATGTTTCATTGTTTTTGATGCTACTAAATTGATGATCAACGTAGAGGATATTATGTATTGTGCATGTATTATGCAATAGTGTATAATCGGGATAATCTCTATGAATAAGTGTTTATTATTCAAAATTTCTACATGGTATCAGAGCTCTTTGATTTGTAGAAAAAGTTCTACAGGATATCAAAGCGAGGATTGATCATCAGATCTGTTATTCAGAAAGTGATTACATTTTATTTCTTCAGGAAGAGTCTATAATCAGTCCAGGTAGCTTCTGGATTCATCCTTCTTTTGGAAGGTGAGATATCCGGTGAATGCCCATACATTCGATCTGTGTACGAGAAATACTTTGTTCTCACGAATTTTAGATCAGAAGCGGTTGAGTTTTGAGCTGGTGGAATGGTGCTCAAGGATAAACTCAGAAACATCTAAGTGTGAGAATGGAGACAGTATGCCCCATGTTGGCTGCTCGAATTGTTTATTAATTAAACAGTCGAGTACCACATTGAATTGTCAACCCGGGAAAGTCATTTTATTTCAAAGGTGACCTTGTACTGTATGCACTTAATTCTAAAAGTATTAAAAGCTATAGTATGAATAAATCTACTTTTTATCAAACCCTTACTCTATGTTACAGCAGTTATGATCTATTGCAGAAATGAAATGAAAACAATAAACTAAAGGTAACAAATCTGCTGAAAGAAATGATGGATGTCCTATAACAGAGGATCATGACCCTATCCTCAGGGTAAGGATGTTCAGCACCTGCCCCTGTGATCAATCTGCCAATGCACACTGCAATTCCTAATCACCGGTGACACACTCTTTTACAACGCCAATTGATTAAGGAAACAGAGTATCAGCAAAGAAAAATATCAGAAGCAATGCCACACAAAAGTCACACACACACTCAACAGAAAAAGAAATGGGTGAATCTTGTGAAGAAGGTAGGCCCTGTCCCTCTCACAAGATTCCCCAGGACACAGATACTAAGTAAAGATGCTCAGAATAATGCTTTATTCATCTGCCAAAATGTCAGGTTACACAAAGGTTTAGACTTGCTCTGTAATACAGTATCCCTGTTACTACTCCCCTCCCTAATGTAGATGTCTCCTCTTTATAGAGGAGACATCTATTACAATAGATTGTCGTTACCCGTTTAGTTGACCCTTTTGTACAAAAATAGGAAATCGGTTCCTGTTACAACATGCTGTTACAACAGTATGTAATTTTATCATCTTTGTTAATCGGATCCTTTTGTTGTTGCAAAGCTGGTAGATTTCGACTGTCCCTTTGAGATCTCGTACAATCCTTGGCTGTTCCATCATTGTTGCTGATCCGGTAGATCTTAACTGTTCACGTGAAGTTCTCGTGCTGCTCCTGGTGTTCCAATATCTGCGACTATGTTTTGTCAATTTTGGACAGTGGCTGATCATGCTATATCGGCATCTGCAACATATTGTTCTGACCGCTTCAGACGGTTACTGCTCCTGTTGGGCAATTGCTGTTCCAGATGTCTTGGCCTTTTGCAAAATGAGGATTTACCCGGTTTAGTCAGTTGTTGTTTCTAGTATGGTAGCAACTACACAGTTGTTGTTTCTGGTGTTCCAGCAACTGTGAATTATAATTCTGCAGGCTTTAAACAACTTAGTCAACTTCCAAGGATTAATTATAAAGATAACATGAATATGTGTTGAATAATTAAACTTATAGTAATGAGGAGAGTTACTTCATACCTTTGGAATAATTAGGTCAAAATATTATCAAGGCTTTCAACTTATGGGCTAAAGAGAGTAATATAATAACAAAATACAAGGTCAAAAGTAGACAATATGGAGTCCTAACATCCCCCCCAGCTGAAATGGTTGCATGTCCTCATGCAACGTTTATTCTGAATCGGATTCGGAATACTGGGATGAAGAGTGTAAGTTGCTGATACAGTAGCTAAAGAAGGTGTTGTCCATCTTACTTCTGAACCCACAGACATTCTGTATTTGCTGCCATACTGCCACCTTCTCCTTTTTAGTCAGTTTGTAATGAGCCTTATATTGCTGACCAGGTATCCATAAGAGCGGAAAATGAAAACAGTACCCAATCCACTTTTCAGCACACTGTTCCATACATCTGACATAATAGGGTATTCGTGACATTGCTACTGGAAGATTGAGGGGATTGTAAGGATGATATTCCTGTCTCTCTTTCGGACAATGCTCCCAAAATAAATTGTTTGCTTTGATGGCCAGATCTCCCTTTGTTTTCACATAATGCTGGCAGTCCTGTAAGACTGTTGTTTGTAGTTGCCTCATATGATCAAGCATGTCGGGTTTAGTCAGATTCTGTTGATGTTGTGCAATAAAGAGGGCTGCATTCCGTGGTTCACTTCGAATCCAGAGGAGGCAATTCTGCTCATTATGTGTTGCAGACATAAAAGCATTTTTCCAGGTGAGTTGGTTGGCAAGGAAAGAGATGAAAGCCCTTATTTGGATATCACCAGCGATGGGGAGTATATTCATCACTCTATCTTCAGGCATAGCCTCATTGTGAAGATAGAGTTCACAGAGCAAATTTTGATCATTATTTGGTGCTTCTGTGAATGTTTCAATAAATTGATCAGGTCTAGCAACTTGATAAGGTCTTCCATCTTTGATTGCCTTTATTTGTAAGAACGCTAAGCGTTCTCTTAAAAATGCTGCATAGTTGAAAGAGGGTTTTCTTGTAGCCAGTACCCTCTGGACCAAGTCAAAGATATTGGACATCCTTTCTTTTAATTTCGTGTTTTCTTTGCATTGAGCTCGAAACTGTTCAAGTGCATCCCAGTTTTTGTATGCATAGTTGAACCAAGTTGACTTTTGCTGTTGGAATGCTTTCCCTTGTGAAAGCTCATATTCTGTTCTCCATGTATCCTTTAGTTCTTGAAAACTAAAGGTCTCAGTATGAGCATTGCTGACACTGGGAGATTCAGTCTGTGTAAAGGCATCAGTAAAGGATTTCTATTCTGTAATGGTTCCGGTAGGCCAGGGTGGTTTTATATCCTTCTCTACAATTCTTGAGGGGCCTGCTGGTTCTTGTTTAGCAGCAGGTTATTCTGTTTCTTGTTTTTCCATTCTTGGAGGGCCTACTGGTTCTTGTGTAACAGCAGGTTTTTCTGTTTTGACTACAACAGGGGGAGTTTGTGAGCTGGTTCCAGCCATCGAAACTTCGACTATCTTATATCCCGCCTAAGTGTAAAGCTCACCACACTCACTGCACATGTATTCATTGTATTGGCTCTTTTTGGCTACAGAGGCTACCCGTGCTAAGCTATGTAGATTGAATTCCTTTTGATAAGATTCCTTAACAATTATTATCTCCTGCTGATATTCCTTAATTTGAGACTTTAAAAACTCAATTTCTTCCTGCAGGGAGGTTAAAGTGGGTGGGGCTTGTGTATCTACAGATTCAAGTGGAGGCGGGGGTTGTTGTTCATCATCAATTTGGTCATTGGCATCCCCAACAGGTGGTTCTTGTGTATCACCTGTTGCGTCAATGGCTGGTTCTTGTGTATCAGCCACATGAAGGTCATCATCTTCTTGTTCCCCAACAGGTGGTTCTTGTGTATCACCTATTGGGTCAGTGGCTGGTTCTTGTGTAACAGCCACTTGCCCAATATCATCTTGGGTGTCTATTTTGGATTTTTCAGCAGCTGGTTCTTGTGTAGCAGCTGCCTCTTTCGAAGAAAATAATGTCACAAAACTGTCAATGCTCTGCATTTCAGCCGCAGAGGGTGAGGGAGATGAATGCTTAGGGCTTGTTAGGATGCGGGATTTTAGGATGACGGGTGGGGAACTAGGGGTAATGGTTTCAGTTGCTACAGACGATCTTGTCTATCGCCTTGGTAAGGAGAGAGGAAAATCAATGATTTTTCTCTTGCCACTACTTTCTTTTAAAATAGGAGAACTATCGGCAATAACAACTTCTTTAAGTGAAGCCTTGGGTCTTCTTCTTTTTGGTGGGGTTACAATTTCCTGCTGCTTTTTCCTTTTGCAAAAGATGATGGGTTTATTATCATCGGAATCATCAGTGGAAATATGGAGTACAGGGGCGGATGGTTGAGCTTCATTGGGGGATGGGGTCCTCTGCAGGGGTGTTTCTGCTGCTGATTGTTGATTTTCAGCCGCCTGTTGGGAAATTTCTTGGGATATTTGCTCTGATTGCTGGGGAATTTCCTGGGGTATTTGCTCTGGTTGTTGGGGAATTTCCTGGGGTATTTGCTCTGGTTGTTGGGGAATTTCCTGGGGTATTTGCTCTGGTTGTTGGGGAATTTCCTGGGGTATTTGCTCTGGAGGATTAACGGGGGGGGTGGGTGGTTTAGAGCAAAGCCTCTATTTATCAAAAGTTGGGCTAAGCGATGGTGTTTCAGGGAAAGGAGCTGATGCTTTGCATTTACAGTATAACGTGACATATTTTTTAGACAACCCAATAGATAATAAGGCATATTTATTAACTGACCATGCCTCAAATGATTTAACAAAACGAAGTCGTGTTGGTAAATTACCTGATAACGACCTTCGCATGTCAAATATTGCTTAACGAACTCCGCAACCTTTGGCCACGGTGGTGGCAGTGACCGAAGTGCGACCCCTCTGCCTTTGGCTTCAACATGTTCGCCCGGTAGGAGAAAGTCTTGCTGCGCATTCAGAATAAGATGTTTTCTACTAAACCAGCGCGTACCATTGGTTGGTAACCCAGAGACTTGGGCTATAGCTTCTTCTGTCACCGGAATTTGCACTCCCTGGACGATGGAAAATCCTTCTCTTAAGTTGCATGCGAACTCTAGAACTTGCTGTGAGTTAAAATCCGGCAGTCTTCTGAAATATTCTACCCATCCTGCTTGAAGAAAAATATGATAGGCTTCCGGGTAGAGTTCCAGCAATGCTGTTGAACCAGGTTCATACGTAATTAGATTTCCTCCCATATTTGCTAGTTCAGACACAAACACAGTACAGAGCCGAGATCGAGACAGAGTAAACCGTTGCGAATGAGGTTATGACACGGTACAGTACAGTCGAGGTGAGTTAGATAATACCGGGAGAATTAAGGGTGGCGGTGGTTGACGTGTTTTCTTATCATAACAATATTTTGGTAATCCCCCCAAATCTATGACCGAATGATTTGATTGGTAGTACAATGATTTTGGTAGTCGTATCAACATCTCCACATTAACTATAATTTAATACCCACACTTAAAAAGGGTCTAAACTTATAAAAATACAAGCGGTCTTTATTATTGGCAGGAAGTGATAATGGGGAAATGTAATTATCGAGGTGCATGACTGGTTCCTTTGATGATGAATGATATGTTCCATTAGAATAATGGTTCATTTTTCGGGAACACAAATAAGGAGGTTGATAAAAGAATGAAAAAGATTGGTGTTAAGCATTAGAATATAGTGTTTCGGCAACGGGAAATGGTGTTGCAACGGAAAGTGGTGTTGCAGCAACAGGAAAATAGTGTTGCAACGGGAAGTGGTGTTGGGAAAATGGCGTTGCAACGGGAAGTGGTGTTGCAGCAACAGGAAGTGGAAAGTGGTGTTGCAGCAACAGAAAGTGGTGTTGCAGCAACAGGAAAATGGGAGAGAAACAATTTATGATCTGAAAGATGTTCCCAGGCTGCAAAGTGATTCTTTTGGAATTTTCGTTCTCAGCGATCCTCCGAAACTAAAATCTGCAAAATAATTAATTGTAACATGGCAACACTTGACAGGGATTATTAGTTTGAAAAAGAATCTAATCTAAAAATAAATACATAAATAGGAAATTAAGTGCATTGAGGAATAGCAGACTCCCCCAAAAAGGTATAGTGTATCTCTGTCATGCAAGTGGCTTTGAAATCCTCCTTAGAAATAGGTTGTTGATACAAACGGAGTTGATACCCATTCACTAATAATGGTGTTCTGCTATCATCAATCATTAGGAGTCTGACTGTTCCATTTGGAAAAACAACATCTACTTCATAAGGTCCTAGCCACCTTGTTCTTAATTTCCCTTGAAAGTTTTCAAAATGGGAGTCGTACAGTAAGGCCCAGTTACCTTTTTGGAACTGCTTGTGCTTAATAATTTTGTCATGCCACCTAGTTCTTTGCTGTTGTATCATGGTTGTCTGATGGATGGCATCCAATCTTTTTTCATCCAATTCCTGAAGCTGCTGCAACCTGGCTGTTTGTGCATCTGTCAAATCAAGGTTAACAGCTAAAGCAGTCCTTAAGGTTTTAATCTCAAATTCCACAGGAAAAACAACATTTTTACCATAGACCAATTCATAGGGTGAAAAACCGGTAGTATTTCTCCAAGTGGTTCTGTAAGCCCATAATGCCTCAGGCAACCTTTGAAACCAATCCCTCCTATTCTCCTTGACTGTCTTTGTTAAAATGGCTTCTATGACTTTGTTTGTACTTTCTACTTGCCCATTTGCTTGGGGGTGATAAGGTGTAGTCATCTTATGCTTAATGTGATATTTCTGGAGCATATCTTTGAAGCCATGAGAATTAAAAGGAGGTCCTCCATCTATGACTAGCTCTCTAGGCAAACCAAACCTAACAAAGATTTCTTCAAATAAAAATTTTAGCACAGATTCTTCATTAGCTTTGATAAGTGCCTTAGCTTCTACCCACTTAGTCATATAGTCTGTGCAAACCAGTATATAAACTCTTTGATTGGATGGAGGATTGATGGCACCTATAAAATCTAGCGCCCATCTTTCAAAAGGTTCAAGTATTACCTGGGGATTAAGAGTCATTTCATCCCTATGATTAGGCTGGCCCATTCTCTGACAACTATCACAAGCCTTCCCATATTTCCTTGCATACTTAAAAAGTGAGGGCCAATAGTAACCCATTCTGAGAACTTTATGTGTTGTTCTTTTGTCTGCAAAATGCCCTCCACAAGGGCCATCGTGGCAAGCCTTTAGTATATCATAAAATTCATCTTCTCTTATGCATCTTCGAATTTCCTGATCAAACCCTGTATGAAAGAGACACCCACTTATCCAGTTGTACCTAGCACTTTGCTGAACGATCTTCCTTTTCTCTCTGTGCGATAGATGTGATGGTAGTTTTCCTGCAACTAAATAATTGGCAATGTCTGCATACCAAGGTGAGTGAGCAGATACTGCAAATAAGTATTCATCAGGAAAAGAATCATCTACTGGAATGTTTTCATCAGTCTTTAATCGGGAAAGAAAATCAGCAACTACATTTTCTTTACCTGGCCGATCTACAATTGTGATATCAAATTCTTGTAATAATAATAACCATCTGGTAACTCGAGCATTTGTAACTGATTTGTTCATTAAATATTTAATGGCCGAGTGATCAGTGTGCACAAAAGTAGTATAGCTAGTAATGTAATGTCGAAACTTGTTAATAGCATAAATGACTGCTAAGAATTCTTTCTCAGTGACCGTATAATTAAGTTCAGCAGGGGTCATATTTTTACTAATAAAATAGATTGCATAGGGAAGATTGTTCTCTTCTTGACCCAAGACAACTCCTATTGCAGTGTCTGAAGCATCAGAGGATATATGAAAGGGGAGTGCCCAATCAGGTCCTCTTAAAATGGGAGCTATAGACAATTGATGTTTGAGTTCATTAAATGCTTTTTGACAATCATCAGTCCACTTAAATTCAGCATTTCTCATAAGTAACACAAACAAGGGAGAAGCTATTTTAGAAAAATCTTTGATAAATCTTCTATAATATCCAGCATGTCCTAAAAAACTTCTTACATCAGTTTGTGTTTTTGGGATAGGCAAAGTCTGAATTACTTGTACCTTAGCTGGATCAACTTGAATTCCTAGGAATGAAATGAAGTGTCCTAAACCAATTCCTTGATTCATCATCATATGGCATTTTTCAGTACTTAAGGCAAGAAGTGCTTCTATACACCTTTTAAGTACTTTTTCAAGATTTTGTAAGGCATCTTCAAAAGTCACACCATAAGGAGTAAAGTCATCCATAAATATCTCTAAGGAATCATTAAGCATATCAGAAAAAATTCCTATCACTGCCCTTTGAAATGTTGTTGGGGCATTACATAGTCCAAATGGAAGAACTTTATAGGCAAAAGTTCCCCAGGGGCTAGTAAAAGTGGTCTTGTCTTGATCTTGGGGTGCAATCTTGATCTGATTATAACCACTAAACCCATCCAAAAAGGAAAAGAACCTCTTACCTGCCAAATTATCTAGCACCTGATCAATAAATGGTAAGGGAAAATGATCTTTCTGAGTAGCCTTATTCAGAGCTCTATAGTCCACACATACTCTCCATTTTCCATTTTTCTTAGGTACTATCACTAATGGTGAAACCCATTCGCTATCAGATATAGGATATATGAATCCTGCATTCAACAGTTTTTGAAGTTCCTCTTTCACAATTTCCCTTAGATTGGGATTCATTCGTCGTTGGGGCTGGCAGACTGGGCGGGACCCTTCTTTAATATAAATTCGGTGAGTACATAATTCAGAAGAAATTCCCTTCATATCTGTGTAATCCCATGCAAATGCTTGTTTATTTTCATGGAGTAACTTCATTAACTGTTGTGTTTCAACATCTGTTAGGTTAGGGTTTATATTTAATGTTTTGCCAGGCTCGATTTCGACTGCTATACTTTTGGAGGGAGTGTCAGCTAATGTCTGAGACAGGTTTTCAGTTTTGAAATTCTGTTGTGATTCAGATTCCAAGATTGCAGTCAAGTGGTCATGTAATTCAGAGTTAACCGAAGAAGGTTCAGAAATAAAACTACTAATTAATTCATCTTCGATCGAATTTTTAAAAGTTAGGGCTTGTCCGACAGTCAAAGTGGGTTGAGTTTCATCATCCTCATAATCTAACCATACTGAATTATCATTATTGATCATAGGTGTGGCATGAGGGTACAGAGTAAGCTGCTTGGTTTCAGATCCATTAGAGATTGTCATTGATCCTGACCTATAGCTGATGAAGGCATCTGTTGTAGCCAACCAAGGCCTTCCTAAAATCAATGGATGACCCCCCAGCTTATTTTTGGTCTGTAATACGACAAAATCAGCTGGGTAGTTCCAAGATTCTATTGAAATTATCAGGTTTTCAATGACTCCTTCTGGTTTAATTGTGGAGCGGTCAGCCAGCTCTAGAATGGTTGGGGTTTCCCTAATAAAAAATTTTAACTGCAATAACTGTGCTGTTTCAAGTGTCATGATGTTTATTGCAGCACCGAGATCTACCAGAACTCTAGAGACAAAGGTTTTACCAACCTGGACTGTAACTGTAGGGTGACCAGGGTCACCATATTTTACAAGGGGGTTTTTTTCTGACATGAGAGCAGCTAGATCACCCATCACATGAACTGTGAGGGGGTCTTTAGCTTTTCTTCCAGGTTTATTAATACAAATATCTTTAACAGTTCTAGCATAAATCAGTACATCTCTTAATGCTTGTAAAAGTGGAATTTTAACATACAAATTCTGTAATTCTCCTAACAAATTAAAAGTAGGTGGCTCAAGAGTTTTGGTAAGAGCCAAACGTTTAGGGAATGGTGGCCCTGCTGCTTCAGCAGTCTTTTTAGAAGATGTTTCAACTGTTTTGGCATTATTATTAGAGGATGATCCAACTGTTTCAGTATTAGATGGTTTTTCTTTTCTAATTTCTTCTTTATCTGAATCAGAAGAGATGTCATCAATAATGGGTTCAAGTATTCTTCCTGAGCATAAATGAATGTCATTGCATTGCAGAGGGGAAACTAGTTGGTTTTGAACATCAATTACTTGCAGAGCTTTATTATTATTCGGGTTGGGGTTAGGTTGTACAGGCAGCTGAGGTCTTATTGTCTGATTATTAGGTGGGGCATTTGATGGTAAGGAGAGAGTTTGCTGATATTGAGGTAATTGGTTTGGAAATGGGATCTGCAGAGCTGTCCAACTTGGGTTCCATTGATAGGGTTGCTGAAAAGCCCAGGGATTCCATATTGTGGGATCAACAAAAGGAGGATTCGGTTGCTGCATGGGTGGGAAATTCATCTGATTGAAGGGTGGGTACTGCATTTGATTGAAGGTTGGGTAATTTGCTTGAAAAGGAGGATGATTATTCCAACGATTAAATGGCATGTTATAATTCATACCTTGTCCTCGTGGTTGCCATTGTCTTCTCTATGTGAGGAGGAACACTGCTTCAGCTTCCTCTTCGGTTGGCTGCAGTGCTGCTTTTATTCCTGGCAGAGAAGGGCATTGTTGGGTCTCATGGTCCTTTTCACAGAGAGTGCAAATTGGTACCTTGTCCAGGGGACATTCCCTTAGTGGGTGTTTCTCCCTGCATTTAGAGCAGAAAATAGCCAGGGCGGCTTCTGCTTCTGCCTGCTTCTTTTTAACCTGCAAGGTATCAATTTGTGAAGCAAAAGAGCTTAACATTTCAGTTTTAAATTCTTCAAGTTACCTATTGTGGCCCGTGTTGCTCCTCCACTTGCTGATTTATGGACTCTTGAATCCGTACTGTCCTTTCTCCTTGGTCTGCTTGTTGCTCCTCTTGAACATCTTTTACAGAGATCAATAATCTCATCATAGGATTCGTTAGATATGTCTCCTTTCCCAAGCATGTTTAACATATCTAAACAATCATCTCGTACCCCTCTTAGCAGTATTGATTTAAGAATATCCTTACTCATCTCAGGATGATCAGATTGCTGTAAGTTATATTGTAATCATTCCATGAAGTCTTCTAGAATTTCATCCTCTTTCTGAGTCATCTTGAATAATTCCTCCTTTCTTTCTCTTGTTCGACAATAGTCTTGGTATTTAGCCAAAAATGTCTCCTTCATCTGATCCCATGTTCTAATCACATGAGCTCCCAGGCTCATGAACCATCTCAATGCATTCCCTTTTAATGTAGCTGGAAACAATTTTAATTTCTGAGCAAAATTAATATAGTCATAGCTTCTACACAGTATATCAAATTCAAAGAGGAATTCATCAGGATCTTCTTTGGATAACCCATGGAAGTTGGGTAATGCTGAAAGAGGGATATTCTTCATAGGAGTTGCACCTCTGGGGAGGTCTCCAATGGGAAATTCCAAGGTGGAGAGAGAATTTTCTCCCCTTCCCTCTATTCTGCGTCCTCCACCAAAAATTCCTTCATTGTTATCCTCCATTGGATGTTTCCCTGATGCGCTTGCTCAGTCTTCGGAGTTTTCTGTTGGGATTTCAATGTCATGCACTCGTTCCTCCACCTTAACTTCCTCTATGGATTGTTCTCTTGGTCGTTCGTCTTCTTCCTCTGGTTCCTCAGTGTATTCTGATGGTTCTAGAACCCTCTCTGCTCCTTCTACTTCCTCTGTTTGAAAATCAGTCTGAGAAGAGTGTTGGATCTGTGGCATCCGAGAGCTTAGCCTATGGGATGTCTCAGCTTTTGAAATAATATCGTCAATAAAAGTTTTTCTTCCTCCTCCTTTGCTTTTGCCACCTGAATGGTTAACCTTCTTGCGTCCTCTCATGCATCCTGCCTTTCTAAAAGAAAGAAAAATGTGTTAATACCTTTAAAATTTTCAGTCGCCTTCCCCGGCAACGGCGCCAAAATGTTGGCTGCTCAAATTGTTTATTTATTAAACAGTCGAGCACCACATTGAATTGTCAACCTGGGAAAGTCCTTTTATTTCAAAGGTGACCTCGTACTGTATGCACTTAATTCTAAAAGTATTAAAAGCTGTAGTATGAATAAATCTACTTTTTATCAAACCCTTACTCTGTGTTACAGCAGTTATAATCTATTGCAGAAATGAAATGAAAACAATAAACTAAAGGTAACAAATTTGCTGAAAGAAATGATGGCTGTCCTGTAACAGAGGATCAGAACCCTATCCTCAGGGTAAGGATGTTCAGCACCTGCCCCTGTGATCAATCTGCCAATGCACACTGCAATTCCTAATCACCGGTGACACACTCTTTTACAGTGCCAATTGATTAAGGAAACAAAGTATCAGCAAAGAAAAATATCAGAAGCAATGCCACACAAAAGTCACACACACACTCAACAGAAAAAGAAATGGGTGAATCTTGTGAAGAAGGTGGGCCCTGTCCCTCTCACGAGATTCCCCACGACACAGATACTAAGTAAAGATGCTCAGAATAATGCTTTATTCATCTGCCAAAATGTCAGGTTACACAAAGGTTTAGACTTGCTCTGTAATACAGTATCCCTGTTACTACCCCCCTCCCTAATGTAGATGTCTCCTCTTTATAGAGGAGACATCTATTACAATAGATTGTCGTTACCCGTTTAGTTGACCCTTTTGTACAAAAATAGGAAATCGGTTCCTGTTACAACATGCTGTTACAACAGTATGTAATTTTATCATATTTGTTAATCGGATCCTTTTGCTGTTGCAAAGCTGGTAGATTTTGACCGTCCCTTTGAGATCTCGTACAATCCTTGGCTGTTCCATCATTGTTGCTGATCCTGTAGATCTTAACTGTTCACGTGAAGTTCTCATGCTGCTCCTGGTGTTCCAATATCTGCAACTGTGTTTTGTCAATTGTGGACAGTGGCTGATCATGCTATATCAGCATCTGCAACGTATTGTTCTGTCCGCTTCAGACGGTTACTACTCCTGCTGGGCAATTGTTGTTCCAGATGTCTCGGCCTTTTACAAAATGAGGATTTACCCGGTTTAGTTAGTTGTTGTTTCTAGTATGGCAGCAACTGCACAGTTGCTGTTTCTGGTGTTCCAGCAACTGTGAATTATAATTCTGCAGGCTTTAAACAACTTAGTCAACTTCCAAGGATTAATTATAAAGATAACATGAATATGTGTTGAATAATTAAACTTATAGTAATGAGGAGAGTTACTTCATGCCTTTGGAATAATTAGGTCAAAATATTATCAAGGCTTTCAACTTATGGGCTAAAGAGAGTAATATAATAACAAAATACAAGGTCAAAAGTAGACAATATGGAGTCCTAACAACCCAGTATCTCACGAAGTTCACCCAATGCCAGGATGAGCTGGGAAGTGTCGGGGTGACTATCGATGATGAGGACTTGGTGAGCTTGGCTCTCCTTGGTCTTCCGAAGAGTTGGCATTCCTATCAGGACTCTGTCAATGGTCAGGAGAAATTGCCAGGATGGGAGAGACTTTGTTTGGATCCTATGTAAGGAGGAGATCAAATGGAGCACCAGAGATAGTTCTTCATGCATGCATGATGAGGAGAACTGTGCCTTAGTGAGTAAGGCGAAGAAGGGGAAGGAGAACGGTTCTCTTTCCGAATCTAGTTCTTCCAATGATGGGAAGAAGGTTTACAAGTCGAAGGTGAGATGCTTTTGTTGTCATGAGTTCGGCCATTATGCTACTAATTTCCCAAAGAAGAAGTCGAAGAAGGGATCCGGGGAAGGATCTGAAGGTGAGGCACTTGCTTCACAGTTTGAGTTGGATTTCACAGTCTTCGAATGCATGGTTCTATCCATGGTGGGAAGTGGTTGGTTTATTGACAGTCGAGCTTCTTTCCACATGACTGGTGACAAGAGTTTGTTCAGTACTTTGGAGGAGAAAGATCTCCAGATACTCATAGCGATGGGTAATAATGAGAAGTATAGTGTCTTAGGTGTAGGCACGGTTATTTTCAGAGGGAGCATGGAGCTCACCTTACCTTGACTGATGTCAAGTATGTACCAGGACTGAAGAGAAACTTGGTGTCAATTGCGATGCTGGAAGACAGAGGCTATGATGTAGTCTTTAGTAAGAGAAAGGTTTTCCTTAGACACATCATCACTAGACAGGTGAAGCAGATTGGTTCACGGGTCAAGAACCTGTATGCTATTGAGGTTCAAGATGCATGCAAAGCCTTGAGCAGTGAGGCAACTGATGGAGACTTGGTCGTTAAGAGGGAGCGTATATTACCTCTCAACATGCAGAGCCAGAAGAAGTCTCAGACGATTGTGGAGGAGCCACGATTGGTGTAGTGGCTTCAGGAGGTTGTGGAGTAGCCGCAACAAGGGAAGCTAAGAGGAGATCGACTAAAGACATCTACTCATGCAGAGACCTCCAATAGGGGGAAAATTTGAGCCAGGTTGGCTAAGGGATCACATGCAGCCATACCTCCAGGTAGGAGGTGGGGTGATGTGGATTGATCGTCCCAAGGAGGGGGGGCAAGATCCTTGAGGTACCCAACCTCTTAGATGAGACCTTGCTACGGGAGCCCCGATGTGGAGTAGCAAGAACTAACTGATTGGGTAGAGACATATGTGGATGGAGTGGTAGAGAGAGCGACAGTGCAGGGAATCCCAGGACAGCGCATAGCTAGCAGGCTGCAGCAATGTGAGTGGCACAAGTGTTTTGCACAGTGCTAGGTGGCACAGAGAAGTGTGCATTGGTGCGAGATGCATGGAGATGTTGCAGTAGCACAAATTTTAGAGAGGGAGCACTTGTCAGCAACAGGTAGAGCTTCAGCATCAGAGTATGATCCTAGCCCAACAGAGTGGTCATTTGGGAGTGTTTTTGTTCCAAGGGTTGTTGGAGAAAGTGGATCGGGCAAATGTGTTGCATGCAGAACATTCTAGAGTTGCAAGATAAGGGTTGCTGATAATCCATATCTTGTTGAGAGGGAGTGTTGAAAATGAAACAAGATGATGGAGCTTAGTGGAAAGGAGTCACCTTCACTAAGTGGGCGCACAAGCTATTTTTGGTGCAAAGTCTATTTTTAGACTATCTATTTTTAGACATGTGGATCATGGTCTATGAGTTGCAGGATGCTGTTTATGGATGACTGGTCATGTTGGGAAAAATAGATGGACTTCTATTTTTGGTTCACAGCAGAGTGATCAGAGTCTATTTTTAGACTTCCAGGCTAAAAATAGAAAAGTCAAATATTATTAGCCCTTAGTAATATTTGGACTCTAACCATTATCTTATTCTCTTGGAGCACTTCAGTTCCAGCTATGGATGTGGCACATGCAGCTGAAAAAAGGAATCACGTGGTTTCTTATGTGTTAGTTGAGCTATTACATGGAGGACTTCAGTTAGAACTCATGCATGTGAGTTCTGTGGAGTTCGATGTGGAGTTGATGGAGTTGTGTTCAATTTGACTTAGTTGAACTAGTTGTATTTAGTCTAACTAAAGAATACACTAGTAATGAGTTGTGTGAATTGATTATTAATTAATTCACTAATTATTAACTCATAAAGAAACTAAAGAATACATCAGTTAACTAAGTGCATGGACAGTTCAACAGAGATAGGTGTTAGAGGTAAGTGAAAGGGTGAGTTGTGACTATCAGTTGTGCATGATATTTTTCACATGCATGGATTGAGTTGTGCAATTGAGGACTGCACAGTGTGGGCCAATACCAAGGCAATTATAGCTTGTGCTCAAGTGATTTTGGATCAGCCAAGGTAAATAGGAGTTTGGATCAACCATTCATCATTCATTCTCTTGCAGGATTGCGCAGTGGAGGTAGGAAAATAGTGGAGGAGATTTAAGGCATCAGATCTGAGTTAGTTTGTGTGTAACACATGGAGATAGTACTGAGTACTTCTGAGGAGTATTATACTATGTATTGTTACATGTTCTCAATCATGATAATATACAGATAGTGTGGGGTTTTTAGCTGTAAGCTTTCCCTGGGTTACATACTATGTTAATGTGCGCATGAAATTGATCTTTCATAGTTTTTGATGCTACTAAATTGATTATCAGCATAGAGGAGATTACGTATTGTGAATTTATTCCACAATAGTGTATAATCGGGATAATCTCTGTGAATAAGTGTTTATTATTCAAAATTTCTACAGATCACAGGGCACATAACATGATTGTAAAACTAAAATATCCTCAAGGGAAAGAGCTAAGCACCCACAAAGAAATTAAATATTTTCTGGTACAACATTATCAAAGCATAACAGAGGAGCCTCTCTGAGAAAAATCACAATTTATTAACAACTTCACATAGCACATTCCAAAGCTAGTAACCAGGGGAACACAATTACAATCTCAATAGGCCAGTGACTGAAGAGGAGGTCAATGAAGTCATCAAAGAGATGCTTAATGGGAAAGCTCTAGGCCCGAATGGGTTTAATGTAGACATCTTCAAAACATGCTGGGAAATAGTCAAACAAGATATCCTTGATGTTGTGGAGGACTCTATAAAATCAAAAACAGTTTTAAGGGTGCTCAAAGCATCTTTCATAGCCTTAATCCCAAAGCAGGAAAAATCTATGACACCAGATATATTCACACCCATAGCTTTATGCAATGTGGTGTAAAAAATTATTTCTAAAGTAATTACAAACAGACTCAAGCCCCTTCTTCCAACTCTTGTCTCTAAGGAGAAAACTGGATATGTGGAAGGAAGGCAAATTCTCAATAACGTTCAAGCTCACGAGGTCGTTCATTCTCTCAAGAGCAATAAGCAAGTAGGTATGATCATACAACTTGGCCTAGTGAAAGCTTATGATAAGCTAAGCTAGTCATACATCATGGAGGTACTAAAAGCATATGGCTTCGACCACAACTGGATAATATGGGTAATGGCGCTTGTTATCACAACTAGTTTTTCAATCCTACTTAATTGCTCTCCCCCTTCATCTTTATTCCCATGATGGAAGGATTAAGCAAAGCGATCAAATCAGCCAATGCGAAAGGAAGAATCCAGGGGCTCAAACTAACCCTTAATGGGGACACCTTGACTCATCACCAGTTTGTGGATGACACCATGCTGTAGGGTACACCCATGGTGAAGGAAGCTAAAGCTTTCAAACAAATCCTAAACGATTTTTCTATGGATGTTGGTACAGAGGTAAGCCTTACAAAATCATTTTTTTTTTCAATACTGACATTGCCATTCAGAGAAATCTCTCCAAAATTGTTGCCTTTCAAAAATATCAACTTCCCTCCAAATATCTGGGAATACCTATGACCGACAAACCTCCGAGTAAGGAAGTTTGGGAGCTAGTGACTAATAAACTGCACGAAAAAATCATAAAATGGACAAACAGATCTTTCAATTTAGCAGGAATTCTAGTGCTTACAAAGGTTGTCCTGCAAACCATACCCATCTTCATGTTTTCTTCTCTTCCTACCCAAAAAGGAGTTTTACAACACATCAAGAACATCCAAAGACATCTTCTTTGGGGAAAAGGGGAAGAGAAAAAGAAATGGGATCTGGTAGCTTGGGAAAAGCTCTGCAAACCCAAAACCCATGGTGGTTTGGAACTTCATGACCCGGAAACCCTAAGCAAAGTGTTGGGAGAAAAACATTTATGGAGATGTCAAAAGGAAACGAGAACCCCTTGGGCTAAGCTCTAGAAACAAAAGTATGCAAATAACTGGCAAGAAAGGGACCATATTCGAATTTCAGGGCTCATCAAGGGCTCCCATGTTTGGAACAATGCTTGGGAGTATAGAGCTATTTTTCAGAAGCATAGTCTCTGGTAGATCAGGGGTTGAAACCTCGCCTAGTTTTGGGAGGATAACTTGGAGCAGGTACCTAACCTATGTAGAGAAGGATTTAGACATTCTCAAAAATGACACTGACAATAAAGGGCTACTCAGGGTTAGTGACTTTTGGGATCAAACAAGGGAAAATAGCAACGGAAAACATGGAGGGACCTAGTATAAAATGAAGAAATCTCTTTGAAATCCCAGGCTGAAGCTCTTGTAGTGATCCCGGAACAAAGAAAGATTTTGACTTCAACTTCATCTGACTAAATAAGATGGGGAAGAAACAACGAAGGCAACTTCAACCTCAAAGAAGCCAAAAAAATTGCCACTAGACTTGACTTTCCAAACCCTGATAAGATATGGAAGGACCTATGGCAGAACCCGCACTGGATGAAAATAAAACTATTCATGTGGTTGGTACATCAAAAAAAAACTTCTGACTTGGTGAAATTTAATAAAAAGAGGTTTAGTTGGTCCATCTAGATGCCAGTTATGTGGGCTGCAAGAAGAAATGATGGATCACCTACTTAACCTTTGCACATTCACCTCTACCTTATGGAATTTGGTAGCATCAATCTTTAGGAAAACTAATAGGGATGAAAGTAGCATCACTAGCACTTTGAAAAATTAGAGAAAAGACTTCTCAAAAAATGAAACAGTCAATAAAGCCTGGACTCTAATTCCAAGTTTTTTGATATAGGATGTTTGGAAAGAATGCAACAATAGGATTTTCAAGAACAGAACTGGCTCAACCCCAAGCATCATAGCTCGGATTTTAAGATAGCTCAAAGAAACTGTAAGCACCCTTATAAAGAAATCCCCCCAAGAACCCTCCTTGAAACCCGGATGCCTTTATTCTTTTGCATTTGGGTCTCTAGTCGCCTATCCCCAAGGGCATAAGCAAGATAGTAAAACATACAACAATAGGGAAGGAATTCTGGCAACTTCCACCCCATGGCTTTTTGAAATTTAATATAGATGGAGACTCTAAGGGAAACCCTGGGGTTGCTGGGTATGGAGGAGTCATAAGAGATGAACAGGGAATCATAAAAGTCATCTTTCATAGTCATTTGGGAAATGCCACTAATAATATGGCAGAACTCATAGCCTTAGAGGAATGCCTAGAAATCTTTATTTAATGCAATTTACAAAGTACCATCATAGAAGCAGACTCTGAAATGACAATTAATTCGGTCAAAAAGATAGGCAACGTCACAACACTAGAAAAAGTATCAAACCAATGGCGATTACTGCAGGTCTATCAATGTATACAATCCCACCTAAGAGCCCTAAGAAAACTCAGATTTGTTCATGTGCGTATAATTTCCAACAGACTAGCGAATCATCTCTGGCGGAGGAGACGACACCCTCAGGGAAACTACGCGAGGACTGTCACAGACAGACAATCACAGATAGGGAATATTTTCAATGTATGAAAGACAAGTAGTAAATTGACCAATGGAGATAGCAAAAACCGTACCAATGACAGGGAAGAAGAAAGGGATAAAAAATGAGTAGGTTGATAGGTAGTCGACCTTCGATAGTGGCGAGTACCAACATCCGACGGATTTCAGGTGGATAGTTGCACGGAGGATATCCCATAAAACAGACCTGAACAACTATAGAAGAATGGTTTAGGCCACCCATTGGGTCGTATTGGAAAATTAGAGGGTGTGCATGTTGTAGGCCTGAAATTAACTCAGAACCGTCAGATTAGTGACGACCAAATCGCATGGGAGTTGGGTTATAAAACTAATCAAGGGTTAATATGAAAAAGGACCCAAAATTTCATATAAAAAGGTTTAGATTTCTCATCGGGTTCGAAAGGTAATTAAGGAGTGTGCTTGTTCGTTCATCCAAAATCAATGTAGGCCTTTGGATCTTTGAGGGTTGGATCTCTGCTACTTTGTGGGCCATTGGTTTATGTGGGCCGTAGCTTTATGTGGGCCCTCCTCATTAAGGAGTGACGGGTTCATTGTTGCTTGAGACTTTCGAAGTTTAGCAGACCTGAAAGTGCATTAGCACTTTTCATTTTATCTTTCGGGTTAAGAAGGAAAGAAGGCTTTATAATGCGAAGCTTGAAGAATGAGCAGTGCGTTGGTGGTGTATGCACTGGTTTTCTAGTTTTGTTTCAATTAGGTGGTGCTGTTCTTGGCTTCGTCCTACAATGTGTACATCATGTATTTTTTTTTCTTGATCAATGGAATGCCCCACTCTTACTGGATCAAAAAAAAAAAAGATTGATGGTAAATATTCTAAGATAATTTTCCTATGAACCTTAATAATAATAAACCATTACAAAAATATCTAAAAATCATGGATAAATATTACAACTGCATCTAGAAATTATGGCAAAAAATTTGACGTGGTCATCCACATGGAATTGTATTGTGTAAAAGTTCCAATAAGACATTCAAGTTATGTTCCAATCAATTTGAAAAATATTTTTTTCAATAATAATGAAAAATAAATATACTTTTTTTCAAAGTTAAAGATTTTCAATGTAAAAATAATAGTGGTTAAAAAGGCAAATCAATTGTTCAAGAGCTATCTTGTCAAGGACTAATAATATATAATAATTATAATCCAAAATTATAATAATTAATACTTTGTTTAGCTTATGATATTTAATTCCTTATAATTATCAAATTTTAATGTATTAAAGTAATTTATAATACTACATGATAATTATTATCTAAAATTATAATAAGGAAATAATTACAAATTCATCCTGATTTTATAATAGGAATTTTAAAGAAATAATAATAATAATAATTTAAATTCCATATGAGAAATGTATTTCTTGACTAGTGAATGTGATCCTTTCTTTATCCCATTGTATGAAATACTAAGATAAGAAAATGTAGCACTTAGTTCTGCTTGGAATCATTGTATATATAAAAATAAAAAAATCCAAGGGAAAAATAAAAAATTTTATTAGTATTATAAAAATTTACATAGGTAGATGCAGTAAAGCATTCATGATCAAGACTGTTGATCCACAATATGCAGAAATTAAAGAACAACATAATAAGAGAAGTGGAGAAAAATAGCACTTACTCAATACCAAGACGCACCAAGAAAGACTTATAAGAAGTCTGGTACCATATAACCCAGTCTCCCCAAGCATTAGAGAAAACAACCTGTCAAAATCAAATATAGTTGTTCAAATTTATCATCACCAGTTGGAAATATACAACAGAAAATAAAAAACCATTTTAAACCAACATATATCAAACGGAAAGATGGTCTTGTACAACCCAAAAAACACAATCGCTACAAGAGAAAAAAGAAATCACATGCAACACGACCATTATACATATGGTGGTTGATCTGACTCGATGACCTGCATATTCACTGATTTTGTTATATGCCGGATGTCCAGAGCCTGTTCTAAACCTTTTTTAGAAAGGAAATCCACTTTAGTGTTTCTCTCCCTGTAAATGTGACAGACAGAAAAATCAACAAAACCAAATTTTACGAGTGAAATTTATTCTAAAATAGTAAACAAAGTAAGCTATTGACATCGATGCACATTGTTTGTCTAATTTATCACATTTAGAGAGACACTAAAAATCTGAAATGAGTCAATCAAAAGCTGTCACAACCAACAAAAAGGAGCTTCAGAGTTTGTAATTATCCAAACTTGTTTGATGTTGTACCAATACCCACAGAGGCTTTGTGATATCTGTGTTCATTAACATGAAGGATAATGCTAGCCACACATCTATATTTTGCATATGAGGGACCATGAAAATCGGCTCACGGGACATATGATATGATCTTTTCTTTGCGGATGTTCCTTATGATCAAAGAGGTAGTGGTTTGAGGAATCAAATAAAAAATGGACTTACATTGCAATGCAATTAGAAAAGGGGAAAAATTGATCATGGAAAATTCCTTTATTCTGAACCAACAGTATAACCGAGCAGATAATGGGGGGTATGTTCCTTAACTGATATTCTTTTAAATAAACCACCAATTTTTCCAAGCTTCCACTAGAGTAGAACCATTCCAATTAAGTCTGGTACCCAATATGTTTAGGAAAATCTTTGAAGTTTTAATAGTAAAGGGGAAACTTACGAATAAGCATGATGAATTTTCTTCAATTTTTTTGCATAAAATACACCGTCCTGAACCATTCTTATCTCTTTTTTGCAGGTTATCCCAACTATGATCTTTGTTATGTAGTATGCACCAGAAGAAAAGTCTTCATTTGGGGGGCAACATAATTTCAAAAGTGGCTTGTGCCACCACCTCCGATCCCCACCAACCCTTTTGTTCAATTGAAGATTATAACCAAACTTCGGAACACAAAGACCACTGTGGGAATGAACCGACTAGCGTTTATCTATCCTATCCTTAATTCTAACATATTTTTTCTATAATTCCTTGGTATAGGCATGCCAGACGACACCCCACTCGGGCTCAAGGTTTAAGTCCTCATATGACTTCCAGCCCTGACTCCAAAACGAAGTTTTTTCCTTGTTTGCAATTTGATTAAGATAATAAATACCGCAAGCACTAAGATGCTCCCTCAAATCCCATGGAAGAGTGTAGTCTTCACAGAATCTTGCCCAGGGATCCGCCGCCACTCGAAGGCTAGTGCCATCCCCAACATGCTAGGAAAGACCTTAAGCAATAGGATCAAATGATTCTATTGTGGCCTTCCAAATGACCGAAGAGATTTTAGAATTCTTTTCGGGGTTGCACAGACAGTCATCCATAGCCATTGGATCAATACATTTCCTTTTTATCACTGATTTCTAAATATTTTCCTTAGTTAGAAGGTGCCACCTAGATTTTTCCTTCAATGAGTGTCAAAAGTTTGTAAGGTCCTTAATTCCCCACCCTCCCCAATCCTTTGGGTGAGAAATTTTCTCCCAGACAACCCATGGAAGAACTTCACCTTCCTTCGAACCTGCCCATAAGAAGTGATCACAAAATTTCCTAATCTATGCAAGAACTCCTCTCAGAAACCATGTTAGAGAGATCCAATATAATTGAGTTGAAATTAAGGAATATTTTATAAGAACCACTTGTCGCCCTGACCTCAATAACCACTTGTAGCTCCAATGCTTAACTCACTTCTTAATTTTTGTAGCCAACCATTTAAAGTCAGTTTTCCTGTAGGAATTATGCTTAATGAAAAAAACCCAAATATTTGAGGCTTTCCGACATAAGATTAATTTATAAAGGAAAAATTGATAAGATTATGATGATCTCTGCCCCGACAGCCCATTGTGTGTAATAGATGATTTTTGCAAGTTGATACTCATCCAAGTTTCTATAAGAAATGATTCCAGAACTAGTTTTAGTTGGGATAAGTATCCCCTTAATCCATCAGAAAACACAAGGATACTGTCAACAAAGATGAGATGAGTAATAATTAGGTTTATATCAAATTCAATTCCCTTATACTCTCCCCTTTTGATGGCTTCATGAATCAATTGGCTTAACCATTTGGTTATAAAGAGGGACCATTAATAAGAACTGCAAAAATCACATTTGAGATAAATCCCATGACCCAATTAATAAAGCCAATGTAAAACCCCAAATGGGTCATCAAAAGATGCAAGTACATTCAATTGATCTTGTCATAGGCCTTTGAAAGATGAATTTTGACAATCATTCCTTTCATGTTGTATTCTTTGATGCTATGCAAAGATTCCTACACTACACTCATGGATTCATGAGTTCACCTGCCATCTGAAAACCCAAACTATTCCACGAAGATGTTTTTAGAAAGGATATGTTTTAGATGGTTTTCAATTATTTTGGCTATAATTTTGTAAGTGCAATTGCAAAGGGATATACGGCGTAAGTCATCAAAGCTCTGAGGATCTTGAGATTTTTGAATTAAGGCCAAAAAGTAGCATTGAGGGGCTCGTTCACAAAAATTCTAGTCCTAGATTCCTCCACCGCCCTAGCAAAATGACCTCTAAGATGCTCAAAAAAATGCTGGTAAAATTCCATCGTTCATCAATCAAGACCCGGGGTCTTATACTTTTGCATATATTTTAGAACCCCCTTCACTTCCCCCTTTGATACAGGTGGCAAGGGAATATAATTGTCATCCTCCTCTCTAAAACTTGGAAAATCCTAGGCAACCAATATTACTTTGTCAATTGTGGCTTCAGGCGGAGCCTTGAGCAAAGATTCGAAATGGGAGACACCTCGAGCAGCCAAATCAGCAAAACAATTTCCCAAACATCCATCTGCTTTTTTCATTTCCCAAAAAGTGTTTGAATTCCTTGTACCCTTTGCATAGTTTTGGAAAAAGAATGGAGTTTCCATCCCCAACCTCAAGCAAAATAACCCTATTTTTTAGCCTCCATTGTTCTTCAATATCTTTCAAAATCCCATGTCTTACACCCTCCATAATTTTTATCCTTTCCTTTTTTTCTTACGTCTCATACCCTTCCCCCTCGAGGCTTTTTGAAACCTCGAGTTCTATTTCAATGTTTTTAAAAAAAACTTCATCCATTAACTATTTTTCCTTTGCCCAAGATACCGTTTCTTGTTTCAATATTTTTAGTTTTTCCGTAGTGGGCAAGAGAAAAGCCCTGGGATCTGATAAGTTCTCTCCATATCATATGAACAAGGCTATTATAAGACTGATCTTTTAGCCATGAGGATTTAAATTTAAAAGGGGAAACAAGCTCCCTATTGGCCCCTTTTAACTCCAAAAAAATAGGAAAGTGTCCGGAATCACCTCCGAAGACAACCGACTAACTGAAGAAAGCAGTTTATGCTACAAGGTCCTCTTTTATCAGGAAACTATCCAAACACTTTGCCACCCTAGTCTCTCCAACCCTCGTGCTCCTCCAAGTGTAATTATATTTTATCAAAACAACATCGATGAACCTGCCCATCTGAGGTTTGTTTAAGAAGAAGTTAACCAAAGGGTCTGCTTGGGCCAGTGGCCCCTAAGATTCTGACAGACATAGGAGACATTTATATCCCCTCCCACCACAAAATTAGACTTATTCAGTAGAGATTTAGAAAATTGATTGTTCCAAAAATGAACTCTTTCTTCACACGAGCCATAGATGTTGACAAGGGTAACATTTCAACAAATATCATAGGATAACACCTCCATCCCTAACACCAAGTCTATCCCCAGGAGTTTAGGATTTTTATATTTCTGTCCCTAAAGCCCATAGCTAAACCCCCAGATCTTCTATTCATGTCAAGTGCCACAAAACACCAGCCAAGTAGCATAAGGCTCAAAGATTTAATCACAGAATCACCAACTCCAAGGGTCGCTTTGAGAATAATTACATCACAGTTTGTTGGCAATTTGGCACAGGTATGGCGCTATGGTAGAGGTGTTGTCCTTGATGGCAACTCACTTTGGTGACAGATCTCAGTTCAGGTGCTCAGATTGAAGGAAATCTTGTATACGCAGGTACACCTTGCCGAAGGCGCGTATACACGCAGTTTATACGTTCTGAAGTCGCGTATGCGTATACACGCACTTTTATGCACATAAAGGCACGTACATGATGGGAAACTTGTTTTTGGTTCGTGGTTGTTATTCCTTGGAATTTGAACCTATGGTTGTGGACCATGGTGTCTCATCAGAAGAGTTGACCCCAGGTTTTTGGCCCTTGGTATTGGTTTATTATGGTTTTGGACCGTGGTATTGAGGAAGGCCTAAAACTATAAAAGAGGAAGGAGATCATGTGGCAAGGAATCATCTGAATTATTGAATATCTGATATTGTGATAGATCTGGAATACTGGTGATTGGGTTATGGTGCAGATCTAGATCTGAATAAAGGAGGAACCTGAGCGCAAGAAGGATAAGGACTATTGATGGATCTAAATCTCAAGGCTTGAACATTGGTATCTCTGTATGATTTTGATCTGTTATATGTGGCGCACTCTTGATCTATAAATCTGGGCTAACTAATGTCTGAATACTTAAAAGAATAAATTATCCTTTATAGATCTGTATGCAGGTTCAGTGAATTGAAGGTGCGTATACACGCGTTTTCTGTGAATGAAATACGTGTATACGCAGGTTTGTTGTGATACAGAAGCGTATACTTGCAGGTTGATGAACAGTGAAGTAGCGTATATATCTTGATTTATGTTCTAGCTGCTTCTATTTTATTGCTGCAGTGCTCTTGGTTCAGAATTGGTGTTTGATTACAGTTACTGTGTTCTGGGTTCAGTGGTCAGAGAAGTGCTTATTTGTTTCAGCTTTTGATTGGTGAAAAGGAGTTTGGGTTATGCAGAAATTCTTGATGTTTGATTGATGTTACTTGTGGATCTAGTCTGAAAATTTATGAAACGAGGTCCCTGAAAGCAAAGAGAAGGTTGCAACATTCTGCAAGTAGGAGCCTGCGTACTAGTATCTCAAGCTAGTACAAGAACTAAGGGGGTTGGAGCTCCCTTCCAGGAAAGCTGGACAACGAGAGAGAGCTATAGCTCTCTGCAGGTTGCAGCCTGCGTACTAGTAAAGTCTGCTCCAGTACAAGACATTGTAATAGAAGTTTCTAATTAAAAAGAAGATAGAGACAAATTGCAGCAGGGGGTTTTCACCCACATTGGGTTTCCTCCTTATATCTTGTGTTCTTGTGTGTGACTGTCTTCTGCTCTGTTTCACTAATTCTGATACTGTTTATGTGCATCTGAATCACAGATTAATAACTGACATCTGAAAGATAATTCAAAATTATAAGTCTGCTTTATATACGCGGGTTTCTTTATCTGTAGTTGCGTATATACGCGGTTTTTAATAACTGAAGTAGTGTATATCTTCTGGAATTTAAAAAGGAAATATTAGGCTCGATAATACTGATTCACCCCCCCTCTCAGTATTATTTCCAACAATTGGTATCAGAGCAGGTCCTTCTGAAACAGCTTGATCGCTTGAAGGAAGATCATTCATCATGAGCAACTACCAGAGGGAAGCATCAATCAGGCCACCAATTTTTGATGGGACAAACTTCAATTATTGGAAGGTAAGAGTTACTGCCTATCTTCAATCTCTTGGTACAGAAGTTTGGGATATCATAGATACAGACTACACTTTTCCTTCAGCTATTCTTACAGATCCGGCCGAGAAGAAGAAATATGAAACAAATGCTAAAGCAGTCAATACTCTGCTGGGATGCTTATCTCAAACAGAATTCGTGAATGTTATGCAATATAAATCCGCAAAAGAAATATGGGACAAGATTGTCTTGAGCTACGAAGGAGATGAACAGGTAAAGCGTGCTAAACTTCAAACCCTCAGGATTCAGTATGAGAATCTCAGAATGTATAATGATGAAAGTGTAGCTAACTATTTCCTTCGGGTAGACGAGATTGTTAATTGCATGAAAAACTTGGGTGAAGAAATAAAAGAGGCTATTGTGGTTGAAAAAGTTCTAAGATCATTGTCCCCCAAGTTTGAATCTAAAGTGTCTGCAATAGAAGAAAAGGAAAATCTATGAACTCTTACTATGTCTCAGCTACACGAAATTCTAACTGCTGATGAAATGAGAAAAGGAGGTCCATCAGACAGGAGAGAAGCTGCTTTCAAGGGTTCAGGCAAAGGAGACTACTATGAAGCAAGTCACGTGCCAGAAGAAGAAGAAGAATCAAATTTTGTTAGAAATCTTCAACGGGGTACTAGAAGGTTTAGAGGTAAGTTACCTTTTAAATGTTTTTCTTTTGGAAGAGTAGGTCATTATGCTGCAAAATTTCCTCATAAGGATAAGATTGACAAAGGAAAGGAACCTGATAGATGGAACAAGAAACAGAATAAGAAAAGCTACTATACTCATGAAGACAGTGATGGTCTATCAAATAGTGATGAAGATGAACGAGGTAATGACTATAAACTATTAATGGCATTTGAAGATGATGATTACATGGATGCTATAGATGTGGATAGCTTTTATGAAGAGATTTCTAGACTCAAGACATGTATAGAAGAAAAGAATGTGATCATTGATACTCTACAATTTCAAATTGATGAAAAAGAAAAATTTCTTGAAAATTTAGAATGTGAAATTGTTGGCCTTAGAAAAGAAATTGAGAAAACAAAGGCTATTAATCTTAAGTTTGTCAAAGGATCTGAAACTCTAGATGAGATCATCAATATACAACGTTCTCCAGTAAACAAGACAGGTCTGGGGTATAATGGAGAAACATATCAAGCATCCACCTCAAAGAATTATCTTGATGCAGCAATAAGGAATGGGCAAAAGCACAATGGAGATCACTAGGTAAAGCAAGGACGAATTATATCAAGAACAAACAAGGACTATCAGGTAAACCAGGGGCAATCCGTCTTAAGGAACAAAAGCTACAACCAGCCACAGGTAAAATCTTCTCAATTTGCTTCAAGAATGGATGACAATAGAAATTACAATCATTTGGCCGGTAGATTTGATAATCGCAGAAGTTTCTTCAATGGACAATGTTTCTCTTGCCATAACTTTGGTCACAAAGCAGCTCAATGTGTTGCATATAAAACAATCATGACTAGAGAAGCTCAAAAACAAAGAAGTATGACCGGGATTACAAAAAGGACCTATAACAACTTTTCGGCTCTTGAAAATGAAGTTGAATGTTCTATTTGCAATAAATTTGGTCATGAAGATTCTGAATGCAGGAGCAGGTTTCAGCAGACAGAGGAACAAGCCTCAAGCACCAGAAGATGGAAAATAAAGGAACCACAAACATAAAGATGTGGGATAGCATTTTATGCAGAGGGACAGGAAAATCTATGGTACATCGATAGTGGATGTTCTAAGCATATGACAGGTGATAAAAAAAACTTGAACCATATTCTGCTTTAGAAAAGGGAAAGAAAGTTTCTTTTGGAAATGATACTCTTGCAGTTATAAAAGGAAAAGGCACTGCTTAGTTAAAGGAAAAGGTCAAAGCTGAAAATGTTTTGTATGTTGATGGATTGAAGCACAATCTTCTGAGTGTCAGCCAGATGTGTGATCAAGGAACCGAGGTAATATTTAGATCAAATGGATGTCGTCTTCGTGATCTTAATACAGGTGAAACAGTAATCAAAGGTAGAAGAACTCCAAATAATCTATACATATTTGAAGAAGGACAACAACAATGCTATTTGAGCAAGGATGATGAACACTGGTTATGGCACCGAAGGTTGGGGCATCTAAGCTTTTCACAAATAAGGAAAGCATGCAAATATTAGGCAGTTCGTGGTCTTCCAGATATCAAAATTCCAGACAACACCATATGCAAATCATGTCAGTTTGGAAAGCAAACCAGAACTAACTTCCCAGAAAAGGAAGGATCAGCTATCATGCCTCTTGAGCTAGTCCATACAGATGTATGTGGTCCATTTAGGAAAAGGACACCTCGAGGAGAAGAATACTTGATATTATTCATTAACGATTTCTCCAGGTTTGTTTGGTTAGGACTTATGAAGCACAAAGACGAAGCATTTGAAAAATTCAAATCCTTCAAAGCCTTGGTTGAAAATGAATCAGGTTACAAAATTAAGTGCCTCAGGTCCGACAGAGGTGGGGAGTTTACCTCAAATGAATTTTTCGATTTCTGTCAAGAACATGGAATAAGAAGGGAATTCTCTACAGCTAGGACTCCTCAGCAAAATGGAGTGGTGGAAAGAATGAACAGAATAGTCCAACAAATGGCTCGTGCTATGCTTGATGAGTCTGGAACTCCCGCAACTTTCTAGGGTGAAGCTGCATATGCTACGGTTGTTTCTCTTAACAAAACAAATGTCCGAGTGAACAGCACTCAAACTCCTCATGAGCTCTGGTATGGTGAGACTCCTTCGGTAAAGCATTTCAAAATTTTTGGGAGCAAATGCTATATTAAGAATACTGATGAGAAGCTTGGCAAACTTGAACCTAGAGCAGATGAAGGCATTCTTCTTGGTTATTCTCCTTTCAGCAAAGCATATAAGTGTTACAATAAAAGACTTGGAAGAATTGTTGACAGTATTGATGTAGTGGTTGATGAAAAAGGATACATCCCCAGGCAAGTAAATCATGAAAATATCGATGAGGATGAAGACTACTCTCCAAATCAGGCAGATGATGAAGAAGAACCCCAAGAGGCACCAGAGGAACAGATAAGGATAGAAGAGAAGACTCCATCCAGATATGTTCAAAAGAATCATCCAGAATCTCAAATTTTGGGGCAGAAAGAGGCAGGTATACAAACAAGAAGAACAATAGCAGAAGCTTCAAGCTATTTGGCATTGCTCTCTTCCACTGAGCCGCAAAATGTAAAAGAAGCATGCAAAGATGAGTGTTGGGTTAAGGCAATGGATGAAGAGATTGAGCAGATCGAAAAGAACAACACTTGGGAGTTGGTTCCTAGACCAAAAGACAAGAATGTCATAGGAACAAAATGGATTTTCAAGAACAAGTTGAATGAAAATGGGGAAGTTATTAGAAACAAGGCCAGGCTTGTTTGCAAAGGGTATGCTCAACAGGAAGGAATAGACTTCGAAGAAACTTTTTCTCCCGTTGCTAGACTTGAGGCCATCAGAATGTTCCTAGCTCTCTCTATCTTTCAAAAAATTCAAATTATTTCAAATGGACGTGAAGTCAGCATTTTTGAATGGAGACTTAGAAGAAGAAGTGTACATCGACCAACCAGATGGATTTATCCTTGGAAATGATCCAAATCTTGTATGGAGACTTAAAAATGCTCTCTATGGGCATAAACAAGCTCCAAGGGCTTGGTACTATCGGTTGGACAAATACCTTCATCAACAAGGTTTTTCAAAAGGATCAGCAGATAGCAATCTATATATAAAAATTGAAAATAACAAATTGCTAATACTTGTTGTGTATGTAGATGATATTATCTTTGGGAGCAATGAAGAAGCTATGAGTCAAATCTTTGCCTTGGTGATGCAGAAAGAATTCGAAATGTCATTACTTGGAGAATTGACATATTTTCTTGGATTGCAAATCCAACAAAATGAAGGCGGTATTTTCTTGTCTCAAACCAAGTACCTCAAGAAGATCTTGAAGAAGTATGGCATGGAAGATTCGAAACCAGTATGTAACCCCATGGTTACAGGATGCAGCCTTAGTGCAAATGATGAATCAGCAACAGTGCATCAACCAACCTATAGATCCATGATTGGGAGTTTTCTTTATTTGACAGGTACCCGACGAGATATTATGCATGCAGTGGGAATAGTTGGGAGGTTTCAGGAAAATCCAAAGGAAACTCATCTTCAGGCAGTGAAGAGAATCTTCAAGGACCTTCAGGCAACTCAAAACTATGGCTTATGATATCCTAGAGAGACAGATCTCACTCTTCATGCTTACACTGATGCAGATTGGGCCAGAAGCGTGGATCACAGGAAGAGCACAAGTGGCGGTGAATTCTTTATGAGTTCCAGATTAGTATCTTGGTTCAGCAAGAAACAGAGTTCGATTGCTTTATATACAGCTGAAGCGGAATATGTGGCTGCTGCATCTTGTTGCACACAACTCCTCTGGATGACACAAACCTTGTAGTATTTTCAAATCACTTGTACTCCACCTGTCTCTATCTTATGTGATAATACAAGTGCAATAAGAATTTCAAAGAACCCAGTCATGCATTCAAAGACCAAACACATACCGATCAAGTATCACTTTCTCCGGGAACAAGTGTTGGAACAAAAGGTCAAATTGGAGTATGTTCCTTCTAAGGAACAAGTTGCTGATATTCTCACCAAACCACTGCCCAGGGAAACTTTTGAATATCTCAGACAGAAGCTGGGAGTAGTTGATGCTTCATCCTGCTGTTGAAGCTTGTCTGTTTCAAAGAAAAGTTTGTGTACGCGTGTTGGTTGAGGGGAATCCGCGTACATACGCCGATTTATGCAGGTGCAGTCGCGTATATTGAGTTCTGAAGAAAATCAGCAAGGACAGACTCTGGTTGCAGTAAATCTGATATGGGTCTGTCAGAGACCATCAGGCACAGGTTCAGGGGGAGCAAATAATCTTCTAATAATGCATTGTTGGCACTACCTTAGAAGTTCTTGGTTCGAGTACTCAAGCTGTTTTTGGTTCAGATGGATCAGCTGCAGAAAGAAGATCAGAAGGAGAACATGATTGCTGATAAATACAGTGATTATCAGATGCTGCTGATAGTAGTTATTGGTGATTTGCATAGTCTTGACATTTCGTCTCTATATCATATATATTTTTTTATCAAGGTCATGTAACGACCTATTTTTGGTTTCCCCACTATGCCTGGGATGATTGATGTGATTGGTTGTCATATGTAATTTTCTGATGTATCCCCACTTGGTTGGGTGATGGTTGTATGTATTGAGTCTTTTGGTGATAGGAAGGTCTTTTATGATATGGTTCTTCTTGAAGAACATCTTTTTGCAGATCTTGGGGGAGCATGTTCAGCACAGCAGAGCAGAGAGATCAGCATGTACTCAGGGGGAGCACAGCCCTTTGCCCTTGATGACAAAGGGGGAGAATGACTTTGAGGATCTTGGGGTTGCCATCAAGTCCAAAGGGGGAGATTGTTGGAAATTTGGCACAGGTATGGCGCTATGGTACAGGTGTTGTCCTTGATGGCAACTCACTTTGGTGACAGATCTCAGTTCAGGTGCTCAGATTGAAGGAAATCTTGTATATGCAGGTACACCTTGCCGAAGGCGCATATACACGCGGTTTATATGTTCTGAAGTCGCGTATGCATATACACGCACTTTTATGCACATAAAAGCGCGTACATGATGGGAAACTTATTTTTGGTCCGTGGTTGTTAGTCCTTGGAATTTGAACCTATGGTTGTGGACCATGGTATCTCGTCAGAAGAGTTGACCCCAGGTTTTTGGCCCTTGGTATTGGTTTATTATGGTTTTGGACCGTGGTATTGAGGAAGGCCTAAAACTATAAAAGAGGAAGGAGATCATGTGGCAAGGGATCATCTGAATTATTGAATATCTGATATTGTGATAGATCTGGAATACTGGTGATTGGGTTATGGTGTAGATCTAGACCTAAATAAAGGAGGAACCTGAGCACAAGAAGGATAAGGACTATTGATGGATCTAAATCTCAAGGCTTGAACATTGGTATCTCTGTATGATTTTGATCTGTTATATGTGGCGCACTCTTGATCTATAAATCTGGGCTAACTAATGTCTGAATACTTAAAAGAATAAATTATCCTTTATAGATCTGTACGCAGGTTCAGTGAATTGAAGGTGCGTATACACGCATTTTCTGTGAATGAAATACGCGTATACGCAGGTTTGTTGTGATACAGAAGTGTATACTTGCAGGTTGATGAACAATGAAGTAGCGTATATATCTTGATTTATGTTCTAGCTGCTTCTGTTTTATTGCTGCAGTGCTCTGGGTTCAGAATTGGTGTTTGATTACAGTTACTGTGTTCTGGGTTCAGTGGTCAGAGAAGTGCTTATTTGTTTCAGCTTTTGATTGGTGAAAAGGAGTTTGGGTTATGCAGAAATTCTTGATGTTTGATTGATGTTACTTGTGGATCCAGTCTGAAAATTTATGAAACGAGGTCCCTGAAGGCAAAGAGAAGGTTGCAGCCTTCTGCAGGTAGGAGCCTGCGTACTAGTATCTCAAGCTAGTACAAGAACTAAGGGGGTTGGAGCTCCCTTCCAGGAAAGTTGGACAACGAGAGAGAGCTATAGCTCTCTGCAGGTTGCAGCCTGCGTACTAGTAAAGTCTGCTCCAGTACAAGACATTGTAAGAGAAGTTTCTAATTAAAAAGAAGATAGAGACGAATTGCAGCAGGGGGTTTTCACCCACATTGGGTTTCCTCCTTATATCTTGTGTTCTTGTGTGTGACTGTCTTCTGCTCTGTTTCACTGTTTCTGATACTATTTATGTGCATCTGAATCACAGATTAATAACTGACATCTGAAAGATAATTCAAATTATAAGTCTGCTTTATATACGCGGGTTTCTTTATCTGTAGTTGCGTATATACGCGGTTTTTAATAACTGGAGTATCGTATATCTTCTGGAATTTAAAAAGGAAATATTAGGCTTGATAATACTGATTCACCCCCCCTCTCACTACTATTTCCAACAGAGTTAACATGTTTAAATAATGTTTTTAAGGTAGCTTCTTCCAAGTACTGGAAAGACCTCTATAATTAAAGGAAATAGAATAATTTAGAAACCACTAGAGGGGCCAATACTACTCTAAGAGGCCCTTGGAGGGATAATTGATTTCCATAAGCAATATCAAGTTTAGCCTTAATCTAGACCTTGGATATGTTCGTTTTTTGGGCACGAGTCTTAGGAGGACCTATAGATTCCTGAAGGAAACTAAGACCACCCACACATTCATCTAGAAATTCTCTTTTTTCCCTAGGGAAAAGGTTGTAATGAGCTTTTTAAAGGGGTCACTCTGATGAGTAGGGAAAGACAAAGATTGAATGGGGAAGCTAGATAAATTTAAAACTAGAATGTATGTAATAATGCTATCTAAGGCCATAGAAGTATTGCAGCAAGGGTGAAGGACTTCACATGATGGATTGGAGGCACTAGGCCTTTGATAGACCTCTAAAAGAAACATCAACTAAAACGAATGAGTTGAGAGAGGGAGAGAAGCAATACCCATAGGTCGAGATGTCTAACCCATATATTCCACCTCTTCCATCTCTTCCCGCATTTGTTCAATAACGAGGTTTTATGCACCTTAAGGGATCCACAATTAAACTGCTTTTACTTCCTCGTAAACTGTAACCTCTTCTTGTTGAACCCTAGTTGCTTACGATTACTCCATAGGTTCCTCATCGAACTGTTCTCGAACTGCTTAGTCTGGCTCTCCCATTTCTTTCCTCCGTCTTCTAACCCTGAAAGGATAGTCCCTGGCCATGTGTCCATGCTTATGACATCGGTGGAATATGTAGGGAAACTTTTCATAATCAAGTAACTAGGTGAGAAAATATCCATCAACCTATATCTGCATCATATCTTCCATCCCCTCCCTCAGGTCCAACCTCACCGAAATACGAGAAACCTTCCTTTCCTAGGTCGAATGAAAAGACATACTTGCATCAAGAAAAGTGCCCAAAATGTTTCTAATAGCCCTCAACACATCCATCGACTAGAGTTGAGGAGCTAGAGTTGGAAGGTGCACCCACATGATAATTTCTTCAAGTCTTTATCTTTGTGCATCAAAAAGAGGAGTCCATTTTTTGAATAAAATCAAAGCTTTCCCAAAACCCAAATTTTGTTCAAGTACCTAGTCCACTACTTCACCATTCAAGAATCTAACCATAAACCAAGCTCTAGTCAGGAAAATGAGCTCCATTTGTGTAGCCAGACCCTCATTCCACTCTTTCGTTATCCATTCTGAGATATAGTTAGATGAGTATTTCCTACCCTTAACTTGCCCCACCAAAATATGCTCTGAAACATCCATTACCTCATCTATCTGAATGTCAACCCCAAGAATAAAATTTTGTCTTTCCAATTTCTTCCTTATCACTTTCCCCTTCTTCATATTTAATCTCGAAGACTAACCATTATCAAAGGGGGATTTATATGAGAGTTCGTCGCCATCTTCAATGTTGACCACTAGATTCACCCCTAGATGCTCCTCTGGCACCCGCCTTTTCTGGGGTAAAACTAAAAAGTGAAATGAGTACCTGACTGTGACAGGAATGAGCTATTGACTACCCTCCTTTGACCTATGAGGGCCGAAACCTAATTGATCCATAAGTTCCAAACCTTGACCTGGAAGAGGTGAAGACTCTACGCCTTCCTTCCCTCATTCTGCATGAATGATCTAAACTTCAACATCCTGTATGGCCCAAAAACCTTTGAAATAAAACTCCCCAATCACCCCATCCTCTACTACTAAAGAAAAATACTCTGAGAGGATAAGGGCTCATGTTGATACAAGGATTTTTCACTTCTGGGTTTTGTCTAGACTCTAGCTTGAAACTGGGTTTTCAGACCCCACAACCTCATATAAATGAGATTTAAGACCTTACTTTTTGTTAAACCCAGTACTCTTAACAATTTCTTCAATACCACCCATTAGAAAACCTTAAACGTGAGCTATAGTAGGGATTTTCGTACTTACTAATATATCCGGCGGTGGCCCAATAGTTACGTTTGCCAAGTACTCTATATTCTCCTAACCGACCAAAGCTCCAGTGTCACGAAGCAAAAAAAATGCCTTTGTGGAGAAGCATTTCCACTCCTCCAACAACCCTAAACCGCCACCAACATTCCATGACGGCCCTGTACCAACTCTTTTTCCAGGTGGAGACCTAGCTGGAAAGACTACCTTCTCCAAGATTTGTTGAGTCGACTACAAGCCCCAAACCGACAAAATATCCTCCGGTTTCGACTCTAAGTCCACATAATCTTTGGCACTAACCATCCTGCTAACTGTTAAGGTGAGAAAAAACTCAAGAAACCTCCATACATACTGTAGTGACTGAGAGATAGGCATAAGCAACAAAAATGCCTAAGGTAAAAAAAAACGATGGGAAAAATCTCCATAGACGAGAGAAGCTTAATAGGTGACCGTGTAGCGAAAAAAATGCATAGTCATAAACAAACGCCTCCTCCACGATAAAAGTGATGTTGTTAAAATATTTAATGGGGTTCCTTGAGGTAAGAAGACCCATTAAAATACCGTAACTGATCACCCTTCAATAAGATGAAAAAACCACACAGTAAAGACAAACTCCTTCTCCAAAACCGGCGGGGGTTAATAAATATTTTAGTGGAGTTCCCTTATGATTGAATGCCTGTAGAAAAATTTCCCCTGACCCTAAGACCTCGAAATTCCCAAATCTTTCCAATGAGCACCAAACCCTAGACAAAGGCCACTGTCGCCCTTCTTCCGCCATAGCTAGAGCTACCCCTCCAATCACATTCAAGTCTATTTCATCACAACTTCAAACATTATATATATATATATATATATATATATATATATATATATAATATTTATATCTATATATATATATATATAATTTACATATATAGAATTGCACTAATGATTCGTAATGGATTACCCTTTTCTTCAGTTTAAGAATTCTCGTGTGTGATCAAAGAACACACATATTTTTATACGGAAATTTCATTTTCACTATTTTTTTCAACCTACAACATTCAGTTCATCCTTTTTCTCTAAAGTCGTTGGTGCTTGGACAAAATGTGGGTAAGTGGCCATATGATTTGCATCGAATTTTGTATTTTCATAACACTTTCTTTTCTTCTAAGTTAGATTTTCCAACTTAATTGTTAAGTCATCTGCAAGATTGTTACTAATCAATAACTATTTCAATGGAGGGTCCTGCATAACAATACATACCATTCTCATAGATCAGATCCATTCAGATAAAATTGTGAAAGTGGTTCCTAACATTTTGAAGACTATGTTATCCCACAAGAACTTTTTGTTGTAGATAGTGAATCAATTAATATAGCTGGACGTCAACAAATTGGGAAAATAATATAGGTGAATGTCAACAACACATTAAATCATAGAGACGAACACCACAACCAACGATTATATTTAGATATTTAGTTGAAATAAATCCCCTTATTTCGATTTCGTTATATATATACTAAAATCATCTTTGTAGATGATCAATCAATTAATATATTTGTGAGTTAATAATGACAAACAAATTTAAACATTTGGAGAAACATAATATTAATGCAAATCTTCTGTAAATATCATAAACTTATAGTCTAACTAGTTTTCATTTGGTTTTCAACCAAATTACTATCATTAGGATAATAAAGAAAGTAAGGTATTAAAAATGACGTGTAAATATCATAAACTTATAGTCTAATTAGTTTTCATTTGATCTTCAACCAAATTACTATCATTAGAATACTAAATAAGATAAGGTGTTGAAAATGATATATTTAAGCCATACTACGAAATCAAACTAGGTAAAGCAGGAGGGAGAATAGATAAATACCTTCCAACCTTCTTTGACCAAAATGATAAAGCCAACATTAACTATGAGTAGATTGATATATTATAGAGTCCATGTTTAATATTAGATGCAAGAATTCACATTAGACTTGGTAGAGTGCATATAATAAAATAGTTAATTTCCTTTAAGAACAACCAGAGGAAATTCTTTGTACACGTTTTATTTTCTTATGCAATTACATGTAAAAAAGAAATCATACCATATGAATATCTTGTAAATGAAATTTTTTTAATTTAAGTGTACTCTCATACCATAAATGTGACTAGTGAGATGTCAGTGTCTAACATGTTGAATGCTTCAGTGTCGTGGACGCCAAGAAGGAGTTGATTTGCATGGGAAGAAATTGCAATGCAGTTGTCTATAACGCGACTTTTTGAAAGTCTTTCCGGCAGGTTTTTTTTGGTGAAAATCCGGCAGCAATTTATTGGAATCGCAAGTTTGATAGCTAGTTTCTGTACAATCAAAGCGTCCCAGGGGTTTTTCAGGGTGCTAAATCCGAATATGCAGTTAAAAAACCATTTTAACTGCAACAAATCATGATTTAATCTCAACTTCTTCCGCCGGATTCCGTCACCAGAATCTCCAAAAAGTCGCATTATAGACAACTCCAATTTCAATTGCTGCTATCAACCCTATAGTGCCTCCTATCCATTCCAATGGAACTATTACTAATTTTGAGTACCCTATGCATATGCATTGCTCATGGATGTTATGAAGATGAAGTCAAATTGGCACTATGGTATTGTAGCAATCTTAATACTATTTCGCGGTGTTGTGTAATTTGTGTATAAAAATCCCATATAAACGGTACACTTACCACGACCCATGATGGTGCGTTAATATTGCAGGCTTTAAGTTTTTCCTCAGTGTCGCATCCCATATAGAGACTTTTCCCCTCATGTCCATCTCTTAATTTCCAATTATATTTCCTAAAGGAATCATAAGAATATTATTTCAATTAATCTCTATGTTTCACATAATTAAGCTACTCTCTAATTGAATTCAAGGAATTTTTTTCGATGATGGCCACTGATATTTTCTCTTTCATCGCACAGGAAAATTGGATTTATAGAGATATCATGTGGGTTGTTCTTCTTCGATACAAATCTAAAATTTTGCTCATGTGAATGGACGAACCTGCAGTTATCCCCATGTGGTTAGGTCAAGAGTGGTATAGGGCATAAATGAACTCCCCTCTCACAATTAATAGCTCATGATATCAAACAAACACTATGATTGTAAGGTGCTTTAAGGTTGTGGGGCATTCAGTAACCAACCATTCCAATAACAAAGAGCATACATGCCAGGAAAACTCCTTTATCATTATTCTCTATCCTTGCATCCTTGCACGAACTCGCTCCCCCGACACAGAAGGGACATTGTTAAGAAACTGTTGATGTAGAAGCAGGGAAGTTTGAGCAAGTGTCATCCCTGACACATGTCTGCATCCTGAATTTTGGCAGTCATACATTGTTTTTGTTTATATTTGGGAAGATTGTAACTATCAAGTTGAGTGATGATTTTCTATGAGAAAAAAATCATATATGTATTAGCTTTTATCAAATTTTTTAATCTCGTTAAAAGATACCAAGCATGATCCCTTTGAAAACTATCAAGCTCTCAGGGAGAGAGAATTTCATGGGCCACATGAGATAAGCGTTCGGAATATGAAATAAAAATATACAATTTTTTAGCTAATGAAACGATAATAAATTATATTTTTAAATTAAAATAAAAAATATTAAGTGTTTGTAAAATTAAACATGGTAAGCTACTATAGCCAATGCTAAATTAACAAGAAAATTTATTGTTAGAGTTCTACTTTGCCAAAAGATAAGATATTATTATTTTACTTGAAAAAAATTCTTAAATTATACGTAATAAAAAAATAATAATATTTATATACAATTAATCAAATATCTTATAAAATCATAATTAATAATTTAAAAAATATTATAATTTTATTGAATTTCTTCAGTAAATATTAAAAAATTGATATGTATATTATTTTATATAATTATTCAAACATTAATTTATTTTAAAGCAAGATTTTTTAGAATAAATATGTATATTATTTTACATAAGTACTTTAAAATTATTTGAAAACAAATATTTCTGGAATAAGTGTGTAAACTCTAGACTACCAATTTGAATATAAAAAATGAACTATATTCATGGTCACACCTAGTAATTCATGCACCATTTTTAAAGATTGTATTCCGATAATTATTTTAATTTTATTATTAATATTCTTTTTCTATATTTAATATTTTTTATTGTATTTTAATAATTATTTTAATTTTATAATTAATATTCTATTTATATATATAAATTTTGATGGAGCGACCAGTTAGGATTTTTTTTAATAAAGTGTTTTGTGTTTAAATCTCACTAGTTTTTTTAACCAAATAACTTGTCCTCAAATCTCACCAAGGTGCTAAACACAGCCTCAAGAAAGAAACATCTCATATATATATAGATTATCAAAAATTTCATAATATGTTTATATTTTTATTTATTTATTTTCCTTATTATTACTTATTAAATTTAATTTTAAAGATGGTTATGCAAAAGTATTTAAAAATACAATTTTGTAATAAATAAATTTTTTAAATAATAATTCTTTTAAATTAAATAATTAAAAATCATACATAAATAAATTTAAACTTTATAAAAAAAATTATAAATATAAATAAATTTAATTTTTTAAATATTATTATATATCTAATTAAATTTTTATTTAATTTTTTTTTTAATTTAAATTTATATATATATATATATATATATATATATATATATATATATATATATATATATATAGATATATTTATTTATTTATTTTTTTCGCATTATTTTCTTTATATGGAAGTCTATTTTCTTTATATATATATATATATATTCACTCTGGGTTCACTCTGGGTTCTCGAGATAGTTCTCCCTACTAATACCATCAACTAGGTAATTTAGGAAACATTTAATGTCACCATTAAAATAAATTTTTTTAATTAAATTAATTAATTAAAAAAGTGTGATATGAAAATTTTCATATAAAATTAATTATGGTTTTTTTTTTGGGACATTTGGTATTGATAAATTATGGCATTCCCTCATAATATTATAACAAATTGTATTTTGAGATATGGTAGAGTGAAGATAAATCATTATGATTAAGATTCTTGTTATATGATCTTATATATATATATATATATATAACTTCTATATTAATTTTTTTTTCATGATAAATAATAATATTTTAAAATAAATTTATAATTTAATTAATTTCTATGACTTTTTTATTTTTAGCAACATGAGATGTATCTTAAAATAAATGCTTTGATATTTATAATTGATGTTGTTATTTTAATTTATATGGATATGATTTATTGCACAATGCATGTTCAATAAACCAAAATTAAAATTAATGAAAATTGATGTTTGAAATCGAAAAATATTAAAATATTATTGTTGATTTTAAAATAGTCACAACTCTATGATAAAATCTAGTGTAACTAATAAAATAAATGACTCTTTTCCAACCATTTTTTCTGATAAACATTTGGTAGATATTTTTAAAAATCATAAATTTAAGTTTAATTTGTAAAATTGGAGTGTCTCACTGTTTGTCATTGTGGAAAACTCATTTATTCATTATAGAAACATTTTAATCCCAAAAAATATTGAACTCCCTAAAAATAGTTCCTAATGATTTTGGAGAAAGAACCATATTGAAAACTTCCTAAAAAAGCTATTTCTTCTATAAATTAAATTAGAGTGTAGTCCAATTTATTTATTAAATATAAAATAATTATTTTGAAATATTAAAAAAATAAACCTAAATATTTAATCAGAAATTAACTAATATGTGATAAAAAAACATATCTACTGCTATTTACTTTGAAGAGAGGCATTTATCATTAGATTGAGCAGGAGTAAGAAAAATCCTCAAATAAAATCGCAGTTTTTGTATGACTATATTCAGATTATTGTTTCTATGCTGCAATATTTTTTATTAATTCTACTGTTGGAATGCATTTGCAATGGAGATAAAACCGATAACGTTCTTATTATGTCCAATGATTATATATTTATCAAATGAAAACTTGAAGTGGATGTTTCAGTCACATTAATGACAATTAATATGAAGTTATATTAAAAATTATAGTGTCTGGTAGCTATCTTTTCTTTTCTAATGTAAAACAATAAAACAAATACACCCAATTTATATAAAATTCATTTAATGCAAAACCCACCCTAAAACGATTGTTATAGTTTATACACACCATTTTAAATAAATGGACGGACAATGGAAATAAAGAAAAAATGTTTACAGAACATTCCCTCAATTAATGAACATAGTAGAACCACTTTCCGATAAACCGATTGAACAATGCAAAATAAAGTCGAAATACTGACAGAACATTAGTTGTATTTGCAGAATGCATAGTAGCTTAATTTACAATAATTCATCGAGAGGTGTATATATTTCTACCTTCGCTGGAAGTCCAATGATGAATTTTTTTTTTTTTGGGTTATTTATCAGGGGCCAGGATTGACAGTTGGCAGAATATTTTTCATCTAAGATCTTCATGGACAACTGTGATGAGGGGCAGTGGAAAGAGCGGTGGAAACGTTGTTAGAAAAAAATCGAAGTGTCGTATGAAACCGATGGGTGGGCATGGTGGCAATCATGGCCTGTCGAAAGCGAACTCCACGTTACGAAATGAAACATTTCAATGCCGAAGAGAAGAATGACATTTTAAATATTAGAGACAACAACAATTTATGGTGTTTCTTAGATCAGTTTCGTTGGGCTGCAATCGTTTGGATTTGTACTTGACCCAAATGGACATATTTTTTCAGGAACGGTATGCGTATTTGGATCAAATATCATGGCGATATGTACTGATAAAGAGAATGCCACTGAGTGCAGACATAGGAAAAAGTGAGTGATAAGATGTTTGTAGTCGTTGTATATGATTCTAGTTTTATTAAAAATAAAATAAAATTGGTTGTTTTGGATCATTATATTGATAGCATAAAAATGGTCTCGAAGTTGGTAAAGTTGTGAATTGTATTGGTAATCATTCCTGTTATTTTTGCCGTGGATGTAAAAAAGCATTGGCAATTTTCTCGAATTTCCACTAAATCTTCGCATCGAAATTTGGGCTTCTCTGTTAGCTACCAAGCGAACGCATTGTCTGTATATTTTGATATAGAATTTGTTATCAATTATTTGGAATTTTTAGAATGGTTTCGCATGTAATATCCATTAAAAAGAAATAAAAGGAATTTAGATTTGAAATTAAGCGAAATGGAAGTTCTTTCTTTCTAATTGGATAAAAGGTTCAAAGAAGCAGTGTAAAGATGATGCGAAGAAGAGATTAAGAAACATAAATCATAAAGGAGCAAAACAAGAGAATTTTGTTAAAAAGTTGCTGGTGAACGATAATTTATGGACATGGTGGTGACATCGGATGAAGGGTAAGTTTTAATCAAAAATAGGAAATTGTAAGAAAGTAGAAGAAAGTGATTTTTGAGACACAAATAACACAAACAATATTTAAGCCACTGTCGGAGTTGAAGTCAATCGTGCAGCCGAAAGGCGGGAAGGAAATGCGTTCAAGTTAGTTCAAGTCCTAACTGTGACCCAGACGAAGAAGGTCGTGCACGTAGGGTGGATGTTGGGAGTGGGAAGGTTGGAGCTGAAGTACTAGTCAAAAGGCGGGATGTTGCTACATAGAAGTTAGTTGGCGGGTACCTTGATTCTGACTTTTTTTTTTTTTTTTCCGAAGGTGTCAAAACCTATCAAATTCAGGTGTCAAACCAACAGTGAGGACAACCATCTCTGGCTGCTATCCGCGAATGTCGATCGATTTGACTCATCACCGTTATCAAGGAAAACCACGCCACCTGTAATAACCCACTGGTGGTCCATAAGGGAGCAGGCTTTCACTCGTGCCAGATGCCTCTGAGTCTTGGGCCGTTACCCTGTTTCCTTACGTCCGAGGAAGACAAGCTCTTAGCCAAGCAGAAGCAGTTTTACGGCATACTCCAGGCCGATACCCTGACTCTGACTTACAACGTAGTTGTGGTACTCCGAAAAAGTATATATATTTTAATTTTTTTTCAATAATGTTATTATGCAAGAATTGTTAGTTGAAAGGATGTTTTAAAAGAAAAATGAGTTTTTATTTAAAAAAAAATACACTTTTTATTGGAAAGCAAGAGAAAATGATTTCTCACATGTAAATGGATGAAAATGATATTGGACTGGCGGTCAGAACTAAAGACAATGGGGTCAACGGAAGCTGGGATGGTGTTGGGTAGAAGTTAGAGGGAGGGAGGTCGACCGTGATGTACAAGATTTTCCGGTTACGGATTATGTCTTTTCCGTAATGTTATTTTCTAAAAATGGTTAGTTGAAATGATATGTTTTTGAATAACGTAAATGTTTTTAAAATTTAAAATTATCTTCCAATAATGTTATTTTTTAAAATTAAAAAAAAATGTTTGCCGAATGATATTTTTTTGCCATTTTCATTTTGGTAATTCTCATGTTATGTAGCTTTAAAATTTTTGTTTGGTTTTAAAAAAGTTTTTGATTCTATTTTGGGTCCAAGTATTTGGTAGTTTTTTCCACTTGATATTTTTGAACTTATATTTTATTGGGTTCCTTTATCAGTATTGATAGAATTTTTGTTGGTTTGTAAAGAATTGAGTATTTTATTGGAAACTCATTTTTTCTTAATTCTTACAATCAATGTACAGACAAAGAATTTCCTTTATAGCTGCTTTGTTGGATGTTACCATGATGACAACAGAGGGATCTCTCGGTTGATTTGTACTTTTCTGAACTCTAGATATAAAAGTCAATGAAAAATTGGATCAATGTTTCTATTTGATGGCCCTCGAAACTCTTTGCATTTAAAGAATTATTTCATAGGAAATCTTTTTACAAATGCCTTTAGAAATATTGGGACTCCGATTGTTGGAGCTTGGGTGTTCTTCTGTTTGTTGGAGAAATTTACTGCAGATAGATAGGATTGGGTTGTGCAAAAACATGGAATCACATTTTTTTATTTGCATGAGTGTAGACATTGTTTAGAGAAGGACAAAACCTCTTTTTGGTGTTGTGATGCCCCAAAGGAAGCTATCTCTCACAAATAAATTTTTTTCTAGTTGTTGTTAGACAAAGATTATGATGATTATTCTTTCTATGGATACACTATCTATTGGTTGGGTGTTATAAGAAACCGGTGGGTTTTTTCATTATTTCCTCATGTATGCCATTAGGTTTGTATGTGAAGTAGGTGGTTTGTCTTGTAAACAATATTTATTTAGTTGCTTGAGGAGATATAAAATTTTGAGTGTGGGCTTGTTTCAATTGGACCAATCTTAGAATACTTTGAAGATGAGTGTGGGTTCAGTTGGTGACAGCTTGATTTTATCTCAATGGATGTAAATAGTATATTCCCAGGCTTTGTATATTTTCGTGTAGTTGAAAGGAAAGTACTTATCTTGAGTTTTATGGAAGTCCAACTAAATTTATATGATATGGTGACTGGATTATGCACAATGGAAATTGGCGATAGTGTCTCCCTCTCAGAATGATGTAGGTTAAGGTGGAGCTGGTTGAAGGTCTTAATGATGTTATTGAAAATGGAAATGTTTTCTCAGTTTATCCAAATATCGATTCTATTGGCGATATACCTCTACTTCCTGTGAATAACTTGATTTAGCCTTTGAGGCTACAAGAAGTTCTTTTATGAACATTGTTGCAAATATCATTTTTTGTTTAATTTTGAAGATATATTTTGGAGATTATTGTCATTCGAATTTGGAGTGTTTAATGAAAACATAGCCATCTCATATTTCCATATTTTTGTTTGAGATTACTTGTATTGATATACCGTTTTGCGGTCAAATAATGCAATGAAATGTGAATTTTTGTTATGTATATGTGGATTGTATGGAATCTTTTGTTATATCAAATGTATTTTTATTGTATATATTCAATATTTTATTTGCAATTATTTATGTTATGGAGAGTTCATAATTCAAATTTGTGATTCCAACAAATTTTTATAGAATTATAAGAAAATTTCACTAGAAAATAGATGGAAAAAATTAGAAAATATAAGAAAATAAATATGACTAACAAATTTACCAAAATTTATTTTTTAATTGCTATGTATATGCACTTTTTTACTAGGTGGAAGAATGTGAAACTAGCTGAACAATCTACAAGTACAACTCATGACATGAGAATTCATCAAGCACACAACTGACCGTTCCGAAACTTTACATTTCTACATTATTCTAATATCTCCCCCTCAATATAGAAATGGTTTTTCTATAATGCTTAGTCTCTTTTCTATAAAATTCAAACCTCATATTTCAAATAATCTTGGTAAACATGGCAGTTACATTTTCCATTGTATTACAATATCCTGAGTCAGCCAACATAATGAGTATAAACATGTAAGTTACATTAGTTAGTCAACCTACATAAAGAGTACAAGTTGTTGAAGATATAACGAGATATGCAAGATTGAAAATTGAAATTTCAGAAAAGGAGTGTCATGGTGTGATGAATAGATTGCAAAATAGCAAGTGGAAACAAGCAAAGTTGGTCTATTTTATTTAAACCTTGGGGATGATCAACAATAAATCTGAATGGAAGGTGTTAATTTTTCATTGAAGTGACGAGTAAGAAAGTCAGCACGAGATTCTAAGCTAGAAGCAAAGCACTCTCTCAATCATTTGCTGGTATTTATGGAAAAGAATCTAATGCACAAAAAATTATAATGAACCACACGATAATATAGACAAAGCAGTAAGTTTGAGCTAAATTCCATTGAAAATGACTTGCTTAACATTACTGAAAAGAAACATATAATTAAATATAGAGGATTAGAAGGTCACCTTATGGGTCATGGTAAAGGAAGCAACAGTGTGGTTGAAACCTTAAAAGAAAAAAGAGGTCTCAAATATCCATTTATTAATGTAATAGTTTCTATGTAGATTGCCTATATGGGAAGGGCCTAAGTGTCCTTTTGGACTCTTTAAGTCTTTGTTTCTAAGTTGTTTTCATGTGCAAAGAATGTTATGTTGGCATTGCTGAAGTTACTTCTTCTTTTGAGTGTGAGGGTGGCAAGTGCTTGAACAAAGGCTTTGCCAACCTTGCATTTTAAGCAGACTAGTTATCTACTACTAGCATCCTTACCTTGGTGGTCAGCCTGCAAAAGGTTTTGAATAGTTCCATGGAGCTTCTTTTAGGATCTATAAGGGTCCTCACATAAGTGATGTGTTCCAGGGTAAGTGTAATCCCTTTAGGAGTGCACACCAAATCCGTGGGTAATAGTGGAAACTGGAGCAATAAGAATCACCATGCATTGAAGTCATTGTTTGAGTTTGGGGAAAGAAAGAGAGGCTAGAACAAATTGAGGAATTTAGCACCCAAGCTTAGGAGAGGTGGCACTAGAGAGCATCTCAAATACCCAAAGTTTTTGGTGGGTAGTAGTGACCTCGATTTGCGGGCCTGCCAGGCCTCTCATGTAGAGCCTCAATCTGATGAATATAGAGTTCAAACCTCTTTCCATGACAAGCATGGAGGGATTTCTCTGATGAATTGGACATGGGAAGGAAGGGATGCACTAGTTGATTCATGGTGAAGGAAGAGAGCCAATTCGATGTGGCAGAGAAAGGATTGTATAACATAGATTGGTTACAGCTTATGGTATGGTCGAGAGGTAAACCCTAGGCGAGGTGATCGTTAACTAGTTGGTGAGATGGAGCTGGGTAGTGGTTGGTCAGAAATGGACCGTATGCATCGTGGCCCCTGGCTGGTTGTTGAGGTAGCATAATGGGGTGATTTTTCTGAAATGGCCACCTTGCAAAGTTAAGGTACGAAGGTCAAGTGGGAGGTCAGATGTTGGTACAGGTCCAGAAGAATACTGGTGTTCAAGTAGAGGTCAGATGGTCAGATAGCTTCAGATGAATATCGATGTTCAAGATCTAACCTTGATAATGTGGAACAATGAAGAGAAAGACCCTGGAAGGTTAAGTGGTAAATGAGGTTGGAGGTAGGAAGGTGGGTTGTGGTGAAGAGGTATATCAAGCACGATTGTAACACTAACTGCCATGAGGTCGTAGAATGGGGGTCAAACTGAGAGAAGCGAGAACACATCAGAGAATTTATAATAGGCTTTGCTTCTCCATAGAATCGATTAATATGAGGAGGTATGGAAGACTACCACGTGCCAGAGGGAAAGAGGTTGAAAAAATTAGTCTGTCCCCTGAGATGAAATATCTCCCAAGGAAAAGGCCTTATGGAGGTAGGATTTCACATCACAAAGTTCCTTTAGCTAATATGGGTGTAATGACACATGATACTATGAGTCTAAAGTAAATTTTAGGAAACAAGAAGTGGAAAATTGTAGGTTGCATTTTGATAGTTGTATGTTCGAAGGTAGATTTTCACAATTCCAACCCCTGTGGTATGGGTTAGTGGGCCAGGGAACATCACATTTGGACTATTCAATGAGAAGATATCAATGTAAATTTCATATTTAATTTGTTGGATGTTATTTTCTTTGATCTGTTATTTTTGTAGATTGACCAATGCATTCAAATGTCATTTTTTGTTATGTATCTCTAGATTGTGTGTAGTGTTTTGTTATTGCTTAAATGAGACTGCAAAAATCGTGTCTTTTAGTGTGTTGTAGTATTTCATATATTTATTATATATATGTATGTCTTTGAAATATGGAAGGTTGATTGTTAGTATTTTAAGTTATTTATTATTGAAATTTACTTCATGTATAAAGTCACTGAGCATAACCACTTCAACTTGTTGAGGATGTGGGATAAGAAAGAAAATTGAAAATAGGAATTAAAAAGATAATTGAAATTTTCTATAGAAACCTTAAATGAAGGAACAAGGAACTGTGGTTCGAAAAGTGTTTGGTGGCCTGGTTCACATGAAAAAGTGAATGAATACCACTAGCAATAGTATCGGTAGAACAAGGATGCAGTTAATATGCGTAGTAGCATTATGTATCATCAAACGAAAAGAGCTTCAATAAATCATCAACATGATGGAGTCGACAATCGTAAGTATGAGAATATGTGTAGTATGATGTAAATAAAATTTGCTTGAATTGTTCCTTTGCGTGGATGTTGAAGACATTGAAATTTCTTTACTAAACCAAAATTTTCTAATAATTATTTTTTCAAACATTGTGTTTACGAAGAAATCTTTCATGGAAGCGACAACACAATAAATGTAGTATTAAAACATGGCCACATTCATGGAAATGAGCAATTTGCAACATCTAATTTATTTGGTGATAACAATATGGTTGGTGACATGGTAGGGAATTTCTATCATTCTCATGGAAATGTGGGGTTATTCTTTCCAGCCAACAACTATATAATGAATATCATCACTCCACCAGATTATGTCTGCGTTGAGTCTCTTGGAAGAGAAGAGGTGTGGGAGGTATTTTTTGATTTGATAAGATTTTTACATGTGAATGGAATATACTAATTGTTCTATGTTTTTATTTTTTCATTACTTTGCATAGAATAATGGTGGAAGGAATATTGGTACAGAAACATAGGAGAGAGGAACACAAACTTTATGTGTTCCTTGAGTTGTACTTTGGGCATCTAATGTTTTAGCTGATAGTAGAATTCTTTCTATGAGTGTTGACAATTTCTGACACCCAATTTCTAATGCCAGAACAAGCATTTCTAGAACCAAGTGTGTAGACAAAAAATGTTACTGGTAGAGAATATATGAAGAGTCCCTCTCATCGGACAAGACAGGTGGTACAAGTGGATTTATTCTCCTCCAATTTGTGCATTTAAATATGTATTTGGAAATTTCTAGATACATATTTTAATTCATGTTGTTTTTTACAGAGAAATATTCTAGTGAATAGACATGAGGAAGTAAATTCATAACCAAGGAAATCTTTGTCAATAGTTCAAGTTCAACTCTGTAAGTGCGATGGGAAAGAAAATGTATGTGTTTTGTCTCTTAAAGATACTATGTTCTCATTTTATATATGTTTCATTTTGGCACTATGATTTAGAATTTATGTAAGAAAAATGAACCCAATTGCAACTAATATAAAAGAATGAATTCCCATGAATTTATGGAAAGAAATGCTTAATCCAATGCACGAATCTGACAGCTGATTCCATATCATCCTCAAAATGGGTTGTTAAGCAAAGAATGTGGAAGTGGTTTCCATCATTTTACCAAAGACATGATTGAGATGCATAAAGGGTTTATCTACAAGATTGATAACTTATCAGTTATGGAAATGTGTCAAGTCTGTAATGAATCTTATCCTGGTATACAAGTTGTGAGATGGCATGAAGGCCCATTTGCAAAATTTGTAAGAGGGATAAGGAGCTTACTATTTCTCTCACTTTAATAACATGGATCTCAGTGAGCAACCTGAGATCTTAGAAGTTTTGATGTAGGTTAAAGAAATTCTAATAGCATGAGTGAAATCAATATTGCAAGTGACACATGCTCATGGTGGTTAGTATAAATATAGTGGGGATACAATTAGTTTTCCATAAGATATATATTAGATTGAAAAGAGCCTTCCACAACAAGTTCAACAACTCAATTTTCAGATTGTTAGAAGACGCAGTGTTGAGTAAAAAATATTATGAATGTTATCTCAAGAGACAACATGTGTTGGATGCATTGGTTTACAAAATTCAGGTGGATACCTATTATAAGGGTGTTGAAATCAATATGGATTCTATTGTTTCTCTCCCATAATGACTAACTAATGTGTATAGAAAGCTATAGTATGCTAATATTTATCTGGGTGAAACATGGAGAGATGATGAGGACATTGAAATGTTGGGGGCTGGGGGTTTGCACTTCCATTAATCATTGTTTCTTTCTCACATGACTAATGTGTGCAAGGAACAGGAACGAATAGGAAGATTCACTGAAAATGTAAATTCTAGAAGCAATGAAGCAATGGAATGGCTAGATATTGGCACGTCCCTCATTAATAAATATACCAGTAAAATGTTACTAGACAGGACCTTCCCAATTTAGCTTCCCACTGGTGATGTTGATTGCCTGCATCGATTTATTTGCAATGTTTAAATGCATGAATATGGTTTTCATCTACTTATGTATTGTGATAAAAGATTTGGAAGCCATCCTCGGTTTTGATATTTACTATTGAGTATAAGTATGCATCATCATAGTGAGGGAACAACGTGTTTCTTCTTAGAAAATAATATCCATGAGACTGCAATTGCAACTGTTCAAGAGTTGTGTCAACAACTTGGGGATCTACCTGACAATAAATTTGCTCGATAATTAATGTGTTTTGGTTGTTTTCATAGGGGCAAAATGGCATATTGGACAAAGTGTCATTCTAAACTCACCAACATGATTATGCAATTGGGCTGCTCAACTTTGTTTTCTATGTTGATTGTGATTCACACTGAGTGGCTTGACTTACATTGTCTTACGACTTTAGCCACACGTTGTCATCCAGAAAATGAACATGTGAAAAAATTGAAAATTTTATTTAGTACCCTCATATAATTTCTAGATACATGCACCAAAAATTTAATATATTTCATGAATTGGTTCTTGAGAAATATCTTGGAGCTAAAGACTTCTTGTATAGGTTCATGGTTGTTGCTTTTCTCATATTGTTTATTGGTTGGGAATGATGCGCTTGTTAATTTCGTTAGTTTTTATATGCTAACTGAAACTTTTCTTTTATTTTGTATGAGTGCTAGCAGAAGGGTTTAGCACACATCTATAGTTTCATTTGGCTTTTAGGAGCTCTGAATATGGAAACAATAAATTGGAGCGACCCTTTGAATGTCGATGAGGCGACGTCCTACTTTGATAAATATGTAACGACCCGGATTCCTCACGACATACATCATTCTAATGTCAGGGTTCCTCAAAGTTTTATTGATGACCCATTCATTTTAAAAACCTCACATATTTTTTCATGCAATCCTAACGAATATTATGAGCATAGGGTCAATAGAGTGAAAAGACAAACAAAATGCATTTTCTATTCCTATTTATGTAAAAAGGGGTATATCCTTTCATGCAATTATGATGCTCCATGGGAGGTGCATGTTGAGTCTACAATGTACTTCAATGAGAAAGGTAGAAATAAATATATAGAAAGACAAAATGATGATCGTTTAAATGTCCATAATGTGGATCTTCTGGAAATGTTGTGAGAAAATGTCGATTATCAAGATGTTGTTTCTCAACATGCACTGCTGAAATACATTGGAAAATATGCTTCAAAGACATAAAGAAGATTTGAAAGTTAGCATGAAACGTTGACAAGGGTTGTAACTGCAGGTGGATCTAATTCTCATGTGTTATCTGAATATAGAAGGTTTCTTGCAAAAATGCTTGTTGAGTGTGAAATTGGTGTGCAAGAAACATGCCATATGTTACTAAAGCTTCCTCTTGTTGTCTTCAGTCACAAATTTATTCCCTTGAATGTTGGAAAGAAAGTGTTCGGGCGACTATTTGTGCAACATGATGAAATTTCATGTGAGAACAATTTTGTCTAGTTTTATCAAAACCATGTGATTTTATGGAACACTTTTGTTTGACAGAAACGACGAGATCATGGAGTTATCATGGAAATCATTGGAAGGAGTGATGGAAACCATGTAATGTGCTTGTTGTTTTTCGTGTGTGGCCATGGTTATATGTTATTTCAAACGAGCAGTCAGAACAGTTTGAAACATTTTTTTGGAGTGAGCTACTTTTGTACAAGCGTTTTGTAACATTTCTTCAGATCTAGGAATTTTAACTCAAATTGTCATTGAGAATTGGAAGAATCTAAGATATCATGCGTGGCATGTTGATCAAGGACATTTTCTAAATGAAAGTGATGAGGAGGATATCGAGGCCCTTGTTCATGAAGATAATATTTATAGATATTCTTAAGAGTGGCAGGCTCTTTCCCTGATTGTTCCTCCAAACAGTGTGAGCATTTCTGATCTTGACAATATTCGCATAAAGGATTACAATATTCATTACAATTGGTAGGAAAGAATGGTGTCAGATGAAATTATGGAACTGACTATTAATTTTGAAAAGTATGCTTATTGAGTGGGGGTTGTTAATGGTGGCTCAATTTGGGAGACAATAGTGCCACCTTTCTCTTCATCTGAGAAATAATAAGCTAATTTTGAAATCATTTTACACCACCTTGTTGATGTTGAAAGAAATGATGCTTTGAAAATTATTATTCAAGGAACAACTGGAACTAGGACATCTTCTCTTATTCACTATATTCCTCATGATCTTTCTTCTTCTGCGACAGGTGGCAGAAGTCCATTGTTGTTACTCGCTCCTATTGGCATTTATGCTTTCAATATACATGAAACAACAATACACTTGGCTTTAGAAATTCCTATATAAGATATGGAACTGTTGAATGAGAATGACCTGGAAATGTTTCAATATAAAATGACGCATATTTGTTATTTTATGATTGACGCGATGCTTTTTATATGTCCAAGGCTATTTATAATAATAGATTCATGTCTATGAGAAACCTTTCCTGAAAAGAAGAAGCCTACTTTCTGTGGGAAGTTGATGATTCTAGTTGGTGATATTGGGTCTTGTCAAGGATAAACCTTTGTATGGAAGTAGAACAACTAGGAAGGTGTTATGTGAAATATTTGATATTGTTGTCACTTTGGATAAAATATTCAGGAAATAAGAAGATGATCCTAAAAAAGCATCTTTCCACAATATTTTAACTAATATCATAAATGCAGAGCCTACTCTACATGAATGGGATATTCTCATGTCACATGTTGATAGTTTCTTGCATCCAGAGGAAAAGAGTTTATTCAATTCTTTGGTTCACTTGTTTCGCAATGAATAATTTGGTCAACCTACACAATCGAAACATGCTCAAATCATTCAATTGTCCAATTCTAAGGTGTGTTGTAGAGAGGGCTAGAAGAAAATAAATAGTTCAAAACGATGATGATTTGTTGGTGCATGAAGTGTTGTTATGTCATGGAGAGCATGTCCTGTTGACATGAAATTTGTGGGTTGAAGTAGGGTTGGTAAATAATGTTCTTGGATATGTTGAAGATATATTGTATATGCCTAGTTCGAAGATACCTAAACATCTAATGTTTGCTATCGTTATTTTTGAGAAGTACACAGGTGTTCTATTCGATATAAATTGTCCAAACATTGTGCCTATCACACTTCTTGGTAGAAGGAATCTTAAACAAATGCCTTTAAATATGGCATGGGAGTTCAATATGCACAAATTGAAGGGGATGATGTTACAACAAGATATTTTTGATATAGGAGATAAAGAGAGGCATGGTTTGATATTTACAACTATATCAAGAGTGAAATAATTAGATGGTTTGCAGATTTCACCACCTTTTTCTTTTCAATGTTTTTCTAAACTGAAAAACAGTGCATATGTCACACTTAGGAAGAAAGAGGAGGAATGATTAAAGACAATTTTTACAGGGGAATCAGCAACTTGGACAACCTCACAACTTGTGTAACACAGGGTCGATTCTGGCCGCCACCATTATAACCCCTAGGAACTGCGCCTACCCATTATAACATAGCTCTAGGTAAGTCCAAGGATTTGAATTCATGACCTTAAATACGGAGTCTGCTTTACAGACGAACTACACTGCAACGTGATTACAAACTCACCTACCCCGTGGGGTTGATTAAAGACAATATTATTCTAACATATTTATTTTATTTAATTAAATTATTCTATCAAAAATATAATTGCATCTATTGGTAGAAAATATATTTCTTCAAAAGGACTTTTCTTTAGAAGGAGAAAAATTAGTTGCACGGTCATTTGAATACCAGGTTTCACAATCGAACAGATATGAAATCAAACAAGAAATAATAATATGACTTGAAATAGAAACTAATGTGCCAGACATGCTAACAAGTGTTGAGGAAAATATCATTATATATAGGGAGAGTTAGAAATGAATAAAGTTAACAGGTGAGTAGGAAATACATGTACTAACAAAATCAATTGAAGACATGAAATTTGTATGATAGATAAATAGGCATTCCACTCAGGGTTTTGCTTTACAAAAATATTTCACTTGAACAATTGATTGGGAAATACAAATGTTGTTTCAAAAATATATTTGCATATCATGAGAGAAAAAAGTTACATGAAAAGAAATTACATTGAAAAAATAAACAATTCTGTGCAATGTAGTTTCAATAAAAGGGTTCACAATGAAATATATATGCATTCAAAGAACAAATAACATTTTTCTTTAACATAAGGAAATGCATAGCAAGATATGCTGAGAAGTGTTTAAGAAAATATCCTTTTGTTTAGCCAAAGATATACAATAATAAGGTTAAAAATTGAGTACAAGATACACCCTTTAAGAGGTAAAAGTCATGACAAGAAATCAATGTGGTGGCTTTGTTTGTATTGGACTCTGTGTTTTGTTCTACATAAATTTTTTACTTGAAAATTTCATGTCGAAATACAAATATTGTTCCAAAAATATATTTCGATGTACGGCAAGAAATAAATTACATGAAAATAATTTATGTTCAAAATGAGAGTGATGATGATTTATTTTGAGAGGGAAAAAATGAACTCCAACATATGTTGAGAAGTGTCTAAGAGAATATCCTAATATTATACTAGAGACAAACGTGGACAAAGTTAAGATTTGGATAGTCGATACGTGGATTAAAAAATTAAAGTGACAACATGAAATCAATGCCATATGTCAATACACAATCAAATCTGAGTTTTATGCTGTAAAAATATTTCTCTTCAAAAAATGATTGGGAAAAACATGTATTGCTGCAGAAATATGTTTGCATGCAGCGGGAGAAATAAATAACTTTGAAAGAAACTATATTGAAAACATGAGAAATTTATTGCACTATAGTTACAATACTATGGTTCACTACCAGAGAGATATGCAACCAGAGAAAATAAACCATTTTTTTTTACAAAGGAAAAAAAAGTGTGACATATCCTAAGAAATGTTTAAGAGAATGTGGTGATTCTCATCCATAGATGGACATGAATAAAGTTAGAAATTGAGCACCAGATACATCGATTTAAAAATTAAAGAGACGACATTGAATCAATGCCATAAGTCAATACACATTCAACTCATAATTTACTTTTTCAAAAAACTTTGACTTTAAAAATTGCTTGGGAAATACAAGTGATGTTCAAAAAATATTTTTGCATGTAAACCTAGAAATATAAAGCTTGAAAATAAAGTATGTGTCATATTTAAAAACATTTCGAGCACAACATGTGAATATTGAGCTAGAGATAAACTTGATTAAAGTTAATAACTGAAGACAAGGCACATCCATCAAGAAACTGATCAGCATATAGGCCCTTTATCCAATGTAAGAGGTCATATAAATAGCAACGAATAAAGGGGAAATTTTTCCAGTTGTCTCAAATGGGAAAATATGTAAAGTTTTTCTAAGAAGCTAGAATTCCTACCTAGAAATTTTAATGCTTCTGGAAAGGATTTTGTGCAAGGAAATCTCACAGGTTGTTCAACCTTCTTCCTTCTCATTAGAGCCTTATTTTTCCATGTTGAGAAAATGTGGTGCATTTTCTTTATGTAGTTAGTGCAATCTCAATATAATTGAAAAATTGTTGAGAAGTGGATAGGATGAGAATGAGTGATATTCACTCCGCACATAGATATGAAATTATGTACAAGACTTTTCTTTTTTTATATGTCTGATTGTAAATTTGGAAATCAGTTTTGTTTGCTTCAAGCGAAAATACATAAATCTCTAAAAGTTTTCTTTATTATAGGTTTTGAGGCTATCTATGACCTTTTGGTCATTTGTGGTGTTGTATTTCAGATTTGTGGTGTTGTATTTCAGATTATGTTGGATGGACCTGGTTTTTGCATCTTGTAATGCTTTGAAACCTAAAAAATAAAATTCCTCTATTTTGTCCCCATCTCCCATACTAGCAAACAATATTCAATATCGCTTTTAATGGATTCTTTAATTTCTTTGGCTTCACACTATAATTGACTCAAAGAAAAAAACATTAGTTGTTTATCCATTTTAGAGACTTTCAAGATGTTGTGAGGCTGGAGTTATGTTTCCTATTCAATAATTGATGTGAATTTTTCTTTGATGTAGTTGTCTTCTTTTACCAAAGATTCTATTCTCTCTTCAAGTCCAAATTTTGTTGATAAAATCTGCAAATTTTGATCTATTTAATTATAAAACTTAGCCTTCTATTTCCTCAATATTTGGCTGGCTTGTATTAGTTTCTCCTTAAAAATATCCGGATCATTTTCCGCTACATGACTTTGAATTGATTGAAACTTAAGAGTTTCAATTTATTCCTTCATTGTTGTCGTAATGGTTATAATATTGTTTTCAAATTCTTCCTTCAACATTCTAATTTGTTGTGCATGTGCCTTTTTAATTTTTTGGGTCTTGTGGGGTGTTTAAGTTTCAATTTGTTAAATTCATTTTGGTATTGATTCTACAAGTTTTTCCTTTCAATGTTGAACCCACCTACAAGCGAAGTGGAATTTGTTTTACAACTTTCTTCACTAAATTATTTTCTTTTGTATATTTATCTTTCCAGACATTTTATCTTCTGTGGATTATGTTCTTGTAGGTCGTGTAAAGTTCACCAAAATGGTGTTGGTCATAACTGACAAAGGATCCTGGAGCTTGGGAGTATTCTTTAGCATTTTTCTCACCATTCCCTGTTTCTTGCCAGCTAAATTCTAAAACGGTTTCGAAACTTTCAAACTGTCTTTACTTTATTCTTCTAACAATTGAATTTGTTTGAGCATTAAATTAATACTCAGTCAAGGATGGAATGCATTCACAAAATATTTGTACTTCAGTGACAGGATTAAATAAAATGAATTGGGAGGGATTTTTGTAGAAATATGATTCATGGATTTGCCATGACAAGTATGTGGAATAGATATCTCAGTACTTTGTTCTTGTGGCTCACGAAAATATTTTTCTCTGCCAGAGAAGGCGGTCAATGTTGGCACTAGGGTCCTAGTAATTTGCTCACCTTTAATTTTCATGAATCTACATATATGTGAGTTCCTCTGTTATTTTCTTTGACTTTGTATGTGCCTTGTTGGTGTCATCTGGGTCGTCAATAATATGATACCAATAGAATAGGAACTCTATTTTTATGTTACCTATTCTTTCTCTCGTCTCTACTGTTTGGGACCTTTGAATTTTGTCTTCGTTTCACCCTATTATCTCAGTATATAGTCTTTTTCTTTTAGAGTGCTTTATTCTTTTGTGCTTGTCTCTGGATATGTAAAACAAACATTAGGAACATTTTCAACTTGGGATTCTTCCATTTTTGGAGAAGAGGAAACAGGGTCTAAAATAATGTCATTGAAATTGTCTTTCAGATACTCAACATATTTAATCTCTTCAACTGCAGTATTAGTATGAAGAATCTTCTAGTTAAGAAAGTCCTCATAAAGAGTTTGTATATACTCTTCCAATTTACTTCTATCCTCCCTACTCAACAACTTTCCTCTTTCAAAACGTTTGTGAAAATTATTGTTATCAATGAAAATTCATCAAAAAGAGGTTGTTGGTGTGTGCGGGTTTTGATGTTAGTGACAACCTTATAATGATCATTGATTATTTCTTGAGGATCATAGTCATGAACGGGAAACGAATAAAACCAAACATGTTTGATTTCTTCAGCCTCCTTAAATGCATATCCTTTGTCCTTTAGACATACCTTTCCAATATTAATTGGGGTGTTTGGCCATATTTTCTTCTGAAGTTTGCTCAATTTCTAAGCTTGACCATTCAAGGTAACTTGATTGGTTACCTCTCTTAAGTATATCCTCTCTGGAATAAATATAGAAAGAAAATGAGCGTCAATTTCAATTCCATAGACTCTGATATTTGTGGATAATTCTTCCATGAACAAGACTCTTATTTCTTCTAACACCTCTTTAAGGCCTTCACTAACCTTGAAGGGTTTTCTCCAAATAGAATTTGATGGAAAGGGGGCATAACCTTATTAAAAATGTAATAATGATGGAAGTTTAAGTTACTTTCCCATAAAATAGGGGCATAATTCCAAATAGGCAGTTGCTAATAAAATGGGTATTATGATTCATTAAACGAAATTAAACATAAGCAATTATAATATACATTTGACATGAGAAATGGTTGATAATACCCTAGACGAGACAAAATGGAAAAAATAAAGGAATCAATTAAATTATGAGAAATAATTCCAACCCAATTGAAACACTTTGTATCATTGAGTAGGTTGTGTATTAAATCCATTCATTGCAGCTTGCAATGCTCGTGGTCTTTCTCTCCATATAGACGGGACAATATCTTAATGAGGAGCCTAACAAGCCATTTGAAAATCTAGATGTGCATGCCCCATGCAAGCATGGGGACAAAAAATCACTCTAGCATAAAATTTGTGGAGTTTTGTACCTGTAATTTTTTCAAACTGACTGATTTTGTCCTCAGTTCAAGTTTTAAAATTTAACCAACTTCTATTTTAAAAGAGATTATAAATTACTTCCCACTTCATCATACTTGCAATATGGGTTTGAAGGTGGTGTCGGAAATGAGAGCTGTGTTTACATTCCAATGTTCTGGTTCTAAAGGAGGATTATTGCTAAAAAAAAATTGCCCTTGGGACATGCAAAAATAAACTCACATAAAATGTGTAAATTATTCATTCAATTAACGAGACGTTAGAACCACTTGTGTGTGAAACTCAAGGTCAGGTTGCATGGTTGGAGTACGAGAAATGTTTTTTTAAGCACAACAAATTTCAATTTAGGATTTTGTCTTAAAATAAAAGTAAAGAAACCTAAAAGAAAATTATGTTCGGCAAGCAGACTGATTAATAAAATATTTTATTCCTTGTGGGAGGAGAATCTAGTCGGGTAGTCGGCAGTCAAAATGCTATTAAATTTAATTTTTCGTCAATGGTGATCATGATTGTGACCTATAGCATGGTCAGGGGAAGACGGTTGCTGGTAGTCGAGAAGTTGGGTGTGAATAATGTTCATTCATTTTCTTCGACTGTGTTGCCCTACGCTGCGTTATTCAAGAGTTAGAAAGTTAGAAACCTGTCAAAGGTTTTTATGAAATAGAAAGGCCTGACCTTTGACCTTTGATTTCAACATTTGAATAACTTTTTATTTTTTTCAATATTTATGTTGTAAATTTTTTCCTAGCCAAATGAGTAGTCGGGTAGTCGCAAGTTGGCTAGGTGTAAGTCGGATAACGGTAGGCAGTCAGGTGGTCAAAAGTCGGGATGGTGTTAAAAAACATTTGTGCTAGCAGAGCTTCAGACCTCAACATACAACGTAGTGGGGGCAATACGGAGGTCAGTATTTGGGAGGTCGGCCCAACTCTGGTTTAGACAGGAGTTGCAACCTCGATAACCTTACTGGTGGTTTCATGAAATACAATGGTCTGACCTGTGACCTCTCACTTACATTTTTTCTTTTACTTTTCATGTTGCATTTTTTTTTTAGATTTTTTGAATAAAATAACTATTTACAAAAAGGCAGGAAGAAATACAAAGAAACATATATTGGTTCCTTATTTTATTTCTTTTTTACAAAAAAAAATAACTATTTAAAGAAAGAAGGAAGAAAAAAGAGAATTTTTTATATATCGTCATTCTAATTTTATTTTCTTTATAAAGTTAATAAAAGATTGTGTTCACGTGAAAATGCATCAAGTCGAACCATGGCAGAGCAGGATAAGATGTCACATAGTTAGGGTTTATATATGTAGGTTTATAATAAAAATCACTTGGGTTTATTAATAGGGTTTATATATGTTAGTTTATAATATAAATTGCTTCAGTTTAATATTAAAATTCGTAAGTTTTAATTTTATTCACAATGTTTTTAATAACAATAATAATTATTATTAATCATAATAATTATTATTAATAATGATTAATATGTTAATTAATATATTAATCATGGTAATAATAAGAATAATGATAATAATAAGAAATATATTAATAAATAATAAGATATTAATAATGGTTAATATAATAATAATGATACGAATTTTAAGTAGTTAAATAATAATAATAATAATAATTAACGCTTAAACATATTTAAACCACATTTTCTAATGTGATTGTGTTAGTTTAAAAATATTTACTGGATGTATTGTTAAAAAGTTGGATATTTATTCAAATTTATTTATTAAATATTTATAAAATTTCAATTTCAATATATATATGCCATTCATTCTCTTATATACCATTCATTCTCCCTATTCACATATGGCTATTATACTAACAATTTTACAGGTATTAGACTCTAGGCATTGGATTCAAGACTTTTCATGAATGAAAATCTAGCCTTACATTTTTAGCAATGGTTATAAGATTATATTCCATGATCTCCCTTTTCAAATTTTTTGACAATGGCTATGTAGTCCCATACTAGTTCGAAAGTTGGCCAGACATTGCCTAACTTGAAGAAACTTATTATTGCAAGCTTCCACATACATTTATGGTTCTTTGAGTGTACAAAAGGTTGAATCTCTGAAGAAAGGTTTCTCTAATATTCAACCTAAAGTTATTTTATTTATGTCCAAGAAGCAGAAGCATTTTGAGACGTTAATATTTACGACGGTGTTATGAGTAGAAATTGGAAAAGTTAGGTGCATAGATTGGGATATTCTGACAATTGTGGTTTTAAAAATTACAATTTTAGATTGAACATTGATAAATCTAACACCTTAGATATTCATATATCTAGAAATAATAACAAATGAATAATACTAACGCCTTAGATATTCACAACATCAATTTTTTTTTAATACACTTCTCTATTTTAATTTACGGTGATTTAGATGATGGATTCATACCTTTTCTCCGATATACCTACTTCCCTTTTATTCTTTTTAGTAGATCATCGTATGCTACATATTGAATTGATATTTCGTTTTTGAAACCCGATCTTCTTGTTCAAAACTAGCAGTAGCACCCACACTAGTGACATATTTACTAGTAGACCCAAAATTAATCAATGGATCTAGATTAGGTGAATAGTTGTTATCCTTTGCATTCTCAAACAAGGACTGCATGCAGCTGGGGTCCATGCAAGTGGATATAATTTTGTCCTGAAATTTATATATCCCCACTTATGATGGTTTCCCACATATAATGTATGCAAAACACTATGTTGAAAACAGAGAATGATCTCCCTGCTTGTCCATCAAAGTCTCAATTGATTGTGAGCCACCTCAGCTGATTGTGAGCTGTCAACAATGGAAACATAGAGAATAGGCATGGCTTCATCTTAAATGTGCCAGTTTTTTTTCCATTATGAATATAAGACCATCAAACATTTCTTGTTTGACATGAGGTTGTTATATTAGTTTACTCTCCTATAATTAACTACAAAATTAGTCACTGGTTCGGCATGCATTAGAATTTTTAAGCTGCTAAAATTGTTTTCCATTAAAAGGTGTAGTGTGAGCTCTGTCATGTTGCAAAACCATGTTGAAATATTTCGCAACCGAGGGTATCATCACAGTTGTGTATGTCTAAATCATTCAATATTTCCACTTACATTGACCTTTGGCATGTTTCAGTTGATTCCAAGGCAAGCGATCTTAGCGGTGTATGGAATTAGATGGCACACTGCATGATTAGTTTAATTAGTAATGTTGCACTGACTTGGATTTGACAACGACTTGTTAAACTTACCCAGGACTTGGCCAAACTCGGTATAAAACTCTTGAATAAGTCAAAATATAAAAATTCCTAAAATATTCAAAAGTTGACAAGCTAAAATCAATGCTTGACAACGGAAAACCCATAAAAATAGGCCGTATAATAAATTTACTAATAACTTCAAATTTTATAACGAAACATTCATCTTGAGTAGTGGGCATCAAAGAATATTTTGGATAGGGAAGTCGTGCATGCATGAAATACTTTCTGGTTCGACCTAGAGTCTAGAGCATTCAACATTCGTTGCATCTGTAGAATTACTCTTCCTCTTGGTCGCAACTGGATCGATCAACGGGTGTTTTTGTATATGTCTAAATTCCCCACCAAGTAATCTATTTCAAAATGTATAAATCTCTTAAAATGTAAAAACTATCTATCTTTTCTGGGAGTTAAATTTTGATATCGGAGAGTTTTTTTCCTTTCTCGCATCGGGATAGGAACGAGAATGAACGAGAATAATAAAGAGTTGTTTGATATTCAGAAACCAGAATCCTCGAGTTTACTTCTTGTTGGAGTATCTCTCTATATCCCGCACACTCAGGAGCGGAGTGGAGGGCATCAAGCACTGAAGCTGAGATCCTAGAACTGCTTGATCTCTTCTCGACAGTCAGAACTGAAGTGAAGTAGAGCTCATAAAAAACTTGAGTTGAGATCGATCGTTATCTCTCTACAATCGTCACACACTAAAGCGGAGCGGAGGGCATGAAGCACTGAATCTGAGATCTTGGAACTGCCTGATTTCTTCTCGACATCGAGAAATAAAGTGAATCAGAGATCGTAAAGCACTTGAGATGATATCGATCTGCATTATAGCGCCCAAGAAGGATTTCTTTATGGTCGGGCCTTGGTGAGAAGGAAGAAATGAATTGATGTCCAGGTTCGAGTTAGAAGGAGGGCTCCAAGCCATCCGCATGAAAGGACTCATTGATTATTTTATGAAGCCCACCAAGATCCCCTGAGGTAATTACCTTGGAAATTAGCATGTCCATGACAATATATCTCTGAATCTTTCCTGAGTTTTAGAGCTCTCAGTGTTCAAATTCCATTTTTTGGCTTTCTTGCTTCATTCTCTGATGGCAATTTCTCATAATACAACGAAACCTCCATGACATGTAGTGCAGCTCAAATGAAAAAGATGCATTTATGGTTTGCAGCAAATACTGATGGGAAAAATTGTGTTTTTATATAGTTCAATCACTAGCTTACCTCATGTTACCTCATGTTTTTGCCTCAAGTTTTCATTGTTTTGTGCACGTCTTTGTCTCAATTTTTCGCATGTCTATGCCTCTCATTATCTAACCAAATCCATATCCATGAAAAAATAAAATTCTCTTCTAGCTAGAAAAGAAGGAAATAAGAGAGGTGGCCGTTATGACTGGTTTTTTTCTGAATGCCATGATTTATTATTTCTTTGTATACTCAATATATTTTTGCTAATGTTTGACTCTTGCGTACTGGGAACTGGCCTTTGATATTTATTGTGTTTTCAATAAGTCAATATTTACCCAACAACTTTAATCAACTCTTATCAATTTTTAGAGTGTTACTTTTACAATACATCGTGTTTCCTCTCTACCCCATGAAAATAAAATTTCGCTCGCGTTATTAGACATTTTCCAACGCCAGCCTTTGTGGAAAATATGTTCCTTGTCAAAAACTATTCAGACAGTAAACTAGAATATCCTTAATTTATTAATTGAGTGATGTTTCTTTTACCTTGAAGGATAAATAAAGTTGATATAATAAGACTCGATGAAAGATGAAATATTGATGAGGAGATAGGATCATTCTTTCTCTGGCATATATGCCAACCTTCACTCTAGTTATCACCCTCACTCTAGTTATCCTTGCATCTGCATGATTTATTCCTACTTGGCTATAGGGCCATGAGTCTGCCTGCAATGATATTGTTGCTCCATTGGATGCTCATGTTAATGTCTTCCATTTCCGTCCATCATTGTTAAAGGATAAATACACTCAATTGAACTACACCTTGAATGTTTTTTTTTTCTTCTAACATACTTCTGACATGATACACCTCACTTGTGTGCTCACATCGTTGTCGCAATTCTATTTACACCCCTATCTCAATTATATTTACAAGACAATTAGTATGAGCAATAATAGCCTCTCGAAAGAAAGGAAACAAGTGGTAAAGTGGTGGCAGTAAAAGAAAATTGTTGTAACATGGGGGCCAGCAAGAGAACAAGTGGTTAACTGGTAGGGTGCAGTGCGATCGGAGATGAAAAGCATGTCAACAAGATAAATAAAGATACTATGAAATGGGAGTTGTCTATAATGCGACTTTTTGGAGATTCCGGTGACGGAATCCGGCGGAAGAAATTGAGGTTAAATCTTGATTTGTTGCAGTTAAAATGGTTTTTTAACTGCATATTTGAATTCAGCACCCTGAAAAACCCCTGGGACGCTTTGATTGTGCAGAAACTAGCTATCAAACTTGCGATTGCAATAAATTGCTGCCGGATTTTGACCGTAAAAACCCACCAGAAAGGCTTCCAAAAAGTCTCATTATAGACAACTGCCTATGAAATATATGTATCATGTAATATGAAATGTATGTATCGAGCACAAATTAACATGACAGTGGTAGAAATAATTCAATACTTTGGATATCACAAAATAAGTGAAGAAAATGGTTTCAAACAAATTTGGAGAAAAAGTAAAAATAAAATAAAAAATTGTTCCAAAGCATTTCAAAGATGGGATAAAAAGTTGAAAACCTCGCATGAGTTTTTTGAAAATTCAGTTAAAAGTTGGTTAACAACAAATGTTTCCTGGGGACATGTGAAGGTTCCAATACGAGGTAGTAATTGTAAACATTGGTAGAGACGGAAAATTTTTGGTCAAAGTACAGATTAATGGTTGGTCAATGCTCTAGCGATCGGTACAGTCCCTGTAGTGCCGAAGGGGTACTAATAGCGATACCAGAATTATCATGACAACAAAAATATTAAACAAATAAGTTGGGCATGATTGCAGTTCATTCAATTGATGAGTTACCTAGATTAGATCCATAATCAAATGAACATTTTTCTATATAACTTTGTAGTAAAAGATCGAATATTTGACGTGCAATTATTTTGTGAGAGGATTATTTGTTTTAAAAAATTACTTAATAAAAAATATGGAGTTTTGTTGACTAATTTATCTTAAAGTTACAAAAGTTAAACAACTTAACAAAAATTGGAATTTACATAATAATATTATATATACCAATAACAAAGTAGATAAATGGAATTCCAAAAACTAAATATTACATATCAAAGTAAAAAAATAACTAATAAATAACTAATATATTTATAGGGAAAATACTAATTAATACAAGATAACATCTAGAATAAACTTGCACAACAAGATTCAACTCTTATCAAAATGCAAGTGGCACTAATATCACTACAACCTATGTCACCTAAGATAGGGACATGGGACATGCAAATTTGAGTGTTTGACACGGGGAAAGTAGACCCTCCGGAACAAGAAACATATGATGTGTTATATATATATATATATATATATATATATATATATATATTAAAAATTAATACTATTTCTCATTCATGATACAAATTTAGACGTAGATCTAGATTTCACATCGCAAATTTAAAATTTATAAGTTCTACAATGTAACATTACCCAAAGAAATATAATTGAAATAACTTCATTAATGGTCCTATAGGAGAAATATAATAAACTACAATTTTCTCATTAAGTCATCAAAATCAACATTTGTTACATAAGTAGTAGGAATGTCAATGGAAAATAGAAATAATAAATACAACACGACTACAAGGTAGTAGATAGCTCATAAATCATCATCACTATCATGGTCATCATTGATCTCCTCTACTTCATCTTCATACTATCTATCCAATGTAATCTCTACATTTTTTGGTGTGGAGGATGACCCCTCAAGAGTATGACCATCATCAAAAGTAGCAGGCTCTAGCACTTGGTCATTAAGATCCAAGTTGGCCAATTCCAACTCAACACTACTGTCTGGACCCATATCCTCAAAAAATACATCCCATATCTATTCCTTTCCCTTCAACCACTAACCACTCTACCTATAGACAAGGTTGAGGTTGGTGTGCACATATACCATTGTCTCTGCCTTGGACTACTCAAGCCTATTATTCTTGATAATATACAAATTCCCATATGTGCTACAATTCCTCTCTCAACAGGGGGCTGAAGTCACCTAAGAGAGGAGTCTCCTGGCTAACTACTTTAGAGGAGGGTTTATTTCCCGATGAGTTTCGTACCAAGAATAGAGCTTCTTAGTATCCTTGTCTCTAATCACATCATAGCCTAAAAATCGCCCTGTGTGAGTGGAAATCTTTGCAAAGGAATCCTCCAATTCATCAAGGGATGCTCTATCCTAAAATATCTACCTCAGTGAGTCCTTCCTCCCTTGTGAAATTTCATCATCCATGTGAGAAGGGAATATGTGAGAAGGTCCATCATTCATCCACTCATGGCTATAGTATTTTGGGTTCAATGAGTGATCCAAAAAATTAAAAGGTGCGCAATTCCTGTCCCATATGCTAACAAGTATATCATGTATGGTAGTGAAGAAGGCCTCTGATGATGTCTCATACTCAGGGCACTCACTTTATAAAATAATGTTCCTCATGGACTCAATCAAGGAATCCCATCCCTCATAAACCTCTCCTAGGATGGGTTGGTCTGTATATGTAAATCATAACAAAGCAATGATAGGGTTTATGATATAGGCAATGAGATCTACCCTCTCCTAGCAGACATCATCTAGCATTGTGTCCTTCACAATTTTTGAGGTTGTTTGATATGTCTATCTCTAGAAATACCAAAAATCGAGAATAATTATGGCCCCAAGAGTATTCTTGACCTCCCTCAACCTCTTCAACATTATGAATGAACAGGGAAACCATGTATCTGAAATATTCAACAATGATAGATGGGTGTACTCCTTGTAGTTTGTGAGGCAATTTGTATGCTTTTGCACAATGTTGTGGATATGTCATGCATCCTCAATAACATTTCCAATCCAAGGCAAATCGGAAGGAATTTTTTTAACTATTAAAATCAAGGAACAGACAATGCAAGGTTTCCAAAATACGTGTGGATATTTAGTTTCCATAACCATGCTAACAACCTTACAAACATGTCCATGTTCTGTAATTATTTTCACACAAGAATTAACGCCTATATCTTCAATAACATGAATGAACAACTTGCCAATATATTGTGCATTCTTGTGTCCACTGATTTCAATAAAACTAGTCCATTCAAGGAAGATACCATGAAGTTCTTGAGTGGGTGGCATGCTGGATCTATCCATCCATCCAAAATGATACTAATTGCAAATGTTGGCCTGGTTGATTTAATAGGCTCAAGAATTTTGTCCACCTCTTCATTCTCCTTAGGTACCAATGTGCTTCTAAGCTTCTCTGACCCAGGATGCACACATCTTGATGGAGCCCCTTGAGTTAGAGCTCAAAACATCTCAGGAAATAAGGTGATCATGCAAAATTAAAGGATACAAAGTTCATATAGAAAAATAATTAAATTGTTATATCAAGCTCTTCCCATCTCTCTTTCTAATTTTTTTTTTCCATTGGACCAAGTGACACTTCCTTCACTTTTGCTTCTTGACCAAAACCCTCACTGAAACACTCAAATGGAATTTTGTTCTTGTTTTCCTCATGAATGGAAGGGGATCATCATTACTTTTTTTTAGATGACTCAACCACCCTTCCCACACCAAAATTGGCCTATTTTTCCATTTATTTCCTCTTAGCTAAAGACACATTTGCACATGCTCCAATTCCATAGCATGGTAAGCCCAAAAAAAGAGTTTTCACACACTAATAAGTGATCTTGAAATCAATGTTGCAATATTTTCATTTCTAAGGAACATTGCCTCGTTCGTTCAACTTTTTTCTTGGGTCTTGATCTCTTATGACATATTTCCATAAGGGATATTCACTTTCTTGAGCTTGTTGTCTTTCTAAAATTATTTTTCCCTCAACATTTGAAGGTTTTGTTTCATCCCCAATTCCAATGGAGCGAACATTTGCAAACCTTAACAAAATTGGAATAGGAGGGGAGTCACCATTATCGATATTCATCCCCTTCCTTTGCCCCTTGAATGTTGCCCTCGATTGAGCCATGAATTCTCTAAAAAATAAATTAAAGAATCACAATCTTCTAAAAAAATGGGCATGAAAGCTGTTGTATGAAAATGCACTTACCTATTTCTTGAAGCACCTCCAAAATGATCCCAAACCCTTTGATAGTGGCTCCCACACACCCACAACAAGAGAGATTGTCAAGAATGGCTAGGAATTGGGCCCAAAACAAGATTTAAGGGCCACTCAGAATGATTTTCAAAGGAACATGTGTCCTAAAATTATGAGTCCCTAGCCCATCAAATTGGATTCATGTGCCCAATGAATCGCATGTGCTAAGGCATGATAGAGTAATGAATTAGACATGTGTCCTAGTGAATTGCGTCTAATTCATAGGATTTGGGACATGAAGTGGGATGATGAATAGATTTTCTTAGAATACAACAATTCCCATTTAAACTACTTTCTTCAAATTGAGCCATTATGTCTCAGCCTCTCTATGAATCATAAAAAAGAACTACGCCTTTTCAGATCGATTATATGTGCAAAGGACTTAGGATCTAGAGATGTCATAGTTTAATTGATGACATAATCTAAATCTGTACAGGTTAATGTGGCAAAACAAACGCATGCAAACCCTTTTTTCATATCATAAGTGAGATTCACAAAGGTTACCCTAGCCGCTACACTAATTGCAAAAGTAATAGATTCGTAGTATTACTCGAGTCTTGACATAGACCTTAGATGATTCTTCCATAGCATGGCTCGATGAGAGGAATAAGATACATATTTCAATTATTCTAAAGCTACTATAAAAATAACATAGACTCCATCCCTGTCTACCCATTAAACTATGTAATAGATTCATAGTAATGCTGGAGTCCTAATATGGGACATAGATGATCCCTCCAAAGGGAGTCTTGATGAGAGGAATCTGAAAAGTATTTTAATTAATCAAAATACTATCAAATAAGGTAGGATCCATTCATTAAACACCAACGAAAATCATAGGGAAGTAACAATGTGTCTAGAAGAGTCGACATACATTAAGGGAGATCATTCCCTCATTAGCGCATCAATGCAAATGACTACCTTATACATACATTTCCAACAAGAATGAAGAAGGCATATATCTTTCGAACTCCCCCAACACTATGCATCTGGATATTGAGAAGAATTAGATAGATGCATTTATATTTATGTGACACTAGATAAAATATTAGCACACATCATGAATAAATTTAAAATTAGTGCCATATGCAGAAGTCAATCCATAAGAATACCTTTTTATTTTGTTCACAGTGAAATAGTTGACCCTTCTAAACTCATCATGTGCATACCAAAATATAACACTAATGTCATGACATATATGCACCATGCCATTACAACTTCTTCTTTTTTTACACTCATCCTTATGTCAAACAATTGCAACCCTAGGGAGTTTCCATTAGAAAGTCCATATGAGCCACTGGTCTAACCTGATATGGAAAAAATTGTATCTTGAAGAAGAAACAACTAATAAATAAATAGCATCAAGACATAGTACAATGATGATGCATAAATAAGGAGAATATGCCTCAACTTCCCTCACTACACTAAGTTGTAACCAAAAACATATGATGCACATATTGCATGCATTAGATATTGCGACCTACGAACATGAAATACGATGCAAATCTCACCATGGAACTCAATGTGAATATCTATATATATATATATATATATATATATATATATATATATATATGTATGTATGTATGTATGTATGTATGTATGTATGTATGTATGTATGTATGTATGTATGTATGTATGTATGTATGTATGTATGTATGTATGTATGTATGTATATATATATGTATGTATGTATATATACGCAAGAGAAGTTACATTCAATTATGAGTAATTATAACTAGCCAAACCAACCTAGATTCATCCTTACCCTAGATATATTAAGCGTAGAGATGAGGGTACAAGCCTTTCATCAAGTTTTCTACTTAAAAAAGGTATAAAATCAAATTTTTAATACCTACTAATATAAAAACCTTTTACTCGTTATTATATATTGAATATATTATGTCACTTTTTTGAAAATATACATCCCCCAATATGAATGCACGTGGAATGGTATTGATCCCCAATGAAGCCCCCATTCTTATTAATAACCAAATATACGAGATGATTTTTTCTTGACCGACACGCTTCAGTGACTCATATGTCATGTCACTCAAAGGTTAGTTACACCAATCTTCTATCCATATGTGAATTCATGTCAATCACCAAATATAACACCATATTATATAAATGAAGTCATTGTTGAAATTTGTGTGCATTTATGAATGTTTAGTTGAAAATTCAATGCTACAACACGACACCCAGTTCCTTACACCCAAATTTTCCAGTACTTCTTTCAATGCGGAAAAGCCATTGCCTTTGTAACCTACACATGATATTTCTCATCACACCAAGGTTCGGCCAACATAAGTACCTGCTAGACATACCAAAACTCAGTCCATGTCACAAGTCTCAATTTACTAATCTCTTAGATTAAGGTGTCTATAAAGCTTTTGGTGATGGGTTGTAATCAATTTGGAATGATGAATTTTTAGTTGTGCAGGTTAATCTATAGAAATATTTTGTAAGTCTAAGGCTAACTGAATGAAGGAAAAGAATAGGGTGGGCTAGTGATAAAATCCATTGGACCCAAAAATAGTGTAAAATATGTCATCGTGGATAAAATATTAACCAACATGAATTTACTATGGAACATTGTCAAGGATATATAGTTCAAGGTCAAAGGTAATCATTGAAAATTCAACCCACTAGAAGGAAGTAAGGATATCAAATGTTTGTTACAAGGTCTACAATGGCAAGATCTTACACTTTGGATCACGTAAGTGAATAGATGGAATAGATAAATTTGTGAAATTTGTTGCTCAAAGGACTATAAACGATGCACATTATCACTAAAGTGGACCATATGAACATCCAAATTGATGGGGATAAGAAGATTTAATCAATTGTAACTTATGGTTGAGGAGGAGGTTTATATTCATAGTTGTGCCATGGGATTTTATAGAAAGATCTTAGCATAACATGACGAAGGTTCCATCAAGTCACTGAATGCATCACCAAAATGTAATAAAATTGCATAGAATCAGAATGAACTGTTTCTACATGTAAGGTACTATGGTTGGTGCAACATTTTATTGTTTAGAGGAATCATCTGCATAGATCCTATAAAAAGAGAAACAAAACAATAAAAAAAGACGATCTAGATTGTTAAACTATAGGATAGGGAGCTTTTCTAGTATTAGAAGAATATCTTTTAGAATTGTAAAACTTCTTGTAGAGTTCCATAACTGTCTTATTTTGACACCATTTTCCCTCCATTTTCCTCTTTTCATCATCACTATCCACTTAGTAAAAGAAGTAAAACCATAGATTTTGATAAGGTAAGAACTCTAATATGTATTATTTTTCATATTTGATAACGTGCCTTATTATTATGTGAGAGATTGCATTAGCTACATAATTAACATGATTATGCAACTATTTTACAAATTTGCAACTATCTCCATGGTTTGTGGGGTTTTGGTGTGCCAATGAAGAAAGGAAGCACATGGGTGGTTAAGGATAAATCCCCTCATGAATCTCCTCCTATTCTCTTGAGCCAATTCTCTGAAGGAATCACACAGTGGCATGGTCAAAGGCTTGGGTCAAGCACATAGCAATAGAGGTTTGAATGCATCATGTTTATCCGTGTTATGAAACCACCTCAAGAAAAGATAGAAAAAATAGATCAACGCCTTAGAATTCAGCCTCTTCGAGGGGGAAACCTCCTTTACATTACATAAATGAACAATTCTTGGATGATTCAAATGACAAAACCTCCTTTCTATATATAGGAGTCTAAGGAGTCACAATATAATCCAACCAACCTAGCAATAATAATATAAAGCCACAAAAATAACAATAGAGGGATTCTATGGGGCACAGTAATAACAATATGGGGCCAATAGGGGCACAAAAATATTAATAAGGGGTATAACTACAATAGTAATGGGTAATCACTAGTATTATAGGGACCCAACATGCCCCTCTCCTTCAAAAAAGTGTTGTCCTCAACACTTGAGTAGTTCTGGATACTTCTGCATAAAATTCTCATCCTCCCATGTGGAATCTTCAGTGGATAAGTTCTTCCACTTGATAAGATACTCTGAAATTGATCGATTTCGTAGCTGTCGAGTTCTTGTTTCTGTGACTTCTTCTGGTTCCAATATAATTTTTCCTTCCTCGTCAAGTTCTGGCAATATTGTTTGAACTGGGAGCTTGTCACATATAACCTTCTTTAAACATGAAACATGGAAAACTCGGTGCAATCGAGAAGCTGCAGGAAGCTCCAATTTGTATGCTATAGTACCAATCTTTTGCAACACCTTGTATGGACCATAATACTTTCGTGATAATTTTTTATCCTTCTTAGCTTGCTTGAGGGACATTTGCTTATATGGTTGTAGCCGTAGGAATAACCAATCACCTACATCAAAACTTCTTTCACTGCGATGTTGATCTGCATGTTGTTTCATTCTATTCTGTGCCAACAAGAAGTTATCCTTTAAGAGTTGGAGGACTTATTTTTGATGTTCGATGTGATGTTCCACTGCCTAAACCTTAGAATTTTCTCTTAAATATTATGTGATGGATGGTGGTTGATACCCATAAAGTGCCATAAATGGGGTCATTTTTGTTGCTGTATGGAAGGAAGTATGATACCACCATTTAGCCAGAGGCAACCATTTGACCCATTGTGTCTGTTTATCAGATACAAAGCAACGAAGATATCCTTCCAAACATTTGTTTACTATCTCAGTTTGCCCATCAGATTGAGGATGATAAGATGAGCTATGAGCTAACTGAGTACCAAGACAAGAAAATAATTCTATCCAAAAATTTCCAGTGAAAATGGGATCTCTGTCACTTACATCTAGCAAACATAATTGTGCAATTACACCTCTTTGCTCCTTTTTTAGAAGCTTTGTCATACCATTAGAGCTGATTGTCTTTGTTGGTTTCCCTGCAGTACCCATTAATTCAACTTCCTTTCCTTCCGTAGAAAATTTGATGAAAATTTCTTGAAAATTAAAAGCTATTGTACCCAAGGATTGTAGCCATTGGACTCCTAGTACAACATTAGCACCTCCCATTGGAATGGAAAGCATTGGGCTAGTCAATAAATATTCTCCCATGGATAGCTTGATATTATGGCACTTTCCAGAGTAGTTTATTGTTCCTCCATTTGCAATCATCACTTGACACTCTGGTGCTGGATATAGGAAGCAATTCAATTCTTTTGCTACCTTACAATGAATAAAATTGTGGGTGCTTCCTGAATCAATCAACACTATTACCTTTTTCTTCTTGATTTGTCCTTCTATTTTGATGGTTTGAGGAGTGGTAATTCCCGCCAATGCATTACAAGATATGGTCGGATTTATTTGTTCTTCATATAGGCTTTGTTCCTAGAATATATCCTCTTCATTTGACCTTTCTTGCTGCTTTGCTTCTTCCTCTTCACAATCTATGTAGAATAATTTCTTCTCAGCACACTTATGACCTTTAGTGTATTTGCTATCACAACTATAACAAAGCCCTTTTGCTCTTCTTTCTTCCAATTGTTGTGGTGTCAACCTTATAGGTTGTGGAAGACTAGGGGCAACAACACTTCCATCTTTATAGTTGTGAGTGGTATGCTTCCTGGTTCCCATAATTTTTCTTTCCATTTTTCGTGCTAACCTGAATGCCTTCTCTAACGAATCAGGTTCCCAAAGGCGAACATCATGTTGGATATTATCCTTTAAAGACCCTATGAACACATCAATCATATGCTCCTCTGGAATATATTTTACCCTTATGTTCAATTTTTGGAACTCCTCAATATGCTCCATTATTGAACCCTTTTCTTTGAGACTTATCAATTGGCTAAAAAAAGTGTTACTTTTTGTATCCTCATAATGTGCTATCAATTCTTCTGTAAAAATTGCCCAACTGATAAATTGTTTACGAGAGAAAAGCCATTGATACCATACAAACTGATTTGGTTCCAAATATAAAGTTGCCATACGTACCTTTTGTGTGTTTTGCACATTATTGAGATCGAAGAATTGCTCCATCTATAATATCCATGTGGCGGGATCCTTGCCATCAAACGTCCTCATATCGATTTTTGGAATATGGTGAGTCTTCGATCCAGCATTAGAGTCTGTGGAATCATGATTAGCATTTATTTTGTTCTCATCATGAGTTTCCTTTAGTACCCTTTCACCCTTAGTGACCATTTCTTGTAGCAACTTATTCATATTTATCTTCAATTCTTCCATCTTATCATCCATTCCATCAATTTTGGCTTCTACGCCTTTCTTTAAACAATCCATATTAGCTTCTACACCTTTCTTTAAACCATCCATCTTAGCTTCTACATCTTTCCTTAAACCATCCATCTTAGATTCTGTTGCTTTTTGTGCAAGTGACACTTGTTGCACTTGTTCTTGTAATTTTGATATATCATATCATTTCTTCTTCTTCTTCTTGAGTCATGCTAGAGATTTCAGGTTCCTTACTAGGTGTTTGCATTTTCTTTCCTCGGGGCATCATTTACTGATAATAATGCTCTATTATGCTCTTTTAATTCCTTCAAAATAAATTTTCAAACCAAGCTTAAGCAAAAATTTAAGAAAATGTACACACCCTTTTTCACTTTGTAGGAGCTCGATATTGCCTCTGATGTATCTCTGTACTTTCTGATCATCTAGTTCTGAATATGTGATCTGCAGTAGCCCTTGGTGTCCTCTTTCCAATTCCATAAGTCTGACCCAAATTAGATTCTCCAAGGAAGAGTTATGAGAAATCTCCCACAGTGACTTGATTATAGACTAGTTCAGTAGAGCGAACTTGTATGACATGCCATGAGTCACTGTTTTGACCTTTGGATCTAAAAAATGAATATAAGAAACTAAAGTCTGTCCTATTTCTCTACCTTCTTACGAAATTTCAATCTGATCCCTAGAGAGAAAGTTATGATGATTTTCCCCAGGTCACCTGTTTGGAATGTAATTCAGGAGTCTGCAAAATACCAACTTCCTCAGATCATATCTCCACAAATATACCGCGGAAAGCTCTAAAATTCGAATCCAAGGTTCAACACGATTTCGTCTTAAATGGGTTTTTTTTTTAAACTTCTAAAACATCACAGAAAAAAGTTATAGTGAAAATTCCACGATGACCTATTTGGAGCAGCGAAACCCTAGAATCCAAAGCTCTGATACCAAATGTTATGAAACCAGCTCAAGAAAAGATAGAAAAAATAGATCAACGCCTTAGAATTCAGCCTCTTCGAGGGGGCAACCTCCTTTACATTACATAAATGAACAATTCTTGGATGATTCAGATGACAAAACCTCCTTTCTATATATAGGAGTCGAAGGAGTCACAATATAATCCAACCGACCTAACAATAATAATATAAAGCCACAAAAATAACAATAGAGGGATTCTATGGGGCACAGTAATAACAATATGGGGACAATAGGGGCACAACAATATTAATAATGGGTATAACAACAATAGTAATGGGGTAATCACTAGTATTATAGGGACCCAACAATCTGATTTTCTCTCCAAATAGCAAGTCATCGAGATAACTCTTTTACTGTTTAAGTTTTGAATTTGAATAAGGATTGATTAAAATACATTTACTCGTAGAAGTCAGAAACTATTGACCACACATTATATCTATATCTATATATATATATATATATATATATATATATATATATATATATGTATGTATGTATGTATGTATGTATGTATGTATGTATATGTATATGTATATGTATATATATGTATATATATATATATATGTGTGTGTGTGTGTGTGTGTGTGTGTGTGTGTGTCGTCTGTAAAGGATAATAGGAAGGAAGTAATGGTTAATCTCTGAATAAATTGTGTTAAACAAACCTTTGTTTTCATATGGAATTAAAGTTACATTTATGTTATTCGATGTGTATTTGAGCGTGATTTATAACTACTATATGCAGAGGGCCCCTGCAGATATTCGAGGTTAAGGTTATTTATTTTTTCACTTTTCATTATCACATTGTCATTTCATTCTATCTTAGCTTCCTTACTTCACTATTTTATCATTTCGTTATAACTCAGTTAAATCTCATTATTTAGTTTTCACTTGAATTTATTCACAGTCGTTTAATGGCTTAGCTTATTCAATGTTTTTCGCTTAATTACAGACAGTCTTAAAAGATAGATTTCATGTTTTTAGAATCAGAACTTGTATATACTTTGTATTCAGTGTTGGAATATTACGTTTGTACTTTTTAGAATTAGAATTTGTATATATTCTCTAAACATCTTTGAAAGGACCGTTTTCTTGCTCTTAGAATCATTTGAATCTCAATACCTCATTTTATTGCAGCAAGGTGTTTATGATAGGTTCATAATTTTAGAATGATTAACATAAGATATTTTTGAAAAGACTCACTCATAGATGTCTTTGTTCTAACATAATTTATTGAAAACTGGTCATAGGAATGATACCCAATATAGATGTGACCTCATAGATTAGTCTAAAAATCACTTCACTTCCACTCATTAATTTGTAGAAATCTAATTCTTACAAATAGGAACCTAGCTAACAAAAAAGATCCCCAAAACAAATATAACCATCAGCTTGCAAATTAAAAGAAAGGCTTCTAGCGTATGTAGTGCACTTGCACTTCATAAGTTTACCAACTTCGGTTGATAATAAATGCTTTCAATTTAAGAACATTAAATTGGACAAACATTTTGGAGTCATTGTCAGAGAAGTGTAAATAGAAGCCTTAAAAAAAAATCAAATAAAAACATGATATGCATAAGGAAATAGACTCTATAGGTAGGTATATAGGTCAAAGGAATAAGTTTAATTCCCACATCATCACTCACTCCGTGATGACGACGTAGTGCCACACCACCCACACAAACTTGAATTCCATCAATAGCAGGCCAATATAGACTTCCTGAAGTCTTGAGATCTGAAATCCAGCCTAAATATTCACTACCTTCATCAACATAAGTTGTAATTGAAGTAGGTCCTACATCCCCAACAACAGGAATAATTTTGGTATCTTTAGCTGGAGAACAACTTCTATTTCAAGAATTGGAAGTTCCTATTGAAGAAGATGCAGAAAAAATCTACTTTAAACCATTGATAGAGGAACCAAATGAATTAGAAGAAAATCTAGATAATCCTATTGTAGAACCAGATATTTATTATGATGAATCAGTCATGGCTAAAGAGGGAGAAGGAGAAGTACACAATTTCAATGGTGAAAAACATAGGATTGGAGGAGGAGGATGATGAAATAGGGGAGGTGGAAGAGGTGGTGGTATAGGTAGAGGAAGAGGAGATCCAGAACATTTTGAATTCCCTATCCTTGATGAAGGTACACCATTAAAAAGGAAATCATATCACCTTTTATCGTCCCTCATTTTCATGGAATAAGAAGCGAAGAGCCAGAGACATTTCCCTTTGAATTTAAAGTATTATGTAGATCATATGATTATCTGCATGATGCTAAAAACTAAAATTGTTCCCTACTACCCTAAAGGATTCAACATTAAAATACTCTATGAGTTTAGGAATGAATTCTATAAGAACATGGGGACAAATTAAATAATCATTCTTGGAGAAATAGAAGGATTATTGTATGCCTCATAGAGTTAAATATGTAGTCTTTATGATGGTAGAAAAAAAATGAAAATCTTGAAGATTTTGTCGAAAGATTTTTTTATAATATCAAAAGGGAAAAAATGAATAATCTGGATGAGAAAACTTTGAAATCTCTCTTACTAAAATCCATTAAAGATGAGTGGATTGATATTCTCAATGTAATGGGAAAAGTTGATATTTATCAGTTAACATTTGTAGATATTTGTGATCTATGTGTACATATTTCAAGACGTAAATCAATAATAGGGAAAAGCCCAAGGGATCCTCTTTTATCAATAGTAAATAAATCTGCAGTCGCGATAGTAAGTAGGGAAAAATTAGAAAGTTTTCTTGACAATTTTAAGACAAATATTTTAGGGAGTATCAGTGAGAAAATTGACACCCTTAAAATACAGAACAGTAAAAATCCAAAAATGTTGCATTATCCATATTTTGTCCTAGGTGTAGAAAGAAACATGCTCTGAGAGAATGTCCTTTAGATTTAAAAAGCATACAAATGTATGATATATGTGAGGAAAATCACGATAAAAAAGAATGTCCCTCTATACTAGGTCTTAAGGTTCTGTTTAGTGAAGAAGGAATACTAAATAAAGTAGACCCTCTTTACTTTATTGCCAAAAGACCATGGGAAAATCCTCAAATAGATCAAACTCATGGCTTTAATCATCTACAATTTGCATAATCTTCACAAAATAATTAGAATCCACCCATGCCATGGCATCCTTGGGCTCAACCACAATCTTGGAATCAAATACTTATGGACGATATTATCAATATCAACAATATCTACCACCTTATACAAATTTTCCACCACAATACTTCCCTCAACCCAACCAGTTACCTCAAACTCAAGCTCAAAATGAAAATCCACAACTTTCTTTTTGATTTCCACAAAGACCCAATCAATTACCCATTAAACCACTCCCAAATCCAAACAATAAAACTTATATGATAACTCATTTAGATCTAAATAATGTTCAATTAAGATCTGGTAGAGTATTAGAAAGGAAAAAACAATCTGTTGTTGTTGAGGAAATAGAAAATAATTCAAAAAAAGATAATAATGACTCTGAAGGAGTGATTCCCCTTCCTCACAAAGAAAATATTGAAATAGAAAGAAATCCTATACATTCTAATAATGCTCATATTATAGAACAACCTTCAGTATCTATCTCAAGACCACCTTTCCTTGAAAGGTTGAAAATCAATAAAGGAGTAGAGAAACAAATCATATTGCCAGAATATGATATGTTAGATGAATTGAAAAATGTCTGTATAAAAATTCATTTATTATAAGCAATAGAAGAAATACTGATTTTTTGTGAAAACAATTAAGGAATTGAGTACTAAAGGATTAGGAAGAAAAATAAAAGAACTAAAAAGAATTCAAATGTTCATGAGAATTGTAGATACCATGATGGTGAAAACAACAATTCAAAAAAATCTAGATCTGGGAAGCCTCGTTGTGAAAACACACATCAATGGAGCTAAAATACAAAACACACTGATTGATTTAGAAGCACCCATAAACATAATGAGCAAACAAACTATGGATGAATTGAAGCTTCCTAATCTTCAATACACACCAACATTGTTACAATTAGAAGGTAGGTCTCTAATTAAACTCGATGGTGTGTTAGAATATATATATATATATATATATATCCTTATATTCTTAGGAATATCTTGTTGATTTCATGATTTTAACACCCAAGAATAATTTAGGAGGACATCGATTAATTTTAGGAAGGCTATGGTTAGCTACAGCTGAAGCTTTTATCAATTGTATATCAAGAGACATGTTTACCTCAGATGTAAGCTCGACAAAGAAATTTAAATTGTACCCACCTGAAAAAAAAAATGATTGAAGTATAAAATGAAGAATGGATAGAAGATGATAATGATATACAACCAGTTTTCACTATTGCACAAATAAATGAAGAGGATCAAATTTTAAATTCAATAGAAAATAATGAACACTCTTTATATTGTGACAATAGTTGGGAGTTAAGAACAATTTAATATTGAATATCTATCATCTAGACAAATGTCTTTACATTCTATGAAAAAATTTGGAAACTTTTAATAGAAATTCTTCCAAGGAAAATTTCAAACACCATTGAACACTTGGAAGAATTATAGAAAATGAAACTGGTAGAAATATTGCAAAAACACTCTTCTGCATATGCATGGAAATACACTGATATGAAGGGAATTAATCCTAAAACTTGTATCCATCATATTTATATTGAAGAATATGCTAGACTAGTTCAACAACCACAAAGAAGAATGAATCCGAAATTAAAGGAAATTGTTAAAGACGAATTGTAGAAACTGTTAAATGTAAATTTCATTTATCCAATATCAGTCAGTCAATGGGTTTCACCCCTGGTAATTGTTCCTAAAAAAAATGGAAAATGGAGAGTATGCATTGATTACAGGGAATTGAATAAATCTACATTGAAAGATCATTTTCCACTTCCTTTCATAGATCAAGTTTTAGATACATTAGCAGGGAAAAAATATTTCTCATTCTTGTATGGTTTTAGTGGGTATAATAAAATTCAGGTAGCACATGAAGATCAAGAAAAAACCACATTCACTTGTCCAAGGGGGACTTATGCTTACTGATTACTACCTTTGAGATTATGCAACGCCCCAAGAACATTCCAAAGAGCAGTGATAGGAATTTTATCTGATCTTATTCATCATCGTGTGGAAGTGTATATGGATTATTTCAATGTTTATGGAAATTATTTTGAAGAAGCACTTGAAAATTTACAAAAAGTTCTCATAAGATGTAAAAAATAAAATCTTTCATTAAGTCATGAGAAATGTTTTATGATTTTTAATGAGGGAATTGTTTTAGGTCACCATATTTTAGGAAATTGAATTAAGGTAGACTCGGCTAAGGTAGAAATCATTTCCAAATTATCAGTTCCAAGTCGTCAATGAGATTTTAGGAGTTTTCTTGGTTTTAATGGATATTGTATAATATTCATAGAAAATCTCACAAATATTTCATCTCAACTCCTCAAATTACTCACCAAATATTTTGAATTCAATTGGAACTCTGATTGTCAAAAGGCCTAAACTTTGAAAGATAAGATCTCTGAAGAACCTGTCTTAACAGGACATAATTGGAAATTACCTTTCCATATATCAATTGATGCTTCAAACAAAGGTCTAAGGGTTATGTTAGGACAAAAATATCTCACTCCTTATGTCATTTATTATACCAGTATAATTTAGATATGCAGCTCCTATGGAGCTAATTTATAGTGGTATAATAAATGGCATAAGGAGTGAGATCATTTTTCCCTAACACAACTCCTAGAGCTCTGTTTGAAGCATCAACTAATATATGAAAAGGTAAATTCCAATTATGTCCTTTTAAGAGAGGTTCTACACAGATATTATCTTTCAAAGTTTCAAAGGCCTTTTGACAATCCGAGATTTAAGTGGTATAATAAATGGCATAAGGAGTAAGATCTTTTTGTCCTAACACAACTATATTATACTGTAACTGGAAATGAGTTTTTAGCTGTCATTCATGCCATTAATAAATTCACACATTACTTCACTGATTATGAAACTTTCATTCATATAGACCATTCCGCCATTAGATATTCAATGAACAAATCAATTACTAATGGTAAAGTAACAAGATGGCTATTACTGTTACAAGAATTCAATATCACCATTTTGGACCAAACAAGAAAACAAAACACGATTGCTACCTTTTTATCTAGAATTCAAAATCATAACAATGATACACATCTAGAGGATAAATTTCCTTATGAGTATCTTTTTGAAGTATCTACTAAATCACCTTGGTTTTCATATATTCCTAATTATTTGGTTACACGGAAGTTACCCTCCTATTTGTTTCCAAGAGAAAAGAGAAGAATAATCTAAACAATTGCATCTTATTCATGGATAATGAATAATTATACAAGATAGGACCAGCTCTCATCATCCGAAGGTGTGTAAGAGAAGATGAATTACCTGAGATACTTAAAGAATGTCATGACGAACCATGTGGAGGTCATTTTTCTGGCAAAAGGATTGCTTATAAAATCCTTCTCTTAGGATATTATTGGCCTTACCTTTTTAAGGATGCCAAGGAATGTGTTAAGAGGTGTGATAGTTGTCAAAGAATGGGGAAGCATGTTCCTCCAAATGAAATGCCACTACAACCTCAGGTACTCATTGAACCTTTTGAAAAACAGGCTTTGGATTTTGTTGGACCAAATAATCCATATTCAAAACAAAAAAAAATATATTCTTGCATGCAATAATTCTGTTACTAAATGGGTAGAAGTTAAGGCACTTTCTTTTGTAACTAAAAAATCTGTGGTTTCATTTATTTTCGAGGATATTTTTACTCGTTTTGGTGTCCCAAGAGAAATTTTAACAGATCAAGGAAAACAATTTACATCTAGAGTAGTGCAAAAAATAGTGGAAGAATATAAATTAAATCATCGGAAATCTACTCCATACCATCCAAAAGCAAATGGATAATTAAAGTCTACCAACAAAGTGATTGAAGCAATCCTCACCAAGACAGTTCACTTGCATAGAAGGGATTTGGCAAAAAATCTTCCCAAAGCTTTATGGGCCTACCATACCACATGGAGAAGCACTACAAGACATACTCCCTATGAACTTCTTTATGGGAAGCAAGTCCTATTTCCAATTGAATTCCAGATTCAAACCTATAAGACATCAGTCATGTTGGGACTTGACCTATTAGAAGCACAAAATCAAAGAATGAGACAACTCAATGAGCTTGATTAAATAAGGAAGGATTCGATCCATAAGACTAGATTAGTCCAACAACAAAGTTCCAGATGGAATGATAAATACATCAAAGGAAGAAAATTTCAGCTAGGAGACTTGGCATTACATTTTGATACAAATTTCAAAAATTTCCAAGGAATGTTTCAAAGTCACTAGCTTGGGCTGTATGAGATTGATTTTTTTTTTTATAATGGAGCAGTCAAAATTAGGACCATTGATGAAGAAAAAGTTCCTCTCTTAGTGAATGGACATTGAATCAGGATCCGTCATAAGCCAATGACAAAGGAGGAGTTTGTAAATATTTTCTAGAACAACTCTCATTTGAAGTTGGTGAAGAATAGTTCTTCTTCTTCTCCATCTTAAAAAATTCTTTTTCATATAAAATATATAAAAATAAAAATAAATAAATAAAATTGTATAAACATGAAAACCAACGATTATTGTCATGTTTATGTAGAAAATTCAATGTGAAAACCAAGAATTCTTGGCATCTTAAATTTTCTTTGTATCCCATTTTCTAGAATTCCATTTTTCTTGCCTCCCTTTCTTTCAAAAAAATAAAAATGGCTACAAAATTGCTGATTTTCTGCAGCTTTGACAAATTTTTGCAGCCAACTTGGCAAAAAATTCTGATGATACAATTCAAGGAATGATTGACTCCCTCCACTACAAAGCACCTCGAGACAGCATAAAAATGGAAACCAAAGGTTAGCAGGAAAACATTTCAAAGGTATGCAACTCTTTAATCTAATAATAAGGTTCAAAACTTTACATATATGAATTATATAGACATGGTACTACCCTAAATCAAAGTCATTATTTCTAAGATTTAATAGTATCATGTCAAATTGAGTATAGTCCACCATTCAATCTCCTTCATCATAACTCATATCCCACCTCACATCCCAATCCATTGATTTGATTGCTCAAATCATAAACATACATGGTCTTAACAGTTAGATTCTGCCACATTCCCTTATACCCTCACAATCTATGCTCTCATTATTCCATCACTCACACTCTCTACCTTTACACTCTAAGAACCCTATCAAGTCATCCAACCCTATCAAACAAAAGAGTTTTCAAAACAAAGCTTCTTAACCATGGGAGTGATAATAAGAACATAGCCAATTGGGAAGAAATTTTTGGAGGTGTATCCACAGACAAAAGAATTGTTGCAGAGGGCACAATGGCTAGAATTTATAGAGAAATTAAATGGCTTCCATAAAGAAGTGACCAAATCCTTCGCTAGGGCTTTTTGTGGATTCGAAGCGGAGATTGGAGACATCAAATTCACATTGATAGAGTCATTTATAGCTGAAGCTACTGGACTGCCACAGATTGGAGAAAAATGGGTCAAAAATAAAGGTATTAAAAAGAGAAGACTGGAAGGTTTTCCTGAAGATATGAAGCATGGACAACACCATTTCCAAAAAGGGCATCTCAAGCAGGACATTGAAAAGTAAGTGGATGAATTTACTTTTAACAATCCAAAAATCTGTTACCTACAAAGGAAGGTTTAGATGTATGTTTTTCTATCGTATTCAGATTCCTAATGAATTTTTTTGAAGAAAATGAGATAAATCTTCCACATTTCTTGATGAATAGTCTATGAAATATGTCAAGGAATGTGCAAAGGAGAACTCATTCCATAAATAATATAATATATCACCATGCTCTAGTCAAAATACTTGTTAAATTTCATCTCCAAAACATAAGTGATAATTGGGAAGGATTTTTAGTAAGGAATCGCTTCTAGGAGGATGTTCATGAGCAGCCAAATACAAGCAGCACTAAGAGAGCAAGGAAAAGAAAGAGTGATAAAACATTGGAACAAGAACCACAACGATCACATAAACTATCAGAGGATGGAATCCCTCAAGAAGAAATTTTAGAGAATATAAACAAAAGAGATGCTAGAAGAAAGAAAGCCAATAAAGAGATAGATATTTCACCTCAGATAAATAAGCATAAAACATAAAGGAAGAAAACTCAGAAGACACCTATTAAAGTTTTATGAAGGAGTACTAGAATAAACTTAGCAAAAGAATTACCCTCAAAAATCATAGAGTATATCGATGAGGAGACAGAAGAAAAATCAGAGGCAAAAGAAGATTTAGGAATTTCTCCAAAAACATCTCCAAGAGTTCCATCACCAAGAGTTTCATCACCAAGGGTTTCATCACCAACTTTCACCTCAACTCCTCAATGTCCAGGTGCAGCAAGGGATTTATGGTTATATTGAATCCCTACAAAAGAGGGATGCAACAAGAACATCAATTCCAATTCAAGAAGAGGAAGAAGACTAGTTTAATGAACAAGAAGAACCCCCAGTGATCAATGTGTTAAAATAGAAAATCTTCAAAATGGATACATTAAACCAGTATATTAAATGAAAATAAACCCTTGAAAGCATAAAATGAAATCCAAATAGCTGAGAGTGACAAACTCCTTTTACATCTAAGACTGTGGTTTGAGACGAATAATAAAGGGAAGAAGAAAAACAAGGCTTTACAAAGACATGTTATAAACTTGAAATACAAAATCCACATGAGAAAACCAAGGATGGCAATGACTAGTAAGAAAGTGAAAACGATGAAGTTAGATGTACTGGAAGAAGTGTCCAAGAAAATGTAGTAGTTAAACAAAGATATCAATTTTGTGTTTTGTATGAGGACACACAAAATCTTCAATGTGGAGGAATGAATATTTCCATAAATGCCTTGTTTTGACACACTTTTTCATCCATTTTCCTTTATTCATAATCACTATCAACTCAATAAAAGTAGTAAAACCATAGATTTTGATAAGGTAAAAACTCTCATATGTCTTATTTTTCATATTCGATAATGTGCCTTATTATTATGTTAAATATTGCATTAGCTGCAGAACTAACATGATTCTGCAGCTATTTTACAAATCTGCAACTATCTCCATGGTTTGTGGGGTTCTGGTGCGCCAATGAAGCAAGGAAGCACATGGGAAGTTAAGGATCAATTCCCTCATGGATCTCCTCCTATTCGCTCGAGCCAATTCTCTGAAGGAATCACACAGTGGTGTAGTTAAAGGTACAGGTCAAATTCGTAGCAGCAAAAGTCCCAATGCATTAGGTTTCTTAGATTTTCTCTCCAAATAGAAAATCGTCGAGATAACGCTTTTACTATTTAAGTTTCCAATTTCAATAAGGACTAATTAAAAGACTTGTAGGAGTAGAATTCAAAAACTCTTGAGCACGCATTTTATATATAAATATCTATCCTCTGTGAAGGATAATAGGAAGGAACTGATAGTTAATCTCTGAAGAAATTGTGCGAAACAAACCTTTGTTATCATATTGAATTAAAGTTAGATATCTTTTATTCGATGCACATTTGTGCATGATTTGCACCTACTATATGCAAAGGGCTCCTGTGGACATTTGAGGTTAAGTTTATTTCATTTTATCGCTTTTTGTTATCGCATTGTCATTTCTTTCTAGCTTAGTTTCCTAACTTCACTATTTTATCATTTTGTTATAACTCAGTTAAATAACGTTATTTTGTTTGCACTCAAATTTCTTCACAGTCGTTTAAGGGTTTAGCTTGTTCAATATTTTTTTGCTTAATTATGGTCAGTGTTAAAATATTTTTTTCATGTTTTTAGAATTAGAACTTGTACATACTCTATAGTCAGTGTTAGAAGATTACCTTCATACTTTTTAGAATCAGAATTTGTATATATTTTACAGAAAAATTTTAAAGGATCGTTTTCTTTCTCTTAGAATGATTTGAATCTCAATACTTGGTTTTATTGCAGCAAGTTGTTTAAGATAGGTTCATAATTTTTGAATGATTGACATAAGATGTTTTAGAAAATATTGACTCATAGATCTCTTTGTTATGACATGATTTATTGAAAACTAGTCATAGGAATGATTCTCAATATAGATATGAGTGGGTAGATTAGTCTAACAATCACTTCACTTCCACTCATTAATTTGTAGAAATATAATGCTTACAAATAGGAGCCTAGGTAACAAAGACAATCCCCAAAACAAATATAATCGTCATCTTGCAAATTAAAAGAAAGGCTTCTAGCATATATAATGCACTTGCACTTCATAAGTTTACCAACTACGGTCGATAATTTATGCTTGAGATTTAAGAGCATTAAATTGACCAAAAACTTCCTCCCAAAAGTGCTCGAGATTCTTAGGATTGTACAAAGAAAAAAACATTTGGTGCTAATAATAATATGTCCTCATTTTTTTTCACTATTGTATTTGATTTGCATATTTGTTATTACTTCTTGAATGACTATTAAATTTTTGTTTAATTATGATCAATAAGAATAAATAATTGGTATTAGCCGTGTTTTTAATTCCATTTTATTTTATGTTAATTGATGTTTTGTGCAAAGTTGTCCTTACAAAACTCAACAGGTTCGAATTAGAATTATATATTGGATTCCGGGAGACTCGCTTATATTTACTGAAAACTAGTTATCAATAAATCATAATATTGTCTTGTATAAATTGTTATTATAGTATAAGAACTAATTCTTTAATAGAATAGGATATGTAATATCAAACCCATTTATTAGAAATTGAGTTTAACTATATATATGTAGTGTTTTAATAACTACTTACTCAAATTATCTTTATTGCATATATGTTTGAACTATGGAAAATTATACGAACTATTTCAATAATTGGCTAGCACATCTTAACCTTAAATTCAATTATATTCCTTCCCCCTTTTTATATACTATTCTAGAGAAGGATGAGAATTATTGATTTTACTAATAAAGATAGAATAGGTTACATTTGCTACTTGCATGTTAGATTAGAATTGCATTTGAATTTCCGATCGTGTTGTGGAATGTCTCCATTTGTATGAGAAAAATTTCATGTAGCTTAGCTGAGCCATGATTTCTCCTAGCATAAAAATCTTTCTCTTCCAAGAATGCTTTGATAAATAAAGTGTTTTCCCTTTGCCTACTGATGACAATAAGAAATATTATATTATACTGGCGATGGGGTAGTGTTAGACACACATTTGTGTGTATAAATTAATTTAGATTATATTAACATGAGTGTAGGTTAGTTTTAAGAGTACAGTAATTGGACACATTTTAACTAGTCAGAGACACCATCTCAAATAGATAAGGTCCTAATTAGGGCCCTATACTGTTGATCCCCCCAATGTTGATTATGGTAAATTTTGACCATCAACATTTTTGGCACTAGAAGGAGGGCCATTGATGTGTAGAAGATTTATTTGTCTACAATGAGTCCTTCCAAAAATCCCATTAGAGTTGGTTCTCTAGACATCCACTTACCACAACTCCAATGAAGGTAGTAAACCACTTTTCAAAAAAATAATTTAGTAGTGGAGAGAATGTTTCTACATTTTATCATATTATTTAATCTATTTTAAATTGTAATCACTACAATATTTATGAAAGTGTTGTTTGCAAGACTTTTAATATTACTCTGACATACATAGAAAAATAGTGGAGTCGGTCATTACCAGTTTCCTTTGTACATAATTGAGATTAGTTTACAGGAATGTTCATTCACACATTCCAGGACAGCGATTACAATGAGGTATGTCTAGAACCTGAAGGTCTTCACATATTTGAATATTAATCTTTTGAAATTTTCCTTATCATATTTAAATTAATGTTATTACAATTGCAATCCAAAAATTTACCTCCTAAAATTAAATTATTGGGATGGTTTAAACATGTTTCTTCTCTCATATTTGTAATAATCGCAATGAATCTCAAAACATAATTTATCTAAATACATTTTATACTATTGATAGTTCTATAAAAGAAACTATTGACATGTCTATACCTATTTCATGTGATAATTCAAGGAATGTTAGTGAACAAGTTCAAATAATTAATGATTCTCTTGAAACTGTTCTTGAACATAATGGAATCGATACTTGTAATGAAGAGTGTAAGCATGAATTAGTTTCTCACAAAGAAAATATTATCAAATATGATGAATGATGTCATATTCGCGTCATATTAAAGAAAGTTCTAATTAGTTTTCTAATATTTATATTATTTAGGCTCATGTTTTAGATCTCCTAAATTCCCATTCTCAAGAATGCAAACAGATAAGTAACAATCCAGAAAATGTTTCCAATCGTGATGAACTTGACATTTTTGCTGAAGAACACTTTGAACATATAGTATTAGGAACTCCAAAGTCATCTTCCATTTTAAGCGCTCATTTCATAAATAGGGAGTCATTCATATTTTTCTGTTTAAACAATTATCTTGATAGTAGCTTTTTGGGTAATCATTTATAGGTTCCTATCATTAATTAAAAAAATTGACAAAACATTTACTAATAATAATCAAAATAATGAATTATGAAATGATCATACTTCTGAAACTTATGAGAATTTTCATATGCTTCCTTCTGACAATGGTTTGCGTTCAAAACATCTTTTATAATGGAAGAAATTAAAAATGAAATCATTTATAAGGATTATTTAAATATTGTGAATACTGGGGAACTTCACCCATTAGTGGTAGCTTCTTGGGGTTCTCATTTTCCAAGTCAAACTATATTTGAAAATGAAAAAAGTTAAAATTCAAAAGTATTAAATAGAATCTCATTTTCGACCTTCTATTCATTATGAAGATTTCAATCTTGAATCCATCCCAACTTATGATTATGAGATTATTCAAGTTCCAATTCCTTATCATGATATTGAGTTTTTTACACAAGTACATGCTAATACTACTCATGATCATATTATATTAGTCAATTCATGTGAAATGGAAAATCTTGTAAATAGATCCTTAGTGTACTCAAAATTCAGTGTAAACAACAATGAATATTAACTTTTAGACACTAACGATTTTATACAGGCTTCAGCTCTTGTAAGAACATCAATTGAATTTGACCTATTAAGCTACTTTTTGTGGTAAAACATAACCCCCCCCACACTCATTTTTTTAATTTTATGTACTCAAATAATGGGATCTCTTTCCATATCTAATTAAGTTCAACAGTCATTCATTGTAAATATTGACTTTTTCTTAAATTTTATTAACTTTTTCATTTTTCGATAACGGTGCTACAAAATGACCAGCTAAATCATAGAACAGATGGAATCATGTTTCAGGATCTTCGTAATTTACTCCAATTAATTATTTGAAGACAAACTGCCAAGACCCGATTCTCGAAAATGAAAAATAGCTATAGTTCAATTTGTAGGACTAATAATTGACGTGGGCCCCACTCATCTTCATTAATTTAATAGCCCCTGAGACCCAAATCACAAGAAAACTTATAAAAAAAATCATATCGGGAAAAATTTCTCGCAAAAAAAATCCCACGAGATACTTCTCGCATTAATTTCAAAAGCCTTAACATTTCAAAACACAAAAGTGCGATAAGCTGATGTGATAATTACGAAGGATTTCGTTTTGTTTGGAATTTGTTTTAAAATGAAAAAATAAAATAAAAAATTCATTCGATGAGATATTCCAATATCAAATATCGTAATTTTGTTAAGCTCCTTAATTTAAAACATCATTTGATTTGCGATTGGCGAAAATGTGATGGGTACAAAAGCTTTAGTATAAAGTTTTTGGTTTACTCCTTATTCCTCCTGTACCTCCACCTCACTCACATCCTTATCACTTCACCTCACCCTCATACCCACCTCCACTCCTTATTAGTCCAAACTCTCCCTTATTACTCCATTACCCAAACTAATAGACGTTCCTCACTCTCCACCCTCACATCATTTATGAAATTTCTAATTTAAAATCTGTTTTAATATAATTTTATATTATTATTATAATATTTATATATTAATTATAATTTTTATATAATATAATTATAATATTAATATAATACTATTTTAATAAATCATTAAATTATATTTTTATATCAATTAATTTCTGTAAATAATCAATAATTAATTTAGTTTAATTTTTTATTGTAAATAAATTGTATATTTAATTAATAAAACAATCAATTAAAAGTTAAATTAGAATTAGATTTTAATTCTATTTTTAATTAAATATGTGAAATAATTTGCATTATCATTATTAAGATTAATTAGCATTAATTAGATAAATAAGTATCATCTAATTTAGGATTAGAATTTACTTAAAGAATATTGATTTTTAGCTTAGGTAAAAGAATTTCCAAAATTCTGCCACATCTGACTCATTAACTTTGGAGGCTAATAGATTGGATTTTACTAGGCCAGATGAGGCCCTGGATGGTTCACTGGAAGTATAAAATGATGGAAAACATTTCTGAGGAGGTTTTATTAATAGGTTTGATCATTTATCTTGTCTAAAATCCTGCAGAAAATCAAGCTCCAAATTTTTAACAAAACTAATTTTTCTTACTTTTATTTTCTTCATTTTTCATTTGCCCAGTGCTCTTCTCAATGCAAATACAATCATCAATGGTATCATTGGCCAATTAAATCATCACAGGAATTAACAGAAATCTTATATTTCCTTTTCAATTATTTATTTGATTAAATTTGATTAGATTTGTTTTAATTCCATATTTGGCATTTTTATTTTATTTTTGCATATTAATTTTGCTTTGATTTGATTTTGCAGGATAACATTTGAAGAGATGAAGAAAAAAAATCTCAATCAATGAGAAGGATCCAGCAATACAATAATGGAATTTTGAGCCAATAAAAAATGATTAAACAGATTTCTTCTTCAACAAACTTTCCTATTTTGTATTTCTTTATAAAAATTATAAATAACATATTTTAGAATGTAATAGGGGCTTCTCTCCTATGCAATTCTGGAATTCTAAAAGCACTTCTGTAATAGGGATTTAGAGTTGTAGGTGGGAGGAGAGAAATCTCAGATCTGGAGATTATTGAAGTTTTTCTTTTACATTCTCAGTTAAAGCTCAGGCGCTATAAAACATTGTTGGAGACCGGAGCTAGATAATGGATTCAATAAAATTGGTATTTCAAATACTATTATTTTAAATACTTGTTTCATTTTACGATAACAGGAATGTGTCGATTTACTTCCATGTTTGTGCACTTTTGTTGATATGGGTAATTTCTCTCAATTTTATGTTATTATGTATCTCTACTCTTATGAATTAAATTATGGTTTATGAGTAACTATTTACTTAGAAATCTGTCTTATAAAACTGATTTATTGAATAGTGATATGTTGTGAGCTTCTTCTGCATATTATTTTTCAATTATTCAAGTTATTGATTAAATTATCAATATCATTTTGCCAACTTCTTTCTGAGTGTTTTTGATTGATTATTTCAGTTAAGAGGTCTCAATAGGATGTGTTTCAGTATTCATAATGTTAGTTAATTGAATTACTTAATTAAGTTGATATTCATTATAAACCAGAAATATTTAAGTCCCAATTATTTAAAATTATCTTGCTGTTAATTGGGTTAGATCTATATTTGCCTAATTGAGATATGATTAAGATAGTTCCTTTTTCTTGCATCCTAGAGTAAATTTGTATTTAGAATAACTTCTACATTCTTTCAAGTATTCTTCCCAAAGAGGCAAACTTTAGTAGTGTCTTTGTTAAGCCCCAAATTGTTGGGTATACGACCAAAGTCCCACATTGACTAGAAGTGGGGAGGATCATGGGTATATAAGGATGGACAAATATCTCCATTGGTATCAGGCCTTTTGGAGTAAAGCCCAAAAACAAATCCATGAGGGCTTAGGCCCAAAGTGGACAATATCATACCATTGTGGAGATATGTGGTGTCCAGAGTCCTAACAAGTGGTATCAGAGCCATGCCCCGAAGTTAGCCAAGTGGATGAATCCTCGGAATGTTGAACGAAGGTGGTGGGCCCCGGTAATATCACGATGGGATCCGTGGATGAGCTCGGTTAGACAGGCGGTGTGCTCCGGATTCTTCATGGACGTGTCCTGGTCCCAACACGGTGAAGAGGAGTTGACCTGGGATAGAGCATGCTCTCGACGTAGGTGGTGCTTCCATGTAAGGCATGTGCTTCCAACGCATTGGAGCGGACAATCCTGGTTGGTAGAGAGTGGACGGATGGATAATGGTTTGAGGGGAGGCTCAATGGTCCTTTGTTCGAGGGGAGGATAGTTGGGTATACGACCAAAGTCCCACATTGACTAGAAGTGGGGAGGATCATGGGTATATAAGGATGGACAAATATCTCCATTGGTATGAGGCCTTTTGGAGTAAAGCCCAAAAACAAATCCATGAGGGCTTAGGCCCAAAGTGGACAATATCATACCATTGTGGAGATATGTGGTGTCCAGAGTCCTAACACAAATCAGATTAAGGATCAATTTCTTGCTCGATTAGCAAGAGGGTTGATTTGATGTCTCTTCTCCATTGATGAATGAAAGTCATATTTTAAATCTGTTGGAGATTGAAAGAAGGTAACTGGACCTTGTTTAACCAGATGGGACCACCATTCCAAACAGAAGAGGAGCTGCTTTAAGGTCCCGACCAAGTGGTCATCCCCCATGTCGTTGCAATGAATTTCGAGGTTCAACATTTTGGCGCTAGAAAGAGGGCCTGAAACTTGTTCTCTATTGGAGTCATTTTAGTTTTAACATTTTATTTTATCACAATGACCCCTCTTAAACATCCAATTTGGAGTTGTATCCATGGACATGCATCTTCGAATACTTCACCTGAAGTGGTAAGACACTTTTCTCAGGTAAAGTTTAATGGTAAGAGAAATTTTTCTTCTTTCAATCATACCTTTCAATCTATTAAAAAATTTTCAAATTATGATTTTCAAGGAATTGGTGAAGGAATTTTATGAAGAATTTTTACTCTCACGTTCGCGGAAAAAGCCAGAAACTGGTGTCGAAGTCTTCCAGCTGCCTCAATTCACAGTTGGGATCAATTTGTTACAATTTTAATTTGTAAATTTGACAGATATGATTATGAATAGGTATGTGATAAAATTGAATATCTACGAAGGTTTGAAAATGAGTCTGTTATTGATTTTAATAATCGATTTCATTTGAATTGTTTAAAATTTAAAGTCGAAGATGGCAAAATACTCGGTTTCCCCAAGAGGGCGAGTCATTATTTTTTGATAACATGTACTGCTCTGATTTTATATAAGTAATAGAAAGAGAACCACCCCAGCTTACAAAAAAAAAAAAAAAATTTAAAGTCGAAGATAAACCTTCGGAAGGAGAACCATTAGATTGGTTTGAACATATTTGTTCTCTTCTCCCATTCATAACCCATATGAAAATAGTTCAAGCTTTGTTCCATCCCCTTCGAACATAAATGAGTATTACAATATGGATGTGTAAATAAATTATGATTAAGTAGTCTCACAAATCTTGAAAAATATTTCTTTCCAAATGCAAGAAGATAACCACAACAATTTTGGAGAAAGGGCTGCCTTGAAATCTGAAAATTACTTTCCATTGAATTCAAAAAATCAGATCGCAAATCAACAAGTACAACCAACAACCAAAGTAACCAATAACACACAAACTACTGTACAAAGTTTTGAATTCCTTCATGATGAGAAAATGCCAAAATCAGAGCAGCAAAGCAACCTTCTTCAAGAAAGCATGAGTACACAAGGGAATGATCTAGAATATGAAATTTATAATGAATAGAATGCACAAAAGATCTCAAACAGAGAAACTTTTAAGTTCATTAATTCTTACTCTCATTTTCCCCTTTATCCTGATATTTTTACTGATGGTAATTTTTCCCCTCTTGGTATTAATGATATTTCAGAAAATATAGATACTGATCTAAATGAAATGCCAATTAGTTTTTATAAAGATAGAGAAATAATAATTGATCATTCTTTTGGCATTAATAAACATTTACTTTATATTCCTTCTTGTTTTGATACATTGGATGAGATCGAAGGGAATTCGAATAAATATTGTGAAGTCATTTATGATAATTACTCTGATAATGAAGATGTTGACTTGTATTCTTCTCAATTCAATCCTCATGAGAGAATTCAAAACACATATAGGGATGAAGAACGCTTTAATTCAAAATTTATTCCAACTAATCCTCATTCTCAAGTAGTAAATTATCTTCATGATTTCGACATCCAAGAAATCATTCAAATTTATGATTCATATATGATCAAGCTTTCATTCCTATTCGTGGTCATAATTTTCTTTCTAATTGACAAGTTGGAATTTGAAATCATTCAAATTCCATTATTTTGGCCAAATCCTATGAAAAAAGATTATTTCAAAACAATCCCAATTGTGTTGTAACATTAGTTGCACCAATTCTGATTTTATTTTATTTTTGTTTCCTCACTTATTTTGTTTAAAATCATATTTAAAAACTGATTTTATTTTTTAAATTTTTGATATTTTATGCTGGCATATTGAACATTGCACTATCGAACACTCAATTGATGCATTGCCCTATTGGGAAATTGAAGTTTCATATTATAATCATGAACATCAAAAGCTATCAATATTTCAATTTCAATCGATGATAACTTTTTATCAAAAGCTTCTGTCTTCTCAAAAGTAGTATCAACAAGAGAGTGTATTTTTACAATCTAACCAACAATCTAATTCAATTAATAATCTTCTATTGTATCTAATAGATCTCCATCGATTTTTTATTAATTCATTTGAAAAATATTTGGAAAGTTTTTCTTCATGGAAGATTATTTATAATTTAACACTTACACATAACAATAACAATTTTTTTCAGGCCTGTGAATATAAAAGCTCATATCCATAATCTAACCTGTTATCTTCTCTTTTTAATCTCTCCCAATCATTAATGGAAATCCAATCAAATTTTTATCATCCAATTGAAATCGAGTTGGAAAGGGAATTTCAAAAGAAGGGGATTTTAAATAAGTTGTTAACAATAACTGTACATTCTGCTTTCATATTTAGCTTTCTTACTTTAATTAGATTTGTATTTTTATTACTAATGTTTGAACTATACACATATGCAAGAATTAAAATGAGAGAGTGGTTACATTGGAAATATGTCTATAATTGGTCATTTTCATGTATATAGTTAGGATAGGAGTAGAATCAATGTAGTTAGTTTTCTTATATAGTTAATTTATTTCTAGCAATTACGCAGATAAAAATAAAGCAAACAATCAACCCTTCTCATATCATATACATGTTCAGAGAAATATTTTCCTCTCATCGGAATTTTTTTGACTTTTTCTTTCCATATTTAAATCAAAATTTTCTTTTAGCAATACCTCTACCCATGACTACATCTCTGCCTATTTCGAATAATGTCTTGACTAAATTTAATTGAGAATGCACTTGGCACACATCACCTCAAAGCCACTTTTCTCTATTTCGACATTTCCTTCTAAAATTTTCTTCTTAGATTGTTATGTTGAAAATTTCGATGATGCAAAAGCTTCCTGATATCATTGTCCCATAAAATATATGACTGTCTAAGCTCGCAAGCTTAATGCCAATTCAATTATTATTAATCAGTCTTACTTTTTGTTGTAAACACATGAAGTTCATGATATATTCCTCGAAACTTGTGAAAATGACCTTAAGGGTGTCCACTTTGCTATGAGCACACATTTGATTATGTTGATATTCTTTCATAACTAGTGGCTTTATTCTATTTTGATCTTTAGTTTATTATTTGATGTTATAATATGCACCATATTTATTTAATAAAGATATTATTGAATAGACACCTTAACAATACATACTTCAGTTAAGTTAGTTCGAAATGAGAAAAATTAATAATTAATGTTGCAATTCAAAGGAGAGCATATTTTCAATTGCATTTCCGATGAGTTTTATGAATTTCACATTTTGTGAACATGAATAACTAAGTTTCTTTAAGTTGATTTCACACTCTAATTTAGAATAAATAATGAGATGATTTTGAACAAAATACGAATTTTGAGAAATCCATGGAAGAAGTTAAACATTCATTAGATAAAATTTATAGACAATTTTCTTCCAAGTACGCATTCATTAGTTCATTCTCATTTATTGTTGGTTTTTCCTTTTCCTTAGTTTATCTATTATTCTTGTTCTATTTCATTTGTAGGGTTTCATTCATTTTCGAAACTTGAAGTAAGTAGCAAATCCATTTTAGATCCGCAAAAGGTTTAGGGAAATTTTATTCGTTGTTCATTAGAATTTGAGAATTCTTTAATTTTGCTTTCATTCATTAAAAAATATAATAGGCCTTTAAAACATTATCGCAAAATTTGTATCAGAATATTTTAACTTTAATTTCATATAAATGATACTGCCACGAATATACATTTGTGATATTTCATTCCCACTCATCTTCGTTAGTCCTTTCCTTTCAATATTACATCACACATATCACAACTATTTGTATCGCAATATTGCATCAGAAGCAACTCTTATCGTTTACTGATAAAAAAATGTTGATACAAGACCTTTTATTTTCTTTTACACTCATTTTCTCACGAAATTCCACATTTATCATATCGTATATTTCATTTCACATCTCGCATATCTGATAGTTGACTTTGCCAATATTGTTATGTTCACACAATTCCATACCTAATATAAAATTTAAATCAAGATCATTAAAAATATCACGTCCATTCAATTGAAATAATAGTAAGGCCATAGGTTTAAAAGTCTTGATGTTCTGGATCCGATACAATATCAAATTCACATAATAAATTTGTTAGGTTTGTTCTTCATCACACATAGGCGTATCAACAATGTTACATGTACTTAAATTTGTCGATTGCTTTCATATCCAAAGTCGGTCCCACCAATTTTCCATGTCATCCATCGCATCCTCACAGTCACAAAATAATATCGGCATTTCCAACTTGACTATTTCGTAATGTCCCAATATGATGAAATCGCAATCGCTTCATCGTAATTTTTACTGTATATGCTCATATCACAATTCTGAATTTGCAGTGTGTGATGTGACTATTCCCCAATCCTTAATATAACGATTCTTCGATATTGCCATTGCCCCATCGCATCACATATTTTCACATAGCATATGTCCATATCTCAAATTTTCCACCGCAACAAGTATATTGTATCGCAAAACTCAAATGAAGCTGTTATGAAACCAGCTCAAGAAAAACATAGAAGAGATAGATCAACGCCTTAGATAGATTATGTTCGCTAGATGTTTCCACATTGGAATCATCTATTTCTCTAGATCTAAAAAAGGTGTTGGACAATCATTCCAAGGTATTTGAGACTCCCAAAGGTCTCTCACCTATTTGTGATCATGATCATGCTATTCATCTAATTCCAGGAAGTGTTCCTCCAAACATCAGGCCATACAGATATCCCTATGCCCAAAAGAGTGAAATTGAACGTATGGTTGGAGAAATGCTAGAGGCTGGTGTAATTCAACACAGTCAACGTTCTTTCTCTGCTCCAGTAGTATCGGTGCACAAGAAGGATGGATCATGGCACATGTGTCCAGATTATAGGGAGCTCAACAAGCTCACTATTAAAGATAAGTTTCCCATTCCTGTCATTGATGAATTAATGGATCAATTGCATGGATCAATTTACTTCACCAAGTTGGATCTTCGTTCAGGATATCATCAAATCGGAATGAAGATTGAAGACATTCCAAAAACAACATTTATAACTCATGAGGGTCATTATGAATTTTTGGTCATGCCTTTTCGCATTACCAATGCATCTTGAACATTTCAAGGTTTGATGAATTCAGTTTTCAAACCATTCGTTAGAAAATTTGTGTTAGTGTTTTTTGATGATATACTAATCTACAACAAGTTTTGGAAGGATCATGTTGAACATGTTGACAGGGTGCTACAACTATTGGAGGAGAAACAATTATATGCAATAGGATCCAAATGCTTCTTTGGAGTACAAGAGGTGAAATATCTGGGTCATATTGTATCTCATGAAGGATTTAAGGTAGACCCTAGCAAAATTAAAGCCATTACAGAATGGAAAATCCCCACATCCATAAAGCATCTATGAGGATTTCTCGGGTTGACAGGGTATTATCGCAAGTTTGTTAAGAATTATGAAAGAATAGCAGCACCTCTAACAACATTATTGAAGAAAGATGCCTTTTCATGGACTCCAGAAGCAACAAAGGCCTTCTAACATATTAAAGAGGCAATGTGCCAAGCACCAATCTTAGCTACACTGGACTTCACAAAAACCTTGATTGTGGAATGTGATGCTTCAGGAAATGGAATTGGTGCTTTTTTAATGAAAGACCCATTGCTTTTGAAAGTCATCCAATCAAGGGAAAGTTTTTACACAAAGCTATTTATGAGAAGGAAATGTTGGCAATACTCCATGCACTTAAGAAATGGTAACCCTACCTAATGGGAAGACACTTCAAGGTAAAAACGGATCATGATAGCCTTAAATACTTTTTAGAACAAAGATTATCCTCTGAAGAGCAACAAATTGCGTCAAAAATATGTTGGGTTATGACTTTGAAATCCTCTACAAACAAGGGAAGCAAAATGTGGTGGTAGATGCACTCTCAAGAAAGGATGAGGACATGGAAGCATTTTTGTGCGCCATTTCTATTATCCAACCAGATTGGATAAACGAAGTAAGGGAGGAATGGAAGAATGATGAAGAAGTGTGGGCACTTATTCTAAAGTTACAACAAGATTCCAATGTGCCTGATACATTTAGCTGGAAAAATGATTTGTTATGGTACAAAGATCACTTATACCTCTGTAAGAATTCCCATCTAAAACAAAATATTCTTATGGAATTGCACACTTCTCTCTTAGGAGGGCACTCAGGATTTTTTAAAACTTACCACAGGGTTAAGAAGGAATTTTTTTGGGATGGCCTTAAATCAGATATTCAAAATCTTGTGGCGGAATGTTTGGTTTTCCAACAAAATAATGTTGAAACAATTAAGACATCGGGTCTATTAAGACCTTTATCCATTCCAAGCCAACGTTGGGAGGAGGTTTCAATGGATTTTATCACAGGTTTACCCAAGTCTGAGGGAAAGAGTGTCATCATGGTGATAGTTCACAGACTTACGAAGTATGCACACTTTTGTGTGTTATCACATCCATTTAAAGCTCGTACAATTTCTACTGCATTTATGGAAACAATTCAAAAGCTACATGGAAACCCAAAGATTATTGTAAGTGACAGAGATCCCATTTTCACCAGAAATTTTTGGACAAAATTATTTTCTTCTCTTGGTACTTAGTCAGATCATAGCTCATCTTATCATCCTTAATCTGATGGGCAAACTAAGATAGTAAAAAAATGTTTGGAAGGATATCTTCATTGCTTTGTATCTGATAAACAGACACAATGGGTCAAATGGTTGCCTTTGGCTAAATGGAGGTATAACACTTCCTTCCATACAGCAACAAAAATGACCCCATTTATGGCACTTTATGGGTATCATCCACCATCCATCACATCATATTTAAGAGAAAATTCTAAGGTTCAAGCAGTTGAACATCAAATCGAACATCAACAACAAGTCCTCCAACTCTTAAAGGATAACCTCGTGTTGGCACAGAATAGAATGAAACAACAGGTACATCAACATCGTAGTGAAAGCAGTTTTAATGTAGGTGATTAGGTATTCCTATAGCTACAACCATATAAGTAAATGTCCCTCAAGCAACCTAAGAAGGATAATAAATTATCACCAAAGTATTATGGTCCATACAAGGTGTTGCAAAAGATTGGTACTATGGCATACAATTCGGAGCCTCCTGCGGCTTCTCGATTGCACCCAGTTTTCCATGTTCCATGTTTAAAAAAGGTTATAGGCGACAAGCTCCCAGTTCAAACAATATTGCTAGCACTTGACGAGGAAGGAAAAATTATATTGGAACCGGAAGCAGTCACAGAAACAAGAACTCAACAGCTATGAAATCGATCAATTTCAGAGTATCTTATCAAATCAAAGAACTTATCCACTAAAGATTCCACATGGGAGGATGAGAATTTTATACAGAAGCATCCAAAACTACTCAAGCGTTGAGGAAAACAATTTTCTGAAGGAGAGGGGCATGTTGGGTCCCTATAATACTAGTGATTAACCCATTACTAATGTAGTTGTACCCCTTATTAATATGGTTGTGCCCCTATTGTCCCCATATTGTTATTATTGTTTCCCATAGAATCCCTCTATTGTTATTTTTGTGGCTTTATATTATTATTGTTAGGTCGGCTGGGTTATATTCTGACTCCCTAGACTCCTATATATAGAAAGGAGGTTTTGTCATTTGAATCATCAAAGAATTGTTAATTTATGTAATATAAAGGAGGTTGCCCCCTCGAAGATGCTGGATTCTAAGGAGTTGATCTATCTTTTCTATCTTTTCCTTGAGCTGGTTTCATAACAGAAGCCTTATCTTAATATTTTCCGATGCGACAGATTCTGATACATGGCCCTTCGCCATTAACATTCAATGTTATACCCCATATCAACAAAGGTAAAAATCGCGACTGAAATTTAAGTATGGAGAAGAAACATGCGATGTGAAACATCCACTGAGGCATTGTGTTGTATAAAATATTTTAAGGCAATCTTGGGTAATCACTATGGTATTAAAGCAATTAATACAAAGATTGCAACAAAGTCAGATCATTTCGATCTCTTATATTTCAGTTTTAGATATACCACTACATATTTATTATGAAATTTAATACCTTCCCATCTATACATATAAATTTCATTATCTTTGATTTGCTCTTAATCCTGGACAATTTATGGAAATGGAATTGATACGAAACTCATAATATTATGAGAACATTCATCATTGCACTTCATTAAGAAGCATAATTTCATTCTCATTTCTGATGGATTTGTTTTACTTTCAATTCACTAAACACAAAGCATTATCTCCTTATAGTTTACTGCTTGCCTTGGTTTAAGAAATACAAATAATGATTTTGGGTTTTAATATTACGATTAGTTCAAATTCTTCATGATTTTGATTTTAATTAAAAGAAGAAGTTAGCTAGCATTGGAGAAGATGATACCTCACAGGTAAGATTAAATGCAATGCTTCAATGGTATGTTTCATATACCGAATTTCAATTATTTTCATTACTTTACTTTAGTTTCATTTTTGTTTTTAAACTATGCTAATATAAAAATCTGTTTTGCAGCTCTTCATAAAAACTTTCAATCCTCCATGATATTATATTTTGAAGCCCTATACTCTTTTCCTCGTTTGCTTTCAAGAAGCAACGATAATCTTCATCGAAACAGCTACACTAGGAAGTCTCTGAACCTTTAGTTTGTTTATTTAAGAATTCTTTGTATTAGAAAATGATTAAGATGAAGCTTTGAGACAAAAAGATTGACACTAGACATAAATTTTTCATGTGGCTGAATTTTATCATCATTGTTATCTGAAGCCTAAAACACTTATAACCCTGCAAGGTAAGATTTATTTGAATCTCGACATAAGAAGGAATGGTTACATGATTATTTTCTTTTATTTAATTTTGTTGAGACATTAGTATAAACATTCTTGTTGGAGTTTATCTTTTAAAAATCTAGTTTTTCATTTCTTCTCTTACCTTTTTTTTTTTTAAATTTATTTCTTTTATCAATTTAGATTAGGAATTCTTTCCTTTTATTTTTCAGTTTTCATTTTGGTGACTCTACCATAATTTATATGAAATTCTTCTTTTTTTTTTACGTAACAATGGTCGACATATGCAGAAAAAGAATGTTAATAGTCTACTATTGGCTATTCTTAAATATCTTAATAAAGTTTTTTTTTCTTATTATAAGGGTAAAGATACTTAGGGAAGAGATTAAAAAACAAGAGAAGCTGACAAAGTATCATAAAATCATAGAAATTTTTTTTTTCATCAAAATTGTAATTATTTTGAGATCTCAATATTTTATTAAGATATTTCAAAATTATGTTATTGGTCAAGAAACATTATTTTTATCCAAGTAAAGACACTTTACAACTAAGCACCCTTAACTCTAAAATTGTCATTCTTAACTCTTAAGGAGTAAGTAATTCTCCCTGTCCAAAAAGTATTTTTTTCTAGAGTGTAATCCAAGAATGTATTTAAACTTAAAAGATAACAGGTCTCATCATGAGTCTTCTTACCATGATCATAAGGGAAAAATAAGCTGACATTACCAACACTACTAAACAAACTAGGGTGATCGCTTATGATTGCAAACAATTATAAGACAAGGGGCCTCATCACGAGCTACCTTGTTCAGTCCAATTATAACCAGTGAATGGCATTGTCCACTATCTGGCTACCAATCCAGGAAAATGGCTTTTAAAAACTAAAAAATAAAAACAAATACAAAGAAAATAAACATATATAAATGGATTTATCTATAGGTCAATAATTCTTAAATAGATAGGCTTATAAATCGTTGATGACTAAAAGGTAACCCTGTCAAGACTATAGATGTTTGCTAGCAGCAGTGGCTCTACATGTGACAAATGAGTATGTTTTAAAAGCTAAGTTTTAAAGTGACCCCTAATTTATCTCTGCAACTAATTAAAGAGTGAGATAGAGTTATGAGATATTTTGATTTATGAGAAATTTTAAGAAACATAACAATTGGATGATTCTTGTTTTTATTTAGACTAATGAACCCAGTCAAAGATTTCAAAAATAATTCGCTCTTCTTTAATTATTTTTACCTAAATTTTACGAAAATATCATTCATATAAAACATAGATAGCTGTTTCTTCTCTCGTGTGTCGCCATTGTTGGGTAAAACACCACCCCCCCATTTTTTTAATTTTATGTACTCAAATAATGGGGAGCATTTCTATAAATTTTTGGCTAAGAATCTTTTTTTATTTTCATTTAAGATTGCCTTAGAATTTTATCATTTTTATTTTATTTTTGTCAGACTTACGTTTTGAGTGTTTCATTGAATCCAACTTTTCACAAGCTTTCCATCGATACTCGTTTCGACTCATTTGGTCAACCAAGTTGTAAATGGAACTCCTTTGAATTTGATCGTTTTCTCACCTGGACTAAAACGTAAATAATTTTATAATATTTCAATTTTCATAGCTAGTTAAGTTCAATAGTCATTCATTGTAAATATTGACTTTTAGTTAACTTTTATTAATTTTTCATTTTTTCAGTAACGGTCGTACAAAATTATCTAGCTAAATCATACAACAGATGAAATTATGTTTTAGGATCTTCGCAATTTACTCCAATTTATTATTTTAAGACAAAGTGCCAAGACTAGATTGTCAGAAATGCAAAATAGTGATAGTTCAATTTGCAGGATCAATAATTCACATGGGCCCCACTCATCTTCATTAATTTAATAGCCCCCGATTCCCAAATCAAAAAAAAAACTTATAAAAAAATCATATCGTAAAAAATATCTCGCAAAACAATTCCCGCCTAATACTTCTCACAAAATCTTTTCGCATCAATTTCAAAAGCCTTAACGTTTCAAAACAAAGAAGTGTGATAAGATGATCCGATAATTACGAAGTATTTCGTCTTGTTTGGATTTTGCAATATTGCATATCGCATATCGCAATTTTTTCAAGCTCCTTAATTTAAAACATCATTAGATTTACGATTGGAAAAAATGCGATAAGTACACAAATTTTAGTATAATGTTTTTGGTTTACTCCTTATTCCTCTCGTACCTCCACCTCACTCACCTCCTTATCACTCCATCTCACCCTCATACTTACCTGCACTCCTTTATGACTCCAAACTCTCTCTTATTACTCCATTACCGAAACTAAAGTGCGTTCCTCACTCTCCACCCTCACATCACTTATAAAATTTCCAATTTAAAATTTGTTTTAATATAATATAATATTATATTATTATTATAATATTTATATATTAATTATAATTTTTATATAATACAATTATAATATTAATATAATAGTATTTTAATAAATCATTAAATTATAGTTTTATATCAATTAATTTCTGTGAATAATCAATAATTAATTTAGTTTAATTTTTAAATTAGAATTAGATTTTAATTCTATTTTTAATTAAATCTATCAAAGAATTTAGATTATCAATATTAAAATTAATTAGCATTAATTAGACAAATAACTATAACCTAATTTAGGATTAGAATTTACTTTAGTTTTAAATTTGATTAGATTTGTTTTAATTCCATATTTGGTATTTTGATTTTATTTTTGCATATTAATTTCATTTTGATTTGATTTTGCAGGAGAACAATTGAAGACTTGAAGAAAAAAGATTATCAATCAATGAGAAGGCTCCAACAATACAAGAATGAAATTTTGAGCTAATAAAAAGTGATTAAACATATTTATTTTTCAACAAACTTTTCTATTTTGAATTCCTTTGTAAAAATTATAAATCACATATTGTAGAATATAATAGGGGTTTCTCTCCTCCGCAATTCTGGAATTCTAAAAACACTTTTGTAATAGGGATTTAGAGTTGTATGTGGGAGGAGAGGAATCTCAAATCTGGAGATTATTGAGGTTTTCCTTTTACATTCTGAGTTATTTATAATGAACAGAGTTTTCACTATTGTAGCTCTAGTTTTGAAAGCAGAAACTCAGGCACTATAAAAGACTGTTGGAGGCCGAAGCTAGAGAATGGATTCAATAAAATTGGTATTGCGAATACTATTATTTTAAATACTTGTTTCATTTTATGATGACATGAATGTGTCAATTTACTTCCATGTTTATGCACTTTTGTCGATATGGGTAATTTATCTCAATTTTTTGTTATCGTGTATCTCTACTCTTATGGATTAAATTCTGATTTCTGAGTAACTATTTACTCATAAATCTGTCATATAGAACTGATTTATTGAATAGTGATATGTTGTAAACTTCTTCCGCATATTATTATTTAGTTATTCAAGTTACTAATTAAATGATCAATATAATTTTGTGAATTTTTTCCTGAGTGTTGTTGATTGATTATTTCAGTTAAGAGGTCTCAGTAGGGTGTGTTTCGGTATTCATAATGTCAGTTAATTGAACTACTTCATTAACTTGATATTCATTATAAACCAGACATATTTAAGTCTCAATTATTTAAAATTATCCTGCTCTTAATTGGATTAGATATATATCTCCCTAATTGAGATAGGATTAAGATAGTTCATTTTTCTTGCATCTTATAATAAGTTGTATTTAGATTAATTTATGCATTCTTTTAAGTCTTATTCCCAAAGAGGAAAAATTTAGTAGTGGCTTGGTTGAGCCCCAAATCAGCTTAAGGATCAATTTCTTATGTGATTTGCAAGAAGGTTGATATGATGTCTCTTCTCCATTGATGAATAAAAGTGATATTTTAAATCCATTGGAGATTGAAAGAAGGTAACTGGACCTAGTTGAACCAGTCGGAACCACCATTTCAAATGGAAAAGGAGCTGCTTTAAGGTCCGGACTAGGTGGTCAACCCCCATGTTGCTACAACGAATTTCAAGGCTTGAACACTACCCTTCAATGGAATTTTTTCAACCTTTGGCTAGTTTCCAAGTTCATTTTTATGATTTGATTGAATCTGGGTTGTAGAATTTGTTCCAAATAATTTTTCCTTCTCAGCTTGATAGAAGTAGATGTACATAATTTTTCTTTTACTCTACATAGTATAATATTAATATTATTTTTATTGCATATATCAATGTAGGAATCCAAGAATTTAACTACCTATACTGGAAATATGATTATACTTAGCCAATTTGTATTCTTGTAAATTAGAATAGGAATATGACTAGTGTTAGTCTAGTTTAGTTTCATTCACTTTTATTTTATTTTAATAATAGAGTTATGAAAGAAACTCAGAAAGAGCCATCATCAAGATACTTTAAGGGAGGTTTTATTTTTTCTCTTTCATAATAGTGTTCAAAATGTTTTCACTAATTCCCAAATGTTTTAGTTTTATCTTATTTTCGTGACTTAGCGGAAAATGTATCCTGTATCATATAAGAATAATTTAAGTGAATTAATCATGCATTAGCTTCTGTCATCAATTTAGTTGTTATGGATCTCATTTTTCTCGGTTTGGATATCATGACCACACATTTACCATTAGATTTATTTGTATGCGTAGCATTTCATTTTTCAAATCTCATTTCTTTAGTTTTTAATAAAATGGCCAAATTTATGAAACATTATGCACAATGTCTAGTGGAACTTTTAAATACAGGTATATAATTATATTGTTAAGAGATCAAGAGGGACAAAAAATTTAAATTTTCTTCTTATCCCTTAATGTGTTTCTTTTATCAATTTCACCTTAATGTGCTTCTTTTATCAATTTCACTGTTGATATGATTTGTACATTTTCATATGTGGACTTAAGAATGGATTATTGTTTTATTCCTTTGCTTTGATTTTCTTTGTTTTACATTTGTATGTCCTCCCATTCCTTTTCCTTCGTTTGAATAAGGGTTCATCATTTTCTGGCTTTCTCTCTATACTCGTTGGGAAAATAGAGGAAGATCTGCTATATAAAAGTGAAATATTACTCTTTAAGCAAATATTTAAGGAAAATGTTTATTTTTTGTTGATTCTCAAACAACGTGGTTACTTAGTCCGTGATTTTAAATTTTTTTATTTAACTACCCTCGATATTCATATGAATTTTTCCATCTTCATTTATGAACTTTTCTTTTAATCCAAGAACAAAATATTTTACAATATAGTCTACTTTTAAGGTCCTAATTTTTTGGGAAAGCAGGATTAGTCAGTAAGATTAGTAGCTAATAATGTTTTATGCCATCCCTTGCCCATAAGGATCCTTTCATATTTTCTTCTCTATTTATTGAGTAATATCTTACATATTAATAATAATCATCGTTAGATATTAAAAAATGAGTCATCTGGAGGATAGGTGGTCTCATGATGAGTCGACTTACCCTAATCATGTGATCCAACAATGTGACATTACTGCTACTAGTCACCAAAATAGGGTAATGAATTATTGTTGTAGGATTAGAAGACGAGATGTCTCATCATGAGAAAACTTATTTTTTGTGGTTCTTGTGAATGGAATTGTCATTAGCTGGTTAGCGAGCCAGGGAAACAACCTTCATTGGATTTTTGAAGAAAGAAATTAAATGGATCTTGAAACTATGAATCTATAACTAATATATAGATGAGATAAAAGCATATGGTTGGGTTAACAGGTATCCCTGTTGAAGCTATAAATACTTGTTGATATCAATCGTCATGCCTATCGTTTCGAAGTTATTTTAATACTATAATTTACTTAGTTTCCTTCTCTTTGCAATTACCAATTACTGATAAATTTAATGTTTTTATATAAAAATTGATATAATAATTATAAATGGGTTCATATTTTAACAATTTTTTGAATGATGATGGATATAATTTGGGTATGATGAGAAGTTTCAAATTTCAACTATAAGAGTTAGGGACAAAACCTTCCAGGTTATTTGAGGACTAGCATTTAGAAACATTTGATCTTATTACTTGGCTCTTATATATTTTAGATCCAAACATGACTACTTCCCTAAGCAAGTTTCCATTTGTTGGCTTGCCAACAACTCCTATACATTTTGGTCAAATGAATGGACCCCCATTATAATTTTTGAAAACAATCTCCTTTGTAAAAAAAATCAATTTCTTCTTAATAAGGTGGTTTCTGGTTTCTATTATCTGGAAAGCCCTGTCAATATTTATGGAATCATTATATCATGTATGAAATGATTTTTATCGGTAGATGCTCATTGGTCTTCCCTTAAGTTATTGCATACAAAATTATGACCCAGAACTTGCAGCAAAATTTGATGAGATCTTGCCAATGGTTAGAGATTGCAAATGTTGCCACCACTGATATATAATACAAATCATTTCACTTAGCACATCGTATAGAGGGATTCTATTGCTTTACAATGTTGATATTTTCTGTTTTATTAAATTTGGGAAAAATCTCATGTATGTGACAACAATAGGATTAGTTGCTATATTTGCTCCAGTATTTTTTGAGGAGTTAATGCATCCTATATTTGTTGTGAGGGAATTTATGATTTAGTTTTATGCTCCAGCTATATAGAAATTTAATCTCGTAGAGGATTGAGAAGAGTGTGTAGAGAAAATAGAGAAAATAGGGGAGAGCTGAGAGCATGTGTGAATTATTAGATTTGTTGTAATCTCCTTTAAATAATAAGATTACCGATGCCTCTGTTCTGGTGGATGTAGCCCAGATTGGTTGGGTGAACCACATTAAATCTCTGTGTTATGGTTTTATGAGTTTATTGTTTGTGATGTGTATGTTTCTATTATTTCAATTGTGCTTTGTTTAGTCTAACAAGTGGTATCAGAGCGGCACAGTGGAGCGTGGAGGGCCCATAATCTACAAGTCTCTGCTTGTGGAGCTGGTGCGTGTGACAGATCGGCTGAAGGTGGAGTTTCAGCGATTGGAACGGTTTTAGCATAAACAGTCATGCCAATTTGGCAGTGAACAGGTTGGCGCATTTTATTTTTGAACAGACGCGCCAATTGGCATGGATCCAAGTCTGATACTTGTGCCAGAGATTCAATATTCAAATTGGCGCAGAATCAACGGGATTAAGCGCGCCAGTTTTGCAAAACTTAAACGGATTTTGCTCTGGCACGGTTGATCGGCTGTCAGCAGAGCGCCAGGCAATGGATGTGTTTTAGGCGGGGTTTTTTCGTTGTCAAGGAGCGCCTGGCAGATTTTCCCTCTGGTAAACTTGCAATTTTGGTTTCTTCTTTTTAAAATTGTGATTACACAGTACGACAAAGGCATTTTTAATTCAGAATTGGAGATTGTTTATTTGATACAACATGGCAAAAACTCAAAGTGCTCGTTTTGAGGTCGAGAAGTTGAATGGCAAAAATAAGTTCGAGATCTAGAAAGTGAAGATGCACGATCTGCTTGTGCAACAAGGCGTGGCGAAGGCGCTATTGGGAAGATCCAAATAGCCTTACCCCATGATAGATGATGAATGGAATGAATTGGATGGAAGAGCTCTGAGCGGTATTCGATTGTGTTTGGCGGATCATGTTTTGTTTAACATCGTGTCAGAGAAAACTGCTATTGGTTTGTGGACAAAGCTGGAGAAGCTGTACATGACAAAATGCTTGACCAATAGGATTCTTCTGAAGCGAAAATTGTACAGTCTGGATATGAAGGAATGTACAACTATTACTGATCATTTGAATGTCTTTAATACTCTCATGGTGCAATTAGAAAGTATAGAAGTAAAATTTGAATCAGAAGATAAAGCTATAACTTTATTGTGATCGTTGCCCGAGTCATGGGATCATTTTGTTACTTCTATCAGTCTAAGTACATCACAAACCCTTGAATTTGATGATATTGTTGGAGCTTTGTTGTCCAAAGAGACAAGGAAGAGGTCAAATGCCGACACCTCTACATCAGAAGCAATGATGGCTAGAGGTCGTTCGAGAGAAAGACGCTCTGGTAAGCACAACGACTCACTATCAAAATTGAAAGGGAAGAAGAGTAAGGTAAAGTGCTGGTTTTGTGGCAAATCGGGACATTTGAAGAAGGACTATTAGAAGAGACAGAAAGCATCCAAAGAAGACTCTTCGACAGTGAAGCAAGAAGCAAACATGACAGATACAGGTTCGGCATCTAGTTCAGGTATGAGTGATGAAGTGTTATCGGTTAATTTGTCAAATCATGATCAACATTGGCTGTTAGATTCTGGTGCATCAAACCACATGCGTATTCATAAAGAATGGTTTGAGACATATAGATCAATTAATGATGGAGTCGTGTACATGGGTAATGATGTCACATGTAATATTGTGGAAATAGGGAGTATACAGCTGCAAATGTTTGATGGGACAACCAAAACGTTAACTGATGTAAGACATGTACCAGATTTAAGGAAAAATCTAATTTCACTAGGAGCACTTGACACAAATGGATATAAAACTATAATTCAAGGTGGAGTAACGAAAATTTACAAAGATATATTACTAGTAATGAAAGATAAAAAGGTAGGAAATCTATTTGAGTTAGAAGGAAGAACAGGGTCAGATCATGTGTCTACGGTGTATGAACATAACAATAGTTCCATTCACTTATGGCATCAAAGGTTGGGCCATATGAGCGAAATAGGGTTAAAAATTTTGGCTGATCACAAGTCACTTCCTAATCTGAAGTCTGGAAAGTTAGATTTCTGTAAACATTGTCTATTTGGAAAACAAAGTAAGCAAAAGTTTAAAACAGACAAACATACTAGTAAAGGAATACTTGATTATATCCATTCAGATGTTTGGGGTCCAGCCCCTACAACTTCATATGGTAGCTTGTCATATTTTGTATCGTTTATTGATGATTTCTCTAGGAAAGTGTGGGTCTACATGTTAAAGAAGAAGTCTGATGTGTTTACAGTTTTCAAAGAGTTTAGAGCATTGGTAGAAAAGATCACTGGTAGAACTATAAAATGTTTAAGAACTGACAATGGTGGTGAGTTTACTTCCAAGGAGTTTGAAAACTATTGCAAGGATGCAGGGATCGAGAGACATAAGACCACTATTTATACTCCTCAGCAAAATGGAGTTGCTGAATGCATGAATAGGACTCTTTTAGAGAGAGCAAGGAGTATGCTGAGTAACGCTGGTTTGCAGAAGGAATTGTGGATAGAAGCGGTGGCTACAACTTGTTATGTGATAAATCGATCACCATCCACGGCGATAGGTTGCAAGATTCCTCAAGAGGTATGGAAAGGTCACCCTTGTGATTATTCTAAACTCAGAGTGTTTGGTTGTGATGCATATGCTCTAGTGCCTAAACATCAGCGAACTAAATTAGATCCAAAGTAAAAAAGGTATATCTTTGTTGGATATGGTGATGGAACAAAGGGATATAGATTGTGGGATCCTACTACCCACAAGATCATCGTCAACAGAGATGTAAAGTTTAATGAATCCTCTCTCGTATAGTTAGATGTAGATGATAGATTGAAATAGGATGATGTATCTGATTTTCAGCATATTCAGTTTGAAAGCACTTCTAATGATAGTCATGATGACCATAGTTCAGATACTAGTCATGAATAGGTTTCAGAATCAGATCATGAACAGGGTTCAGATGTAGATCATGAACATGTCTCAGATGCTGATCATGAAGAAGTTCCTACAGATGGTAGTCAACCAATTGTCGAAGTACCAGAAACATCTTTAAGGAGGTCCACGAGAATTAAACGTCCTCCTAGAAGGTATGATGATTATGTTACTTCAGTTGCATTTACCGCTAATGACGATGAACCTCTGTGCTATAAGGAAGCTGTAGAAGGCTCGAAAAGTGACAAGTGGAAAGCAGCCATCAAGGACGAAATGATGGCCTTAGATAAAAATAGCACATGGGATCTGGTTGAACTTCCGAAAGGCAGGATAACTATGGGATGTAAATGGGTTTTCAAGTTAAAATGGGGTGTCAATGATACTGAGGATAGGTACAAAGAGAGGCTGGTCGCAAAAGGTTTTTCTCAGAAAGTAGGCATTGACTTTCATGAGATTTTTTCACCAGTTGTTAAAATAGTTTCAATTAGAATTGTGTTAGCATTAGTCGCTTTGCTTGATTTAGAATTGCAACAACTAGATGTTATAACTGCATTTTTACCTGGAGACTTAGATGAGGAAATTTATATGGAACAACCGGAAGGGTTTGTTCAGCATCGCAATAAGAAATTTGTCTACAGGCTGAAGAAATCATTGTATGGTCTGAAGCAGTCGCCTTAGCAATGGTACAAGAAGTTTTATTCTTTCATGTTGAGTCAGAAATATATAAGTGAATATGATCATTGTGTTTATTTTAAGCCATTAAATGATGGCATGTTCATTATCTTAGTATTATATGTTGACGATACGCTTTTAGCAAGCAAAAACATAGTGGAGATCAATAGGTTAAAGGCTCAGATGGCAAGGACGTTTGATATGAAAGATCTGGGAGCAGCAAGACAGATTTTGGGCATGGAGATTTTCAGAGACAGGAGCAACGGCAAGCTGTGGCTATCACAACATAAGTATATTGAGAAAATGCTCTTAAGGTTTGATATGAACAGTGTAAAGACTGTGTGAGTCCCTTTAGCTTCCCGTTTTAAGCTTTCTTCCAGTTTATGTCCTAATACAGATGAAGAAAAGGACTATATGTCTCAAATTCCGTATGCCAATGTTGTAGGATGTTTGATGTATGCGATGGTTTGTACTCGACCAGATATTTCACATGCAGTTGGGGTTGTCAGCAGGTATATGGCAAATCCAGGAAAGGAACACTGGTCAGCAGTGAAATGGGTGCTTCGGTATTTGAGAGGCACAAGTGATTATTGTATCACTTATAATAAAAGCAGTGAATTTGTTTGTGGATATGTTGATTCCGATTTTGCAGGTGATTTGGATAAGAGAAGGTCAACTTCAGGGTATGTCTTTACTCTTGCAGGTGGAGCTATTAGTTGGATGTCAAAGCTACAGAATATTGTTGCCTTATCCACTACTGAAGCAGAATACATAGCTGCTTCACATGCTTGCAAAGAAGTGGTTTGGTTGAAAGGTTTGATTGGTCAGTTTGGTAGGTTGCAGGACAACATCAAGTTATTTTTTGACAGTGAAAGTGCAATTCATTTGAATAAGAATCCAGCCTATTGTAGTAAATCAAAGAATATACCATCCAAGTATCATTTTGTAAGATAGGTTATCACTGAAAGAGGCGTTTCTCTTGAAAAGGTGCATACGAAGGAAAACTGTGCAGACATGTTCACGAAACCAGTTTTGTTAGAGAAGCTACGTTGGTGTCTGGCTTCTCTTGACTTGCAGAAAAGATAAAAATAATAAATGAACAAGGCATCAGGCTAATTGTTGTCAAGGTGGAGATTGTTGAGATTTTTTGTTTTATTAAATTTGGGAAAAATCTTATGTATGTGACAACAATAGGATTAGTTTCTATATTCGCTCCAGTATTTTTTGAGGAGGAGTTAATGCATCCTATATTTGTTGTGAGGGAATTTATGATTAGCTATATAGAAATGTAATCCCGTAGAGGATTGAGAAGAGTGTGTAGAGAAAATAGAGAAAATAGGGGAGAGCTGAGAGCATGTGTGAATTATTAGATTTGTTGTAATCTCCTTTGAATAATAAGATTGCCGATGCCTCTATTCTGGTGGACGTAGCCCAGATTGGTTGGGTGAACCACGTTAAATCTCTGTGTTATGGTTTTATGAGTTTTTTTTTTGTGTTGTGTATGTTTTTATTACTTCAGTTGTGCTTTGTTTAGTCTAACATACAACACCATCTCTTGGCACATTTTTTGTTCTGCTCCTTGGGTTTATCGCTTTGGTTGATCTTGACTCGTTATTCCACCTCAATTCGAACTCCTTGTTTAATTTCGTTTCTTTAAGACCTCTCCAGTGATTTGTGATTTGACAACTGGTTTCAAAAATTGTAGCTGCTTGGATTGCTTTCTTCACCCTGACGACATGGTCCACCTCCATGTAAACTTGAAAATATGCACATATATTAACCTGGATCAATTAGATTTAATATGTGTACAAACATATGATAGATTCATTATGATAATTGCATGTTATAAATATATATTGTTTAATTTTTTTATGTTCATAATCCTGTACTAACACATATATATCATATACATGCTTCAATTCTTATTTTTAATATTTTTTTAAAGATGGGTTTCATGTTTATAAACAATACATTAATATAGACGGTGTATATATACAGTTTATATTCATGCCTCAATGATTAATACTCAACGTTCGTCAAAGTTTAGCTACGTCAATCTACCAGTCGTATTTGAATTCATGCCAATCATGGATTATAATGTTGTATCATGTAAATCAAGCCATTATGGAAGGCTGTATGAGCCAGTTATTAGCCAACATCGATATATATATTTAATTCTGAATTCAATGCAACAACACAACGTCTCGTTCTTTACACGAAAACTTTCTGATACCTCTTTCAAAGTGCCAAAGCCGTCACCTTTAAGCCACACATCACTTTTCTCATCACATCGAGGTTTAACTCGGATAAATACGTCCAAGCCATACCGAAACTCACTCCACATCATGTTAAGTCTCAGTTCATCTATAAATATTCACTATAAGATTGAAGTATCTATAAATATTTTGGTTATTGGTTGTAATAATATTCGAATGAAGTATTGATGGCTCTACAGATTAAACTGCAGAAATGTCATGTAAGTAATTCTAAGCCTAACTGTATCACGAAAAAAACAGGGTGGGCCAGAGATAGAGTCCTTTGCACCCGAAATCACTATTAAAGATGTTATCATGGATAAACTCGTAACCCACACAAATTTACTATGAAACATTTTCATGTATTTGTACTTCAATACCACAGGCAATAATTGAAAATGAAACCAAATAGAGGCAAACAAATATATCAATTTTTTGTTACAAGATCTACGATGTCATGATCTCACACATTAGATCATGGAAGTGAGTAGATGAAATAGCTAGATTTGGGGGATTCATTGCTCAAAGGAGCGTAGAAGAGATGTGCACATAATCATAGAAGTGGACCATATGTAGATCTAAATGGTTGAGGATAGTAAGATTTAACCATCTGACAATTATGGTTAAGGAGTGAGATTGCAGTGATAGTTGTGCCACAAGATTTTCGAGCAAGATCTCACCATATCATGAGGAAGGTTTCATCGAATCGTTGAATGGATCAGCCAAAATGTAATCAGATTGCATAGAATCAGAACGAATTAGTTTTTCATGTAAGATATATGGTTGGTGTAATATTTTATTGTTGAGCGGAATCATCTACATACAGGATATAAAATTAGAAACAACACCAGAAGAAAAGAGGATCTAGATGGGAAAACTATAGGATAGGGAGCTTTCCCACTCGTGGAAGAATATTTTTACGTTGTTGTAATACTCTATTCGTAAACGGTTAGAGACTTTAAGGAATATACAAATGTAATACCCTTTTGTTTTTTTATACTATTTTTAGATTGGATGGATAGGAAAGCCATGATCAGACTTATTATTATGTAATTAATATGTTTTTTTTATTAATAAAATAAATTTTGGAAATTAATTGGGAAAAGAGCAATAGAGTTAGAAGATTCTTTCCAAGTTGGAAACAATTTATGCTAGTTAACCTTAGGATAAATCGTCCCTAAGAATCTCATAAAAATCCTTACGAGGGAATAAAAGGGATTTAATAGTATGGGAGAGAAAGATCTATTAAATAACTTAGTTGGAAAAATATATTAGGATTGGGTGGAAAAATGTAGAAAGAAAGGCTTCAGGGAAAGAGGTAAAAAAACATTTCTTCAAAAAAATATAAAAATAAATAAAATCTTAGGTAAGTGAGTTGATATACCCAAAAAGTTGCATGCTGCTAAAAATTTTCTAGGGGAAATAAAAAAACTTGTAAGTACAACATTCTAGAATCAATGTCTTAGCTCGGGTATAACTAGCATATTTAGTTCATGGTTGGGAGGAAAGTGCTCAATTCCCAAGTAGTCGGTCCTACGAAGCAATTCTGGCTAGAATGCTTGTATTTTTCTTCTAAATATGTTGTATTTTAAATATCTGATGTTTGTGTTGAATTTTGGATGATAAAGGATGTTTTTTCAAATTATATGATATTACATTAGTGATAAAATGGGCTAATTAGTCTCTTCTAGGAAACTCAATTTCTTATATATAAGCTGTGTATTAATATTTAAAGATGAAATTTTAGTCATGTAGGTATATGCACAAGCACTTTTAAATATCATAAATTCATGAAAATACTTGATGAAGAATATGCATGATTCAAGGATGTAACTTAGATATACCTAGATGTAAGTTCAACTATTTTCTTTACGATAAGGTGAAGTACCCATGTCAATATTGAAACATATCCTTAATCTATACATATATATAACAAGACCATGTTGTTTTCAAATTTTGTTTATAATAACTTATTATTATACTTTCACAAAAAGGGGAAGGGTTATTATAAATACCAGGAAATTTTCTATGTAAATAGGTACTTGAATGAGGTATGTAGATATGAAAATAATTTCTATAGGTCAGGATGAGGGCTTTCTTCTTTGCTCAGAAATCATACTACACTTGTATGCTATAAGTCATCAGAAAGGAGAGGAAATTTGATAAATCCATAACCTAAATGCACTCAATTAGTGACAAACATTGAAAGAAATCAATGAGAGGATAATTATTGAAACGAATATCTATCGAAATAAAAATCATATGGCTATGACTATGCATGCATAACATTGTAATCTAATGGTTAAAATTTTGTAGAAAAGGAGTAATTGATGGGGGCCCAGCCCACGTGGTCCCACACTAGCCCAATCCTATGTGGACCTGCACTGATATTTTGATTTTGGATATGGTGTGATTGCAATTTATTTGGTAGGTGATTATTAATCAACCCACGGTACTGACTTGGTCTCTTCCCGCAACACCTGTTCTTCTCGAAATTACCAAACCCTAATTTCACTTTTCCCTTTTCACTGCCGGTTCGCGCCTATTCGGTCATTTTCACTCCGTCACTTTGCTCTCTGTGTTTTGCTCAGGTATTCGGCTCCGCCTCTGGTTCTTGTCCGACGTTCCGCACTGTGTCTTCAGGTAAGAGATTGTTCCTTGCTATATTTCATTATCCTCTGCTCGAGCTGGTGCTAACTCTCGCAGCCCCTCTGTGGTCAGGGTTTCACTTTGTTTCTGCGGCTTATGGGTTCGGTTCACTTCAGGTATGGCTATGCTCCTTAGCCATACAAGGGTTTCGCTTTCTGTCAACTCCTTTACAGCTTCACGACGTTGTTTCTGTTGCGAGGGTTTTGATTTGGTTATGAACCCTAACGTTGCTCTTCTGTGGTGGTTGCAGGTGACCAGTCCCGTGGCTTTGCAGGGACTTCGACTGCTTGTCTTCCGGGTAGCTCTGTTCTTACCTTAGTTTCTTCCGTGGTTCTTCGTCTTTGCTGTATTTACTTGCATCTGTGGTCTGTATGCGAGATAGTGGTAGAGTCTGGTCTTTATGTTATTCCAACCCGTAGCCGTAGCTTGGAGGGTTTCTGTGAATGCTTTTGTTTAATGGCTTGCTCCAACGAATCCTCGTTGCACAATCGACCCGTAACTGTAGCTAGGAGGGTTTCTGTAAGTTCTTTTATTTGGTGGCCGGGACCAACGAATCCTCGTTGCACAGTCCTTTCATGTTATGGGAGTTTTATAAACCTGCAATGTAATTACACAGTGGTATGTAATATATATTTAAGTTCGGTGTTGTTGCTTACCAATTTCGACTGTGGACTGTATCTTGCGTTATTGTTTGTCTCTCCTCGCTTTATGCTCGCTCTCGGTCTCGGCTGGTCATGAGACTTTTGGAGTCGTGATACTCCGTTACTGTGTCTACCTGCAATGAGTTGAATGTACAACAAATAGATATGTGTATTCCTTTTGGGGTCGTGAAACTCGATTACTATATTTGCCTGCAATGAGTTGAATGAACAGAAATATGTATGCATGCATATTCTATCATAGAGGACATAAATCTTGCAATCTTGTATTTAATTGTGCACTGAACATTTGATGAAGGAAATAAAATGTATTTTTCTTATTCTCTTTTCAATGCTTCGCTCCGGAACCCCTCTGGGTTATTTCATCTGTCTTTTTATACAATAGTTCCAGCAGTTAGATAACTGCTTGGTAGTTACTACATTACAGTTGTTCGACAGTTACTATCAACTTACGTGACTTGACTATTTGTTTGTTTACCTGTTTCCTCTGTTACATAAGGGTTTGCTGCTTACATTGATTATTGATATTAATCTAATTCTTAACAACTCTAACTTAAGACCTGTTACTACAGTCTCTTAAAAACTCTAATTAAGACCTGTTACTATAGTTAAAACAAAATAAATAGAAATTTAAGCTAACAGAATCAAATGCTGTAGTTGACCTTGGAAGAAACAAAATAAAACATAAGAACTCTGACAGACTTGCTGTCCATTTGTCGAACTGTTCAGCTTTCCCAATCTTCTTTAGAAACTTTGTCTGCCCCTTCTCGGTCTTTGCCCTGTCGACCAGATGCTCCTGCATCAGGCTGCCGGGGTAAAAGAGAGATCTCATGGCTCCGTTCCATGAGTTCCTCCACCGAGTAGCCCGCCTTCCGAATCTGTATCTCGTCGAGCCAGGAGCTGTCCTCCATTGGACGGTCCTTCCACTTTACGAGATAACGCAGATACTCCTTTCTGCGTGTCTTCTTGGCCACCTGTGTGCTGATGATTCCTTCTATTTCATGGGTCTTGACCGACGGTAACTGTTTCTTCCAAAGACTGTCCTCGAACTGGGTGTCCCGTTGTGGCTGTACCATTCTTTTATCTTCTGCCTGGGCATGATATGGGAATAGGTCTGCCACGTTGAATATGGGTGATATACCTATATCAGGTGGCAGCTGAATTTCATATGCATTTGCTGAAAATTTGCGCAGAATTTTGCATGGGCCGATTTTTTTGAACTTCAGTTTGTTATACGTACCCTTAGGAAACCGTTCCCGGCGCAAATGTGCAAGGACTTCGTCTCCAATTTCAAAATGTACCTCACGCCGTCTTATGTCTGCATGCTGCTTATATTTTTGTGTGCTATCCTGTAATCTCAATTTGACTTTCTCATGCAGTTCGCTCATCGCTTCAGCAAAATCTTCCCCGTCTGCACTTCTCCTTTCTAGCTGTCCCAAATCCCGTAACTCATGTACTCCTCGCGGATGCATACCATACAAGATTTGAAATGGGCTAAGCCCGGTGCTTTGATTGGGCGAATCGTTATAAGCGAATTCTGCCTGGGCAAGAGCTCGATCCCACAATCGCGAGTTTTTTCCTGTTAAGCTTCGTAACAAGTTGCCCAAACTCCTGTTTACTACCTCTGTCTACCCATCGGTCTGCGGGTGATATGCAGAACTGAAATTTAACTGTGTGCCCAGCTTTTTCCACAGGGTGCGCCAAAAATGCCCTGTAAACTTCACATCCCTGTCTGAAACTATAGTTTTTGGTAAGCCATGTAATCGAACTACTTCCGTAAAGAAAAGGTGTGCCACGTTTGTGGCGTCGCTAGTCTTCCGTAAGGAATGAAATGAGCCATCTTTGAGAACCTATCCACCACCACCATCACTGAATCATACCCCCGCTGCGTTCTAGGCAATCCTAGGACAAAGTCAATGCTGACCGAATCCCACGGCCTGCTTGGAACAGGTAGGGGTGTGTACAGCCCCGTGTTTTGTCTGTGCCCTTTCGCCAGTTGGCAGATTTTACACCTGGTTACATACCTCTGTATGTCCCGGCTCATCCTTGGCCAGTAATAAAAATGCCCGAGCTGCTCCAATGTCTTATCGATGCCAAAATGTTCCGCTAGTCCGCCACTGTGTTTCTCTCTCACCAGATTTTCCCTCATCGAACAATCTGGAACACATAGCTGTCCTCCTCGAAACAATAATCCTTCCTGTAAATTGAAATCTAGCCATGGGCTTGTATTCCTCAATACAGGATTCTGGCATGCTTCAAAAGCTTCTTTGAAATCCGCGTCCATCTGGTACAAATCCTTCAAATACTCAAATCCCATCACCTGTATGCCACTTTCTTGTAAGAGCAGGGCTCTTCTGCTTAAAGCGTCTGCCACTTTGTTGGCTTGCCCACTTATGTGCTTCAACACAAAAGTGAAACTTTGCAGGTACTCCACCCACTTGGCATGTTTATGGTTCAGTTTGTGCTGCTGTGTTATATACTGTAACGCAGAATTATCAGAGAACAAAACGAACTCATTTCCTAGTAAATAGTGCCTCCAATGCTTCAAGGCTTGAACCACTGCATAGAATTCTTTGTCATATGATGAATATTTCTGCCGACTTTCATTTAGTTTCTCACTAAAGAACGCCACTGGTCTGTCCTCTTGACTGAGTACAGCGCCAATAGCTGTCCCGCTTGCATCACACCGAACCTGAAAAGGTTTGCTGAAATCGGGCAGTCTCAAGATTGGCCTCTCCGTTATTTTACGCTTCAGAAGTTGGAAACTGTCTTCTGCTGCCTTAGTCCAGCAAAAAGGTTGGCTGGCCTTTTTGATGGTCTCTAGCATGGGTGCGCAGATTTCACTAAAATTCTTAATGAACTTTCTATAAAAACTTGCTAAACCGTGAAAGCTACGTACCTCGAATAAACTCTTAGGTGACGGCCAACTCATGATCGCTTCAATCTTCTCCGGGTCCATCTTTAACTCATTCTCTGCCACTACAAATCCCAGATAAATTAACTCCTTCTGCAAGAAAGTGCATTTTTTTAAATTTATCAGCAGTTTGTTCTGTTGCAGCTTCTCGAATACCCTTCGAATATGCTGAAGGTGTTCTCTTTTCGTCCTGCTAAAAATTAAAATATCGTCCAGATAGACTATCACGAACTTTCCAATAAACTCCTTTAACATTTCGTTCATTAATCTCATAAAAGTACTCAGTGCATTACTCAACCCAAATGGCATGACCAGCCATTCGTACAGTCCTTCGTTGGTCTTGAAGGCTGTCTTCCATTCGTCCCCTTCCCTGATTCTAATCTGATGATACCCACTTTTCAGATCTATTTTTGTAAAATATGCTGCCCCACTAAGACAGTCCATCATGTCATCCATCCTAGGCAAGGGAAACCTGTATCGAATGGTGATCTTGTTTATAGCCCGCGAATCTGTGCACATTCACCATTCTCCTCCCTTCTTGGGCGCAAGGACTGTAGGTACTACACAAGGGCTTAAACTCTCTCTGATCAGTCCCTTATCTAACAACTCCTGCACTTTTTTGCGTACTTCTTCATTGTCTTTTGGACTCATTCTGTATGCTGCCTTGTTCGGTAAACTCGACCCTGGTATAAAATCAATGTGGTGGCTGGTGCTCCTTTTAGGAGGCAACTTATCAGGTAGCTCATCAGCCGCAATATCTTGAAATTCTTCTAACAGCTCTTGTATTTCTTTGGGCAATTCTGATTTCTCTAAGTTCAGTAATATTGGCTCCATCCTCCTCACAACTGCAAAGTTAATTTCATTTTCGTCAAGCTGCTTTATGAACTGTTTTCCTCCCATTAATAACGCCTTTGTCCCACTTGATTTTGCTGAATCTTCCTCTTTGATGGGTACAAGTGTGTGTTTGACCCCATCCTTCACAAACTTATAACAATTAGTTTTCCCATCGTGTGTCACCTTCCTGTCATACTGCCATGGTCTTCCGAGCAGTATGTGGCACACGTCCATGGGCATAATATCGCAGACCACTGTATCGTGGTACTTGCCAATGCGAAACTCTACCTCGCATTGTTCATCAACCAACAGCTGGTGGCCTTTCTGCAGCCACGACACCTTGTAAGGTGTGGGGTGCTTCAGCCGCTTCAACCCCAGTTTTTCCACCATCTCTGTGGCAACCAAGTTATCCGTACTCCCACTGTCTATTATTACCTTGCAGCATTTTCCATGCGATTTACAAACTGTCCGGAACAGTGCCTTCCGTTGTGTTGGTTCAGCCACTTCCTTGGTTGGCTTTAACAACACTTTGTTCAAAATCAAAGCTTCCCATGTCTCCGCCATGTCTTCCACCTCCCGGGGTTGTGTTTCAGCTTCCTCAGGCTGTGCCATCAGCGTTACCCTCTGACCGGCCTGTTCAACTTCTGGACATTCAAAGGCTCTGTGCCCCCATTTGTGGCACCTGTAGCACTGGACATTAGTCCCTCTTCCGCGGCCATTCCCTCGTCCTCTCTGATATGACCGACCTCCTCTGGTGCTATCTCCTTTCTCTGATGTCCCTGAAGGTTTTGAGCTGCTGCCTTCTTCGTTGTTCACAGCACTCTTTCCTCTACCGTAGGATTGTCCCCGTCCTCTGCTACTTCCTCTCCCTCTTCTGCTGTTCTGTTTTCTGTTAATCTTTTCCTCAGCCTTTACAGCGCTCTGAAAGGCTTCTTCAATATTTCGGGGAGAAAGAATGTTAATTTCATCCAGAATTTCCATCCTCAAGCCATTGACATATCTCGCTGTTTTTTCTGGAGTTTCATCCGTATAACCAGCACGTAGATTTACCCGGTAGAACTCTTACGTATACTCTTTGACAGTCATACCTCTCTGTCTTAAATTCTGTACTCGCCGACATAGTTCAACCTGGTAATCTTTCGGCAGAAATCTGCCCTTCAATTTTGCTACCATCCTTGACCAATTCCGTATAGGTAATTTGTTCAGTCTCTTTCTGTCTGCTTGGACATTATCCCACCACAAGAGGGCATGTCCCTTCAACTTAGTAGCAGCGAACTTGACTCTCTTATCCTCCTTAACTTCCTCATTTTTGAAATACTTATCTAGTTCGCTTATCCAATCCAATAGGATATCAGCAGACAGACTGCCATCGTAATTCGAAATCTCTGTTTTGGGTTTGCTGCTGGCCAATAAAATTGAACGCAGCAGTCTCAATTCTGGAGCTTCTTCATCAGACCCATCTGTAGCAGCTACCGCTTCTTCCTCACTGTCATCTCCCAGTTCTGGGTCTCTTCGTCTACCCGCTTCCACTGCTTCCAAGCGAGCTGTCAGAACTCTAATCTGTTCCCTCAATCCTTCATCTGCTCCTCTACGTGCACCTCTTCCACGTCCTCATCTTGGCACTTGCCCTTCTGCCATCTTTCTCTATATATAAAAAAAACTGCTCTGATACCAATTGATGGGGGCCCAGCCCACGTGGTCCCACACTAGCCCAATCTTATGTGGACCTGCACTGATATTTTGATTTTCGATATGGTGTGATTGCAATTTATTTGGTAGGTGATTATTAATCAACCCACGGTACTGACTTGGTCTCTTCCCGCGACACCTGTTCTTCTCGAAATTACCAAACCCTAATTTCACTTTTCCCTTTTCACTGCCGGTTCGCGCCTATTCGGTCATTTTCACTCCGTCACTTTGCTCTCTATGTTTTTCTCAGGTATTCGGCTCCGCCTCTGGTTCTTGTCCGACGTTCGGCACTGTGTCTTCAGGTAAGAGATTGTTCCTTGCTATATTTCATTATCCTCTGCTCGAGCTGGTGCTAACTCTCGCAGCCCCTCTGTGGTCAGGGTTTCACTTTGTTTCTGCGGTGTATGGGTTCGGTTCACTTAAGGTATGGCTATGCTCCTCAGCCATACAAGGGTTTCGCTTTCTGTCAACTCCTTTACAGCTTCACGACGTTGTTTCTGTTGCGAGGGTTTTGATTTGGTTATGAACCCCTAACGTTGCTCTTCTGTGGTGGTTGCAGGTGACCAGTCCCGTGGCTTTGCAGGGACTTCGACTACTTGTCTTCCGGGTAGCTCTGTTCTTATCTTAGTTTCTTCCGTGGTTATTCGTCTTTGTTGTATTTACTTGCATCTGTGGTCTGTATGCGAGATAGTGGTAGAGTCTGGTCTTTATGTTATTCCAACCCGTAGCCGTAGCTTGGAGGGTTTCTGTGAATGCTTTTGTTTAATGGCTTGCTCCAACGAATCCTCGTTGCACAATCGACCCGTAACTGTAGCTAGGAGGGTTTCTGTAAGTTATTTTATTTGGTGGCCGGGACCAACGAATCCTCGTTGCACGGTCCTTTCATGTTATGGGAGTTTTATAAACCTGCAATGTAATTACACAGTGGTATGTAATATATATTTAAGTTCGATGTTGTTGATTACCAATTTCGACTGTGGACTGTATCTTGCGTTATTGTTTGTCTCTCCTCGCTTTATGCTCGCTCTCGGTCTCGGTTGGTCATGAGACTTTTGGAGTCGTGATACTCCGTTACTGTGTCTACCTGCAATGAGTTGAATGTACAGCAAATAGATATGTGTATTCCTTTTGGGGTCGTGAAACTCGATTACTATATTTGCCTGCAATGAGTTGAATGAACAGAAATATGTATGCATGTGTATTCTATCATAGAGGACATAAATCTTGCAATCTTGTATTTAATTGTGCACTGAACATTTGATGAAGGAAATAAAATGTATTTTTCTTATTCTCTTTTCAATGCTTCGCTCCGGAACCCCTCTGGGTTATTTCATCTGTCTTTTTAAATAATAGTTCCAGCAGTTAGATAACTGCTTGGTAGTTACTACATTACAGTTGCTCGGCAGTTACTATCAACTTACGTGGCTTGACTATTTGTTTGTTTACATGTTTCCTCTGTTACATAAGGGTTTGCTGCTTACATTGATTATTGATATTAATCTAATTCTTAACAACTCTAACTTAAGACCTGTTACTACGGTCTCTTAACAACTCTAATTAAGACCTGTCACTATAGTTAAAACAAAATAAATAGAAATTTAAGCTAACATAATCAAATGTTGTAGTTGACCTTGGAAGAAACAAAATAAAACATAAGAACTCTGACAGACTTGCTGTCCATTTGTCGAACTGTTCATCTTTCCCAATCTTCTTCAGAAACTTTGTCTGCCCCTTCTCGGTCTTCGCCCTGTCAACCAGATGCTCCTGCATCAGTGATGTATCTTGCTGTTATATATGTGGTATTAGAATACCAATTTTAAAGAAAATCAAACAACTAAAACATGCATGATACCCGCCAATGAACTCTTAAAAATATTCAAGGAAAACCAATAGATCATAACCATTCCATGCCTTGAAAAAAATCGTAAGTGATTATGCAGAATCAGGATTAGAGATTATGACCGAAATATTATTGAGCTACTAAATTAATTATTAGATCCTTGAAGTTATAAATAAGGAGTTCCCTTAAGCTCTGGTTAGAAGATCGAATAGTAGTAGTTCAATTCACGACAATACATAGATATTAAACACAAGTAAAGAAAGAAAACCTTTCCATAGTGTCTACTAGTATAAACACTAGAATAATTCGATTTTGGAAAAATACTTTCTAGTAAATAATGTTACATATTCCCTAAGGAACCGCTTAAACTACAGGTCATGCTACACTAAACCTCCATTTGGAAGTAGCAGTCAACCATGGAAATGTAAACACAAATCATGAAGGGAAAATTTGTGGCCACACTGTGAAAATTTTAATTAAGAAAGTATTTCTTTTCCAATTTCATGTTAGAAAAAAAGAGTCCCTCGTTAAACCCTTTGCACCACAAAGAATACACGTACAAAATGCTGCATGAAATAGTTAAATAGGGATCAAACAATTGGAAAAACCCTCAAGTTTAATTATGACACCATAAAGGAAATTACATTTAAAAAAAATACCATTCCAACAACCTAAACTATTTAAAAAAAAAAACTTTATAATCCAAGTGCAAAAAAACACCCGTTAGGGTTTGCAGTTCAATATATATATATATATATATAGATTGATGACACATCACCCCATAGAGGGCTCTAGTTATACGTTACAAAATTTATACATAATTTATATTATAATTGAAAAAATCATATGAAATCATATCATAGGTGGCCCAATTACGGTACACACCAACAGAGCGAAGGATTCCATTAATCCATTCTTCCTAGGAGAAATATTTAGGTAACTACACTACACTGAATTACTGGGAACAAATATTGGAATCCAATCGATCACTGTGCCAAAATCAAATAGTAAGGAGACCGCATGAGGAGTATGTTGAAGACTGACCTATAAGCATGATGGATAGAAATTAGAGGTGGAAGCATTCCTTGATTTTATGAAGTCAATCCTTCATAACGTCAATATACCCACATCCACTTATTCAGGCAGGGTAGTGATTCCAAGAAATTTCTGGGTATAATAATAGAACAAAAACTAAAAACCCTTACAAAACAGTGATATTAAACATATAACTTTGAAGAGTCTTCATGTTTTGTTCTTGATGATTTCATATGACACCATTAGTGTGGAGATAATGGATGAACTTATAATTCCACAAAGAGAATGTTAAATTACAAGAAAACAATGGAATAATATGTGGTAAACCAATGTAATCCACAATAGATTGAATCCCGTGAGACAAAATCAAAAGTTTGGGTGGAACATTCTAGGGCGTCATAACCCTTTAGAAAAAAATAATGAAACACTTAAATAAATTACCTAAATCTACATTAAAGTAAGGACCAAATACAAAAATTAGTCTACCTAACCACACATTACTAAAAAATGGCACCATAAGCCCATGAGAACTTTGTAAGAGAAGCGTTGAGTAGCCAATTAATGAGGTTTCTAGCGGAACCTAAATGTCTGATAAGGAACTTCAAAAGAAGGGTGAATCTAGTTTACCTGTAGGGAAACACCAAATTTTATGTTCTCAAAGGATTTGGAAATAAGCATAGCTTGGTGTCGAACTCAGAATGATGTAGTGGGCCTGAAAATGCCCTAATATAATATAAGAAATAGGTTAAAACAAATAAATACAGAGAGAATATTATGAGTTATTACCAAGAGACAGAGCAACAAGAAAACAATTTAAACTCTTACGAAGCATGTTGGTGAGGATTAATCCTAAATTGAAGACACGATATAACTACCATGTAAACCCTGATGGAATCATAATAGCCAGTATACTAGAAATTTTAATGGAGATTCTCTTCAGGGATTACACCATCACAAATGAGCAAAAAACCAAGTGAGAAATAAAGAAACTCAAATCATAGGGTTAGAGTTAGAGGAAGGGATCCCCACCCTTGGATTGTTGAAACAAAATCTTCACCATCTAGCATACCAAAGTACTAAAAATCACATTCAAATCACATGAACTGTGAGGACATGGATATCTTTGGTTCAATCACGAAACTCAATAACCTAGCCATCAAACCCTTAAGTCCCACATGTATTCAATGGAAGATGGTGCCAGGTAACAAAAATTCATTCACACAAATATTTTACGAAAAGGTCAAGAAATACCACCTTTTATATATCCTGGTACTTAGGTGCTAATGCATATCATTGTATAGATATAAATAAAAAATTATATAATTTCAATTATGCAATTCGAGAGTAATATAGGTCCTGGAATTTTGGTTGAATTCCTTAGTCTAAGGGAGCCTTGTTGAAGTTGATGTATGGAAATATTCAACTAAGAGGACACCTTTCAAAAATGCAAAACCATAAGTTTTTGAATACACAAAACATGAGTATTTTAAAAGCACAAACCATAAGTGGGATGATTTAAACGAAAGAAAAATTGGAATCCAAGTTCGTGACATATGGTATTAGAGCCCCACTTTCAATACTGTACCTACATGGAACCACCATCATAAATGGAATTTAAATTCAATTCTTTTTAAGATGTGTATTCTAATGATTGGTTGTGTGAACTAGAAGGTATTAATGGGAAGGAAGGTTACAATGCAGAATGGTTGATGATCCTACTCCACATCTAGAAAAGGGAAAGGGAATATGTGTGGAGTGGGGGGAGGAAATACCCCACTAACAACTCAGTTTATGGATATTATTACAATATTTTATCAATATTTACTTCACCTCATAACCAACAGTGAACATCTCTTGAAGGCTAGTGAAGAACAAGAAAAGATGATAAGGGATCCAATTGAAAAATCTAGATATAGGCTAGTAGAAACAATAGAAGATTAACGAAGAAACGATCCACTGAAAAGAAAAAGTGTGTAGAAAAAAACATAAAAATTTGAACGTGTAGATGAGCAAGACAAAACTTATCTAAAGGTGTAAAATAGGAAGAAGAAAGTGGAGTTGTAAGGGGAATTCAAAAAAATAAAACCCCCTATGTTTTATGATGAAAAGGAGGAGGATGCAGAAGCATGGCTCCTCAATATGGAAAAGTATTTCCAAGTTTATGAGTATGAGAGTAATCTGAAGGCCAAATTGTAAATTTATCAACTACAAGTCAAAGCTTCCCTCTCGTGGGAGGAAGCTAATATCATGCATACATTGGAGGAAAAGACAGTCTTGTGGGAGGAGTTCTAAAAATAATTCAAGTCTAGAAATTTGAATGAACGATATTATGATGATCGAGCAAAGGAGTTTCATGACTGAAGATTCAGATAGTTAACTATGGATGAGTTTGTAGCCAAATTCACATTTTTTTATGGTATGTCACTTACATTAGGAAAGAGAAATCCAGTATGTAGATATTTTTAAACTTCCTACCCATCCCTTATAAGGAAAGCATTGAGTTCAACAATCCTAAAACAATGGCGAAGCTGTGAGGAAGGCAAGACTATGTTATCAAAATTTTAATAACCATGGAGAAGGCTCAAAACACTGGCAAGGCAAGGACTAAAACAAACTTGTAATGTGGACAAAAATACCAAGACTTGCATACCTTAGAAACTTTGGAAGGGACCACCAGTGGAAAAAATTTAACAAAAGGAACCTTAACCAACCTACTCAATCCCAAATTACGTCTGAACCCATGGATCTGAATAACAAAAAGACATACATAGGTAAGGAAAGAGAACCATTAAAATTTTGGGGTTGTGGAGAACCTTATTTGGTAAAGTACTACCCGCATAACCAAAGATCTATTCAGAGTATACAAGAAATACATGGGGCTACAACAGTAAATGATATTGCAAGTAATATTCCAAAGATAAGTGTAGCACTAGAGGATGGAAAGGAAGATCATCAATCCATGATGATCAACATTGAAGGTAATATTTTGAACCATTCTATTTATGTATTAATCAACCCAAGGGTTAGTCTTAGGTATATTAGTCCTCAGGTTGTGGAAAAATGTAACTTAAAGATTAAAAAATTTAAGATTGCATGGTTGGTATAGATGGAAACCATCAGAAGGAGGAAGGTAACTAGTGAACTAAAACAATTTTCCATAGCATTAAATGGTTGCTCAACTAAATTAAACTTCAATATACTTCAATGAGGGTCCTATGACGTGTTAATAGGCACAAAATGGTTAGAAAAATATGGAATTGTAATAAATTGTTTAGAGAAAATAATTAGTTTTGTAAATCAAGAAGGACAGTCACAATAAATGAAAGGCATAGAAAGACCAATTTTAGTGAGACAAGTTTCAACATTATAGCTAAAAAGGGGTGCTAGGAAAGATTTTTAAGTACTTGTTTTTCAAATTGAATAAAATATCTAGGAAACAAGAAGTAAAAAATTAGAAGAATTTCCAATTATTAGAGAATTTAAATATGTATTTCCAGAAGAGATCCTAGGTCTACCTCCCGGTAGAGACATAGATTTATCCATTTACTTAGTGCAAGGAGCCACCCCAGTGTGTATAGAACCCTACCAAATGAGTGATCCTGAAGTCCTAGAATTGAAAATGCAGGTAAAATATTTACCCAATAAAGGATATATTGGACCTCATGTTTCACCATGGGGGGCTCTAATTCTACTTGTAAAAAATAAGTATGGTACATTTAGAATGTGTATATACTATCGATAATTAAAAAAATAGACCATTAAAAATAAATACCCATTGCCTCGTATTGATGACATGTTCAATTACGTAAGAGGGACAACCATATTATAAAAAATTGATCTAAGGACTCGGTATCACCAGTTGAGAATAAAGGATGAAGACATTCATAAGAGAACATTTTGAACCAAATATGCTCACTACAAATTTGTAGTGTTACCATTTGGCCTTACCAATGCACAAACAACATTTATTTGTTTGATGAACAATGCTCTTAGTAAGTACCTTGATAAATTCGTGTTGGTGTTTATAAATGACATTTTGGTGTATTCCAAAAATGAAAAAGAGGATAAGGAACACTTCATAATGGTGCTACAAGCTTTAAGAGAACATCATTTATCTGCTAAGTTTAGTAAGTGTAAATTTTACAAGCACAAAATATAATATTTGGGCCATGCTATTTCAAAGGAGTCAATATTTGTTGACCCTAAAAACGTTAGGGACATTTTGAACTAACCCATACATAAGTATGCGTTAGATTTCTAGTCATTCATGGGGATTACAAGATATTATAGAAGATTCATTAAAGGTTTCTCAAAACTTGCCTATCTTATTAGCTTATTACAAAAGAAAGGAATGAAATTTGAGTGGACAAGCAAGTGTCGAGAGAGTTTTGACAAACTAAATCATTTTTTAAGAGTGGCCATTATTCTGAGAATTACAAGTACTAAAAAGGAATTTGTGGTAAGCACAAATGCTTGTTTGGAGGGTTTAGGAGGAGTTTTGATGCAAGAGTTTTGTAGTGGCTTGTGAATTGAGAAAACTAAAACCACATAAAAAGAACTATGCAATGTTTAATATAGAGTTATTTGCGGTAATACATGCTGTAAAAATTTGGAGACACTACTTGTTAGGTAAAAAGTTCACAATTGTGATCCATCACATTAGTTTAAAATATTTTTTTAGCCAATCAGATCTTAATTCTAGACAAGCTAGGTGTCTAAATTTTCTCAGTGAATTTGAATTTGATATAAAACATATTAAAGGTAAATAGAGAAGACTAGTAGATGCTTTAAGTAGACATGCAAATGTTGTCATGCAAATTTATGTTAGTAGTATCACTACAAATTTTACTGTGAATATGAGAAATCAAATACAGGAAGATCACAATTATCTGCAAATTCTACAGAAATTGAAACATGGTGAAGTTTCAGGTTATATTGGAAATTTAGAAAATTTGTTAATCTACAGAAGTGGACCTTATGGTCCCAAAGAAATTTCTCTAGAACAGATGATATTAGATGAATATCATAAGGAACCATATGTTGGAAACCTCAAATATCAAAATATGATAACAACATTAAGAAGGGAGTTTTCTTAGTTGGGCATGAAAAATGAAGTAGCAAAACATTTGTCTAAATGTTTAAAATGTCTGCAAGTGAAGGTAGAACACCAACACCCTTTTGGACCATCAAACCCACTACCCATTCCTGAACAAAAATGGGAAGTGATCACAATACACATTACTATAGGTCTGCAAAAATAAGATGATAACGTTACTCCATCATGGTGGTTGTGGATGCTTTAAGTAAGGAAACACACTTTATATCTATGAAGCCTACATATGGAACCCAAATTGGAAACATTTTTACGAAGGATATCTTTCAATTTCATGGAATACAAAAAATGGTGGTATTTGACAGAGATGCTAAATTCACATCTAAATTTTGGAAGGATTTTTTTGGAGGGATAGGGACTCAACTTAAATTTAGCACCATTTATGACCCCAAAACTGATGGAAAAATGTAGAGAACTAATCATATTCTAGAGGACATATTAATTATGCATGTCATAGACAGACCTGCCAAATGGGAATATTTCCTACACTTGCAGAATTTTCCTACAACACAACTATCAACCCTCAATAAAGATGAGTAATTTTTAATATTTTTATGGTATAAAATGTTTTACACCTCTTAGATGGAGTCAACTAGAAGATAGGGTAATTTTAGGATCATGTGCATTATAAGAAATTGAGTAGATGGTTTGAAGAATTAGATAAAATATGAAAATTGCACGGGATAAACATAAAACATATGTTGATAAAAAGAGAATAAGGAATTTAAGGTTGGAGAACATGAATATATAAGAGATAAACCAAGGAAAATCACGATGAGGATGGGAACCTATGCCAAACTAGCACCACGGTTTTGTGTACCATTTCAAATTTTAGATAGGGTTGGACCAATAGCATATCCGCTGCCATTGCCTAGCCATATAAAAGTACACAATGTTTTTCATATATCTTTGATAAAAAAATATTTCCACGTTAATTCTCGTATAATTGATTGGAAATTGATATAGATGAAACCATACTAATATTTCCAGGCAAAACCACTTCACATAGTAGATCAGAGAGAGATCTAGCTCCAGAATGGAGCCATCACTCAGCCTAAAGTGCATTGGAAGCACTTTACACCTGAGGAGGCCACCTGGGAGATGGAGAGAACAATTCCAGGAGCCTTTTCCAGCACTATTCTAGAAAGAAGGGAATTGTACATTGAACACCAAGGACAATGTTGAAACAAAAGAGAGGAAGATGTAATACGCCTTTTTTATCCTATTTTTAGATAAGATTATTTTTAAACCAAATGACTAGGAAAGCAATGATCAAAGTTATTATTATGCAATTAGTATATCTTTTGTTAATAAATTAAATGTTTCAAATTACTTGTGAAAGAAGCGCTAGAGTTAGAATATTCTTGCTAGCTTGGAAAGAGTTAACAGTGGTTAAGTTTAGGATAATATTCCCCTAAGAATCTCCTAAATATCCCTACGAGGAAATAGACATGATTTAATATGATGGGAGAGAGAGATCTATTAAATCCCTTAGATGGACAAATATATTAATATTGGGTGAAATAGAGAAACGTAGGAGAGAAAGGAAGGCTTTAAGGAAAAAGGAAAAGTACCCTTTTTTTTTTAAATACTAGGAAAGTGCGTTGGTAGACCAAGAAAGAGGTACACTACTAAAAATATGCTAGGGGAAAGAAAAAACTTATAAGTAAATAGATATGGAATAAATACGGGTTGTTGATTCTAGTCGGAAGCATATCTTAGCTCAAGGGAAAAATTGTGGATTTAATTCATGGTCGAGAGCATCGTGCTCAATTCCCAAGTAATTTTTTCCAAGCAGTAATTCTCGTTAGGATTCATATATTTTTATTTTGAATACATGGTAATTTTAATATCGGATGTTTGTGTTGAATTTTGGACGATAAAGGATTGTTTTGTTAAACTCTAAGATACTGCATTAGCCATAAAATGGGCTAATTAGTATTTTTTAGGAAACTGAAATTCTTCTACATGAGTTGTGTATTAATATTTAAGGATCATATTTTTGATATGTAAATATATGCACATACATTCTAAAGTATTAGAAATCCGTGAGAATACTTTAGGAAGAATATGCATATTAAAGGATGTAACTTAGATATACTTCGATGAAAGTTTAACTATTTTCTTTACGACAAGGTGAAGTACCCATATTAATATTGAAACTTATCCTTAATATATACTTGTATATAACAAACCCATATTTTTTTCACTTTATGTTTACATTGAAAATATTTTTATACTTTCACAAAAAGGGGAGGGGTTAATATAAAGTCTAGGAAATATGTATAGTATAAAGGTTCTTAAGAGAGATATCTAGCTAGGAAAATAATTTTTATAGGGGACGATGAGGGATTTCAACTTTGGTCAAAAATCATACTATGCTTGTACACTATAAGTCCTCAGAAGGGAAAATAAATTTGAAAATTCCATAACTGGAATGCACTCAATTTGTGACAAACATTGGAGGAAATTAAAGAGATTCAAACTATTGAAAGGAATTTCTATCAAATTAACAATCATATGGCTATGTCTTTGCATGCATAAAACTGTAATCTACTAACTAAAATTATGTTGAAAAGGAGTAATATATCATGTTGATATCTATATGTGGGATTAGAATAGTAATCTCAACGAAAATCAAACAAGAAAAATATGCACGATACCCAACAACAAACTCTTAATAATGTTGAAGGAAAGCCAATAGATCATACCCATTCCATTCCATCAAGAAACTCGTAAGAGATTATGCGAATTGCATATTAGAGATTATGAGTTAAATATTATTAAGCTACTAAATCCATTATTAGATCCTAGAAGTTATAAATAAAGGGTCCCTTTAAGTGATGGTTATAATATAAAACAATAATCGTTCAAGATGCAACGATAAATACACATTAAACACAAGTATGAAAACCTTTCTATAGTGTATGTTTCTATAAGCATTGGAATAATTTGGTTTGGAACAAAATCCTCTAGTAAATAATGTTACACATTGCCTCAGGAATTGCACAGACTAGAGGCCAAGCTATCCTAGTTTTCGCCTAGAAGTGGTAATCAACCACATAAATGTAAACAAAAAATGATGAAGGGAAAACGAGTGGCCACACTATCAATAAACCAATTAAGAGGGTAATTCTTTTTCCAATTGTAGCTTAGAACGAAAATAATCCTTGGCTAAACCATTTGCAATCATACATAAGAGGGATAGATAGTGTTACATGAAATAGTCAAATAGGGAACAAACAGTAGGGAAAAACCCTCTAGTTTAATTATGACCCCATACAGGAAATTAAATAATAAAAAAGTTAACCATTCCAACAACATAAACTATTTTAGAAAATAAAATAAAACATTGTAATCTAAGTGCTAAAAAAATTTCCCTTGAGGGTTTCCAACTCAGGAAATATATTTATGACACATCACCCCATAACGGGCTCTAGTGCTATGTCCCAAAATTTATACATAATTGAGATTATCTTTGAATAATGATATGAAAGAATATCAGAGGTCACCTAATTAGGGTACATGCCAACAGGGCAATGGATTCCGTTAATCCATTTTTCTTAGGAGAAACGCTAAGGTAAATTCCCTACACTGAATAACTAGGAACATAAATTGGAATTCCATCAATCACTACACCATAATTGAATAGTAAGTAAAGCCCATGAGGAGTATGTTGAAGACCGGCCTGTAAGCATAATGGATAGGGAATAGAAGTGGAAGAATGCCTTGATTTTATGAATCCAATCTGTCATAGAAATAATATACCTGTAGCCAATGATTCGAACATGGTATTGAGTCCAAGAAATTTTTGGGTATAATAACACAGCATAACTTAAAAACCTTTACAAAACAATGATCTTATAGATGTAGTTTTGAAGAGTCTTTGCGTTCTGTTCATGCAGATTTCATATGACACCATTAGTGTGGAGAGAATGGACCAACTTATAGTGCCATAAAGATAATGGTAAGCTATAGGAAAATAAAAGAAAAATATGTGGTAAATGAATATACTCCACAAGGGTTGAACACCCATGAGACAAACTCATAAGTTGTTGATCAAACTTGTTAGGGCCTCATAACCCTTTGGGAAAAAAATTAATGAAACCCTTAAATAAATTAACTGAATCTCCATTAAACTAAGGATCAACTACAAAAACAAGTCTACCAAACCCTGCATTGTGAAAAAATGGCACCCTAATCCCATGAAACCAATGTAATAGGAGCGTCGAGTACACAGTTAATGAGGTAACTAGCATAACCTAAATTTCTAGCAAGGAACTTCATAATAAGGGAAAACCTATTTGACATGTAGGAAAATGTTGAGTTAGAAATGCTCAAAGGAATTAGAAATATGAATAACTTGGGGATGCACTAGGCCTGACAACACCCTAATACAATATAAGAAGGATGTTAAACTAAACAAATGAAGACATAATATTTTGAGCTATTACCAAGAGACAAAGCAACAACAAATCAATTTAAACTCTTACCAAGCATGTTGTTGGGGATTAACCCTAAATCAAGGACGAGATATACCTACCACCAAAACCTTGATGGAATCAAAGCTTCTGGTATACTAGAAATTTTCATGTCAGTGTTCCATAGGAATGACACCACCCCAAATTAGTGAAAACCCAAATGACAAAGAAAGAAACTCAAATTGTAGGATTAGGGTTGGAGGAAGGCATATCCACCCTTGGATTTTTGAAACACAATCTCCACCATCTAGTCTGCCAGAGTACTAACTATGACATGGAAATCATTTATACTATGACGATGTGGCTACCTTTGGTTTGATCACAAAACTGAATGACCTCACCATTTAACCCTTAAGTTCCATATATGTTCCATGGCAGAGGGAGTCAGGTAATAAAAATTCAATCACATGCATATTTTACCAAAGGTTGGGAAATACCACCTTCTAGAACATTCAGTACTTATGCACTAATGCATAACATCGTATAGATATAAACCAAAAAATTTATAATTTCATTTATGCACTTCAAGATTAATATAGGTCATGGATTTTGGGTTGACTTCCTTAGTCTCAGTGTTGTTGGAGTCGAAGTAGGGAAATATTTAAATAAGAGAACACTTTTAAAAAAATGCACAACCATAAGGTTTTGAATACACAAACCATGAGCATTTTAAAGGGAAAAACCATACGAGAGAAGATTTAAATTAGAAAATAAAAATAAAAAGTTGTCAAATCCACGTTTGTGACAACAAAGGTGAAAGCATTTGGACCCAATAATAATAAGTCCACATTTATTCGCACTATTGTATTTGATATGCATGTTTTCTATTACTTCTTTAATGTTTATTCAATTTTTGTTTTAATTCTTATCACTTAGTATAAATAATTGGTATTAGTATTATTGTTAATTTCATTTCATTTTATGTTAATTGATGTTCTATGCAAAGCTATCATTGCAGGGCTGAACATATTCCAATCAGAATTGTATATTGGACCTGAGGTTACACTCGTACATTTATTGATAACTACTTATTATTAAATCACAATCTGTTCTTCTATAAATTCTTATTTTGGTATAAGAACTACTTCGTTAATACAATAACAAATGTAATATCGAATCCATTTGTTAATAATTGAATTTAAGTATATTCATGCAATGTTTTAAAAACTACGTATTGGAATCATATTTGTTGCATATATGTCTGAATTCCTGAAAATTATATGAATTTTTTCAATAATTGGTTAGAACATATTAACCTAATTGCAATCTTTCCTCCTTTTATATCTTAGTGTTGGGAAGAACAAGGAATATTCCTTTTCTTAATCAAGATAGAATAGATTTCATTTTCTACTTGGATGGTAGATTAGAATTGCATCCACATTTAAGAAGGTATTGTGGAAGTCTTCTTTCATAGGAAAAAAATTCCATGTGGCTTAGTTGAGCCCTCATTTCACCTAGCAAAAAAGACGACCTCTTGCAAGCAAGGTATGAGAACCCAAGTGTTTTCCCTTTTCTTGCTGATGAGAACAAGGAATACACAGAAGGAAAGTGTTTTTCCTTTTCTTGCTGATGAGAAACATGTCGGTATCTGAAAATAAGACTAAAAGAGCACGCGGCTGATATAAAAAATGAGAGATCCCGTACATCAGCCCTTGCAGAACACTCATCCAAAACCAAACATCATGTGTGTTTGGAGGACGCTAAGATAATTGCAAGAGAGGATAATTATCATAAAAGAAAAATCAGAGAGGCCATTGAAATTATGAAATTTCCTCACAACCTCAACAGGGACAATGGGAGTCAAATCAGTGGAAATTGACTTCCCCTAATCAGACAAATAAACCCCTCCAGGCCTTTGGAAACATAATAGCAAGGGTTTTCATATTAATATTAATAGAATTAATAAATAAATAAATAAATAAATAAATTATAATTAAAAATTAAAATTAAAATAAAAATTAAAAATTAAAACAAAAATAAAAATTTTAATTAAATTTAATTAGATTAATTGAATAGAAATTGATTAATTTAATTTTATTTAATTCAATTTAATTTTAATTTAATTAATTATATTAATTAAATTAATTTTAATTAATTCTTAATAAAAATATAAAAATAAAATTACTCAAATAATTAATAATAAACAAAATTAACATTTCATTAATAAATAAAATAAAGATTATAAATAAATTAATTAATTAATTAAATAAATAAAAATATAGCAATAGAGAGAATTATAAATTAATTACTTGATTAATTCTAATTAAATTTAATTAGATTAATTAAATCAAAATTAATTAATTTAATTATTTAATTATATCAATTAAAAATAAAAATTAACTAAAATAATTAATAATAACCAAAGATTAACATTTGATTAATAAATAAATAAATAAAATAAAGGATAAAAATTAATTAATTGGTTAATTAGAAAATTGGGACTAAATAGGATTAACAATGAAAAATGGTAAATAACAATAAATAAAATAAAATAGAATTATAGAATTAATTAAATAAAATTTAAATTAATTAATTAAATAAAATCAATAGAAAGAACTATAATTTAAAATTATTTATGAATTAAGTATATCAATTAAAATATATTTTTAGGTTCTAGGTAAAACAATGGGAATAATTAAAACTAAATAAATAATTAATTAAAATTAAATTTTTTATAAAACTATTATAAAAATAAAATAATAATAAATAAAAATAAATTAAAAAATCATATATATAAATGTCGGCTTCTTTATAAGAATTAGGGTTCTAGGTTTATTTATACCCAGGTCGAAAGACTCTTCTCTCAATTAGCTTTCATTCATATTCTATCTAATTGTCTTGATGATGGACCCACTTTGGGGTTTGAAACGTCAACAGAATGAACACGAAACTGTGGATAATCCGGATCATGCCACTGCAAGCAATACCATATTTTAGCAAGAAAATGGTAGTGTTAGACTTACATTCCTATATATAGAATACTTTAGATCAGATTAACATTTTAATAGCTCATCATAACCATCTCAAATAGGTAAGGACCTAATTGAGGCCCTCACCACATGATCTCTCCAATATTGATTATAGTCAATTTTTGCCATCAACAAGTAGACAAATGATATTCATAAATTTAGGGGACATAAGCATTGGAAGCAATATGTCTATCAATCCAATTGCAAATTTGTGAATGCCTTATGACATTGCTAAAGATGAAGTAGATTTCATAGGAAAATTTACTATTCCAATTGGTTCTCAACATTATCTAATTGTTAGAAATCCTATAGTTTTTTATGCAAAAATGATTGCAATTCACAAAATATTCCAAGTGGAGATAGATAAATTCTTAATTTTTGAAATGTGCCATATTTTATAGAATCATATATCGAATTCCATGAGGTCTTGGAGAGATGGTGATTGAGTGTGATGTTAAGACACTCCTAGATCTTAAGTAACTAGTTCAATTTGTTGGATAATTGGAAGTATCTGGATGGCTAGTGGTTGTGATAGTGTTGGAATTGATATCAACCAGGATCATCATGGTGATTGGGAGTCCAAGAGGAATTCCATGGTATTTGTAGGCTTCTGGTAGAGAATCATGATAGTAGTAAGCTAATTGAAAAGGCATAAAATGATGACTTCTATGGTGATTGGTAGTCGAGGCTGAGGAGGAATCCTATGATAGCAATAGACTTCATGTAGAGAATCATCACAGTAGCAGGCTTACTGGAGAAGCCATAAAATGATGACTATGATGGTTGAGATTTCAGGATTCCAGGCCCAAGAAGAAGAGTCAAGGAGAAAATAAGGGTTAAGAGATTGCAGCCAGTTTATAGGTAATAGGTAGGACATGGGCTCAAATCCTACATAGGACTCTCTCCATTGGAAAGTTCTCTTAAAGAGGCTCTCAAACAGTTTGTAGAAGTCTAAAAATGGACTCCTTGATCAATGTTTATGGTATACTAAAGTTTAGGTACTTGAAGTCCTAAGCAGGTTGAAATATCAGAGGTCAACACATCGGAGCATTCTATATCAGAGGTCATAACACATCGCGATCCGATATTGGAACTCTAGAGCATAGGGCCATTGTAGCATTGGAATACCATAGATCATAGAATATTGGGACCTCGGAGCATGTCATATTAGGATATCAGAGGTTGGAGGCCATCAAAATATAGGAGTTCATCGACATATTAGATTTCCAAGCACACCAGAATATCTAAACTTCTTAACATTCATATTTTGAGAAGTTATGCTATTCATTGTTGCTGATATTGTTAAAGGATGGAGGGATGCTGACAAGAATTGAAAAAGGACCTTGTTGAAAAACCAAGGCTAATTGGGACTCTTTATCACTCCTCCTGTAGGACACATGGCAGCATGTCATTGGCTTCAAGAAGTTAAAGTGGAAACTGACATCAACATGACATGACACTATGGTGGACACATTGCTTCTTGTTGTGGAAATTTTAGTGTCCCAATGGGGCAAATCAGAGTGACATGTATGACATCTCAGGAATCACCACGTGTAGAAGTGGATTCAACATATCAAAGGTCAGTATATTGGTGGATGAAGACACTGTAACTCCTGTGCAAATGGCGTTTAAAAATTTGTGATAAAAGGGGGCTCTAATATTACCTTAAACATGGTCATATGGAGCTCAAACAAAACAAGGGCCAAATAGATGGAGCTAAGATGAAATTGGAACTTTTCAAAAGTTACGTTACAAAGGGGCTCTGATATAATGCTAATATGATGGTCATGGGCCTAGTCCTAGGAGAAGGAAAATGCTCGAGGAGCTAAGCACCAAGGGGGCTAAGGATATCGGGGTTGTGCAATATCGTAACATTTAGTTTGTTTAAGTTATGATATGATGAGGCTCTTATGAAATAGTATAGTGATTTTAATGGATGAATGATTCGACAGCTAAATATTAAATGCATATCAATGGAGTTAGTTTATGGAGTTAGCTAGATCTACAGAAGGATATGAGAGACGAAATTCAGGATAACGGTTAACACAAAAGAACTGAATAAATGGAGAAAGCTTTTGGTTGCTTCGAATGCATGACTGCTAGATTTAAATGACGAATAGGGTGGCCATTCCTGAGTGTTTTCAAGCTTTGTGTAGTAATAAATGAGCATGTGAGTCATGGTAGAGTGTGTAATCAGCCTAAGATTAAATTATTAGTATGGAGGATTACATAGTGAATCAATAAAGAACTCGAAATCCCATTTCTGTGTTTAATGCTATGAAAAAGTTCAACCAGCAGATGCAACAACAACAGGAGGAACCATACTATGGTATACTTAGAAAGTATGGACATAGGAAGGAGACACCACATTCTGTAGAGTGCATTAGATGATCAAATCCATCGATTTCCAAAAAGAAAAATGGGGAGAAGATGATATTGTTGAAGTGCATAGAAGTGAGAGCTGAGTGAGAGTGTAGAGGACTAACCAACAAGAGTAGAGAGAATGTTGTGAGACATGCAGTGAGTGAAGATTGATTGTTGTGAGAAGAACAACGAGACTAGAGAGAGTGTTGTGAGACAAGTAGCGAGTGCAGATTTATTATTGTGAGAAGAACATCGAGAGCAGAGAGAGTTTTTTGAGACAAGTAGCAAGTGCAAAATCATTGTTATGAGAAGAACAACGAGAGAAAATCTTGTGTGAGAGAAGGTAGAGTGTTGACGATATGTTTCTTTGAGAAACATTCATAAAGAAGTTGTATGTAATAAATGGAGTTTGTGGAACAACAGTGGACCATGGGTAAAAGTTATTTATGCAACTAACCTGATTGCTATTTTACTCATAATTATATATGCCTTTGTTTTCAGTTTCAAAAATGTATGAATAATATAATAGTTTAAAGAGTAGGTTAGTGCCTACATTTAGAAGAGGTTGGTGCCTCTTAGAAAGTTGGTGCTTGCTAACCTAAGGGGATCGGTGCCTCCTGTGAGTGGATTCTGAAAAACAAACTGATGTAATTAAGTAGGTGTTTAAATCACATCATAAACAAACAACAAATTCGTGGTTTTTTCCGCTGGGTTTGGACGTAAAAACAACGATGTCAAAATGTGTATGTTGCTCATGTGATTGGTTGTATGAACATATGAATGCTTGAACTTATTTTTTACTTTATTTATGAATAAATTCTCTCATAAGTAATAAAAATAAAAAGGACTAAAAGCATAATCAGGAAAAATATTAAAGAATCTCACTATTGTTCATTTACCCCCACCACTCTCAGTAATTCCTTATTCCAACAATTGGTACAAGAGCATCATTCCTTTAGTAATAGTCTAACCACTCAAAGGTAGATATATAAGGAATTATGTCTAGGTAAGAGAGTGAAGAGGCTTATTCAAGTGAAATTCCAGTCCTTGATGGGATAAGATATGCCTTTTGGAAACTAAGGATGGAAGCATATCTTATGTCCCTAGGAGTAGATGCTTAGAATTCAATGCTAGTAGACTACAATGTCCTTGATATTCCTCCCACTGATGCAGATGGTGAAATATTATATGGAAATGATGCTAAAGCAAATAATTCCATTCTCTTTGGTCTTAGCCATTCATAACTTGTAAATTTTATGCACTATAAGTCTAATAATGAAGTGTGGATAAAGATTAATCAACATCATGAAGGAGGTGACAATGTCAAGCAGGAGAAACTTCAAACCTTTAGAATGAGATTTGGGAGCTTGAGAATGAGTGAAGATGAAATCATAGCAGAATAATTCCTCAGAGTCGATGACATAGCCAATATGATTTGAGGGCTTGGTGAAGAGATCAAATAATAGATGATTCTTCAAAAAACCTTAAGGTATCTCTAAATGAGATTTAATGCCAAAGTCTTATCTATTGAAGAAATGACGACTTTAAATGATCTTAAGATGGACCAACTACATGGTAATCTCATGACCTAGGCGATGAGAGTAGGAATAGAGAAGTCTAAACCTAAGGACGAAGCATTCAAAATATCCAAAGGGGCCAAGGAACACAAACATCAGTAATATTTCTCTAGTTGTGAATATGATCAAGAGTTGGCTCAATCCAGGAAACTGAACTGTGGCTCAGGAAAATATAAAGGGAAGTTGCCCTTTAAATTTTTTGTCTGTGAAAGAGTTAGACATTTTTCATCTAAATTCCCTTAGAAAGAAAAGGATGAAAAGGAATATGATAAGAAACTTGGAAACAAGTCCCAAAAACATCAAAAGAAAGAGTTCTATAAGAGAACTAGGTTCTACTCCAAAGAGGATAGGTCAGCACCAGAATCAGACAATGGAAACTCTTCCGAGGACGATTTAGATAAGTATTTACTTATGGATTTTGGATCAGACTCCAAGAAACAAATTATTATGGACTCTTAAGAGGAAGAATAAGAAGAAGGAATAGTGGACGTTGAAGGGGAACTCATCAATATTCTTGTTGAGTTAAAGAAAGTAAGGAAAAATAATAAGCAACTGAAGGAACAGTTACAGTGTGTTAAGGAATGTATGTGTAACTCTAATAATGAGGAGATTTCCTATAAAAATGAAAATATTGAAGAAGCTATGAAGAGCAAAGATAGTTTAGTACTTCTACTACAATAAAAATAAGTAACATGTGAGAAACTAGAAGAAGAGAACAAGAATTTAAAACAAGAGCTACTCAACTTAAGGAAGAAAACAATCTCAAAGACATGAAAAGTTGATATTATGTCTTTAAAAGTTAAACAAGAAGAACCTAAACAAAAGGAAGACATTCTTCAAGACTTGATCCATGAATGGGAATAGCCAAAGGCCCTCAATAATCAAAACAGGTCTGGGATACTCAAAAACAAAAGAATCTTCTATCGATAAGATAAAATTTAGGTCCGCAAGATTCAAAGAACTATACAAATATGAAATAAAGCATCATTAAGAATCAATGTAGACAAAAGAGAAGGAGGGAAAAGAGGAGATCACCAATGGATAACAAATCAATCAGCTAGACAAGAAAGCTACCTTAATGCACAATCTCATAAGACTTCCAACAATAGGCATGCCTATTCATTTTCTGGTCATTGTTATAAGTGTCATATGTTTGGAAATAAATTTTTTGATTGTAGAAGGATCAAAGTTGAAAGAGATGAAAATCCTATATATAATATGTATCATAATTTTAGATCTCAAAAATCTTCTCTCAAAGAACGAAACTTTTTCTCTCCCTTGTTAAGCAAAATAGAATGCTTCAAATGTAGTAATTTTGGGCACAAAGCAAGTCAGTGTAGAAGCATGTTTATATACCTATCTAAGTCCAAAAATGCTAGACAATCAAATATCCAAAATGATAAGGGGAGCTAGAATTGAAATACTAAAAAGAGCATGCAGTGTGGACTGGCTCTATCAGCCCATAATCAAGGGAACAAATTGTATATGGATAGTGGTTGTTCCAAGCATATGAATGGAGATAAAAGAAAATTTGTGTCGCTAAAAGAAAAGGATAGAAGAAATAATTTCACTTTTGGAAACAATGCTCCAGTAAGGATCAAGGGTAAAGGTGCAGCCAATCTTGATCAAAACAAAAAAGCACAAAATGTGCTTTATGTGGAAGGTCTCAAGAACAATCTTCATTGTGTCAGCTAAATGTGTGATAATGGTTATGACGTGACCTTTCAATCCAAAGAATGTGAGATCCACACCATGAAGAATGGAAAGTTAGGGTACGGAAGAAATCAGAACCCACAATAATGTATATGTGTCTGGTGATTCTATGATTAACTGTTATTTAAGAAAAATGAATGAATCATGGTTGTCGCACAGGACGATTTGGAATATGAATTTTGATAGCTTGATAAAAGTTAGCAAGATTGGAGATGTCAGAGGATTACCAAGACTTTCAAGGCCTAATAACTCAATCCGCAAGTCATGTCAATTTGGAAAGTAGACTAGGACTCATTTCAAGTCAAAAGAGTTGTCCTCATCTAGACCACTGGATCTCATCCACAAAGATATTGTAGCCTGATTAAAGAAAAAAGCCCAAAATTAGAAAGGTATTTCATGCTATTCATCGATTATTTTACCAGGGCCACTTGGATTGTGCTCTTAAAAGAAAAGTCAAAAGAATTTAAGAATTTTAAAAATTTTATAGCCCAAGTAGAAAATGAGAAATACATAAAGATAAAATTATTAAGATCAAATAGGTGAGGAGAGTACACTTCAAGAGATTTTTAAGAACTCTCTGAAGATAACATCATCAGGAGGCAGTACTTAGTGGTTAGAACTCCACATCAAAATAGAGTAGTAGAGAGAAATAATAGAACAATCCAAGAAATGGCTAGAGAAATGTTGGATGAAGTAGATGTGCCTCACATCTTCTGGGGAGAAGCAACACAAGCAATAGTTTATCTATCAAACAGATCTCATCTCAGACCTAATAGTAATAAAATTCCTTGTGAGTTGTCGAAAGCAAGACCTGCATTTGTTAAACACCTCAAGGTGTTTCGGAGAAAGTTCTTCATCAAAAGGAATGATACGAGTCCTTGAAACTTTAACTCTCGTGCTAATGAGGGTATATTGGTTGGGTACTCTACTCGAAGTAAAGGACAAAAAGTATTGAGGATTTCATTGAAGTGATAGTAGATGAAATAACTTTACAACCTGAGTCCTCTAAAGAAAATATGAACTTAGATGATGAAGGAAATCCCAATATGAGGTCTGTAGATCTAGAAGAAACATATTTAGATAGTGAAGGTGGGGAAGTAGGCACAGGTCCAAGGCCAAACACCAGGGAAAATTTTAAGAACCACCCTAAATTTATATTTATAATAAATGGGCAAATCCCCATGATACATAGGAAAAATGGGAGGCGATTTTATCAGTAATATAATATGTATATATATATATATATATATATATATATATATATATATATATATATTATATATATATATATATATATATATATATATATATATATATATATATATATATATATATATATATATATATTTTGGTGAATCTCTCAACATATTATATTATCTTATAAATTCATGGGAAATCTTTCACTGAATTATAAAATCTTGTAAGATCTTTGAAAATCTTTCACTGAATAATAAAATATTGTGAAGTCTTGGCGAATGTTTTGTTAAAGTATGAAACCATATATGATAATAATAAAACATATTCATTAAATTGTAATATACTAACATACATTTTTGGGAAAAAGAAACATAATTTTCACTTCCTACAAACAATGTTGCAAGTTTTAGTTGCCAGGTTTGTCATGGTAGGAGAGATTAATGTTTTCTCTACCACTTTTGTCAAGCTACCACTTTTGCCAAGTTATCAAATTTCTTTCTTATTCCATAGACTCCAACTGCGAGATAAAGAAAAACCACATCAAGTTTGTTTACCCCAACATGCCCACAAGTAGCAAGCCCTAACCATATAATATAATGAAGTAGTAGGTACCCCAAAGGCCTGAAGGGGATCTAATGGAAAGAAGTGACCGTTGTCAGAAGCCTTTCAATCAATATATAAATATATAAGTGTAGATTTATTATTATTTTAATTTGAAATCTTCAATTAAATAATAAAATTTAATTACGTCTCTCTCAATCTAAATTTCATATTAGCATAATTCACTACCTTCATACCATTTTTAACAGCGTTGTAACATGTGGATTAATTTCCTTTTTGGTGCACAATATCTGCCTTTTAGGACAATATGGTGAAGTGACCCAACCCCTACAGATCATTACGACAAACTAAGAATAGCAGAGAAGATGAAAGGCTTTATCTCTCTTTCGCTATGGTGATCTGGAAAGAGTTAAGATTTCATTCTTTTGAATTTTTTTTTTGTTAAATCAGAAAAACCAATATTAATGGGGATATCGGTATTTTTTACTAAATTTTGTTAAGTGACTAAATGTAGCTTTAACCATTCACCTTAAGATTTTTTTTACAATGTAATTTCCTAAGTCTATTTAATATCTTCATTAGCATAAAAACACAACGAATATCCATCTTAACTCCACATCTACCACTCTTAGAGGGATGAAATCTATTTATCCCTCCCAGCTCTTGGTAGACCCAGAATTAAGATGGATCTAAGCTGATAGAATTTCCCCTTTAAACAATCTATGCTCACATGAATACCATGGTATTACCATGGGTCAATACCATGGGTTATCATAAACTTGGAGCTTAAAAACTACTATTAGTAATTTATAAAAATTAATAAAATTAATAATTGATTTTATTTTCTTATTTTTATTTTAGCCAAGTTAAAATGTTTAAGTGACAACAAATTACAAGATCCATTTTAACTCTTGATCTACCAAGCCCCGAGAGGAATCAAATATTTTTTCACTCTATGTTGGTTTGCATATCACAATATTTGATCTATAGTAAAGATGGATCTATGCTAGTTTAATTCCCCCCTTTAAATAGGTTGCATTCCATGTGAATACCATGGGTCAATACCATGTGCCATATTTATTTTTATTAATACTAATATTAGGGTTATAATTTTTTTTGCATGGTATTAATAGTAATTTGGTCCATGGTATTTGGCCCATAGGCTTCACCTAAATATAACACATTTTTTGAGTGTTCGTAAATATAAGGTGGCTTATGGAGTAAATATAAAAAATGTTTTATTTATTTACCATACCTCTCATTTATTTATATTTTTATTAATTTACCATACCTTTTTTGTAAATATGGTATTTGGCCCATGGGATTTAATTAAATAAAACCTCTTTTTTGAGCCTTCTTAAATAGAAAGAGGGTTATGGATTAAATATAGAAAGAGGTTTTATTTATTTACCATACCTCCACTTTATTTATATTTTTATTTGTTTACACCGCTTGCGTGTTCATAAATATAAGGTGACAAATGTAGTAATATAAAAAATGTTTTATTTATTTACCACATCTCTCGTTTATTTATATTTTTATTAATTTACCATACCTCTTTTATAAATATGGTATTTGGCCCATAGGATTCACTTAAATGAAACCTCGTTTTTGAGCCTTCTTAAATAGAAAGAGGGTTATGGACTAAATATAAAAGACGGTTTTATTTATTTACCATACCTCTAGTTCATTTATATTTTTATTTATTTACGATACCTTTGGAGTAAGTATAAAAAGAGCTTTTATTTATTTACCATACCTCCACTATATTTATATTTTTATTTATAACTATCATAAATACATTTTCTTGAAAATGAGGGCGAATGGAAGATTGTAACTCCTAATTTCAAAGGCTAAATCTAATTTTTTTACCCTCTCCCTTAAAATAAGGTGGGCTAACCTCCATACCTAATTTTTTTATAAAATAAATTTGAGGCGATTTGTAACAATGTACTATGATACAAAATATTCGCCCAATAAAAATATAAAACCCCTTAATTTAGCCCAAGGGCGAAAATTTGCCCCTAAAATTTTCCATGCCAAAGACACATTCTAGGTATGTATAGAAATAACATTCGAAGAGTCAGATACTTGGAGATCAAACACATGGTGCTCAAACCAGGAGTAATCTTTTTCGCAATACAAGTTGTGCAAGTCTAGCTCTATTGTCACAGATTGAACCCAAGAATCTCAGCCAAGTAAGTGAGGACAAGTTATGGGTGAATGTTATGAATGAAGAACTTGAGAGATTGAAAAGAATGAAACTTGGGAGCTTGTTCCAAGGCCTAAAGAGAAAAATTTTATTAGAACCAATTGACTTTTAAGAATTAAGCTTAATTTCTAGGGTCATGTAATGAGGAACAAAGCTCGATTTTTTTGCAAAAGGTATGCCCAAATATAAAAGGAAGATTTCGATGAAACGTTTGCACTAGTAGGGAGAATGGAAGTTATTAGAATCTTTCTTTCTCTTGCATACCATAAAAACATGAAGGTATATCATATGGATGTAAAGTTTTCATTTATCAATGCATATATGGAAGAAGAATTTTATGTTGAGCAGCAACAAGGATTTATATTCACTACAGATGAAGGGTTTGTATGCAAATTGAAAAAGGTCCTATATGGGCTAAAACACACTCCCAAATATTGGTACAAAAGGATGGATAAATACCTTCAGCAATAAGGCTTTAAGAAATGTATAGTCGATAACAATTTATACATAAAGTCTGAAGGCTACCATCTACTATTTGTAGTAGTGTATGTGGATGGTATAATATTTGGCAGTGACATGGAACAATTGGGGCATCAATTCGCAAAAAGAATGCAAATAGATTTTGAAATGTCCATGATCGGAGACTTTTACTTCTTTCTAGTTTTTCAAATCTCTCAGTCTCCACAAGGAGTGTTTATATCCCAATCCAAATATCTCGAGGAAAATCTAAAGAATTTTTGGCTGGAAGATTGCAAGTCAGTGAGCACACCTATAGCTACACGCTATAAATTGTGCAAAGAAGATGAGACACCACTGGAAAATCAGGTTGAATAAGATCCATGATAGGAAGCTTGTAGTATCTTACAACTTGAAGGCCAGACATCATGAAGTTGTGGTTCTTGTGGCCATATTTAAGGCCTCCCCCCATGAAATTCATTTTGTTGTTGTCAAAATGATTTTCACATGTATTCAAGGAATAACAGAATATGGATTGTGGTATGCTAAGAGAAAATAATATAAGTTGAAGGCCTACACTGATGTTGATTGGACTGGTAGTCTTAGTGATAATAAAATCCCCTCTAATGCAGCTTTCTTCTTGGGGAAATACTTGGTGTCATGGGTCAGCAAGAAATAAGCCTCTATTTCTTTATCGATTACTAAAGAAGAGTATATTATTTTTGCTACCTGTTTCACACAAATTTTATGGATGAAATTACTTTAAAATATATTTAGGTGGAGTAGAATGATCCTATTCCAATTATTTGTGATAACAAAAGTGCCATCAAGATCTCCAAAAATCTAGCCATGTATTTAAAGACAAAGCATATTCCTATAAAATTCCATTTCTTAAGGGAGCAAGTTGCAGGAAATGTGGTCAGAATTGAATACATGGCAACTAAAGATCAAGATGCAAATATCTTTACAATTCACTGGCAACATAACCCTTTGAACATCTTATGAAAAAGATAGGAGATGTGAATCCTCCTTCCAAAAGACTTAATTTTGGTAGGTGTTGGCAACTACTCAGCATGTGGGATCAATGGAACAGTAGGTTGCAATAGTTTAGGGGGATTATTCAAGAAGTATTCATTTCCATTGATTCCAAAGGGGAAAAATATTACTGTGGGATCATAGAATACCATGCCTAGCCTAAGGGGGAGCTTAATCGAAGAAGACCATGCCTAGCTTTAGGGGGAGCTTATGGTTTTTCCATGAATGCCAAAGGAGGAGATTGTTGGATAATTGGAAGTATTTGGATGGTTAGTGGATTTGATAGTGTTGGCATTGATGTCAACTGAGATTAACATGGTGAATAGGATTCCAGGAGGAGACCCATGGTAGCTACAAGTTTCTGGTAGATAATCCTCATAATAACGGGATTATTGAAAATCCATAAAATGATGACTACTACGGTGATTGGTAGTTGAGATTGAGGAGGAATCCTACGGTCATTGTAGCATTCATGTAGAGAATCACCACAGTATCAGTCTTACTGGAGAAGCTATGAAACGATGACTATGATGTTTGGGAGTTCAAGATTCCAAGCCCAAGAAAAAGAGTTAAGGAGAAAATAATCGAAGAGTTTGTATCCATTTTATAGGTAGAATATGGGCTCAAAGCCTACCTTTGACCCTCTCGATTGGAAATTTCTCTGAAATAGTTTTCCAATGGTGTGTGGAAGTCAAAAATGAGCTCCTGGATCAAAATTGATGGTCCGAAGTTCAGGGACTTGAAGTCTTGAGAGGGTTGAAATATAAGAGGTTGTCACATTGAAGCATGCTATATCAAAGGTCAAAAAAGAGGAAGGATGAATATAGGAGGTCATAGCACATCGACATCAAATACCAGAACCCTAGAGAATAGGGCCATGGGAGAATCAGAATATCAGAGATCAGAGAATATTTGGCCATCAGCATATCGGAGGTCATCGGAATATCAAAGGTCAGAGCATATTCGAATATGTGAACTTATTAAAATCTACATTTTGAGAAGTTACAATATTTAGTGATGTTGATATTGTTAAAGAGTCGAGGGATGTTAAGTAGAAATAACAAATGAGCTTGTTGAAAAACCAAATCTAATTAGGACTCTTTCTCTCTCCTTTGGTAGGATGGATGCTATCATGTCATTAGATTCGATAAGTTGAAATGGAATGTGAAGTCAGCATGACATGAAAATATGGTGGACACATGGCGTCCTACCTTGGCACTTTTGGTGGCCCAATGGGGTAAATCAGAGAGACACATGTCACCTCTCAGGAGTCGCCATGTGTAGAAGTGATGTAAACATACTAGAGTTTAGTATATCATAGGATGAGGACAACGTAACTCCTTTGCAAATGGAATTTGAAAAGTTATGATAAATGGGGGCTCTGATATTACCTGGCACATGGTTGTATGGACCTCAAAGGAACCAAGGGTTAGAAAGAGGGAGCGAAGATGAAATTAGAACTTTAAGAAGTTATGATACAAAGGGGCTAAAATATAAAGCTAAGTCGAAGGTCATGGGCCCAGTCCTATGAGAAGGAAAATGCTTTGGGAGCTAAGCATTAAAGGGACTACGGATTTCAGGATTATGCAATATTGTAACATTTAGTTTGTTTATGTTATGAGATGATGTGGTTTCAATGAAATAGTATAGTGATTTTAATGGATGAATGAGTTTCCAACTGAATATTAAATGCAGATTGATGGAGTTAGCTAGATCTATAGAAGGTGCTAAGACATGGAAACAAGGACAATAGTTAACAGAGAATACTTGAAGAAATGGAGAAACCATTCAACCACTTTGCATGCACGACTTGTAGATTTAAATGAGGAACATAGTGGCCATTCCTAATTGTTGTCAAGCCTTGTGGAGCAATAAATAAGCATGGGAGTCATGGTAGAGTGTCCAAGCCACCCGAGATTAAATTCTAAGTATTGAGGATTACACAGTGAATTAGTGAAGATCCCATAAGCCCATTCCTGTGTTTAATGCTATGAAACATTTCAATCAGCAGATGCAACAACAATATGAGGAACCATACTGAGGTACACTCAGGAATTATGGACACATGCAGGAGAGACAACATTGTGGAGAGTGCATTAGACGATTAAAACCATCAATTTCGAATTGGAAAAGTGAGGAGAAGAGCATATTTTTGAAGTGCATAGGAGTGACCGTTGAGTGAAAGTAGAGAGGATTGAGAAACAAGAGTAGAGATAATGGTGTGAGACAAGCCGTGAGTGTAGAGTGGTTGAAATTAGAAGAACATTGAGAAAAAAGAGTGTCGTGAGACAAGCAATGAGTGTAGAGTGATTGTTGTGAGAAGAATAGTGAGAGCAAAGAGAATGAGATTAGAAAAGAAGCGAGTGCAAAGTGATTTATGTGACAAGTATAGCGAGAGAAAGGCTTATGCGAGAGAAGGTAGAGTGCTAAGGATATGTTGTTGTGAGAAGTAGTCATAGAGAAGTTATATGTAACCAAGCGAGTTTGTGGAAGAGAAGTGGACTGTGGGTAAATTTTTTTTATGCAACCAATGTGCTTGGTATTTTATTCATAATTGTATATGCCTATGTTTTCACTTTGAAAATTTTACAAGATATTAGAACAATGGAAAGAGAAGTTTGGTGCCTATATTCAAAAGAGGTTGGTGCATCTTGGCAAGTCGGTGCTTGCTAACCTAAGGGGATTGGTGCCTCCTATGAGTGGGCGCTCATAAAAAAACTGATGTAATTATCCAGCTTCTTAAATTACATCATAAAAAAACAAAAAAATGGTGGGGTTTTTCCCCTACGTTTCCACATGAAAACACCAATGTCAAAACCTGTATATTTCTCATGTGATTGGTTATATGAACATATGAATGCTTAATATTTTTATTTACTTTATTTATGAATAAATTCTCTCGTAATTGACAGGAAATAAAAAGGACTGAAGGTATATTCAGGAAAAAGGTTAAAGAATCTCACTATTAATTATTTACCCTCTCTCCCTTTATTAATTCCTTATTCCATCAAAATTCCCCTCCTTATTTGGGAATTATTCTTGGACATGACCATGATGTAGCCTCACTGTTGTAGTAATTACAACAACAACAAAAAAAAACATATCCTAAAATCTAACTTTTTAGAAGGAATGAAGGACCTAGCTGTAAAAGGTCTAGGATGAAAAATGTTTCAATAGTTTCGGTTGACTGTATAACATGGATCTTGGTGAGAAAAATCATGTTCCAAGAACAACTACCCAGGTTGAATAAAGGTTAATATAATTTGTAAATCCTATTTTCCAATCCTCACGTGCTTGTGGTGGGAAACATGAATATAGTGAAAAAACAATTAGCATTCCACAAGATATTTCTATAACTACATGAAATATTTCATGATGTGTTAAATATGCTATCTTCCTAATTGTAAGGACATATGGTTCCCAATAAAAATATTATGAATTTTTTTTCAAATGATAATTGGTGGTAGAAATATTGCATTTCAAAATAGAAATGGATAAATATTATCCAAATATTCAAATTGACATGGAATTAATTACTACTCTTCATCAAAGACAAACAAATGTGTTAATTAGGCTTAAATTTGTTTCTTATAATAGACAAGAACAAGGTAACAGTGTTGATATTATCCAAAGGCTGACCAAATACCATTTACACTCTCATTCTACATATTGTGTGGCTTTACTATCCCATGAATGGAGAGATGTGGAAGACTTTACAACATTGAAAACTTTAATTATTTACCTATTCCTGAAATTTATAAGCCTAATATCGGTTCCTATCCAATAAATGAATATAATATGGAAATGGTCACGCATTAAGTTTCCCATATTGTGTTAGGTCCTTATAGTAGTAGTGTAGCCCCATATTGTTATTTTTGTGCCCAAAAAATACCCACTAATATTACTTTTGAGCCCTTTATTAGTGTCATGTAGGCCCTAATTATACCCTTTAGACTCCTTTATATACCAAGGAGGTCTTATCATTTGAATCATCAAATAATTATTTATTTATTTGATGCAAAAGGAGGTTTCCCCTTTTAAGAGGTTTATTTCTAAGTCATTGATCTATCCTTTATTATGTTTTATCGTATGGTTATATAGCATTTGGTATCAAAGCTTTGAATCATAGGGTTTCGCTACTTGAAACAGGTCATAGTCGAATCTTCAATATAACCTTATTTTTTGCAAAGATTCAGTAGTTGAAATTTAGATCACATGGACGTGAAATATCAATTAGCATCCTATAAAAATTTTAGACCTTGGCTTACTATATTTTTAGAGATATGTTCCAAGTAATCTACGGTTTTTTCATGCTCCAGAATTTAGTCTAAAGCAGGTTTTTTGGGGGAAATCATGATATCATTCTCTTCAAGAATTGGATTTGAATTTCATAAAGAATGACATAATTTCCATGGATTATTTTTTTTTAAATAATTTTCATTGCCAAAGGTTCAAACAATGACATGTGGAATATCATACAACTTCACTCGACTGAATGAGTCAATAATCAGGTCATCATGAGAGATTTGGCATATTAAATTCGTCTTGAAGAATCCAATCTTGGTCTAAATGGTGTTATTAGAAGGAAGAAACAAATGTATAGCTTAGGGCACAATATCAAATCATGGGAGGAAAAAAATTGTAAAAAGACAATAGTTACAATTTTAGCCCATCAATAAGCTCAAATCGAGCTTTTAAAAGGTGTGTACTTTTAAATTTGCATACTATTTCTTTAAAACATCCATTTCAAGTGATTCAAAGGGCATAGTAAATAATATATATCATTGTAGGGTTTTTGAATGCCTCCCAAAAAAAAAAGACCGCTACACCAATTATGCCCTTAGAAACATCTACTAAGACAAATGAAGTAGAGGAAGAAATGCAACATGATATACCAAAATTACAAGAAGAAGTGCAACAATTTTCACAATCATCAGGAGAAACCAAAAATGAATGGGAAGCTAAGAGGCATGGTCTATAAGAAAAAATCAAAGGTTATAAAGGGGGCATGGAAGCTTTAAAAGTAACCATGGAAGGTTAGAAGGAAAATTTAACAAAGTTGCTACAATAAAGGCTTCCAAGTTGTGACAAGGTAGTCCTTGAAACTGATGATGAGAATAAATATGAAAGTGAATCACGATTTTAGAGACTCTAATTTTTGGCTGAAGACCAACTGTATTCTAAATATTTATATGAGGAATTTTTATTGCTATCAATCCCAGAACATGGATACAACAGATGGGGCAGTTCTTTGACCTACATGATGTGCAACACACACAAAAGGTACGCATTGCATCTTGATATTCAGAACTGTTATAGATATTTTTGTGCCTTACAGCATTGAGCATGAAATGTCCATAATCCAAGGGATCCAAAGTCCCTAAAAGAGTTGTTCCTGCCCCTAAAGGAACAAGGTCAACCAATGACAGCTTCTCCCAGAAGTTCTCCACCAAAAACAACTCAAAAACAGTCAATTCAGGATCAATTAGAGGCTCCACTAGCTGCCTGCGTTGAAATGCAGAGGCTACACTGGCTAGGTGCACTGCAACGCAGGTGGAAGCACTACCAGGGTGCGCTGAGTGAGAAATGACAAATGGAAAGCTCATTCAACGAGGTGGAAAGACCCTGGAAGCTTCCAGAATCTTCTCCAATGACACTTGCCTCAATGAATTCGACTAGTGATGAGTAAGAGGCTCTCAACCTCCAAGTGGAAGCAAGAACTGACAGAGAGAAGCCACAAGTCAAAATATAAGCTGACTCATCCTCTCTGCTTACATCTATATATGGATCTCTCACCCAGAGGTTCAAGAAGGCTGGAATTTTGTACTTTGCAGAGAATTGTTGTTGGTTTGAGATTGAGATTAGTACATTGGGTGATTTATGCTTTGTTGGAGGAGAGGAAGGGATTCCTTTGCTGGGAGGTAGATGCTGGATCGGAACTCACTTGGTTGTATCTCCTCTTGGACTTTCTTATTTTGTCAATAAACTATTTGAGTTTCTCCTACATGCTGTGTACCAATGATGTTTTGTTATGCTTACATGTTTAGTTCAATCTGATCCTGAGCTTTTTATGAATGTATATTTGTATCTTCGTGTAGTTTCTCTCTCTTGTGATCTTGCAGGAATTCGGTGAAGCTGGGCCGGTGAGGGAGCTGGGAGTTGGGAGCTACTGAAGAGAGCAGCAATTGGATCAACAAACTAGCGAAAGACACAGGTTAGTTAGATCCCTTCTCCTCATTTACATTTCATAAAGAAAAATACTCAAATAAGTTTCCTTGTTTGTTGCTAAGGCACTATCACACCTTAGAGTGGGATAGGGGCATTCTGAATTAGATACTTTTCCCAACAACAAATTGGCGACTCCACTGGGGAACGTATCTTGTTAGTCTATTTGTGTTTCTATTGTTGTTCTTCTCATAAACTAAGGAGTACCGAATCGAAATGCATTTTCCATTTTCAAATGCAAAGTAGAGATCTGCCACTCTAGTCCACTCACTGGGCCTATTTTTATGATATGAACAGTTGATCCACAAGTGCTCTAACAGCCCTTTGTGATAGATCTTAGTCCTCCTTTAAATCATCCTCCTAATTGTACCTAATTGATAGCTCTTATCCGGCCAAAAACTGTAGATTAAACTGCAAACCGTGACCCAGAACCCAGAGACAATTCTCGTTTCTGCTTCAGCGCAGACTCTGTGAAGAGGTTCTGCATTTCAACGCAGGTCCCGTGAAGGATACCCGCGCTGAAGTTCAGTTTCTTTGTGCTGAGGGTGCGCTGATCAGCCCTTGCCTTGTGCAGCTGTGGTTCCCTGCTTCCTTTTGCTCAGTTTTATCTCTATTTTTGCAGCCTGTTATCAGTCAGTGTACCTATCTGAAACCCCTTTTCTTTGCCTCAATTCCGCCTCAGTTGTATAAAGAAACTGTATTTGTTCTTTGTGTATTTGTTACATCATTTGCAATTTCCCATTACAAAAGTAAACTAGTCATACTGTCGCCCTTAGATCTAGACCTGTCGTAAGTGTCATTTTGATCTTAGGACTGAGTTTGTTTGCTGTTCACAGTTGATTATGCTTTTACTTTTGTCTTTTGGTTTGAATTTATGCATTTCTAGTGTCGAAACAAGTGTTTACTTCAAAATCATAAAGTGTCGTAATCGTCTTTTTGTTTTCAAAAAGAAACTTGTTTATGTTTTCACTTGAAATCAAATTCAAATTTGTACAACAACTTTCTTTTTAGGCATCAATATTAAGAAAGCGAAAACAAATACATGCATTTGTTCATTTGCATATTGATAGTTTGTATGGTTTGATTTAGGGAAAAGTGCATTACAGTGTGCTCTATGCTCTTTGAGAAAAGTTTGTGTCTTCCTTTTCCCCTTGTAGCTAGGATTTTCATTGTTGAAAAGATATAAAAGCTTGCTTATCATTTTTAGACTGCATTTAGGAATTGTATCATACATCTTGTGTTGATCCAAAAATGCAAACTTCTATGAAAGATCAACCTTAAATAAATTGAATGAACTTAACAACGCTTTGTAACTTAACGCACAACATAGAGGTCTAGGCTAGAGACGTGTTCCGGCGTCGTAAAACCTGGTGACTGTCGATCTCGCTGATGGTTGGGTGATTCCTCCTGAGAGACGATAGTGCTAGTATGGATTGTGCTCCCACGTACCGTCGAGTATATATTAGGAGACCCCTATAGGAATAAAACCTTTATCCATAGGAAGCCGTGTCGGCCGCCCTACTGATCGCAATGCACTGAACACAGCATTCGGGAAGATTGACCGCCCGTACCTTAAAAAGTATTCTGCGGTTTTGCGAAAAGTTTGGCACACCCTCTACCTAGAACTCCATAGCAGTTCCTTTTGGCCTTTTTCAGACTCTATAACGGAAAAAGTCCATCCGAGCATTTGTCACTTCGGGCTCGTTAAAACATCGAAGGAGACTAGAGTCATCTTTAGCTTTTTCTCGACTCTTTAAAATTGAAAAAGCAAGTTGTGTCTAAGCATCGTTAAAATTTATTTGAAACGGAATAATCACCCTCCTTCCTGCGTTGATCTTTAGGTTGAGAAAATGGAGCCTACCAACCAAGGAATTCCCCTTGGTGGAAATCCTAGTCCCTTCTCCTCTTGGGGAGATGTTGGTGCGCCCCATATGGCCACATTGTCGCTTCCAGGATTGACAATTGGCTTGCCGGTCTGGCTCTTCTCAACCAATGTCGTTCAGAACACCACTATTCCTGAACAGTCGAATCAATAGTTAGACCAGTCCAGAGTTACCCACTAGCCTTCTCCTTCGTCTCCTCCTTCCTCTTCGCTTGACGGGACTGGTAAAACAAAAAACCAAGTTCCTAAGGAGAAGAAGGAAAAGAAGAAGAAAGAGAAGAAGAAGAAGGAGCCAAAAGCGACTGGGGGCAAACGGGTGGCATCTAACGAAAATCCACACACAGCACTGACTAGGCCTAAATAGCCATGTGTCATATGCAAGGGAGACCACTTTCACCGAGATTGTCCCTGCATCCCTCGGATACTAAGGGACTGGTCTCCCCGTTTGCACAATCCGGTGGCATCAACCTCTGATAGCCATGTTGAATGCATACCGTCAACTAGCGAAAGTGAAGTCCTTGGACAAAAAGGGAGAGCTAGATCCCCCTGTAGACTGTGCGAAGGCAATCATGCCATCCACTGTTGTCCCTTCTTAGACGAAGCGAAAACAGTTTTGGATGATCGTCTGGTTTCACCGTTACGACTTCCTCCTGGATATAAAAAACTCTTGTCGAGTCCTTCGTTAGTTGAAAATCCAGCTGGCCCGCTCAAGTGGTCAGCTGAAGTGCTGGTCATTGAAGATGAACCAGCTGAATCCATACCCGACGAAAGTCAAAAGGTCGAGGCGGCAGTTGACCCGGTCTTGCCTTCAGAGGATTTATCTTCGAATGATACAGTCACCGAAGAGGATAAAGATGACACCATCCAAATTCTCTTCATCAACACAGACTCCGATGAACACGAGGGAAATCCCCCCATTCCTTTATCGCAGGAAGGAAGTTCGTCAGAGCGATACCCAGCCGTCTACTCGGTCCCACCACCAAGCAACCTAGTTGTCTCCTTCGATTGGAACCAACTAGGCAGACCCCGTTTGCCAGCAAGCATACCATTCAGAATTATCGTCCAAATATACAGAATGGTCATGGCTGGCACCATCATTGATGAGGGGGCATCTGTGAGTATCCTTTCCTCTATTGCTTGGAAAGCACTTGGTTCGCCAGCGCTTTTGCTTGAAATGAGAAATCTGACATGCTTTGATAAAGGAACCAGTCGACCTTTAGGGATCCTCCCCAATGTGCCTATCACATTGAAAGGGAAGACCATTCAGATGAACGTGATGGTCGTTCAATGACCCTTGGATTATAACCTACTCCTTGGACGAGACTATATATATTGCATGGGAGCCAACGTCTCCTCACTCTTTAGAGTAATGTGTTTTTCGCACGAAGGAAGAGTGGTCAAGCTCGTGGACCAGCTTTCATTTCCCGGATCACGCATCGCAAATAGTCATATAGCTTCCCTAAATGGTCTCTTCATGCAAGAAATGTCTCAACCCACGGTTCGTCCTCCCGATGAGCGCGAGTGATTCGGAAGGATATGACTGGAACCCAGGGGGCATGCGTCCTGGTCTGCTTCGGCAGGAAAACTTTGGGTATAGGGTAGGTTTCCGCGGGAGAATATGACTAGTCTGTACCCCGTCTGTCTTGGAAGAGGGGTTATTCTAGAATAAGATTCTCTTGTCAAACTTATGTGTTTGGCACTCATTGTCACTCACCTTTGTCTATGTCGGTAGAAATCGCCGAAGAAATGTTTTGTTTGCTGCGCAAATGAGACAATCTTTGGTAACCTGAAAGAGGTAGGCCTTTCCTGGTAGAACAAATGTTTTATCTGCAAATTGAGAGGTAACCTTGAAATCATACTTTATACCTTGGGGCATGCAAACCTTTTGGAGTGCAAGCAAAGAGCGATTATTTATCTGTTTTTTGGGTTAGTCGTTTCCTAACTTGCATAAAGAAAGGATTCCGGAGCAAAGCTTTGTAAGGCGCAAGCTCCATAAAAATGGCATCTTACATGAGACATTCTTATCATATGACTGGATAATCGAGCAGTTTTAGCACATAGTTCATGCTCGTTAAAAAATAAACATAAGACCGAGCAGTGTTTTTCCGCGTTTAAGCTCGTTAAAAAATGAACTACCCTCCAGTAAATAACCACCGTGAATGTAACATTATCAGCCATTAAAGCCTTGGTCGTGTTTGCACCGTCACCTCCACTTTTCTATTGGCCGATCGTTCACCTCCATATTGATTGTTTACCCATTTTGAGGAACAACTGCGAAGAGTGATTTCACTAGCCATCCTTATGACACTGCCGTGATTGGAAAATTCCAACCCTTCCCTGGAATCAACTACTACCTGTTTTATCACTTGTTCCTCAAAAGATGAGTCTTCTTTAAGCTCTTTTCATCTGACTCGTAAAATATGAAAAGATTGCCGAGTTTTGGCCTCCCAGCTCGTTAAAGCAACAAAAAGATCGAGTGCTTGTTTTGTTCGGCTCGTTAAAACTATCAAGAATCCATCCCTTCTGTATTGTTTTATATTTTTTCGGACTTAAGGGATTAGATGACGAAAAAGGACTTTTGGAGTTGACTTTACGTACCTTTTCAGACTCTCTAAAAATGAAAAGGACCGAGTTATCTTTGTCGTTATACTGGTTAAAAACATTAAATAGCGACAAACTTGTCTTTAGACGAGAACGAGTTTCACTATCGCTAGGCTCGTTAAAACATAGCGATGGGTTTGCCCGAAGGGCAAATTATAGAACAAGCATATGTTATCCTCCTCAAGCTTGACAAAAATAAAGAGGTACTGGTCAGCAATGACTGGGGAAAAATTGGGAAGAAACTCAAAGAACCTTTATTGGTAGCAAGTCGCTCTTGAACATGACACTTCCACTCCGTGCCTGAGTCGGGTTGGGTTGTTTCATTCACCGGTCACATCGCCATGGTCTCGCCATACCATCCATCTTTGGGGTAAATGCTACAAATCCATCACATAAGTGTCGCCGATATGTTCAAGAGAAGTCATCCAGAGAGGTCAACCGTGTCCCATCCACTACCATACATTATCCTTCATTCTTTCATGACCACCACCCTAAACCATATATCATCAGATCGTTTTCACCTCCATCAAAATCATTTGCTCCGTTCCGTGTCACTAATGTGGGATACATCAAGGCCCTCCTTTGACGGATCGCTTCTTGTCGACATCAGCTCATTATCCAAGAAGTTGATCTAGGAACAACCCCTTCAGTACTTTGAAACTTGCATGCCTCAATGGGAAGTTTCTCACTTCCGGCGACAGGTATACATCAATGACCTTCGACCGAAATATTTTTCGTGGTGTTCGATGCCAAGTCCTTTATTCACACCACGTGAATTGTACTACAGGTCATTATCATTATCGGTGATTCCTCTCGTGCTTGTTGACGGTTTACATCATTGACTGGTAATCAAGCGATGTCTTTCCATGTTCGACTTCAGAACATTTCTCACATGGATCGACTTGTACTTAGAGTGAAGATCGGATGAGATTGAAGACCCCAGATCTAGTTTCATCCATCCAGGCTGTGATATATATTCAAGAAAAATAAATACATTGACATGTACAGCATTGCAGCAGATAATCATCCTACCAAAAGGATGATGATTTCATCAAAATCATCAGTCTACCATCAGACGATTGTCTGTCCTATGTACATCAAAATGAATTTATAAAGCTGAGCATGGGAATGCCCACCTCAGCTAGATCATGAAAACAGTATGAAAAATAATTTATTGTATTGTATCTTATTACAGGTCTCCTCCCAGCATTGGAAGAACTTCGGATCCTCCTAATAAAGCATTTCACCCGATAAACAGCCTCATACTTTAGGGGGCAACTGTTATAGACATTTTTGTGCCTTACAGAATTAAGCATGAAATGTCCATAATCCAAGGGATCCAAAGTCCCTAAAAGAGTTGTTCCTGCCCCTAAAGGAACAAGGTCAACCAATGATAGCTTCTCCCAGAATTTCTCCACCAAAAACAACTCAAAAACAGTCAATTCAGGATCAATTCAGAGGCTCCACTAGCTGCCTGCGTTGAAATGCAGAGGCTACACTGGCTAGGTGCACTGCAACGTAGGTGGAAGCACTACCAGGGTGCGCTGAGCGGGAAATGACAAATGGCAAGCTCATTCAATGAGGTGGAAAGACCCTAGACGCTTCTAGAATCTTCTCCAATGACACTTGCCTCAATGAATTTGACTAGTGATGAGTAAGAGGCTCTCAACCTCCAAGTGGAAGCAAGAACTAACAAAGAGAAGCCACAAGTCAAAACATAAGCCGACTCATCCTCTCTGCTTACATCTATATATGGATCTCTCACCCAGAGGTTCAAGAAGGCTGGAATTTTGTACTTTGTAGAGAATTGCTATTGGTTTGAGATTGAGATTAGTACATTGGGTGATTTATGCTTTGTTGGAGGAGAGGAAGGGATTCCTTTGCTGGGAGGTAGATGCTGGATCGGAACTCACTTGGTTGTATCTCCTCTTGGACTTTCTTATTATGTCAATAAACTATTTGAGTTTCTCCTACATGTTGTGTACCAATGATGTTTTGTTATGCTTACATGTTTAGTTCAATCTGATCCTGAGATTTTTATGAATGTATATCTGTATCTTCATGTAGTTTCTCTCTCTTGTGATCTTGCAGGAATTCGGTGAAGCTGGGCCGGTGAGGGAGATGGGAGCTGGGAGCTACTGAAGAGAGGAGCAATTGGATCAACAAACTAGCGAAAGACACAGGTTAGTTAGATCCCTTCTCCTCATTTACATTTCCTAAAGAAGAATACTCAAATAAGTTTCCTTGTTTGTTGCTAAGGCACTATCACACCTTAGAGTGGGATAGGGGCATTCTGAATTAGATACTTTTCCCAACAACAAGAACCCAATCAATTTGTGTGGTATCAATGGCTTTTATTTTTAAATCACTTGTCACTTGGACAATTTTTATAAAGGAATTTTTAGCACGTTACGAGGATACAAAGAGCAATACCTTGTTTAGTCAATTCATAAATATCAAACAAAAGGGTTCAATTCTGGAGCACTTTAAGGACTTCCAAAGAGTGAATATCAATATAAATAATATTCTAGAGGATCATATGACTGATGTATTCCTATGGAATTTAAAAGATAACATCCAATATGAGGTTCACCTTTGCGGACCTAAGTCATTGGAAAATGCATTCAGGGTGGAAATAAAAGTTGAAACAAAAAATATGGCAACAATTAGGTATACCACTCACAATAGTGAAGAGGGAATTTTTGTTGCTCCTAGCCTCCCACAACCTACAAGGTTCAAAACAGAACAATTGAAGGAAAAAATAGAAAAAGGGCTTTGGTATACTTGTGATATAAAGAACACTAAACGTCATAAGTGTGCTGTGAAGAAAATATTTTACATATATTATGAAGAGGAGTAATAAAAGAAATAACAAATACTAAAAGAAGAAGATATACACCAGGAACTAACCCTAAGGGTTGAAGAAAATTAAATGATTATAACCATATATTTTAATACATTGGTGGTAACTACCACTCCTCAAACTCTGAAGACAAAATGATATATCAATAATAAAAAGTTAATAGTGTTGATTGATTCTGATGGTACCCATAATTCTGTTCATTGTAAGATAGACAAGGATTTGAATTTATTTCTATATCTAGCACCAGAGTGCCAAGTGATGGTTTGAAATGGAGGAATGATAAATTGCTTAGGGAACTACCATAATATCTATTTAGCCATGGGGGAATACTTTTTGAATAGTCCAATGGTTTCCATTCCAATGTGTGGTGCTGATGTTGTGTTAGGAGTCCAATCGTTACTATTCTTAGGGATGATATCTTTCAATTTTCAAGAACATTTCTTGAAATTTTCTAGCAAGGAAATAGAAATGAATTAATAGGTATCACAGGGAAACTTGGGAAGATAATCAAATCTAATGGCATGAAAAAACTATTTAAGAAGGAATAATGATGGGTAATTGCACAATTATGCTCACTACATGTTCAAACATCTGAGTCATACATTTCTCTAGATCTCCAAATAGTCCTCGACAATCATTCAATATTATTTGAGACTCCTAAAGTTATCCCACCTATTCGAAACCGTGATCATCCTATTCAATTGATTCAGGAAGTGTTCCTCCAAACAGCAGACCTTATAGATACCAATATGCCCAGAAAAGTCAAATTGAACATATGGTTTCAGAATTGCTAGAGGAAAGTATAATTTGTCCTATCTAAAGTTCTTTCTATTATCTAGTAGTATTAGTGCACAAGAAGGATGGATAATGGCATATGTGTTAGGATTATAGAGAGCTCAATAAGATTGTTTATAAAGATAAATTTCCCATTCTTGTCATTGATGAGTTGTTGGATCAACTACATGCAGAAATTTACTTCACCAAGTTGGATCGTTTCTCATGATATCATCAAATTATAATCAAGATAGAAGACATTTTGAAAACAATGTTTAGAAATTATGAACGTAATTATAATTTTTTGTTCATCGCTTTTTTGCTTACTATTGCACCTTCTAGATTTCAAGGTTTCATGAATTCCATTTCCAAACCCTTCCTTACAAAATTTGTGTTCATATTTTTTTATGATATAATAATATACAAAAAGTCTTGGAAAGATCAAGTTCTACATGTTAACATGGTTCTAAAAATATCGGGGGAGAAACAATTGTATGTAAAACCATCTAAGTGTTTATTTAGAGTTCAAGAATTGGAATATTTGGGTTATATTTTATGTCAGGATGATGTTAAAGTATTATACACTAACAAAATTAAAGCCATAAAGGAATGGAAAATCCCCACAACCTTAAGACATATTTTAGCATTTCATGAGTTGATAGGATATTATCACAAGTTTGTTAAAAATTATTGGAAACTAACACCACCACTAATGATCTAGGTCTGGGGGTGACAAAGGAACCTTCCAAGGCCTTTTACTTTTGTGATGTGTTAAATTCCATTTTTAAAAGAACATAAATGAATACATCTACATGTTGTAAAGAAGAGGAATATGACATTCATCAACACATGAAAACATAAGAAATTTATAACAGAGTTCGTCGAGGAGGGACTACATCTCCCAGCCCCGGTGTCAAGATGGTGTAGCCCACTGCACTAAGTTCCGTCAATAGTGATGATGTACATAAGAGGTGACATCACTATCATACAAGGAAAATGCCCTCACACAAGAGTGGCTCCAAGAGATGTTCTGCTGCAGGAACTCTCTATCAAAAATGACTCCTATCAGTATGACATAAACTCATGCATGATGATAATGAGCATCCCACCAACATGGCATAAAAGGGATCTCAATGAAAACATACATGGCAACAACATGAGTATCCCATCAACATGAAGACAAAGGGATCTCAAATAAAACATGACGAATCATGACAAAAAGTACATCCCACAAATGATTCTACATCACATCAAACAACAATCATGAAAAAAAGTAAGAGACAAGATCCCACATCAAAAATCAAACAGGGATCTGTGCAGCAAAATGCATAGAAAAAAGAAGTACCTGAACATAATGAATATACCTCACATCCAGGGTCCATCTGAAGAAAAGAATGTCAAGCTGTTGAAGCTGTTTGTACCATTGATCTCGCGACGTCGAATCTCAGGAATGACTGCTCGCACATGAATTCTGATACCTGCATTCCACTTAGAAAAGTGGACAAAAAATGGAATGCACAAATGAGAATCTAAACACACCATTATATTTTTGGCATCAAATAGTGCAAAATCAACTATCAAATTTTTGAATTATGAGAAAATGAAAATCTAGGGCTTAAGGAATCTTCTAGATTCCACCTAGATTCCTCAAAGATCCCCTCCTCCGTGTCCTCTTCAAATCTACTTCTCAGATCAAGAAACTGACTATGCCATCAGGTTTTTGCTATTGAGAGGTGTAAGATTGACATAAAGTTTTTCCAACTTCGACACTACAAAAATTTCACCCTCTTGGAAATTTTGCTCAATCATGGTTCCACCTGCAAATAAATTAATTAAAAAAATTCTTCCTTGATTTCCGTGCACGCTCCAGGTTCCTCCATGCTTGGGCACATTTATGAAATGAAGGTTTTATATAATTTTACTAGTGGATTAAACAAGGAATAGGTCGTTGGCCTAATGGTAAAAAACAAGAATGAAAAGCATGGGGTCGGGGGATCAAATCCCATCCATGCAAAACCCTACGTGTTAACCATAACTCTCCTTTTTAAATAGAGGTGCAATTACGTTTCATTACATGGTATTTCAAGTCCATATTAAATGCCACGTTAATTGTTGGTACGTTTGTGGTTTGGTGTATGGTGGTTGTACATGGGGCCGCCCAGTGGGGATCGGCCCACATGGGCTGGGCGGGTTCAATCCCCACCAGCCTCACACTAACAAATGACATATTAAACGTTGTTGTGTTGGGGCATGGTCCAGGTCCACCGGAGGTGGCCCGCCCACCCCATTAATGATTTTGGCATAACATATATGGTGAAGTGTGGGGTTGTGGGGGTGATGGCCCACCACCTCCTATATATTTTTTATTTTTTATTTTTTTTAATAGTAATAAGGCCTTTTCGAAAATTCTAAAAGTTGACCTAAGGAGTCAAATTAAACAAGCGATAAATTCACTTGGAATCTGGCCAGATTTGGCCAGATTCCATCCGACAAAAAACTTCCATATTGTGTCTCCTTTAAGCCTGCCCAGTGAGCAAAAGTCAACCAAAACTTTGACTGGCTCGTTCTTCCTCATCCGGACTCGGATTGATGAACCGTTCACACCACCATGATCACAATGACGAGATCTTTAACATGGGCTTGGTTCGAGCATAATCCAAACACTTTTATTTTTGACCCTTCCTAAGTCCTCCTAGACTTCTGCATGTGTCTAGAGCTGTCTGGATTAATCCTCCCCACTGAAGAGCTTTTGGTCCTCCAAAAGGATGAAAAATAACCTGCTACTTCTTTGTACCTTCTTTGCATCACAAGCATCGCAAAAGGCCTCGCTTCCTTCTCCTTCAGCTTTGTTCTTCGGAGCCTTAACTGATGAACTGACGTCTGCAACCTTTGCAACCTATAGTACATTGCTTTGCAAATTACATGCTTGAATTTCATGACCATCTAATGATCCAAGCATCCCATACTTGCCACGAGTTTATAACACATACTTGGTGGTCAAGTTTTCATCAAGATGGACACAATACCCCAGCTACAAAATCAAGGCCATCATATCATTGTTGCTTCAAAAAGTGATGGTAAACGCATCATCACTGCAACACATGATTTACAAATATAAGGCCAAACACTATTTTTGGTTTTGACAAGTGATGGAAACACAACATCACTTTCATAGTTTACCAGACATCATTATTGCTGAACAAGTGATGGAAAACACATCATCACTTTTACATTTTGAAATGCAACAAATGATTTACAAAAGCACGACCATGAGATGCTAACATATGTAGAAACCATTTTTCACTTATCAAGGTGAATGGGTTGCCTCCTTGTGGTGCATTCGATGTTCGAACAACTCCTTCGCCTAGTTCATGCACCGACACTTTGCCTTTATGGTGTTGCTCTGGACAGAGCCTCCAACATGTGGCTCTTTGATGGCCATTTCTATCGCAATGACTGCAATGCATCTTCTTCCTCTAGATCTACTTAACATGTTTCTTTGACTGTTGTTTAGAGGGTCTTTCAGGCCTCTTCCTTTTGTGTGCTTCCATTCTTTTCCAACACTTAGAAAATGTATGGTTATGTAATCCACAAAAGGTACATGTTTTTTGATTCCATGTTTTATGCTCATAATTAAAAACATGATTATAATTGCAATGAACATTCGAATGTCGAGATTGCTTATACCTTTCCTTGTCGCCTCTGGTGTAAGTATGGCGATGAGAGCTTGCCTCGGCTCTTTCCCTGCAATGGGTACTGCCATGGGATGATGTGGATGTTTTCCCATCATTCTCTTTCCTCAATGATTTCAACCATGTCTCGGAAGAATCTAACACCTTCGTGCATTCTCCCTCGGTGTATCTCGAGCCTGCAAATTGAGGTCTATGCACAACCTCCAATGGTTGAGTTATGCCTTGGTTATTAACACCAAGTTCTTTTTCCTCCTTGTGCCTCATCCTGGTAAAGAGCCTCATGTTTTTCCCTGTAATTGGGATCTCCAAACCTCCAAAAGAAATCATACTATGTGAAGACAAAACTTAAAGGAAACCAACACCCTTTACCTCCTCTGTCAATTTGGAAAGAACTGATGAGGGCTTCTCATCATCTGTTGTTGGTGGTTCGCTAGCTATCTCGGTGCATTCCCCAACCTCTTTTCTCACATACCTTGGTCCTGCTTGACGACATAATTCTTCTACTTTGATGGGGTTGACCATGCCTTAGCCATTAATGCCCAAGACTTTTCCATCATACCCTATTTCTTCAACAGTTTGTAACCAATTCCTATGGTATGATTTTCAAAAACAGTGAAATCATCATCAAGAAACATACATGAATTCAGAGAACTACTTTTTACCTCACATGGGTCACGTTGCAGCTTTTCCAAGGCCTTGTCCTTAGCTTGTAGCTATTGTAGCAAACTATGTTTTTCCTCCTTCTCTTAATGTAGAAGCAACTTCAATTCAGAATTCTCTGTTTGAAGATTTTGGTTGTTGCGCTTTAGTTCTTCCAGGCCTCTTCCATGGCTTGCAATTGAGGCTGCAATCACTCCTTTTCCTCTGTCTCTTTTTGTAGAGTCTCATACATTATTTCCACTCTTTTGGAAATTTTGAGCATGGTCTCGTACCTCGCTTCTTCATCCTCTGTCGCTGCATGTTCCATTGTTCACGCTTGCAATTCACATCCACGCAAAGACCTCTCTGATACCACTTGATCCAGGTATGGGTGTGACAAACAACCCTTCCAAGACCTTTTACATCCATGATGTGTTAAATTGAATTTTTAAAACAACATAAATGAATACATCTGCATGTTGTAAAGAAGAGGAACATGACATTCATCAACACATGAAAACATAAGCTATTGATAATGGAGTTTGTCGAAGAGGGACTATGTCTCTGGGCCGCGGAGTCAAGATGGTGTAGGGCACTACATTAAGTGCTGTCAATAATGATGATGTACATAAGAGGTGACGTCGTTATCATACAAGGAAAATTCCCTCACACACGAGTGGCTCCAAGAGATGTTCTGCTACAGGAACTCTTAGTCAAAAAGGACTCCTATCAGTATGACATAAACTCGTGCATGACGATACTGATCATCGCACCAACATGGCATAAAATGGATCTCAATGCAAACGTACATGGCGACAACATGAGTATCCCATAAACATTACGACAAAGTGATCTCAAATAAAACATGATGAGTCATGACAACGATTACATCCCACAAATGATTCAAGATCACATCATACAAGAATCGTGAAAACAAGTAAGAGACAAGATCCCACATCAAACATCAAACAGGGATTTATGCAGCATAATGCGTAGCAAATAGAAGTACCTAAACGCACTGCATATACCTCACATCTAGTGGCCATCTGAAGAAAAGGATGTCAAGTTGTTGAAGTTTTTCATACCATCAATTTCGCGGCGTCGAATCTCAGGAATTATTACTCGCACATGAATGCTGACACTTGCATTCCACTTAGAAAAGTGGCCAAAAAATATAATGAGAAAATGGAGAATCTAAACACACCATCAGATTTGTGGTGTTGAATAGTGCAAAATCAACTGAAAATTTTTTGAATTCTGAGAAAATGAAAATCTGGAGCTCAAGAAATATTTTAGATTCCCCTAGATTCCTCAGAGATTCCCTCATTTGGGTCCTCTACAAATCTACTGCTCAGATTAGGAAGTTGACTGCGCCATCAAGTTCATGTCACTGAGAGGTGTAAGATGGACATAAAGTTTGTCCAATTTGTACACTGCAAAGATTTCACCCTCTTGGAAATTTTGCTCAATCATGGTTCCACCTCCAAATAAATTTATTAAAAAAATTCTGCCTCGATTTTGTGCATGCTCCTGGTTCCTCCATGCCTTAGCGCACTGATGAAATGAAGGTTTTATATAATTTTACTGGCAAATTAAACAAGGAAATGGTCCGTGGCCTAATGGTAAAAAATAGGAATGAAAAGCATGGGGTCGGGGGATCAAGTCCTACCCATGCCAAACCTGGTGCGTTAACCATAACTCTCATTTTTAAATAGAGGCATGGTTATGTTTTGTTACATTGTGTGTGGAGTCCGTATTAAATGGTGCGTTAATTGTTGGTATGTTTGAGGTTTGGTGTATGGTGGTTGTACATGGGGCCGCCCGGTGGGGGACAACCCATGTGGCCTAGGCGGGTTCAATCCCTGACGACGTCACACTAACGAATGACATATTAAACATTGGTGTGTTGGGGTGTGCATCGGGTCCACCAGAGGTGGCCAGCCCACCCCATTAATGATTTTGAAATAACGTATGTGGTGAGGTGTGGGGTGGTGAGGGTCGTGGCCCACCACCTCCTATATATATATATTTTTTATTTTTTTTAATAGTAATAATGCCCTTTCGAAAATTCCAAAATTTGATCGAGGGAGTCAAATTAAACAAGCAACAAATTTCACTAGAATCTGGCCAGAGTTGGCAAAATTCCGTCTAGTGGAAAACTTCCAAATTGTGTCTCCATTAAGCCTGTCGAGTTAGAAAAAGTCAACCAAAGCTTTGACTAGCTTGCTCTTCCTCATCCAAACTCGGATTGACAAACCGTTCACACAACCACCATCAGGATGATGAGATCTTTAACATGAACTTGGTTCGAGCATAATCCAAACACTTTGACTTTTGACCCTTTCTGAGTGCTCCTAGACTTCTGCGTGTGTCTGGAGCCACCTGGATCAACTAACAACATTACTGGAATTTTTTTGGACTCCAGAAGAGGCTAAGACCTTTGAACATCTTAAAGAGACAATGTGTTGAACTTTGCTCTTATCCACACCAGACTTTAGAAAAACCATTATTGGGGAATGTGATGCATCATTAAATGGAATTGGTGTTGTTTTAATGCAATAAGGATGGCTCATTTCTTTTGAAAGTTGTCCAATCAAGGAAAAGCATTTACACAAACCTATTTATGAGATAGAAATGTTGGAAATACTAGATGCTATGAACAAGTGACACCATTACCTAATGGGAAGACAATTTAAGGTAAAAATGTATCATGATGTTCTTAAATACTTCTTGCAACAAAGATTATATTCATAAGAGAAGTTAAAATGGGTCACAAAGATGTTTGGTTATGACTTTGAAATCATCTACCAAAAAGGGAAGAAAAATGTTGTTGTTAATCCATTCTCAAAAAGGGATGAGGATGTGAAAGCATTTCTTTGTATCATTTCTATTATCTAAACCGATTGGTTAGATGAAGAAAGGTATGAATGGAATAATTAAGAAGAGATGTGGACACTAATTCAAACATTTCAGAAAAATCCCAATGCATCTCATACATTTATTTGAAAAATGATTCACTGTGGCACAATGATCGCTTATACCTATGTATGTAATCCCAACTGAAACAAAAAGTTCTTTTGGAATTACACACGTCTACTATAGGTGGGAACTCAAGGTTTTTAAAAACTTACCACAAGGTAAAGAAGGAATTTATTGGGTTGGCCTTATATCTAATATCCAAAATTTTGTTGCAGAATGTTTGGTTTTCCAACAAAAAAAAGTAGACACAATTAAGACCTGGGGTATTTTACAACTATTAGCCATTCCATGTTAATGTAGGGAGGAGGTATCAATGGATTTTATCACAGGTTTACTAAAGTCTAATAGAAAAGGTGTCATCATGGCGGTAGTTGATAGACTTACCAAGTATGCACACTTTTGTGCAATATCTCGTCTCTTCAAAATCATTACAATCACTACTGCATTTGTGGAGACTGTTCAAAATGTACATGGAAACTCAAAGGTTATTGTAAGTGATAGAGATCCCATTCTCACTAGAATTTTTTGGAAAAAATTATTTTATTGTCTTATTACTCAACTAGATCATACCTCATCTGATCAGCCTTAATTTGATGGGAAAACTGACATAATGAAAAAATCTTTCGAAATATATCTTTGTTTCTTGTATCTGATTAAAAAAACCAATGGGTCAAATGGTTAGCTCTAGAAAATTGGTGGTATAACACTTCCTTCCATACCATAGTAAAAATACCCCATCTATGGTGCTTTATGGATATCATTCATCTTCCATGACATCATCTTTAAGAAATAACTCTAGGGTTCAACTAGTGGAAGATCACATCAAACATCAACAAAAAGTTCTCGAACTCTTAAAGGACAACCTCACTCTAGCGTAGAATCAAATAAAGCAACTGGAAGATCAATATCACCGTGAAGGAAGTTTTGATGTGGGTGATTGGGTACTTTTATGGTTGTAACCATCAAAACAAATGTCCATAAATCAGGCTAAGAAGGATAATAAATTATCACCCAACTAATATAGCCCTTGCAAGGTGTTCCAAAATATTGGTACTATGGCATAAAAATTAGAGTTTCCTACATATTCGGCAGTGCACCTAGTTCTCCATGTTTCATGTTTAAAGAAAGTTATAGGTAGCAAGCTCCCACTTCAAACTATATTGCCAAAATTTGATGATGAAGGAAAAATCATACTGGAGCTTGAAGAAATCATGGAAACAAGAATCCGATAGCTATGGAATCGATCAATTTTAGAGTATCTAATTAAGTGGAATAACTTACCTGATGAATATTCCACATGGAAGGATGAGTATTTCATATAGAATCATCCAAATCTACTCAAAAATTTAGTACAACACTTTTTTGAAGGAGCAGAGAATTTTAGGTCCTTATAACATTAGTGTAGCGCCATATTGTTATTGTTGTTCCCGATAGAAACCCACTATTATTATTGTTGAGCCCCCACATTATTGTTTTTATGTAGCCCCTAGTTGTATTTTGACCATTTAGACTCATGTATATGCCAACAAGGTCTTTTAATTTGAACCATCCAATAATTATTCATTTATGTCATGTAAAACAAGGTTTCCCCTCAAAAAGGCTTATGTTCAAGTCGTTGATCTATCTTTTGTTTTGTTTAGTGATCTGATTACATAACATATTGCTACCCACTAGTAATTTTCATTGGCTACAACATGTATTTGTAACATTCAACTCCATGAATATCAATTGCATCTTCTTGAATACTTTTATTGAAGATTTGGAAGCCACCCTCACAATTGATACTTATTATTAAGAATCATATTATCACAATTAGCCACAAATATGCTATAGTATTTATAAATAATAATATACATGATAACCCACCTACAATAATTTAACACTTACGTCAACAACTCTTTGGTTCATAATAATTTTGGTGAGGCGTTTATGCATATTGGTTCTTCCCTTCGAGCTACAAGGGCTTATTTGATAAGGTATCTTACTCGATTTACTGGCATGATTACTCAACTGGGTTGTCCAACATTTTTTCTTATTCTAAGTGTAGCTAACACAAAGTGGATAGACATACATAGCCTTATGTTGTGTGATTCACATTCTCATCCTTTAAATGAAAATTAGTTAAAATTTGAGAATTTTATATAATATCCCTACATTGTTTCCATGTTTATGAACCATAGATTCAATATCTTGTAGGAGGAATTCATCCAAAAACATATTAATGATAAAGAACGTTAGTACATATTTGTGATGTTGTGTTTATTTTATAGACGTTTGGTTTTATTTCATCTCGTTCTATTTGTGCCATGTATGTTAGCTATACCATTTTTTCCTTTGGAATGGGTGAAAATATAGAGTTTTAAAAACATCCATATTTTCATATGATTATAAGCTACTTCTAACATGGAAATATTAGATTGGTTAAACCCTTTAGAACTTCATGTCACAAAGACGTTCTTTAATTGATATCTAATATCATGGAGTCCATGTGACAATAATTACTACAACATAATGCTTCCTCAAAGCATAAATGATAATTGCTACAAACTGAATAGTGAACAAATTGTTTCTTCCAGTCCTGAAAAGGATTATGAAAAATATAGTTGAGTTGATTTTAAAGACACACAAAGTGTAGTGTATATTGTTGTTAGCACATAGTGGAGGCTATTCTCAAATAGAGTTCCAAAATGAATAAATATTGTCTATATATTATCAAGAGTGAAACAAATATGGGCCAACCTGAAATCACTATAGGCTAAATTCACATAAGGTTTATATTCTTAGAATGTGGAATTTTAATGTTGATTATTAGACTATGGTTTCTTGGCATGGAATCTTGAAATGGAATGATTAGAATGCCTCCAATGTAGAAAATAGGTTAGACAGTTATCAAGATATGTTGACTATAATTTCAAGTTATATTGGCTCTAAGGACCTTTCTCTATCTTCATATACAATGTTCCTCACAAAAATAGTTGTTGACAATGAAATTATAGCACAAGAAACATTTTGTATGTCACTAAAGATACCTTTTATTGTTTCTAGTCATAAAAAATATCCCTTCAATGTTGGATGAAAGCTTTTAAAGAAGTTATTAAAGAAAATTGAACAATTTTCATCTCACAATAGTTTTTTTTGACCTATATAATAAGAGACCTTATGTTATTAAACATCTTTCTATCATAGTGACAACAATATCTTGGACCTTTGATAACCAATGTAGGAAAGATCCATAGAAGCATAGAGATGCCCATGCCATTGTTTGAGCTAAACATTATTTTTATTATATTTCTAGTGAGGCATTAAATGAATATGTAACTTAATGGGACTTAACTGCTTCTGTGCAAACCGCTTCATAGCATTACGTAAGGTACTATGGGTTTAGTTGAAATAGTGATTGAAATTGGAGAAATTTCTTATATAGACCATGGCATATTGAACAAGCAACTTCGTCATCCGATAATATTGAAGAATATGATGATTCTCATGAAATATAAAATGATGTGAAAGAATATTTTAAAGAATTGAATATTTTCTCTCACCTAATTCTTCCAAATAACATCAATTTTTTCTACCTTCACATCCTTCTTCGAAGGGACTTTGATATATTCTTTAATTGTGAGAAAACAATAGCTTTGAATGATGTTGTAGAATGGTCTACTTAATTTTAAAGAAATTTCCATTGATGTGGTGATATTTCTTACCTTTCTCATAGCACATTTACATCTCTATCTTCATTGGAATAAACACAACAACATTCTTTTGAGATCCTTTCACAACATTAAGTTTAGTAAGTTGAGTATGGGGATACAATCTCCCACTACAAAGGAAATCATTAAAAAAAATATTTTCAAAAACTCTTAAGTTATAAGAAATGGAGAAGCTACTAACAATGGTTACGATATTCTAATTCCACACTTTACATCATATGGAAATGAGTTTATTCAAATTATCTATTTATTTATTCCCAACAAATAATTTGGTCTCTAGTGGAATAAGTAAATGATGAAATTATTAAATTATCCAATTGTATGATGTGCTTCTGGGCATATAGCATTGATAGAAATTATTTGTTGTTGACAATCATCAACTACAACATGATGTCTTGTTATTCCTTGACAAATGTTATGTTCTCATGTAAGTTGTGGGTTGAAGTTGTCTTGCTTAATTGTACACTTTGTAACCTTAAGAATATATTCTGTATTCCTAATTCTAAGGTTCATATACTTCTAATGTTCATACTTGTACCTTTTCATAAGTACACTGGTGTTTGAGTTGACACAAGTAATACAAAAATTATGCCAATATCACCAATGATAAGAATAAATAATAAATGAATTTCATTGAACATTGGATGGCCCCTACTATCCAAAAATTAAATTAGCAGACTTTGGAATGGGAAAAAACTAATATTTGGAATAAATAACAACAGGGGTAATTATTCACATCCATCTAGAAAATCAAATCAATTGAATTTCTACACATTTCATCACCATTTTATTTTCCTGATTATGGCAAGATGGAAAACAATGTAGATGTTCTAATCAGTAACAACGGACTGTACTGATTAAAGTCCCTATCACTATAAAAAATATATGTTAATATTTTCAACCCTAAATGGAATCCAAAGTTTCGTTAAATTTTATTGTCGTTTTAATTTTCTAGTGTTGTAATAGTGATTTCATAACTTGTATAACTTCTTCATATCCATATTACTTTTTGACAAAATAATAATCATTAGGGGAATTTTGTGATAAAAATGTGTCTAAAAAAGTACTAACAAAATTTACTTTAAAAGAGCCGACATGATTGAAAATGATGACACCATACCTAAGGGAAAAAATTTCTAAGGGAAAATAAGAAAACTATTTTTTTTAAATTCTATTTTCAACTTATCTCATTATACATTTACTCAAATGTCAAGTGAAGAAACTTTTTGGATACATAATTGAATTCCACATCCAATGAGTACCCACTCATCATACTTTTGAGTAAACCCACATCACGAAAAATTAAAAATACATCAAAAAAATGTTTTAAATCTTGTTGTGTTGAATATAATTTTCTGATGTATTTTCAGTTTTTTCGATATGGGTCTATTAAGAAGTGTGCAGAGTGGGTACTTGTTGGATGTGAAATTTAATTCTACATCCAGTGGGTGTCTTCACAAGTGTAACACCCTCCTCCCACACTTACCCAAGCTAACTAGCCCACCTTGAAAATATGAGACGAAGAGTTACATATGATGTGATTCAACTCCCCAAGTGCAGTTAAGGAGGTGGAATCAACAAACCAAAACCAAATCGACCTTCCCTTAGAGCTATTGCCCCCCGAGGGGCTAACCAACCACTCTAGCTGCCCAACCCCTAGGTTAACTTGATTTTTAACTGAATTGACCCCCAGTCGCTCCCATGACAAACCCTCCATGTAACGGTAACCCTCTACTCACTCCTAAAACAAGGCCTTCATGCGACTACTAACTTTTTCACTCAGTCCTATGCCATCAACTATGAGATTTAAGCAACTTTTTCAGGCTAGTCTTTAGACCACTATCTAAAACTTCTTAAAACTTGCACAAATGATAAAACACATAGGGATAAAGCCATTCACACAAACTTAGACAAGAACTTGACCTAACCAAGCCTATCCATGACAAAAATTTCATCAAAGATATCACGAACATGTAGTCTATAAGTCATAATTACATATGTGATCATAGAGGTCTCATAAATCTCCACGAATCATCAATAAGGTCTGATGCCCTCTAACAATAGTTTCATTATCATCTATTAGGTCATTCATTCATTAACATTTCATTTGATAACCAAAACATGATGAGATCCATAAATCAATTTTTTCATAAACCTTTCTTATAACCAGCGTATAACTAGATAAATATCAATGGTAGAACAAGCATTAAAGAAACAAATTAACAAGTACATTTACACATAATACACAAGAGGAAAAGATCTTGTATTAACATATGAAAATCCAACCAAGTCTGTGACTTCCATGTACCACTTGACCATAAATTAAGTTGAACCAAATATTTCTTTCAACCAATCACCCCCATGCCATATTACAAGCATGAATATGGGACTAACAACAAAATTTTACCATGCTTCTCAGGCTTTATCACATATCCCAATTGAACTAGTCATGTATTTCGAAGACCATAGAAAGTACCTATACAACTAGGCTTTACTGTATATTTTGCCCTATAGCAGTCAAGGATTCCTAGGCCCAAAAAAGAAACACACACTACTAGTATTTAACTCAATCCCACCATTACTTATATCGGGATCACTAGGCCCTAAACAATCATCGATCCCTACAGATCTCTCCACCTAAACTGTGAGGAATTTTCCCATCTATACCCGCAGGCTTTAGCACATATCCCACCTTTATCGGTCCAGGGATTTCTAGGCCTTTGGTAATTTTCTTGAGACCACCTCACCCATTTTCAAAACCAGCCAAAAATCCATCTCAACCAAATGAGATAACGCCATCACACCATGGTTATTGAGAAATGGCAACACAAGGCTAAAACCCGTTGTCACACTTGGAAAAACCCATGCTAGTGACAAAAATAAAACTAGATACACACACGCATATACCATGCATGCCAAAAATAGAAAGAAAAATATACATGAAACTCGATACCTACAAGTAATCATACTATAGCTACTTCATCCAAATCCTTCATTTTTTATCTTTTCTTTCCTTTCTGCACTACTAGAGTGCTCCAAGAATGCTATATGTGTCCAAGAGAGAGAGAGAGAGAGAGAGAGAGATTATACAGAGAGCTACAAGATAAAACTAACAAAAGCTTGTGAACTAATCCTCAAAATCCTTTTTATAAACATGAGACTTCTATTTTCTTCAATTTCCATTATTTTTCCTTCGTTTTCCACCTCACATGCAACCTACGACCTTTCATCTTCCTTCTCTCCTAATTTCCATTATTTTGATAAATAAAATTCCAATTAATGCCTCTTTCCTTTTCAAAGCCTTTGTCATTTCCTTTTCGAATTTCCCCCTTAGCCAGAATAAATCAAACGATCAACTGCTAGGATGTATTTCCCAAAATTTAGCTTGCAATACATCTCTCGTGACTTTGGTCTTATTTTTCCTTTATTAACTTTATTACATGGATTTTTAACCTAGGGTTGTTAGAGACCCTCCCATTTAGGGGAATGCCATCCTCAATATTCAATTCCATCTACAACTAGAAAATCCATTGAAAACTAAAACATAATCTCATGGAGCTTTAGAACTTATCTCGATGCAATATTTATAATGATCAACCCAATGAAAAGAAATGCCAACGTGAAAAACATAAAAACATGACACACATAAAGCTTATTGGATCTATATAACAAAGCTCATTCTGGTATTTACAATGACAACCATACACAAATATGTACATATACCAAAACTCATTTTCCTTCACCAATAAGTAATGAAGGATACATAGCATGCATCTGATCAACAATCTCCCATGTAGCTTCATTAGGCCCAAATTTCTTCCTCTGCAACTTCACCTACTGAATTGCTCGGTTCCTAAGCGGGAGCATATTTTTATATAAAATGCACTGAGGTTCTCGATGGAATTCTCCTTCTCTATCCACCCACAATATAGACCAATCAATAAGATAACCAAAATCCTCTACATATCTTTTAAGCAATGAAACATGGAAAACATAATGTAATTTCATTGTCAGAAGCAATGCAAGTTTGTAGGCCATTGGTCGAATCCTATCAACATTCTCGAAAGGCATGCAATAATGAGGTGCCAGATTCGCACATGACCCAATCCTCAAGGAGATGTTCTTAGGCTTGATGCACAGGTACACATGTTCCCCAACATGAAACTCCTTAAATGCCCTGTGTTGATTTTCATAACTCTTCTATCTATCATGTGGTCCCATTAGATTCTTTTTTATAACAAACATTTCCTATTCCATGTCTACCAACATGTCTAACCCTATCAATAACTTGTTCACTGGATCACTCCAACTAATAGGAGCATTACAACTCCACCAATATAGTTCCTCAAACAGACTCATCCTCAATGACTCTTGATACACATTATTATAAGAAAACTCAACTAATGGAAGATACTCTTCCCACTTTTGTTGTTGATGTATGGTGTACATCCTCAACATATCCTCTAGTATTCTATTGAACCTCTTTGTCTGTCCATATATCTGTGGATAATAAGTTGTGTTGAAGGCCAATTACGTACCCAATCCTTCAAATAACTATTTCCAAAACCTGGAAGTGAACTTGGTATATTTATCTGATACAATGCTCTTCATAACACCATGCAATCCCATTATATATCTGATGAACCTTTGTGCTACATCACTAGCTGAATATGTAGACATCACCAAAATGAAGTATGCTACCTTTTTTAACTTGTCCACCACAACCATGATGGAATCATTCTCTCTAGATGTCCTCAACAAACCTGTGATGAAATCCATATAAATGACCTCCCATTTCCACTATGGAATTGAAATCAGTTCTATTAAACCACCCAAATGCTTACACTCTGCTTTTTCTTGTTGAAAATCTAAACATCTAATTACAAACTCTTCCACTTCCTTCTTCATATTCAATCAATATTATAACACCTTCACCACTCTCATTTTCTTATGATATCTTATATGTCCTGAATATGACTTCACATAAAATTCCCTCAATATAAGCTTCTTGAGCTCAATGTTGTCTCGAAAATAGATCCTATTCCTAAATTTGATCAAACCATCTATCTTGAGATGATAATCCAGATCCTGATCTCCTATACCCTGTTTTTGTAGCTTCTACCTAATATCCCTATACATTTCATCATGTTGTCCTACTTGTAAGATCTGATCCTTTAATTTTTTCGCATAAGAACTCATATATGTTATATGATTATCCTGCAATATTATTCTAAGAACATTTGCAACCATGTTTTCTTTCGCTTTGATGTACCTAATCTCGAAGTCAGACTCATTGATTGTGCCTAACCATTTATATTTGTTGGCATTCCTATTTGGTTGGTCAAATAGGTATCTCAAGTTACTATGATCACTCATGAAGATGAACCACCTACCAAGAAGATAGTGTCTCCACATCTTCAAAGAATGGATGATTGTGGCCAAATAAAGGTCATGTCTTAGATAGTTCTACTTGTGCTCATTCAGTTTCCTTGATTCATAACATACCACCTCCCCCTCCTGCATGAGGACTCCACCAAGTCCTATTTTACAAGCATTTGTGCACACCATGAACTCTTTATCTAGATCTGTAATCCTTAGAACTGGACTATTTGTCAACAATTGTTTCAACTGCTCAAAACTTGTTGCACTTTCCTCTTTCCATTCAAATTTCTTCTGTTTTCACTTGTAATGATTTGATAGGATATGAAATTCATGAGAAGTTCCTAATGAACCTCCTATAGTAGCTTGCTAAACCCATAAATTGCCTAACCTCATCCCCATTCCTAGGAGTTTCGCATTCCATGATAACTCTTATTTTTTTCGGATCCACTATTATGCCTTCCTTGGAAACAACATGCCCTAAGTAACGTACATCTCTCTGAAAGAAATTACATTTTCTAATCTTGGTATACAACTGATGCTCTCTTAGAAATATCAATACTACTACTAAGTGTTCGACATGCTCTTCCTCATTCTTAGAATATATCAATATATCGTCAATGAAAACAATAACAAACTTTTACAGATAAGGATGCAACACGCTATTCATCAAGCAAATACAAGTAGATGGAGAATTAGTTAAACCCAATGGATCTACAACAAACTCATAATGCCCATACTTGGTTGAGAAAGAATTCTTGTAGATATCCTCTTCTTTGATGTGTACCTTATTGTATCTTGATCTAGGATCAATCTTCAGGAACACTCCTTCTCCCTTCAAATGGTCAAACAAATCATCAATCCATGGCAACAAATACCCATTTTTTATGGTTACCTTTTTCAACTTCCTGTAATCAATGCATAAACTAAGTGTACCATCCTTTTTCTTTACAAACAATACTAGTTCACCCCAAGGGGATACACTTGGCCTAATGTATTCCTTTTCAAGAATTTCCTTCATATGCAACTTCAATTCCCCAATCTCTATATTTCTCATCCTATAAGGTGCCTTTTATGTTGGTGCTACCCTTGGTACGAACTCAATAGAAAATCCCACTTCCTTGTGAGGTAGAAAATTTGAAATCTTTGCAGGAAATGCATCCTCAAACTATTGTAAAATAGAGAACTGCTGCAATACCTCTGCATCCTCAACATCCTTATCTTTATCCTTAGAGATATGAACTATAAACAACACAGACCCTTTCCTACCACTGTGTTTTGCCTGCATAGTTGTAACTATTCTGACTGATATAGCCTTCTTCTTACCCTTCAATATTATTTGTTCTCCATTTTCATCCAAGTACTCAATAGCCTGGTCATAAAATTCTACTTTGGTCCTATTAAGGTACAACCAATCCATACCCAAAAGCATAATATATGATCCCAAGGAAAGTACATTTAGATGTGTTGATGTAGTCATACCATTAAAATAAAATGAAACAACTCTTACACGGTGACAAACTCTCTTCTTCACACTTGTATCCAGCTACCCTAACCAAGACTTAGTATGTACTTCTTTAGTCAAAACACACTTATCCACCAGGTCAGGGTGACCATAATTATAATTAGATCCAGGGTTAATCAAAATAGAAATAACTTGATCAAAATGCTTACGATCCATCTCGATAATAGATTTCTAATGGTTCACCTACCTATTGTCCAATGCTGCATAGATATGAGGAATTCTTTTCCCAACATCCCTAACTATCTGTGCCTCCTGAGAACTATAGATCTGTGGCTTACCACCTTGATTCTATAGACAATATTTTTTAAGATGCTCCTCACCACATGTCCCACATTGCAATTGTCTCCTACCATCACCTCTATTCTATTGTTCGCCATGTTGAGGTCCGTTCAACTTCTTGTAAGGTGAAACATTCTCTTTCTTACCTACATCCTACGGTCTTTTCCTTTTCAACTGTCATTTACCTTTTTCATTATCTTTCCCTTTCCAACCTTGCTGAGATTTTGTCTTGTGCTTTGATTTCTCATAACATTATTTCAAATTTCTAATGAATGCTTCAAGTGATCGAGGATCATCACAGTCAATATTATCTCTAAACTCTAATGGAAATCCTAACAAATCTATGAACCTTGGCTTTATCATCCTTAATATAGAGTACATACCTCAATAATTCCAAGAACTTAGTCATATACTCCTCATATGTCATCGATCCCATCTTTATCTCATAAAATTCCTTCGCTTTACTATCATAATAACTTTCTAACAAGTACTTCTTCCTCAAAAGTCTCTTGAATTCATGCCAACTCAATTCATCTTTCCTGATGTCTCTAACCCACTTCACATCTTCCCACCAAATGTGTGATTTCCCTTTGAGGCTGAAGATATCTATTATGGCCTTCATATTCACTATGTAATCATGTAGCTCAAAGAACATCTTAATCCTGAGTAACCATGCCTTTGAATCTTCCGGCTTCTTCAAATCTCCATCAAATGTAGGTTTCTTGGATTTATTAAACTCATATTGTAAACATCCCCTGTCACCCCTCCTCGAAGGATGATAGCGGTTATGACAATGGTACCTGTCGGAACCCAAAATAGAATAGAACCTGTGTCCATCACCTCTCCTATTAAGTGCATCCAAGAACTCCCATCTCTAATTGTGTCATCCATATATGACCTATTCCCACTATCAGATCTATTTCCATATGCTCCATTAGTTTTGTCCTCTTGTGCATGACTAGTCCTAAGCAATTCCTGTCTCCACAAATATGACAAACTCTAAAGGATAACTGCATTAACCTCTACTGGTTTCTCTCATTCATGAATGATTTTCTCATTATCTACTTTGCAACTCATTATTTTTTCCTTCAAACTTGTCAAAGTGTCTGCTATGTTGGGGGAGTGCCCATCACCATGTTGCTCAGCTAACCTATAGGGAGAATCTTGTGACTGTAATCTACCATCTTGCTAGTCATCTTTGATCTTCTTCTTTTTTCTTGCAAGCATAACATGTCAACTAAACCAACATTTAAACATGATCAACATACCTCATATAGCTCATGGGAGGATATCTTGAATGTAAGATAAAAAAAATTAGCATGATACAAGTACATATATTTATAATGAAATAAACATACCACACATACCAACATAATGTATGAGAACACCAATTGCATACAATGACCCCATACATGACAATCATAACCATAACACTACATGTGTAACAAACACATAGACACTAAAATGCATAACAAACACATATACAGCTGACATGTATGCATAACAAACACATCCCATCATAAACCTTCAGAAGACAACATAACTTCAACAATATTCACCACCATGCATAGATAACAACATATATACACCCTACATGCATGCATGACAAACACAGTCCACCCATCCAGTCCAAGGTGATGAGGGTCATCATTACGTAACTATATGGACCTTAATACACCTCTAAGATTACTAAAATAAACTCTCCTCATAATTCCTTACATGATTTAATTAAATGTTTCTTAATGAGATGAGTAAAAGTAAGATGTTATGTCTATTGGGCTAATGTGCATTGATTATGGGTTTTTGGGAACAAATCATGACAATTTTAGCTAATATTGGTGCAAGAACTTGAATGAGACAAGAAGGAGAGATTATAGGAGATGGATCTTCCTCATTAAATCTTCACTCATTCAAATATCCCTCAAATAAAATCACACTAGCTTGGAGTTGTAAGCAACCGAGTCATGGAGATCATGGGCAGCCGAGCCAGTGGCAGTCAGGAACTAGTTCATCTTGAGTTTGGGAGCCAAGCCTCCTTAGATTTAAGGAAGTTGTTGGAGACTCCAGTTGTATAAATACGGAGGCCTAGAGCCTTATTAGGATTCATATTTCTTATGTAAGAGCACTAAGTATTTTCGAGTAAAAGGATTGTGGAAAAACATTGTTATGTAATTTTCATTATTATAATGAGAATGACCATTTTCTTGATCCAGTACTGAGTTGACTCAGAGGGCTGAAGCTCTTGGGTTAGGGCCCAAACATAGCAGTAGAGGTTACTCTTATTGTACCTATATTCTTAGGTTATTTCATAGATTAATTGTTGAATTGATTTTGGCATTATTCCATTGCAAGTAGTAGTGAATTTGATTAGTTTGCTTCCACTTGTGCATAGCTTTAGCAGTAGCTTTAGAGACATAAAGGAATATGAAAAAGGCTGATAGAAGGTGGATTTGGCATCATTCCTCCCTTCAGGGACCATGGTTTGAGGGAAAACTCCTATTTAGTCCCAAAAAGACAGAATTTTGATTTCTTATGGAATTTATGGCTTTCCAACTAATTAGACCAGCACCTTTTCAGTTTTCAAGAATAGGTTTCAGTTGTTCTTTTTGATATCTCCAGCTTTTTTTCAGATCTCATGGTGTTTCATAATATTTTGTAAGTATTTCCATGCATGAAGTAGGCAACTAAATAATGGAATTATGTTTTCTTATGTTGATTGGAAATCTTTCTTGTTTGACATGATCCATGGGTAAATGTGAGTGATGTATGTATTGTAGGAGTTTCAATAGTGTAGGAAGATCTCATGTTAGCAGCCCCAGCCTAACCTCATTCATCCATGATCACCAACAACCACTAAGTCCATCAACCAATTCATCATTTCCTAAGAACAACTTTCAAAGTTTGTTGAGAAAATCCAACCATCTTACAATCTTTGGTTTGAGCTCTGAGGGAGTCCTAGCCATGCCCTTGCCTTATTTTTTCCATAATTCACCTTCCCTAAGCCTTATACCACCTTACAAACCCCTCCTTGTGCTTTAGGCCAGATCCTATAGGAATACAAGGGATCCTGTAGGAGCACTAGGACATCCTATAGGAATATAGGGGATCCTATAGGATCATTAGGACATCCTATAGGAGCATTAGGGCATCATTTAGGATGACCTGTAGTGGCCTCGTTTGAGGCTGATTTGAAGAAAATACATCTAGAAAGTTAGTAGAAGACCCATGTTTGACTCCTAAGTTATCTGACCCTTCACAACCATCTCTAACCCACCTGCCATACCACCAAGAAGATTTAGCATTGACATTTTCACAAAAAAAAGGACAAAAGAGAAACAAGAGTTATTGTGTTCCTTCATATGCACAACAGTAAAGTGTTGATTATCTCATATCGCATGCCTAGGATAGTAAGGATTACACACATGTTAGCTTAGAATTCTTCTGAAGAAAGATATCTTCACAAATAGTTCAATGAGTGGTGTGTTTAAATAATTTATTTTAGTATTCCATTATTGCAGTAGACAATGTTTCAATTCTCTCAATTAGGGTAACATTCCCCTTTCTTCATTTATAATAAAACTTCTTCTAAATCAATAGAAGGATAGTTTGAGAAACCCTAGTGGTCTATCGCCAGCACAGCAATGACCAAGAGTGGATCCATTGCATATGCTTGTGTATACTTCACTGTCATGCCCAAGTTTGTACGAACCTTGGGATGATAAAGTAAGGTTGGTAGCCCTAGCAATTGCAACATTCCTGCTCCAATACTGGTGCTCATCACTTTTTGGTGTCGTTGGTTGGGAGGTGTCTGAGTAGATGTGATCTCTTCTTTATTTCTTCCATTTATCATCTCTTTCATTCCGCTACTGGCTTCATTTCTACAAAAGTAGTCATAAGATTGGTTTTCTTTCCTTTCCATTCTGCAAGTAAGATTTCGTTTAGTAGTTAGTTCCATTCAGTTTTTTATTTCAATTCACCAATTAGTCTTAAATATCGAAAAAAAAAACAAAACAAAAACACTTCTTTCATGCCTCGTAGGAATAGGGACAACTTAGGAAAATTCCTGCCAAATACCCCAACCACTTCAAATAGCCAACCTTCCCTCTTCTTCGGTGGTTGTGAATTGGAGGACCATTAAGTGAGCGACCATAAATTTTTGAAGAGCGTATAGTTGGAGAAGAAGAAGGAGAATCCATTCTAACTAACATAATGGCTAAAAATAGAAATGATAGAGGAGATAAAGAAAGAATTGAGGGTGCTTTTCCCATGACGGAAACCAATGGGGATGCCAAGATGAAAAACATAAGCCCCTCTGCTCTTCCTAACTTCCATGACCTAACCTTGAAAGATTCAGATACTTTCTTGTTTGAGTTTGCTTTCATATGCAAAACTTATGATTACACCACTGATGATCAGAAGTTGAAATTATTCCCATCCACTCTAAGGGATGAAGCTTTGCACTGGTTCATGGGTTTACCTGGGGATAACATCGCCACCTGGGCTCAGATGCATCAAGCCTTCAATAGAAAGTATCGGGACTACTGTACTTCCAAAGACAGTAAAGAGGAAATTTTCAGAATGACCTTAGGGCATGATGAGTCCTTAGAAGATTATGAAGAAAGATTCCAACTTAGCTAAAAAATGGTCAAGTGCACACTTGATCCTGAGTCACTAAAGCTAGTCCTAGTTAGGGGGGTCAAGCAAGATCTTCTAGATACCCAAAACCTGTTGACGAGAGGGGACATCTACCAGCTACCCTATGAAGCTATTAGGATTGTCTTAAAGAACCATTGTAGGGAATCTAGAAAAATGGGTAGGGATAGTCAACCAATGGCCAACTCATCCTCTTCCAACACATCCATAAAAAGTGAAATTGGAAATTTGCTGGAACATTTCAAGAGAAAAATGCTATAAACCCTTGTTGCACAGATGGACATTATGCATATCAAGAGAAAGTAGGAGGAAGTCAAGAGAGCATTACCCATCTTCTACCCCAGGTGCACAAGGAGGCACCCTACAAATGAATGTCCATTAAACCTTATAGAAATATTGTTGGTTTGTGAAGAAAATCACTCCACATACAAGTGCCCTGCTCTACCTGGACTAAAAGTTGTGTATCATGGAACTGAAGGGGTGATAGAACAACGCTGCTACATAAATCAAAGGACGCCTCATGGGCCTCGAACGTACCAACAAGGCATGCAAGGGTCATCCTATGCACATGAGAACCCTAACCAAAACACGTCCATTCCCTCTTGGGGCCCCCCTTCTCATCCCTCCTGGTCTACACCTTCTCCTTGTTATTTTGCACCCTAATACAATTCCCAGCCAACCAACCATCCATTTCAGCCTTATACTCCTCCACAGCCTCAGTGGAATGCACCACCCTAAGGGTGGATGCCACCATACCACAATGCTCCAGCTTTCTTGCCTTCACGTCCTACTCAACCACAACTTTTACACCCTCTTCCACCTAAACAACCTCATATGTCTGCCAGCCAAATCTGAACCAAAACAACATAAAGGCCCAACAAGTATACAGTGGAGAGACATCCTACCCTCATTATGTTGTGAAAATTCAGGAAATCAACATCAGTTCTAGGAGAGTACTCCCAGACATCCAACATCCATCTCCACCAAGGGAGAGTGAGGTGGAAGGAGAGGAAAGTATACCTAGAGTGAATCCTCCACCCTTTCCTGAAAGATTAACTCATCCAGTCTAACTTACCCCAGAAGAGAATGAACTTCTCGGTGAATTTAAAAATCTGTGTGTCAAAATTACACTTCTCCAAGTCATTAAGGATGTACCTATTTACAAAAAACTAATTAAATTTAAGTGTTTCAAACATCCTGGGAGAAGAAAAAGAGACACCCCTACCATTAATGTCATTGGACAACTTTCCGACTTAATACTGGGGCAACTAATTTGTCCAAAGTATTTAGTCCCTGGAAGCCGTGTAGTAGATGTGCACATCAATGACACCATTTTCGCACACACCTTGATTGATCTTGGGTCTACCATTAATGTAATGACTAAGGACACCATGCTCAAGCTAAATCTCCAGGGTTCATTAAGAAAGACCACAACAGTCTTACATATTGCATATCATTCCACAGTGGCCCCTGAGGGGATTGTTGATGATGTGATGGTCTCCATTTACTCCTGGGAGTACCCAGTTGACTTGCTAGTTCTCCAGACTAAGGCCAAGCTTAATGGTTATCCTCTCATACTTGGGAGGCCTTGGTTAGCCACTATCGATGCCTACATCAACTACAGGGCTGGAAACATGACTATCAAAAATGGGCATCTATCCAAGCAATTGATATTTTACCCTCCGGCTTAGCCATATTTAGAACACTAGTTACCTTTATGGCTGGAAGAGCAAGAAGAAGATGAATTTTACTTAGCCCAAATCTATTCCCTAGAAACTGCCATGGGAGGACGACATCCTGTTGAAGATTATTTGATTGAACACATCCTCCAAAATCCAACTCTAACACCTTGTCCTTGGAGGAAGTTGTAAAGGAAGCCAAGAGAAACCATCATATTAATCTATTATTAGCTGATTCAAACCCTACTCGTGTCAAGACAATAAAATTTTGCCTTAAAAGAACTTTGAAAATCAACCCCTCTCTTTCTATACACCAAGACAAAGAGTTGTGCAACATGCTATGGGAACATTTGGATGCCTCTACTTGTAGTTACAAATAAATGAAGGGAGTGCACCCCTTAGTGTGTACTCAGCACATCTATATCAAAGAGGGTTGTAAACTAGTCTGAAAACCCCAAAGGAGAATGAATCGAGCTCTCAATGATATAGTGAAATAATAATTAAAAAAGATGTTGGATGCAAGATTCATTTACCCTATCTCGGACAGTGAGTGGGTTTCTATTTTTTTGTTGGTTCGAAAGAAAGATGGGAAGTGGAGGATTTATGTTGATTATAGAGAATTAAACAAAGCAACAAATTATGAACATTTCCCTCTACCTTATATTGATCAAGTGTTAGATGGCCTGGCAGGGAAAAAGTTATTCTCTTTCTTAGATGGGTTCAACGGATAGAATCAAATCTAGATGAGCCCAGAGGACCAAGATGAAACCACCTTCACCTTTCCATGGGGTACTTTCAGTTATAGGGTCCTTCTTTTTGGCCTATGCAATTCCTCTGCCACTTTCCAGAGGGTAGTCCTAAGTATATTTTCTCAGCTAGTCCATGATGCAGTGAAAATTTAGATGGATGACTTTACACCGTATGGGCATGACTTCCAGGAGGCTCTCTCCAACTTGGGTAAGGTGCTAAAAAAATGCATCAAAATGTACCAAAAAATGTGATTTTTTTATGACTGCAGGGACTATTGTAGATCACTCAATATCCGAGAAAGGACTACAGGTAGACCCAAATAAGATAGCCATAATCCAAAAGGTCCCATCTCCACAAAAAAAGAGAGATGTCAAAAGCTTTCTAGGTTTAGTTGGATATTATAGGATATTGATAAAAGACTTTAGCAAGTTAGCTTCTCCCTTATTTAGGTTATTGGCCAAGAACTCAGAATTGTATGGTCAGAAAATTATCAAGAAGACTTGGACACCGTAAAGGACAAGTTGACTATTGCACCTATTCTCTGAGGCCCAAATTGGGCTCGTCCTTTCCATATACATGCCGATGCCTCTCAAAAAGCCATAGGAGCAGCTCTAGGCCAGCCAGATGAAAAGCTACCTTGTGCCATTTACTTCATCAATAAGAATATGTCAAAAGCCAAGGTAAGCTACACAGTGACTAACAAAGAGCTCCTTGTTTTTGTGCATTCATTGAATAAATTTATCCATTACGTTACTGGTGACCAAAAATTTGTACATACTAACCAGGCTGCAACTAAATACTTGATGAATAAACCATAGGTAAATTCCTGAATTATTAGATGGTTACTTTTATTGCAATAGTTTGATTTAACTATTATTGATAAGCCTGACAAGGAGAATGTTGTTGCATATTTTTTATCTAGATTGAATTTTCCTACAGGGGAGGAAGGAATGGTTGATGATAAGTTACCAGATGAACACTTATTCGCCATTTCAGTTCTCTCTCCATGGTTTTCTGACATAGAAAATTACTTGGTGTCTGCAGAGTTTCCACCAAATTTGTCCTCCAAGGAAAAGAGAAACATTGTAAGGAAGAGTTCCCCATTCACTTGGATTGGGGGAAACCTCTTAAAACTATGCTCGGATCAAATTATGAGAAGATGTGTCAGGGAGGAGGAAGTCTTTGACATCCTTCTGACCTGTCATGATGGGCCTTGTGGAGGTCACTTTGTAGCCAAAAGAACAACATTCAAGGTACTACAAGCTGGTTATTACTGGCCCAATTTTTACCAAGATCTTAGGAGGTATACTAGTCAGTGTGATCAATGCCAAAGGATGGGTAAACCTACCCCAAGGGATGAAATGCTTTTCAAGCCTTAAGTGACTTTCGAGCTCTTTGATAAGTAGGGCATGTATTTCATTCAACCCATTGGCCCTCTTGATGAGCGCCAATATTGCAGCAAGGATGATGCAACTCGTGGGCTACCATCTTTACTTTATCAACCCAGGTTTCGTACAAACTTGGAGGTGACAGTGTTGTATAGACAAGTAAAAGTGATGGTTATGCTTGTTTTCACTATTTAGCTGGCAAGAGAGCACTAGGAATTCAAGCCAGATTTATATGGAGTTAGAAGAAGCTCGGCTCTTTGATGGCAGAAAGGTAAATCTACTCTAAGAGAGAGCTACTCTACTGCAATAATGGAGAAGGTCAACATGTAATGATAAATCACACCATTTCCTAATTAAACGCTAAGAAATTATGCTTGGAAAAAATGCTAAATCAACATGAACCAAATTCTACTATCTAAGTTATAGAAGTAAGAAGCATCAAACAACACTAATGTGCAGTCAAAGAGACTGAACTAAATCTATTTTTACCTTTCTTGTCTTTTTATGCAAAATCAAGTATGAAAACTAATTGCTTTTGTTGATGTGGCAGGTGAATTAAGGATGTTTGAGGATGGATGGAAAGGTTATGAGATGGTTGGATGGTGTGGAAGACCCTTGGGAGGCTTTTGGTGACTTCCTAGAGGATTTCCATCAATTTTCAATCAAAACAGGCCATTTCAGCAAAACCTACCAGATGTACTAGAAACCTACACGATCCCCTGTAAACCTACATGATATAGCCGAGAGAAAAATGTGAGTTGTTGGAGGTGATGGAAGGCCTAGGAAAGGTGTGTGATGGGTGGAATTGAGTGGGAGAAGGTCTAGGATCACTCAGAAGTCAACATCAAAGATAGTAGATGGCTGGATTCGCTCAACGTGCTTGGCAGAATTTCTATGAAAAATGTTGAAAACTAGTGAAGGTGATGGTGAAAACAAGGGATGGCTAAGGTGGATGAAGTGGAAGTTGGCTACTGGCTATGAAGTCATAGACTCCTCCTAAAGCACCTGCTCTGCAAAACATGTATATCTTCGAAAAAGGTATGCAAGCAAGAAACATTTTCATAAACTAGAAAAGAAAAAATAATAAATTAATTGCCTACACTATGCATTAGGAAAGTTGCTGAAAGGAATGAAAGAATGGATGAGATATACTGTAGAAATGAAGATGAAAAAAATGACAATGGAATCCTACCTTGAAAAACTGACCAAATACTAATTTAAAAACTGCAAACTCCAAAGCTCATAAAAGAACTAGAAATCCTTGTTTTTGGGAGTGCTTAAGGGTCCCTTCCTTAAGTCATGATCCCAGAGGGAAGAAGTGAGGCCTAGAAACCTACTAACAACCTTATGTTGATCCTCTTATCCCTACTAACCTACTACTAAAGTAATGAACAAATGGAAGAAAAATAAGAAACAACCAATCTAATCTACACTACTTGTAATGGAAATGCATCTAAAAAGAAAATTAACAATGAAGCTACGAAACTACACTAAACATGCATATACAAGAAAGAGGAGCCTTGACTGCTGGGGTTGGGCCCAAACCAAGAGCTTCACCCCTCTAAGTTAACTCAGTGCTGGCTCAAGACAAAACTCATTCTTATTACCAAAACATCAAATTACATCATTAGAACTTTCACAAGTCTATAAGTCGAAAATAGCTTAGATTTTTACAATAAGAATCTGAATCCTAATGAGGCTCTAGGCCTCTCTACTTATACAACTAAAGTCCCCAATGACTTCCTTAAAATCTATAGGCTTGGCTCCCAAACTCGACATAAACTAGCTCTTTATCTCTCACTTGCTCGGCTACCTTCTAATCATCATGGCTTGGCTGCTTGCACTCAAAGCTGGTGTGATGGATGGAGGAATATTTGAATGGGGGATAAGTGAATGAGGAGTATTTTTCTCCCACAATCTCTCTCCCTTGTCCCATTTGAATTTTAACCTTATTATTTGCAAAAATTCCTTGATTTTCTCCTTCAATCCTGCATTCAATGCATATTAGTCCACTAGGCATAATATCCAACTCTAGCTCATCTCATAAACAAAAACATGTAGTAAGTTGTGAGAGAAGTTGGCGACTAAGCTATGAGGTGAATTAAGGCCCATATAATTACCCAATGATGAGGCTCATCATCACCCCACTACTGAATGTGTTGCTCATCCTTTGAGAAACTTAATCAATATCCATATCCTTCATAGCTCTAGTGGCCTCCCTAACATACCATGCCTCTATTGTGGTCTCCTCTTCTCGTTCATCGAAGTCTGCTTTCCTTTCTACCTCCTCCCACTGCCTCTTTTTTTATTCTTCCTTCCTTCCTTCTAGCATTCCTAAGAGTAGTGGTGGACTGAGTTTCAGGCCAATCCAATTGACTTTCAGCCTTTGCATAGGTTCCTTGTACATGGGTGTCATATTTAGTGCCTCTCTCAATCTTTGTGGGGAGTGGTACTCTCTTATCTTTAAGTTGTATGGAAATGTGTTACGTCTCCTTAGGCAAGCATGTACACTATCATCCCCTAATAGCTTGAACATGTTCTCGAAATTTGAAATTACTTTCTCTTGGGAATAACGATATCTAGGTGCAAGTTGACAATCATTTGAAATCAAATGTTGGGTACTGATGAGGGCCATGGGATTTTATTGTTCAGCTCTGATCATAAAAGGTTCAGTTTGTTCTCTTTCTAATATCTTCTTCATCTCTACGGCCCTTATCTCCTCATGGTTCATCCATGATGCCAAAGCCATCAATTGTAAATCTCTTAGCTTAGGATTAGGGTCCCATACATTCATGTCTATTAGGGCCATGTTGTACAAATAAAACCTAGCCATCTTCGCCCTATATTCTAGTGTGCTATGATCATAAAAGTTAATGAACTGCCTGTAGCCCTAAAATGGCATGGTGCTTCTTTGTGCTAGGGTCTTGATTTGGAACTGCAACCACTATTCCTTAAGGTATAGGGCATAGGATTTAGTTGGCATCCTACACTAGTTTGCTTCCATAGAGATACTAGCCATAGCTGTCAATTGATTTTCTCTTTCCAACAATTGTCCTCTCAACCATGCATTTTCTGTCTCTAGTTGATTTTTCATTATGGCATCTTTGTGTCTCAATCCATTTAGCTCTCTGCCCATCTCCTTGAGTTTTTCCTCCATGTGCCCAATTTCTTCCACCCCCTTTGGTTTGGTGATCTGCATCCATTGGTGAGTTCTAGACCTCTCCTTCTCAAGCTCGAAGAACAATAGGATAGAAAATTTCTGAGGTATGACCCTACCTCCTTCAATAAACCTACAGTACGATTCTAGGTTAGGTTGTGGGTTGAGCTCTTTTGTCTCTAGGTCCTCTTCTTTAGTTTCTTGCTACTCCCCTACCTCACTTTCCAATATTTGTGCCTCCTGTAGGTTCATAAAAGTATCTTGTAGGACTACTTCTGCCTCCTATAGGTTCTATTGTGTATCCTGTAGGATTTCCTTTCCCTTGGAGGAGGTTGATCTAGTCATAGGCCTTCCCACATAGGTGATAGGAGACTTAGGGGAAGGCATTTTCTCCTTTTTATTAGGGGATTCTTCAATCACAATAGGAATTTTGGTCAGTGTTTTAGGTTTCCCATGTCTTATTCTTGTGCTTTTCCTTGTCTTGAAATATAAGGGGGTCTGCTTTTGTATTTTTCCTTTTTGCTTAACGGGGATGCTAAGAGTAGTGAAGATAGCCACAGACTCTCTCTCAATGGGTTCTAGAGACACCCTAGGTGACTCCTCCTTGTTTTTTGTCCCCTCTTTTCCATTTTCCTTCTTCACCTATGTCCTTCCTTTCTTATTCCTCTTGTAGATCTTCAACATCTTTATCAGTTTTGTCCTTAACATCCTCCTCTATTTCCTCATCATTCTCTTTCTCCTCTTCTTCTCCATTTTCCTCATTTTCTTCTATTTCATCTCCTTCTTCATCCACCTTACCTTCATCTCCTTCTGTTGCTTCCTCTTCCTAATTTACTTCTTCTTCCTCTGCTTCAGTCTCTTCCTCTTCCTCTTCATTGGTAGTAGGACTAACATCATATGTGAGAGCTTTGATGTCATCCTCTACCAACATGTCTCTGAAAACTGACCATGTTATAGGAATTTTGAGGTTTTGTACTGCATATTCTATAACGATCCTAATTAACCCATGGTGAGCTAACTGTTGGGAATTTCTGTCCTGCACTTTGATGTTGAGTCTATTAGTGATTGAAACAAGAAGTATGGTATGATAAGACTTTGGTGAAGGGGTGTTTCTTCTCCAAATCTCAATTCCTCAAGAAGCCTAAAATGATAGCCATAGACCACACTATACCTACGCTTACATGAAATTTATTTGATCAATTGGTAGATTACCTCATTCTAGGGATATGGCAGACTTACCCCCCTTACTCCATTTTTGTCCTCAGTGGGTTCCTCACCTTCTAAAAGGATTTCCTTTTAGTAACCTGGCTATCTCCTTTTTCTTCTTTCCTCCATGGTATTCCTAGCGGAAGTGTGGTGACTCTGCTAATGAGCACAAGGGTGAATTCTATGGAGAGGCCTCTTACCACAACAATGGCATGGATTCTGGTGAGTGGAATGAGGGAGAAAGCAAAATCTTGGGCCACCTCATCATCATACCCTTTGAATTTTTCAAAAAACCCCATCTAATTATGTCTTGTGAATATTTCAAGCACTTGGGGGTGTTGTTGGATTCTCACAGTGTTAATGGGGTCCCTCCTATTGAACCCTCCTGTCATCTTGGTTGGTGAAGTTTGAGGAGATGAGAGGGTTGAGAAAATTTTCAAATGCAAAATGAAAACTGAAATGACTGTGTGTGTATTTCCTTTACAGGACAGCTAAATTCAATCAAACTTAGAGTATTTCTGGTTCAATTACTTGTAAATAGGGATGTAATTACAGAGCCTACCTATTCATAGTGTTTTCAGTGGGAAAATCTCATGTTTTCCCCTCTAAAAGTCCTCTCAGCCAATCTTGTAGACAATATCTTTGTATCCAGTAGGAATTCCTGTGCAATCCTGTAGGAATTCTTATGTAGCAAAACAAAGGAGTTTTTCTTTTGGTAGGTTGCCTGGGTATGAGAGCGACCTGTGAGAGTGAGGTTCGAGGAAGTGAATGCACGAATGCATGGGAATGATGATTATTTCCTCTTATGGTCATTCAGTGTTAGGTGGTGTGCTGGCAGCAAAGGTACATCTCAATTTTGGGACCATTGGTCCCCACTACCACCTCATCACTCCCCACTCCTCGTAATCAGCTCCCACCTTATGCATCCATAGGTTTAACTGCTTTTGTCCTTCTCCTTCGCTATTTTTGAGTGGACCACTGCCACGTGTGAGAGAACATCATGTTTTGTCTTTGTTGACTAGGTGAAGATGGCCAGGTTAACTAGCCACCTTTTTGCTTATAAACCAACTTACTCGTAACTTTTAATTTTTTTTAACTACATGATGCATATGAGAGAGTGAGTGGGATACTTACTTGTGGTGCCAATACTTTGCTGCAGTTGTTGAAGACTGGAGGTGCTTGCTGTGTGTATGGTTCCATGCTATTCTTCTTCGCTTCTTGTTGGTTTCTGATGATTCCTTTGTTTGTGCAAGTCCCTGTTGTTGAATATGGTGGTGGTGTTGCTGCTTTGGAACTCCTTCTACTCTTGGATCATCATGATGGAGGCTTCCTGATGTTATGATTTGTATTATGTGGGATAGGCTGCTACAGGATTTCCTGCAGGATGTCCTATAGCTGCTTCTCCCCCAGAACTCTTAATCATACACTTTTCTGAGATGGTGACATGGATGGAGAGAAAGACTAGGAGTGTGGAGAACAAGGAATATTTAGGTGATGTTCTCCATTCCTCCCTATTTCCCTTATTTTTGAAGACTGATTTTTTTTTTTTGAAACTAAATTTGTTTTTAAGGGTGAGTGCAGGGGTGATGGTGGTGGACAAGATATGTTGATGGAATGATTAACAGAGTATATTATATTAGAATAGCAAGTCATTTATTTTCCTTAGGACAACCTCCTGTAGGATTTCTCGATCACTGTAATTCCTACAGGATCATCCTGTAGGTTTTCAAGGGATCCTGTAGAAAACACAGTCCCATTGTAAACTGAAGTAAAGGAGTGGAAAAACAATGACAGAAATGGTGGAGGAATGAATGGAAATCAGTATTAAAATAAAAATCTGAGTGACATGGATCTCTTTATGATCCTCCTCTACTCATTGACCGTCCTTCTTGATGACCTGAAAATGCAAATTTCTTGATTTTTTTTCTGAAAACCACTAGGCTGCCTCTAAGAGGTTTTCACCCTAGTTGTTCACCTAGGGTGCTTCAAGAGAGGTTTTCACCTAGGGATCTTTCTTTATCTTTTATTATTATTATTATGACACCACTAGGCTTCCCCAAGAGGTTTTCAACCCAATGGTGGGACTCAAGCACCTCATGGAGGTTTTCACCTGAGTCCTTATTTTTCTTTTTTCTTTTCTCAGTGATTTGATGAGGGAGGAGCTGAAACTTGCTCCACTATTATCACTATTTTATTGATATCATCAATAAACTCTTGTTTTGATAAAGGTATCTTGTAAATTTTCAATCAATTTCCATTAACAAGTAAAGCGATGGCCTCTTCATCTATGGTTCTGATCTGCACTAAACAATTATCATGGCATGTTTTTACAACATAAGGTCCTAGCCATCTTGTCCTTAACTTGTCTTTGAAGTCTTTATACCTGGAATCATATAACAATGCCCAATTGCGTTCCTAAAATTGCTTATCCTTGATGTTTTTATCATGCCAAATCTTCCGCTGAATTTGAACTACCTGTTTATGTAGGAGGGCCTCCATTCTGAATTCATCCAAACCATTCAACTGGAACAATCTCTCTTTTTTTGCACTGATGAGATCTAAATGTAGTTGGACTACCATCCTTAATGTGTTATACTCAAACTCAATGGACAGCAAGGTTGTTTTCCCATAGACCAGCTCATAGGGTGTGAATCCAGTGGTGGGCTTCCATGTGGTATTATAGGCCCAGATGGCCTCAACTAGTCTATCTTCCAAATCCTTCCTATTTCTGCTTAACACTTTTGTCAAAATTCCCTCTAGCGATCTGTTGGTCACCTCCACTTGCCCATTATCTAGGGGATGATAGGGAGTGTAGGTTTGATTCTTGATATTATGCTAGCTGAGCAAGTCTTCAATCATGTTGGAGGTAAACTAGCTACTTAGGTCTATGACCAGCTCTCTAGGTTACCCAAATTTGTAGAATACATTCTCCCTTAGGAACTCAACCACCTTCTCGTCTGTTGTTGCCTTAATTGCCTTGGTTTCAGCTCACTTAGTCAAATAGTCAGTGCACACAATGATGTATTATTTTTTCTTGGAAGGAGGGTCAATAGGCCCAATGAATTCCATGCCCCACTTGTCAAATGGCTCGAAAGTCACTTGAGGCTGTAGAGGCATATCATATGTTGGAGTAGGCCTTCTCATCCTTTGGCACCGATCACACTCACTAGTATATCTTTTCACATCCTAATGAAGAGTTAGCCAATAACAGACTACTTGTAACACTTTGAATGATGTCCTCTTTGTTGCAAAGTGACCTCCACAAGGCCCATCATGACAAGTGAAAAGGATGTCAAAGACTTCCTCCTCCTTGACACACCTTCTCAAGATTTGATATGGGCCAAGTTTTAAGAGATTGACCGCAATCCAGGTGAAGGGGGTGCTCTTCCTTACTATCTTGCTCATTTCTTTGGAGGACAAGTTTGATGAGAACTGTGCTGATACCAAATAGTTTGCTATATTAGCAAAACATGGAGAGAGAACAGAAATAGAAAATAAGTGCTCATTCGATAACTGGTCATCAACCATTCCTTTGTCACTTGCACGAAAATTTACTCTAGACAAAGAGACTGCAACAACATTTTCCTTACCAAGCTTATCAACAATGGTTAGGTCAAACTGTTGTAATAAAAGTAACCATCTTATAATCCGAGCATTCACATCTGGTTTGTTTATTAAATATTTGATTGCAGCATGATCAATATGCACAAATGTTTGATAAAATATAATATAATGCCTGAATTTTTTCAATGAATGCACAACAGCCAGGAGTTCCTTTTTGGTCACTCTGTAATTTAGTTCAGCCTTCGACAGATTCTTACTTATAAAATAGTTAGAATAAGGGAATTTTTCATCTATCTGACCTAGGGCTGCTACTATGGCTTTGTGTGAGGCATCAACATGAATATGAAAGGGGAGGTCCAAATATGGGCCTTGGAGAATTTGTGCAGAGGTTAACTTGTCCTTTACAATGTCTGAGGCCTCTTGACAACTTTTTGACTAGACAAACTCAATGTCCTTGGCCAAAAAACCAAATAAAGCAGAGGCCAACTTGTTGAAGTCCTTTATGAACATTCAATAGTATTGAGCTAACCCTAGGAAAATTCGGACATCCCTCTGCTTTTTAGGAGATGGGACCCTTTGAATGATATTTATTTTGTTTGGTTCCACCTGTAGTCCTTGTTGAGATATTGAATGACCTAGCATGATCCCTACAGTCATCCAGAATTCACATTTTTCGGGACTAAGAGACAGGTTCATTTCAATGCACTTGTGTATTACTTTACCTAGGTTAGATAGATCTTCTTGAAAATCATAGCCATAAGGTGTAAAATCATCCATACAAATTTCCACTGCATCATGGACTAATTCGGCGAAAATACTCAGGACTGCTCTCTGGAAAGTGGCAGGAGCATTGCATAGGCCAAAAGGAAGGACCCTATAGGAAAGAGTACCCAAAGGACAAGTGAAGATAGTTTCATCCTTGTCTTCTGGGCTGATCTAGATTTGGTTGTACCCATTGAATCCATTCAGGAAAGAGAAAAACATTTTCCCTGCCAAGCCATCTACCACTTGGTCGATGAAGGGTAGAGAAAAATGGTCCTTCTTTGTGGCTTTGTTCAACTCCCTCTATTCGAAACAAATTCTCCACTTACCATTTTTATTTGGAAATAACACCAAAGGAGAGGCCCACTCACTGTCAGCTATAGGGTAAATGAATCCTATATCTAGCAGTTTTTACAATTCTTCTTTGACTATATCTTTAAGAGCTAGATTCATCTTCCTTTGGGGTTTTCAAACCGGTTTGCAACCTTCTTTGATGTATATGTGGTAAGTACACACTGAGGGGTGTACTCCTTTCATTTCTTTGTAACTCCAAGTGAAGGCTTCTAGATTTTCCTATAGCATGTTGTGTAACTTCTCTTCTTGGAGAGCAGAAAGAGATGGATTGATTTTCAAGGTTCTCTCTAGGAAAAATTCTATGGTTTTGACAGAATGGGTTGGAAACAGCGAAGCATAAGTCAATTGGATAATTTTTCTGAGTTTCCCTTATTGCATCTTCTAAGGGAAATGAAATGGAATTTGGACTTCGGAGTAGGTGTTCAATCAAATCATCCTCATCCCTATGTCCTCCTCCCATAATTGTTTCTAAAGTATAAAGTTGGGTGGAATAAACTTCATGTTCTTTCTCCTCCTCCTACAATAAAGGTAAATCATGCTCTAGAGAAGGTTGAGTAGGAAGGTATAGGACTATTTTCTTGGACATATGCCCATTCTTGATGGTCATATTCCAAGCTCTACAGCGAATGTAAGCATTGACACTGGCCAACCATGGTCTCCCAAGGATGACAGGGTAACCAGTAAGCTTAGCCTTAGGGTGGAGAACTAGGAAATATGTGGGGTACTCTGAAGAGTCAATGGAGATCATCACATCCTCCAAAATCCCCTTAGGGGTTACTGTGGAGCAGTCCGCAAGTTGCAGAACTATTGTGGTCTTCCTCAATAACCTTGGAGGTTGAGATTGAGCATGGTGTCCTTGGTCATCACATTAATGACAATCCCAAGATCAATAAAAGTGTGCGGGACAATGGTTGCATTGATGTGCACATCTACTACAGGGCTTCTAGGGTCCAAATATTTTGGATAGACCCGCCCCAGCATTAAGTCGAACAGTTATCCAACGACATTAATGGTAGGGGCATCCCTTCTTCGCCTCCCTAGATGCTTGAAGCACTTCTCCTTAATCAACTTATTGTAAATAGGAACATATTTTATCTCTTGGAGAAGTAGAATACTTACACATAGATTTTTCAATTATCCCAGAAGTTCAGTCTCTTCTGGGGTAGGTTGGAGTGGTTGGGCTAATCTCTTAGTAAAGGGTGGATTCACTTTAAGGTTGCTTTCCTCTCTTTCTTCCTCAACCTCCCTAGGTGGAGGTGGAGGTTGGTTATTTGGGATAATTCTCCCAGATCTTAGGTTAATCTCCTAGATTTCCACAAAATATGCTTGATAGAATGTCTCTCCACTATATACTTGTTGAGCCTGCCTATTATTCGGGTTCAAATTTGGCTGGGTAGGTATCTAGGGTTTCTTGGGTGGAGCAGAGTGTAGCAGTTGTGGTTGGGAAGGTGGTGGAGGCAATAGAGTTGGAGCATTGTTGTATTGTGGTTTCCACCCCTTGGGCAGTGCATTCCATTGAGGTTGTGGCGGAGCATAAGGTTGAAATGACTGGATGGTTGGCTAGGATTGATACTAAGATGCAAAGGACCAAGGAGTGGGTGTAGACCAGGAAGGATGATTAGGGGGTCCCCAAGAAGGCATGGTTGTTGTTTGTTTGGCATTGTAATATGCATGGAGTGACCATTGCATGCCCTACTGGTATGGTCTAGGCCCATGAAGTCTCCTTTGGTTTATGTAGCAGATCTTCTCAGTGACCCCTTCAGCTCCTTTATATACAACGTTGAGTCCAGGCAAAGAAGGGCACTTGTCTAAGGAGTGGCTTTCTTCACAGACTGAGCAAATTTCATTAGAATTCATTCCTAGGATGCCTCCTGGTGCATATAGGACAAAAAATGGACAACGCTCTCTCTACCTCCTCCTGCTTCCTCTTAATTTGCATGGTGTGCATTTGCAAGGCAAGGGTTTGCAACATCTCACTTTTGAAATCTTCCAGTATGTTTCGAATTTCACCCTTGATGGATGAGTTGGGAGATGATGTATTGACCATAGGTTGACTACCCCTACCCTTTTTCCTAGCTCTCATAGAATGGTTTCTCAAGACAATGTTGATATCCTCATAGGGTAATTGGTAGATATCGCCTCTTGCTAACAAATGTAGGGTATCCAAAAGATCTTCCCTTACTCCCCTAAGCAGGACCAACTTTAGTGACTCAAGGTCAAATGTGCACCTGGCCCTTTTGTAACTAAGTTGGAATCTTTCTTCGTAATCCTCTAGGGATTCATCATTGCCTGTGGTCATCCTGAAAATTTCCTCTTTAGTATCCTTTGAATGAAAGTAGTCCCGATATTTGTTGTTAAAGGGTTGTCGCATCTAAGCCCAAGTTGTGATGCTATCTCTAGGTAAATGCATGAACCAGCACAATGTTGCATCCTTGAGGGTAGATGGAAATAGTTTTAACTTCTATTCATCATCTGTATAGTCATAGGTTCGGCATATAACAAGAAACTCAAATAGGAAAGTGTCAGGGTCCTCTATGGTCAGGCCACGGAAATGAGGTAGGGCAGAGGGGCTTATATTTGTCATCGTAGTTTCCCCATTGGTTTCCCTGATGGGGAAGGTACACTCAAATCTCTCTCCATTCCCTCTGGCATTTGTATTTTTAGCCATTGGTTTAGTAGGAATGGGTTCCTCTTCTTATTCTTCCCCTGTAGGTTCTTCAAATATGTCAGGTTTCTCACCTAAGGGTTCCTGCAGTTCATAGTCACCGAAGAAGAGGGAAGGTTGGTTGTTTGATGTAGTGGGGTTGTTTGGCAAAAATTTCCCTAAGCTGTCCCTATTCCTACGAGGCATGAAAGGAAATGTTTTTGGTTTGGCTTTGTATTTTTTCAAACTTGGAAAGTACTTTGCAGAATTGAAATTGTTGATTGAATGAAAATTACTAACGGAATGAAAAAGCTACTTGCTGAATTGAAATTTTTCTTGAAAAATGGAAAGGAAAGCATAAAATGAAAAATGGAAGAAAGGAAACAACTAGATTACTTTTGCATAAATAAATTAATGGCAAAATATTGAAGACAAGAAATAGAAGAAAAGAAAGCAGTAATCAGATTTTACACAGACACCTCCCCAGCACGGCGCTAAAAAGTGACGAGGGCAAGTATTGCAGCAAGGATGTTGCAACTCTTGAGCTTCCAACTTTAATTTGTCAACCCGGGGTTCATACAAACTTGGAGGTGACAGTGTTGTATACACAAGTAAAAGTCATGGTTATGCCTATTGTCACTATTCAGGTGGCGAGAGACCACTGGGGTTTTAGGCCATACTTCTAAGGAGTTAGAAGAAGCTTCATTCTTTGATGGAAGAATGGTAAATCTACTCTAAGAGAGAGCTATTCTACTGCAATAATGGAGAAGGTCGACATGTAATTCTAAATCACACCATTTCCTAATTAACTGCTAAGAAACTATGCTTGGCAAAAATGCTAAATCAACATGGACCAAATGCTACTATATAATTTATAGAAGTAAGAAGCATCAAACATGACAAATGTGTAATAAAAGAGACTGAACTAAATCTCTTTTTACCCTTTTTTTTTTCTTTTTATGCAAAATCAAGTATGCAAACTAATTTCTTTTGTTGATGTGGCAAGTGAATTAAGGATGTTTGAGGATGACTAGAAGGATTATGAGATTGTTGGATGGTGTGGAAGACCCTTGGCAGGCTTCTGGTGGCTTCCTAGAGTTTTTCCATCAATTCGGCCTCAAAATAGGCCATTTTAGGAAAACCTTCAAGATGTAGTAGAATCCTACAGGATCCCCTGTAAAGCTACAAGATATAGCCGAGACAAAAATGTGAGGTGTTGGAGGTGATGGAAGTCCTAGGAAAGGTGTGTGATGGGTGGAATTGAGTGGGAGAAGTTCTAGGATCACTTAAAAGTCAACATCAAAGATAGTATATGGTTGGATTCTCTCAATGTGCTTGGAAGAATTTCTATGAAAAATGATGAAAACTAGTGAAGGTGATGGTGAAAAAAAGGGATGGCTAAGGTGGATGGAGTTCAAGGTTGCTATTGGATATGAATTCTTAGTCTCCTCCTAAAGCACCTTCTTTGCATAAAAAATGTATATCTTCCAAAAATCTATGCAAACAAGAAACATTTTCATAAACTAGAAAAGAAGAATTAATGAATTAACTGCCTACACTATGCATTAGGAAATTTGCTGAAAGGAATGAAAGCATGGCTGATATCTACTGCATAAATGAAGATGAAAAATATGACAATGGAATCCTACCTTTCAAAACTAACCAAATATTAATTTAAAGGCAACAAACTCCAAAGCTCATAAAAGAACTAGAAATCTATGTTTCTCGGGATGCTTAAGGGTCCCTTCCTTAATTCATATTCCCATAGGGAGGTAGTGAGTTCGAGACACCTGCTGAAAACCTTATCGTGATCCTTTTATTCCTGCTAACCTGCTACTGAGATAAGGAACAAATGGAAGCAAACTAATAAACAACCAATCTAATCTACACTACTTGTAATGGAAATGCATCTAAAAAGAAAATTAACAATGAAGCTATGAAACTACACTAAACATACATATACAAGAAAGAGGAGCCTTAGCTGTTGGGGTTGGGACATAACCAAAGAGCTTCAAACCCCTAAGTTAACTCAGTGTTGGCTCAAAACAAAACTCATTCTTATTACCAAAACATCAAATTATATCAATAGAACTTTCACAAGTCTACAACTGGAAAATAGATTATAGTTTTAAAATAAATATTTGAATCCTAATGAGGCTCTAGGACTCTCTACATATACAAATGAAGTCTCGAATGACTTCCTTAAAATCATGGAGGCTCGACTTCCGAACTTGAGATAAACTAGCTCTTTCTCTCTCAGTTGCTCGGCTGCCTTCTAATCCTCATCGCTTGGCTGCTTGCACTTCAAGCTGGTGTGATGGATGGAGGAATATTCGAATGGGGGATAAGTCAATGAGGAGGATTTTTCTCCTACAATGCCTCTCCCTTGTCACATTCATGTTTTAACCTTAGTATTTACAAAAATCCCTTGATTTTCTACTTTGATCCTGCATTCAATGCATATTAGTCCACTAGGGATAATATCCAACTCTAACTCATCTCATAAACAAAATATTATAAAAAACATGTAATAAGTTGTGAGAAAAGCTGGTTTGACTAAGATAGGACGTAAGTTAAGGCCCATATAATTACCCAATGATGAGGCTCATCACCTCCATCCGAGCAAAACTAATACATCATTGTGTGCACTACCTATTTAGCCAAGTGGGCTAAAGCCAAGGCCATCAAAGCAAAAACAAAAGAAAAAGTGGCTGAATTATTAAGGGAAACTATATTTTATAAGTTTGGGTAACCTAGAGAATTGGTCACTAATCAAGGCAGTCAATTTACATCTCACATGATTGAGAATTTGCTAAGCCAGCATAAGAAGAAGCACAGAACCTTCACTCCTTACCACCCACAAGCTAATGGGCAAGTGCAAGTAAACAACAGATCGTTGGAAGGCATTCTGACCAAGGTGAATAGTAGCAGCAGAAAGGATTTGGAATATATATTAGTCGAGGCCACTTGGGCATACAATACAACTTGGAATACCACCACTGGATTCATTCCTCATGAGCTGGTCTATAGGAAGAAAGCCCTGTTGTCCATTGAGTTTGAATACAACACGTTAACAATGGAAAAACAATTGGATCTAGATCTCACCAGGGCACAACAAGAAATATTGTTTTAGATGAATGGGATAGATGAATCTAGGATGCAAACCGTCCTGCACATAGAGGTGACTCAAGTTCAAAGGAAAATTTGGGATGACAAGAATATATAGGACAAGCAGTTTCAAGGCGGTGATTGGGCTTTGTTGTATGATTCCAGGTACAAGGATTTTAAAGGAAAGTTAAGGACTAGATGGTTAGGGCCTTATGTCATAGAAAAGTGTCATGATAATGGTTCAGTACAGATAAGAACCATTGATGCATAGGTTATCCCTTTACTCATCAATGGGTAGAGATTAAAGGTATATAAGAACCCCTTTTCGAAACAAAAATTCATCAATGGCATTAGAAAGACAATGATGGTGGTGGAGCAAGTCTCATATTCCACCTCATAAAGTTCCTAAAAATAAAAAAAATGAGACTGGTGAAAACCTCCATGAGGCACCTAAGCCCCACTGTTGGGCTCAAAACCTCTTGAGGCAACGCAATGGTGTTGAAAAAAAAGAAGGAAGAAAAAATAACAAGTAAAAAGTAAATAAAAATTATATATATAAAGATCTCTGGGTGAAAACCTCTTTTGAGGCACCCACGATAGGAAACTAGGATGAAAACCTCCTTGGAGGCAGACTAGTTGTTTTGTTAAAAAGGAGAAAAAATGAAAAATAGAAAAAGAAAGGTAAAAAAATTTTGGAAATGTTGTTTGCAAGTCAGAAAAAGGATAATAAGCTTAGCTTGAGAGGAACATAAGGGCCTGCAAAATCCATATTTCAGTCCCTCCATCTCATATTCTTCATTATTTCATCCATTTTTCCATTCATGAACTCCTCGAGCTTAGTTTGCACAGGCTCTATGTTTTCTACAGGATTCCCTGTAATCCTACAAGACTCCCTATAAATCTATAGGAATTTCCTGTAGGAATTACAATGGCCTTGAAATCCCATGAAAAGTTATCTTAGAGAAAGGGGATTACAAGCCTGTTTCTGAAAAAATAAACATTCACTCGACCACATTATCTCCATGCCTTCCATCACCATATTACCCTTGCATCCATCCAATAAGTCAATTTAGAAAAATAAAATATATATACAGTTTTCAAAAAGGAAAAAATAGAAATAGAAAAGGAAGAGAAGGAGGATAGAGGGACAATACTTGATGACCACAACTCTCACCTGCCATTCACTACAACCCTTCTCTACTCATGTCAATGACCCTCATCCACCAGAAGTGAGAAAAAGTATGAAAGTTTAGGGGAGAGGCAGCTACAGGACATCCTGTAGGTTTCCTGTAGGAAATCCTGTAGCAGCCTATCCCACAAAGGAAAATTCTCAGGGTTGCATCCATCTTTAGCACAAAGATTCCAAGGTTGAGGAAGCTCCTCCAGAGCTCAGCAACAGGAGCAAGATCACCACATCACTCTCCAATATCCTCACATCAAAAGAAACAAGCATTAAAAGAGTTCAATAAAAAGAAGGATATGGAGCAAATACAAAACACAAGAAATCATTCTTCAGCATGCATCATCATCAAAGCATCTTACCCATAGGTATGTCATCTTACTCATGCTATCTCGTTAGTATGATATGATCAAAACTGTAGGCTTATGTAAGCATTGGTTTTATAAGCAAAGGTGGATAGTTAACTTGACCACCTTCGGCCAGTCAAAGAGGAGAAAATAGTTAGATCACTCCACACGTGGCAACAGTCAAATCAAAAGAAAAAGGAGATAAGGACAAAAATTAATAAGTTACGGAGCAATGAAGTGGGAGATGATTATGAGGTAAGGTGGGATGATTGACTAATAGTGTGACCAACGGTCCAAAAGGAGGCGCTCATACTTATATAGCCAACACACCATCCCACATGATGATTCATATAAGGAAATAAAACATTGATTCCCATCCAAAGATATGATTAGAAACCTCGAGAATTCATTGAAAAGAGGTTTATCTCAGCCTTCCTTAAGTAGCACCTATAAGAGATAGTTAATATTTTGTAGCGGAAGAGACCTATAGGATCCTACAGGAAAAACTACAGGAGCCTACAAGAAAACCTACAGGATACAGAGCAGTCAATATATAGTATTATCGGTGGGCACCAAAAGGAGGATAAATCAAAGGTTTCGTCAACAGAATGAAACAATTAAGGTAGGAGTTATATCTTCCATGTTTTCCTGTTAAAAAGAATAAAATCATCATTTGATTAAGGAAATTATAGTCTAGGAGAATTTTATTGTAGAGTTAACACTCCATCTTCTCTCACCCACCAGAATTCATGATTTATATTCATCCAAGCCTCCACAATTACCAGGGAAAAATGATAGGAGGTTTTAACAAGAGAGAACCCACAAACACAGTAAGGATCCACCAACATCCTCCTCTAGTAGAAATTTTCACAAGGCACCAATGGATGGACTTCTTTGAGGGGATGAGAGGATACAATGATGAGGTGGCCATATGCTTTGCTCTCTCCCTCATACCCCTCACTAGGACCCATGCCACTTCTTTGGTGAAAGGCTTATCAGTAGAAATCACCCCTAAAGTTATAAGCATAATCACTACACTCCCTTTAGGGTTACCTTGGAGAAAAGAAGATAAGGGTAACATCACCCTTGCAAAGGAGAAATTTGTTTTGGAAGGGGTGGAGCCAATGGAAGACAAAAGTGGGGTTAGAAGAGGAAGCATTCCATACCCTTGGAATGAATTTAATTACCACCTCATTAAATACATATCATGTGAAGGGAGATATAGTGTGGTGTATGGATACCACTTCAGACTCCTCCAAGAACTAAGATTTTGAGTAGACACACCTCCTCAAAATAGATTAAGTAAACCCTATTTTCTTCTTCAATCAATGATAGACATGAGCATCAAAGTGCAGGATGGAAACCATCAACAACTAGCCCATCATGGGTTGATAAAACTCATCCTAGAAGATTCTCTATAGAACCTAAGACTCCATATTACATAGACAACCTTCGGAGACATGAAGGAAGGAGGGGCAATTCAAACTCTTGAATATGACAAAAGCCCCACTGCTAGTGAGACGGAAGAAGATAGAGAAGAAGAAAATGAAGAGGAAACAGAAGAAGAAAATGAAGAAGAAACAAAAGAGGGAAAAGAGGAAAAAAGGAGGAGGAGAATGAAGAAGAGACAACATAAGAAACAAAAGAAGAGATAGATGAGCAGAGTGAGGAACTAGAGGAAGAAGACAAAAGGAAAGATAAGAATGAGAAGGAGAATGGAAAAGAGGAAATAGAACAAAAGGAAGAACATAGGCCTACATTTCAAGGAAAATAAGGGTAAGAATCCTCGAGGCTCTCTCCAGAACCCACTGAGAAAGAGGCAGTAGCTGCTCTTACTACCTTAATTACACTTATCAAGTCAAAAGGGAAGAGGCAGAGGAAAACTCCATTGTACTTCAGAAAATGGAGGAGCACAAGAATTAGGTAGGGAAGACCTCAAACACCCCCAAAAATGCCTATTGTCATTGAAGAGTCACCAAAGGGCAAGGAAAAGGTAGCTCCTCTAGAGAAAAATCAAGAAGAAAGATCATTATGACAAACCTCTCCCAAATGTCCCATCACTTATGTTAGGAGGCCTGTCACAAGGTTAGCATCATCGTAGGGAAAAGGTCTCATATAGGAGACATAGGCAGACCTACAGGAAGAAGAGGCTATCCTACAGGAAACCCTAGCAAACCTACATGATTTATAGAAAAGAGACCAAGAAGGTATCACAACACAAGGAATAAAGGAAGAAGACCAAGAACTGATGGAACCTAGTCCACAACCCAACCTCAGATCTTACTATAGATTCATTGAAGGAGGTAGGGTAATCGCAAAATTTTTTTCCATTCCCTTATTCTTTGAGCATAGAGAGAGGGCAAGGACTCATAGGTGGATGCAAATTTCCAAGTCAGAAGGAGTGTAGGATGGAGGCCACATGGAGGAAAAATTGAAAGAGATGGGCAGAGAACTGAGCAGCATAAGGGACAGAGAGGCAATGATGAAATCTCAATTAGAAGGAGTGAATGCATGGCTAAGAAGACAACTACAAGGAAGGGAAAGCCAGTTGGAAACTATGGCCAGTTTATCCTTGGAGGGAATCTAGTGCAGGATGCCATCAAAGTCTTATGCCTTGTATCTCAAGTAATAATGGCTAGAATTACAAATCAAGGCTTTAGCTCAGAGAGGTGTTATTCCCTTCCAGTACTATAGACAATTCATTGATCTCTGTGATCAAAGCACCTTTGAATATAGAGAAAAAATGTCTGAGTTTTACCTACACAACTTGGCCTTGACAGATTTGAATGTGTGGGACCTAAATTCAAAACTAGGAGACTTACAATTGATGGCCTTAACATCATGTATGAATCATGAGGAGGCAAGAGCTACATAGATGAAAAAGGTAATGACAAGAGAAGAGACATAACGCCTCGTGATCAGAGCTAAATAATCTAATCCAATGGTTGTCATCAGCACCCACAATATCATTGCAAATGATCCTAAGCTTGCACCTAGCTACCTTGCTGCATAAGAACAAGATGTCACACACTTTGAAGACATTTTCATATTGCTAGGAGATGGCAAAATGTAAGCTTGACAAAGGAGATGGAATACCTTGGGTGACAGCCTAAGAATAAGATAACACCATTCTCCTTAGAGAATGAGAAAGGCACTAAATAGAACACCCATGGACAAGCATGCTCTAAAAAGACTGGAAGTCAATTGGATTGGCTTGAGACTTGGTCCACCAATGCTTTTAAGAATGTTGGAAGGGAGGAGAGAAGAATAAGAAAGAAAGCAGTGGGAAGAAATAGAGAGGAAGGCTGGATTTTATTCACATGAACAGGAAACTACAGTAGAAGCATGGGATGTCATGGAGGCCACCAGAGAAATAAAGGACATGGATATAGATTAAGTTGCTCAGACGATGAGCAACACTTTCAGTTGAGGGGGTGATGATGATCCTCATCATTGGGTAACTATGTGGACCTTAATACACCTCTAAGCTTACTACAATCAATTCTCCTCATAATTCCTTACATGTTTTAATTATATTTTGCTTAATGAGATGAGTAAAGTAAAATGCTATGTCTATTGAGCTAATGTACATTGATCACAAGTTTTTTCGAGAAAATCATGGAACTTTTGGATAGTTAAGGTGCAAGAACTCGAATGGGACAAGAAGGAGATATTATAGGAGATGGATCTTCCTCATTAAATCCTCACTCATTCAAATATCCCTCAAATCAAACCACACTAGCTCGGAGTTGCAAGCAGTTGAATCCTGGAGATTATGGGCAACCGAACCAATGGCAGTTAAGAACCAATTCATCTTGCGTTTCGGAGCCAAGACTCCCTGGATTTAAGGAAGTTGTTGGTTACTCCATTTGTATAAATAAGGAAGCCTAGAGACTCATTAGGATTCAGATTTTTAATGTAAGAGCACTAAGTATTTTCGAGTAAAAGTATTGTAGAAAAACACTGTAATGTAATTTTTGTTATGATAATTAGAATGAACATTTCCTTGATCCAGCACTGAGTTGACTCAGAGGGCTGAAGCTATTGGGTTAGGGCCTAACCCTAGAGGTAGAGGTTTCTCTTATTGTACTTGTATACTTAGGTTATTTCATAGATTAATTGTTGAATTGATTTTGGCATTATTCCCTTGCAAGTACTAGTGAATTTGATTAGTTTTCTTCCATTTGTGCATAGTTTTAGTAGTATCTTTAGAGGGATAAAGGAATACCAAAAAGGCTCATAGCATGTGGATTTGGCCTCATTCCTCCCTTTAGGGACCACGGTTTGAGGAAAAAAACTCCTATTCAGCCCCAAAAAGACAAAATTCTGATTTCTTATGGAATTTAGGTTTTTCTGCTAATTAGACCAACACCTTTTCAATTTTCAAGGATAGGCTTCAATTGTTCTTTCTAGTATCTTCACCTTTTTATTATATCTTATGGTGTTGCACAATATTCTTCAATTATTTCCATGCATGAACTAAGAAACTGAATAATGGAATTATGTTTTCTTATGTTGATTGGAAATCATGCTTGTTTGACATGATTCATGGAAAAATGCCAATGATGTATGTATTACAGGAGTTTCAATAGTGTATGAAGATCTCATGTCAGAAGCCCTAGCCTAACCTCATTCATCCATGATCACCAACAACCAGTAATTCCATCAACTGATTTATGATTTCCTAAGAACAACTTTCTAGGTTTATTCAGCAAATCCAACCATCTCACAAACTTTGGTTTGAGCTCTGAGGAATTCCTAGCCACACCCTTGCCTTATTTCTTCCATAATTCTCCTTCCCTAATCCTTATACCACCTTCCAAACCCCTCCTTCTACTTTCAGTCAAATCTTGTAGGAATACAGGAGATCCTATAAGAGCATTAAGACATCTTGTAGGACAACCTGTAGTGGCTTGTTTTGAGGCCGATTTGAGGAAAATGCATCTAGAAAGCTAGTAGAAGAATCCTCTTTGCCTCCTAAGCTATCTGACCCTTCACAACCATCTCTAACCCACCTGCCATACCACTAAGAAGATTTATAATTCACATTTTGATGAAAAAAAGGACAAAAAGGAAAAAAGAACTATTGTGTTAATTCATATGCACAACAATAAAGTGTTGATTATCTCATATTGCATGCCTAGGATAGTTAGGATTACACACATGTTAGTTTATAATTATTTTGAAGCAATATCTCTTCACAAATATTTAGATGAGTGGTGTGTTTAAAGCATTTATTTCAGTCTTTCATTACTGCAGTAGACAATGTTTCAATTCTCTCAATTAGGGTAAAATTCCCCTTTCTTCATTGGTAATCAAACTTCCTGTAAATCAATAGAAGGTTGGTTTAAGAAACCCTGATGGTCTATCGCCAACTGAGTAGTGACAAAGAGTGGACCCATTGAATATTCTTGTGTATACAACACTGTCACCTCCAAGTCTGTACAAACCCTGGGTTGATAAAGTGATGTTGGTAGCCCCAAGAGTTGTAGTAGTCTTGCTGCAATACTGGTGCTAGTCACAAGGGTTGAACCATTCTATATTACTACCGTGCGACACCCTCCTCCCACATATACCCAAGGTAACTAGTCCATGAGGGAAAATATGATGAAGAGTTACATAATATGTGATTCAACTCCCCAAGTTTAATTAAGGAAGTCGAATCGAAAAACCAAAACAAAACTCACCTTCGTCAAGAGCTACAAGGCGTCCAAGGGCTAACCAACCACTCCAAGTGCCCAACCCCTGAGTTCACTTTCTTCTTAACTGAAATAACCACTAGTCGGTCCCATAACACACCCCCCATGTGATTGTAACCCTCCATTCACTCTGACAACAAGACCTCCATAAAATTGCAAACTTTTTCACTCATTCCTACACTAGCAATTGTGAGTTTTATGCCACTTTTTCAGGATAGTCTCTAGACCACTGCTCAGAACTTCATGAATCTCTTAAGAATGAAAAGTGACCCAGGAACAAAGCCTTTGACATAAAAATTAGAAAATAACTTGACCTAACCACGCGTCTCCATGATATAAATTTCATCAAACACATCATGAACGCGTAGTCTGTAAGTCATAATTACATATTTGATCATGGGGACCTCATACTTATTTGGGAATCATAAATAGGGTTTGACGCCCTCTCATAATCACTGCATTATAATATAATATGTCATTCGTTCATTAACATTTCATTTACTATCTGAAACATGATGAGAGCCATAACTAAAGTATGTCATAAACCATGCTTATAACTAGCATATGACTAGATAAATATCAATGATAGAATAACCATTAAAGCCACATAATAACAAGTACATTTACAAATAATACACAAGAGGAAAAGATCTTTGATTAACATATGCAAATCCATCCAAGTAACGAACTTCCAGTGCCATGTACCACCCAACCATAGATTGGGCTGAACCAAATATTCCTTTTAGCCAATCACCCCCGTGTCATATTGCAAGCTTGAATGTGAGACTCACAACCAAAAAAGACCATGCTTCTGAGGTTGTACCACATATCCCATCATAATTGGTCAAAGAGTTCTAGGCCTAGAGAAAGAACCTATGCAACCAAGATTTATCATATATCCCACTATATATCGGTCAAAGTTTCCTAGGCCCAAATAGGAAACATACATTTTTAGGCTTTACCACAATCCCATTATTACCAGTATAGGGATATCTACGTCTTAAACAAGCATGGATGCCTCTAAATATCTCCACCTAAACTGTGATGAATTTTCTTGTCTCCACCCTTAGGAGTTACCACATATCCTACCATTATCATGCAAGGGATTTATAGGCCTTCGGTAATTTTCCTGAGACGACCTCACTCAGCTTTGAAAAAATATGGAAATCTAGCTCAACCAAATAAGAGAACCCGATCACACTATGTCTTCTAGAAATTCCAAGGCAAGGCCGAAAACCATTATCACGCCTAGAAAAACCCATGCAAATGACAACAAGAGAACTAGATACACACATCTATATACCATGCATGTCAAAACTAGCAAGGAAATCATACATGCAACTTAGTATCTATAAGTAGTCCTCCTATAACAGCATGATCCAAGTCCTACTTTCTTGATATTCTCTTTCCTTTCCGAAATATTAGATTGCTCCAAGATTTCTCCAAGTGTTTAAGAGTGAAAGAGAGAAAGAGAGAGAGAATAAAGGGAGAGCTCCAAGATAAGACTCACAAAAAGTTGTGAACTGATCATCATAATCCTTTTTATCAATGAGGATTCTATTTTCTTCAATTTCTATTATTTTTCCTTCATTTTCATCCTCACATGCATCCTATGACCTTTCACCTTCTTTTTCTTCTATTTTCCATTATTATCATAAATAAAATTTCAATTAATGTCTCCTTCCTTTTAAAATCATTTTTCATTTTTTTTGGCAATTTCCTCCTTAGCTATAACAAACAAAATGAACACCCGCTATGATGTTTTTCCCAACATTCACCTTGGAATGTGTCCCATGACCTTGGTATTATTTTGCCTTTATTAACTTTATTAGATACATTTTTAAGTTTGGGTTATTACAACGACATTTGAGTAAACCTATAAGGAAATAAGCCAAAAAATACAATAGAAAAGTAGTTTACTTTCTTTTTCTTTAAAAACTCATCGCTGTTACTTTATTATTTTAACTATTATTTTATTATTTTGCCTTGAAAATCCCATTTTATACGTGAAAATTCCCTATTATACATCATTTATCATTATGATAAATTTGTCTATTTTAATGAGTGCATTGTACCTTTATTAACAAATAACCACTAGCATTTAAAATTGCATTGTACCTCTATTAACAAGTAGCCACTAGCATTTAAAATCACATTAAATAGTACACACAATATGCCATTATTACATGTAAGACGTATTTTGTGATATAACTAGGTCTAGATGTGTCTAAAATGCGAACAATCAATCTTCTTCATGTAGTTTTTACACACTTCAGATTTTCAATTCAAAAAAGTTGAAAATTTTCATTTTTTGATAATGCATTTAGTTGCTACATAATTTATAAGGTAGGAATGATCAATATTTATTCACGCAGATGGCTTTTTCCTTCTAATATTGATATTTAAAAAAAAATTAAATGATTTCTTTTCTTTGTAAGTATTTTTATTTAACATATAGTTATCAATAATGGAGATATTTCAAATTTTACGTTTGGTTATTTATGAAATCGCTGCGCAAAAAGAATTGCCTACTTAGAAAAAACCAAAAAACTTTAACACATCTATTTGAAGAGACATTCTGGTTTTTATTTAAGATGAAGTCAATTATCTACATTTTCACTAGAGGAAAGTAGGTAGAAAACTCATGTTGGAATGGTTTTAAATAAAAGGGGTCATGAATTTAAAATTTATGTAAATGTTGTTGTATGTGTCATTAATTTGGTCGCATTTTAGAAAAGGTCACGTCATGTCTTCCATATGAGATTATTGCAATTGTTTGTTTTTAGAAAATTAGATTTTATGTAGTTAAAATAAAAAACATTGAGATGAAAAATTCAACTTTGTTACGATATAATTATAATCGTGTTATAGTTCAATCGTGAATGCAATTGATATTACTACGGTTGTGTTACAATTTTGATTCCTATTGTTATGTTACAATTTCATTATGAATGCAATACATGTTACTATGGTTATGTTACAATTTTTATTACTAAGGTTATGCTATAATTTATTATGAATTCAATTCATATTACTATGGTTGTGTTTTTATTAATTTCCATGATTATTAAAAATATTTTAGGAATGTTTCTTCTATTTTAGTTACATCATTATATTATTTTTTTATTTTAGATTGATATTTAGATTATTATTATTATTATTTATTTGTTTTTATTAAGTTGTGTTTTTTAATTTAATTCTAGTTGTGTTGCACTTTTTTTTTTTTTTTAGATTTCAATTATGAATTATTTTCCTGTATACAATCTATGTTAAAGAAAATCTCAACAAGAAAATCAATTTATAAGGTAAATTATGGGAATTCAAGGAACTAATGAGAGTTCCTTTGACAATTTGTCAAGAGTAGGTTGGTATTTCCAAAGACTTCCCCTCATGCTTGATATTTAATCCAACAAGATTTTTCCTCTACAAACCTTCAATTAAACATAAGTCGCATATAGATCTAGCAAATAAGCAAGCATAGAAAAACTCTAGAAATTTATTAGAAGATAGCTAGAGATTTCTACACCTAGAACATATTCCTAAATCAATTACCAATGCAAGATAGTTTTACATCAACAAATCTACAAGAGCATATATAAATAACATAAGTCGAAACATGAACAAAGTAAATTATAACAATAGTAAGTCAATCATCCTACTCAAATGGAACAATACTCTTGAATGAACCCCAAAGTCTTTTATTGCAATTGAGAAGAAGTGTACATAAGAAAAGAACTTCCCCAAGAAGAATAGTTTGTAAAAATTGATCAAAATGAGAGCCTGTTACATAGATATATTGTAGAAAATTCAAATGTAACAACCAAGTGAAAAGGGGCCATGGAGAACATCCAAAGAAAGAAATCGAATTACAAGTGTGGATGAGGCATGCCATGTTTATAACCTTCACCAAATTTAATTCCATGTGTGGCATCAAAATCTCCTCAAACAAAATCAAATCCTCCTAAGTGGTCATACAAGCAAATCCAAATGTGAATTAATGAAGGAGATAACCATGTCAAACTCCATGCTCAAATCATGTGATTCTGGAAATTAGATTTTACGTAATTAAAACATGAATTACATTCGTTGAAATTAAAACATGAATCGGTTGTAATTAAAACATGAATTACATGAATCAACATTGGTTTGCTTTATGCCTTTAGGACGTTAACTATAGATTGTATCCATTTCCTACAATGAGAAATGTTAGGGAGTGGAAGGGAAAAAAAGGAACTATTATTTGATGTCTTTTTTATACCCATTAATTTAATATTATTAACATTAAAGGTAATGAAGAAAAGTACTAAAACATTTTTATTACCATGTTTTATAAAATAATTTTTCAATTTCATATAATATGTAAATGTGGAGTTGAGTGGGGTCGGGAGAGCGGAGACTTCTCAGGTTTCGATCGTAAGATCTCTTACCATCATGCATCCTCTTTTCGTCAAGGGTTTGGATGGCAGAACCAAACGCATGCGGGCTTATGCATCTCATCTCGTGGCTTCAGATCAGAGGGACAGGCTTTCTGATCGGATCAAAATACCCTCGCAGTTTTTGAGGCTCGCCTCGGACATTCGCCAGACCGACGACGACGGCCCTCAGGTTGATGGCAGCGACAACCGGTACCCACAGTTTCATCTCTGTCTCCATTTGAGAGGGGGAAAAGGGGGTTTCAGCCCTATTCAGAGGAGCGCCGCCACCAAGGCTGGCCAGAAGAAGACCAGAAATGCTGATGCCCGCGCCGATAGGAGAGGAAGGAGGCTCGGCCTCGTGAACGCTAAGAAAGGAGCTGTAGTTTTTCACACAGATCCGGGAAATGTAACCAAAGAAGGGGGCCTGAATGCAACAGATCTGCCCGCTCTCACAACAGTTTGGACCAAATCCTGTAGATCTGAGAAGGATCACACTGACGTGGAAACGGAAATCAAAGAAGGGGGCCTGCTTGTAGCAGATCTACCCCCTCCCACAATAGATCGGGCCAAATATCGCAGATCCGGGATGGATCTATCTGATATGTCCAGTTCCAGGCAGAAGATAGGTGGAAATCCACCAGATCCAGAAACCAAATCCGTAAAACGGGACCTGGATAAGGTAGATTCAGCGGATCTGAAGCAAATCTTTATTCGAACAACAGAAGGCAGACATGTATGTGTGCAGATCTGGAAATGGACGAGTGTATTGGATCTAAAAAAAGAGATCCAGGACAAACTGAGAATTCCAGTTGCATTACAAAATCTATTATTTTCAGGGCTCTGTTTACAGGATCAACACATACTCCAGCACTACAGGGTTGCAAAGGACTCAACCATTATTCTCAATCTGAGATTGCGAGGTGGATCCAAGGCAGCTTCATCAAAATCTACAGGTACCTACCGTGATGCAGCCAAAGGGAAAGAACCTCTAAAGGGGAAAGAACCTACAGCTGTTAATGAAACCCCAGGGCAGTATATCGTGGATCAAATGCCGGAAAGCCCCTCTATCTCCTTGGACATACCAGAGGTAAATTACATTTTATCAGATCTACAAAAACATGCAGTTATTTGTAGATTCAACGGTTTTTGGCCTAGAACCGATGCATTATACCAATGGATCCATACAGCTTGGACAAAAATCTGCCAAATTCACCTATGTTCTAAGGGTTTCTTCATAGTAATTTTCCATTCCGAATAAGAAAAGGAAAAAATTCTCAACCGAGGGCCATGGTTCTGGGGCAGTGCTGGACTTTTTGTTACTCCATGGTTCCCGAATTTTGACGCCAACACTATGGTGGTATCAAGGATGCCAGTATGGGTTAGGCTCCATAACCTCCCATTACATTTCTGGCATTCCAAGGCCTTAATAGCTATTGGAAATACTCTCGGGAAAATGTTAAAGATTGATGTAGAGAGACATATAAAGGGAATTTTTACCTTTGCCAGAATATGCGTCGAGGTAGATCTCAGCCAAGGATTACCTGAAAGTATAACTCTGAACTTTAATAATTCACAGTGGAAACAAATTCTGGACTATGAGAATACAACCTTCAGATGCAGGGGATGTCAACAAACAAGTCATTTGTACAATGCATGTAAAAATCTCAACAAGAGCAAGACCCAACAAAGGAAGCCTAAAGGATGGCAGAATATAGACGATGTTGTAAAGAAGAGAGATACTGAAAAGAAAGAACACAATACAGCTGAGGAGAAAGCCCGGGATAATAAGGAAAAAGAGATTACTGAAGAAAAGGAGGAAGATCCTCAGCAGGAAATAAGCGGAAATAAACGTAGTCACAGTCTTGAAGGATCAGATTCAGATAAAGAACAACAAATGAATCCAGAGGAAAACCAGCTAACTATTATTGATTCCATGCACAACACAGATGGTTGGCGAAAAGTGGAGAAAAAGAAGGGTCGAAAGACTTAGGTTAGCTGGTCTTTGTTTATCTGGAAAGCTTTTTTCTTTTATGTTTGTAGTCAAAAAGGTTGAAAATTGATACTATTTACAAGAAGTATCAGAAATGCTTACAGCATATGTAATGTAACTTTTTATTTTTCTTAATAAAAAGTTCACTTTTTTCTTCGGAAAAAAATATGTAAATGTGCATAACATATTGAACCTTTATTACTCTTTGAATGTCTTTTTGTTTCATTTAATTCAAATTAACTTCTTGAATTATTAATTTGTAATAAAATATATTGATATTTTACTCTTTAATGTCCCTATGTCCCTTTATCTGTCAATACTATCATATTATCATTTTCATTCATGTTGAGGAATTTCCTATCCCTCCATGAATGTCACAATGTTACATCACTAAGGAGAAACATAACACTTCCTTATAAGCTAGCCAATATGAATATCAAAATGCATCATCATGAACTAAGGACATCCTACTCAGACATTAGCCTTAAGGAATGTCACTTGAACATAACCAAATGCAATATTGTGACAAACATATCCTAAGGTCACATTTGAAAAACAAAATCACAAACATAACATTATGATGCAATCAACATAATGCAACATCAAAATGTGATGAACATATATTGATGTCATATTCAAAGACAATGCTTCACCAACATAGTGTTATGATACAATCTAACATATGCTAATCTCACATATTGATGAAAATTTCCCACCATCATAATGGGATGAACATACCTTGATGTTGCAATGTGATGTACATATCTAAATATCACAATGTGATGAACATAGCCTAATATTGTAATAAGATGAACATAGCTTGACATCATAGTTTGAAAAACATAATCCAATGTCATATTCCTACAAACATTACTCACGAAAACAATTCAATAAGCATATCCCTTGTCATAATGTGATACACAAATCCACACATCCTAAAGTGTTGAACACACCTATACATCATAATGTGATAACTATAACCTAATGTTGTACTATGTTCAACAAAAAATTGTTGTCATAATGTGGTGACCATAACTCATAATTGAAATGTGACAAACATAATTTTATGTCACAAAATGTCAAAAAAAATCCAACATAATAATATATTGAACATAACCCAGTGTTAAAAGGTGACAAAAGTTAATTAGAAGTCACAATTAAACATAATCGTTAACCATTATTGCATTATGATGCAACCATGGTAAAGAATTATCAACCATGGTATGTTCACATGGTATATCAAGGTAAATCATATTCAACTATAAGATTTTATGGATAACCATAGTCAAACACGATCAAATATAATTTACATGATCAAACATGGTAAAAAAATATGAAGCACAGTCAACATTATCGAATGTGATCAAGTATATTTATTTATGCTCATTATTCGTCAAAAATAATCAACCATGGTCGTACATAGTCAACTATGGTTAGCCATGGTTAACATGGTCTTACATATTTTGCCACAGTCTACCTCGATCAAGCATAATAAATCATGATCAACCATAGGAAACTTTGGGCAGCCATGGTCACCCATGGTCAATCATGGTTGATCATGGTTAACATGGAAAGGATGGCTAATCATGGTCTATCATAGTCAACTGTACATAAATGTGAAGAACCATGGTCAACCATGGTCATCCATAGTGGACAATAGTCATCCATACTAAGTGCTCATCAACCATAGTCAACCATGGTGAAATGTGTGATACATTGTCATACATATTATACATGGTAAATCTTAATCAACATGGTTAAATGTGGTCCCACATATTAAAAAATGGTTTGGGTTGGTGTTTGGTCAATTCAATGTCCTTGAATTGTCAATCATAAATTGTCAACCAGGGTGCATAGACTAATGAAGTAGAGGTGCACAATATGTTCTTAGAAGTTATTCATTAGGTCATTATGTATTTGTTAAGATATAAACTTAATATGGAGGTGGTGTTTGTCAATTATATTAGTGTCAAAATTCTTAGGGATGTTGATTAAGTTTCCTAGGAATTAATCTCTATCCAATTAGTTTGTAGATGATGTGAGAGTGGTTCTACTTGTATTAGATTGTTTTGGGATTTTTGATCTTGAATCTTTACGCTGGAAATTCTAATTCTCTAAGTGAAAGAAGAAACTTATTCTATCAGCTATGAAGAAATACTATCTGAACTCAATTGTTTAGGAGGGAACTTCTCACTATTTTACTTATTCAATTTTCTCTCAAACAAAATAACCCAAGCAACATCTATATGGTGAATTGAACACACTTAGATTATGCAAGATAATAAGAAAAGGAAAGCACCATGATGTACCAGGTATAAAGAAAATTAAATAATAGACTAAAATAGGTATACAGAAAATTAAAGTTCTTATGCAAATAAAAATTTGCTGGTGAGATCATTATGCTCCATTGTCATACAAAACAGAGCAATTGAAGAATTAAAGGAAATCATATTGTAATTTATTAAAACCTACCACTATTTGTAGGGGCCCTCCAAATAGTAGTTCAAATCTTCCAATCAACACAACACTTGTACAAAAAAACCAATTCTATTCACACGGAATTCACAAACTATTCACAATTATATCATTCAGTGAGCACACAAATCATAGTGTGGCCATACGTTTTATAGCAGGTCTCTTGGCATAACTGTCTAAATAATTCAAGCCTAATATCTCTATCCTATCTAAACTTATATCACTAAACCGCCATTTCTCTATTCCGGAAGCAAAAAAATAAGGTTTCAATTGATCTTGGGTTTTGTTCTTCATTAATCCGGCAGTTGACTTGGAGCTTGACCGTGATCTCCTATGCTTCTCTTAGCAAACAGTTTCGAGGGAATAGGAAGGGATCCATGAGGGAGCCATCCTCTATGCATCCGCACCTTTCGTTGCTAACCTGGAAATCTACAACCTTGCGAAAAATGGAGACAACTACAAAAACCTGGATTAGCTACGGAAATAGACTGATTCGGTAGCCAATTGAAACTTTAACAAAACAAGAGGGTATAATGTTAAAAATTAAAAAGAAGACATATAATTACATACCTTCATCAAAACATGGTAGATATGGCTTTATTTAGATGGTAAATATATAGGGAAAGGAGAGGATAATTAGGAAAAAAAAGATGTCATGGTAGGAAAATCTTCAGACTCTACATTCCCTGGAACTGGAGATGTTGTATGTCCTCATACATTTCTTCCTTGTCATTCGCTTGTGCCTCTTGTTTATCATATCCATGTTTCATTTCTTTCTTCTTTTGGGCATAGATCGACATTCTAGGATTCCTCATTTGAATCTTTTACTTTAAACTGATAATTTCTCTCTGCATAATTCTGTTTTCTTTCTTCAGCTTCTTGTTTTTCTTATACCACAAGATTAGATTAAGGATCAAATTGTCACTCTTTGCAATCTGTATCTCACTCTGTGTCTTCAATGCTCGATTTTCATTTTATAGAGACCGATTTAGCATTTCTAATTCAAAGATCTCCTGCTTCAAGATGTTTTAGGATGATTGTTCATTTACCTGGTTGGTTCCTTCTCGAGGGCTCTAAATTGTTTCCTTTGTTGTTGTCTCCTTCCTTTCCACTGACTCTATATAGTCATACGTTTTTTATTGAGTAGGGTCAATACCCAGACTATGCATTGGGCTTATGGTTCTTGGTGATGAACTTGGTGACCTTGTTGGTGAATTTCCAGGGTTTTCAATTGGCTCATCCCCTATTGGCTCATCCTCTGTTGGCTTGTTCTCCATTGGCTCAATCTTTGCTGCAATATTCTCTGTTGGCTGACCTTCAGTTGGCTCCTTTTCATTTGGCTCATTTTACTAAAGATTAATATATTCTATAGTTTTTGAGGTTTTTTGTGGAATCATGCTCAACCTCATGCTCCTCCTCAACCATGGGGCTTGTATTTTCTGCACTTTCCTCTTTTTATTCTCTGAATTTTCTTCTAGAGGAGAGGTCTTAGTTTGTGAGAATTCTTCTTTACCCGGGTTGGCTTTCTTTCTTCTTGGATTTCCCCTCTTCATTCTCTGCAAAATATTTACTATAGGCAGCTCTTCTTCTGTTACTTCTATTTGAGTTTGAGGTGCCCATTCCTTTATCATTAATATGGTTCTCCTCCTCCCTCTAAGGGCCCTGCTACTACTTGCTTTTTTGGGGGATTTTTCTTCAAAGTGGTTCATTACTAGGAAACTCTCCCAGTTATTCCCTATACTTCAGGGATGAAATTCGACCAATATTTTTACCAGGCCATGATGATACATGTTGTTTTCTATGCATTGAATATTCTTCTTAACATTTGTATACATTTTCTTGAGGTTATTTAGGAGGAAATAAGGTAGATTCATCTGATGATTCTCAAGGAAGTGCATCATCATTCTAACATGATAAAAATACATTTTCCCAAACCGACCCTCACAAGTGATAAACTTCTGAATTACAAGTAATAAGTTTCTCCATTTGTTTTTAAGAGCAGTGTTTGGAATACCTTTTTTGTAGACCGTAGTGTCCATGTTCAAATTTTTTAGGAAGACCTTCCAGTCCTCGCTGTCAATCCCTATTTTTTTAAACCATTTTTCTCCATTTCTTGGCAGCTCTGTAGCCTCGGCGATCATAAACTCTGTTACTATGAGCTTTATGTTCCTAATTTCTGCCTCAATTTCATCGAATGAGCAAACAAATTTCTTGGTTACTTCCTTTGGAAGCTATTAAATTTTTCAATGAACTATAACCATTATCTTCTTTGCAGCAGCTCCCTAGTTTGTCGGTACCTCTCGAGGAATTACTTTCCTGCTGGCTCAATTCTAACAATTATCCCCATGCCAAAGGATGCTTTGCCTCAAAGATTCGCTACCTTGACAGGAAAATGGGACTGGTAGGGTTTGCTAGCTAGCGGAAAGATGGAGTGACTGCGAAAGTTCATAGGAGTGTAAGAATAGGGAAGAATGGATGGGTTATCATAAGGATTATGGGAATGAATCCAACCATTAGGTGCATCCAAACTTATGATTTGGTAATTAATTTGACAGATTTGGCATAAGGTCGTGACATGACTTTTAAAGTGTTGGCATATGATATTTTGTTAGGCGGCCATTACCCTAAAGTTATAATGATTGCAGTTTAGTACTATATCTTCTTAGTCATACATGCTATATAACATTCCCTATTGTTAAATTAAAGCAGGACGTACCTTTAGTTTTCTTTTGTTAACCTTATTTTTTGTCCTTTGATCTCTTGCAAGTGCCTTGCTATCAATTGTCCTTTAATCCAAATCACCAAGTATCTTTGTAGACTTCAAAATTATTAGGTTCCAGAAACTTGTTTTAGTTGCAGAAACTTGTCCAAGCCGCGGAAAGTTGTTCAAGCTACGAAAAGTTGTTGATTTTGCAACTTAAGAGAAAGAGGGCTTTAGTACATGAACTTTATTGTTTTTCTTTTCTTTTGAAAAGAAAATATGAAGTGCCAACAAATTGGTTTTCCCTTTAAATTTTCTGTATAAACATGCCAAAAACATGTTGGTTTTCATGTTTATACAAAATTTTATCTGATTTTATTCTTCATATTATATATATATATATATATATATATATATATATATATATGTATGTATAATAAATAACTTATATGTATATATATGCATATATATATATATATATATCTATATCTATATATATACATATAAGTTATTTATTATACATATATATATATATATATATATATATATATATATATATATATGTATGTATGTATGTATGTATAATAAATAACTTATATGTATATATATGCATCTATATATATATATATATATATATATATATATATATATATATATATATATATATATATATATAGATGCGTATATATACATATAAGTTATTTATTATACATACAGATATATATATATATATATATATATATATATATATATATATATATATATATATATATATATATATATATATATATATATATATATATATATATATATTCTCTTTTTTTTTATTGAAGAACAAATTGAATGAAATTTTCTAAGGTGGAAAAGAAGAAGAATTCTTCTTGACCATCTTTAGTTCGAAATTGTCTTGAAACATTTTAACAAATTCCTCTTTTGTTAATGGTTTTTGCTAAAGCTTGAGTCGATTTCCATTTGCTAATAGAGGAGTTTTCTCTTTGTTAACAGTCTTCATTCTAACTGCACCATTGTCAAAGACATTCTCAACCTTAGAAGGTCCAAGCCAATGCGTTTGGAATTTCTCTTCAAATATTTTTAATTTTGAAACAAAGAGCAATGCCCAATCTCCCAGAATTAACTTCCTTTCTTTAATGTACTTATCATGCCATCTTGACCTCTGTTATTGCACTAAGATAGTCCTCTGAAAGGCCTCTTGTCTAATTTCATCGAGCTCATTTAATTCTGTCATCCTTTGCTTCTAGGCTTCTGACAAGTCAAGATCTAACTGAACTATTATCTTATAGGTCTAGACCTAGAACTCTATTGGAAGTAAAACTTGCTTCCCATAAACAAGTTCATAGGGAGTATGCCTTGTAGTATTCCTCCGTGTAGTCCTATAGGCCCATAAGGCTTCTGGAATCTTTTTTACCCAGTCTTTCCTATGCAGATGTACAGTCTTTGTAAGGATAGCCTTGATCACCTTATTTTTGGACTCAACTTGTCCATTGGCTTGTGGATGGTATGGAGTTGACTTCTGATGTTTTATCCTGTATTGGTCCACAAGCTTTCGTAGTAAATTGGATGTGAATTGTGTCCCGTGTGAATTGTGAACACCAAAATGAGTAAAAACATCCTCAAAAAGAAATGAAACTATAGTATTTTCAGTAGAAAAGGAAGTGCTTTAGCTTCTACCCATTTAGTGACATAATCAATACATACCAGAATATACTTCTTTTGCTTTAAACGTGGGCTGATTGGTCCAACAAAATCCAGCGCCCATTTTTCAAATGGTTCGATAAGTACCTGTGGTTGTAGCAGCATTTCATTTGAAATAGTAGATTTTCCCATTCTCTAACAATTCTCACATGTTTTAACATATTCCTTGGTGTCCCTGAAAATGGAAGGCTAATAATATTTTAAAAGAGGGATTTTTTAAGTAGTTCTCTTTTCAGAAAAATTTCCTCCACATGGCTCATCGTGACAAGCTTTTATTATCTCTAGTATTTCGTCCTCCCAAACACATCTTCTGATGATGAGGTTTAGTCTTGTCTTGTATAATTCCTCATTTATCCATGAATAGGACATGCTATTGTGGACTATTTTTCTTTTTTCTATAGGGCATAAATGAAATGGAATTTTTCATGTGGCCAAATACTTCGCAATATCTACATACCTAGGTGATTTAGTAGATACTACGAAAAGGTATTCATTAGGAAATTTATCTTCCACGGGTTGATCATTGTTTTCATTTTGTATTCTAGCTAGAAAATCATCAATTGTGTTCTATTTCCCAGGCCTACCTAGAATGGTTATCTCGAATTCTTGTAAAAGTAGGATCCATCTAGTTATTATTCCATTAGTGATTGGTTTATTCATTAGGTATCGAATTGTAGAATGGTCTGTGTGGACAAAAGTTTCATAACCAGTTATATAATGTCTAAAAATTTTATTAATGGCATGGATTATAGCTAAGAACTCTTTTTCAGTTATAGTATAATTTAACTTCGTAGGAGTTAAATTTTTACTAGTATAATAAATAGCATAAGGGGTCAGATCTTTTTGTCCTAAAATAGCTCTAAAGGCTGAATCTAAAGCACCTGTTGAGATCTAGAAAGGCAATTTCGAGTTAGGTCCTTTTAATATGGGTGCTTCATAAATTCTCCTTTTCAAGGTTTCAAAGCCAACTTGACATTCAGAATCCCAACTGAATTCACAGTCTTTAGTGAGTAATTTAAAGAGCCGGGATGCAGTTTTTGTGAAGTTATCTATAAATCTTCTATAATATCCAGTAAAAGTGAGAAAACTCCTGGCATCCTTTTAACAACTTGGCACTGATAACTTAGAAATGACTTCCACCTTAGATGAGTCTACCTTAATTCCATCTCCAGAAATATGGTGACCTAAAACAATTCCCTCGTTAAACATCATGAAAAAAATTTCATGACTTAATGAGAGATTTTTTTCTTAACACCTTCTTAAGTCTTTTTCCAAATCTTCTAGTGCTTCATTGAAAGAATCCCCATAGACTGTGAAATTGTCCATGTACACTTCCACACAATCATGGATAATGTTAGAGAAAATGTCGAGGGTTTCCCTTTGGAATGTTGATGCAGCATTACATAACCCAAAGGGAAGTACCCGGTAAGCATCAGTTCCCCATGGACAAGTGAATGTGGTTTCATATTGATCTTTAGGAGCTACCTGAATTAGGTTATATCCACTGAACCCATCCAAGAAGGAAAAATATTTTTTCCCTGCTAAAGTATCTATGACCGGGTTTATGAAAGGTAATGCAAAGTTCTCTTTTGATGCTTCTTTGTTTAATTACCTGTAATCGATGCATACACTCCATGTTCCATTATTTTTAGGGATGATTACTAGGGGTGAATCCCACTGACTGTCAGATATTGGATAGATGAAATTTACATTTAATAATTTTTACAATTCTTCCTTAACAATTTATTTTAGATTTATGTTCATTCTTTGTTGAGGTTGTCCAACTGGTCTTGAATTTTGTTCAATGTAGATATTATGTATGCAAGTTTTAGGATCAATCCCTATCATGTTAGTTTATTCCCATGCAAAAGCAGAATAATGTTTCTGTAAAATTTCTATCAATTGTTTCTTTTGGATGTCTTCCAAGTTTTCATTGACATTGAAGATTTTTCCTAGAAATATTTTTATCGAGGAATTCCCAAATTTTTCCATGGAAAAGAATGATACTGGTTTATATGAGAGATATTCATTTCTACTATGCTCATAATGTGAGCAAGGTTCATTATTTCCTAGTAAATTTAAAAGATGGTCTTCCTCTTTCGCTTGTTTAGTGACCAAAATAGGTTGTATATCTTCTCCAACTTCTATCCATTCTTCATTTTCTGTATCTATTGTTGTTCTTGCAAGGGGGTATCATGTAAATTTATTTGTAGAATTTCCATCTAAGATAAACATATCCCCTCATCTACAACTGATAAAAGCGTCAGCTGTAGCCAACCAAGGCCTTCCTAGAATTAACGTATGTCCTCCTAGATTGTTGTTGGGTGTTAAGACCATGAAATCAACAGGATATTCCCAAGAATCTAAAGATACACAAACATCTTCTAACACACCATATGGTTTAATAACAGATCTATCTACTAATTGCAATAAGGTTGGTGTGTATTGAAGGTTATGAAGCCTAAGTGTGTCCATAACTTATTTTCTCATTATGTTTATGACTACTTCTAGATCAATTAGTGTGTTTGGTATTTCAGTTCCATTAATGTGAATTTTTACAATGGGGCTTCCTGGGTCTAAATATTTTTGAATTTTCATTTTCCCATCATAATGTCTATAATTTTTCCGACTAACTGAATAATTTATATATCTTTTCTTCTTCTCCTTTATCGTTGTGTACTTAATTCCTTAATTATTTTTGCAAAAAATTGGTATTTATTTTATGGATTGTAATAAAGGAATCTTAGTACAAACATTTCTCAATTCATCCATCATATCGTAATCAGGCAATATAATTTGTTTCTCTACTACTTCATCAATTTTCAACCTTTCTGGGAAAGGTGGTTTAACTAATATCGAGGGTTGTTCTATGATAGGAGAATCTATTGGAATTTCTTCTGTTTGTTTATTTTCTTTTTGATGGAGAAAAGTCTCCCCTTCTTCTAATTGATTTTTATGTTTTTGAAGATTAGATTTTCTTTTTTGAACGACAACAGGAGGGTTTTTTGGTAATACTCTTCCAGACCTTAATTGGACATTGTTTAGGTCTATTGGGGTTATTACTTAAGTTTGAGGATTCTAGCCCTCCATGTTGTACACTGGTTGCTGTGGAATCTTATTATTAGGATTTCGAAGTGGTTGAGGTGGTAGTCGATTTGATTTTTGTGGAAATGGTAGGGAAAGTTGCGGGGTTTGATTCTAAACTGGTACTTGTGGAAATTGATTAGCTTGAGGAATTTGATTAGACGGGGGTAATAATTGTGGTGGAATGTAATATGGTGAGTATTGTTGATATTGAGCATAGGGTCCATAAGGATTTTTCCATCCTTGATTCCAAGGTTATGACTGTGGTAGAGCCCAAGGCTCTCAGGCTGAATCCTAATTACTTTGTGAATACTGGGCAAATTGTTGTGGTCTAAATCCTTGTGATTGATTTGGCTGGGGGTTTGGCCCTGGTCTTTTGGATATAAAGTGGAGAGGGTCTATCGGTTCTGAAATTCCTTCATCATTGAATATAACCTTAAGACCTAGTAAGGATGGACATTCCTTTATATCATGATTATCTGCACATATGACATAGGCTTCTATGGCTTTTGAGTCTAAGGAACACTCTCTTAAAGCATGTTTCTTCTAACATTTGGGATAGAATATGCATAATGCAACATTTTTAGAATTTTTCTTGTTTTGTATTTTAAGGGTGTCTATTTGTTCACTTAGGCTCCCTAAAATATCTGTTTTGAAGGTGTCAAGCAAATTTCATATTTCTTCCCTACTAATTGTCCCAACTACAGACTTGTTTACTCTCGAGAAGGGAGCATCTCTAGGACTCTTTCCAACTCGTGCTTTACCCCTTGAAATATGTACACATAAATCATAAATATCTGCAAATGGTAGTTGGGAAATATGTCCTTTTCCAGTTAGGTTAAGGAGAACTATCCATTCATCTTTAACGACTCCGAGTAAAAGATATTTTAAGGTTTCTTCATCCAAAGTATCCATTTATTCTCTTTTAACATTATAAACAAACCTTTCTACCAAGTCTTCAAGATTTTCATCTTCTTTTTGTTTCATTTTGAATACTTCATCTTTAAGGTTACTAGGCATCCAATAATCTCTCTATTTGCCTAAGAAAGCCTCTTTCATTTGTCCCCATGTTTTTATAGAATGCACTGCTAGACTCATGAACCATTTTAATGCTAATTCTTTTAATGTGGGAGGGAACAATTTAACTTTTGAGGATTATGCAGATAGTCATATGATCTGCATAATACTTCAAATTCAAAGAGAAATGTTTCTAGATCTTCGTTTCTTTTCCCGTGGAAAGTAAGAAGAATTGAGGGTGATATATTTTTCATTACGAAGGTTGTATCTTCATCAATAATAGTGAATACTAAACGATCTTGATTTCCTCTACCTCTACCCCCTCCTCTACCTCTACCTCTTCCTCTTCCTTTACCTCCAACCCTATCTCCTTCGTCATGGACATTTTGTACTCCTCCTTCCCCTTCTTCAGCCGTGGTATATTCTTTAGAGCTAATATAATGTTCTTCTAATCTTTCTGATTCCTCTATCAATGGTTGTTTAGAATAAGTTTCCAATTTCTCTTCTTCACTAGGAACTTCTAATTCTTCTCCCAAAATTTGTTCACCAATGGGGGATAGCAAGATTACTCTTGTAGTTAGGGATGTATGATTTTCTTCAATTATAGCTTCAGTAGAAGAAATACGTGAAGTTATGGATTGAATTTCTGATCTTGAGACTTCAAGAAGTCTTTGTCAACCTCTAAATGGAATTTGGGTTTGAGTAGGTGGTGTGGAATCTCGAAATCATGGTGAGGTGAGTGGTTCTGTGGGAATTAAACTTCTTCCTCATCTTAAAAATCTACCCCTATAGTCTCTATCCCTATGCATGTCATGTTTTAAATTAATGATGTTTTCTTTTTACTTCTAATTGTACTTCCCAGGCAGTGGCACCAAAATGTTTGGTCAATTCGATGTCCTTGAATTTTCAATCATAAATTGTCAGCTAGGGTGCATAGACTAATGAAGTACAAGTGCACAATATGTGCTTAGAAGTTATTCATTAGGTCGTTATGTATTTGTTAACATCTAAAATTAAGATGGAGGTGGTGTTTGTCAATTATATTAGTGTCGTAATTCATAGGGATGTTGATTAAGCTTCCTAGGAATTAATCTCTATCCAATTAGTTTGTAGATAATTTGACAGTGGTTCTACTTGTATTATATTGTTTTGGGATTTTTGATCTTGAATATTTATGTTGCGGCTTCTAATTCTCTAAGTGAAAAAATAAACTTATTCTATCAGCTTTGAATAAATATTGTTTGAACTCAATTGTTTAGGAGAGCACTTCTCACTCTTTTACTTATTCAATTTTCGCTCAAACAAAATAACCCAAGCAACATCTATATGGTGAGTTGAACACACTTTGATTATGCTAGATAATAAGCAAAGGAAAGGACCATGTTGTACCAAGTATAAAGAAATTTAAATAACATACTAAACTAGGGATAAAGCAAATTAAATTCCTTATGCAAATAACAATTCGCTGGCGAGATTATTATGTTGCATTGTCACACGAAATAGATCAATCGAAAAATTAAAGGAAAGCATATTGTAATTAATTAAAACTTGCCACAGTTTGTAGGGACCCTACACATAGCAGTTCAAAGCTTGCAATCAACACAACACTTGCACAGAAAAACCAATTCTATTCACACAAAATTCACAAATTGTTCACAATTATATCATTCAATGCGGCCCTAAGTTTTATAGTAGGTCCCTTGGCATAACTGTATGAATAATTCAAGCCTAATATCTCTGTCCTATCTAAACTTATATCACTAAAGCATCGTTTTGTTATTCCAAAAGAAAAATGATAAGGTTTCAATCGATCTCAGGTTTTGTTCTTCATTAATCTGACAGTTGACTTGGAGTTTGACCGTGATCTCCTGGGCTTCTCTTAGCAAACAGTTTCGGGGGGATAGGAAGGGATCCATGAGGGAGCCATCCTCTATCCATCCACACATTTCACTACTGACCTAGAACTTTGGAACCTTGCGAACAATGGAGATAGTTACAGAAACCTGGATTAGCTGTGGAAACAGACTGATTCGGTAGCCAATTGAAACTTTAACTAAACAATAGGGTATAAAGTTAAATATGAACAAGAAGACATATTATTTCATACCTTCTTCAAAACCTGGTAGATATGGCTTTACTTAGATGGTAAATATATAGTGAAAGGAGAGGATCATTACTCAACAAGGTGTTGGTCACTTTAATTGTTTATTAATAAAACAGTCGAGTGCCACATAAATTATCAACCTGGGAAAGTCTGATTATTCCAAAAGTGACTACATACTGTATGTACTCAATCTTAATGGTATTAAAAGCTGTAGTATAAACAGTCTACTATCTATTAAATCCCTACTATGTGTTACAACAGTTATAGTAGTTACAGCCTATTGCAGAAAATGAAGTAAGAACAAATAACGTAAAGGAAACAAATCTGCAAAAGGAAGTGATGGCTGTCCTGCAACAAAGGATCAGGACCCTATCCTCAGAGTAAGGACTTTCAGCACCTGCCTCTGTTGTCCAGTTCACCAATACACTCTGTAAATCCTAATCACCAGTGAGGCACTCATATGCAACATCAATGAGTTAAGAAGGAAAGAAGAGTTTCAGCAAAAGTAAATATCATTAGAAGCAGTACTTGTGATATAAACAGAAATCACACACACACCACACAACAGAGAGAAATTGGGTGAATCTTGTGATGAAGGTTGGCCTTGTCCTTCTCACAAGATTCCCCAGAACGCAGGAATTAAGATAAAATACTCAGAACATAATTGTATTCATCTGCCAATAAACCATATTACAACAAGAGATTCAGTCTCATCTCTTCACTACAGTTTTCGTGTTACAGCTTGTTCCCCTCCTTTCCATACCTCTCTATAATGTAGATGTCTCCTCTTTATAGAGGAGACATCTATTACAAAATATTTTCATACATTCTGATTCAACCCTTTTGTACCAAAAATAGGAAAGTCAGTTCTTGATAACAAAATATTGTTACAGTCATGTGGATCATGATCATTATGACCAATATAGTAATCGGTCAGACTCCTTTGCTGATGCAGATTTATTACACAAATCTCAACTGTTCCTCAAAGTGCGGGTGTTGTTCATGCTGTTTCGGCTTCGAGGTTCATGTTGTTCTTGTTGTTTCAGCTTCACGGTTTTCGTTGTTTCCGCTGTTTCAGCAACTGCAAAATGTGATCCTGCTAGTTAGGTAGTTTTAGCAATTTGTCAGCACTTTAATCAACTTCAGGGAACAATTATAAAGATAGCATGATTACATGTTGAATAATTAAAGATATAGCAATGAGGAAAGTTACTCTATACCTTTTGGAGTGATTAAGCCAAAACACTAGCAAAGGATTTCAACTAAGGGTTGAAGAGTGTAACATAATGGAAAAATACACAGTCAAAAATAGACAATATGGGAACCTAACATCCCCCCAACTGAAAATGTTGCATGTCCGCATGCAACGTCTACTCTGAATCGGAATCAAAATACTGGGCTGAACAGTGTAGATTGCTTATGTAGTAAGTGTAGAAGGTGTTGTCAACCATGTCTCTGAACCCTTGGACATTCTGGATTCTTTTCCATGCTGCCAATTCTTCCTTTTTAGTCAATGTAAATTGAGCCTTGTATTGTTCTCCAGGAATCCATAAGAGAGGGAAATGAAAATGGTAACCAATCCACCATTCAGCACATTGTCTCATACATTTTACATAATCCGGTATCCGTAAGATTGCTGCCTGAAGGTTGAGGGGAATGTAGGGATGATATTCCCGTCTTTCTTTGGGACAGTGTTCCCAGAATAATTCATTTGCTTTTATGGCCAGAGGTCCTTTAGTTTTGACATAATGTTGGTAGTCTTCCAAGACTGTTGCTTGCAGATTCCTAATGTGATCGGTCATCCCTGGTTCTCGTAGATTCTGTTGATGTTCCATAAGGAAGATGGCTGCATTCTGTGGTTCCGGACGAATCCAGAGAAGACAGTTCTCCTCATTGTGTTTTGCAGACATGAAAGCATTCTGCCAAGTAAGCTGGTTGGCCAAAAAGGAAATAAAAGCTCTTATTTGAATATCACCACAAATAGGAAGTAAATTAATTTTTCTATCTTCAGGCATAGCCTCATTGTGAAGATAGAGTTCACACAGCAAATTCTGGTCATTGTTTGGTGCTTTTGCAAAAGTTTCAATGAATTGTTGTGGTGTAGAGACCTGGTGTGGTCTTCCATCCTTAATTGCTTTTAATTGGAGGAATGCTAAGTGTTCTCTAAAGAATACAGAATAATTAAAAGAAGGCTTTCTTGTAGCCAGTAAGCGCTGGACCAAATCGAAGATAGGGGACAATCTGGCTTTTAATTGCTTATTTTCCTTGTGATGTGCACAAGACTGTTCCATTGCTTCCCAATTCCTATAGGCATAGTTAAGCCATAATGACTTTTGTTGTTGAGATGCCTTTCCTTGGGAGAGCTCGTATTCTCCTTTCCATGTGTTGCTTAATTCTTGAAAACTGGAAGTCTGTGCATGAGCATTGCTAACACAGGGAGGTTCAATTTGTATACGCACAGTTGTAAAAGATTTTGATTCTGGTTTCTGCTCATCAATAACTTGGGTAGGCCAGGGTGGTTCTGCTTCTTCTTCTGAAATTATTGAAGACCCTGCTGGTTCTTGTGTAACAGCAGGGTATTCCTTTTTGAATATAATAGGGCTGGCTCCAGTCAATGGGACTGCAATTATCTTATATCCTACTTGAGTATAGATATCCCCACATTCACTGCACATGTATTCACTGTATTGCTCTTTCTCTACACTCTTTCCAGCTTGAGATGCTACCTGAGCTAACATGTATAGATTGATTTCTTTTTTATAGGCTTCCCTAACCATTGCTAACTTTTTTTGATAGGCCTTAATTTCTGATTTTAAGAACTCATTTTCTTCTTGTAGGGAGGCTAGAGTAATCGGGGCTTCTATAGTTAAAGATTCCAAAGGAGAAGAGAATATATGTTCAACATTAACTTCATCATATGCATCCCCAACATGTGGTTCTTGTGTTTCACCTATTGGGTCAGTTTATGTATCAGTTTCACCTAGGGCATCTTCTTCTTGCTCCCCAACAGGTGGTTCTTGTGTGGCACCTATTGGGTCAGTGGTTGGTTCTTGTGTTTCAGCCACATGCAGGTCGTCTTCGTTTTGCTCCCCAACAGGTGGTTCTTGTGTGGCACCTATTGGGTCAGTGGTTGGTTCTTGTGTAACAGCCACATGCAGGTCGTCTTCTTTTTGCTCCCCAACAGGTGGTTCTTGTGTGGCACCTATTGGGTCAATGGCTGGTTCTTGTGTAACAACCACATGCAGGTCGTCTTCTTTTTGCTCCCCAACAGGTGGTTCTTGTGTGGCACCTATTGGGTCAGTGGCTGGTTCTTGTGTAATAGCCAGATGCCCTATATCATCTTGGATGTCTAGTTTGAATTTGTCGACAGCTGGTTCTTGTGGAGCAGCTGCCTCTGTTGAGAAAACTGATGTCACAAAATCATGAACACTCTGTATTTCGGCATCTAAGGGTGAAGGAGGTGAAGGTTTAGGGCTATGCAGAATACGGGGATTTAAAATGATAGGAGGGACATTTGGAATAACGGCCTCGGTTGCTGCAAACAACCTTGTTCATTGCCGAGGTAGGGAACCAGGAGAGACAGTAGTTTTCCTCTTGCGAGGACTTTTACTCAGGGTAAGGGAATCATCAGAAATAGTAGCTGCCTTAACTGAGGCCCTGGTTCTTCTTTTTAGCGGGGTTGTAGTTTTCTGTTGCTTTTTCCTCTTAAGGAAAGTGATGAGGGTATCCTCGTCTAAATCATCGGTAGGGATATGAACTATGGGGGTGGACGGTTCGGCTTCATCATGGGGTGAGGACTGTTGCAGATTTTCAGTGCTTAATTGGGGTGTTCCTGCTGCTGGTTGCTGAGTTTCAGCATCTTGCTGGGAATTTTCTTCATTTTGCTGAGGATTTTCCTTAGCTTGCTGGGGAGGGTTAATGAGGGGAGGTGGATTATGCAGGGCGAAGCCTCTATTTATCAGGATTTGGACCAAACGATGGTGTGTGAGGCAGAGGAGTTGGCGCCTTGCGTTCACAGTGTTTTAGACATCCAAGTAGATAATAGGGCACATTTACTACATGACCATGCCGCAAATGATTTAATAAAACAAAGTCATGCTGGTAGACTACCTCATAACGGCCCTCGCAAGTGAAGTAATGCTTGACGAATTCTCCAACCTTTGGCCAAGGAAGTGGTAGTGATCGAAGTGCAACACCCCTGCCTTTGGCTTCCACCTGCTCCCCAGGTAACAGGAAATCTTGCTGTGCATTGAGGATAAGATTCTTCCTACTGAACCAGCAAATACCGTTGGCTGGAAGCCCCGAAACTTGCACTACGTCTTCTTCTGTTACTGGGATTCTCACCCCTTGGACAATAGAGTACCCCTCCCTCAAATTGCATGGAAATTCCAGAACCTGCAGCAAATCAAATTCCGGAAGTCTTCTGAAATAGTCCACCCATCCTGCTTGTAGGAAGATTTGGTATGCGTCTGGGTAAAGTTCCAGTAATGCCGTTGAGCCTAGTTCATGTCTAACAGCATCTCCTCCCATGGTTACTGTTTTAGGCAGAATACAAAGTGCAGAGCCGAGTTGCCGAGGTCGAAACAGAGCAGAACGTTGCAAAATGAAATTATGACGTGGTAAGGTATAAACAAGGTGGATTAGACACAACCGCGAGGAATAGGGATGGCGGTGATCGGCGTGTTATGTAATGATTACAATATTTCAATAATCCCCCTTGAACTGCGACTGAATGATATGGTTGGCAGTACGACGCTTTTAGCGGTCATGTCAACTATCTCCTCATTAACTACAATTTAATATTCACACATAACATGCATACCTTTACAATTACCTTTGGTTGTTGCGCCGAAAAGTGTTATCTTGTCCTTAATAGGTCAATGATCATTATCGAAAAGGGTTTGTAAGGTGTGAGGGTTTTTATACACGAGGTTTTTATTATTCCCGAGAGGCAGTAGTGAAGAGATATTATTGACAGGATAAATGGCTGATTCCTTTGAATGAAAAATGATATGTTTCTATTGAAATAACAATTCATTCTCGGGAGTAAAAATGGGGATATTTAGGAAAATAGAAAAGATTGGTATTTAAGCAGTGGGATTTGGTGTTTCGACACTAGGAAATGGTGTATCGGCAACGGGAAATGGTGTATTGGCAACGGGAAATGGTGTTTCAGCAATGGAAAATGGTGTATCGGCAACGGGAAATGGTGTTTCAGCAACGGGAAATGGTGTATCAGCAATGGGAAATGGTGTATCGGCAACGGGAAATGGTTTTTCAGCAACGGGAAATGGTGTATCGGCAACGGTAAATGGTGGAGGGAGTGAATTATGATCTGAAATGACATGGCAATGCTTTTCCAATCTGCATATTAATTCTTCCTATATTAGAATTTTTCTTTTCAACCACCATCCAAAGCTAAGATCTGCAAGATAATTAATTATAACATGGCAACCCTTGACAGGGATTATTAGTTAGGAAATCTAATCTAAAAATAAATACATAAGCAGGAAATTAAGTGCATTAAGGAATAGTTGATTCCCCCAAAAAGGCATAGTGTATGTCTGTCATGCAAGTAGCTTTGAAATCCTCTTTAGAAACAGGCCGTTGATACAAATGGAGTTGATACCCATTCACTAATAATCGTGTTCTACTATCATCAATTGTTAGGAGTCTGACTGTTCCATTTGGAAAAACAGCATCTACTTCATAAGGTCCTAGCCACCTTGTTCTTAATTTACCTTGAAAATTTTCAAAACGGGAGTCATACAGTAAGGCCCAATTACCTTTTTGGAACTGCTTGTGCTTAATAGTTCTGTCATGCCACCTAGTTCTTTGCTGTTGTATCATGGTTGTTTGATGGATGGCATCCAACCTCTTTTCATCCAATTCCTGAAGTTGCTGCAACCTAGTTGTCTGTGCATTAGTCAAATCAAGGTTAGCAGCTAAAGCAGTCCTTAAGGTTTTGATTTCAAATTCCACAGGAAAAACAACACTTTTACCATAAACTAATTCATAAGGTGAAAAACTCGTAGTGTTCCTCCAAGTAGTTCTGCCAGCCCATAATGCTTCAAGAAACCTTTGAAACCAGTCCCTTCTATTCTCCTTGACTTTCTTTGTTAAAATGGCTTCTATGGCTTTATTTGTACTTTCCACTTGCCCATTTTCCAGGGGGTGATAAGGTGTAGTCATTTTATGCTTAATGTGATATTTCTGGAGTGTATCTTTGAAACCATGAGAATTAAAAGGAGGTCCTCCATCTGTAACTAGCTCTTTAGGCAAACCAAACCTAACAAAGATTTCTTCAAATAGAAAAGTTAACACTGATTCTTCATTAGCTTTGGTGAGTTCCTTAGCTTCTACCCACTTATTCATATAATCTGTGCAAACCAGTATATAAACTCTTTGATTGGATGGAGGATTGATGGGACCTATAAAATCTAGTGCCCACCTTTCAAAAGGTTCAAGTATTACCTGGGGATTAAGTGGCATTTCATCCCTGTGATTAAGCTAGCCCATTCTCTGACAGCTATCGCAAGCCCTAACATATTTCTTTGCATCCTTGAAAAGTGAGGGCCAATAGTAACCCATTCTGAGAACTTTGTGTGATGTTCTTTTGTCCGCAAAATTCCCTCCACAAGGGCCATCGTGGCAAGCCTTCAATATATCATAAACTTCATCTTCTCTGATGCATCTTCGAATTTCCTGATCGAGTCCTGTGTGAAAGAGACACCCACTTATCCAGCTGTACCTAGCACTTTGCTGAACGATCTTTCTTTTCTCTCTGTGCGATAGGTGTGATGGTAGTTTCCCTGCAACTAAGTAATTGGCAATGTTTGGATACCAAGGTGAGAGAGAAGATACTGCAAATAAATATTCATCAGGAAAAGAATCATCCACTGGAATATTTTCATCAGTTTTTAACCGAGAAAGAAAATCAGCAACTACATTTTCTTTACCTGGTTGATCTACAACTGTGATATCAAATTCTTGTAATAATAATAACCATCTGGTAACTCAAGCATTTGTAACTAATTTGTTCATTAAATATTTAATGGCTGAGTGATCAGTATGCACAAAAGTAGTGTAACCGGTAATACAATGTTGAAACTTATTAATAGCATAAATAACTGCTAAGAATTCTTTCTCCGTGATTGTATAATTAAGTTCAGCAGGGGTCATATTTTTACTAATAAAATAGATAGCATGGGGAAGATTGTTTTCTTCTTGACCCAAGACAGCTCCAATTGCAGTATCTGAAGCATCAGAGGATATATGAAAGGGGAGTGCCCAGTCAGGTCCTCTTAAAATGGGAGCTGTAGACAATTGATGTTTAAGTTCATTAAATGCTTTTTGACAACCATCAGTCCACTTAAATTCAGCATTTTTCATAAGTAACACAAACAAAGGAGAAGCTATTTTAGAAAAATCCTTGATAAATCTTCTATAATATCTAGCATGTCCTAAAAAACTTCTTACATCAGTTTGTGTTTTAGGGATAGGCAGAGTCTGAATTACTTGTACTTTAGCTGGATCAACTTGAATTCCTAGGAATGAGATGAAGTGTCCCAAAACAATACCTTGATTCATCATCATATGGCATTTTTCAGTACTTAAAGCAAGATGCGCTTCTATACATCGTTTAAGTACTTTTTCAAGGTTTTGTAAAGCATCTTCAAAAGTCACACCATAAGGAGTAAAGTCATCCATAAATATTTCTAAGGAATCATTAAGCATATCAGAAAAAATTCCTATCACCGCTCTTTGAAATGTTACTGGGGCATTACATAGTCCAAATGGAAGAACTTTATAGGCAAACGTCCCCCATGGACTAGTAAAAGTGGTCTTGTCCTGATCTTGGGGTGCAATCTTGATCTGATTATATCCAATAAATCCATCCAAAAAGGAAAAGAATCTCTTACCTACCAAATTATATAGTACCTGATCAATAAATGGTAGGGGAAAATGATCTTTCTGAGTAGCCTTATTTAGAGCTCTGTAATCCACACACACTCTCCATTTTCCATTTTTCTTAGGTACTATTACTAATGGTGAAACCCATTCACTATCAGATATAGGATATATAAATCCTGCATTCAACAGTTTTTGAAGTTCATCCTTCACAATTTCCCTTAAATTGGGATTCATTCGTCGTTGGGGTTGACAGACTGGGCGGGATCCTTTTTTAATATAAATATGATGAGTACATAATTAAGGAGAAATTCCCTTCATATCTGTGTAATCCCGTGCGAATTCTTGTTTATTCTTGTGGAGTAACTTTATTAACTGTTGTGTTTCAGCATCTATTAGGTTAGTGTTTATATTTAATGTTTTTCCAGGCTCGATTTCGACTGTTATACTTTTGGAGGAGGTGTCAGCTGATGTCTGAGATAAGTCTTCAGTTCTAATATTTTGCTTTGATTGAGATTCCAAGATTGTAGTCAAGTGATCGTGTATTTCAGAGTTAACCGAAGAAGGTTCAGAAATAAAACTACTAATTATTTCATCTTCGATTGAATCTTTAAAAGTTAGGGCTTGTCCGACAGTCAAGATGGGTTGAGTCTCATCATCCTCATAATCTAACCACATAGAGTTATCATTATTAATCATAGGTGTAGCATGAGGGTACAGAGTAAGCAGTTTGGTTTCACATCCATTAGAAATTGTCATTGAACCTGACCTACAGCTGATGAAGGCATCTGCTCTAGCCAGCCAAGGTCTCCCTAAAATCAACGAATGACCCCCCAACTTTGTTTTGGTCTGTAACACCACAAAATGAGCTGGGTAGTTCCAAGATTCGACTAAAATTATCAGGTCTTCAATGACTCCTTCAGGTTTGATTGTGGAGCGGTCAGCTAGCTCTAGAATGGTTGGGGCTTCCCTAATTACATCCTTTAACTGTAATAACTGTGCAGTTTCAAGTGTCATGATGTTTATTGCAGCACCCAGATCTACTAGAACTCTAGAAACAAAATTTTTTCCCACATGTACTGTGACCGTACAATGACTAGGGTCACCATATTTCACAGGAGGGTTTTTTTCTGACATTAGAGCAGCTAAATCACCCATCACATGAACTATGAGGGGGTCCTGAGCTTTTCTTCTAGGTTTCTTAATACAAATATCTCTAACAGTTCTAGCATAAATCGGTACATCTCTTAGTGCTTGTAAGAGTGGAATTTTAACATATAAATTCCGTAGTTCTCCTAACATATTAAAAGTAGGTGGCTCAAGTGTTTTGGTAAGAGCCAAACGTTCAGGGAATGGTGGCTCTGATGCTTCAACAATCTTTTTAGAGGATGTTTCAATTGTTTCAACATTGTTATTAGAGGATGATCCAACTGTTTCAGCATTAGATGACTTTTCTTTTCTGATTTCTTCTTTATCAGAATCGGAAGTAATGTCATCAATAATGGTTTCAACTATTCTTCCAGAACGTAAATGAATGCCATTACATTGCATAGGGGAAACCAATTGGTTTTGAACATCAATTACCTGCAGAGCTTTATTATTATTCGGGTTGGGGTTAGGTTGTACAGGTAGCTGGGGTCTCATTGTCTGATTATTTGGTGGAGCATTTGGTGGAGCATTTGATGGTAAGGAGAGAGATTGCTGATACTGAGGTAATTGGTTTGGAAATGGGACCTGTGGAGCTGTCCAATTTGGGTTCTATTGATTAAAATAGGGTTGTTGTAGAGCCCAGGGATTCCACATTGTAGGATCAAAAAAGGAGGATTCGCTTGCTGCATGGGTGGGAAATTCATTTGATTAAAGTGTGGGTATTGCATTTGATTGAAGGGTGGGTAATTTGTTTGAAAAGGAGGATGATTATTCCAACGATTAAACGACATGTTAGAATTCGTACCTTGTCCTCATGGTTGCCATTTCCTTCTTTGTGTGAGGATATACACTGCTTCAGCTTCTTCTTCAGTTGGTTGCAGTGCTGCTTTTATTCCTGGCAAAGAAGGGCATTGTTGAGTCTCATGGTCCTTTTCACAAATAGTGCAGATTGGTACCTTGTCCAGGGGGCATTCCCTTAGTGGGTGTTTTTCCCTGCATTTAGAGCAGAAAATAGCCAGAGCAGCTTCTGTTTCTGCCTGCTTCTTTTTAACTTGCAAGGTATCAATTTGTGAAGCAAAAGAGCTTAACATTTCAGTTTTAAATTCTTCAAGTAAGTTACCTATTTCAGCCCATGTTGCTCCTCCACTTGCTGATTTCTGGACTCGAGTATGTACTGTCTTTGCTCTTTGGTCTGCTTGTTGCTCCTCTCGAACATCTTTTACAGAGATTGACAATCTCATTATAGGATTACTTAGATATGTATCCTTTTCCAAGCATATTCAACATATCTAGACAATCATCTCGTACCCCTTTTAGCAATATTGACTTGAGAATATCCTTACTCATATCAGGATGATCAGATCGCTGTTAGTTATACTGTAGCCTTTCCACGAAGTCCTTCATACTTTCTTCCTCCTTCTGAGTCATCTTGAATAATTCCTCCTTTATTTCTCTTGTTCGACAATAATCTTGGTATTTAGCCAAAAATTTCTCCTTCATCTAGTCCCATGTTGTAATCACATGAGCTCCCAAGCTCATGAACCATCTTAATGCGTTCCCTTTTAATGTAGCTAGAAACAACTTCAATTTCTGAGAAGCATTAACATAGTCATAGCTTCTACACAATTTATCAAATTCAAAAAGAAATTCATCAGGATCTTCTGTGGATAACCCATGGAAATTGGGTAATGCTGAAAGTGGGATATTCTTCATAGGAGTTGCTCCTCTGGGAAGATATCCAATAGGGAAGTCCAGGGTGGAGACATAATTTTCTCCCCTTCCCTCTATTCTGCAACCTCCACCAAAAAGTCCTTCATTGTTATCCTCCATCGATTGTTTTCCTGATGCCCTTGCCTGGTCTTCGGAGTTTTCTGTTGGAATTTCAATGTCCTGCACTGGTTCCTCCACCTTAATTTCCTCTATTGGTTCTTCTACTGGTCGTTTGTCTTCTTCCACCGGTTCCTCAGTATATTCTGATGGTTCTATAACCTTCTCTGGTCCCACTACTTCCTCTGTCTGATAGTCTGTCTGGGAAGAGTGTTGGGTCTGTGGCCTTCGAGAGCTTAACCTCTGAGATGTCTCAGCTTTTGAAATAATATCATCAATAAAAGTTTTTCTTCCTCCTCCTTTGCCTTTGCCGCCTGAATGGTTAACCTTCTTGCGTCCTCTCATGCATCCTGCATTTCTAAAGAAAAATTGTTAATACCCTTAAAATCTTCTGCCATCTTCCCCGGCAACGGTGCCAAAATGTTGGTCACTTTAATTGTTTATTAATAAAACAGTCGAGTGCCACATAAATTATCAACCTGGGAAAGTCTGATTATTCCAAAGGTGACTACGTACTGTATGTACTCAATCTTAATGGTATTAAAAGCTATAGTATAAACAGTCTACTATCTATTAAATCCCTACTCTGTGTTACAGCAGTTACAGTAGTTACAGCCTATTGCAGAAAATGAAGTAAGAACAAATAACGTAAAGGAAACAAATCTACAAAAGGAAGTGATGGCTGTCCTGCAATAAAGGATCAGGACCCTATCCTCAGAGTAAGGACTGTCAGCACCTACCTCTGTTGTCGAGTAAACCAATACACTCTGTAAATCCTAATCACCGGTGAGGCACTCATATGAAACATCAATCAATTAAAAAGGAAAACAGAGTTTCAGCAAAAGTAAATATCATTAGAAGTAGTACTCGTGATATAAATAGAAATCACACACACACCACACAACAGAAAGAAAATGGGTGAAGCTTGTAATGAAGGTGGGCCCTGTCCTTCTCACAAGATTCCCCAGAACGCAGGAATTAAGATAAAATACTCAGAACAGAATTGTATTCATCTACCAATAAACCATATTACAACAAGAGATTTAGTCTCATCTCTTCACTACAGTTTCTGTGTTACAGCTTGTTTCCCTCCTTTTTGTCCCTCTCTCTAATGTAGATGTCTCCTCTTTATAGAGGAGACATCTATTACAGAAGATTTTCATATATTCTGATTCAACCCTTTTGTACCAAAAATAGGAAAGTCAGTTCTTGATAACAAAATATTGTTACAGTCATGTGGATCATGATCATTGCGACCAATATAGTAATCGGTCAGACTCCTTTGCCGATGCAGATTTGTTACGCAAATCGCAACTGTTCCTCAAAGCGCGCGTGATGTTCATGCTGTTTCAGCTTCGAGGTTCATGCTGTTCTTTCTATTTCAGCTTCATGGTTTGCACTGTTTCCGCTGTTTCAGCAACCGTAAAATGTGATCCTGCCAGTTAGCCAGTTTCAACAATTGGTCAACACTTTAATCAACTTCAAGGAACAATTATAAAGATAGCATGATTACGTGTTGAATAATTAAACATATAGCAATGAGGAAAGTTCCTCTGTACCTTTTGGAGTGATTAAGCCAAAACACTAGCAAAGGCTTTCAACTAAGGGTTGAAGAGGGTAATATAATGGAAAAATATACAGTCAAAAATAGGCAATATGGGAACCTAACACAAGGATGTCATGGTGGGACAATCTTTGGACTCTATAGTTAATCAAGCATAATCAAGATAATTATTTATATCCAATTATGGTCAATCACAACCACCCATGATTAACGCAATCTTTCATAGTCTACCATGGTTAACCCTAATCAACCATACATAGCGATATTTAACCACGGTTAACCATGAATAACCTTAGGAAGTCATAGGAAACATTGCTTACATATAGACATTCATGAGTAGTCATCTACAAATATAGTTAACCATGGTCAAACATGATCATACATAGCCTACATGGATGAGCATAGTGAAACATGGACAACAATATTCAAACATGGTAACCATTGGTACACTAGAATCAATCATTGTTAAACATACTCATCTATGCTCTGTGATTGGAAACCTTACGCAAACATAGTTATCCATGGTCAAGTGTACGACTATTGTAACACCCCTCCCTTGTGTACTAAATTATTGTAAACCTAGCTAAGTTAAAGCTAGGTGTGATATCCTCCCTTGTGTGTTAAATGTTTTTAAACCTAAGCTAAGGAAAGCTATGTTTGATACCCTGCTTTGTGGGTTAAACTATTCTAAACCTAAGGTGAGGAAAGTTAGGTGATATGTAATATGAAAAGAAAATGTGTTATTAAATAATTAATAAAATAAATCAGTAGGAGGGTGGAGCAGCAAGAGAGAGGATATGCTTGACAATCCCATGAGGAATGGGATAGAGATGAATCTTTCATGGAAAGGCTTCAAGATGTGATTCGAGATAAGCTTGGATGGATTGGATATCCATTGAATGGATGGGCGATAAAGATCCATCGGACATAAAAGCTTTGCGGGAGATAAAGGAAAGTTTTTATGTGGAAAAGTGTCGTGGGAGATAAAGACGAGGTTTTCTAGAAAAGACCTAGGTAAATGGAAATATTCATCAAGCGGGATGCTACTAATGGTAACTAAATCATGAAAGAGGGTATTAAATACCCAGTGCATCGATCAATTGAAGAGAGTTGATCCTTGGCAAGATCTTCGGCTGGGGGGGGAATCATAGGTGATTCATGGCTAGGTGGTGGTGCTCCTCCCTCCAAGTGAGGTTTAGTTGGTGTCATTTGCATGGAATGTTTGTATGTTGTCTCTACTCTCTCTCTCTCTCTCTCTCTCTCTCTCTTTGTTAGTGTCCCAATTTTCTTATGAAGAGTTTTCTTAGTTATGAGAATATTTGAATGAATGACATGTGCTTAGATATTAATAGATTTAATGGTTTTTCCCTCTATTCGGATGAGATTTACTTGCATGGTGTGTGTTTCATGTTTAATCCATACTTGATAGGATGTTTAATCATACAACTTAGTTATATGGATTGATTAATTACCTCTCTTATGGAAATGATGGATGGAATAATTCTTGTGACTCACGTGTGATTGCATATGCATGTCAAGGCGATTATGATCATATTTACATTTGATAAGGAGGGACAGTATGTTTGGTATTATGCAAAGGTTCATGCATGTGGAACAGTTATGTGGGAATGTCTACCATAGAATTATCGATGATTCACCACTATCTATGTCATGCATAATGAAGATTGGTAATCTTGCATGTTGCATAAAGCACTGATGGTGCCATGTCGCATACGGGTATTAGGATTTTAATAATTTTTCCTATCCTAATTGGTTATTGAAAAACTCAACATTTATTTCAATTATGCTGGGATAGGGATATCAAAGAGTTCTAATAACTGTATGCTATAATTTAACCCTTTGTCCTAGTTTTGTCTTAATGACTAAGGGATGAACTAAAGAGTACTCTAATTACTGTATCTGTAATGATTGATTTAATACACTTTTGATGGCCACTAAAACAAAACTATAAATGAAGAAATATTTAATTTAATGGAGCTTCAGAGTGAAATTCCTGAGTAGGCTAAGGAGGTTCATTACAAATGGTATCAGAGCATAGGTTCAAACACTGAGGCCTATGGACTTATCCACCTCTGTAAATTTTCGCTAAAAAAATAACCCAAAATTATAAAGGGAGAAGTTAAATATTGAAACATAGAACATGATTTCTTGTCATACAAGAAAGTTAGATTCATTAAGGATGAATTCAAATATTAACCGGGTTATTGAAGAGTCAATAATATATAAAGATTTATATAACATATTATTTCAATGAGGTTTTTATACAATCCTTGTAAATTGATTAATCCTGTTCAGATAAAAAAATAAATGAATTGGGTTTAGTGCATTATGTTTATTAGGAAATGAGGAAGCTGACATTTGTATCCACTCCATATAAAATAATATGATCACATAAAACTTCTTGAAATGTTCCTTATATAAACTAATAATTAAAAAAAAAACATTGGGGTTATATGCAGTCCAAAGGATATGTGGTTTCAATATTAAAAAAAAAGGTATGTTTTTATGAAAACTAATTTGCTCCTTGTATTTTGGCTGCAACTCCGTGAAGAAAACTCTGAGGAAGCAAGAAATTCATCTCTCTTTCTGAATTTGTCTGTGGCTAGATGAAATCAGAAGCATCCAACATTTCCTATGGTTCTCAAATTGAAGAAGTTATGCAGGACATTCGTTAGGGTTATTGACTTAATTTTTCTTTGGCCTTCTGTTAGTTAACTTTTGCAAGTATAATTTCTTGATTCTTTGGAAGTAAATTGTATTGTGCCAAAATTTACATTGTCTTACTTTTGCAACTTCTACAACAAAAGGAGTAATATTTTCTCTGCGATCTTGTGTGCAATATATGAGTCAATTTGACCTGTGGCTTAAGGAGTTCTGAAGCTTTAGTTGGGCCGTGGGTAGTCACTAAAATCATATGTGCAAATCTAGGGCTTATCATTGTCGACCCTCTTAGGTCTCAGAATGTGACAAACAATTTAAAAGATGCAAGGGTGTAAGGGTTTAAACACCTTCTAAGATTACAATGAAGTGAAAAATTATTTGTGTGATCTTGTCCTGTGGTAGTTTGTTATATGCAATTAACTACACGTACACATGCGATTATAAAGCATTAGTGAATCACATGTTTCATCCAGCATGAATCTAAATTGGCTGGTGGTGTATTCCTATAGGACAATGCTATCAGTATGGTGGGGCTCCAACAGATGTCGAGGCACTAGGCATGACCACCATGAAAGAGATAGTAAAATCAAACAAACCCAGGACGTGAAGGGTTTGAAACCAACTAAAAACATGTTTCCAAATAGGCAATATATATATATATATATATATATATATATATATATATATATATTAATATAATGATAATGTTCCATGTGCCTATCCGATAGATAGATTAGGATAGTAACTATCCTTATCACTGCCTTTTATCTAGATTAATTTAGTCATAAATCATTATCTTTCCTTCCAAAAGAAATTTACAATTAGAAGGTATGTCGGTTGGGATGTTTTAGGACATGTTTTATGGTTAAAACAACATGCGTGCAAATTAAAGGTCGAAGTGAATCATGACTGCAGTTTCCACTTTTAAAAGGCGACCTGCATGTGAGTTAGAATGAAGTTAAATGATGCTACAAAAACTTTAGTCAGGATTCTGATGACGATCAATAGTTTGATTTAAGAAATTTTTAAAAGCAGAAGGATAAGGTTATTCGACGCAAAGGAGAAACGTCGAATATAATTCTTATGCCATTATTTTAGTGGTGAAAGCAGTTAATGAAAAATTAATTAATTTGATATATTCTTTCTATAATACCGATATGTAGATAAGATTCACCTGCGGGGATATTTAGTTTTATTTTTGGAAAAAATATGGAAAAGCAGTAGGTTTCCCATCACGGCAGTAGTGGAATAACAAAAAGGCTACTAAAGCAGCACGACTCCACAACCTTTAAGTCATTTGTCTTAGCTTTTAGAAACATCACCGCACAGGAAAGGATTTTGGAATGCAACTCCCTATGTGCCAATCCGACTGTGTCCTTCTACCTCACAAAACACTCAATTAAAGAAGACATATATCCTTTGCCTCTGGAAAGGAAATTCAGAGGGATAAGGGTTATCATAACTTTCTGATGTCCACGTAATTTTGTTAACTTCTCTATACAGGAGAGGCAACAAAGAGAATTGGGATCGTTAGATCCAGTTAAATTCTTCTAGGTAGAGTGCAGAAGCACTCGTGCTACTTTGATGTTGAACAACCTTCATTTTGGTGGTCTTGGCTTTAGGAAGGATTATTGTTTTCCATGGGTGGTGCTATCTTGAGCAAATATCTATTGCAAATACTGATACCTGATGGTGGTGATGTTGGATTTGAATTCACTTGGCTTCAATGACTGTTGGTATCACACATTGAGGTGAGTCCTGAGAAGGGCTTGCTACTCGAAGAATCTGAGGAAGATGGCGGTGATATAAAAAAAAACGTTAGAGCTATGTTTTGATGCTCTTATCTGTATTGAGTTGCTGGTTATTTATGTTGCGAGCTAACAATCGAATTATCTTTTGTGGATAACCACCCTTCTTAGTTGCAAAATTGTACGTTATTATTAATGGATTGCATGTAGATGGTTGTCTATCTTTGAGAATGATCATGCTGATTAGGTGCAAAGTGTACATTACTTTATATTAATAGCTGATGCCTACTGATAGTTACTTGTCCTGTGGATGATTACGTTTATCAATTTCAGAATTATACATTAATTAATCATTGATGCATGCTGAGGATTACCTATCTCATGGATGATACTTCTAATTCATTATACAGGGTTCCATATTAGGTTATATGAGGTTTCATGTTATGTTATAGTTGCTGCATGTTTAATATAACTATCTTCTGTAAACGATGATATTATTTTTATCGCAGAGCTTGTTTAATATGTGGGTAGCATACGAATCTAGAAGGGTGTGCTTCTGTACTGGTGAAGTAAAGGTTTGTGCATGGAAAGGCCCATGAAATAAGGTATACGAGCATGCTGACTCGTATGGTTATACCCCTAGGGGTCATGGGTATCCCAAAACTAAATAGTTTAACCATATACCCGTCATTGTCCAAAATGATAAGTTTTATATCTTAAGATAGGGGAATAATCTATTTTTTCAAGCATGTAGATGATCCTCATGGAGGTTACAACCCTCAGTTGGGGACTTCTACCAGCAAACAAAAAACAAAACAGAGTGCAAATTATATGCAGGGACTCGTTTTTATTTCAAGTAGTGAGAAAAGAACGTAGAAACTAAAGCACTGATGGGTATTAAGACTCCATCATGCAAATTTTAGACATACTAAGTATATGTGCATATAGACTAAAAGATAAGAAAACCTCGAGTTTGGAATGCAGCGTTTACCCGGATATTTAAACAAATGAATAACATTATAATATAGTCGTAGGGCCATAGACTCATTGTTGCTTCTTTCATGGTTGACAGTTTTATATATTTTTCTTTGCTAAGTTGTTTTCCTGAAGAACATCATTTGCGTTGGCATACATTTAATAAATATGGTCAACGAATTACTGATTCGAAAATTATACGAGTCCCTGAGACGCACAGTCACAGTGTTACAATCTAACTGAGTTTAAAGGAAACATGGAATTTCTAGCTATCACCCGATTGTCCCACGCCTTGGCACTGGTTGCATGGATTAGCTTGCAGGGACTGTCTAACATAATGAAAAAACAAGTACAATGTTTCCTCAAACAAAAAGTAACTGCGCAAATTTGGATGCAAAGAAGGGTTTGTGTCTTTTATAAAAAAGGCAAAAAAAAATCATATCTCCAGTGCAAAAGTCAACATTAAAAGACAAAAAGGGTATACTTCTATTGAATGATTTTGATAGTAAGTTATTTTTTTATTCCATCAGTAACATTTCAAACTGGGTATAAAGCTTGAGAGATGAACAAAATCGTATATATCACTGTGTTATTGGTCAGTGAAAACAATTAAATGAGAGGAAATTATGTTAAACTAACTTTAAAAAATAATAAAATCATAAACAATTCTTGGTACATGAGAAGAACATGAAGATTAGATATGGAAATTCATAACAATACATATTATTTTAAACCGCATTGAGAACCAATAGTCAAAGTAAGCATGTATGTATATTGCATCAAATAGAAATGTCATTGGTAAGTGGCATATTAGGTAACTGTTATTTCTTGGGGCATAGAGCTATCCCACTCATGACATCATCTACATGGACGATGATGTATAAGCAAAAATAAATATATTTTGAATGTATATCAAGGGGTGAGACCTCTTTTAAATCGAAATTTGATCATCATTATGTTTAGTATGGAACATAGTATGCTTCTAATGGATAACTAGATAAATATTTATGCATTAAATCCTTATGTATAATGATTTCCATAAATGAGAAAAGCCAATTCTAGTTTATCTTAGTAGGATGATTTTTCATGTAAATCTCCAAATTAGTCATATTTGAGCATGTGGAGATTATGGTTTCGGAAGTGAAGGTAAAATACATATATGCATGATAGAAACTAGATGTACATAAGGAAAACTTGGGAAAAATTGGTATTATGAATGATGAAGAGAAATTAGAAAGTTTTTTCTTAAAACCTCTAACACAAACCATAACATGTACCGATTGAGGAACTGTGTGGAAAACTATATTAGGTAAGAGATTTAAATAATGATTTGTGAATAAAAAAAAAATATCACCTAATACTTGAAAGAAGGATTATATAATGGAGGAATTCCATGGTCGTATCGGGGCTTAATTGTTGTATATATATACCTATGCCTTGTCATGGATAGTTTTAGATGTTGTTACCATAGTTTGGTTAAGTAGTCAATAAGGTGAACATGTTGGAGAGGAACATGCTTAATATCCATTAATGTTAATGAGTTATATGAATTTACCATACAAGCTCATGTGTGTGCAGTACTATAGAATTGTAAGAATATTGTATCTATCAAATGGTTAATGATAGGATGACGAGAACATGTTATAGTACAAGACTATATAACCTACACAAATTGTGATTCAAATTAATCTTTTTATTAACACATCTAAAATACAATGTGATTGTTATTCGATTGGAAGAAAGTATGGTTAAGGGGAAATTTAACTTAAACAGATTTCCAAGACATATACATCTTTTAAGGGATATGCATAATAGAACCTATAAGTATCCTTCAGTACAACCCATAGTAATTGATGAAGTAGTACCAATGATATATACCATTGGGTCAATTAAATGATATCCAACAATTTATTTGAAATAGATTGATATCATATAAATAAAAAAATGCATTATTTGTATCAAGCAATTTTGAGAAGTTCTCTTATTGGATTGCATTGATAAGATGTCTAGACAACATAAGGAAATGTTGCATAATTTAAAAGAGAATTCATATAGTAGATAACTCATCTTTTGGTAAAAGGTGATTTAATGTTAAGGATGAGCTAACATGCAAATACCCTAAGATCATAAACACTTACAACTACAATGAGTGTAGGATTGAAAGTAGTAAAAAATTTCATTGCCAATAGGTTGTTGAGGCATAAAAAGGGCAAAAGTAAAACATACGAGGTGAATTAATGATCTAATGAATATTAAACTTCAACAACTATGAGTTAATATTCCACTTTAGAACATTAAGTAGAAGGTACGATTAAGATGAAAATATTCATGAATACAATAGCATGCGACTGATATTGTAAACACATGACATCTGGAATTGATTTACACATGACATTAAACTTTCTTAATTACGTAGACGAACCATCATAAATGAATGTTGGTGTGATACTAACATGGTGGAAAATTATGTCGATAAATTTTATGTCATGTAGGTCATACCATGAGGATGGTGTTATAGGTTGTACCACAATTGGACTATGTACCATAGTACATATGGGACCGTATGACTACATATGCTACAAGGTTGAAAAATGAAATGTGTATTAGTGTGTATAACATACCTTGTGTGCAAGTATGCATTAGTCATTGGATGGATGTCTAGCCAAATAAACAAACCTGGACAGTACCCAGAAGAAGGAAAGTAAGTTTGGTATAAGTAACTATGGTTAATTTTAGTTTGGAATACACACAATTACAATGAATATATGTATATGAATATATATTGTGATGTGAAATAATTTGTTATGACCTTGTAGGAATATTAATGTGGAAAATATGCTAACTGATGTATTGTATGCAGAGACTGTAATAAGCACTTATTATACAAGAACACAAAGGCTTGAAAGAATGCAAGCAGAGAACATGCATTCTTTGGATAAAATAATTTATAATAAGTAGGTGCTTTAATAATATCAAGTAACATATCATGATATTTATCATAGTTAAATTTTTGCATCTATAAATTCTCACAATTTTTTGAAAAAAATGTTACGTGTAGCTATGAAAGGAGAGCACTCCTTGAGACCGATGTAGCTATGGAAGGAGAGGCACTGGGAGCACTCCTTGTGACCAATGTACATCATAAAAATTGCATCAGATGGTAGAGCCATGAGAGTTATTGATTTAGAAACCAACTACCTATGAAGGATGACATGATGCAGTAATACACCGAGGACGATGTAAAATTTAAGGGGGGAGTATGTAACAACCCTCCCTTGTGTACTAAATGATTGTAAACCTAAGCTAAGTTAAAGGTAGGTGTGATATCCTCCCTTCTGTGTTAAATGTTTGTAAACCTAAGCTGAGGAAAGCTAGGTTTGATACCCTCCTTTGTGGGTTAAACTATTCTAAACCTAAGCTAAGGAAAGCTAGGTGATATGTAATATGAAAAGAAAATGTGTTATTAAATAATTAATAAAATAAATCACTTGGAGGGTGGAGCACCAAGAGAGAGGAGATGCTTGCCAAATCCCATGAGGAATGGGAGAGAGATGAATCTTTCATGATAAAGCATCTATGTGTGGTTCTCGATAAGCTTGGATGGATTGGATAGCCATCAAATGGATGGGAGATAAAGATCCATCGGACATAAAAGCATTTTGGGAGATAAAGGCAAGTTTTTATGTGGAAAAGGACTGTGGGAGATAAAGACAAGATTTTCCAGAAAATACCTAGGCAAATGGAAAAAGCCATAAAGCGGGACGTCGCTAATGATAACTAAATCATGAAAGAGGGTATTAAATATCCAATGCATTGATAAATTAAGGATAGTTGATCCTTGGCAAGATTTTCGGCTTGGGGGGAATCATAGGTGATTCATGGCTGGGTGGTGGTGCTCCTCCCTCCAAATTAGATTTATTTGGTGTCATTTGCATGGAATATTTGTATGTTGACTCTATTCTCTCTCTCTCTCTCTTACTGTCCCAATTTTCTTCTGGAGAGTTTTCTTAGTTCTCAGAATATTTGAATGAATGGCATGTGCTTAGATATTAATAGATTTAATGGTGTTTCCCTCTATTCAGATGAGATTTATTGGCATGGTATGTGTTTCATGTTTAATCCTTACTTGATAGGATGTTAAATCATACAAGTCAGTTATATGGATTGCTTAATTACCTCCCTTATGGAAATGATGGATGGGATAATGCTTGTGAATCACATGTGATCGCATATGCATGTCAAGGTGATTATGATCATATTTACAATTGATAAAGAGGGATAGTATGTTTGGTATTATGCAAAGGTTCATGTATGTGGAACAGTTATGCAGGAATGTATCCCATAGAATTGTTGATGATCCACCACTATTTATGTCATGCATAATGAAGCTTGGTACTCTTGCATGTTGCATAAAGAACTGATAGTGCCATGTCGCATACGGGTATTTGGATTTTAATCATTGTTCCTAGCCTAATTAGTTATAGCAAAACTTAAGATTTATTTAAATTATGTTGGGATAGGGATATCAAAGACTTCTAATAATTGTATGCTATAATTTAACCCTTTGTCCTAGTTGCGTCTTAATGACTAAGGGATGAACTAAAGATTACTGTAATCACTGTATCTGTAATGATTGATTTAATACACTTGTGATTCCCACTAAAAATCAACTGTAAATGAATAAATCTTTAATTTAATGGAGCCTAAGGGTGAAATTCCCAGGTAGGCTAAGGAGGTTCGTTACAATTAAATCTATTTTAAAAATTGTCTAGCATTTCTAACCATCATGAACTATATCCTTTAAGGGACATTCAAAGGTGACCATAATCAAATAGGGTCAAACATAAAAAGAAGTTTATACAATCTCTACATGATTAAAATTGTTCAAGCATATGAAACATGGTGAAATATCATCAAGTTTAGTAAAACATGGTCACTCATGGTAAACCATAATCAACGATGGTCACACATAGTGAACATTGTTTGTGATAGTTCAGCATGGTCTATCCCAATCAACCATACTCAATCATGGTCAACCATGGTCAACCATAGGAAACTTAAGGAGCCTTATCGAATCATTTTCAATCATGGGGAAGATGGCCACCATTTTTAAATGTTATTAACTATGGTTAAACATAGTCTATTATATTATATCATGGGAAATCATATAAAACCATAGTCAACAATAGTCAAATGTGTTGAAACATGGTCATACATACTTTACATCATGAGACATGGTAAATATGGTCAACAATAGCCAACACCGTTATGAATTTTCAACCATAATAACCCATGGTTATTCGTTTGTCCCCCATAACAAATCCAAAGCAATCATAACTTGACCTTTCTCAACAATAGTCAATTAGAGTTGACCACGGTCACTTATGGCCAACTAAATTCAACCATGGTTAGCCATTCTATAAATGGTCAAAAGGGTCAACATAGTCAATTGTTATCAATTGTGGTGAGGCATCATTTACAATGGTCAACCACATGCAATTATAGTTAAACATAGCGAACTATAATCTCTCATAGTTAGTTATACTCAACCATGGCCAATTAATGTCAATATAACTAGTGATGCTCAATCATAATCAATTGTACTATATCTTAGTCAGCTACAATTAAATGTGGATAATTATGGTTGACCATATACAAACATAGTCAGCTATAGTTAACTATATGTCAAGCATCATCAACTTTAATCAACAATCACAAGTTACCGTGCATGAACATAAAATATCAACTAATAATAACCACATTAAAATAAAAATAATTGATATATTTCAATTAATGACAGTTTCCACCTTTTAAAAACTAATTACCCCAATCTACCTATATCGCTCACATTTTACTTTCATATAGTTATTTTATATATTCACATATTCCATCAAAATTTATGAAAAATATGATAAGAGTAATGAGGGTTTCGTCTTGTACTTTTTTTTTTCCAACTAACAAAGGTTTAAGTTGTGGCTAACCCCAATTTTAAATGAAAGACTTTACCTTAGGTTTTGTGATAATGATTGTGCTAGTTTCAATTCAACTAGAATACCTTTTACACGGTTCTATAAATTTGAAAAATATAATAAAGAATAAATCCAATTCAAACCAAGTGACATGCATGTCATAAATTTTGTAATTTAAAGGTGTCAATTTTTTGTAAACCTATTTATTTATCTATTCACTCACATTGATAAGAACTCCAGCATGACTCCTCTCTCTACCAAAAGTGAATTTCGAAATATCAAAGTGAAAGGCATGATTTCTGTTGCTTAAAGTCAAATGCTCTAATTATGAACGTAGTGTCCTTTCGATGGAAAAAATGAAGGGGGTTATGGAACCATCATGAAACATGATATTTGGTCAGTCCGTAGGTCTGCTTTGAAAAAGATTGGAACAACATTATTTATAGTTAAATTTTATTTATTTTTGTTTTGAATTTTTTTATTAAAATTTATTAATAATTTTTTTTAGTAAAATTAAAGATTATTTTTAACATCTACCAAGATGTGGATCAGTGAGCGCTTTGTTTAAATTATATAAATTATATAATTGAAATTTACGATGCCAACCGATTCCTAACCTAAGGTTATATATATATGTGTGGCGGGGAGGGAAGAAATTTATATTGCGTCATTATGTGTACTATCGTATCATAAATGAGACGTAGATTAATTGCTATACTAGTTGATGCCCAGTGACTACCAGAGATTCTGTCTATGGCGTATAGCGGAACGATTACACTGTTTTTATTACTCCAAATTTATATTAGCTTATCCTAGTAAAGTTGCATAATTTCCTCTCAAAGATTCTTTGTTTTTAGCTTTAGCTGATAATGGACAGATCTGACAGTTTTATTGATCGCATGTCATCGTTTGTCCGGACATTTCCTGTGCGTGGCTCACCTACTAGGGTTTTCAATGCCTTGGTCTCGTTTTCAATCATGAAGAATGTGATGTTTGGACCAGTTGCCCAGCAGATTACCTATGGATTTCCAATTAGTGAAGAATGTGATATTTAAACCACTTTCCCAGCTAACCATGTTTTCAATGCTGTAGTCTCGTTTTCAATTATCGAAGAATGCGATGTTTGGAGCAGTTGCCCACCAGATTATCTATGTATTTTCAATTAGTGAAGAATGTGATATCTAAACAACCTTACCAGATAACCCGGTGGGCAAAGGCAAGGACCTCACTAGATTGTCTCGCTGGTTGAGATAGGGAGGCCATAAGTCAAAGCTATATTTAATTCTCTGGGTTCGATCGTCGACAGTACATGAGCACGTCATTCGCGATTTAAGAAGAGCAGAAACAGCGCCTGTGGATTCATGCATCTACCCTATTAAACTATAAAATAAACCCTCTACTCTTCCAAAAACATAATTCATGCCTATGGATTTTACAGTGTTACAGCAGCCATAATAATCGATAAGAGCTCTGCAGAAAAGACCAATTAGTTTACTGTAGTTGCAAAATCTTGAGCGCCATGAATTCTGGACATGCCGATCCAGCTGTCAATTCTTTTATTAATGTCGATATAGGGTGGAGCCGTCAATTTTACGATGGCCAAACGAAACTACCCGCCTCCGGCCAATCAAGCAGCATGACGGAATTGAAGTCGAGTATTATCAACGTCGGCCAGAGCAGTCGCATGATCGCCGCGCCAGCCATCAACCCCGGCGCCAAGGGTTTTTATGATTTGGCGGCGGCCACGAAATCAGAACGAGAAATGGGCCCGGTCGCGGTTTCGCTTATTACAGGCAATGTATCCGGAGCACGAAATATGCCCTCAGGGCACAAATTTTCCTCGGCGTTCCCCGGAAGACAGTGGGCGGTGGCTGCACCAAGCCGTTTGTCTTGCAAGGGTTGTGCAGTTAAAGTGAAGAACAAGCGAGAGAAGCGGTTCCAGTGCATCCCCACGCAGGTGGTGAAGACGGACACCTCCAATTTCATGGCCATGGTACAACACTTCACTGGAATCCCCCACACCACCACTACTACCGGTGAATCCACTTTAGCTCCATCTGCCTTCTCCTATTCCCCACGGTCTACTACCTCAGCCATTTCTACATCGTTGAGTAAACCCTTCCCTCATCCAGCCCTTTGCAAAAACTCAAACTCCACCGGTTCAAAATCTACTACAACGATGGCCACGACCACTTGTGCTTCGACTGCTACCTTCGTACTTCCTAACCTGACAATCTCCGACCCAGCAGCCCTTCATAAGCGCCCCAGCCAGGATAACTGGCTTTGATCATATTTCAACGATTACGCTGCTCATTAGTACGAACATATCACGCTTCTCGTTGATTTTTTATGTTATAAAATTTTATCATTATATAGTTGTCGAATCTTGTATGTTTTTTATTTTAAAGAGTTTAACATTTCTTATTGCTTTGGTAATATGAAAAAACTAAGACGTGTAATCAGGAATATAATTATTAAAATAATTGCAGTACTGAATTGATTTAATGTATGGCTGGATTTTACCAGAGTTGTTTATTCATCAATATGGGTAACCTTATTTATTGACAGTGACGACTTATTATAAATTAATTATATTATTATTATAAGATTTGAATTTAAATAGATTTTAAAAATTATTAAGCCATGTCTACGGTAAACTTAGAGCTCTGTGAGCAATTAATAAACAGGGAGAGTCTTTTTCTCTAGTTCACAAACATGAATGGTAGAGTGATAGTTGACGGAGACATCATCGATCATTGTGTTTCAGTTAAACAAAACTCACGATTGCACTTGGGCAATGTGGGAAATACAATATATTTGAGAGTTGTGTGGAGAGCTTTGTGTGTGAGTGTGCTGAGCTTTGTATGAGTGTGCTCTATTGAGAAGAGGCCAAGTGTGCCTTGGCTGCAGAGAGAGGCTGAGAATGCCTAGAGTGAAGAGAGAGGGTCAAGTATGTGTGTATTGCTGAGAAGAGGCATAGAGTGCATGTGTTAAAAAAGATGGTCGAGAATAGAAAGGTCTGTGAGAGACTATGTGTCACTGAAGAATGTGCAAAAGACTGAGTGTTACAAGGGCAAAGTATGAGTGTATATTGTTGAGTATGAATGAAGTTTTTTTTGAGTATAATTGAGGGCCAAAGGACGAGGAGAACAGGGAGTTGGAATCAGGCAAAGTGGCTACAACTAAAATGAACAATAAGTTTTCTTTTGAGTGTGGGTTTGAGCCTACATATAGGGAGTTGGTGCTTCCATATGAGTGAGTGTTGGAGAGAGTGTTGGAGAATACTTATGGGTTGGTTCCTCCTGCAATTTGGTGCTTGCATAAATGAAAGGAGTTGCAAGTTGGTGCTTGCAAAAATCCATGAAGTTGGTGTTTTAGATGGTGCTTTTCGTAAGATTATCAGTTGTTTGTAGAAGAAGGGAGTTGGTGCTTCCTGCTAGTGGGTGCTTAGTTGGTGCTTCATGTGATTGGTGGCTCATAAAAATTTTGATGTAATAGAGTAGGAGCTTATTATTACATCAAATAACAAACAATATTTTGTGGTTTTCCTCTTAGAAGGCTTGCCACATTAAACCTATGTTTCTAAAGTGTATTCTTCTCATAGTGTTTGTGTTCACACGATGATTTATGTTGTTGCACATGATAAATTGTTGATTGCTCACATGAACGATTATCAAGTTTTAATGTTAAATATAAATTAGCAAGAAGTTAGAAATTTATCCTTCATATTGATTCATCCCCCTCTCAATATTAACATTGTTTCCAACATTCTATGGCACTTCCTCAAGGCATGCTTCTATTCTCCTGAATGGTACTCAACCATGGTGTCAAAACCCTTATAGGATTATTTTGATGCATAGGTTTTCTAATAGGAGAGAAAAGAAAATGTGTTTTCCAAGTTCTCAACTTTTCTTGATTTCTTACAATTTTGTGGACAATTATGTATATTTTTAGAAGCTTGTTTGTTTAATGTATAAGGACATTCAACATTGGTATTAGCATGCTCAAGGTGTTTTTTTATAAGAAAAGTAGTTTTATGTTTTTTTCGGCTTCCCTTCCACTATGGGTACAATACTCTCGTGTAAATTAGTTAAAATTGGTCACTGGCCTCAAATACAAGGCACAATTGTTATTAGGGAAAACATTTTTGAGGAATGATACTTACAACTTCTTCTTTTTTATCACATCTATATTTGTAATCTTATATTAAAAATATCTCTCTCTCTTTGTGTTAATGCTTAATTTTGATAAATGGTATGTATTCTTCGTTTTCATTCAAATATACATATTTCTCCTCTCAAATTCTTTCTATCTATAAAGATAGTAAAGTTGTATTTGTATTTTTTTAGAAGTTATAATATTTCTCACCTCCATCCACTACTACAATGATTCTCAATCTTTGCATTATTTATGGGCATTTGTAGATCAGTATATGTAAAACATATGTAATTACTATTTTTTTTCCTTATTAATTCTTTAGGCTAGAGGACTTGGCAGAGCTTATCATCAGATCTGTCAAATCTTTCTATGTCCTAAATTACCTATAATCCAGGATTCTTGTCACCTATGTAGGTTAAAAGGACCTTGTCTACCAATATCCTAGGGTAACTAACTTGGGCTAATTTATTTAACATTTTACACTCTATATGTTTATAAATTTACTTATAAATATGCATGTTTGTTACACACATAATTTCCTTATTGTTGTACTACCTTAACCATTTATAATGAAACCCAGCATCTAGGATGATAGGGTTAGTGAGGGTCATTCTCTATTTGTGACACATTCAATATAACGCTTACCTGCAGTAACATATCTTTTCAAAAACTGTTGGTATAGAATTTCCCTTTCCCACCTTTAACACCTTCCGACAGGTACCAAATTTTTTCCTATAGCTTGCAATTTTTTCCTGCCATGTTACAATTTAAATATACATACACCAATACTCAATCATAAAAACCTATAGGTTACACAAACACAATATTATAGATAAATATTCAAACACAAAGCCAAATTTCTTAAACTGCTTCCTCAATAGAATTTGTCTTTCTTTTTTTCTCTTTCCAAGCTTTTCTAAACATATCTATTCAAGAGTAACTTCAAAATAAATATCACTTATCTATGTGTCAAGGGCTCTTACTATCCTCCCAACCGTGAGCTAGCTTTTATAGCTAGCTACCCTCAGGCTCTACTCCTCTCTATCAGAGAATAATCAAGGAACTTTTAAGAGTATTTTCTCCTAAACCCTTAAAGGAGTGTCCTTCTCTATTTGCCGTGTTCAAATGAGTATTTCTCTCCCACTATTTATTCTTAGGAAACCGTAGCCTTTCTCTCATGGATTGTTCTAACATAGAGTTGACTTCATGACATTTATCTCGAGTCATGCTTTTCTTCTTGTGGTCTTTCTTTACCAAATTTTGTTGAATAATGGTAAAAGGAGAAATTTTTCCTTGTTTTGTTTTAGATAACTAATTCCTACTATTTCCCTAATAGTTAGGAGTTAAGTTCCACATGATAGCCATTAACACATTACTAATAATGTTAAGGGACAAAAATAATTTATTTTCCATTAATAAAAGTTACTATTTACATCAATTAGTCATTAGTCTTTTCAGATTTTCCAACAATAATTACATAAAAATGTCATAAATGATTATCTATGGGTGTTACAATGTCAGATTCAAACATAACCATTCATCGACATAATTTTGTTATGTGATCCAAGAGAAGATAATCTCACATTTTCATGAACATTTCACACTGTTATAATGTGATGAACATACTATGATGTCGTGATGTGACATACATAACTGAACATCGAAATGTGGTGAATATTTCCTAATTTTGTAATGAGATGAGCATAGATTGAGATCATGGTATGAAAAACATAATATAATTTCATGATGTTACAACCACTACCCCTAGGTTTAATGCGACAAGAGTATTGTATTGTCTTAACGAGATGTGCATAACCTCAAGTCCTAATGCGATGAATGATCTCTTATATTGTAATTTGACAACTATAACCTCATGTTGTATTGTGGTGAACAAAATATGTTGTCATAATGTGATGACAATAACTCAACCTTGCAATGAGAAAAACATAATTTTATGTTACAATGTGTCAAAAAAAATCCAATACCACAATGTGTAGAATATAACCAATTATTTAAAGGTGAAAAAAATAGCTAAAACTCGCAATCGAACATAACCCTTCATCAACATAAAATTATGATACGACCATGGCAAACTATTGTCAACCATTGTGAAACATGGTCAAGCATAATCAACCATGGTAAAATGTAGCTAACCATGGCTATCCATCGCCAATCATAATCAATCAAGATCACACATGGTCAACCATGGTGATACTTTATCAACCTAGGTCAATAATAATCACCCATGGTCAACATGGTCATCCATAGTCCATTATGGTCTACCAAGGTCTACCATAGTCACCATGGTTAACCATAAGAAATCATCGGAAATAATTATCATCCATGGTCTACATGGGAAACATGGTAACAATTATAAAACATAGTAAACCTTAGTCAACCATAGTGAACTATAATCTTTTAAGGGTAACCATAGTCAACCATGATCAAATGTCATCTACATGGTCAAACATCATCAAAGATTATTAACCATAGTCAAAATCATCAAATGTGGTCAACCATATTTGTACATTGTCATTATCCATCAACCATAATCAACCACGTTGAACGATATGCACCATTAGGTAGTCATATTCACCAATGGTCATCCACGGTTGATCATCTTTAAGATGGGTAAGATGACTAACCATAACCTATCGTACTCAACTATATTTAAATGTGGAAAACCATGGTTAACCTCTATCATCCATAGTGGACCATAGTCAACCATGCTCAGTTCTCATCAACCACCACCAACCATTATTAACATGGTGAACTAAAGGAGAATGTGCACAACCATAGTTAACCATGGTCAAATGTGCCTGAAGTTGTCCTACATAATGTACATGGTTATTCATAATCAACATGGTTAAATGTGCTCAAACATAGTAAAAATTGGTTTACCATGGTCAAGCATACTCAACATGGTTAGATAGAACCAATGATTGTCAACCATGTTCATCTAGAGTCAAGATGATCATTCACCATCGCTTACCCTAATCAACCATAGTCAACCATAATTAAGTATGATTAACCTTTGGTATTCATAAGAAAAGCGATCAATTATAGCCTTTCATGAGTAACCATATGGAATTGTAGTAAATTGTGGTCAAGCACGGTCATACATAGCCTACATAGATGAACGTGGTTAAACATGGTCACCATTTGGGAAATTTAATCAGTCATGATCAAGTATAGTAAGGTATGGACTACCACATAAAAACTTATACAACCATAACCAACCATGGTCAATAAGTATAAGATGGTGTGTTTTGTTAAAATTTGTCAACCACTACAAACTTTGGTGAATTATAGCCTTGAGGGGACAAACATAGTTAACTATACCCAACCATTGTCAGACATCATTAAAGATGGTTATACATGCTCCACATGACTAAAATTTTCAACCATATGAAACATGGTGAAATTTTATCAACTATAGCCAAACATGGTCAACCCTAGTAAATAATAATCAACTATTACCACACATGGTTAACATGCTCTTCCATAGACGAGCTTGGTATATCCTAATCAAGCATACTCAATCATACTCAATCATGATCAACCATAGGAAACTTTAAGAAACAATATTGAACCATTTTCAACCATGGTCAATGATCTTCAACATTTGGAAAATGGTCACCATTGTCAAATGTTATCAACCATGGTTAACCATAATATTTTCTAGTCTTTCATGGGCAATGATAGGAAACCATTTTCAACCATAGTCAAACATGGTGAAACATTGTCACACATACTTTTCATGGTATAACATGATAAATTTGCCAACCATATCCATGCCATTGTTAAGCATTGTCACTCATATTAACCCAATTCGATTCATTTGTCTCCCATAAGAAACGAAAGCCAATAATAACTTGACTTTTTTCAACAATAGTTAAAGTGAATTAATATAGTCACTTATGGACAGTAAAATTCAATGATGGTCAACAAAATATGACCATGGTTAACCATTCCCTGAATGGTCAAATGGGCAAACATAGTCAATTGGTATCAACCATGGTGAGGCATCGTTAATAATGGTCAACATGTGCAACTATAGTCATACGTTAATTACCTATACCAAGTGATGGTAATTTGGAAACAACATGGCCAATGATGCACAACCATGATAAACCATAATCTATCTTAGTTAGGTATAATTAAATATACACAATTTTAGTTGACCATATTCAAACATGATCATCCATAATTAATTTTAATCAACAATACTATTCCTTTACATACATATCAAATATCAACTAATAATAACCACATTAAAATAAAAATAAATAACATACTTCCATTGGTGTCATTTTCCAACATTTAAAACCTAATTTTCCCAATCTACATATATTAATCACCTTTTACTTCAATATAATTATTCTTAATTTCTATTTTATATATTAATATATTTCATCTAAAATTATGAAAAATATTACAAGAGTGTGATTTAATATTGTATTTTTTTTTTTGCCTACTACTCTAATCTCATGTTGGTAGCAACCCAAATATTTAATAAAAGTGTCCACTTAACAATTTCTGCGAGGCACTAAAATTGTGTGGGATTGATTCAGCTTAGAGGTCGATTTAAACAATTTTATCCTACACAAATTATTCACCATAAATTTAAATCACATTATAAAATATAATCCTATGAAAAGCAAGTACTTTACACTTCTGAATTTTATAATTTACATCCTTCAATTTTTTTGTAAACACATTTATTTATGGATCCACATTCATAACGCAACTCCTCCTTCCTCTCGAAAAAATGAATTTCGAAATATCAAAGTCAAAGGCATAATTTATGTTGCTCAATGTCAAATGCGCTAGTTACGCACTTACTCTCCATTCGATGGAAAATTTGAGGAGTTACGAAACCATCATTTCATGCCGATAATAATAGACATGAAACATCACATTTTTGTGAGTCAGGTACAATGTAGAAATGATATTATTATTAAGTTAACTTTATTTATTTATTTTTATTTCAGCTGCAATGTGGAAATGATATTATTTTAAGTTAGGTTCATTTATTTATTTTTATTTTTAATTAAAAAATGAAATATTATTTTAGCTCATAAAATTAGGTAGTCACTAAAATATTTATGCCTCATTTAATTTATTAATTTATTAAGCATAAAATAATAATAATAAAAAATCATATATTAAATTGTGTATATTAGACAGATTATTTTATATTTTATATATATATTAATTTTAAAATAAACTAAAATCTTTAAAATTAGGAAATAAACAACAATATCAATTTTAGATTTTTTCTTTTATTATATAAAATGTATTTATAATAAAAATAGTTTCAAATTTTTTTTTTAATTTTTTTCAAAAATTTCAATAATACAAATCTCATATTTATATTTTATAATTTTAAGAATATCAATTTTAGATTTTTTTTTATTATATAAAATGTATTTATAATAAAAAATAGTTTCATTTTTTTTTAAATTTTTTCAAAAATTTCAATAATAAAAATCTCACATTTATATTTTATAATTTTAAAAGATTCAATTTTAAAGATTCGTAAAGTAAGAGTTAACTCAGTTGGTTGTGTACTTGTTGCTGAGTAAGCTTCCAATAAGAAAGTTAGGAGATCAAATTTTCTGGACACCCTTAGGGTTTGACCCCTTAAAATGGTTTATGTAACCACAAACGTTCCCTTCTGATTGATCTGCCTAAATTTTCACTTGCATACAAAAGCCACACTAACCACCATAAACTTCGAGTCAATCAGCTTAGATTTTCACTTGGATATAAAGGGCAGTCTAACCACCATTAAAAAGAAATTATAAAAAATTCCTGTTTACACCCAGAAATAATTCTAAAAAATTCCTATTTACGCCCAAAAATGTAAATTTATAATATGACATGTCCCATAAGTTGAAATATGTAACGTAAATTTATAATACAGACATATCCCATAACTTGAAATATGTACTGTTGGATCATAAATGAGTCATATCCTGCGGCATAAATCCTAGCGTGCTCTAATGAATTACCACACTGGTTGATGCTCGTGAGTGGCAGAGATTCTTTTCTTTGGCGCATAGCGGAAAGATTCGATGACTTTTTCATTAATCCAAATTTTTATTACCTTATCATATTAAACTGTTACTTCGCTCGTCAATGCATACCGACCCCTGAAAGATTCTGTCTTTAGCTTATAAACACTTTTATTAATCGTATGTCATCATTTCTCCGGACATTTCTGGTGCGTATATCACCTACTAGGGTTTTCGATGCCGTAGTCTCGTTTTCAATCGGTGAAAAATGTGATGTTTGAACCAGTTGCCCACCAGATTACCTATGCGGTTTCAACTAGAGAAAAATGTGATATTTCAATTACTATCCCAGCTAACCCGGTGGGCACATGCAAGGATTTCACTATATTGTCTCGCTGGTTTAGATGGCGATACCAGAAGTCAAAAGTATACTTAACTCTCTGGGTTCGATCGAAAGTACAGGAGCACGTCATTAGCGATTTAAGAAGAGCAGAAACAGTGCGTGTGCATTCATGCATCTACCCTACTATACAATACAATGAACACTACCTCTTCCAAAATCACCTTTCGTGCCCATGAATTTTACAGTCTTACAGAAGCCATAATATTCGATAAGAGCTGTGCAGAAAATACTAATTTGATTAGCGCGGTTGCAAAATCTTAAGTGCCATGAATTCTGGATTTGCCGATCAAGCTATCGATTCTGTTATTAATGTCGATATAGGGCGGAGGCATCAATTTTACGATGGCCAGACGAAAGGCCAGGAGCCCGGCCGATCGAGCAGCATCAATGAATTGGAGTCAAGTATTATAAACAACGCCAGCCAGAGCAGTCGCATGATCGCAGCGCCAGCTATCAATCCGGCACCAAGGGTTTTTATGATTTGGCGGCTGTCGCGAAATCAGAACCCGAAATAAGCCGGGTCGCGGTTCCGCTTATTAACAGCAATGTATCCGCAGAACGAACTACTCACGCCTTGCACAAATTTTCGTCGACGTTACGCAGAGGACAGTTGGCGGCGGCGGCACCAAGCCGTTTGTCTTGCAGAGGTGGTGCAGTAATTAAAGTGAAGAACAAGCGAAAGAAGCAGTTCCAGTGCGTCCCCACTCAGGTGGTGAAGACGGACACCTCCAATTTCAAGGCCATGGTACAACATTTCACTGGAATATTGATGAATCCACTCTAGCCCCATCTGACTTGTCACGCCACCAATCCTTTTTTCCTTAAATTGGTGGGGTGTGGCACCCTAAGTAACCAACCTATTTCATTGTTAGATTTACTTTACTAACTACCCCTTCAACATTCATTATAAACATGAAATACATTATTAATGTGCAGAATCCATTAATAATAACATAGAACAACAATAAGAACACCAGCAATATGCAAGAGAGTGTCTTTTATTATATATATGAGAAGATAATATAATGACCGGGAGCTTGGGCTCGACCGGCATTCATAACCGAGGTTGGGTGCCCGCCCGTGCAAGAGCGCATGGCGGTCACACCACAAATCTCACCCAAATATACAATACAAGTCTTATGCCAAACGGGCAGGCGCGCATGTGCACACCCGCGCCCTTCACAACCGAAACCCGTGCATACAACTCGGTAGGCGGGCGCCTTACTACGCCCTCCACCCGCGCCTCGACCACCCCTTCACCGTTTACACTTGTGCCTTTGCCCAGCAGGCAGGCGCATCACCCATGCGCCTTGCTGCGGTTACCTTGTGCGCACTTCTCCTTATGCGATGAAGACTTGCGAAGTTGCCTGCCAAAATGAGTTCTCCAACCAAATGTTTATATGCTCCAAAGATGTGTGGCGACCTCGACCGACCCACCAACGCCATCGTTTATCTATGAGCCAACGCCCTCAACCGATGTGCGACACCCATATGTCAAGTCGGTTCGCCCATCGCTCACCCACGCCCAGCTCGCCATATAAACGATGGTTTCATGCCTTAGTTTTACTTTTCTAAGTGAGGAGCGCGCGCGCCCGGCTACACAACCGCAAGGCGTTAGATCCTCCCCCATTGGAAATCATTGTCGCCCTCGACAATCCCGACTGCCTCAGAAGTTTCCTGTCATACTTCGCAATCTTTTCCTTCCATCTCCAAAGTGAGTCCTCTGATTCCCAGCTTTCTTCCTCCGGTGCATTCTTCCATCTGACAAGAAATTCCCGCTTCATGTGGAAACCAATCCCTGTAGTTCTGAAGCTCAAAATCTTATCCAACTCCAGTCCTGGCTTGTCCACAATCCCAGCTGGTCCTCTCGGCGGTTCAGCTCTCTCTGGATGGTCTGAATCAAGTCTGCATCTCTTCAACTGACTTACGTGAAAAACTAGATGTTTCATGTGCATATGGTGCGGAAGCTCCAGCTCATAACCAACTTCCCCCACTTTCTTCTTCACTCGGAATGGTCCCTCATACTTCCGTGTCAGTTTGCTCGTAGTCCACTTGGCTAGCTGAAACTGTTCCCCAGTAATCCTGAGAATGTTGGCATTATGGCACAGGTTTGGAGCTATGGCACAAGTGTTTTCCTTGATGGCAACTCTCTTTGGTAACAAATCTCAGTTCATGCTTTCAGAATGAAGGAAAATACATATACGCAGGTTAATCTAGACAAAGACGCGTATACACGCGGGTTAGACGTTTCAAAGGTGTGTATGCGTATACACGCACTTTCATGCAAAGAAAAGCATGTATATGTTGGAGAACCTACTTTTGTTCCGTGGTAGTTTGTCCTCGGTATTTGAACCTATGGTTTTGGACCATGGTATCTCGTCAGAAGTGTTGACCCCAGGTATTGGGTCCTTGGTATTGTTTATTATGGTTTTGGACCGTGGTATTGTGGAAAGCCTAAAACTATAAAAGATGAAGGAGATCAAGTGGCAAAGGATGATCTGAATTATTATTCAATATCTGATAAAGTGCGAGATCTGAAATATTGGTGATTAGCGTTGTGGAGCAGATCTGGATCTGAATGAAGGAGGAACCTTAGCGCAAAGAAGGATAAGTTCTATTGATGGGTCACAATCTCTTGGCTTGAATGATAATATCTTTGCATGATTTTGATCTGTTATATATGGCGCATGCGTGATCTATAAATCTGATAATCTGGGTTAATTAGTTCCTGAATATTTGAAAGAATGAATTATCTTTTGTAGATCTGTACGCAGGTTCTGTTCAGCGAAGGCACGTATATACGTTGGTTCAGTTAAGGAAAACAACGTATACGTAGGTTGTTCCATACGCAGAAGCGTATGCACGCACATTTCAGGCTATTAAAGTAGCGTATATATTTTGAGTTGTGATCTTGCTACTTCTGATTATCGCTATATTGTTCTGGGTTCAGATTTGGTGTGTAGTTACTGTTACTGTGATCTGGGTACAGTGGTCAGAGAAGTGTTTATTTTGATTTAGTTTTGATTGGTGAGAAGGTGATTGGTTAATGCAGAAATTCTTGATGTTTGATTGATCTTATTTGTGGATCCAATCTGAAAATTTATGAAACGTGGTCCCTGGAAGAAAGAGAAGGTTGTAGCCTTCTGTAGGCCAGCACCTACGTACTAATATCTTGACTAGTGCAAGAGCTAAAGGGGTTGTAGCTCCCTTCCAGGAGAAGCTGGAGAACGAGAGAGGGTTCTAGCTCTCTGCAGGTTGCAGCCTGCATATTGGTAAAGGACTGCACCAGTACATTGTAAAAGGAAGTTTCTAATTAAAAGAAGATTGAGACGAATTGCACCAGATAAAGTAATTTATAAGTTTGCATTGTATACGCAGTTTTATCTCGACATAGTTGTGTATATACGTGGTTTTAATTAACTGAAGTAGCATATATCATCTGAATTTGGAAAAGGGAATATTTGGCTTGATAATACTGATTCACCCCCCCTCTCAGTATTATTTCCAATAATTGGTATCAGAGTCGGTCCTTCAGAAGAAGCTTGATCGCTTAAAGGAAGATCGTTCATCATGAGCAACTACGAGAGGGAAGCATCAATCAGGCCACCAATTTTTGATGGGACAAACTTCATGTATTGGAAGGTAAGAGTTACTGCCTATCTTCAATCTCTTGGTACAGAAGTCTGGGATATCATAGAAACAGGATATACTTTTCCATCAGCAACTCCTACAGATCCGGCTGAGAAGAAGAAATATGAAACAAATGCAAGGGTCGTCAATACTCTATTAGGATGCCTATCTCAATCAGAATTTGTCAAGGTTATGCAGTTTAAATCCGCAAAAGAAATATGGGACAAGATTGTACTAAGCTATGAAAGAGATGATCAGGTAAAATGAGCAAAACTTCAAACCCTCAGAATTCAGTATGAAAATCTCAGAATTTACAATGATGAAAGTGTGGCTAACTATTTTCTTCGTGTAGATGAGATTGTTAATTGTATGAAAAACTTGGGTGAAGAAATAAAAGAGGCTGTTGTGGTTGAAAAATTTCTAAGATCTTTGTCACCTAGGTTTGAAACTTAAGTTTCTGCAACAGAAGAAAAAGAGAATCTACAAAACCTTAAAATGTCACAGCTGCATGGAATTCTAACTGCTTATGAAATGAGAAAAGGAGGTCCATCGGATAGGAGAGAAGCTGCCTTCAAGGCTTCCGGCAAAGAAGATTACTATGAGTCAGGGCACGCGTCAGAAGAAGAAGAAGAATCAAATTTTGTCAAAAATCTTCAACGGGGTGCTGGATGATTCCGAGGTAAGTTACCTTTCAAATGCTTTGCTTGTGGAAGAGTTGGTCACTATGCTTCCAAATGTCCTCATAAGGATAAGATTGACAAGGGGAAGGAACCTATTAGATGGAACAAGAAACAGAATGCAAATAAGAAAAGCTATTACACTCATGAAGATAGTGATGGACTTTCAAATAGTGACGAAGATGAACGAGGTAATGATTATAAACTTTTAATGGCTTTTGAAGATGATGATTACATGGATGCTATAGATGAAGAAGGTTTTTATGAAGAGATTTCTAATCTCAAAATTTTCTTAGAAGAGAAAAATGTGATTATTGATTCTCTACAATGTCAACTCGCTGAAAGGGAAAAACATCTTGAAAAATTGGAATGTGAAATTGTTGGTCTTAGAAAAGAGATTGAGAAAACAAAAGCTCTTAATCTTAAATTTGTTAAAGGATCTAAAACTCTGGATGAGATTATCAATGTGTAGCATTCTCCACTAATCAAGACAAGTCTGGGATATAATGGAGAAGCATCTCAAGCATCCACATCCAAAAGTTATCTTGATGCAGCAAGGAGGAGCGAGTAAAGGCCTAATAGAAATCATTAGGTAAATCAGGGACAGTTTACCTCAAGAATGAACAAAGACTATCAAGAAAATCGGGGGCAAACTACCTTAAGGACAAACAGAAGCTACAACCAGCCACAGGTAAAATCTTCCCAATTTTCCTCAAGAATGGATGTTGGTTGAAACTACAATCGGTTGGATGATAGATTTTATAATCGCAGAAGTCTCTTCAATGGGCAATGTTTCTCTTGCCATAACTTTGGTCACAAAGCAGCTCAATGTGTTGCCTATAAGACAATCATGACTAGAGAAGCTAAAAAAAAAAGAAGTATGTCTGGAATCACGAAGAGGACCTATAACAATTTTTTCACCCTTGAAAGTGAAATTGAATTTTCTATTTGTAATAACTTCGGTCATGAAGAGTTTGAATGTAGGAGCAAGTTTCGGAAGACAACTCAGAAGGAACAAACCCTGAATTCCAGAACATGTAAAATGAAGGAACCACAACCAGAAAGATGTGGGATAGCTTTTTATGTAGAAGGACAGGAAAATCTATGGTACATCGACAGTGGATATTCGAAGCATATGACAGGTGATAAAGAAAAACTTGAACCATATAGTGTTTTAGAAAAGGGAAAGAAAGTCTCTTTTGGAAATGATACCCCTGCAGTCATAAAAGGAAAAGGCACTGCTCATTTGAAAGAAAGGGTCAAAGCTAGAAACGTTTTGTATGTTGATGGCTTGAAGCATAATCTACTGAGTGTCAGTCAGATGTGCGATCAAGGAACCGAGGTAATATTTCGATCAAATGGATGTAGTGTTCGTGATCTTGATACAGGAAAAACAATGATCAAAGGTAGAAGAACTCCAAATAACTTATACATATTTGAAGAAGGACAACAACAATGCTAGTTGAGCAAGGATGATGAACACTGGTTATGGCACCTGAGGTTGTGGCATCTAAGTTTTTCACAAATAAGGAAAGCATGCAAATATCAAGCAGTTCGTGGTCTCCCAGATATCAAAATTCCAGGCAACACCATATGCAAATCATGTCAGTTTGGTAAGCAAACCAGAACCAACTTCCCTGAGAAGGAAGGCTCAGCCAGCAGGCCTCTTGAACTAGTCCATACAGATGTATGTGGTCCATTTAGGAGAAGGTACCCTCGAGGAGAAGAATACTTTATATTATTCATTGACGACTTCTCCAGGATGGTTTGGTTAGGACATATGAAACACAACGACGAAGCATTCAAAAAATTCAAATCTTTCAAAGCCTTGGCTGAAAATGAATCAGATCACAAAATTAAGTGTCTCAGGACTGACAGAGGTGGGGAGTTTACCTCAAATGAATTTTTCGATTTCTGTGAAGAACATGCAATAAGAAGGGAATTCTCTACAGCTAGGACTCCTCAGCAAAACTGAGTTGTGGAAAGGATGAATAGAACAGTTCAACAAATGGCTCGTGCTATGCTTGATGAGTCTGGAACTCCCGCAACCTTCTCGGGTGAAGCTGCATTTGTTGTGGTTGTTATTCTCAACAAAACAAATGTCCGAGTGAACAGCACTCAAAACTCCTCATGAGCTCTGGTATGGTGAGACTCCTTCCGTAAAGCATTTCAAAACTTTTGGAAGTAAATGGTATATTAAGAATAATGATGAACACCTTGGCAAACTTGAACCTAGAGCAGATGAAGGCATTCTCCTTGGTTACTCTCCCCACAGCAAAGCATATAAGTGTTACAATAAAAGACTTGGAAGAATTGTTGAGAGTATTGATGTAGTGGTTGATGAAAAAGGGTACATTCCTCGGCAAGTAGATTATGAAAATTTCGAAGAGGATGAAGACTACTTTCCAAATCAGACTGATGATGAAGAAGAACCTCAAGAGGCACCAGAGGAACAGATAAGGATAGAAGAGAAGACTCCATCCAAGTATGTTCAGAAGAATTATTCAGAATCTCAAATTTTGGGGCAGAAAGAGGGAGGCGTACAAACAAGAAGAACAATTGCAGAAGCTTCAAGCTATTTGGCATTATCCTCCTCCATTGAACCACAAAATGTAAGAGAAGCATGCAAAGATGAATGTTGGGTCAAGGCAATAGATGAAGAACTTGAGCAGATTGAAAAGAACAACACTTGGGAGTTGGTTCCTAGACCAAAAGATAAGAATGTCATAGGGACAAAATTGGTCTTCAAAAATAAGTTGAATGAAAACGGGGAAGTAATTAGAAACAAGGCCAAACTTGTTTGCAAAGGGTATGCTCAACAAGAAGAAATAGACTTTGAAGAAACTTTTGCTCCTGTTGCAAGACTTGAGGCCATCCGAATGTTCCTTCCTCTCTCAAGCTTTCAGAAGTTCAAAGTATTTCAAATGGATGTGAAATCATCCTTTCTGAATGGAGACTTAGAAGAAGAAGTATACATTGAGCAGCCGGATGGTTTCATTCTTGGGAATGATCCAAATCTTCTATGCAAACTGAAAAAGGCTCTCTATGGTCTTAAATAGGCTCCAAGGGCTTAGTACTACCGCTTGGACAAATATCTTCATCAACAAGGTTTTTCAAAAGGTTCAGCAGATAGCAATCTCTATATAGAAGTTGAAAATGACAAATTGCTAATACATGTTGTGTATGTAGATGATATTATCTTTGGCAGCAATGAAGAAGCTATGAGTCAAAGATTTGCCTTAGTGATGCAAAAAAAATTCGAAATGTCTTTGCTTGGAGAACTGACATACTTTCTTTGATTGCAAATCCAACAAAATGAAGGCGGTATCTTCTTGTCTCAAACCAAGTACCTCAAGAAGATTCTGAAGAAGTATGGCATGGAAGATTCGAAACCAGTATGTACCCCTATGGTTACATGATGCAGTCTTAGTACAAATGATGAATCAGTAGCAGTACATCAACCAACATATAGATCTATGATTGGGAGTCTACTCTATTTGACAGGTACCAGACCAGAAATCATGAATGCAGTGGGAATAGTTGGAAGATTTCAGGCAAATCCAAAGGAAACTCATCTTCAAGCAGTGACGAGAATTTTCAAGTATCTTCAAGGAACTCAAAACTATGGCTTATGGTATCCTAGAGATACAGATCTCACTCTTCATGCTTATACAGATGCAGATTGGGCTGGAAGCGTGGATGACAGGAAGAGCACAAGTGGTGGTGCATTCTTTATGGGTTCCAGATTAGTATCTTGGTTCAGCAAGAAATAGAGTTCGATTGCTTTATCTACAGCTGAAGCGGAATATGTGGCTGCTGCATCTTGTTGCACTCAACTTCTTTGGATGATGCAAACCTTGTAGGACTTTCAAATCACTTGTACACCACCTATCTCCATCTTATGTGATAATACAAGTGCAATCAGCATTTCAAAGAACCCAGTCATGCATTCAAAGACCAAGCACATACCGATCAAGTATCACTTTCTCCGGGAACAAGTGTTGGAACAAAAGGTCAAATTGGAGTATGTTCCTTCTAAGGAACAAGTTGTTGATATTCTCACCAAACCACTGCCCAGGGAGACATTTGAATACCTCAGACAGAAGCTGGCAGTAGTTGATGCATCATCTTGTTGTTAAAACTTGTCTGTTTCAGAGAAAAATTGGTGTATGCGAGTTGCCTGAGGAGGATCCGCGTACATACGCCGGTTTGTTCAGAGACAGTCGCGTATATGGAGATTTGATGGATATCAATAGGGACAGGCTCTAGTTGAAGATATTCTGATATGGGTCTGACAGAGACCAATTCGGCATAGGTTCAAGGGGAGTAGATAATCTTCTAATAATGCATTGTTGGCATTAGCTTAGAAGCTTTTGGTTCTAGTTCACAACTGTTGTTGGTTTCAGGTGGAACAGAGGCAGAAAGAGCACAGAAGGAAATCTTGGTTGCTGATCTAAATGGTGATTGACAGATGCTGCTGCTATCAGTTATTGGTGACTTTCATAAGTCTTGTTCTAGATATTTCGTCTCTATGTCATGTATCTCTTTTGTGGTATCTATTTTATGGTGTCAAGGTCATGTAACGGTATATTTTGGTTTCCCTACTATGCCTGGGATGAACATGTAATGAACTTGGTTGTCATATGTAAATTTCTGATGTATCCCCACTTGGTTGGGTGGATGATTCCCACTTGATTAGATGATGCATGTATGTATTGAGTCTTTTGCTGATAGGAAGGTCTTTTATGATGTATAAGTCATGGTTCTTCTTGAAGAACATCTTTTGCAGATCTTGCCTACAGTCAAGGCGAGCATGGTCAGCACAGCAAGGTAGAGATTCAGCATGTACTCAAGGGGAGCACAACCCTTTGCCCTTGATGACAAAGGGGGAGAATGACATTGAGGATTTTGGGTTGCCATCATGTCCAAAGGGGGAGATTGTTGGCATTATGGCACAGGCTTGGAGGTATGGCACAGGTGTTGTCCTTGATGGCAACTCTCTTTGGTAACAGATCTCAGTTCAGGCTTTCAGAATGAAGGAAAAGACATATACACAGGTTAATCTAGACAAAGACGCGTATGCACATGGGTTAGATGTTTCAAAGATGCATATGCGTATACACACACTTTCATGCAAAGAAAATCATGTATATGTTGGAGAACTTACTTTTGGTCCGTGGTAGTTAGTCCTTGGTATTTGAACCTATGGTTTTGGACCATGGTATCGCGTCAAAAGTGTTGACCCCAGGTATTGGGTCCTTGGTATTGTTTATTATGGTTTTGGACCGTGGTATTGTGGAAAGCCTAAAACTATAAAAGAGGAAGGAGATCAATTGGCAAAGGATGATCTGAATTATTATTGAATATCTGATAAAGTGCGACATCTGAAATATTGGTGATTAGCGTTGTGGAGAAGATCTGGATATGAATGAAGGAGGAAACTTAGCGTAAAGAAGGATAAGTTCTATTGATGGGTCATAATCTCTTGGCTTGAATGATAATATCTTTGCATGATTTTGATCTGTTATATATGGCGCATGCGTGATCTATAAATCTGATAATCTGGGTTAATCAGTGCCTGAATATTTGAAAGAGTGAATTATCTTTTGTAGATCTGTAGGTAGGTTCTGTTCAGCGAAGGCGCGTATATATGCTGGTTCAGTTAAGGAAAACAACGTATACGTAGGTTGTTCCATATGCAGAAGCGTATGCACGCAGGTTTCAGGCTATTAAAGTAGCGTATATATTTTGAGTTGTGATCTTGCTGCTTCTGATTATTGTTGTAGTGTTCTGGGTTCAGATTTGGTGTATGGTTATTGTTGCTGTGATCTGGGTACAGTGGTCAAAGAAGTGTTTATTTTGATTCAGTTTTGATTGGTGAGAAGGTGATTGGTTAATGCAGAAATTCTTGATGTTTGATTGATGTTATTTGTGGATCTAGTCTGAAAATTTATGAAACGTGGTCCCTGGAAGAAAGAGAAGGTTGTAGCCTTCTGTAGGCCAGCACCTATGTACTGGTATCTTGACTAGTACAAGAGCTAAGGGGGTTGTAGCTCCCTTCTAGGAGAAGCTGGAGAACGAGAGAGGGTTGTAGCTCTCTGCAGGTTGCAGCCTGCATACTGGTAAAGGACTACACCAGTACATTGTAAAAGGAAGTTTCTAATTAAAAGAAGATAAAGACGAATTGCAGTAGATAAATGAAGTAGCGTATATCATTTGAATTTGGAAAGGCGAATATTTGGCTTGATAATACTGATTCACCCCCCTCTCAGTATTATTTCCAACATAGAAACACCATATCTCCCACACTGAAGTGCGCATCCTGTCTTCCTCGATCAACATATTTCTTCATTCCCTTTGCAGCTTCGTGCAAGTGCAATCGTGCCAACTCCAAGGTCTCATCCCAAGCCTTCATGAACTTCTTCGCATGAGGACTCCTCAAAAAACCTCCTGTCACTACGGTATGCGGTGCAACTGGCATATGTCCATTCACTAACTCAAATGGACTATACCCCATCGCAGAACTCTTTTGAATGTTGTAACTAAACTTAGCAATATCCAAGAGTTCAAGCCAATTCTTCTGATCAACCGTCACATAATGTTGCAAGTAGTCCTCCAGCAATGCATTGATCCTCTCGGTCTACCCATCTGTCTGCGGATGGTAACGCGAACTCATCAACAACTCTGTCCCGAATAACTTGAACAATGTGGTCCAAAATCTGCCTGTAAAATGTGGATCTCTATCTGACACAATGCTCAATGGCATCCCCCAATACTTCACTATGTTCTTAAAGAACAACTCCGCAGTCCGCTCGGCTCCACAAGGCATCTTTGTGGGAACAAAGACAACATACTTGGAAAAATGGTCAACCACGACCATAATCCCATTATACCCCTGAACCTGTGGCAACTAAGTGATGAAGTCCATCGAGACACTCATCCACGGTCTCTCAGGAATCGGTAAAGGCTGCAACAGTCCTCCTTGCCTCTGAGTATCCAATTTGTCCTGTTGACAAATGATGCATGTATGTACATACTCCTCTACATCCTCTCACATCTTCTCCCAAAAGAACCCTCTCCCCAATAATGCCGAAGAACGACGCATCCCTAGGTGGCCAGCCCATGGCGGGCTGTGGCACTCCTTCAGAAGGTGCCTCCTGAGCCTAGATTACTTTGGAACATAGAGTCGATTTCCAAAGAACAAGAACCCTTTTCGTAGAAAGAACTTTCGTGTCTTCCCTTCCTTTATCTGCTTCACTATATTCTGCACCAAAGTATCGGTTTCAACACTTTCCTTAATCTTATTCTGCATCTCTTCTGACATATGAACTCGACTCCTACTCTTAGCTGCCCGGTCTTCTCCCTCCAACGCTTCAAGTTGTCCTTTCTTGCTAAGGGCATCTGCTACCGCATTGTGTCTTCCCGGTCTATACTCAATAGTCATGTTGAATTTTGCCAAGAAGTCCTGCCAACGAGTCTGCTTCATAGAAAGCTTCGGTTGTGATGCAAAATAACTTGTTGTAATGTTGTCAGTCTTGACAGCAAACGGCTTTCCAATCAGGTAATGCCTCCACACATGAAGACAGTGAATGATTGCAGTCATCTCCTTCTCATGGACCGAATATCTCCGTTCTCTATCCTGCAACTTTCGACTCTCGTACGCCACTGGATGCCCATCCTACATAAGAACCCCTCCTATGGCAAAATTTGAAGCATCAGTGTGTCCCTCAAACGGTCTCTCGAAGTCAGGCAACTTCAGTATCAGTGTTGTAACCATCCTCTTCTTCAAGTCATCAAATGCCTTTTGACATTTATCCGTCCAATTCCACCTCTTGTCTTTCTTCAATAGCTCTGTCAGTGCCGATGTCACCTTGGAGTACCCCTCTACAAACTTCCGTTGGTAGTTGGTCATGCGCAAGAACACCCTCATCTCATGGGCATTCTTCAGTTCAACCCAGTCCTCAATCGCCTTCACTCTGCTCGGCTCCATCCGTATGTACCCTTGACCAGCAATATGTCCAAGGAACGGAATCTCGGTCTGAGCGAACACACACTTAGACTTCTTCAAGAACAACTGGTTTGTCCTCAGTGCCTCGAACACCATTGCCAAGTGCTTCTTATAATCCTCCATGTTGTCACTGAACACCACTATATCGTCCAAGTACACTACTATGAACGAATCCAAGTATGGTCATAGGACGTCATTCATCAAAGTGCAAAACGTAGTAGGAGCATTACACAACCCAAATGGCATAACAAGGAACTCAAAGCTACCATACCTTGTTACTATCACGGTCTTCTTCTCGTCTCCTTCAACTATTCACACCTCATAATACCCATGCCTCAAGTCCAGCTTGGAAAACACTCGGGCTTTCACAAGCTTGTCAAAGCAATTAGCAGCCAATGGCAAAGGATACCTGTTCCTTACCGTCTGCTTATTCAGTGCACGGTAATCACAACACATCCTAGCTCATTCGAATCCTTCTTCCGCTGGAACAATACCGGACCTCCATAATGGGACCTTGAAGGTCTGATGAAACCTGCATTAGTTAACTCCTTTAACTATCGTTTCAACTCCTCCAACTCAAGTCTTGACAATCGATAAGGTGCTTTAGCTGGGGGTTGCTTTCCTGGCTCAAGCTCAATGCCATGGTCCACTGGCCTTGGTGGAAGCTTCTTTGGTAGCTCATAAGGCATCAAATCCGCATATTTGGCCAGTACCTTGGAAATCTCGGTTGGAACAGGCGTCCCCACTCCATCACCTTCGACATCCTTGAACATCACTGCATATGTCTCCATATCTGACTCCTTCATAGCCTTCTCCAAACTTAGTGTCGAAACATGCTGCACCCTGACTTCCCCCCTTTGCCTATGAGTGGGCAAAGTCCAAGTTTGTGACTATCCAACCAGCACCACCTCATCACAGAAGGGGACAACAATAGCCTTGTTGCCCTTCAAGAAATCCTATCCAAGTATCATATCAAAGTCGTTCATCTCCATCACTGTGAAGTCCAACTGACCCTTCTAGTCTTTTATCTGCACAGATACTTCGTGTACCAAACCTGCCACTTTAGCTCTAGAGTTCACTGCCTTGACTTCCACATTCAATGGGAAGACCATCAGTCCAACTTCTTTTGCGAACCGTGTCGTCATGAAGTTATGAGTGGTCCCCGTGTCCACCAGAGCTTGAATGGTCTTGCCATGAACCATCAAGTCCACGAAACCCAGACTGTTCATCCACGATTTCTCCATAACTTTTCCCTGCATACATGTCTATTCTCTGCATTCATCCAGCAATGGCTTCACTCCCTGTGAACCTGCTCCGATACCAACTGTCACGCCCCCAATCCTTTTTTCCTTAAATTTTCTGGGTGCGGCACCGCCTAAGTAACCAACTTTTTCCATTGTTAGATTTACTTTACGAACTACGCCTTCAACATTCATTATAAACATGAAATACATTATTAATGTGCGGAATCCATTAATAATAACTTAGAACAACAATAAGAACACTAGCAATGTGCAAGAGAATGTCTTTTATTATATATATGAGATATAGTACAATGACCAGGAGCTTGGGCTCGACCGGCATTCATAACCGAGGTTGGGCACCCGACCATGCAAGAGCGCACGATGGTCACACCACAACTCTCACCCAAATATACAACACAAGTCTTATGCCAAACAGGCGGGCGCGCCTGTGCACAACCACGCCCTTGACAACCGAAACCCGTGTATACAACTCAGTGGGCGGGCGCCTTACTATGCCCTCCACCCGCGCCTCAACCGTGCCTTCACAATTTACACTTGTGCCTTTGCCTGGCAGGCAGGCGCATCACCCATGCGCTTTGCTGCGGCTACCTTGTGTGCACTTCTCCTTATGCGAGGAAGACTTGTGAAGTTTCCTGCCAAAATGAGCACTCCAACCACATGTTTATACGCTCCAAACATCTTTGGTGACCTCCCCTCGGCCGACCCACCAACCCCATCATTTATCCATGAGCTGACGCCCTCAACCGATGTGCGACACCCATATGTCAAGTCGGCTCTCCCATCGCTCACCCACGCCTAGCTCGCCATATAAACGATGGTTTCATGCCTTATTTTTATTTTTCTATGTGGGGAGCGCGCGCACCCGGTTACACAATCGCAGGGCATTACATGACTTCTCCTACTCCCCACCGTCTAGTCTGTCAGCCATTTCTACTTTGTTCAGTAAACCCTTCCCTCATCCCGCCGTTCGCAAAAATTCAAGCTCCACCGCTTCAAAATCTACTACGATGATGGCCATGACCGCTTGTGCTTTGCCTGCTACCTTCATACTTCCTCACCTCTGAAGCTCTGACTGTTAGGGTCCCACCCTAACCCCCTTATTTATGTCATGGGATCACGTCATAGTCAAGAGTCAATAAAGCCCATATTAATATTTGTAAGTGGTTAACCCACAATTAATGACGGGACCACAGTTAGTTGCAAATGGGTCGTAGTATTAGATAGATGGTATTAATAAAACCCACGGTATTGGCCCATGGTATTGCATGTATGAGTCATATATAAAGGATAGAGACTCCCTGCGAGGAGCATCGTGTCTTATTTTGTAGTCGAGCTCTGCTCTATTGGAGGTTGCCCCCTCGAAGAGGCAAGTGAAAATTACTCTATGAATAATAAAATCATTGCTATTCTGTGTTCTAGGTATCTTTTCTTCACATATTCTGTATTTGGGTATCATTTTGCAGGTTAAGAGCATAACAAGTGGTATCAGAGCTGCAACAAGTGGTATTAGAGCACTTTCCAGGGCCGGTGGGATCTCCAATTCTTAGCAAAAAAAAATTCGGCTAGAGACGTGTTCCGGCGTCTTTAAACCACGGGATCGGTCGTTGAGTGCATAAACCTGTGGATTTGGGGAGGAATGCATGCAGGAAATACAAGAGGTGGTCATGTCTGTTGGACTCCCTTGTAACCCCTGTGGGTACCCCTTCGAGTAGTAGCGCATTAGACAGAACCGCGCATGGACTGTCTTCCACGTACCCTCTGGGTATATCGAAAGCCCCCTAGGCTCCCTTGAAACCTCGCCATAGATAAACCGTCGGCCGTCTTGTGGCTACAGTACACCGATAACAGCACTCGGAGAGATTACTCACCCGTACGATAGGGTAGTCGGGTTGTACGGCTAAGGGTACGGTAGATCCTCCTTAGTTAGAGCCCTGAAACATTGGGCCGAGTACTACTGCTAGACCCTTATGTATATTGCGATCTGTAGCACCTGACACTCCTCAAGACCATAGTGCCCTTTTCTATCGGGGGATCGCACATCATCTATATCAGATCCGCTTGTGCAAAGGAGTGCAGTAGCAGCAGCTGACATCAGTCCCGCAGTCTCGAGTTCGCAGATCCGTCATTCCGCTCTATTAGATCCAGCCGATCCGCAACAGTAGTCTGTTCCGCTGCCCAGAGCTATCCAATCTGCCATTCAGATCTCTCAGATCCACCAGATCGGAGTTTTTATGAAGGGTTCCTATACCAGGGTATAATTTTCGCAGGACTTTTGGCCACATTGACATTTTGAAGAGTTGGCAACTGCAGTATTGATTTTGAGATCTTCTGGGGTGCTTATTGGTGATCTAGCCCATCAGAATCAGGACGACGAGCTGAGCACGGTGGTACCATTCAATTATTAGTGAAATTTTTTTCGGCGGTCCCAATTGTTCATAAGGTTGGTGTATGCTAGAAACTAGAGCCCAAGCGATGACCAATGAAAGGATGGACAAACTTGAAGAATCCATGCAAACCCTCAACAATCAGCTTAACGGAGTATGTATCCAGGTCCAGTAATTAATCCTGAAGGGCAAGGAGCAAGCCCATGAGGAGGCGTATAATGGCCATGAATACAATGAGGGTGAGTCTAGCCACTCTCCTCACATCTGGCACACACACCAACCACCCAGTCAGCGACCTCCCAAGTTGGATATGCATAAATTTGATGGTTCACACCCGTCAGCATGGATAGCACAAATGGACCAATATTTCAAACTGAATTGTATCTTAGATGATGCGACTCAGCTTATGTTGGGGAGCATATACTTGGACAATGAAAGGTGGCAATGGTGGGAATGGCATCAATGTTGCAATGGACCTTTTAAGACTTGGAACCAATGTACAAAAGCTCTTCAAAGCCGCTTTGAACATGAGGACTCTTTTTTGGGTCGTCTTACTAAGCTCCCACAGACGGGTACAATGGATGAATATATTACAGCTTTTGAAGCCTTAGCCTTCCGCACTTGGGGTCTCTCAGATGTGTTCTACACGGAATGTTTTATCAGCGGTCTTAAAGAAGCCATCAAAGCTCAAGTCTTACTGCACCACCCTCCCACATGGACAGAGGCTTGCAAGGTAGCCGGTAACGTGGAACGTGCATTAGCAGCCCAATATAGTCGCCCAAATTTCTCCACTAAAGGACGCCACCCACAAGCTCACAACACAACTCAAACACTTAAGGTCCAAAAGGTGTCACCTGCAGAAATGGCCGAAAAAAGAAAGCAAGGACTATGTTACTACTGTGATGAAAAATACTCCCCAGGTCATAAATGCAAGGAGCCCAAATTTTTTCAAATAGATGCCACTGACTACAGCTCAACAGAGGAAGATCCACCACTTGAGGAACATGAGGCGCTAGAAGAAGACAACCAAAAGGACAATGTCTCTGACGAACCAGTTATTTCGTTGCATGCGTTGGCAGGGATTTCTTCCCCTCAAACTCTCAAAATCAGAGGTTTTCTTAAACATCGCCCAGTAGTAGTCTTGATTGATAGTTTAAGCACACATAATTTCATCCATCAAAAAGTCGCAGAAGCAGTGCATTTTGTACGAGCAGTTTCTAACTTCCAAGTCCAAATTGTGGATGGGGGCACAATGAAATGTGAAGGCCGCTATGAAAATGTCAAACTTCAAATGGGGGATTATCAGTTGAAAACCCACATGTTTGCCATACACATGGGGGGTTGCGACATTGTCCTCGGTGCTGAATGGCTCCGCACTCTTGGGCCAATCACAATGGATTTCCAGGAGTTATATATGAGTTTTAAGCAGAAAAACTCCACACATACCCTCCGTGGACTCCAGGCGGGAGCCCCCTCGATCATCAGCTCGCATAGGATGGAAAAATTGTTAAAAAAGGGCCATCATGGAGTGGTAGCTCAATTTAATGCCATCCAGGTAGTCGAAACCAAGTCTCTGCCAATTCATCCTGAGATGCAACAGATTTTAAATAACCATATGCTGGTCTTTGACAAGCCTCATGAGCTTCCACCCTCGCGAGGGGAACATGATCATAGCATCACCTTGGTTCCAGGGGCCCAACCCCCAAATGTGCGGCCATACAGATATCTGTTCACCCAAAAGAATGAAATAGAAAAAATAATCAAGGAACTTTTGGAAGCAGGTGTCATTCGTCCCAGCATTAGTCCTTATTCATCCCCAGTGGTCATGGTGCTCAAGAAAGATGGGGAGTGGCGGATGTGTCCCGACTTCAGGGCCCTCAATAAGTTGACAACCAAAGATAAATTTCCCATCCCGGTGGTTGACGATTTGCTGGACAAACTCAATGGGGCTCAATTCTTCACTAAGTTGGATCTTCGCTCAGGCTACCACCAAATTCGCATGAAGGAAGTCGACATTCCCAAGACTACTTTCAGAACTCATGAAGGCCATTATGAGTTCTTGGTCATGCCATTTGGTCTTTGTAATGCCCCCTCTACTTTTTAGAGCCTTATGAATCACATTCTCAAACCATATCTTAGGAAATTTGTCCTTGTCTTCTTCGATGACATCCTCATCTATAGTGGCACTTGGGCTGCACATCTTCAGCATGTAGATCTACTCTTGCAACTACTTTGCAAGCATAAATTATTTGTCAAGATGTCCAAGTGTTCGTTTGGCATGGAAGAAGTTGAGTATTTGGGCCACATTGTGGGGCGTGAAGGTGTCAAGGTAGACCCCAAAAAGATCCATGCAATGCAAGAATGGCCTCAACCTAAGACCTTGAAGAGCTTGAGAGGATTTTTGGGTCTCACAGGCTATTATCGTAAATTTTTCCGCAACTATGGACACATAGAGAAGCCCCTCACTCAACTCCTAAAGAAAAATTCCTTCCTCTGGAACGAGGAAGCACAACAGGCATTTACCGCTCTCAAAAATGGCATGTGTTCCACTCCAGTCTTAGCACTACCTGACATCACCAAATCCTTTGTCATTGAATGTGATGCTTCGGGGACAGGTATGGGGGCGGTCTTAATGCAGGAAGGGCGACCTTTGGCCTTCACAAGCCAACAACTAAGTGGGAGGAATCTGGGCCAATCTACCTACGAAAAAGAAATGATGGCCATCTTACACGCAGTCGAGACCTGGCGACCTTACTTATTGGGGCGACGTTTTCAAATCCGCACAGATCATCACAATCTTAAATATTTTTTGGAGCAATGCCTATCATCCCCACAACAAAATAAATGGCTCGCAAAAATGTTGGGATATGATTATGAGATCATTTACAAGAAAGGGAAAGACAATAGTGTAGCAGATGCATTATCTCGCCAATTTGAGGAAGCAAGTACGCTGCTAGCAATTTCAATCCCCATTCTAGAGTGGATTGAAGAGGCTCGCAAGGAATGGTTTTCACACCCCGGGCTATCCCAACTCATTTCTCAATTGCAGGTAGATCCAAATTCCACCAAGGGCTACTCGTGGCAGGATGATATTCTTCGCTACAGGGACAGAGTCGTAATAGCACCAACATCCACCCTCAAAAGTCGCATTTTGGCAGAATTGCACTCATCTCCCATTGCAGGACATTCGGGCTTTCAGAAGACGTATGCTCGCACCAGAAGATCATTTTTTTGGACAGGCATGAAAAAGGACATCCTTACTTTTGTAGCAGAATGTGATGTTTGTCAATGCCACAAAGGGGAAACTGTCAACACACCAGGCACATTACAACCATTTCCCATTCCGACATCAATTTGGACGGAGGTTTCTATGGATTTCATTACAGGTCTTCCAAAGTCTGGGAACAAGTCACTCATCATGGTGGTTGTGGACCGACTGTCGAAGTATGCTCATTTCTGCGCCCTACCCCATCCATTTACACCAACTTTGGTCGCTCAATCTTTCATGGATCAGATTTTCAAATTGCATGGCATGCCCACTTCTATTGTGTCCGATCGCGACCCGATCTTCACCAGTAATTTTTGGCAGGAACTTTTCAGGATACAAGGCACTCAACTAAAACTCAGTACTTCCTATCATCCGCAAACGGATGGTCAAACTAAAGCCGTCAACAAATGTCTAGAAACCTACCTTAGGTGTTTCACTTCAGAAAAGCAACACCTTTGGGTACAGTGGTTACCTCTGGCTGAATGGTGGTATAACACCAACTATCATGCCACCACCAAAATGACTCCCTATGAAGCAGTATATGGTCAACTTCCGCCTTCCCCTACTTCTTATCTCAAGGGGTGCTCCAAAGTACAAGCAGTGGATCAACTCCTACAACACCGCGCAACCATGCTCGCCCATCTTAGAGAGAATCTTCATCAAGCTTAGAACCGCATGAAGCAACAGGTCGACCAGCATCGCTCAGAGCGCCAATTTCAAGAAGGGGATCAGGTCTTTTTAAGGCTACAACCATATAAGAAAACATCACTCAAAAACAAGGGTTGTCAAAAGCTCTCTCCAAAATTCTACAGACCATACCAAGTACTTCAGCGCATTGGAGAAGTGGCTTTGCCACCTACTGCAAAAATCCATCCAGTTTTCCATGTATCGTGCCTTAAGAAAGTGATTGGGAACAATTGCCAAGTTCAAACTAGTCTACCTGAATTGGATGAAGAAGGGTCAGTCTGGCCTCAACCCGAACAGGTTTTAGACACACGAGACAAGCACCTGCACGGCCGCATGATTAAGGAAGTCCTCGTCAAATGGAAAGACACCTCTCCGGAAGATGCAACTTGGGAACCAGCCACTATTCTTCAGCAGTTTCCACAGCTTCAGCCTTGAGGACATAACCCCCTTATTTATGTCATGGGATCACGTCATAGTCAAGAGTCAATAAAGCCCATATTAATATTTGTAAGTGGTTAACCCGCAATTAATGACGGGACCACAGTTAGTTGCAAATGGGTCGTAGTATTAGATAGATGGTATTAATAAAACCCACGGTATTGGCCCGTGGTATTGCATGTATGAGTCATATATAAAGGATAGAGACTCCCTGCAAGGAGCATCGTGTCTTATTTTGTAGTCGAGCTCTGCTCTATTGGAGGTTGCCCCCTCGAAGAGGCAAGTGAACATTACTCTTTGAATAATAAAATCATTGCTATTCTGTGTTCTGGGTATCTTTTCTTTGCATATTCTGTATTTGGGTATCATTTTGCAGGTTAAGAGCATAACACTGACCCAGCAGCCCTTCATAAGTGCCCCAGCCAGTGTAATTGGCTTTGATCATATTTCGACCTTTGCTCTGGTCATTAGAGCGAACATATAACACTTCTCGTTACTTTTTTCTGTTATAAAATTTTATCATTATATAGTTCTTGAATCTTGTATGTTTTTAATATTAAAGACTTTAACATTTCTTATTGCTTTGCTAATATGAAAAACCTAGGAGGTGTAATTAGGAATATAATTATTAAAATAATTGCATGACTGAATTGATTTAAGGTATGGCTGGATTTGATTAGGGTTTATTCACCAATATGTATAACATTATTGATTGACAGTGATGACTTATTATAAATTAATTATATTATTATTATGACAGTTGAATTTAGATAGATTTAAAAAATTAAAATTGGCATATAAGATAATAGATATTTAAGTGTGAATATGGTTGAACACCGCTAGTTTTTTATTTCACTTACCATATTTTGCAATATCTTCTTTTCAAGTTTTTTTTTGGGTAATGGTTAAATATATGATTTATTAGAAAGGGTAAAATATTATATTAAAAAATAAAAAATGTCATAACAAAGAACCTCCAAGGGGCTGACAAGGAAGTTCTCTTCGTTTCGAAAACGGACCATACTAGCTAGAATAATATTCTTAATTAGTTGGCGAAGGTGTCATGCCCCTACCTTGGCGGTGATCTTCCAACCGCACAATCAAGGTGTGGCACAATCGACCACTCTCTTTTTAACAATACTTGTGATCATAGACTACGCCTACTCCTATACTTAGTTTATTTTTCAACTGCTAAGTATACCTTCATTAAGATAACAGAAACTTTCACATTAACCATAAACACATTATCATCATTTATACAAGTAGGCAGCAGGTATAACTTGCGAGGGGCAACTCCCTGTAATTATGAATCTGCCCAAAAAAATGATAATACTTCAATTTTTACAAATTTACACTATGTCTATAAATTCTACAACAAGGATGCACTGTCGTGTAGCTTTGCCTTTTCACCGTGCGGACGCACCCCTCGGATGAACTCACGAAACCTTTGTTTATCAGTGCCTAGCTTGTCATGTCATTCATCGCACACACCCACCGTTTGGCTTGCCCACTCACCGAACTCGCCGTTAAACTTGCCTGCCTATCGTATCACCCACCGAATGCCACTTCGTTCACCGTTGCACCATTTCACCTTGCTCGGGCGCTTTCCACCAAACGAACCCATTTGTTATGTCGACCCGCCGACACGTTCCACCCGAGCTTGCCCTCCATCATCGTTTCATCATCCATGGGCGTGCTCCACCTGGCTCGCCCGTTCAGCACGAGTCGTCGCACGTCCACACGACTTCGTCAACCGACGTGCTCACCAAAACCTGTCAACTTGTCGTTTTGTTTGGGCGCAGTCACCACGAATGCCCAACTCTCCATTTTCTCGGTGCATTTGACTCGCCCAACTCGTTGTTTACTGGGCGCGTTTATTCCAACATGCCAACTCGCCAACCCATCGGCGCCCTTGCCTAAGCTCAGCCTCATGCAAACCTGCTCGCTGACCCGTGGTTGTCACCCGTTGTTCAACATTTGTTCGCTCGACTAACGTGTGCTCCTCACGTTCGACTTGACCCACCCATTTTGTTATGCCTGAGGACTAACCGTCCTCGACTGCCACCAAATTCCTTAACCTCCGGATTAGGTACTTCGGCCTAAGAACCGCCTGCACCTTTGCCCAACCTTCAAACTCCTCTCTTCGGCTTGCCCTTGGCTCTTCGTTGAGTTCATACTTGCCTTATGAGATTGTTGAATGATTTTTCCTTTCTCCACTTTCCCACGCTCTACTTATACCATTCGCCATTGTGTGGGGTTGTCGACCTACGGCCTAGCTGACCCATCATTTTCCTTTTTTGGCTAATTTCTTCTCGTCGGCCATGGTGGAGGTGCCCACACCCGGGACCACCCTGCCATATAAGTCCATCACCGAAATCTCCAACACTTAGTCATTTTTCCTATCGAACGACTTCACATTTCTCCTTTGGTTAACTGGCTTGTCGTACCGTGTGGGGGCGCCATTTCGCTGGTTACTCCGGCTCGCAGCGCTCACACATCGTGCGCCCGTCGCCAAGCGATTCTAACTCGGGGGTGTTACATCCTCCCCCACTCCAAGCCTTTGTCATCCTCGACAAACCTTTATCCCAACAACTTCCCATCGCCAAGACTGCCAATCAACCACTGTCGCAATGTGCTACTAGCTCCCACATCCAAGATGCTCATACTACTTGCATAAATCATCAGTCTATGCCCTCCATGAAGAAAAACCTTCTTGATCCATGACTTCAACCAGTCAATATACCCCAGACATCCTTGCAGCATATGTAATACGATCTTCTCCACCATGTGTCATTTCATCATGTGAACTTCTGCAGAATACTCCATCCAACACAACATCTCAGTCGAAACCAAGACATTTATCTGACACAAATTCAATGCACTGTATGCCCCCATATCATCGAATTAGTTGGGTAGTTAATCCAACCACGACGCTCAACCCATAAGAATGTACCTTCTTTATGCCATCGTCAGTTGTTTCTTAATCATCATATCATAATCTCAAGCTCAATCAAGAATATGTCAAAATAAGCCATGCTCAGGTCCATGGTATGTCTATCCCATCTGCAACATGTTGTCCATGATGCTAATGCCAATGTGTTGTTATGCAGTCGCATTCATTCCTACATCATTTACTTGTCAACATAAAGAAGCCCCCTCCAAGGCCCCTTGTCAAGGTGGTGTAGCCCCTCCCAAATAAGGACCCTGCACCAACATTTCTCCAAGGTTGCCTATCGAGAAATGAGAGCCAAGAAGTTTCCTCCCTGACTCTCATGTACCCATTTATCAGATTGATGTTGCGTTCTCAAGTACCTGTGCACAACCTCAACCTCCTCACATGTACAACCAAGCTTCCCAAGCTTGTCTTCTATCAACTGAAAGTCATATATGCCCATGGCATATCTGCAAAACTCCACTATGCCAACCGGATCCCTACCTACATAATCTTCTCCAACCACTGCCACTGAAGAAGTATTCGAACTTCCTTCATCTGCAACTCCATCGTGAAGATCTTTGGTAGAAGATGTTCCTACCAAGTGTTCCAAGATTCGTGAAATTGATCTTCCACTTCCATCTTTCTTCTTCGCTCTTGCAACGAAATTAACTAACTTCTCTTCCTTCGTTGTTTGAGTCATACTCCCAAGTCCTCTTTTCTCCACATCCTCATGCTTCACATTTGAATCTTTGGGATACAAAGTCATAGAAGGCATCCTTGGTCTATACCCCAAGCAAATTCTATTCATTGGAACTAACATGGTTCTCCCTTCATCTATGATCAAGACAATATCCCGGCCCATCATCAGTATGGCTTGTGAAAGATTCAAAAAAATATTGCCTCAGCACCATAGAATGATCATCCAAGTCCATGATCCTCAAGTCAAACTTTTGAAACCAAGAGCCCACTCTCACCTGAGTGTTCTCCATCACACTAGTAACAACTTTCATCGTAGAGTTAATGGCTTTGAAAGCACTCCACTCTCTTCCCATTTTAGATTTCTTCCCAAAAGACTCTGTTGATTTCTTTCTCAGGAAAGTGTGAGTAGCTCTCATGTCCACCAAAGCTACAGATATCTTGCCACATATGGTCACCTGCACAAAACCCAGCTTCAAGGAATCACCATCTTCCTTTGGCTTGATCTTGCGCCTCACATCAGCAACCTTCTCCAGCAATTTGACCTTAGAAGAGTCTATCACCTTATGCTTCAACCAAACTTCCCTCTTAAGGTACTTCACTTCCTTGTTTAGCTCCTCTAAGAAACTCGATCTTGGGCCAGCTTGATTTCCTTCAAGCTCACCCTCCATCGCTTCCTGCTTAAGTGCACAAACCAAGTTTCCATTGACTCCTTCTATCTGTAGCAAACTAAGCCTCTGGACATCCATTTGACTATCTCGCTGGTAGTCCCAAAGTCTATTTGTGTAGTCGAGCTCATCTTGCTCTATCACAATGACCTTCCTATCAAGAAATTCCTTCATCACATCCTTAAGTTGCTTGACTTCAATGTCTGCCATGGTGCTTTTCTCCCTCAGTCGAACTCTTTTATCCATGAGTTCTTGGAGTCTAAGACCATCCCATCAGATTTCCTCATCAATTCCCTTAAGCTCATCAGCCTCCACATGAAGATTATTCAATTCTTCCCGCAAATATTCCATGCTTCTTCCTATCTGCATCAAGGGTTCACACACTTGAACAATAGGTTCATATCGTTCTTGCGATCTTCTTTCCAATAATCACCCCTGTCTTTCATCCTTTCAAGCGCTCCTTTGAACACCTTCATCTGTTCGGCAAGTAATCATTACGTGCTTCACCTTCAACAGTTATCGGCCTTCAAACCTGAAACTTCAATTGAAATCACTTTAAAACCTGAAACACCTTTCAGATTTCTCCTTCAATTCTAAATCACCAAATCCTGTAGAATACGGACCTCTGATACTACCTGTCACGAAGTGTAGTGGGATCATCTCCTTGTCGTGGATTCTACAAAAGCTCTGATACCACCTGTCATGAAGTCCAGTGGGATCAACTTTTTTGCAAATCTGATTCTCTGAATTAGGGCTCTGATATCACCTGTCATGCCCAGACATTGGTGGTGATCTTCCAACTGCACGATCGGGGGTGCGGCACCACTGACCACTTCCAACACTTAGTCATTTTTTCTATCGAACGACTTCGCGTTTTTCCTTCGGCTAACTTGCTCGTCGCACCGTACGGGCGCGCCAATTCACCGGTTACTCTATCTTGCCCCCATCGCCCATCTTGCGCCCTTCGCCATGCGATTCCAACTCGGGGGCGTTACATAAGTACTCTTGAATCCGAGGAAGGAAGAGGAAGAAAGTTGGTCGGGTTAAGCAAATTTTTTTCCTGTAAAACCCAATCTTCCTTTGAAAGGACCCCGCCTATTATAGTTGCAACATGAGTTATATATATGAATGAATGATTTATTAGACGGGAAAGCTATTATATTAAAAAATGTGTATAAATCATTTTTTCCACCATAATATGTTAGCTGCTTCAAGATATCTCAGTAATGTTGATTTTTTCTATGTTTTTTCGCATGTAGTTAGGTGACATGCCACTTAATATATACCTATGTTTTTTAAGCATTTTAAATCTCTTTACTATTCCTAGCTAACTCACCTATGTTTTCGTCTAATTTGGTGGTATTTGCAATCATCGCCTCTCTTTTCACTAGAATTCTTTAACCGTTGTATCAATCATTATAAAAAGATCCTACAGGAGAAAAATAGATACATAATAAAAATTATATATATATATATATATATATATATATATTTATTTATTTATTTTGTTTATACTTAAAAGAAAATCAAGATAAAAAAGTTTTTTATTAAAGTACATTACATATATATCAAGAAAATTCATGAATTATATTTTTTTAATCTATAATGAATTGTAAATTAATTTTATCAATTAATTGTTGGACATTGGATAAACCAAAGCTCTTTGTGTGTTTCGTGGCATGTGCTTAAGGTATCTTTACTAAATAAATGTGTCAGTTTACTAACATGTTTCCAAGAAGCCAAAGATTTCAAATTTGAATCACAACCATCATGCTGGTGGGAGATTGTTAGACATTGGATAAACTAGTCTCCCTGTACGTTTCATGACATGTACTTAAATTCATCTCTTACGGCGGGTTTTCAACAAGCCAAAGATTTTGAATTTGAATCACAACTGACTCACACTAGTGGGAGATTGCTAAACATTGGATAAACCAATTCTCCTTGTATATGGTGGGAGATTGTTAGACATTAGATAAACCAATTTTCGTTGTATGTTTCATAACATGTACTTAACCGCATCTCATACAGGTCTGGTGTAATGGTAATATGATTCCAACACTAACGATTTTTATTTTAACTATTTTCACAAATTTATTTTTAAATGTAAAACATGAAAAGTCATTTACATCTCAAAAGATTTGATCTCTTTCCATCCTAATAAATCTTAAATTTAAATGAATTTAAATTAAATTATACAAAAATATAAATGGTTATAACTTATTTTAAATGTTAAAACATTAATATAAAATAAATAAATTAAATGGTGTATTACTTTATTTTTGAAATTTTAATGATTATTTGAGTATAATAATGTTTATATATATATATAGATAACCTCAAATCTTATTTTAAAGGAAAATAAATTTTGAAAGACTTATTTTCTAATTAATAAGAATGTATTACTGGAACATTAGCTATTTAACCACTAAAAGAATCAATGTATGTAATGTGTATGTAGAATAAGTGCTAAGTCACTTACAGTTCTAACAACTTTCAAAGCTGTCTTTCATACAAAGAAATTCAAGAAGCTTTAACGTTTGTAATGTAAATGCTAAATGCCTAAAAGTTAATTTTATATATATTAATTCTTAGTATTTGTGATCCTCAAGTTTTGATTATATACGAAGAAATGTTACCTATAAATGGGTTAATTTGTATTTTTATTATTGTTATTTTTAACTAAGTCAAACTTTTTTATTTATAATATTAATTTTATAATTTTATAATAATGTAAGATACTTCCTAACACAATAATAGTAAAATATAACTACTATAAAATTAAGATCCAAATATATTTGATATAACTAAACTAAATAGTTTTTAAAATAAATATATCAAATTTTGAATAAGTATATAGACCATATATAATATAGTACAACTTAAATGGACCTAGACTTAATAATTAAGAATACTTGTTTTCTTATAATATGTTACACATCTAAATATAGAGAGAGTCAATACCTTAATAGATTATTATTTTTAACTAAAGTAAATTGGTATATTTCACAAGTTACTTACTTTTTAGTCTTATTAAAGTTAACCAAATATGTTTTTTTTGGAACACAACCATTGTAATCAAAGAACAAACGATGCTCCCAATCATTTAACCCGCTAACCCAGGCTTTAATTCCTTATCTAATTCCTTATCTTATAAACAAAAATATCTCTAGGATGAATTTGCTATCTAACTTAATCATAGCATTATAAATAAATTAGTATTTATTACTATTATATAATGAATTGATATATAATATAATACCCAATGCATTAATAAAGGTATTGAAATTTATAATATTTTTGAAGTATGTCTTAATATTCTTCTATTAAATAAATATTTTGTATATCTAAATCACTATTATAATTGAAATCTACAATTTGGTATTTAATAAAATAATATTTTTATTTATTTATTTCATTTTAATATGGATTAGTTTCGAGTTTTTTTTTTTTTTTTAATTGGATAATTTATATTTAGCTAAAAGCATAATTATATAATATTGGTTGTTTTTAATGATTTTCCATTTGAGAAACCAGATCAATAATATAAACATACATTTTTTAAATTATTTATATTATTAGATATATTTACAAATAAAAACATTGTATAAACTAGAAAACATAAGTCCATTGTTCGAAAATTTGTTGTTGGTATGATAAGATGTCATGTAGTCTTTCATTCTATAGTGTCACCTACCTCCGTGGCCTAATTTTACAGTTGCCTACTAGGCCCCCATTCCTCAATTTAACTTCGATTAAAGTCAGATTCAATAGTCGTCACAAGTATAATTATTCCATCATTACATGAAAAAATATTACTCATGCAACTTTACTCATACTCTTAAACATTCAACGACATAAACAATAATGAACCATAAGATAGCACAATGCAATTATACTCCTAAGTTTAAATATGCGACACATAAAGAGTAAGGAGCTACATAAAGAACATCCCAAGAAATTGAATCCAACTAGATTAGCTGAAGAAAGTCACTTGGCGAATTGATCACTACCACCCAACCTAGAACTGTCTTCTACCAATTCACCCCCGAGCCAAGAGTTTTTTCCATGGATCAACTACGTTTTGTTGATCTCTTCAATGGATATTTAATACCTCCTTTCATGATATGGTTTCCATTAGTAGCATCCCGCTTTTATGCGTCTTTTTATCCATTCTCAAAAAATCTTTCCTTTCTCTCCCACGATGCTTTTCCTCATAAAATATTGCCTTTATCTCCCACAATACTTTTATTTTTTTCTTAAACTTAATGTCTTTCTCCACCGGAGTAGCTTAATGGATATTTATCTCCAAATCCATTAAGCCTATCTAGATTTTGATCTAGAAGTCTTATTATGAAAGAATTATCCATTTCCATTCACCAATGGGATTTGGCAAGAATCTCATCTCTTGGTGTGTCTCTTATCTAAGTGATTAATTTATTTAATAATAAAATATTTACTTTCATTATTACATATTAGACCTAGATTTTCTTAGCTTAGGTCAACAGAGTGTTACATACAATGGAGGGGGTGTTACATTCTCCCCCTTTAAATTTACACTGTCCTTAGTGTATTACTACATCTTATAGTTTATTTCCTTGTTCACCGGTAATTATTTCTGAATTTCTAGGCTCCCATGGCTTTTCCACCTCAATTATATCTTTTGGTACATCGGTTACAAGGGATTTATACAAACAATATCCTTCCATTTCTACCTTTGCATTTGTTTCAATCAATTTTCTGAGAGATCTTCAAATGCAGAATTTCATTTTTTTTTTTTTTTTTACATCAGTAACTATGGGTTAATGTTGCGCGCCCTTTATCTATAATTTCTCAGTTCCATATTATTTAAATAATATGAAGAAATTCATGTTCCTCCAATGTATTTGTGTTTGTGCCAAACAGTTTCTTCTTCCAGTTCCCCTGCATTAGTCACAACAAGTGAAACTAGCATCGTTGACCAATCCACAAATATAAAATATCATATCAGGTTATCTCACACATAACCATCAAAATCATAACTCATATGTGGCCATCATAGATCAAGATGATATGTCATATGTATAGCAATACTGAAACAAAATATAGATACTTATCCTTACTTCCCAATACCAATTCTTAATTCCCACCTTTGTCTTGCTTCTGCACTCTACCTCGGTTGCCACTACTGGCAATCTCATAGTGCCTGCTCTTAAACCATGTGCACCTACACATAGTGTGTAGTGCACACACATAGCTATATATGTCATATATCATCATGAACGACATGCATCCATACTGGTAGCATATGTACCGCTCGTACACATTACTACCTGTACAACTTGTACACCATACCAATGTCCACAACATCACCTGCATGACATATATTTCATCAACATATTTTCAAACATGTTTTTTTTTTCTATATAATACTACCTAAGCACCCACAGGGGATTTGAACCAGTGACCTATCACAAGGAGTGCCTTAACAGTACACCCATTCACCATCAATCCAAAGCCTCGTGGGCTATATTTTCAACCATGTTAATATTATGCTAAAAATTCTTTTATTTATTCACACTACCTTTAATCAAACCATGCTTGGTTTGTTGATTGGAGAATTAAGGAATCCATGGATCTATTCATTTCTGCAACGAGAGCATAATTGAATATTTTTATGTCAAAGTATTCAAGTGATTTTATTTATTTAGCTAATCCTTTTCATGTATCTTATGGTTGTAGGGAAAATTCAGCAAAATTGTAACATAGAGGTAAACATGCAGAATCCAACTTTATCATATCAATCACCTTGAGTTTGGGGATTTAATCTATCACTTAGACAAGGTCTTTAATAACAGTGAAATATGACCTCCACCCAATCATAAAGCAAGCTATTGAATATGATAGTTAGTCTAGTATGGACTTCAATGTTATATTTGAAGTTTAATAACAACCTTAACCTTGTCTTTAGCCAATAAAAGTATTCCACACATAATCTAGTTATGCCATCTAGATTCTGATTTTCTCTTTTTACCACTACTCCCAACACTTTGTTGGCCATGATTAATTTAGTATATATACAAATCTAATCAGTATGCATGTACCTACATCTATACATGAATCATAAGTGAAGGTTACAATGTTTTCAATTCCACACCCTCTAAGTTTTTAGGCACTATGTGTACCAAGGTGTGATCATACGACATTTACATGTTAACACCTCATTTTATCATTAAATATCCCCTAGAAAACAAGATAATATGACTCAGTTATCAATTATAAAATTCGTTAACATGAATTCACTCAGAGTTTATGAAACAATTGTTATGTTGCCCTATTCAGAACCAGGCAACACTATCAATGCAATATGACAAGTAGACTTCCCAATATTTCTTGGTAGGAAATAGTAGTGCTACAAAATATGCATCTCAGATTGTACAATTATTTTATTGATCCCAATCACAATCTCAATTACCGGTACCATTTTTCCATCGATATGGTTGAAGCAATCTATTGATTTAATAATGAATTGTTACATGATTTGTTATCCTCTCTTTTCATCACCTAGATCTTTTTATATGTCACCTTAATTGGTGCATGTATTATTCTACTACTAGCATAAGATCCTTGGATTATGATACAATTTTTTTATTAGTTCGGACAGGTCATGTTCTGAATCTAGCGTACAATGCCTACTAGTTATTAGGTTGCTTTGAATTTCTCTAATGCATCAAATACCACCATATCTAGTCTGCAAATATACTTTGTAAAAATAAATTAGAAGCACATGGATCATTTTAATCTTGTTACTTACCACAATAAGTAAATTTGTCAAATCTTCAATCATTCTGCAGATTAGAAAGGTTCCTATGTGTGCAATATTATCAATGGAACCCCATTTATATATGAATGGATATATACATTCAGGTACACCTTAAGTTAAAAAATTTATCGTATTAGAATTTGAGTGAACTGTTGGGAATGTGCTCTTAAGATTAGTACTATCTTTATGATATTAACCGAGAAGCACGAGGAGTTTCTTTTACACTCCCACTATGTATTTACACTAGGTGTACTTTTGGTGTCAATCCCATTGACCTTCTTATCAGAGTAATAATTTATTAATGTATGATGTCTTCTCCAAAATTCATACGGTGAGTTGTATTGAATTTGTAGATTTCCTTCTCAACTCTGACCCTAATTTCATCTAGATTGGAATATAATTTGAGCCTCTTTAGTTACAATTATTTTCAGATTGCTTTACTCAAAAGAAACTTGTAGGTTCCAAACTATGCATGTATAATTAAATAACGAATAATAACCTGGTAAGACTTATTTCCATTCAATAGTGTATATTTGAAGCATTTTCCCAATAAGGTGAATTAACGGCTCAACCAATGGAAAAACCACAATCAAAATGGATTGCATCATTACATGTAGATGCACTAATCAACACAACCACATTAAATTGAAAGACAATTTTAAATAATAAAAATACATAGTCGCTTACCACATATAGAGACCTGTCTTTTATGAGATTAACGATATTTCATGAAACTTCATGAATAAATACCATTTAACAAGACCTTCAAAACTGTTCTAGGATGGAAACCAATTAAGTAACCATCAATTTCTTGCTAATGATGATAGAATTCCACGATCTTTCTTCTAGTGACTTATATAGATTTACTCTATATATTTTATTTTTGACTTTTCCTCATGATTTATGGGAAAATTCTTGTTTCTTTCCTTCATCTCTCATACTTTCTTAAAATATCTAAGAGTATAAACTTTATTCCATTGAGTTATGTACTGGACTTGGCTATCTTTACCAACATTAGTTTGTATTTTATTAAGCTATGTCCTTGCATAGAAATCATACAACTCATAATTTGATTTTAATGTAAGTAAAATAATATGATGACCATATCACTAAAATTCATCAAAATATTAATCCAATAACCATACTTTAAAATCACTTATTCACCAACATTATTTACTCATAACTATATATCAATTATTTTTCCTAAAGTTTCTTATACGCTTTACTCTCCTTATGCTAAGGGAATTAGTATTTGAGCCTTCTCTTTCCTCAATTTTAATGATATATATTCTTCTTACAGATGTATTACCTGTTATCTAATTGAATATCCTATTAACATTGTGGGTATAACATGTCCCTTTCCATGCAATAACTTTACATAATTTTTTATTCCTCCCACTCTACTATGAACATTTAAAACTATGTAAATATCTTAACCCAATTTTAAATCATGGTATAGAGTAGTTGGCCCTAACTACTTAAGTTTTGGGAGACTTCCACACATACAATGAAATAAAATTTTAATCTACACATCTTTCCTAGCATTCATCAACTAGGCACAATAAAAAGGGTAACCTAATTATGATTGACCATTTCTACTTATTCAAATAACCAACATGTTATATGTTGTAATTTCTTCTCATTACCCTTTATTGTACTACAACATTTCAAATTTTTATGTTATCTAACATATTGCAGAATTATTTGTTCCAAAATAACCTTTCAGGGTTTCTCCTCCCCATAATGCTACTATAGATATCTTGAGAATTTCAATATAAGTGCAAGGATTAAATCCAACTTTATTTATTCCTCAAGCTTGATTATAAATATCTCGCATCTTAAATCACTTTTTAATTCATGTTAATTTGTGAGAATTTTGATCCATGCATGCATGTAAGCATAGCAATGCAAGTGATTGTAACCACACAAATGATCCCTACATGCAAGCCATACATATATGTAAGCATAGGAAAGTAATCACATCATGAGTATCCCCTTCAATCATAATGTGAATTAGCAACTCCTAAGCTATTCATACTCTTCTGTTTTATGCATAAAACAAAATAAGTCATATAAACCATGCACACTCTTATATGTAGTTTCGTTTATACACAAAGTGCACAAACCTCATTTAATCTTGAAACAATATCCTTGCCATCAAGGAAATAACAATTAGGTATTGCATCAATTTGGCGTTTTAATAAAATTGAAACTAGTAATATTCTTACCTTAGCAAGCAGGCAGAGTTTGAAGTTCCAATATCTCGATAATAAGGATCCACACCATCCATTTGGTCTATAATCCAGAAATGGTTTCATCTCATGGTCGACTATTGGAAAGGTAAGACATTCCTACACATTGTTTGTAAAATTTGAATAGGAAGCCTAGTAAGCCAGATTAGGACTGTCAATGCTTTGGAAAATGGCGAAGTAGGTTCTGATGGATGGATTATCGTTGATCATACAAATGGAAATCATCATAGAAGTTACTCACTCAAATGCCTACTACAACCATCTTTCTAAAACATGAAAATCAAAATCTGATATAAGTATTAGTTTCTCTGCATAGAAGAAGTTATGGCACATATCACCACCGCAGATTGACATTCAAACCTTATGCATTGCATCCCACTCAAAATGATACATTCTTCAGCTCCATTACATGAATAAAATTGTTTAATTTCATTATGTGACTATTAATTCGAATAATAAATAATATGTAAATTAGAAAAAGTCATTGTTCTTCAATTTGACATTTTCGTGTGAAATTAACTTCTCATCATCAATTATTTATAAGTTATTTGGATTTACTAGCCTTCAACATCCTATTACCATTTACGTACTATCTTCATTAAACATAGTAGATCAACATGCAAAAATTTCCTTGCGCTTATAACCAGATTTATATACACGAGGTAATTGTTACATAATGAAAAGAGACCAGAACATTCATTACCTATCCCGTTATTCATTAGGTCCACTTCCTGCAAAGTTTCCATGTCCCATTGTATTCAAACACTATTAACTCTTCTCACTTTTGCTAAATATGGTCGCAAGTTCGTCTATTGTATGGCCGCTAGATTAGCGACTTAAATTGATGTCATGTGCCATCATTAATCAATTATGCTCCCAATGTGTCATGGTTAACTATCACGTATTATATGTAAAACAGGAATTGCAGCCTCTGGAAGGTTGGGGTTGCAGCCAACAGAGGCATGTGTCATATTGCCATCCATATCACTGATGCTTCCACGACTTATTATGTCAAGATAGATTGGAGTGTATATATTGAGAACTATCAAATGATAAGGATAAGTGTTTAAGGCTAATGATAAGAACTATCCATGTCGATGTAAGGATAAGCGTTATCCCACTGCATTCATCCCTAGAAGATTCTGCAGCAATAAGTTGTTTCAAAAACCGATCGACTTCTGTGCATAACTCGATAAGCCTCCAGATTAGTGGATAAGCATGCAAAACAGTGACATTGCAGATTACAAGGAAATGAGAGTCCTCAACCAAATTAAGAAATTGTTGTTTTCTTTGTTTCCTAAGACTTTCATACCCGAGCAGTTGGCTCGTTGGCAATCCATGCCATGTTGAGGTGTTTCGTCGGCGCTCACTTTTCGCCTGTCTCGAACTCAGGTCATTCATGGACATCCTTTTTCTGAAACTCTCAGAAAGGGGTTATGATTATCTGTTGTCCAGCTATGGACCTCTTTCCCTCATGTGAGAGTAAACTGTGTGATCATAGCCTAATACCCAATGAAGAAAGGAGCATGTTGGGGTCCTCCATGCCTTTATTGCATATTTGCACCCTTGGCTAGCAATAGTTTCTAACTGCGTTGAGGATGAGGACTTGGATTTCGGGTTGAGTGAGAGATGTCAAATCCCCAGCAGTGGCATCCTACTTCGTACTTTGATCGGAATTTTCTATGCTTGTTTAATAGAGAGTTGCATGTATCACTTGTTTCGGAATGCAATTGAGGGATTAATTCATTCAATAAAATAATGCATACCCTGTTTTGCGTGGAACAAAAACTGACCACTGCATATATACCTTAGAGCAATTATTTGACGGTAAAAATATCAAGAGTTGCCTGGTTGCGACACTATATGAGGTGCATGGACTCAGAAAAATTTCAGTTATGATGGGAATCGATTTTGACTACGTGAACTTCAAATTATTGAGCTATTTTTCACCCAAACCGAGTGTACATTGTACCTAGTACTGCAATATATCCTTGTTCTAGTCCTATAGTCAAAGGTATACATATTATGCACTACGGATCATAGTGAATTAATGTGTATCATTTCTAACATGAGCCTTTGTGAATGCAATTCAACCCTAGATACCTAATGTGTGGCATCGCTAACCTGAGCCATAGTCTATACAATTGCAACCTCAATGACATAATTACAACCCATAAGGCAAGAAAACCCTCATATTCTGACTATAAAATTGTATCGACAACCCGTAATGGTCTTGATTGTGATAACAAAAATTGTTTCTTTTGCATGCACAATATACCTCTTCAGTAGTCATTGCTTCTGAGTCTCTTTCTTCCCTAACATTTTCTAACGAAGTGGAGAGGTATAAAAATATCGAATATTGCAACTTAAAGTAACAACACTTTCTGATTTTATATAAATGTGGTCGTGGTCATTCTAATTTGAAATAGCTGATAAATAACTCATACGTCATCTCTTACGGGTTGATTCATAATTTTGACATATTTCATTATTAATCTAATTAAATAATTAGATCGTTGAGCAGAGATGAAACACTTACTTACAACCATAGAGAAGAATTCCATCATCTATTTTATCCCCATGCATTCTTTACACAATCATTATAAGAATAAAATTTTGATTGCAATATTCTTTGAAAACATAGAATAGACATGTAAACTTTGAATGGATTCTATCCTTCTTTATGTAAACTTTGAATGGATTCTATCCTTCTTTCTTCAATGTTTAATGATTCTATGGACTAATTCTATTTTTTTAGTTAAGTGATCTGTTTACGCAAATGGAAATACAACTAGTTACATGATTGTTATGTAACATAGGAGACTTCACTCTTCATTCAAATATCCCTTTAGCTATTCCAAAATCCATTATTTCAACAACCTTAGTCAACATTATCTTCGATTCCAAGTAGTTAATATAATATTACAACATATATTATATTATATATGTCATTGCTACAAAATCCTCCTCCAATAAATGATTTTAAGATTTAATTTCAACCTTTATGGCTTTTGGAATATTTTCCTTATAGTACTTTATAATTGAACCCTTTAGTGAAACCTCTTATTTGTTTAGGACCTATTTTAAGACCTACAAAAAACTCATATATTATAGAAGTGGGTTGGCCCTTAGGCCACAATATTTGAACTTAGATATCCGATACCATTTGTCAATACCCCATGGCATAATTTTATAGTTTCATACTAGGCTCCCATCCCTCAATGTAACTTTGATTAAAGTTAGATTGAAAATTCATCACAAGTATAATTATTCCATCATTGCATGAACAAATAGTGCTCATGCAGCTCTACTCATACTCTTAAACATTCAACAACATCCAAAGTAATGAACCATAAGATAGCACAATGAAATTATACTCCTAAGTTTAAATATGCGACACATATAGAGTAAGGAGCCACATACATAACATCCCAAGCAATTGAATCCAACTAGATTAGTTGAAGAAAGTCACTTGGAGAATAGAGCACTACCACCGAACTTGGAATTGTCTTCTACCAATTCACCCCCGAGACAAGAGTTCTTGCGATGGATCAATTGACTCTTGTTGATCTCTTCAATGGGTATTTAATAACCTCTTTCATGAAATGGTTTCCATTAGCGACGTCCCACTTTTATGGATCGTTTATCCATTTTCCTAGGATTTTCTTAGAAAAACTCACCTTTCGCTCCCATGAGGCATCTCCTCATAAAATCTTGCCATTCTCTCCCGCAAGCCTTTTATGTTTTTCTTAAACTTAGCATCTTTCTCCAGCTAAGTATCTTAATGGATATTTATTTGCAAATCCATTAAGCTTATCTAGATTTGGATCTAGAAGTATTATCATGAAACAATTATCCATTCCCATTCAACAATGGGATTTGGAAAGAATTGCATCTCTTTGTGTCTCTCTTTTCCAAGTGATTAACTTATTTAATAATAAAATATTTTCTTTCATTGTTACATATTATACCTAGCTTTTATTAGCTTAGGTCAAAAAGGTGTTACATACAACAAAGGGGTGTTACATACAGGGTTTCTTTCTTAACCGAGTAGTTGGGGCTCTCCATTTGTGTATAGTGCGGATGGATCCATGCCTATTGTTATTTTGGTCAAAAGCGTGATTTTCATAGCTCGAGAAATGATGATTTCCTACTGACTCTAAACCCTAACCATGAAGACTCTCCCTATTAGAATTTTGGTATCACAGTATAGCTTAATAAACTATATAGAGGGCTAAATCTCAATCTATGGTAGAATTCCCATGTTGTGGGATCCAATCTCTTGCTTCCTAGTCCACACGTGCATCTTGAATATACCTTTTGTATTCTCTAACTTGTTCTTCCACATTGGATATTTCTCTTTTCAAAGCCTGAAGGATGATATATTTATATATTTCCATGGTAGGCCTCATAGTAGACTGTGAATGAGTTCCTCGAAGAGATGGAAGATAGAAATGAAGAGGGGGTAGACTAGGGCAACCCCTTCTACATTGGTGAGCAAGCCCTATAAGGTGACACTTGGCCATGTTAGGTTTAGGGAAAACAATGCAGAGGGACTATATGAAAGGAAGCAGAGATGTGGGATATTAAGGAGCAAGATGGGGGTATTAGAGGAGGGAAGGCAATAAGGAATGAGGGGTCAGGGTAAAGGGATGGAGAGGAAAGATAAATGATTAATAGTAGGTGGAATCCAAGAACATAGTAAGGGAAACTAGGGAGAAAACTAAGCGTCGCCAAGGGATAAACGAAGCCTCTGAGAGGCAGGAAGGGAAATCACAATAGAATTAAAACACCCAAATATACATAACCCAGTAAAGGGAAATAAACACATATTCTAATAAAACAAAAATTGGAGAGAGGACCAAAAGAGATAAAATATAGGTTTGAGGTAGAATCGAAAAGAACACGCACAAAGAAATTGAATTTAAGTGAGAAAGGGATCACATGTATTAGACAAAATCGACTAGAGCAATTGAAATGTACAAAAACGATCAATGGCTCTACCTCAGGCATCAACCGCTCCATGAATAAACTTTTCCAAACAAAATATTCCTTCCCTATTCTCGTCCAGACATGGATGTTTAGCTATAACTAGTCAAAGATGTTCCCTGATCAACAACAGGTTCCCTTCTTACCACTTCCTTGCATAATTGGATTACCATAGTTTATATCCATTCATGATGATTGACCTTTTTCCTCGACTATCCAATCCTTTGTACCATCGCACCTCAATTAAACGATAAACACTCCAGGTCTATGTTGCAATTGCGGGCATTAATTTGTCAAATATTTTTTGTTTTTCCCAACAATGGGATGGTCACACATGCTTTTAGGTGAAGGCAACCTACTCTTTCTATTATGATCACATCCCATGATCCCATGGTTACTTATTTGTTTCAGTTGCGCACCCTGTGGCGAATTGTAATTAGTTTATATTTACTTTAAATACAAATTTCTTGTATATTAAGAAAATTCAAATTTCTTGTTATGTAATTTTTTTTATTATTAAATTTCCTGTTATGTATTAATAAATTTATACATTAAAAATTTGAACCTTCTATATTTGATTTTAAAATGAAATTATATAAGTTTATTCTCTTAAATATTAACATATATATGTAACTATATTTTTCTATAATTATTTATTTTTATTGATATTGAATTGTAAAGATTTAATTACTTTTAGTGCAATCAATTTGAAATATTATTTGTTTAATGATTTTTTTCAATAAATAATTTGATTATTTTTAATTTAACTGAATATCGTTTCAAATAAATTTTTTGATTAAAATAATTGAAATATCTTGGAACTTAAATAATGTGAAAAAATAAATTAATAAAACTTATTTTAAAAGAAACTAAGTAGTAAAAAGAAATCTTTGAAATAATTGAATAATTCAAAATGTTTAAAATATAGTGTGCTTTTAAGAGATTTTATAAAATGCAATGAAAAACTTTTCCAATCTTTCCATTCATGAATTATTTATATTTATATTAAAAATGATGGATTATCATGACGGTTCCCTTCAGAATTTTAAAAAGAAACTGTGGAAGAGTTAGCATATAAATTAGTGTGTATTACAACTGGCCAGTTTAAACTTTTTTTTTAATAGAGGGATTAGGTATAATGAAGATTTTCTACTTGATATTGATTGATTTACTTTTGAATAATTGCAAGGTTCTCTTGAATAGCATTCCATGCCTCTAATCTTAAATTTACGTCAATGCACATTATTTCTAAGATCATATTTTCGTTGCTGAGATAATGATACCAACGCCTTCCTGACGAGTAACTAAACCTCAGGGACACCGCAAGCAATGCAAAACAATCCGATGGAATCGACGATTTTCCTTGTTATTTAGTTCCCTAAGTAAGTAGAAAACTCCAACTGATAACTGATAAAAAAATCGTATCATTGTGGTTGCTAGTAACATCCTTTTAACAACTCACGAAACGTCCATTGACTATTCTTAATTGGAAATTCAATATTGAATTTTAGGCCAATAGTGGGTTATAAGTGTTTTTTCTATTTAATTGAAATTTTTTATTTTTCTATTTCTAATTTGTGATATATATATTAGTTTATAATATATATTAGTTTAATTATATTAATAAATATATTTGATATACGTAAATAAGGCATATATCAAACACATGTACAATCACATTAATAAATATACTTGATTTACACCAATAAACATGTATGCATTTATAATAAATTTTTATATTATTATTAATTAATATTATTATTATTGCTATTACTATTATATTAATTGTATTATTTAATATATCAAAAATTAATATTATAAATCTTAGGGTTTATATTATAGATTCTAAGATTATAAATCCTAAGATTAATGATTTAAACTCTAAAATTAATATATTAGACTTTAGAATTATAAATTCTAAGATTACTATTGTAAACTTTAAGATTAATGTTAAACCCTAATACTAATATTGGAAATAGTAAGATTAATATTACAAAAACTAGGATTAATATTATAAACACTAGAATCAATATTAAACCTTAATTTTGAAATGTCACAATGTGACAATTGATAAATTGCAATGTAATGTAACATTGTGACAATGAGTGTCACATTGATTGCCACATTTCAACAATGTTGATCACAGTACTAAATTCAACAAATTTCCATACCATTCCAATGACACATTATTAAACAATAATATTAAACTAAATATTATAAACCCTATGATTATAAACACTTAGATTAATATAATAAATCTTAATTTTAAAATGTTAAGCCCCATGATTAATATTATAAGCACTAAGAATACAATTGTAAATGTTAGGATTAATATTATGAACCATATGATTAATATTAAACCCTAGGATAAATATTATAAACCTTATGGTTAATATTTTGAACCCTGCGATTAATATTAAACCCTAGTATAAATATTATATACCTGTGGATTAATATTATAAACTATAGTATTATAAAAACAATATTAAATCCTAATATTTAACTGTAACATTATAAACCTCAATATTAAACCCCATTTTGTAATATCACAATGTGATGATAAACAAACTGCATTGTAATGTAACAATGCAACAATGATTGTGAGATTTATCATGACATTGGGAAAATGTTTTCGACAATACAACATTGGAAAAATTTATGTACCATTGAAAATTTTTCATTACATTATAAAACCCTAAGATTATAAACCCTAAGCTTAATATCTTAAATCCTAGGATTATAAGCCCTACAATTAATAATATAAACAATATGATTAATATTAAACACTGTAATTAATACTATAAACCATATGACTAATATTATAAACCTTAGGATTAATATTATAAGTGGTAGGATTGATACCACAAACCCTCGTAGAATAAACCCTAATATTAAACCTTGGTTTTCTAATGTCATAATGCAATGTTGAATAAATTGCAATGTAATGTAACATTGCGAAAATGATTGTCAAATTGATCGTTGCGTCGAGACATTGTTTTACACAATATGACATTAAATATATATTTTTACCAATGGACAGATGTCACATACCTCCTTGACACAATACTAACAACGACCTACTATGATCCAATCACTAAATTTAACTTCGATTAAATTTATATTTAGTAGTTGTCACATCCATAAGTATTCAATCATCTTATAAACAAGGATAACACATGAAATTATACTCATATTCTTAAATGTGTGAAAAAATAAAGAGTAAGGGGTTAACATAGAGAACATCCTATGCAATTGAAGTAATCCAGATTAGCTAAAATACTGTCACTTGAAAAATTGAGCACCACCACCTAACTTAGGACTGACTTCCTCTTGTTCGTCACCAAGCCGAGAGTTCTTGCCATGGATCAACTGCCTATTTTTGATCTCTACAATGAGTATTTAATGCCCTCTTCCATGATATGGTTTCCATTAGCGATGTCCCTTTTTTATGGATATTTTAATCCATTTGCATAGGATTATCCCAGAAAAGCTCACCCTTCTCTCCCGTGAGGCTTTTCCCATAAATGCTTGGCTTTCTCTTCTGCAAGGATTTTATGCCTTTTCTGATAAAAGTTTGTCTTCCTCTCTTGCAATTCTTTTATGTTTTTCTTAAACTTAGCATCTATGTCCTGCTAAACAACTTAATGGATGTTTATCTCCCATTCCATTATGATTATCTAGAATTTAATTTATAAATCGTATCATGAAAGAATTATCCATTCCCATTCACCAATGGGATTTCATTTGGCAAGAATCTCATCTCTTGATGTCTCGTTTTCCAAGCATTTTACATTAACTTTATTTATTTGGTAATAAAATATTTACTCTTATTTTTACACCTTTGACCCGGCTTTTCTATTACAACTTAGTCTTAGCTTAGGTCTGGCATGACAGAAACAAAGTGTTACATAAAATGGAGGTGTGTTACATACTCACCCCCTTAAATTTACACTTTCCTTGGCGTATTGCTAGATCTGACAATTTATTTCCCGATTCTTGGGTATTTGTTTAAAAAATTACAGGTTTCCATGGCCTTGCCACCTGAATTAGATCTTCCAATCTTACAAAGGAGTTATACAAATAATCTCCTTCAATTGCTACCTGTAACATTTGTTTCAATCAATTTTGTGAGAGACTTCAGATGCCTTTAAAAGAACTCAATTTTTTTTACCATAGTTAATGTCATAACTTGATATAATAGTACTATTATTTGAGTAACTACAGTTTAATGTTGCATTCCATTTAACTATGTTTCCTCATTTTCATTGTATAGGAAGAAATGTATGTTCTTCCAATGCATTTGTGTTTTTGTCGAACACTTGTTTCCTGCAGTCTCCCTGCATTAGTCACAACAAGTCAAACTAACACATTTGACCAATCAACATGTATAAAAATATCACCTCAAGTTAGCTCAAAACATAACCATCAAAATCATAAATCACATGTAACCATCATAAACCCAATTATAGATCACATGTAATCATCATAGACCATAATCATAAATCACATGCATACAAAACTAAAATAAAATATTGATACTTATCCTTTAATCACTCCTTAACTTCCAGCTATGTCTTTATTTTTTATACACTCCAGATCGGTTGCCACACCATACAACCACCTGATGCCTTCTCCTCAACCATATGCACATACACATAGTGTGCATCACACACATACAATTATACACGTCATCCAAGACCATGCACTACATGCATCCATACCAGTACCATATGTACCACATGTACACAGTACCACCTATACTACGTGTACACAATACCAATTGTCCATAGCATCACATGCACAACATGTACATTATCCACATGTTTTTTAAACAATGTTAGTATTTTTAACATAACATCAAGTCAATGCCAATTTTTTATTTATTTATTCACATTACCTTTAGGCAAGTCCAATCAAACCATGCTCGGTTTTTCAATTGGATAATAAGGAATTAATGAACCTATTCAGCTTCTGCAATCAGAGCATAACTGAATAAGTTCATGTCAAAGTACTTCAATTCTTTTATTGAGCTAATCCTATCCATATATCTTGTGGTTGCAGGAAAATTTCAACAACGAGAGAAAATGATAACATATAGGTAATCATGTATAGTACAACTTTACAATACCAATAAATATGGGTTCTGGGATTGAATCTATCACTAGACAAGGTTCTACTAACACTAGAAGCATAACCTCTGCCTAATCATAAAGCATGATATTGACTATGGTAGTTAGTTTAGTATGGACCTCAATGCTATATTTGGGGTTTAATAGCAACCTTAACCTCATCTTTAGCCAAGAAAATAATAGTTTGGTACTCAAAAGTACACCACATGTAATCTAGGCATGCCATATGATTTATTGTTTGCTCTTTTTACCACTACTCCCAACACCTTGTTGGCCATGAATAATTCAGTGTATATCCAACACCAATTAAACAATTAATATGAACTTACATGCACCTCCTATACATGATTCATAAAATAACGTTACAATGTTCTCACACTCCCCAATCTCTTAATTTCCAAGGTACTATGTGTACTAGGATATGAACCTAAGTCATTAACATGTTGATAACCCACCTCAACACTACATCAAGACCTTGTAGAATATAATTTATTTCTTGGAAACCACATAAATTATCAAATTCCTTAAAATAAATGTTTTATGCAATAATGATTATTGTGTCATATTCAAAACTGACAACACTATAAATGCAATCTGACAGGTAGACTTCTCCCATATTGTTTGATAGGAAATAGTGGTACAAAATATGCATCTCATATCATACGATTATTAATTGATTTGAATAGATTGCTAGATATCTTTTTATCAAAACTAATTATCTTTGTACACAACAATCTCGCTTACCAGTACCACTTAGCCATCCAATATGGTTGAAGCATCTTATTGATTTAACAATGAGTTGTTGCACGGTAGGTTATCCTCGCTCTTCATCAGCTAGAAGCTTTTATATGTCACCCTTACTTGATACATGAATTATTTTACTATTAGCATAATATCCTTAGACCATCATAATCCTTATTAATGTGAAGCCTTTGTTTTACCAAAAATTTGTTTATTAATTCAGACATGTCATATTTCGAATCTAGTGTACAATTCTTGTTAGTCATTAGGTTCCTTTGAATTTCTCTATTTCTACTTCAAGTGCATACAACACCACCATATATAATATGTTTTTAATTTATGTTCTCATAAAGTATGTATACTTTGTTTATATATAGTAGAAGAATACAAATCATTTCGATCTTACTAATTTCCACAAGAAGTACCTTCGTAAGATTTACAATCTTTCTAATAGAAGCATCTTTTTCTTGCTACAGATTTTGAAAGGTCCCTATTTGTGAGAAGCACATCTATATTGGTATTGATATGCACATCAAGGTTGTGGCTTTTTAGGTTGCATACTTTGAGTTACAATAATTGACACCTTGGAATTTGGCTGAACTTGAGAATGTGCCCTGGGGCTTGTATTTAATATTTTCTTTCTACTATTAATTCAGAAGCACTAGGAGCTTCTTTTAAACTCCCATTAAGTATTCACACTAGACGTACTTTTGGGTGCCATTCCTATTGACCGAGTTATTGGGGTCATAAATGTATTAATGTATGATTTTTTCTTCAACATGTATACAGTGATTTGTGTGCTTACACTTCAGAACTTTGACCCAAGTTTAATCTAGATTGGAAATATAATTTGTGCCTCTTACATATATCAGTTACAATTATTGGTATATTTCTTTATTCAAAAAGAAACCCGTAGGTTCCAAACTATGAATATTTGATTAACTATGCATGTTTCTAATGAATATCTGAATAATGAACTAGTAAGGTTTCGCTCCTACCAATAGTGTATATTTGGAGCATTTTCCCACTAAGGGTGAATTAAACGATTCAACCATTGGCAAAACCATATCCAAAAATGAATTGCATCATTACATGTAGAAGCAACAATCAATAAAAAATATTAAGTTGAAAGGAAAATATAAATAATAAAAATACATAGTCTCATACCACGTACAAAGACTTGTCTTTCATGAGCTTAATGATATTTCATGGGAAACTTCATGAATAGATACAAATAAAGAAAACCGTCAGAATCTATTCTAGGATGGAAACCAATTAATTAACCATCAATTTTAGATACTTTTGGTAGTATGTCATGAACTTATTTCCTATGACTTATATAGATTCCATTTTTATACTTTTATTTTGATCTTTCTTGATGTTGGCCATGATCTATGCGAAAGGAACTTGTCATTTTATTTATTTTTGTTTGCCAGTTACCTCATAAGATTTGAACATTTCTTCCCTTAACATCTCTTATAAGTATAAACTTCATTCTATTAAGCTATTTCCTTGAATAGACTACGCATAGCAATCGTGCAACTCATAATTTAATTTTAATATGAGCAAAGTAATATGATGATAGTATGGAAGAAGAGACCTATTGGCACACAATTAAACATAGGATTCAACTTTCCTATCCACCATTACTCCTTTCAACACTTGCATTCATATTTATAAGACATGATGACCACTAAAACCCATCATCCAAACTTTCAATGCAATAACCATACTTTACAATTATTACAAATTTGTTCATTCCTCCTGCTCTACTATGAACATCAAAAACTAGGTCTATCATGTGTAAGTATCTTAAACCAATTTTAAATCATGGTATAGAGTCTTTGTTCTCTCACAAGAGCATTCAATAATAACTTAAGTTTTTGGAGAAACTTCCACAACATATAATGAAATAAAAATTTAATCTTCACATAATTCCCAACACTCAATAAGTAAGCACAATAAAACAGTAACCAATTTATGGTTGACCATTTCTACTTATTGAAAATAATCAACATGTTAATTGTTGTCATTTCTTTGCATTACTCTCTACTCCACCACAACACTGCAAGGTTCTATGTTATGTAACAACATTTGCAAAATTATTTGTTCCAATATAACCTTACAATGTTTCTTCCCCCACAATGCTACTATAGCTATCCACCATGGTGTATGAAATACAATACTTAGACTTGAGAATTTCAATATAAGGTGCAGATATTAAATCCAAACTTGTTACTATGGAGTGCGTATAATAAAAAAATAGGCAATGCACAACCGTAACTCTGGAAAATCGACCTATAATATTTGGGTTACCGGGAGTGAAATTATTACCATGATGCTTATTTCGCTAAAAGCACTACGTCAGTTGTTCAGTAGTGATGCCATCAGACCATTTCCATACAAGCATTAAGTGAAGGATTTGTATGGAAGCGCTTCACCACGAAGTCAGCCTGCAATCCCGGCTACCATCGTATTTCAGATTGCGAGACACATAAATGTTTAATATTTTCTTAGAACAACTAAAAAGCATTAAACGCTTGGCGGCATGCCCCATAGCTTTGAACCAAGTCAAGGAAACAAGTCAACCTCAAAATTTTCCATAAGGAGACATGTTCCTGCAACCAACAGGTAACATTTGCAATCTTCTTGAACATTTCATGAAACATACTCAAACTTCCCACTACGTGAGCAACTTTGTCTGCACTACTTGTAGTCTGCGACATTTTTTTAAATAGTTCCTCTCTAACGCTTCCTATTAGCAATTAATCGAAGGACGATGTCAGTGAAATCCACAATCACTACGGTAGTATTGACGTTGATCTCTGCGGATGGATTCAAAGTCGATATGTCATGTAGAATGTGGTCAACAAGTTTGTCATAGAGTTTTGGTGTCCACATTCCTAACACGCTTATTCAGACTACCTCATTGCCAAGGACATCCATCCATTTGTAGGTGGACAGGACGGTCAGACCTTCCCCAGTCAACTTACTGCACGAATTGTTGACTAGTTCAAATTTTAAGTCATGCTTCCCTCCTACGCATGCACTATCACAGTTGATCGAGCCTTTGCTGGTTTAACTATCCACGGGGAACTATTCTTAATACAAATTGCTAGGCTCGAAGTCAAAGCTCCAAATCCTCATTACATGTAAATCAGCAAACACAGACCATCTCAATGGGGTTCGATCCTGATTCCCCTCCCCTTCTTTCATTCTCATCCACGTCCACTAGAACAACAAGTTCAAAGGCATTTGCAGCCACGAGTGGGGCCACGAATGACCACAGCCTTTCTGTGATGCAATTTTTTTGCCATGCAACTACCACCCCTAACGAAACCAATGAAACCATACCATCCAACGATGAGGAATAGTGGGAATCAAATATGTTACCATTTCTATGAATTGAGAGGGCATGAGAAAGTAGTGAGGCTCGGACAACCAACATGATCGGCAACATGCTTACGAGTGACCTTAGCCAAATGTTATGAACAAAATTTCTTAGCACTCATCTTTGCCCTACAAATGTAAATTTTTGTATGAAAGAAGACAACCTATATGAGAGGATTTGTATATAAGGCTACCAATTTAGAAAAATCTGGAATAATAGCCAACTTTGGCTTTAGTGCGTATGATCCAACTGTTGAAGAATTTGAATGTAGAATACTCCCAATACAGAAGAAGATGAAACTGAATACCAAAGAAAGGGTGTGGGGAGTATTTATATCGATAACTATAAATTAATCAAGATGATTGAGTAGACACATAACCTCAATGCAAGGAGAAGATGAGACTAACGAGACTTTCTCAGTCTGACTTGTCCACATGTAATTAAGGATAAACACTATCCAAACTAAAGGATTTTATGGGAGCGACCATAAGGATAACCATTATCCCCAAACAAATGCTTTTGTGGGAAACTCAATTAGCAGTCGAACACCTCCATATCAATGCACAAGGAAAGCATAAAGGTGGTAATGTGGATCAAAAGGGAAACAACAATCCTTAATGTGATTTTCTCTGTCAATCCAATTGGGAAGTCGTTGTTGTGCTTTAATTCTACCAATAATAAGCACCATCCTACAATTATTTTCATTTATAAACTCGAGTTCTTCAAATATGAATCAATAAAATTTAATATCAATAAGGACTCTATTTGCAACTAATTTAATATAGGAATTAATATTAATATAATTAACTTTCTCCCATAGTCAAGCATGGCACAGAACTCCATGGCACGAGTTTTTGCCAACTCTCTTACGTTGTATGACAAGAAACAATTAAATTCTACGAAAATTGAGAGGAGTCACTCTCTCAACCAACGCATGAAGTGTCACATCTTCTTAGCTTTGCAAGATGTTCCATCAATGGTCAAACCAAGCTACCTATTAAGCACCAACACAACAAGCGACAAGCGAAGGGACGAGCCCACGAGGGGAATTACCTATGTATTTCATATTTAATAAAAAGATATGTAGGGGCTTTCATGGCTATGTTGTCATTGCATGTAGTTTTATATGACCATGTGAACACAGAACACATTACCTACTCACTTCCTCATCGATATTGTTAAGCCTATTTAGCTACCTAAGCCAGGTTGAAACCTTGAGGCGACAAGGAGGGCAAGTTTCGTGGAAATTGTTCAGAAAATATTTAAGGTGATGAGAAAGAATGGAATATTGGATACACCATGGTGACATGGTCATAATCCTTTGGGCGCCACTCCTCATCTTATTTTCTTGGTATTTTGACTTGAGCCCATAGACAGTTGATTTGTTTTAATCACACAACCTCCTTTCATATCAAAATTATAACTTAGAAAGCTTTACAGGATATATAATCCCTTCTACATTGTTTGAATTAAAGAAATAAACTATATATATATATATAACCTTCATATCATGGCTATAAACTTGTATCGATAACCCATAACGGTCTTGTTTGTGATAACACTTTTTTTCTTTGACATGCACAGTATAATTCTTTGTCATTTGTTATTTCTGAGTCTCGCTTCTTCGCCGACATTTTGTAATGAAGTGGAGAGGTATAATAAACATCTAATACTGCAACTTAAAGTGCATGACTTTTCTGATTATATGTAAATCTGGTTGTGGCCATTCTAATTTGAGATAAATAATAACTTAACTCTCACATGCTGAATTATTCATGCATAGTTCTTGAAACAATATATGAATATTCCTCTCTCTTATAATTATAACATATTATTTAATTAAATAATTATATCTTTGAAACAGAGTTGTAATAGTTACAACTATAGAAAAGAAATCCCAAATCTATTTTACTACCATGCATTCTTGAAAAACTATAAAATCATTAAAATTTTCATCGGAATATATAAATATTTCTTGAAAAACCTCAATATAGGCATGTAAACTTCATACTGATTCTACCCTTCTTTCTTTAATATTTAGTGGTCCAAATCATGGTTTCAGGCCACTTGGTTTTTTTATGCGATCCCTTTGTGCAATTGGAAACACCAATAGTTACATGATTGTCAAGAAATATAGGAGATTTCATTCTTGATTAAAATATCAAACTTTAGCTATTTCAAAATCCATAAATCAAACAAACTCAATTCAAATTTACCTTCAGTTTCAAATTCCTCCTCCAATAAATCATTTTAAGATTTAGTTTCAACCTTTATGGATTCTAATTCCTTTTAGTAAAATCTCCTTCTTCTTTCTGCCTAGGCCTATTTTACAATGTGCAACTCACTCTTGTCTTACAAATGTGGGTTGGCCCATAGGCATCAATACTTGAACTTAGAGCTCCGATACCATTTGTCACATACCTCCTTGACACAATACTAACAACCACCTACTATGCTTCAATCACTAAATTTAACTTCGATTAAATTTATAGTCAGTAGTTGTTGCATGCATAAGTATTCAATCATATTATAAACAAGGATAAAAAATGTAATTATACTCATGTTCTTAAAGGTATGAAAACATAAAGAGTAAGGAGTCAACATACAAAACAACCTATGAAATTGAAGTAAACCAGATTAGCTGAAAGACTATCACTTGGAAAATCGAGCACCGCCACCCAAACTAGAATTGACTTCCTCCATTTCACCCATGAGCCGAGAGTTCTTTCCATGGATCAACTACCTATTTTTGATCTCTTCAATGGGTATTTATTTCCTTCTTTCATGATATGGTCCTTTAGTGGAGTCTCGATTTTATGGCTCCTTTTATCCATTTTCCTAGGCTTTTCCCAAAAAATCTCACCTTTCTCTCCCACAAGCCTTTTCCCATAAAAGATTTCTTTTCTCTCCTCCAAGGCTTTTATGTTTTCCTTAAACTTAACAACTTTCTCCAGCTAAGCAACTTAATGGATGTTTATCCTTCATTCGATCCAGCTTATCTAGAATTTATTCTAGAAGTCTTATCATGAAAGAATTATCCATTCCCCTTCACCAATGGGATTTCAATTGGAAAGAATCTCATCTCTTGGTGTCTTATTTTCCAAGCGTTTTACATGATCCTTATTTATTTAGTAATAAAATATTTTTTCTGTTGTTTACACCTCTCACCTAGCTTTTCTGTTACAACTCAGTCTTGGCTTAGGCCTGACATGATGGAAATGGACTGTTACATATAACAGAGGGGTGTTACAACAGATTTAATTGGATTATATAAGCTAATACCATAAACCCTAAGGTTGATATTATAGACCCTATATTCAACCCTAAGTTTAATATATTAAATATTAGGATTATAAACCCAAAGATTAATATTATAAACCCTACAATTAAAATTAAAACCTAGTATAAATATTATAAACCCTAGGATTAATATTGTAACATTTAAAATCATAAACCATAGGATTCATCCCATAAATCATAATATTATAAACAAAATATTAAACCCTAATATTAAGCCCTAATTTTCTAATATTGTAATACGATGTTGAATAAATTGCAATGTAGAGTATCATTGTGATAATGGTTTCCAGATTGATTGTCGCATTAAGATAATTTTTTTCATAATGTGACATTAGATAGGTTTATGTACCATTCGAATGTCATAATATTAAAACCTAATATTAAATCAAATATTATAAAACCTAAGATTAATATTATAAGCCATAAGATTAATATTATAAATAGTAGGACTAATATTAAAGCTTATAATCTTAATATTAATATAATAATAATAATATAAACCCTTAGGATTTAGTATTATTATACTATAATTAAAATAATAATTATAATAATTAATATTATTATATTATAATTATCATATATAAGATTAATATTATTGTTGGCTAGTTGAATTGTTTATTGATTAAACAATCAAGTACCACATTAATTTGTCAACCAGAGAAAGTCTTTTATTTCAAAGGCTACCACGTACTGTATGTACTTAACACTAAAAGCATTAAAAAGATGTAGTATACACGATTCTCACGCTATGTTATAACAGTGCATTGCAAAGATAAAATGAAAGCAGTTAACTAAGATTACAAATTTGAAAAGAAAAGTGATGGATGCTCTGTTAGCAGAGGATCAGGACCCTATCCTCCAGGTAAGGACGTTCAGCACCTGCCCCTGTAACCAGATTGCTAATACACACTGCAATTCTAATTCACCGGTGAAGTATTCTTTTACAGCTTCAAACGATTAACAAAACAGAGTACCAGCAAAAAGGAAATTATCAGAGGTAATGCTACAAAATCCAAAACAGAGTACCAGGAAAAAGAAATTACCAAACACACTGACACACTTGACAGAAAATAAATGGGTGAATCTTGTGAAGAAGGTGGGCCCTGTCCCTCTCACAAGATTCCCCAGAACACAAATGCTGGATTAAGTGCTCAGAACAATTTTCTATTCATCTGTCAAAAGATCCAGTTACAATAAAAGTTCAGACCTTGCTATTTTTCTTTCAAAACATCCCCTTACAATTTGTTCTTCTCCCCCCTCTCTAATGTAGACGTCTCCTCTTTATAGAGGAGACATCTATTACAATAGATTGTCATAGTTCATTCAGTTAAACCTTTCTGTCAAAAATAAGAAATCCATCCTTGTTACACGATGCTGTTACAACAGTGTGACAGTGTATTCATTCTTGGGTCCCTTACTGTTACACAGCTGGTAACCGAACTTCAACCGTCTTCTTGGAATCCTCGCACTATCCTTTGCCGCTTCCCCATGGTTGTTCATTTAGTAAACCCATGTTGTTCTTGGTATTTTAGCAACTGTAACTGTGTTTTACCCTTTTTGGGCAGTTGTTGATCATGCTGCGTCAGCATGGAATTTTGGCGATCTTCTGATAGTTGCCGTTTGTTATTTTCGGTATTCCAGTTGTTTGCAAAATAACATTTCCCTGCTTTAGATAGTTGCTGTTGCTGGTGCTGTAGCAACTGCGTAGTTGTTGTTTCTGGTGTTGCAGTAACTGTGTAGTTGCTATTTCTGGTGTTACAACAACTATGAATTATAATTTCTGTAGACTTTAGACAGTTCAACGGTTACTTAGCAACTTAGTTAGCTTTTCCAAAGATAAATATAAAGATAACATGAATATGTAATGAATAATTAAACACATAGTCATGCGGAGAGTTACTTCATACCTTGGGGTGATTAGGTCATTATGTAATCAAATCTTTCAACTTATGAACTGAAAAAGGGTAATATTATAACAAAAATACAAGGTCAAAATGGTCAATCCGGAGTCCTAACAATTATAAATCCCAATATTAATATTAAACCCTCAAAATTAATACGATAAACCTTAGGGTTATAAACCCTAGGATTAATATTATAAATCCTTAGGTTATAAACCCTAAGACTAATATTAAAACCTAAGAATGATATTACAAAACTTAAATATTAATGTTCTAAACCCTAGGATTACTAAGCCTTGGATTGATATGATAAACCCTGTGATCAATTTTCAAACCTTTGTTTTAAATGTCACAATATTACATTTGATAGATTGCAATGTAATGTAACATTGTGACAATGAGTGTCACACTCATTGTAACATTCTAATAATGCTAGTCACATTGCGACATTGGATAGGTTCCCATACCATTCCAATGTCAAAATATTAAACCGTAATTGTAAACCAAATATTGCAAACTCTAACATTATAAAACCCAATATTGTAAACCCTAAAATTAATATTATAAACCTTAGGATCGATATTATAAACCCACGGATGATAAACCCTAGGATTAATAATATAAACCCAAATATTAAACCCTATTATTGTAAACCCTAATACTAAACCCTAATTTTTTAATGTCAGAGTGCGAAGTTGAATAAATAGTTTCCAAATACTAGTTTTGAGAGATCATTTCCAGGGTACGGATGCAACCATGTACCCCTTCTTCTCGCAGAATTTCACCCCATGCTGCCATGCAGTGTTATATATGGTCTCTAGGATAATGTTTGGCATCTTATTCATCTACGAGCTCTATTTATACTTTTTCAAATCTTACCCAAATAAACCTCCTACATTTCTACCAAAATCCTATATTCTTCTTATAAGTACCCCACCATCTAGTACTCATAGCCATCATTGCTTGATTGAGAGCTAACAATCTTTGACATTCTGGGACGCGTCTTTCATAATATTTGAAGAAAGTATTTACATAACTCAAACCATGACACAAGGGTATGTCACGTATCTGAGTTGTCATGTAGTGCACTACTTTAGTGATCTTTGCACATCGCCTTGTAGACACTTCATGCAATCTGTTCTACTAGTTCTCCAATTACTCGTCTGAATCTGAGGTACAAGAACTATCTTTCTCCCAAGTCAGCTTTCCATCTATAGAGGGATTGATCCATCTAATATTATAAACCTAATATTACCCCTAATATTACATACCCTAATATTCAGCCCTAATTTTGTAGTGCCAGAGTGTGAGGTTGAATAAATTACAATCTAATGTAGTATTGTGACAATGATTGTTAGATTGGTTGTCACATTGAGACAATGTTTGTCACAATGCGACATTGTATAGATTTATGTATTATTCCCATGTCATAATATTAAACACTAATATTAAACTAAATATTACAGACCTTAACTCTATAAAACCCAATACTATAAACCCTAAGACTAATATTATAAATCTTATGATTAATATACTAAACCCTAACTTTAATAAATTAAACCATATGATTCTAAGCCCCAAGATTAATGTTATAAAGGATTAATATGATAAACCATAATATTATAATCCATAGCTTTAATACTATAAACCCTAGAAAAAAATTCCAACTTAATGTGACGTTGTGATAACGATTGTTGGATTGATTACCTCATTTAGACAATGTTTGCCAAAATGTAACGTTGGGAAGCTTTTTGTACCATTCCAATGTCACAATATTAAATGTGATTATTGAACCAAATATTATAAAACTCAATATTATAAATCCTAAAACTATAAACGTTAAAATTAATATATTAACCCCTAGGTTTAATATATTTAACCCCATCATTGTAAAAATTAATATTATAGACCCTAAGATTAATATATTAAATTGTAAGTCTAATATATTAAACCTTAGGATTATAAACCTGAATATTAATATTATAATCCATAGGATTAATATTATAAACCATGCGACTATAAACCCTATTATTAAACCCCAATTTTTTAATGTTGTAATTTTATCATAAATAAATTGTATTGCAATGCAACATTGATACAACGATTGTGAGATCCATTGTTGGATTGGGAGAATGTTTGTCATAATGCAACATTGGATAGATTTTTGTCTCACTACATTGTGATAATATTAAACCTTAATATTAAACGAAATAACATAAACCCTAACATTATACAACCCAATATTATAAACTCTATAACTAATATTGTAAACCCTATAATTAATATTATAAACCTTTGGGTATATTAAGCCTAGATTAATATTATAAACTCTAAGATTAGAATAATATTAAACCCTAGAATTAACATTATAAACCCTAGGACTATATAACCTAGGATTAATATAAACGACCTAGATCCATCTTAACAACAAATCTGTTAAGCTCCGAGAGGGATCAAATATCTCAAGGTACAAACCTATCTTTTAAATGCAAAACTTGAGGAAAGGTTTGGACCTCGAGAGATTTGATTCCTCTCGGTGCTTGATAGATCTGGTGTTAAGATGGATCTAGGCTGGTCTTAGTCGTGTGCAGTCATACAAATTTTTTTGAACATATAATTATTTTGATAATTTTAAATATGCTAAATATGTCTAAGATTAATTTGGTCAATTTAATTTAATATTTTCTTAGTTACCTCAATTTGTTGAGATGAGCAAGACTGTGAGTAACTTGAATGATGAAAAATGATGAAATAAAAATTTTGAGTGCAAAGTGTCAATATAACAATTTTGAATGATATAAAATATGAATAATAAGAATATATTCAATTACAAACAATCTTCATTATGATCAATTGGAAACTATTTTCTTCTATAGTTCCTATTGTCGCATCTATTAATTTTTCCATTTTCTCATATCGATTATCTGAAAGGAGTAGTTGGAATCATAGACCATTCAAATATTTAACTCGAGCTACTGTACTAAAAAACATACCTTGTATTTGTTGTTCTCCAATATTAATTGTAGTTTTCTCCAAAGTCAATCATTCTAAATTATGGAGTGAGTTATCCATGATAAGTCCTAGAAATAATTTTTATTTTGATTAGTCATTTTAGATAAAGTTTTTCACCACTTCTCTTTGCAACTATCTGTTGTTTTTCTAAAAGAGGTTGTTGTACTTTGTATTTGGAGATTAAAGGAGGGGGAACAGATACAATTTAAATTGTTTTGGAGAAATCCCCATGTTCTCTAAAACCCATTTCCTTCACAAATCCCATTTCATCCTTTGTTTTTAAACTCTATCCATTTCCATTTCAATATTTCAACTCTAGCCGTAACCCATTTTTAAACTCTAACCACATCTCATTTTTAAACTCTAGCCGCATCCCATTTTTAACTCTAGTCGCATTCCATTTAAACATTCATAAATCATGTCGCGGTCCTTTTTAAAGGGCTAGGACCCGCAAACCATATCACTATCATCCCCTTCACTTTTACGACCATATCCACTTGCTTCTGTTTTCCTTTTGTGAATGCGATAACGCATATTGTAATGTCCCTCCTCCGTCAATATCACATATTGCAAAGTTCCCCACTGATTATCATATCATAATTCCATCCTCAGCCTTGTTGATTTCGATATTTCCTCCGCTTTCTAGCTGCGATAAAGTCTTTGTCACTGATTCTAATAATTCCTTCCCCTGCCGATTGCGATATCGCAATCGGGGATTACATAAGTCAAAGTCCCTCCTCTTTCGAATTCCCTTACAACTTGTGATTGTGATGTGTGAGAACCCTTTCAAACACAATATTTTATGTGATGCATCCTACAAACCATCACATCCAGAAAATCGAGAAATTACCATAAATCAGTGTTAAAGGCCCCTCCTCCTCTTTGCGATAGAAATACGGTGAACCACCCTTCTGGATGTGATAATTTATGTCACATATTGTATTAAAATTCAACATCCGGATAGTCAGTAAACACTATGAAACATGGAGAAAGGCCCTCTCCTATATTACGATTGTGATATTAGTATGCCGAGCTCAACAAGCTTTAAAGCGTCCATTTCTCCCCCATTCAGAGGAAAATGAGGGTATTTTCAGTGTATATCCAACATCATAGTCGTCAAAAAGAATTCAATGAAACATGTGCCATTGATAAATAGAGGACATCGAGACACTTTCAACACATTTTGATAAGCAAACAACACAATGGGATTCAAAGGGCCAGATGTTCTAAATTTCCACAAATAAAGTTCCAACACTTCAAGCAGCTTTCCTAAATTATTACAACAATTAGATAGGTTATGTTTAGATGACTCCTATTTTTCTTCAAACTCTGTTAAAAGAGAAAATCCCTATGGCATCTCAATGTTTTATTAACCTAATAGGATTACATCTCTTAGCTATTGATCGAATCTAGCCCATGTGGCAAATTTTGTAAAGAATATCTCACTCTATATATGGGTGGTTTCTTGACTTTGACAAGAGGGGGAATCAATGATGTGAGAAGACCACATTTTGTATATTTTTCAGTTAATAAAAATATAGTTTGCAACAATACTCTGTTTTAACTTGAGATTCATTTTTTGTTTTAGTTCCATCCTATCGTGCTCCTATGTTGTTATCAGATTTCATAGCTTATTTGATTACTTGGAATTCAATTTTATATTTCTCAAACTTCCTTCAATTCTATTGTGATTACTGTAAATGTCCATATTCACATTAGTAAACCAAAAAATGCCTGAGCTTCCACAAAAAAATGTTATTTGTAATCGATTTTCTTTAATTGACTCCATGCCTAATGGTTTTTGTCCTCACACTTTTTCACCTGCAAAATCACATGAAACACGGAGTTAGACATCTGTATTGTTGATCTTATCATAGCCAAATTTTGAAGTATATTGAGAGAGCCCTCTCAGATTGCAAGGGATAACTTCCAGTCAAAAGTTGGTTTGAAATACTTACACTCGGTTGAAGGTTGAAAAAGCTCAACTATTTCTAGCCTAACATTTTGGTGCATTTGTTGGGAGCGAAAAGGCTCCTTTTCCAAGATTTTCTTTGAATCTCTTCATTCTGATTCCTAAGGGTAACAAGAAATTTGAGTCTCCTGAAGGATGTGATGTTACCCTGGCGAAACCAATTTCAAAAGATACAAAACATCGAAGCTTCATGGTGACTCCACTACTTGAAGATCAGTAGCTTGAATATGTTCCAAGATGAGTTCTAATGTAAGAAGAAAAGCTAGGTATGCTCCTATGGATCGGTCTCAAATCTATGGTTTTCCAAATATTATTCCATATGTTGATTGGTCAACCCATCTTGCCATATTTAAAGATGAAAATAAATATGATGTTGTTCTACATTTCGTTAAATTCCATATACATGTATGTAGACTGAGGGTTGAGTTTCGTGAGGATTTTCTCATGAATATGTTTATGGCTACTCTAGAAGACAAATCTAGAGTATAGTATGAAGGGTTTCCATCAAGAAGCTTGCACTCTCTTAAAGATTTTCATAGAATATTCTTTGGACGTTATGGGAAGTCTCATTCTTCATCACCACTATTTCAAGACTGTTGTAATTTTTGGAAACATTTCATTCAATATCTGAAAAGTATTTATGATGATGTAGAATGTATGGATGATGAGGAGATGTTAGAGGCACTTTATGAATTTTATTCTCAAGCTAGTTGTCATGATCATCAGAAAGTCTTCCAACAAGGAGATATCTCTTCTTTAGTAGAATATGAAATGGATCAGTAATTTGACAGTCAAGTCATATTACATGAATTCCATCAGGATTTGTAGCCTTGCCAAACTATATGAAGTCAAAGGTATGAGCCAAATTATTCAAAAACAAATTCAGCATATTCCTTTTCTGAGCTTTTATGTCAAGAAGAAACTCCTCAAGATCAAGTTCTTGAAAATACATGCATGAAAATTCTGAACGGTGAAGTAACATGTGATGAAATTTATCTACCTAGACAAGAACCTTTTTCCATTGAAAACCATATTGATGTTGTCCTAGTTATAGTGCATGAAAGTTCACTTCTAGGTAAACCTGAGTTACATGAAGAACTGAATGTATAGGTTTTACCTATTCTATTTGAGGATCATCAAAATGACATGGATGATATGCATAAATTTGTTTGTATAGGAACTGTTAGTGTTCAAAATCAAGATGAAAATCCTCAAGCAAAATTACCAAAGATCAAATTAGAATTGTTTGATAAGAAAAAGATTAGTTTTAATACACACAATTTGGATGTCATATTTGAAGATGTTCAAGGATGCATGGATGGTTTTATTGATTTACATGAAAGGGAAGACAAATCTATTGTTTCCATTTTTAACAATGTTCTTGGAATTGAAGGCATAGGACAACAAAGACTATCAGTTATGAACGAATTCAGTTCTTATGGTGTTACTAATCAAGAAAAGGTTATTTTTCATGATTACCAAGATCGTTTGTAAGTTTATTCCGGTCATCAGTGAAGGTGAAGTTTCTTTCATTTAAAATCTCAGGTGATGGATTCAATTCTTATTCTAAGTTGTGAATAGATGATCCACTACTGATTTTATTCAACCATAGTCAAGGAGCCCTACCATTGAATCAACTCTTTGACTAGTTATACTGGAGGTTTGATAGTGCTTGAATTAAGAAGGTGTATTTTTAGATGTTAGAGTAGGGTTATTGGTACATAAATAATCTTGTTAAGCAAGAATTCCATCAGCCTTAGGCTACAGTTTGTAGTTTTTAGTTCTAGTTTGTATAGAAGTTCGATATCAAATTGAAGCACTAGTAATTGGTTTCCAGTTGGTTTGGAGTTCGCCTTTCAGTTTGGTGAAGTGGGTTTCAATCTAGTTTTCAAATTAGGATCAACCCAATGGTCAGGAAACTGGTTTGTTGGTTCTTTGTCACACCACAGGGGCATAACATCCCCATTGGATCCATTGTTATCCATGACAACTCCTAGAAATAGTTATTAGTTTGACTAGTCATTTTAGATAAGGTTTTTCACCACTTCTATTTGCATCTATCTGTTCTTTTTCTGAAATAGGTTGTTGTACTTTGCATATGAATATTAAAGGAGGAAGAATAGATCCAGTTTAAATTGTTTTGGAGAAATTCCCATGTTCTCTAAAACCCATTTCTTTCACAAATACCATTTCATCCTTTGTTTTTAAACTCTATCCATTTCCATTTCAATATTTCAACTCTAGCCATAACCCAATTTTAATCTCTAGCGGCATCCCATTTTTAAACTCTAGCTGCATCCCACTTTTAACCCTAATCACATTCCATTTAAATATTCATAAATCATGTCACAATTATGTTTAAAGGTTTGGGACCCACAAACCATATCACTATCATCCCCTTCCCTTTTGCAATACCATATCTGCCTGTCTCCCTTTTCCTTTTGTGATTGTGATATTGCATATCGTAAAGTCCCTCCTGCACCGATATCACATATCGCAAAGTCCCCCATTGATTGTTATATCATAAGTCCCTCCATAGCTCTGCCGATTCTGATATTTTCTCCACTTTCTGATTGCAATAAAGTCTTTCTAACCAATTGCGATAATTTCTTCCGGCTCCGATTATTCTATTGCAATCAGGGATTGCACAAGTCAAAGTCCCTCCTCCGTTGAAGTCCCTTCCCCCTTGCAATTGTGATGTGCAAGAACCCTCCCAAATGTGATATTTTATATTTTTCATTCTATAAACCATCACGTTCGGAAAATCAAGAAATTACCATAAAACAGTGCTAAAGTCCCCTCTTCTGTTTTGCAATAGTGATATGCCAAACAAGCCTTCTGGATGTGATAATTTATGTGACATATTTTAATAAAGTTTCATGTTTGGATAGTCGGTAAACACCATGAAACATGGGAAAATTCCCTCTCTTATATTGTGATTGTGATATTAGTAGGCCCAGGTTAACGAGCATTAAAGTCTCCATTTCAGCTCCGCTGAGAGGACATCGAGGTTCTTTTCAATGTATATTGATCAACACAGTCGTCAATTAGAATGCAGTGAAAGGTGGGACAATGAGAAATAGAGGATAGTGAGGCACTTTTAGCACATTTTAATCACCAAACAACACAACAGGATTCGAAGGGCCAGATGTTCTGAATTTCCAGAAATACAGTGTCAACACTTGAAGTAGTTTTTCCTAAATTATTGCAATAGTCAGATAGGTTTGGTTTATGTGACTCCTATTTTTCTTCAAACTCTATTAAAACATAAAATCCCTATGAAGGCTTAATTTTGTATTAATCAAATAGGATTAGATATCTCAGTTGTTGATCGAATCTAGCCCAGGTGGTAGATTTCGTAAAGAATATCTCACTCTATATATGGGTGGTTTCCTGACTTTGACGAGAGAGGGGATCGATGATGTGAGAAGACCACCTTTAATTTATTTTTCAGTTAATAAAAACATAGTTTGCTGCAATACTAGGTTTTAACCTAAGATTCCTTTTTTGGTTTCAGTTCCATCCTATCATGGTCCTAAGTTGTTATCAATTTTCATAGCTTATTTGATTACTTGGAATTCAATGATATATTGCTCTAACTTCCTTCAATTTTGTTGTGATTACTGTAAATGTGCATATTCACATTAGTAAACCAAAAAATGCCTCAACTTCCACAAAAAAATGTTGTTTCTAATTTATTTTCTTCAATCGAATCCATCCCCAATGGTGGTTGTAATAACACTCTTTCACCTGCAAAATAAAATGAAACACACAGTTAGCCATCTGTATTTGTGAGCTTACCATAGTCAAATTTTTAGGTATATTGAGAGAGACCTCTTAGATTGGAAGGGATAACTTCCAGTCAGAAGTTGGTTTAAAATAATTACACTGGGTCGAATGTTGAGACAACCCAACTCTTTCTATTCTAGTGATAACAAAGTGTTAAACCCTAAATAATTTTCAATGGTAGTCATTTTCTATTACTGTGTTTGAATGCAAAGTAATTAACAATTTTGAATGACAGAAAATGGTAATAATAATAATGTAGCCAATTATAAATAATTTATAGTTTCAAGAAGAAATTTTTTTGAGTAAGCAAACATTTTATTTAGGATGAAAATTCAAGTATTTCATTTATGGTTGAATTATTGTAACACATAAGTCAATGTACGTCGTGAACAATTTTTATGTTACACAGAGAGAGTTTTATGTTTTGGGGGTGAGAAGGAGAGACAAGGGGAGATAGATTTACAAATGGGGGGTGGGGGAGGAGAGAGTGAAGAAGAGAGAGGAAAAGACAATGAGGGAGGAAGATATATATATATATATATATATATATATATATATATATATATATATATATATATATATATATATATATGGAGAGAGAAATGTTAGAGAGAGAGGGAGGGGATAGGGAGGGAGGGAGAGGGAGTGGATAGGGAGGGAGGGAGAGAGAGAGATAGATATTGAGAGAGAGTGTGTATGTTTATCTGGTGAGACACAAAGATAAAGGAGAGACAATTTGAGATAGAGATATATATGGAGGAGGAAAAGATGTGCTTACACTGAAATCAATGCACACTATTAATCTAATTACTTTGAAATTAATGCACATGATACATCTAGTTGCATTAAATCATAAATAAACATCTACACTAAAATCAACGCATCTAGTGTAAACAATAAAATAGGATTAGAAATCAACATCTATACTAAAATCAATGAATCTAGTGCAAGAAATCAAGTAGGATTAGAAATCAATATCTACATTGAAACTAATGCATCTAATGCAAGCTATGAAATATGAGAAGAAATAAACATATACATGAAATCAATGCATATGGTGTAAGGTATTAAATGGGATTATAAATTGACATCTACACTAAATGTTGGAAATTATACTGAGAGTGGGGGAGGGGGGTGAATCAATATTATCAAAATATTTTCAATTTATACAAGGATTTGCAAATCTGACTATTGAAACTTGCATATAATTTCCAGACTTATAATTTAATTTATTCTTCAGATGTTGATCATTAATCTTTATATCAGAACCATATAACAGTAAGCAAGAATAGAAAAGTAGAACAGACAGTCACACTTAAGGAACACAAGATATAAGGTGGAAACCCAATGTGGGTGAAAACCAACTGCTGCGATATGTCTCTATCTTCTTTCAATTAGAAAATTCTTTTTACAATGATTATGTACTAGTGCAGACTTATACCAGCACATAGGCCTCAACCTGCAGAAGGCTACAACCTTCTCTCGTTCTCCAGATTCTTCTGGAAGGGAGCTACAACCCCCTTAGCTCTTGTACTAGCTGAGGTACTAGTATGTAGGTGTTGACCTATAGAAGACTTCTCTTTTCTTCCAGGGACCACGTTTCATAAATTTTCAAACTAGATCCATGAATATTAATAAAACATCAAATAGATTTGCAGTCAACCAACTTCCTTGTGCAAATACTGAATCATTAACTTTTTAGAACACAGTACTAGTAACCATACACCAATTCAGAACCTTGAACACTACAGTAATAGAAAAAAGCAGCTAAAACATATTTCAAGAGAAACTCTGCAACTTCACCAATAAAAACCTGCGTATGTCCACGCCTTCTATGTGGCCAACCTGTGGGTATCCGCACCTCCACTGTGTCGTCCTGTGAACTTCGCATCTGCGCTATGTAAAACCCGTGAACATCTGCGCCTGCACTATGACAATCCTACGGATCTCCGTGCCTGCACTATCTCGGACCTGCGGGTATATGTGCCTGCACTGTGACGAGCTTGTGGATCTTCGCGCCTGCTCTGTGTCAGACCTGCGGGTATAGATAATTTTTTAGACTTCAATTATACCCCAGACTATCAGAGTTACAGATCTGATCTTGCGCAAAAGAGATCTCGACCCATTAGTAGATCCGTCTTGTAATGCTCAGGTTTCTCCTTGATTTAGTTCCAGCTATAACTCACCAATTGATCACAGAATTTTAGATCTTTCCCTTCTTAAGATATTCAACACATTGGTGCCCAAGCCAAATGATCTCCTTTCCTTTTTATAGTCTAGGCCTTACTCAAACCATTGTCCAAAACCATAGACATCCAATACTAGGGACCCAATACCTGGGTTCAATACTTTAGATGCAAAACCACGGACCAAAACCATAGGATCAAAAATATTGGACTAAATACCATGGACCAACCATAAGATTTCCCATGTGCGCACTTTTTTCTGCATGAAAGTGCGTGTACTTTGCATCCACACTTTTTGTTCGAAGCACCTGCGTATATGTTCGCTGCTTTTGTTTAGCGCACTTGCGTATATCCATGGCTTAGTGAACAGGAACCTACGGGTATCTTATTTTCTACTATTTTGAGAGCCTAAACTTGTGATCTACTATTTGAGTGAGTTGCCATCAAGGACAACACTGATGTCACCGAGCCAAACTTGCGCCAGTCTTGTGTCATAATGCCATCAATCTCCCCCTTTGGACTTGATGGCAACCCAAAGTCACTCAAAGTCTTTTCTCCCCCTTTGACATCAAGGGCAAAGGGTTATTCTCCCCCTGAGTACATGTTGAAATCTCTGCTCTGCTGTGCTGTCCAATCTCCCCTTGACATATAGGCAAGAACTGCAAGAAATCTAACATTATAAACCATAATAGACCTTCCTATCATCAAAGACTCATACATACAATTCCCAACCAAGTGGGAATATACCATTGACTCATTCACCCAATCAAATGGGGATACATGATAGGCACATTACATTATCCATCCCAGGCATAGTGGGGAAACCAAGATAGACTGTTACATGACCTTGATAAAATAAATATAAGACATGGAGACAAAACATCAGTAGCATCTATCAATCATTATACAGATCAGCATCCATGTTCTCCTTCTGTACTTGCTCCTCCAAGATCTTCTACAATAATACCAACATTGCGTTATTAGAAGAATATATGCTCCCCCTGAGCCTGTGCCAGCTGGTCTCTGATAGATCCATAACAGACTCTTCTCATCCTTGCTTTTCCATATAAACCAGCGAATGTACACGTATACCCCATATGAAACTCGCGTACAACCACCAATCTCTGAAACAGACAAGATTCAACAGAAAGATGATGCATCAACTACCCCCAGCTTTTGTCTGAGGTATTCAAAGGTCTCCCTAGGTAGTGGTTTGGTGAGAATATTAGCAACTTGTTCCTTAGATGGAACATACTCCAATTTGACCTTTTGTCCAAGCACTTGTTCTCGGAGAAAATTATACTTGATTGGTATGTGATTAGTCTTTGAATGCATGACATGATTCTTTGAAATATTGATTGCACTTGTATTATCACAGAAGATAGAGATAGGTTGAGTGCAAGTGATTTGCATGTCTTGCAATGTTTGCATCATCCAAAGGAGTTTTGTGCAGCAAGATGCAACAACTACATATTCTTCCACTGTAGATAATGCAATAGAGCTTTGTTTCTTGCTGAACCAAGATACTAGTATAGGCCCCATGAAGAATGCACCACCACTAGTGCTTTTCCTGTCGTCCACGGTTCCTACCCAATCTGCATCTGTGTATGCATGAAGTGTGAGATTTGTACCTCTAGGATACCATAAGCCATAGTTTTGAGTTCCTTGGAGATACTTGAAGATTCTCTTACCAGCCTGAAGATGAGTTTCCTTTGGATTTGCCTAAAACCTTCCAACTATTCCCACTACATGCATAATGTTTGGTCGGGTCCTGTTAGATAGAGCAGACTACCAATCATGGATCTATAGGTTGGTTGATGTACTACTGCCGAATCATCATTTTAGCTAAGGTTGCATCCTATCACCATAGGGGTACATACTGGTTTCGAATCCTCCATCCCATATTTCTTCAAGATCTGCTTGAGATACTTGGTTTGTGATAGAAAAATACCGTCTTTGTTTTGTTGGACTTGTAAACCAAGAAAATATGTGAGCTCACCAAGCATGGACATTTCATACTCTTTTCTCATCACCAAGGAAAAATTTTGACTCATTTCTTCTTCATTGCTACCAAATATGATATCATCAACATACAAAACAAGTATTAACAGCATTTCATTGTCAACCTTTATATATAGATTGCTATCAGTTGATCCTTTTATAAAGCCTTGTTGATGGAGGTACTTATCCAACCAATAATACCATGCCCTAGGAGCTTGTTTAAGGCCATAGAGATCCTTTTTGAGTCTGCATACAAGTTTTGGATCATTCCCAAGAATAAACCCATTTGGTTGTTCAATATATACTTCTTCATCCAAGTCTCCATTCAAGAAAGTAGACTTCATGTCCATTTGAAATACTTTGAACTTCTGAAAGCTAGATAGAGCGAGGAACATCCTTATAGCCTCAAGTGTGGCAACTGGTGCAAACATTTCTTCAAAGTATATGCCTTCTTGTTGCACATACCCTTTACAAACAAGTCTTGCCTTGTTTCTAACCACATCCCCAATTTCATTCAGCTTATTTTTGAAAATCCATTTTGTCCCTATGACATTCTTATCTTTTGGTCAAGGAACCAACTCCCAAGTATTATTATTTTCAATCTGCTCAAGTTCTTCCTCCATGGCCTTGACCCAGCATTCATCTTTGTAAGCCTCTCTTATATTCTGTGGTTCAGTGGAGGAGAGCAATGCTAGATAATTTGAAGCTTCTGAAATAGTTCTTCTTGTCTGTACACCTGCTTCTTTCTGCCCCAAAATTTGAGATTCTAGATGATTCTTCTGAACGTATCTGGATGGAGTCTTGTCTTCTATCCTTATCTATTCTTCTGGAGCCTCATGAGTTTCTTCTTCGTTATGAATCTAACTTGATGTTGACGGATAGTCTTCGCCATCTTCCAAATCTTTAGATTTTACCTACCTAGGAGTGTTTCCTTCTTCATCAACCACTACATTAATACTTTCAACAATTTTACCAAGTCTTTTATTGTAACATTTGTAAGCTTTGTTGTGGGGAGAGTAGCCAAGTAAAATTCCTTCATCCGCTCTAGGTTCAAACTTGCCAAGATTTTCAACAGTCCTTTTAATGTAGCATTTGCTTCCAAAAATTTTGAATTATTTTACCATGGATGAGGAGTCTGAGTGTTGTTTACCCAGACATTTATCTTGTTGAGAATAGTAACAGTGGCAAATGCGGCTTCACCCCAAAAGGTTGTTGGAATTCCAGACTCATCAAGCATAGCACGAGCCATTTGTTGAACCGTTATGTTCATCCTTTCCACTACTCCATTTTGCTGAGGAGTCCTTGCAGCAGATAATCCCCTTCTTATTCCATGTTCTTCACAAAAATTGAAGAATTCATCTGAGGTAAATTTCCCTCCTTAATTAGATCTGAGGCATTTGATTTTGCGATCTGATTCGTTTTCAACCAAAGCTTTCAATGACTTGAACTTTTCAAAAGCTTCATCTTTATACTTCATGAATCCTATCCAACACATCCTTGAAAAGTCGTCAATGAACAATATGAGATACTCTTCTCCTCGAGGTGACCTTTTCCTAGTTGGACCACATATATCAGTGTGGACAAGTTCAAGTGGCTTGCTAGTTGATCCTTCCTTATCAGGGAAATTAGTTCTAGTTTTCTTGCCAACTTGACATGATTTGCATATTTTTTGGAATTCTGATGTCAGGAAGATCCCGAACTGCGTGATATTTGCATGCTTTCCTTATCTGAGAGAAGTTAAGATGCCCCAGTCTTCTATGCCATAGCCAGTGTTCATCATTCTTGCTTAAATAGCATTGTTGTTGTCCTCCCTTGAGTACATATAAGTTATTTGGAGTTCTAATGCCTCGGATCACTGATTTTTGTGTATCAAGCTCACGAACAATACATCAATTTGATCGAAATATTACCTCAGTTCCCTGATCACACATCTGACTAACACTCAATAGATTATGCTTTAGGCCATCAACATACATAACATTTCCAGCCTTGACCTTTTCTTTCAAACGAACAGAGCCTTTACCTTTTATGAATGCAAGGTTGTCATTTCCAAACGAGACCTTCTTTTCCTTTTCTAAGGCACTATATGACTGAAGCTTTTCTTTATCACCTGTCATATGTTTCGAGCATCCACTGTCGATGTAGTATTGATTTTCCTTACCTTCCGCATATAAGGCTATCCCACATCTTTCTAGTTGTGTTTCTTTCCTTTTCCATGTTTTGGAACTCAATGAAGTTTGCTCCTTCTGAGTTGTTTGCCAAAACCTACTCCTGCATTCAGAATCTTCATGACCAAAGTTGTTACAGATAGAACATTCTATTTCATTTTCAAGAGCAGAGAAGTTATTGTAGGTTCTTTTCATGATTCCAGTCATACTCCTTTTTTTTGAGCCTCCCTAGTCATGATGGTATTGTAGGCAACAAATTGAGTAGCTTTATGACCAAAGTTTTGACAAGAGAAACATTGGCGATTGAAGAAATTCCTGTGATTATCAAATCTACCAACCATATGATTGTAGTTTCCATCCATTCTTGAGCCAAATTGAGAATGAGTTACCTGTGGTTGGTTGAAGCTTCTATTCATCCTTGAAGTAGATTTCCCCCGATTTACTTGATAATCTTTGATCATTCTTGAAGCAAATCGGCCCTGATTTACTTGGTGATCTGCATTGCGCTTTTGCTGTCGATTGTCAACTTGTTCACTTATCCTTGCTGCATCAAGATAACTTTTGGAGGTGGATGGCTTCTGTGCTTGCTTCTGAGCTTGAGATGCTTCTTCAGAATATCCGAGACCTGTCTTGATTAGAGGAGAACGCTACACTTTGATAATCTCATCTAGAGTTTCAGAACCTTTAGCAAATCTGAGATTAAGGGCTTTTGTTTTCTCAATTTCTTTTCTAAGTACCACAATTTCACATTCTAACTCTTCATTGTGTTTATCTTTTTCAGCAAATTGGAATGTTAGAGTATCTATAATCATATTCTTTTCCTCTAAAAAAACTTTAAGTTTAGAAATTTCTTCATAACTCCCTTCTTCATTTGTAGCATCCAAGAGATCATCATCTTTAAAAGCCATCAAAAGTCTATCATCATTACCTTGTTCATCTTCATTAATACTTGACAATCCATCACTGTCTTCATGCGTGTAATAGCTCTTCTTATTTACATTCTGTTTTCTGTTCCATCTAACAAGTTCCTTACCTTTGTCTAGTTTATCTTTATAAGGACATTTTGCAGCATAATGACCAACTCTTCCACAAGCAAAGCATTTGAAAGGGAGCTTACCTCTGAACCTTCCAGTTCCCCGTTGAAGGTTCTTGACAAAATTTGATTCTTCATCCTCTTCTAACATATGTCCTCACTCATAGTAATCTCCATTTCCTGAAGCCTTGAATGCAACTTCTCTCCTGTCTGATGGTCCTCCTTTTCTCATTTCGTAAGAAGTTAGAATTCCATACAACTGTGACATGGTAAGGCTTTATAGATTCTACTTCTCTTCTATGGCAGAAACTTTTGAATCAAACTTAGAAGACAAAGATCTTAGAACCTTTTCAACCAAGACAACTTCTTTTATTTCTTCACCCAAGTTTTTCATACAATTTATGATCTCATCTATACATAGCAAATAGCTAGCCACACTTTCATCATTATGCATTCTAAGACTTTCATATTGAATTCTAAGAGTTTGTAATTTTTCTCGTTTTACATGTTGATCTCCTTTGTGGCTCAAAACGATCTTGTGCCATATTTCTTTTGCGCTTTTGAGCTGCATAACCTTGACGAATTCTAATTGAGATAGACTTCCTAATAGAGTATTTACGACTTTTGCATTTGTTTCATATTGCTTCTTACCAGCTGCATCTGTAGGAGTTGCTGATGGAAATGTGTATCCTGTTTCCACAATACCCCAAACTTTTGTACCAAGAGAAGGAAGATAAGCAATGTTTCTTACCTTCCGATAGACGAAGTTGCACCCGTCAAAAATCGCTGGCCTGATAGATGCCTATTTTTCGTAGTTGCTCATGATGATAGACCTTCCTTCAAGTGATCAAGCTTTTCCTAAAGGACCTGCTCTGATACCAATTGATGGAAATAATACTGAGAGGGGCGGGGGGAGGGGGTGAATCAGTATTATCCAATTCCTTTCAATTTATACAACGATTTGCAGATCTGACTATTGAAACTTGCATATACTTTCCAGACTTATAATTTAATTTATTCTTCAAATGCTTATCATTAATCTATGTGTCAGAACCATATAACAATAAGCAGGAACAAAAAAGTAGAACAGAAAATCGCATAGAAGGAACGCAAGATATAAGGTGGAAACCCAATGTGGGTGAAAACCACCTGCTGTAATATGTCTCTATCTTCTTTCAATTAGAAACTTCTTTTTACAATGATTCTGTACTGGTATAGTCTTATAGCAACACGCAGGCTTCAACCTGCAAAAGGCTACAACCTTCTCTCATTCTCCAAACTCTTCTGGAAGGGAGCTACAACCCCCTTAGCTCTTGTACTAGCTGAGGTACTAGCACATAGGTGCTGACCTACAGAAGACTTCTCTTTTCTTCTAGGGACCAAGTTTCATAAATTTTCAAATTGGATCCATGAATATTAATCAAACATCAAATAGATCTGCAATCAACCAACTTCCTTGTGCAAATATTGAATCAATAACTTTTTAGAACACAGTACTAGTAACCAGACACCAATTCAGAACCCTGAACACTGTAGTAATAGACAAAAGCAGCTAAAACATATTTCAACAGAATGTCCACAACTTCACCAATAGAAACCTGCGTACGTCTACGCCTTCTGTGTGGCCATCCTGCTAGTATCTGCACCTCCACTGTGTTGGTCTTGCGAACTTCGTGTCTGCGCTATGTAAAACCTGCGGATACCCACACCTGCACTGTGACGATCATGCGGATCTCTGCGCCTACACTATGTCGGACCTGTGGGTATCCATGCCTGTGCTGTGTCGAGCCTGCAGATCTCCGCGCCTGCACTGTGTCAGACCTGCGGGTATAGATAATTTTTCAGACTTCAATTATACCCCAGACTATCAGATTTACAGATCTGATCTTGCACCAAAGAGATCTCGACCCATCAGTAGATCCGTCTTGTAATGCTCAGGTTTCTCCTTGATTTAGGTCCAACTATAACTCACCAACCGATCACAGAATTTCAGATCTTGCTCTTCTTAAGATACTCAACACATCGGTGCCCAAGCCAGATGATCTCCTTTCCTTTTTATCGTCTAGGCCTTACTCAAACCATGGTCCAAAACCATAGAGATCCAATACTAGGGACCCAATACCTGCGTTCAATACTTTAGATGCGAAACCACGGTCCAAAACCATAGGATCAAAAATGTCAGACTAAATACCATGTACCAACCATAAGATTTCCCACGTGCAAGTGCATGTACTTTGCATCTACACATTGTTCGGAGCACCTGCGTACATGTCCACAGCTTTTGCTCAGCTCACCTGTGTATATCTACAACTTAGTGAACAGGAACCTACGGGTATCTTATTTTCTACTATTTCGAGAGCCTGAACTTGTGGTCTGCTATTTGAGTGAGTTGCCTTCAAGGACAACACTATTGTCATCGCGCCAAACCTGTGCCAGTCCTGTGTCATAATCCCAACACTAAAATGAATGCATCTAGTGCAAGCAATCATATAGGATTAGAAATGAATATCTACACTAACACCAATGCATCATGTGCAAGTAGTCAAATAGGAGTAGAAATCAACATTGACATTGAAATCAATGCATCTAGTGTAAGGTATAAAATAATATTATAAATCAACATCTACATTGAAATCAATCCATATAGTGAATGTGATCAAATAGGATTAGAAATCAACAACTACATTGAAATAAATACATCTAAATTAGTGAAAATTCAAAATATTCATGACTTTCTAGATCCAACTCCTCTATTTGTATTTGTCTATGTGTGTCTCTTTCTTCTTCCCTCTCTCTCCACCTTCCATTCTGTGTCTATCTCCTTCCCCCTCTCCTTCTCTCTTCCACTCCTCTCCCCCGTCTCTCTCTATTTGCCTCTCCCTCCCTTTCTCTATCTTTATCTTCTTCCCTCTCTCCTCCTGCCATCTATATCTATACCTCCTTCCATCCTCCTTATTTCTCTATCTATCTGAGCCCCCTAAACACGTCATTCTCTCTCTATCTTCCCATATCTATCTATCTATCTATCTATCTATCTATCTTCATTTCCCCCTATATCTATTCCTCTTCTCTCTCTCTCTCTCTCTCTCTCTCTCTCTCTCTCTCTCTCTGGCCCCCTCCATCTATATCTCCACTGCCCATATATCTCTCTTCCTCCATCCCTCTCTTTCCCTCTCTCTTCTACCCTCTCCCCCACCCCAACTATATCTTTATCTCCCCTTGTCTCTCCTTCTCATCCCTAAAACATACACACTCTCTCTCCATATCTTTCTCTCTCTCTCTCTCTCTCTCCCCCTCTCTCTCTCTCACTTGCTCTTCATTCTCCCTCACTCACTCTCCATCTCTCCCTTGCCACTCCCTCTCCATATTTCTCTCTCTATGTCTTTCTTCTGCTTCCAACTCCATACCTCTCTCCCCACCTCTCTCTCCTCTCTATTAGGTCCTCTCTCATTTTCCTTCCTCTCTCTCCCACCGCCCTCCATCTCTCCCCTAGTCATACACACTCTCTCTCTCCACCTTCCAACTCTGTCAATATCTCCCTCCCTCTCTCCTTCTCTTTCTCCCCCTCTCCCCATTCCATATATATGTCTCCCTGTCTCTCTCTTCCCCTTCTTTTCCTATCTTTACCATCTCCTTTTCTCTCTCTTCGCTCATCTCCTCTCTCCCTCATTCCATCTTCATATCTCCCTTATCACTCTCTTTCTATCTCTCTCTCCACCTCTATCTCTCAATGTCTTTGTTCTTCACTCACTCTATTACGCCCTCCAAATCCATCTCTCTCCCTCCCTCTCTCCCCCTCCTCTCTCTCTAGATTTCTCTCCCTTAGTGTCTCTTGCGCCTCTATGTCTCTCTCCCCCACTCTATTCACACCTCTATGTTTGTCTCCTCCACTCTATTCCCTCTTCCATCTCACTCTCTTTCTTAAATATGATCCAATTGTATTGTATTTAAGAAAGTATCTAAAAATAAATAAAAAATGGTTTTTAAAGAAAATATAATAGTAAAAGAAACTTAAAGGAATTGTGCACTATATTTCCTCTATAATTGTTAATCACTTTTCTTTCTCACTTAGCTTGGATCCTTGGTTAATATGCATCTATGTATAAAAGTATTTTCATTTTTTAATTTATTAAAACCTCCATTTAATCTCTATGGGAATATTGTTAGTAACCATGAGGATGGAGGGTTTAGATATACCTCAAAACTAACTATAACCTTTCTTCTCTTAGATTCAATTAAAAAATGCTATAAAATTAAGTTAAAATAAAGTATTTGCAAAATATTTTGATTTTGAAATAAGTCATGGTTTTTGGGCATGTTGTATTGATAAGCCATGGTATTGGTCCATGGTATTTTAATAGAATAATTAAAATTCTAGATCCATAACATAATAATCAAAATTGTAGATGGCCCATGGTATTGTAAAAAAACCTACTTAGAAGTTAATAATATCCATGGTTAATGTTCATGATTAATTTTTTTTTCATATTGTAAATATTAAGGTTTTATCCACTTATAAATAGATTTTATAGATGGAACACATTTATATTAATCATTACAAATATATTTATTACAATTGAGCCGAGAATACAAAGTTTTTTTTTTTTTTTTTTTAACAAGATCGAGTACTTATGTATTATAAAAAACTGCTAGGAGCAGAGGAAGATACATATATGCTGGAAGAAGAGTGAAAGAGAGGAAACTAAACTGGGACGCAGCCCTGGAAGCCTTATAGATTAGCTTGAAGAAGAAAAACTGAAAAAGATGCCTGCTATACTGTCTTACAAAAATGCCATCTAATAGGCAGACTTTACAGGTCATGAGATTAACACCAAAATTGATTGACGGTTTCCTCCATGTGGTCCTCTTGTTGCTGTTCCTTTTGACTTTCCTTAGTGGAGGCTTCAGCCTGCTTACTCGCTGTGATGGACTGAATGTGCTTGAGTGCCTCCTCTAGGTGCTCACATCTGTCCTGGAGGTTCTCTATTTCCTTCTTGCGCTTCTCTAATTTCTTACGTTTGGACCGGCTATCCGCGATGAAGTCTTCACGCAGGTCGTTGTGGTGCTTCATGAAACGGGAGATCAGATAACAATGGTCTTTGCACAGTGCGCATGCTTCATTACCCAAGACTCTTTCGAGGGGGTTCTCGCGGGGGCCGGCCCTTCCTTGAGCTTCCGGTTGCCGTCCCTCTGCCATGTCTGCAAAACAGATTAATAGCGAGTAACCTTGCAAATAACTTTTGATATACCTGATATCTTCGTGGAGAGTCGGGTTGCTTGTAATGTCTTGCTGGTTTTCTTGATGACTGCTTCCTGAGTGAGCTGGGGCGGGGATCCACTTCTTGCTCCCTCGGAGTCTATTGGCCTCAGAGAGAACTTCACACCCAAAGTGCTTCTCGGAATGCTGGTGGAAGGGAGGATTAGGAGGTGGGATATAAGGACGAGGGAGAGGGTTAACATAATGATGATGCTCAGGATATTTCCGAAGTTTTGCAGAGGGGAAATCGGGTAGCAGATTTTGTATGCCCAGAAGAAGCGTGAGATTGTCACGATGAGGGGAGGTTTTGAGGTTGAGAGGGGATGGGAACGCCGGCATAATGGTATGGATTTGATGATCGCGGGTGTGTGGATCATGTTTCTGACTTTTCCTGGTGAACTCTGCCCTGTGGTCAGACTGGCAGCTGCCGTCCTTATGGGATGGGTCTTTCATATGTTCTGGTGTTGTCTCTGACCTGTCCCTGCTTGCGATTGACCGCATTGTTTGCGAGTTTATCCGCCTCTGCGTTATGTTCCCTCAGCACGTGCTTTAAAGTAGTTTTTCCCAAGTGGCTGAGGGTGTCGTTTATCCTTGCCTTGATGCGGTTGAGAGAGGCTTTGCAAAAATCCTTGCCTGTGTTCATAGCTGCTATTATTATGGCTGAATCCCCGAGGATTAAGGCATTCTGTAGACCGAGCCTGTGTAGGATTGATGTGCCTAAAAGTAAGCTGTAGGCTTCCGCTTCATTGTTGGTTGCTTGCCCGAGACCCCATTCGTAGCAGCTTACTGTGATCCCCTTCTGATCTTTTATTATTCCTCCAGCGCCTGCTTTCCCGGGATTGCTCTTTGATGCTCCATCAAAGAGGAGGATGGGGCGATTCTGGGCTGTGATCCATTTATTTACTTCTTCTTTGTCCCCCCTAAGTTTCCAGTTTTGCCCCTTCTGCCTGATTTTGATCTGAGGAGGAAGATTTTGGGAGTGGCTAAGATTGAATCTTTTGTACCAATCCGTCTCCTCTTTTGTCCATCCCTGCTGATCAGGGAGAGTTATGTGATTCGCACTGATTGCCTCAGAGATCCCAGCGATAGTCCTTGCAATTATCTTGTCAATTTTGATCTGCTCGTTGTTAAAAATATAGTGATTTCTTGCCAGCCAGATATTCCAGCAGAGAGTTGCTGGGATACAATTCCAGATTCGGAGAAGATTTCTTTTCCCTTTCCTGCTCAGAGGGTAGTCTTTTTTCCAGTTTCTCTGTAAGTTGTTTACCTGGTCATTCCTGCTTCTGGTTTCTAAAGGGCTAAGGAGCTGGTTCCAGCAGTTTTGAGCGAAAGTGCATTGGAGGAAAGTGTGAAGAATGGATTCTTCCTCAGCTTGACAAAAGCAGCAAATTGAGGGACCTTGTATTCCTCTTTTTCTCAGGTTTTCTGCAGTAAGAATTTTCCCTTTTAGAAGGGCCCAATTAAAATGCTTTACCTTGGGTATGCACTCATTGTTCCAGGCTGCCTTGTGAAGGTTCCAGCTTGCACTGTGAGTCTTATCTTGCAATGATTTGTAGCCCTCACGCACTGAGAAACTGCCCCCACAGGTGTCCCATATGTAACTGTCCTCCGTCTCCTTATTCATTGGCGCAGCTCCGGCTAGTGAGATTTTTAGTTTATGCCATTGATCTCTGAGATCCAGGGGCAGGTTTAAGACCTTCCAATCTGACCATGTATTTTGGGACCATGTGGAAATGTCGGATAAGGAGGATATGTTGTGGGTCTGCATCCAAATTTGAAGGGGTCTTAATTCTTGAAGAGATTCTCTGGGACTTGATCCCATGATTCTGTCCAGCCATATTTGGACATTCTTTCCGCTGCCAGGTTTCTTAGAGACATGCTCTTTAAAGTGAGGGAGAACTTTTTTAACCAATCTCCACATTGGAGTGCACGGCCTATCCACGATTGGGTCTTGGAGGATGTTCGAGTTCGGACCATTAAGGTATTTCCTTTTGATTATTTCGACCCACCATGATCCTTGTCCTGAGATGATCTTCCAAAGTAACTTGAGCCCCATAGCCTGATTGGATAGACTCGGGATTTTTACTGACAAACCTCCTTTGTCATACGGGAGGGTGACTTGATCCCAATTGACAAGACTGAACTTCTTTGAGTCCTGCTTTCCTCCTTGCCAGAGGAAGCTTCTCATGATGATTTCCATATGCTTGTGAATACTTGCAGGGGCCATTATTATTGCGTACTGATAGATAGGAAGGCCGGATAGGACCGCTTTGATAAGAATAGTTCTACCTGCCAGATTTAACCAGGAAACACCCCAGCTCTGCAATAAGCCTCTCATCTTCTCAATATGTTTAGACCAGACCTCTGCTTTAATGTGCTCCTTGGCCAGAGGGAGGCCCAGATAAGAGAAGGAGCTCCAGCTTCTTTGGAGAGGAATATCTAAGATTTGAGAAATCCTTTGTTGAATCTGAAGAGGGACATTCCATGTATAAATTTTGCATTTTCTGTTGTTTAGCTTTCCTCCCGAGGCTAGAAGGAAGGCATCCAGAACTCCTTTAAATCTTCTGGCCATCAGGCTGGATGCTCCTCCAATCAAGAGAGTGTCGTCCGCGAAGAGGGAGTGATTGAGCTCCTTTGTTCCCCTTTCAATGCGGATACCCGTGATTTCTTTTTTGCTTCGGAGATTTTCTAGATGAGCACTCAGTGTCTCAGCCATTAGGATGTAAAGAAAGGGGGAGAGGGGGCAGCCTTGCCTTAGCCCCCTTGAACTTCTAAAGTAATTACTTGGCCGTCCATTGATCAAAGGCGCGGTCCATGGATTGGTGATGCATCCTTTAATGATGTTTACAAAAAGGGAGGAGAAGCCAAATTTAAGAAGGACTGCTGTGAGGAAGGAGTGGTCCACTCGATCAAAAGCGTTAGCCATGTCTAATTTAATGATCATTCCCCTTTCTCCTCTATTGAGGCTGCTATGAATGGCTTCCTGGACTAGGATGACGTTGTCAATGATCTGTCTGTTTGGGACAAACCCACCCTGGTTCTCAGACACTAATAAAGGAAGGAATTTCTTTATTCTGTTGGCAAGGATTTTGGTGATGAGCTTGTAAGAGACATTGCAAAGCGAAATGGGACGAAATCTATCGAAGGTTTTGGGGTTTGCCTCCTTAGGGATTAAAGCTATATGGGTGGACTTTGTGTTTTCCCCTACTTTTTGATTTCTGAAGGCGTTCTTTACCATTCTTACCAGATCCTTTTTTATAGTTTCCCAGTGCCGCCTGTAGAATGCAACTGTAAAGCCGTCCGGCCCCGGGGCTTTGTCTTGTTGCATGCTGAAGATGACTTCTCTGATTTCCTCTTCTGAGGGTTCTTGTTCCAGCTCCTTATTGTTCTCCTCTGTGATTTTGCCTTTGAGAATGTTGAGGAAGGTCTCGCTGTCATGATGATGATTGTCTGATGTTAGAAGGTCCTTGAAATGATTGTATGCTGCCCCTTTTATTTCATCTTGACCTTTCAGCTCAACCCCCGCTACTTCGATTTTATCTATTTGGTTGCATGCTCTTCTGAGCTTGATATTATTATGAAAGAAGGAGGTATTTTTATCTCCTGCCCTTAGCCAGAGACAGCGAGATTTTATTCTGAGTTCCTCTTCCTCTGCGCGGTTTTGCCGGTAGAACTCTTTGTAGAGAGTCTTTTCTTTTTCAATATCCTCTGCCTTGTATTGAATTTGTTCCATTTGAATGTGCCAACGCTCCATTTCGTTTAGCAGAACTGTTTTTTTCCTCTTATTTATTATTGCTTGGTCCCTTGCCCATTGTTTTATCGTTGTCCTAAGCTGCTTCAGCTTTGTTTCCCAAACATAATATGGCGACCCAATCACTTCTCTTGCCCATTGAGTTTGAATAAGTTGACTGAAATCTTTATTGAGATCCCAATTTTTATTGTACTTAAAGGGAAGAGGGCCGAGGTTTGGGCTTTTGTCCATAGAGAGAACCACCGGTTTATGATCCGATGCTGATCCATGGATTAGTTTACTTCTAATTGAGTAGCTTTCGGTTACCCTTTCTTGAATTAGAAACCTGTCAAGCCGTTCCTTAATGTTGTGAGCACCTGTCCTTTTGTTAGACCAGGTATATTTCCCATTTGACAGAGGGGTGTCAATTAGGTTGAAGAGCTGTATTATATTTTCTAGTTTGTCTCTTGAGGGGTCTGAGTGATACTTCCCTCCGTATTTTTCTTGCACATTCCTTATTAGGTTCAGATCTCCTCCAAGAATCAATCTGCTGTCTTGTATAGAGGAGATGTCTTCTTCTAAGGTGTTCCAGCAACATGCTTTATCCCTGTAGTGGTTGGGGGCGTAGATGTTGTAGATATGATAGACTTCCTGTGAGCTTTTGTTCTTTAGATCCGATCTAATCCACCATGTGCCTTGATGAGAGTTGTAGATTTCCCACTTTGTTTTATTCCATAGTGTTCCAATCCCTCCTGATGCTCCATCTGAATCATTGGATAGTCCTGAGAAGTTTTTGAATCGCTGTGTTTGTTGAAGAAAGTCCTGATTAGTGAGCTTGGTCTCCTGAATAAGAAGGATATCTGGCTGCTCCTGATTAAGAAGGTCCTTGATGGCTTTTAGTTTTGGAGGGGTGCCCATCCCCCTGCAGTTCCAGGAGACCAAATTCATTATTTACCCGCTGAAGGGTGGGATCCTGCTTTCTCCTTTGTTTTCTCGCCGCTGCCTTTTGGCCGTCCCAAATACGAATCCAGAGGTTGCTGTGTCCCTGTGGCCATTTCTTTTGCTGCCGTCTCATCCCTGAGCTCCTTGTTCGATTTCCTACCCACTTTCCTTGGTGGATCTGATTGCTGGTTGGTTTCTTTTGCTTTGTTTCTGGTAAGAATTCTTTCAACTGTGTGAGGAGGGGAGGGGGGGGGTTTGTGCAAGGAGAGGCAGGGCGAGGGGATTGAGGAGGCGAAGAGGGGGTTTCAGCAGTTAGAGATTCGAAGGGGTTTGAGGTCGAAGGGAAGGTTGAGATGGGAGGGGGAGGAGGCGGGGGGGGAATGCCTGAAGCTGGGGGGACTGAGGTACTGAGGCCCTGGTTTTGGGAGGGTTTCTTTCTTTTGACTTGTTCCCATGGTCCCTCTGTGTGTTCCTCATTAATATCTATTTCTTTTACTTTTAACTTACTGCACCTATTTGCAAAATGGCCATACTCATGACATACCTTGCACTTGAAGGGGAGTTGTTCGTAGTCCAGCTGCTGAATGTGCATCCACTTGTCCACCTTGATTTTGATGGCTTCTGGTAGTCCTTTCCCGAGATCAACTTCAACACAGATTCTTGCGCATGCGTGCATGTTTTCTCTTGGTTCCGATCTATCAATGTATTTTCCGAGTGCATTGCCTATAGCTCTTACCGATTCATCCCCCCAGCAGTGAAGTGGGAGATGGGGGAGGCGAACCCAGACAGGAACAGCGTTTGGGATATCCATTTCCGGATCAAATTCCGGGGTCCATTTGTTCAGGTATAAGCCTCTTGTGTCCATGAAATAGGGCCCATTACGGAAGATGAGGTTCTTATCCTCCTTTGATTCGAACAAGAAAGTGAAGAAGCCACGTCCGCAAAATCTTATGGCGATCTTGCCCTGTATCATTGGGCTCCAGTTGCGTTCCACCCATTTCTGAACCGTTCTTGGTGATGGCCAAAGCCCAGTAAACTGGCCAACCAGTCCTCTTTCCGCGAGAGCTATTGCTGATTTCCTTGGCAGAGCAGGGGGCAAATCCACCTCAGGAATCTCATCCAGCTTTTTGATAAACTTAGTTTGAGAAGGCCTTGGTCTTGGATCTGAAGATTCAGATAGCAGAGAGTCAAAAATTTCTTCGTGGGTCTCAGGGCCAAGAGAAGGAGAGGCGGATCCTGCCATGGCAGGCCCGCTGGGAGAGCGGAGGTTCAGGGCAACGGCGACGGAGGGACCCGAGGGGGTCCAAGCAGGACTCTGCTAGGGCGAGGGCGAGGGAGCCCGGCCAGGCTAGGCCTGGGGGCAGGGCGGAGACGCGCAGCGTAAGCAGGCAAGGGTTCTCGGCAGCGGCTCGCGGCAGCACGGGAGTCCAGCTCTAGGGAAAAAAATCGAGAATACAAAGTTTTACTTGCATTACATTTCTTACGTTACATCTACATGTGTTCCCTATAATGTGTTGTAGAGTGACTCTCGGGGGAAATATTACATAAAATATAATATTAAAATATTGTATGTTACTTAATATTTAAAGCCACCCACACTCGGTGGGGGGAATACTAATTAAAATGTAACATTATTAGATTTTACCTAATATTTCACATCACACCCCACCCTAAATATTAAATTTTACTCAATATTTCCCCTCACTCCTACTAATTTTAAAAATTGAATCCGGAAATATTAACATATTATATGTTACCCAATACTTATAACCACCCCCACGAGATGGTGGGGAATACTAACTAAAATGTAATATTATTAAATTTTATCTAATATTTCACGTCACACCCCACCCTAAATACTACATTCTATACAATATTTTCCCTCACTCCTGCTAATTTTATTGTTGAGTTTGTTTACTTTTAAATTACAAATATAAAGAAAAATTACAATAAGTGGACCGATAGGGGGGGAATATTGGATAAAATGTAATATTATAGTATTATATTTTATGAAATATAACTTAGCAAAATGTGGATGGACGTAGGCAAAAATATTAGAGAAAATGTAATAATTACATTTTTCCTAATATTTCCCCACCTTTGTAAACAAATGCTGAGTGCCAACATATCCATAATTTTGTTTTACCTTTCCAGGAAATTTTTACGTTTATAGGCTACATGGATTCAACTGCATCATTTTCTACAACTAATTATGTATGTAAAAATAACATCAAACTAACATGAATGTAGCCTACTTTAAGCCCCCTTTAAATAGATTATAATCTAGAGGAATTCCATGAGTATATCATGGATTTTTAAAACCATTGGTCAATACCATGAGTCATTTATTATTATTATTATTATTTATTTTTTATACCGTTAATTTTTTTTGTTACTTTAATTTTATTTTCACCAAGTTACAATGTTTACATTACATTGAGTTACACATCCCTCGCATATTTCAATTTTATTTTGACCTACTCGAAATGTTAAAATTATATTACTTTAAGTTACACATTTTTAGCATACTATAGACATTAGATTTTGGCTAAATGAAGAAATTACATTTGTCCCTCATTTTTTTTAAATTACTTTATCTCATTATGTAAAGTTTGATGTAAAATAAAATTGAAAATTCAAGTATTTAAAGATGGCTCACATTGATTTTTAAAGTAACTTTATTAAAACAAATTTAAAGTAACGTTACCCACAAGATCTCTTGAATATACAACATCTCGCTTCTGTACTGGCTGTAAGGCACCTCTCGACACAATGAACAGTGAAATATTTTATTTATGGACCTTGTCACATTAGTTATTATTTTGTTATTAACATATTGTTAAGCATATCTCAACATTACTTAATTCTAAATTTAGTAATCTTGTATTTATAACCATATTTAATAAAGGGTTATTATTAAATGCCACATGTTAGTTATTAATTTTATAACAAGAATGGAAAAAAGTACACATCTCCATATTATTTCTCCATTTTTTTACTCTTATAACAAAGTAGTTAGATTTTTTTATTTTTATTTTTATTTTTAAATATTAAAATATTTTTCATTATTAGTATTACTATTATTATTATTAGCATTATTAATTAATATATATATCATGAACCCATCTTTCATCACATATCTATCTTTTTTCCCTTAATAGTCACCTGACCTTCTCTTTTTTATTATGCTATAAGTGTAATATTATGTGGTTCAACGCTTTAGTGGCTAATTGGTTTCATAATGGGTAGGTTATTTCCTCAAACCTTACATCTAGGTAATTCGGTAAGGTCCAATGTTTAATTAACTCTTGAGATACTGATAACATTTCGTTTAAAACTATCATTATGCTTTGAAATTTATACAATTCAAGTTTGGTGTTGCGTGTTAATGATATACTTGCGTACATATTTACTTACCTCGTGAGGGTTCTAGAGAAAGCCCTACCTGCCACTCCACTTGGCTAGAAATTTGATAACTGGTATGGGTTTCTTCCTAGTAAAATACATATGGAGGTTGGATATTGGATACTAATACCTTGAGTTCTCATGCTGCAATTAGTTGTGGGACGACCCTAGAGCCCATGTGGTACCCATTTTCTCACAACCTCAATGGGTTGTATGAACGGTGGAGATCCATTTCTCACTATCTAATGGTGGCGATGGTCATGTCATATTCTAACCTAGGTTTTGTGTGGAGTCTTCCTCATATGTATTTGTTCTTTATAGCTTTTTCTAGTGTTGATGGTGTGCATGTAGTTCATTGTTGTGATTCTTCTAGGTATACCAACAGATGTTCACTCTTCCCAACTTCGTAGGAGGCATATGTTCCTTCCAGTTGCTCAAGAAAGTAAGTGATTTTGCAAGTTAAGGACTTAAATTTGAGTTATATTTCTATCTCGCTCATTGGTAAAAGCCCCATATTTTCAGAAACGAGTTTTCGTCTCAATGTTATCATAATTTCTCTATTCCTCTATTCTAAAGAATTTTTCAGTCTCTTATTGTTCAATCTGGTTCTTGTGGCTACGCCAACTAATTACAGGTTATGGTACTTTCACAAGTTCATGCACCCTATCTCCCTTCCTTCATTTCGTAGAGGGGTAGGCTCAACTGCCCATGGATTTTGCTACAGGTGATTTTTTTTTCCAACAGTTCTCATTGTCTAATTCCCAATTCTTCATTGAATTTGTGTTCGAGGGTTTTATCTTTATCTCTAATTGATTGTGTTTAGAAACTTCTCAGGAACGTGCACTAGAGCCATTTGAGTCCCATGTAAGCCTTTCTAAGTCTATTTGATAGGGTTTTCTAGTGTTATTCTACAACTATTTCCATAATCGGTCTCATAGAATCACTCTCATCTTCAAATATTTGATTGTAGGTATGTTGTTGCCTCGTCAGTTGCTAATTTTGAATATTGACGCATTTACCAATGCTAACTTCTATGTAAACATACCTACAAGTTGGTTTCACATTACTTCTCATTGGTTCTCTCTTCTGGTTCGGTGATGTTATCACCTTGATTGAACCTCAGGCTGAAGGAAGGCAATTCCAGGGTAACCACCAACCACGCTTAGCCAAGTAGCTAGCCCTACTAAGCTGAGAGAGGGCTCTCTCCATAAGGATCTCAGTCAAGATGAATGGATCAGGTAAAGGATTTTAGGCTAGGTATAGTAGCACAAAAATTTTTATTTGATTTTGGAAGGATTTTGCCGGATCAGGAGGAGTTGGGTAGTTTAGGTCTCGGAAATTAGGTCAGAAATGTTGGGTGTTCTATGGGGAAAGGTAGGCATAGGCTTTAGCACTCTAGGGCTTGCTGAGGTGAGATGTTTCAGACTGGTGAGAAGCTAAGAAGGGCATGTGATAATCATGGATCCTTCCTAGACTGTAGAAAACATAAAATGGTGAATGGTTTGCCAAGGCAGAGCACTAATGTAATTAATTCTTCCTATGAAACTTGAAAACATTCAACTATATGCAATGAAATGATTGATGGTATACATAAAACATATAAAAATATAATAACAGAAAAGGAAACTGTACTAAAATTCCATACCACAGTGATCCCTTAAAAATAGCTGCAATTCTTATTAATCTCTTGCCAAACTTCTTACAAAGGTGTACAATCAAGCTCTGAGCATCCAACTGAGTCCAACCCTCAATAAAGAGCTAGAAGAAGAAGATATAGACAAGTATAAACCTCCTCCCATCCTCAGGGGTTGAATCCCTAATATGAGGAGCTAATCTAACTAATATTAAACAAGAAACAAGAACATAGGCATCATCAACAACTTGCCTCTAAAAGAAAAAAACTGATTCATTTGAGCTCAAACTAACTCCTAAATCAATTAATCTACCCTCTATTACTCTTTTTCTATCATAATTACATGCCAAGTCATCATTTACAATGGTAAATCATCCACCATGAGAGAGAATCCATAATTACAGTAAAAAACTAGAAAAATAGCAACCTTGAGCAAAAATTGCCAAAAGTGCAGCGCCACTGATCAAAAGTGCAGCACCACTTTCAAGTTCCTTTTGGAGGCTTTTCGAACATCCAAATTGCGCCCACGATATCTCATTAGAAATTTCTTCAAGTCTATTCTCCAACCCACCTCGAATTTCTACATTTGAACCTCATTTGATGCCTCCAAACTTTATTCTCCCAAGACTGCTTCTGTGTGTCCAAAAAGTGGCAGAAAGGTCACTTTTAAGGCGTTTTTTGACCTTTTGGTGGAACAGTTCTGCCCCCAAAAGTTTGAAACTTGCTAGGGTGCATGTCCTCATCGCTCTGAATCCAAAAATGTAAACCATTTCTGGATTGGGTGCCCTAGGTAGTTTTTTTGTGTATTAAATTCCAAAATTTGCAAATGACAAAATTTTCTTCAAATTTTCGCAAAATTGGTGAGAAGCACCATCATTAAATGCTTAGATGAGCCAAGGAAGCTTATGCTAGCATCCTAAGTCTATCCTCCTCCTTTTTATGGTTTTCTCTGTTGCCTATCTCTAGCTCCTGAGGTGTCACTACTTGCGTTTTCCTCCTCCTCATAGTCTCGGCCTTCTTGTTCCATGTTTGCAAGGTTGAGGTGTATGAAGGGAATAAGTGAAAGTGTTTTTAATAATGTGGGGATGGGAGATGAGCTTGTGAATAGGAAATGAATGGAGGAATAGGAAATGAGAGGGTCAGCTTGTTTGCTTGAGAATTTGCTCTTGGGGAAGAGTGACAAAGGGAATGGGAATGAAATGGAATAGGGGTAAAGGGAAAAAGGGAAAAGGTGATAGGGGAATAGGGATATGTGAATTTATAGCTGTATGGATAGGTGATAGGATGAACAATGAATATTTAGGGCTTAAGCATCATTAGGGAGATTTTATGGTTTCATTTTAAACATGGAAAATGATGCTTAAACATTGGATTTTCAAACCAAAACTAAAGTGAGGGATGTACACTTACCTGTAATGATGTAAGTAGAGGGAAACTTAGAGTTTCCTTGAGGGTTTGATGGTTTTTAAGCTCTCCTACCAAAAGCGCAGCACCACTGCAAAAAGCGCAGTGCCACTGCCAAAAGCACAGTGCCACCCTGCCAAAAGCGCAGCGCCACTTCAAGTCCACTTTTGGCTGCCTTCCTAATGTCCAAAGTAGGTGTGGGATAGCTATTTCGAAAGAATGTTGAGTCAAATTTCCATAAAATCTTGAATTTTTCAATTTGGAGTTCATTGGCCCTATCAAAAGCTCCATTTCAAAAGACTGGTCACAATGTGCAGAATGAGGATGCAAGAATGTAGAGTGATGTTGCAGTCAACTTTTGAAGGTCCTTATCATCTCCAAATAGAGCTAATGATAGCTCATTGGAAATATATCTTTGTCTAGTTACCATTTGACTCATCAAGCAAGTCATTTGGTCACTCAAGCTAGGAGAAAGCTTGATTTTCCCAAGGTCACTGTAGAAGTGCACCAACTCTCCTAAGGAAACTATATTTTTGACATTTCTATAAAACCATGACACCTATGTAAAACGTGAAGGAGGTTTTTCTACTTGAGTCTATGATAGAAAAGAACATCTATCACTTTTGACAAATTCATCTTTTCTTGCTCAAAAACATCATTTGAATAAAACCTATCCTAATATGTGGAATAGGGGATTTGTAGAAATGAAGGTAAATGAAGGGGATAAGGGGCTTATAATTTCTTGAGAATTCTTTTTAGAACTAGGGATGGATGTCAAGAAGTAGGAGAAAGTGGAGTTTCAAGGATTGAGTGAGAGGAAGGGGTCCAAAGGGGAAGAACACAGGCCTAACCTAGAAAAGTGTCAAATTGTAGCAATAGGCTAGGGTTTGTGGGAAAATGATGAATTTGAGGAATATCAGTGATGGGAAGTGTTTAAGAAAGTATATTAAGGATAATAGAATGTGTATGAGCATCATGATACAAGTTTTGTTGATGATTTGACCATCCAACACAAATTACCTTCAAAACCCTAGGAGACGGAAATTAGCCTTACCTAAGTACAACTGAAGCACAAACAAGGTGTAAAATGACCTATTGGAACCTGAAATGATGATGACAACTCTTTGAATGATGATACACTCAGCCGAATGGTGACATGAACAATACTTGGAATACTTTGGAATGAGCGAAAACAAATCCTGGACCTAATACCTAGTGACCAAATTTTTACTTGAATACTCATGAAAAAATTTGATTTTGACACCCTAAGACCACTTTATAAGAGCATATTTGATCACTGGTGGTAGTATGTAACTACCGCTTCTAACAGGTGAGACAGGTGACTGAGTTTAATGTGTAACTTAGTTCACAATTCATTAATCTTCTTAAGCAGAATAGTGCTAGTGTAAAAAAAAATTGTCGCCCTTGTGGCGTGTGCCTCGTCCGGGTGGCCTAGACAAATTTTCATTGTTTTTATGACACGTTGGTTCGATGTCAACATCATCTAGCCGTAAATCTCTTAAGATCGTACTTAATGAATTATGGATAAAGGGGAACACTTTTGGGTTTACTATTTTTTATTTCTTATTAGTACAAGCATAATTTGTATATTTCTATTTTTAATGGTTCCTATCACCTGGTTGCTATAACAAAGAAGTTTTCTGTGAATTCACATTTCTATATGGTTATTTATTTTCTTATGTGCTTCTACCATTGAATGATTTTTTGGAATATCCAATATCTTTTATATTTTAAACTCATTTACATGTATTCTGGAAAAAAACTTCATCCTAGCTTATGGCAACTTTTGTTTTGTTTTTTTTTTTCTTCTAGTTTTGAAAGATAGAATATACCTTCCTAGCAGGGTTAGGTTCTACCCAAGTTGAATGTTTTTATTTTTTTCCAAAGCACCAACCCAACTAATATACCACATTTACTAATACTCTACTATCCCTCTACTCGATTGTTATTTGTATCATCTGTGTCACATACCTCTTTCACACAATACTAACAACCACTTATTATGCTCCAAGCACTAAATTTAACTTCAATTAAATTTATATTTAGCAGTTGTTACATGCATAAGTATTCAACCATCTTATAAACAAGGATAACACATGCAATTATACTCATATGCTTAAAGGTGCGATAAAATAAAGAATAAGGAGTCAACATACAAAACATCCTATGTGATTGAAGCAAACCATTAACTGAAAACTATCACTTGGAAAATCGAGCACCGCCACTCAACTTAGAACTGACATCCTCCACTTCACCTCCGAGTCGAGATTCCTTGCCATGGATCAACTCCCTCTTGCTGATCTCTTCAATGGGTATTTTTGGCATCATGATTCTGGTATGGCTCTATGTTACAGGTGTTGTACTTGATGGAAACTCTCTTAAGTGGCAATGCTCTATTCAGGCTCTCAAAATATGTTGGAAAATAAGAGGTACGCAGGTACACCATACAAAAGTTGCGGACCCGCAGGAATATCATAGATAAAGTGCGTACATACCCGCAGGTTACCCGTTCATGAGGTGCGGACCCCCAGTTCACTCACTTCAAGGCAGAGAAGCGCGCTCACGTGGGGTTTCTTATGTTTGGCCCGTGGTATTTAGCCCGTCGTTCTTCATTCTATGGTTTTGGCCCGTGGTATAGGATCTAATTTAGCCCCGGTTTGGATCCCTTGTATTGGTTATTGATGGTTTTGTCCCATGGTGTGGATAAGGGCTTCACTATAAATAGAGAAGGAGATCACTTGGCTAAACTATCTTTTCAAATTGTATATCTTAAGATCTGAAATTTTGGGTTATCGGTTTAAAAGCTTGATCTATATAAAAGGAAGTTGAAAGTGAATCTATGAAGTGTGATCTCTTGGGCGCATGATCAGATCTGGGCATCTGACTATCTGTGGCACACTAGTGGACTGCCAATTCGGCCTTAATCAGAGGTTCGCAGGTGATTAACGGTGCAAGTGTGGGGGTACGCATAGCAGAAGAAGGCGCAGTGCGTGGGTACACACAGTAGAAGAAGAAACAATGCGTGGGTACGCAGCGCGATAGAGGTTAAGGTGCGGAAGAACAGTAAAGGTACGCGGCGTGGTAGAGGTTCAGGTGCGGAGGCATAGTGAAAGTATGCGTCGCTACAAAAGCCGCATGTGTGTAGATACGCGGCGCGATAGCATCTGAGGATGCATGGCCACAGTAGTAGTACGCGGCGTGATTGAAGAAATAGTGCGTGGGTACACGGTGCAGTGGAAGGCTCTCTGCCGGGATACGCAGAGACGTAGAAGGTGAAGTGCGAAGCCACGCAGTCCAGATAAAGAAAAATTGTGTATCTATCCTAAAACATTTGTTGATCATGTTCTATTTATTGCTGCAGAGTTCTGGGTTTATATTTCTAGTACTATCTTTCTGTTTACAACATTCTGAGAAGTTGGGTAATTCTTGGAGTTTGGGTAATTTGCATGTACTTGATGATTATTTGATATTCTTGGATCCAGTTTGAAAATTTATGAAAAGTGGTCCTTGAAAGAAAAGAAGTAGGGGGTTTTAGCTCCCTTCCAGGAGAGACTAGAAAACGAGAGAGAGTTGTAGCTCTCTACAGGTTGCAGCCTGCGTACTGGTAAAGGACTGCTCCAGTACAAAATCATTGTAAAAGGAGTTTCTAATTGAAAGAAGATAGAGACATATTGCAGCAGGTGGTTTTCACCCACATTGGGTTTCCACCTTATATCTGGTGTTCCTTGATGTGACTATCTGTTTTTCTTGTTCATGCTCATTGTTTTATGGTACTGACATACAAGAATAATTCAAAGTATAAATAAGGAAGATTTATTAAAAAGAACATGATAATACTGATTCACCCCCCCTCTCAGTATTATTTCCAACAATTGGTATCAGAGCAGGTTCTTCAGAGAAGCTTCATCGCTTGAAGGAAGATCATTCATCATGAGAAACTACGAGAGGGAAGCATCAATCAGGCCACCAATTTTTGATGGGACAAACTTCAATTATTGGAAGGTAAGAGTTACTGCCTATCTTCAATCTCTTGGTACAGAAGTTTGGGATATCATAGATACAGGCTACACTTTTCCTTCAGCTACTCCTACAGATCCGGCCGAGAAGAAGAAATATGAAACAAATGCTAAAGCAGTCAATACTCTGCTGGGATGCTTATCTCAAATAGAATTCATGAAGGTTATGCAATATAAATCCACAAAGGAAATATGGGACAAGATTTTCTTGAGCTACGAAGGAGATGAACAGGTAAAGCGTGCTAAAATTCAAACCCTCAGTATTCAGTATGAGAATCTCAGAATGTATAATGATGAAAGTGTGGCTAACTATTTCCTTCAGGTAGACGAGATTGTTAATTGCATGAAAAACTTGGGTGAAGAAATAAAAGAGGCTATTGTGGTTGAAAAAGTTTTAAGATCATTGTCCCCCAAGTTTGAATCTAAAGTGTCTGCAATAGAAGAAAAGGAAAATCTACGAACTCTTACTATGTCTCAGCTACATGGAATTCTAACTGCTTATGAAATGAGAAAAGGAGGTCCATCAAACAGGAGAGAAGCTGCTTTCAAGGCTTTAGGCAAAGGAGACTACTATGAAGCAAGTCACGTGCCAGAAGAAGAAGAAGAATCAAATTTTGTCAGAAATCTTCAACGGGGTACTGGAAGGTTCAGAGGTAAGTTACCTTTTAAATGTTTTGCTTGTGGAAGAGTAGGTCATTATGCTGTGAAATGTCCTCATAAGGATAAGATTGACAAAGCAAAGGAACCTGCTAGATGGAACAAGAAACAGAATGTAAAAAGCTACTACACTCATGAAGATAGTGATGGTCTATCAAATAGTGATGAAGATGAACGAGGTAATGACTATAAACTTTTAATGGCATTTGAAGATGATGATTACATGGATGCTATAGATGTGGATAGCCTTTATGAAGAAATTTCTAGACTCAAGAGATGTATAAAAGAAAAGAATATGATCATTGATACTCTACAATTTCAAATTGATGAAAAGGAAAAATATCTTGAAAAATTAGAAGGTGAAATTGTTGGTCTTAGAAAAGAGATTGAGAAAACAAAGGCTATTAATCTTAAGTTTGTCAAAGGATCTGAAACTCTGGATGAGATCATCAATGTACAACGTTCTCCACTAAACAAGACAGGTTTGGGGTATAATGGAGAAACTTCTCAAGCATCCACCTCAAAGAGTTATCTTGATGCAGCAAGAAGGAATGAGCAAAAGCACAATGTAGATCACCAGGTAAAGCAGGGACGGATTACATCAAGAACAAACAAAGACTATCAGGTAAACCAGGGGCAATCCATCCTAAGGATGAACAAAAGCTACAACCAGCCACAGGTAAAATCCTCTCAATTTGCTTCAAGAATGGATGACAATAGAAATTACAATCATTTGGCCAGAAGATTTGATAACCGCAGAAGTTTCTTCAATGGAAAATGCTTCTCTTGCCATAACTTTGGTCACAAAGCAGCTCAATGTGTTGCATATAAAACAATCATGACTAGAGAAGCTCAAAAACAAAGAAGTATGACCGGGATTACAAAAGAGACCTATAACAACTTTTCGGCTCTTGAAAATGAAGTTGAATGTTCTATTTGCAATAACTTTGGTCATGAAGATTCTGAATGGAGGAGCAGGTTTCAGCAGACAAAGGAACAAGCCTCAAGCACCAAAACATGGAGAATAAAGGAACCACAAACAGAAAGATGTGGGATAGCATTTTATGCAGAGGGACAGGAAAATCTATGGTACATTGACAGTGGATGTTCGAAGCATATGACAGGTGATAAAGAAAAACTTGAATCATATTCTGCTTTAGAAAAGGGAAAGAAAGTTTCTTTTGGAAATGATACTCCTGCATCTATAAAAGGAAAAGGCACTGCTCAGTTAAAAGAAAACGTCAAAGCTGGAAATGTTTTGTATGTTGATGGATTGAAGCATAATCTTCTGAGTGTCAGCCAGATGTGTGATCAAGGAACCGAGGTGATATTTAGATCAAATGGATGTCTTGTTCGTGATCTTGATACAGGTAAAACAGTGATCAAAGGTGAAAGAACTCCAAATAATCTATACATATTTGAAGAAGGACAACAACAATGCTATCTAAGCAAGGATGATGAACACTGGTTATGGCACCGGAGGTTGGGGCATCTAAGCTTTTCACAAACAAGGAAAGCATGCAAATATCAGGCAGTTCGCGGTCTTCCAGATATCAAAATTCCAGACAACACCATATGCAAATCATGTCAGTTTGGAAAGCAAACCAGAACTAAGTTTCCGGAGAAGGAAGGATCAGCTAGCATGCCTCTTGAGCTAGTACATACAGATGTATGTGGTCCATTCAGGAAAAGGACACCTCGAGGAGAAGAATACTTGATATTATTCATTGACGATTTCTCCAGGTTTGTCTGGTTAGGACTTATGAAGCACAAAGATGAAGCATTCGAAAAATTCAAATCCTTTAAAGCCTTGGTTGAAAATGAATCAGGATACAAAATTAAGTTCCTCAGATCCAACAGAGGTGGGGAGTTTACCTCAAATGAATTTTTCGATTTTTGTGAAGAAAATGGGATAAGAAGAGAATTCTCTACAGCTAGAACTCCTTAGCAAAATGGAGTGGTGGAAAGAATGAACAGAACAGTACAACAAATGGCTCGTGCTATGCTTGATGAGTCTGGAACTCCCGCAACTTTCTGGGGTGAAGCTGCATATGCTGCGGTTGTTATTCCCAACAAAACAAATGTCCGGGTGAACAACACTCAAACCCCTCATGAGCTCTGGTATGGTGAGACTCCTTCGGTAAAGCACTTCAAAATCTTTTGGAGAAAATGCTATATTAAGAATACTGATGAGCAACTTGGCAAACTTGAACCTAGAGCAGATGAAGGCATTCTTCTTGGTTATTCTCCACATAGCAAAGCATACAAGTGCTACAATAAAAGACTTGGAAGAATTGTTGACAGCATTGATGTAGTGGTTGATGAGAAGGGATACATTCCTAGGCAAGTAAATCATGAAGATATCGAAGAAGATGAAGACTACCCTCAAAGACAGAATGATGAAGAAGAAGAACCTCAAGAAGAAACATAGGAGCAGATAAGGATAGAAGAGAAGACTCCATCCAGATATGTTCAGAAGAATCATCCAGAATCTCAGATTTTGGGGCAGAAAGAAGCAGGTGTACAAACAAGAAGAACAATTGCAGAAGCTTCAAGCTATTTGGCATTACTCTCTTCCACTGAACCACAAATGTGAAAGAGGCATGCAAAGATGAATGTTGGGTCAAAGCAATGGATGAAGAACTTGAGCAGATCGAAAAGAACAACACTTGGGAGTTGGTTCCTAGACCAAAGGATACGAATGTTATAGGGACAAAATGGGTCTTCAAAAATAAATTGAATGAAAATGGAGAAGTAATTAGAAACAAGGCCAGACTTGTTTGTAAAGGGTATGCGCAGCAAGAAGGAATAGATTTTGAAGAAACTTTTGCTCCTGTTGCAAGACTTGAGGCCATCCGAATGTTCCTTGCTCTCTCAAGCTTTCAAAACTTCAAAGTATTTCAAATGGACATGAAATCAGCCTTTCTGAATGGAGACTTGGAAGAAGAAGTATACATTGAGCAGCCAGATGGTTTCATTCTTGGAAATGATCCAAATCTTGTATGCAGATTGAAAAAGGCTCTCTATGGTCTCAAACAAGCTCCAAGGGCTTGGTACTATCGTTTGGACAAATATCTTCATCAACAAGGTTTTTCAAAAGGATCAGCAGATAGCAATCTTTATATAAAAGTTGAAAATGAAAAATTGCTAATACTTGTTGTGTATGTAGATGACATTATCTTTGTCAACAATGAAGAAGCTATGAGTCAAAGCTTTGCCTTGGTAATGCAGAAAGAATTCGAAGTGTCCTTGCTGGGAGAACTGACATATTTTCTTGCTTTGCAAATCCAACAAAAAGAAGGAGGGATCTTTTTGTCTCAAACCAAGTATCTCAAGCAGATTTTGAAGAAATATGGCATGGAAGATGCAAAACCAGTATGTACACCCATGGTCACAGGATGTAGCCTCAGTGCAAATGATGAATCAGCAACAGTGCATCAACCAACCTACAGATCTATGATTGGAAGTCTACTTTATTTGACAGGTACCCGACCAGACAGAATGCATGCAGTAGGAATAGTTGGAAGATTTCAGGCAAATCCAAAGGAAACTCATCTTCAGGCAGTAAAGAGAATCTTCAAATATCTTCAAGGAACTAAAAAATATGGCTTATGGTATCCTAGAGATACAGATCTCACACTTCATGCTTATACAGATGCAGATTGGGCCGGAAGCGTGGATGACAGGAAGAGCACAAGTGGTGGTGCATTCTTTATGGGTTCCAGATTAGTATCCCTATTCAGCAAGAAACAGAGTTCGATTGCCTTGTCCACATCTGAAGCGGAATATGTTGCTGCTGCATCTTGCTGCACTCAACTCCTTTGGATGATGCAGACCTTGCAGGATTTTCAAATCACTTGTATACCACCCATCTCCATCTTATGTGATAATACAAGTGCAATCAGCATTTCAAAGAACCCAGTCATGCATTCAAAGACCAAGCACATACCGATCAAATATCATTTTCTCCGGGAACAAGTACTTGAACAAAAGGTCAAGTTGGAGTATGTTCCTTCTAAGGAACAAGTTGCTGATATACTCACCAAACCATTGCCTAGGGAGACCTTTGAATACCTCAAGCAAAAGCTGGGGGTTGTTGATGCATCATCTTGTTGTTGAATCTCTTTTGATGGTTGGTTGTACGCAAGGCTCATCTGGGGTATATGCGTACATGTGATGGGTTGTAGATTGATTGAAGATCGAATGGCACAGGTTCAGGGGGAGCATATAATGTATTGTTGGCATCATGGAGGAAGTACAGAAGGAGATCATGGATGCTGGTCTGAATATTGCTGCAATATGTCTCTATCTCTTTCATGGTCATTTATGGTGTTTGGTGGATTATGGTTCTTCTTTGCAAATCTAGTTTATAGTTAGGGGGAGCATGTTCTTAGGGGGAGCATAACCCTTTGCCCTTGATGTCAAAGGGGGAGATTGACGTTGAAGATCTTGAAGTTGCCATCAAGTCCAAAGGGGGAGATTTTTGGCATTATGATTCTGGTATGGCTCTATGTTACAGGTGTTGTACTTGATGGCAACTCTCTTAGGTGGCAATGCTCTATTCGGGCTCTCAAAATATGTTGGAAAATAAGAGGTACGCAGGTACACCATACAAAAGCTGCGGACCCGCAGGAATATCATATATAAAGTGCGTACATACCCGCAGGTTACCTGTTCATGAGGTGCGGACCCACAGTTCACTCACTTCAAGGCAGAGAAGCGCACTCACGTGGGGTTTCTTATGTTTGGCCCGTGGTATTTAGCCTGCCGTTCTTGATTCTATGGTTTTGGCTCGTGGTATAGGATCTAATTTAGCCCCGGTTTGGATCCCTTGTATTGGTTATTGATGGTTTTGTCCCATGCTATGGATAAGGGCTTGACTATAAATAGAGAAGGAGATCACTTGGCCAAAGTATCTTTGCAAATTGTATATCTTAAGATCTGAAATATTGGGTTATCGGTTTAAAAGCTTGATCTATATAAAAGGAAGTTGAAAGTGAATCTATGAAGTGTGATCTCTCGGGCGCATGATCAGATCTGGGCATCTGACTATCTGTGGCACACTAGTGGACTGCCAATTCAGCCCTAATCAGAGGTTCGCAGGTGATTAACGGTGCAAGTGCGGGGGTACGCACAACAGAAGAAGGCGCAGTGCGTGGGTACGCACAGCAGAAGAAGAAACAGTGCGTGGGTACGCAGCGCGATAGAGGTTCAGGTGCGGAAGAACAGTAAAGGTACGCAGCGTGGCAGAGGTTCAGGTGCGGAGGCACAGTGAAAGTACGCGGTGCTACAGAAGCCACAGGTGCGTAGATACGCGGCGCGATAGCATCTGAGGGTGCGTCGCCACAGTAGTAGTACGCGTCGTGATTGAAGAAACAGTGCGTGGGTACGTGGTGCAGTGGAAGGCTCTCTGCGGGGATACGCAGAGACGCAGAAGGTGAAGTGCGAAGCCACGCAGTCCAAATAAAGAAAAATTGCGTATCTGTCCTAAAACATTTGTTGATCATCTTCTATTTATTGCTGCAGAGTTCTGGGTTTATATTTCTGGTACTATCTTTTTGTTTACATCATTCTGAGAAGTTGGGTAATTCTTGGAGTTTGGGTAATTTGCATGTACTTGATGATTATTTGATATTCTTGGATCCAGTTTGAAAATTTATGAAAAGTGGTCCTTGAAAGAAAAGAAGTAGGGGGTTGTAGCTCCCTTCCAGGAGAGACTGGAAAATGAGAGAGAGTTGTAGCTCTCTGCAGGTTGTAGCGTGCATACTGGTAAAGGACTGCACAAGTACAAAATCATTGTAAAAGGAGTTTGTAATTGAAAGAAGATAGAGACATATTGCAGCAGGTGGTTTTCACCCACATTGGGTTTCCACCTTATATCTGGTGTTCCTTGATGTGACTATCTGTTTTTCTTGTTCATGCTCATTGTTTTATGGTACTGACATACAAGAATAATTCAAAGTATAAATAAGGAAGATTTATTAAAAAGAACTTGATAATACTGATTCACCCCCCCTCTCAGTATTATTTCCAACAGGTATTTAATGCCCTCTTTCACAATATGGTTTCCTTTAGCGGCATCCCGCTTCTATGGGTAAAATTTTGATCTCTTCAATGGGTATTTAATGCCCTCTTTCATAAAATGATTTCCTTTAGCGGCGTCTTGTTTTTATGGATCATTTTATCCATTTTCCTAGGCTTTTCCTATAAAATCTCTCCTCTCTCTCCAATGAGACTTTTTCCATAAAAGCTCGTCTTTCTCTCCTGCAAGGCTTTTATGTCTTTTCCCATAAAAGCTTGTCTTTCTCTCTTGCAAGGATTTTATGTTCTTATTAAACTTAGCATCTTTCTCCAGCTAAGTAACTTAATGGATATCTATCTCCCATTCCATTAATCTTATCTAGAAGTTGATCTAGAAGTCTTATCATGAAAGAATTATCCATTCCCATTCACCAATGCGATTTGATTTCACATGAATATCATCTTTTGGTGTTTCATAAGCGGTTAAGTTATCTTTATTTATTTAATAATAAAGTATTTACTTTCATTGCTACACCTCAAACCTATCTTTCCTGTTAAAACTTAGTCTTAGCTTAGGTCTGACATGATAGCAACAATGTGTTACATAAAACGGAGGGGTGTTATATACTCCCCCCCTTAAATTTACATTGTCCTTGGTGTATTATTGCATCTAATAATTTGTTTCCCCACTCTCAAGTAGCTATTTTTTAAATTATAGGTTTGCACGGTCTTGCCACCTAAATCATATATTCCGATATATATGTTATAAAGGATTTTTACTAACAAACTCCTTTAATTCCCACTTGTAACATCTATTTCAATCAATTTTGTGAGAGATTTTAGATGCCTTAAAAAAAAAATTCAATTTTTTTTACCACAGTTATTGTCATAACTTGGTATAATAGTAGTAGTATTTGACCAACTATCGGTTAATGTTTCCCGCTATTTAATTATGATTCCTCATCTTAAATTTCATTGTATTTAAATAATAGGAAGAAATTCACATTCCTCCAATGCATTTGTGCTTTTGCCGAACACTTGCTTCCTGTAGTCTCCGTGCGTTAGTCACAACAAGTCAAACTATCACATTTGATCAATTAACATGTATAAAAATATGACATTAAGTTTGCTCAAAACATAACCATCAAAATCATATGTAATCATCATAAACCCAATCATAAATCACATGTAATTATCAGAGACCAGAAGCATAAATCGCATGCATACTAAACTGAAATAAAGCACTAATATTGATACTTTAATCACTTCTTAACTTCCTCTTATGTCTTTATTCTGCACACACTCTGGATGGGTTTCCACACTAGGCTACCACCCAGTTCATTCTCCTCAACCATGTGCACCTACACATAGTGTGCATCACACACATACAGTTATACACGTCATTCAACCTCATGAAATACCTGCATCCACACCAATACCATATGTACCACATGTGCACAGTTTCACCCATACAGCGTGCACACAATAAAAAATGTCCATAGCATCACATGCATGACATGTACCTTATCCACATGTTTTCAAAAAATGTTAGTATAATTAACGTAATATCAAGTTAAAACCAAAAATTGATTTATTTATTCATAGTACATTTAGGAAAGCGAATAAAAACATGCTCAGTTTGTCAATTGGAGAATAATGAATTCATGGACCTATTCAATTTATGCAACTAGAGCATAACTGAATAATTTTATGTCAAAGTATTCAACTGTTTTTATTTAGCTAATCATTTTCATGTATCTTGTGGTTCTAGTAAATTTTGAGCAAAATGATAACATAGAGGTAATCATTCATAATAAAACTTTACAATACCAATAACTTTGAGTTTTGGGATTGAATTTGTCACTAGACAAGGTCTTAATAATAACAGAATATGACCTCTACCCAATCATAAAGCAGGCTTTTGATAGCTAATCTAGTATGGCCTTCAATATTATATTTGAAGTTTAATAACAACCTTAACCTTGTCTTTAGCCAAGAAAATAATTGTTTGGTACTGAAAAGTACACCACCCATAACCTAGTTATACCATATGATTTCATGTTTGCTCTTTTTTTATACTACTCCCAACACCTTGTTGGCCATGAATAATTCTGTGTATATCCAAAACTAATCGAACATTTAGTATGCATGTGCATACATCTATACATTTATTATGTAAGTGAATGTTACATTGTTCTTAATTCCACACCTCTTAAGTTTTTTGGCATTATGTGTAATAGGGTGTGAACCTAGGTCATTTTCATGTTGACACCTCACCTTAAACATTAGATCACCCCTGGAAGACAAGACAATATAAATAATTTATCAATTTCATTAACATGAATTCCTGCGTTGTTGTGAAAAAATCGATATGTTTCCATATTCAAAATCAAACAACAATATCAATGCAATCTCACAGGTATATTTCCCAAATATTGCTTGGTAGGAAATAATGGTACAAAATATGCATCCCACATTGTACGATTGTGAATTAATTTGAATGGGTTGCTAGATACCAAAAATCTTTATGCACAACAATCCCAATTACCAATACCATATAGCCATCAATATGGTGGAATAATCTTATTAATTTAGCAATGAGTTGTTGCATGGTTTTTTATCCTCTCTCTTCATCACCTAGACATTTTATATGCCATACCTTACTTTATGCATTACTAGCATAAGATCCTTAGATCATAATAAGATGTATTAATGTGAAACTTTTTGGTTTACCAAATTTTTGTTAATTAATGTACACTTCTTGTTAGTCATTAGGCTGCTATGAATTTCTCTATTTCAACCACCATATCTATTTTTTTTGTCATTTCTATTCTCATAAAGTATGTATACTTTCTTTATATATAGTAGAAGCAGAAATTTCATTTTAATCTTATAAATTTCCACAAAAAGTACATTCGTAAGATCCACAATCATTCTACTGGAAGCATCTTCTTCTTGTTGCAGATTTTGAAAGCTCCCTATTTGTGAGAAACCCATCTATATTTGGATTGATATGTACCTCCAGGTTGTGAAGTTTTAGGTTGCATACCTTGAGTTGCAATAATTGACACATTATAATTTGAGTGAACTTGATAATGTCCCCTTGAGCTTGTATCTAATGTTGTCTTATATTTATTAGTCGAGAAGCACTAAGAGTTGCTTTTACACTCCCATCTTGTATTTATTCTAGATGTACTTTTGGGTGCCAGTCCCATTGAACTACTTATGAAGGTCATAAAATTATTAGTGTATGATGTCTTCTTCAACATGTATACAGTGAGTTGCATTACATGCATGCATACACTTCACAACTCTGACGCAACTTTAGTCTAGATTGGAAATATAACTTGTGCTTCTTGCATATCTCAATTACAATTATTAGGATATTGCTTTATGCAAAAAGAAACCTGTGAGTTTCAAACTATGCATATCAATTTAAATATGCATGTTACTACTGAATATTTGAATAATGACCTGGTAAGGTTTAGTTCCCTTCAACAATGTATATTTGAGAATTTTCCTAATAAGGGTGAATTAAACGGTTCAACCAAAGGCAAAATCACATTCAAAATGAGCTGCATCATTACATATAGATGCACCAATTAACACAAAAATATTAAATTAAAATACAATTTTAAAATACATAGTCTCATACCACGTACAGAGACCTGTCTTTCATGAGCTTAACAATATTTCATGGGAAGCTTCATGAAAGATAAAATTAATGAAAACATTCAGAATTTGTTCTAAGATGGAAAGAAATTAATTAACCATCAATTTCTGCTAATGTTGATATAAAATAATGAATTTATTTCCTATGATTTATATATATTCTCTTTGTATATTTTTATCTATGATTTTCCCTCATGTTGGCCACGATCTATGGATAGAGAACTTGTAGTTTTATCTATTTTTGTTTTTCAGCTACCTAATAAGGGTTCATCATTTCCTCCCTTAATAATTCATCATTTCTTAATATCTTTAGGAGTATCCTTCATCCCATTAAGCTATGTCCTTGGATAGATTATTTTCAGTGATCATACAAATCATAATTTAATTTTAATATGAGCAACCAATATGATGACAATATGGAAAAAGAGACCTATTGGCACACAGTTAAATAGAGGATTCAACTTTCTTTCGCCATCATTACTCCTTTCAACACTTAAATTCATATTTACATGACATGATGTCCATACAACTAAAATCAAACATCCAACTTTCAATACAATTACCATACATTACAAATATTACAATTTTGTTCATTCATGCAGCTCTATTATAAACATCTAAAACGAGGTCTATCATGTGTAAGTATCTTAAACCAATTTTAAATCATGGTAATTATTGATAATTTGTGCCATCCATGCATGTAAGGACACCATGGATATTATTGTAAGGACACGAATGAGCCATACATTATTAGCGTTCATCCACAACACTCATCATATGAAAAATGAGAAAGGATGAACTTACAACCTTCAAAGCATAATGTAATCATGCAACTCCAAGGGGAAAGTATTCATACTCTTATGGGATGCTTGATGCATAAAAAAAATAACTCATGTAAACTATACACACACATACATAAGTACTCCTAATTTAATTAATGCATCTGAAAATCACTGAAATTTTGACTCATAATAAGAGACGTCTTATTTAGTAGAATAATCAATTTTTCTGAAATACTTGCCCTTCAAAAACTGTGGACTGCAGGGTTCGAACCTACACTCAGTTATGCACAGATGATCTTAAGTTTTCCCCCTTGACCACTTTGGCAATCAAACTTATTTAATTAGGAAATCATGATGGATTTTGGATGCCTAAAATATGGAGATTATTGCACATAAAAGTGAGCATGTCTATCAACTTGGTTATTTCCTAGGTGCATCACTGTGAACATAGCCATCTTCTCCACCGAGTGTCATCTGGATGGTGAGGTTGCACACATGTCTTAGCCCCACCCACTATGGTGTCATATGTTTGACAATGCATAGAGCTGCTCTTTTGAGCTTGTAATTTTTGTGACACTTGGCTCGGGGAATTTTCTGAATCAACATATTGAGAATGACTGATGCACCTCGCATCCCTACCTCTCCAAGTTAGCATAGGCACCATTTAAAACAAAGGTAAAAAAAAATATGAGAGGTAATATATTGGACATGACAGGATTTCAAATTCGACTTAAATGAAAACCAATTCATAGCAAAATTCTTCAAGTTTCTTTTGTAAATAAAAATAGTTCGTTCAAAATTCTTGCTTGATCTTTACCAGGGTTTCACTGCAGTCGTTGAAGTGGTAATTCACCTTGTGAGAATATATCCTCACAAGCCCAAGCAACAAATGACTGGATAGGGAGAGTGCAATCGGCACCTCAGGATAGAGAATAGAGTCAACGAAGATGTCGATATCTGTGTATGTGACCTAGTTCTTCATGAGCTTGTGCTCCAGGTGCACTGCAATCTATATGCCACCAAGAGGACATTTTTTAGCTAATATGAACTACAAATAAAACATATTTACATCCTTTGAACTCTATCAAACTTCAAGTATCCGCAAAATCCTTATGCGTTTTGAACATTAAATTTTCCTGTGTATAGCTTTGATCTAACGACATCAGTAATGACTTTGCCACTTCAATCGGGGAGAAGGAATTTGTGAGAATTCAAAAACCTCTATTTCTGTAGATCCTGACATCAAAACTGGCGAAGAAGGTCTAATCACTCCAAAGTCACCAACCCCAACGTTCCCATTCTGACCCCTAATCTAGAACGAGATGAAACTCGATACCAACGAATGGGTATGGGGAGCATTTATACGTGCATGCAACCACAGGGATGCCAATGAAATGCACTCACCTGCTTGAGGAAAATAATTCATAGGTTTCCCTCACAATAGAGGGTAAACCCGGTGTCCATAAACTTAGACCCAATAACATAATGGATACAGGAATATTTAAAATGATCTTGTCAATCCCAATTATGCGTAGCCTCCGTGTTCCAAATCTACAATGCAAAGGTAAGATAGAGCTAAGAACCAGTTGTCAATTGGGATAAACATTATCCAACTGGCTACTTTTATGGGCATGTCAATGTGGATAACCATTATCCAACTAAATGAGTTTATGGGTGTAGAGTATTCTGCAACAATTTAGCTATTTCCGGAATGGGTATGCTCATGATTTGGTATTGGTGCAGAATCTCGATCCATAATCGCACACTAAAACCTCGAAATCAATGGATAAGAAGAAAACTTGTAGTGTAGATCGAAAGGGAAACAACAACCCTTAAGGTGATTTTCTCCCATTGGAAAGGTGTTGTTGTGCTTTAAACTACCAATAACACATGCTTCCTAAAACTAACATAACCGAGCATTCCTTAGGGGCTTAGGGGTGTAGGGTTTTATAAAGATTTAGAAGTATCTAATCAATTCGAGCAGAGGTGGAAAATATCTATTGAATAGCACAATACGTTGATAAACCCAACACCTTGACTGTCCTTATCGAGTGTTAAGACTTCTTAGATATTTGAATTGGTGTAGAATGACACCTCTTTGAATCATTATACCATTGGTAAAATAACGAGTACAATAGTGGAAAGTGACTGCTAATTTGAATTTCATCAATTCATTTTTAAATTCCAAATCATATCACTTAGGTTCCGCAATCTTTCTGCACTTTGTTTAGCAAAATTTCCATAAATTGTGTCATATACATGGACAAAAGAAACCAAAGTATACTTGACAGGTTGATATTTGGTTGCAACCATCTAGTTACTCGTGCTATCTATATTACCAACATAATATATATTACAAAAAAAAAATTCAATATTGTTGAATCTGAGATTATTTAAAGTGATGATTAATCATAGTGACTGTATCATAATCCTTACACCCTCAAGGATATGCATGATAGTATGCATGCCTGTGTTTCAACCCTTAAAAGGCCTAGTGGATTCCCTCCATCTACTATCGAATGGATGCAAATCATTTTTTTTCTTGTACCTCAGCTGAATAAAAGGGGAATTAAATTTGTTCTCCTTGTCTCCCTGCTCTTATCTTATTTATTTGTTTGCTCAATGTCCACATCATGATTAGACCCTTGATTACATTAAATCACAAAAATAGCTAGTTATCACTTTATTCAAAAGGCATATTTTATCCAAAAAATGCAACATCTCATCTCTTTAGCGCTAGCTTCAGTTTCTAGCTAGTTGCTTACTTTTATCAATAATGATGTACAACATCTCGGTAGTAAGGAGAGGAGTCAAAATATTTGATCAAAATATCTAGTGAATTTCATATCAGGTGTTGTACCTTAAGAAACCAATTTCCTGGCTATGGAGAAATTGTGCTTAAGACATTAATGATTATTGTTTGTTGTGTCCTCAAATGAAGGACCTGGAAAACTTGGTCTTTAACCCTTAATACATGTATGAAAAGAACATCTTAGAATGCCATTTGTTGCTAGATATAAATGATGAATGAAGAAAGCTTCAAGGAGAAGTTTAAGATAATATGCCGCTTAACACAGAACCTACTATCCGTCACTTAGAAGAATGATGAAAATGAGAATTGAATCATAGAAAATATGCTTCTTAACACAGAAAACACTATCTGCGACCCTTGGAGAAGTGAAAGATAATGTGTTGCCTTACACAGAAACTATTATCTATAAATTAGAAAGGAAGGTGAAAACTTCAAGTATAGGAGTGCTCTTTTAAGGAATTTTAATTTATCTACATAAGAAAATAAAGACCTATAGCTTCATTACTATACTTGAAAGAAGAAAACACAAGATGAAAAATGACAGAGAAGGTTAGAAAATTATACCCAACAATTCATGGAAACTTCTGATTCTTTCATTAATCAATAGTTGTATCAACGATACAGTGGCCAAGTCTCTGGGTTCTCCAAAATTCTAACAACCCCCCATTTACAATTCCCTTTTCGGGCTTTTATCTCTTTTATCAAATCAGTTTTGGAACTGATTTCTTGGAACAACTAATATGCCAATTTATAACAGTTATAAAACTATTTCCTATTCGTGAGTTTTCAACTTTATTACATATAAAATATTGAAACTCATAACAAATGTAAAACTGTGCCAAAAGCTTTGAAAGGGGGTTGCATATACGTCGGGAGATTTCTAATTTGTGAAAACACCAATAAACCCGACCCATCACCTTTTCTTCAGATTCAGATTTAACACTAGTTTTCCCTTTATTCATCGAAATCAACACAAAGTGAAACTCAAAAAGAGTTAAATATGTTTCATAACCCATCAAATCCACCCATTCAATGTTCCGATATATACAATATCGCAAGTCGCAATCGGCAGAAGGGTATTACCCTGTATAAATGCTCCCACTACAATTTGCGATTGAAATTTGATCGCATCACTTTTACTGCTTGATCACACCTTTTAAACTCAAATTCCTTTTAAATAATTATAAGACTCATGGAACTAAAAATGAATCAATAATGCTTCAAAAACTTATCGCATCTGCCCTTTCACCTTTTTAATATGCCTTAATACCCTTACGGACTCGATTTGTCATAAATCTTAATTTAATAATTCATCGGGCCCAGAATCATTCTCGCAGATCGCAATCAGAAAAATAACCAAGACATATGCGTTTGGTGCTTTACGGACCCACCGACATTATAAAACATAATATATCATTTTTTGGGTCCGAATGCTATCACAAATCATGATCGGTGAAACTCATATGCATGAATATGAGGGGCTTTACAATACAGCGGACCCACCGGAACTTTACAAAGTAACATATATATGTTTCGGATCCGCCTGTTCAACCTTCATTAACTGCTCATCACAATCGGCGATCGGTGATTTAATCGCATCGCTAACATACATACATTCATATATATATATATATATATATATATATATATATATATATATATATATATATATATATATATATATATATATATATATATATATATATATTGTTGGCATTATGATACATATATTGTGCTTGATGGCAACCCACTCATCTCAGATGATAAATTATAGTGCAGCAAAGTTCACGCACTTTCATGAAGATAAAAGTTTCTTTCATGTAGAGAAAAGTCCACGCACTTCCATGCAGAGAAAAGTTTCTTTCATATAGAGAAATGTTCACGCACTTTCATGTAGAGAAAAGTTCATTTCATGAAGAGAAAAGTTCACGCACTTTCATGGTTGGCTCATGGTATTAGTCCAACAGTTTTTCATCCTATGGTTTTGGTCCGTGGTGTTGCATCCAAAAGTGTTGACCCCAAGTATTGGGTTCATGGTATTGTGTTATTATGGTTTTGGACCGTGGCATTGTGAAAGGCCTAAGACTATAAAAGAGGAAGGAGATCATTTGGCAAGGTAATCAATTTGAATGAATTGAATATCTAATAAGTGCTAGATATGAAATATTTGTGATTGGGGTTATGGTGCAGATCTGGATCTGAACGAAGGAGGAACCTTAGCACATAAAGAAGGATAAGTTCTATTGATGGGTCATAATCTTTAAGCTTGAATAATAGTATCTTTGTATGATTTTGATATGTTATATGAGGCACATGCTTGATCTATAAATCTAACAATCTGGGTTAATTAGTTGCTGAATATTTGAAAGAATGAATTATTCTTTATAGATCTGTATGTAGGTTCAGTGAAGTGAAAGAGCATATACACGCTGGTTCAGTGGATGAAAATGGTGTATAAGCAGGTTGGTCCAAACACAGGAGCGTATGCATGCAGGTTTCAGGTTGTTGAAGTAGCGTATATCTTTTAAATTATGATCTAGCTGCCTCTGTTTATTGCTACAGTATTATGGGTTCAGAATTTGGTCTGTGGCTACTGTTACTGTCTTCTGGGTATAGCTGTCAGAGAAGTGTTTACTTGATTCAGTTCTAATTGGGGAAAAGGAGATTGTTTGATGCAGATATACTTGATGATTGATTGATGTTCATGGATCCAGTATGAAAATTTATGAAACTTGGTCCCTCGAAGAAAGAGAAGGTTGTAGCCTTCAGTAGGCCAGCACCTACGTACTGGTATCTTTGCTAGTACAAGAGCTAAGGGGGTTGTAGCTCCCTTCCAGGAGAAGCTGGAAAACGAGAGAGGGTTGTAGCTCTCTGCAGGTTGTAGCCTGCGTACTGGTAAAGGACTGCACCAGTACATTGTAAAAGGAAGTTTCTAATTAAAGAAAGATAGAGACAAATTGCAGCAGGTGGTTTTCACCCACATTGGGTTTCCAACTTATATCTTGTGTTCTTTTGTGTGACTATCTTCTGTTCTGTTTTACTGGTCTGGTTACTGTCTATTTCACTCAGATACACAGATTAATAATCAACATTTGAAAGATAAAGTAAATCATAAGTTTTCATTGTATACACAAGTTTCCTTCTACATAGTTGCATATATACGCGGATTTTACTAACTAAAGTAGCGTATATCCTCTGAATTTTAAAAAGGGAATATTTGGCTTGATAATACTGATTCCCCCCCCCCCCCCCCCCCCGCCCTCTTAGTATTATTTCCAACAATTGATATCAGAGCAGGTCCTTCTGAAGAAGCTTGATCTCTTGGAGGAAGATCCATCATCATGAGAAACTACGAGAGAGAAGCATCTATCAAGCCATTGATTTTTGATGGGACAAACTTCGTATATTGGAAGGTAAGAATTACTGCCTATCTTCAATCCCTTGGTAAAGAAGTTTGGGATATCATCGATACAGGGTACACTTTTCCATCGGCAACTCCTACAGATCCGGCTGAGAAGAAGAAATATGAAACAAATGGAAAGGTAGTCAATAACCTATTAGGATGTCTATCTCAATCAGAATTCATCAAGGTTATGCAGTATAAATCCGCAAAGGAAATATGGGACAAGATTGTTCTGAGCTATGAAGGAGATGAACAGGTAAAACAAGCAAAAGTTCAAACCCTCAGAATTCAGTATGAAATCTCAGAATGCACAATGATGAAAGTGTGGCTAACTATTTCCTTCGTGCAGATGAGATTGTTAATTGTATGAAAAACTTGGGTGAAGTAATAAAAGAGGTTGTTGTGGTTGAAAGAGTTCTAAGATCTTTGTCCCCTAGGTTTGAATCTAAAGTTTCTGCAATAGAAGAAAAAGAGAATCTACGAAACCTTACCATGTCATAGTTACACAAGATTCTAATTGCTTATGAAATGAGGAAAGGAGGACCATCGGACAAGAGAGAAGCTGCTTTCAAGGCTTCAGGCAAAGGAGACTACTATGAGTCAGGACACGTGTCAGAAGAAGAAGAAGAATCAAATTTTGTCAAGAATCTTCAATGAGGTGCTGGAAGATTCTGACGTAAGTTACCTTTCAAATGCTTTGCTTGTGGAAGAGTCGGTCATTATGCTGCCAAGTGTCCTTATAAGGATAAGATTGACAAAGGGAAGGAACTTGTTAGATGGAACAAGAAACAGAATGCAACTAAGAAAAGTTACTACACTCATGAAGACAGTGATGGCCTATCAAATAATGACGAAGATGAATGAGGTAATGATTATAAACTTTTAATGGCTTTTGAAGATGATGATTACATGGACACTATAGATGTAGATGGTTTTTATGAAGAGATTTCTAGACACATAACATGTTTAGAAGAAAAAGATATGATCATTGATACTCTGCAATTCCAACTTGATGAAAAAGAAAAATTTCTTGAGAAGTTAGAATGTGAAATTGTTGGCCTTAGAAAAGAAATTGAGAAAACAAAGGCTCTTAATCTTAAATTTGTTAAAGGATCTGAAACTCTGGATGAGATTATCAATGTACAGCGTTCTCCACTAATCAAGACAGGTCTGGGGTATAATGGAGAAGCATCTCAAGCATCAACCTCAAAGAGTTATCTTGATGTAGCAAGGAGGAATGAGCAAAAGCCCAATGGAGATCACCAAGTAAAACAGGGACGAATTACATCAAGAATAAACAAAGACTACCAGGTAAACCATGGGCAATCCATCTTATGGGTGAACAAAAGCTACACCCAGCCATAGGTAAAAACTTCTCAATTTGCTTCAAGAATGGGTGACAATAGAAACTACAATCATTTGGCTGGCAGATTTGATAATTGCAGAAGTTTCTTCAATGGCCAATGTTTCTCTTGCCATAACTTTGGTCGTAAAGCAGCTCAATGTGTTGCCTATAATATAATCATGACTAGAGAAGCTCAAAAACGAAGAAGTATGACTGGGATTACGAAAAGGACCTATAAGAACTTTTTGGCCCTTGAAAATGAAATTGAATGTTCTATTTGTAATAACTTTGGTCATGAAGATTCTAAATGCAGGAGCAGGTTTCGGCAGAAAAAGGAACAAACCTCAAGCACTAGAACATGGAGAATAAAGTAACCACAACCAGAAAGATGTGGGATAGCTTTTTATGCTGAAGGACAGGAAAATCTATGGTACATCGACAGTGGATGTTCGAAGCATATGACAGGTGATAAAGAAAAACTTGAATCATATAGTGTTTTAGAAAAGGGAAAGAAAGTTTCTTTTGGAAATGATACCCCTGCAGTCATAAAAGGAAGAGGCACTGTTCAGCTGAAAGAAAAGGTCAAAGCTGGAAATGTTTTGTATGTTGATGGCTTGAAGCATAATCTACTGAGTGTCAGTCAGATGTGTGATCAAGGAACCGAGGTAATATTTTGATCAAATGGATGTAGTGTTCATGATCTTGATACATGAAAAACAGTGATCAAAGGTAGAACTCCAAATAATTTATACATATTTGAAGAAGGACAACAACAATGCTATTTGAGCAAGGATGATGAACACTGGTTATGGCACTGGAGGTTGGGGCATCTAAGCTTTTCACAAATAAGGAAAGCATGCAAATACCAGGCAGTTCGTGGTCTTCCAGATATCAAAATTCCAGACAACACAATATGCAAATCATGTCAGTTTGGTAAGAAAACCAGAACTAACTTCCCTGAGAAGGAAGGATCAGCTAGCAGGCCTCTTGAGCTAGTCCACACAGATGTATGTGGTCCATTTAGGACAAGGTCACCTCGAGGAGAAGAATACTTTAGATTATTCATTGACGACTTCTCCAGGATTGTTTGGTTAGGACTTATGAAGCACAAAGACGAAGCATTCGAAAAATTCAAATCCTTCAAAGCCTTGGCTGAAAATGAATCAGATCACAAAATTAAGTGCCTCAGGTCCGACAGAGGTGGGGAGTTTACCTCAAATGAATTTTTCGAGTTCTGTGAAGAACATGGAATAAGAAGGGAATTGTCTACAGCTAGAACTCCTCAGCAAAATGGAGTGGTGGAAAGGATGAACAGAACAGTCCAACAAATAGCTCATGCTATGCTTGATGAGTCTGGAACTGCCGCAACCTTCTGGGGTGAAGCTGCATTTGCTGCGGTTGTTATTCTCAACAAAACAAATGTTCGAGTGAACATCACTCAAACTCCTCGTGAGCTCTGGTATGGTGAGACTCCTTCGGTAAAGCATTTCAAAATTTTTGGAAGCAAATGCTATATTAAGAATAATGATGAACAGCTTGGAAAACTTGAACCTAGAGCAGATGAAGGCATTCTCCTTGGTTATTCTCCCCACAACAAAGCATATAAGTGTTACAATAAAAGACTTGGAAGAATTTTTGACAACATTGATGTAGTGGTTGATGAAAAAGCATACGTTCCTAGGCAAGTAAATTATGAAAATATCGAAGAGGATGAAGACTACTCTCCAAATCAAACTGATGATGAAGAAGAACCTCAAGAGGCACAAGAGGAACAAATAAGGATAGAAGAGAAGACTCCATCCAGGTACGTCCAGAAGAATCATCCAGAATCTCAAATTTTGGGGTAGAAAGAGGTAGGTGTACAAACAAGAAGAACAATTACAGAAGCCTCAAGCTATTTGGCATTTCTCTCCTCCACTGAACCTCAAAATGTAAAACAAGCATGAAAAGATGAATGCTGGGTCAAGGCAATTGATGAAGAACTTGAGCAGATCGAAAAGAATAACACCTGGGAGTTGGTTCCTAGACCAAAAGATAAGAATGTCATAGGGACAAAATGGATCTTTAAAAACAAGTTGAATGAAAATGGGGAAGTGATTAAAAACAAGGCGAGACTTGTTTGTAAAGGGTATGCTCAACAAGAAGGTATAGTCTTTGAAGAGACTTTTTCTTCCGTTGCTAGACTTGAGGCCATCTGAATGTTCCTTGCTCTCTCAAGCTTTCAGAAGTTCAAAGTATTTCAAATGGATGTGAAATCAACCTTTCTAAATGGAGACTTAGAAGAAGAAGTGTACATTGAGCAACCAGATGGCTTCATCCTTGGGAATGATCCAAATCTTGTATGCAGACTAAAAAAGGCTATCTATGGTCTTAAACAGGCTCCAAGGGCTTGGTATTACCATTTGGACAAATATCTTCATCAACAGGGTTTTTCAAAAGGATCAACAGATAGCAATCTTTATATAAAAATTGAAAATGACAAATTGCTAATACTTGTTGTGTATGTAGATGATATTATCTTTGGCAGAAATGAAGAAGCTATGAGTCAAAGCTTTGCCTTGGTAACGTAGAAAGAATTCAAAATGTCTTTGCTTAGAGAACTGACATATTTTCTTGGATTGCAAATCCAACAAAATGAAGGCGATATATTTTTGTCTCAAACCAAATATCTCAAGCAGATCTTGAAGAAATATGGCATGGATGATGCAAAACCAGTATGTACCCCTATGGTTACAGGATGCAGCCTCAGTGCAAATGATGAATCTGTAGTAGTGCATCAACCAACCTATAGATCCATGATTGGAAGTCTTCTTTGTTTGACAGGTACTCAACCAGACATCATGCATGCAGTGGGAATAGTTGGAAGATTTCAGGTAAATCCTAAAGAAACCCATCTTTAGGCAATGAAGAGAATTTTCAAGTATCTTCAAGGAACTCAAAACTATGGCTTATGGTATCCTAGAGATACAGATCTCACTCTACATGCTTATACAAATGCAGATTGGGCTGGAAGCGTGGATGACAGAAAGAGCACAAGTGGTGGAGCAGTCTTTATGGGTTCCAGATTAGTATCTTGGTTCAGCAAGAAACAGAGTTCGATTGCTTTATCTACAGCTGAAGTGGAATATGTGGCTACTGCATCTTGTTGCACTCAACTTCTTTGGATGATGCAAACCTTGAAGGACTTTCAAATCACTTGTACACCACCTACCTCCATCTTATGTTATAATACAACTGCAATCAGCATTTCTAAGAACCCAATCATGCATTCAAAAACCAAGCACATACCAATCAAGTATCACTTTCTCCGGGAACAAGTGTTGGAACAAAAGGTCAAGTTGGAGTATGTTCCTTCTAAGGAACAAGTTATTGATATTCTCACCAAACCACTGCCCAGGGAGACATTTGAATACGTCAGACAGAAGCTGGGGGTAGTTGATGTGTCATCTTGCTATTAAATCTTGTCTATTCCAGAGAAAAATGGGTGTACGCGAGTTTCCTGAGGAGGATCAGCGTACATACGCAGGTTTGGGCAGATATAGTCACGTATATGGACGCTTGATGGATATCAGTAGGGACAGGCTCTAGTTATGGTGGAGATAATCTAAATTGGGTCTGACAGAGACCTTCTGGCACAAGTTCAGGGGGAGTAGATAAACTTCTAATGATGCATTATTGGCATTTTCTTAGAAGCTTTTGGTTCTAGTTCACAGTTGTTGTTGGTTTCAGGTGGAACAAATGCAGAGAAAGAACAGAAGGAAACCATTGTTGCTGATCTGAATGGTGATTAAAAGATGTCGTTGCTATCAGTTTTTGGTGTCTTTCATAAGTATTGCTCTAGATGTTTCGTCTCTATGGTGTCAAGGTCATGTAACGACCTATCTTGGTTTCCCCACTATGTCTGGGATGAAGATGTAATGTTTTTGGTTGTCATATGTACATTTCTGATGTATCCCCACATGCTTGGATGGATGATCCCCACCTTGTTGGGTGATGGATGTATGTATTGAGTCTTTTGGTGATTGGACGGTCTTTTATGATGTATAAGTCATCGTTCTTCTTGTAAAAAATCCTTTTGCAGACCTTGCTTATAGTCAAGGGGAGCATGAACAACACACTTCAGCAGAGCAGAGACTTCAGCATGTACTTAGAGGAAGCATGGACAGAGTGGTACACCTTGGCATATACAAAGGGGGATCTCATTCATAGATTTCAGCAGGTACTCAGGGGGAGTATGGGCAGCGGAAAGTTTATCTAGGAAAGAGATTATCTTGGTCTGCCCTTTTCCCTTGATGACAAAAGGGGAGAGTGATTGGTTGTTGTTGCCATCAAGTCCAAAGGGGGAGATTGTTGGCATTATGATACATATGTTTTACTTTATGGAAACCCACTCATCTCAGATGATAAATTATAGTGCAGCAAAGTTCAAGCACTTTCATGAAGATAAGAGTTTCTTTCATGTAGAGAAAAGTTCATGCACTTTCATGCAGAGAAAAGTTTTTTTCATATAGAGAAAAGTTCACACACTTTCATGCAGAGAAAAGTTCCTTTCATGAAGAGAAAAGTTCACGCACTTTCATGGTTGGCTCATGGTATTAGTTTGACAGTTTTTGATCCTATGGTTTTGGTCCGTGGTATTGCATCCAAAGGCATTGACCCCAAGTATTGGGTTCATGTTATTGTGTTATTCTGGTTTTGGACTGTGGTATTGTGAAAGGCCTAAGACTATAAAAGAGGAAGGAGATCATTTGGCAAGGTAATAAATCTGAATGAATTAAATATCTAATAAGTGCTAGATCTGAAAAATTTGTGATTGGGGTTATGGTGCAGATATGGATCTGAATGAAGGAGGAAAATTAGCGCATAAAGAAGGATAAGTTCTATTGATGGGTCATAATCTTTAAGCTTGAATAATAGTATCTTTGTATGATTTTGATCTGTTATATGAGGCACATGCTTGATCTATAAATCTGACAATCTGGGTTAACTAGTGGCTGAATATTTGAAAGAATGAATTATTATTTGTAGATCTGTATGCAGTTTTAGTGAAGTGAAAGAGCATATACAGGCTAGTTCAGTGAATGAAAATGGCGTATATGTAGGTTGGTCCAAACACAGGAGTGTATGCACGCAGGTTTCAGGTTGTTGAAGTAGTGTATATCTTTTAAATTAAGATCTAGCTGCCTTTGTTTATTGCTGCAGTATTCTGGGTTCAGAATTTGGTGTGTGGTTACTGTTAATGTGTTCTGGGTACAGCTGTCAGAGAAGTGTTTACTTGATTCAGTGCTAATTGGGGAAAAGGAGATTGTTTGATGCAGATATACTTGATGATTGATTGATGTCCATGGATCCAGTTTGAAAATTTATGAAACTTGGTCCCTGGAAGAAAGAGAAGGTTGTAGCCTTCAGTAGGCCAGCACCTACATACTAGTATCTTGGCTAGTACAAGAGCTAAGGGGGTTGTAGCTCCCTTCCAGGAGAAGCTGGAAAACGAGAGAGAGTTGTAGCTCTCTGCAGGTTGTAGCCTGCGTACTGGTAAAGGACAACACACCAGTACATTGTAAAAGGAAGTTTCTAATTAAAGAAAGATAGAGACAAATTGCAGCAGGTGGTTTTCACCCACATTGGGTTTCCACCTTATATCTTGTGTTCTTATGTGTGGCTGTCTTTTGTTCTATTTTATTTGTCTGGTTATTGTCTATTTCACTCAGATACACAGATTAATAATCAACATCTGAAAGATAAAGTAAATAATAGGTTTGCATTGTATATGTGGGTTTCCTTCTACATAGTTGCATATATAGGCGGGTTTTTCTAACTGAAGTAACGTATATCCTCTGAATTTTAAAAAGGGAATATTTAGCTTGATAATAAGGCCAATTCTTTTATACTTATTTCTTTTGTGTTTTGGTTCTAATATGTAATTTATTACATTTCCCTCTTGCCTTATGTTTTTTAAGATATTTTCAAGTGATTCTTGAATGAAACATGAATATTAAAGGTAACAAAAAATCCATGTTACAACATCTAGCTCCACCGGGGGATAATGCTTATGTCACACAAGCATTCAGAACTACAGATCAGTTCCTTATCCTCTGGCATGGAGTCACACATTGCTTTGCCAAACTTAACTGTGTAAAAATTTATACAGTGAACCCATGCCAATACCTATAGTGATAAGATGATCACACTTTGATAGAAAAATATTGAGAATCGTAGATCGGTAGCCTTAGTTGGGCATGGATTCCAAAACTATGAAAACCCTGAAATTTGACAAACTAGAACCTGACAATCTTTAAGTTTGAAACCTTTGCGAACCAGTTTCCAACTAGGAAAGTCACCTTTATTCATCAAATAATGATTAAACTAGAGAACTCCAACTGGAAACCAAATGCTCAACGCCTGAGATTATTTATGTACAAGTTCCTACACATATACATGATTGATCTCCATCAGGTGAAGTCAATCTTCTAATGGTACCAGGTTAGCATCTGGGTGCTTAATATAGAACCATTCTGATAGTGAAATTTTAAAAAGGAATTCATCCTAAATGGAAAATAAACTATGCATAAAAGTAGCTCACAACACAAATTAGGAGTATATGCGCAGAATGATATGTCTAAACTGCTGATAAATTCTCCCATGTAATCTACCATAGGATCTTCAAAAGTATAAATAGAAATATGTTCTTGATGAGCTCCAAAAAAGAAATTCTCTATGTATGAAGGTTCTTACTCAAATAGACCCTTTGTTGGGATAATATGCTCAACAAAGTAATCAAAAACCTCTTTAAGAAAATGATCTATGTCACTTTCATGTATCCACTTTTCATCTCTAAGCTTTGATTGAAAATAATTGTAATAATAACCTAATGAAGAAAAAGAAATTATTTTACATCATTATATGACATATGATCAACTTTAAATAGATTGTTTGCCTCTAATTCATGGGCATCCTTATTTTCTTCAATGCAATGATATGCAATCTCTTTATCAACTTTATTTTTACATAAGATAACCTCTTTTCATATGATAGATGGCTCAATATATTGTTGTCCAACATATCCCACTTGCTGGTTTCTCCCTCTATGTTCAACACCTAATTGATGAACTTGAAGAGCTTCGTCCTATTCCCCATTTAAACTGCTTTCATTATAGATAGGAGGATCATTAAATTTATCAAAATAGGAACTCTGGGGATTTATTTGCAACTTAATTATTTCTTCCTCTTCTCGACTCCTGAGTAGAAATTCTTGATGCATGTTTTAATTTTCCTCCATCTAAATAATCTCTTGATTTCCTTTATTCACTTGTTTTGCATGTTTAGATTCTTGAGGAGTCGCCTTTAGTGAGGAAGTTGAAACTTGTTGCTCACTTTTATTTTCTTGAATTCTTGATCTTTTCCTCAATCTCAAGTCATATTTCTTATGTAGTTCAGTCTGCATAAAATCAGAGAATTTGTCCCAATATTCATCAATTTTATTTTCATCATGAATGGAATATATTTCATCATATTCATGCTCTTCTCCTTCGATACCAAGTTCATCTTCATCTACTGCATATAACATAGGTCTCTGAGAATTCTTGTTTTCTAACTCTAACTTACTCAACCTATCCGTCAAACATTTAATTATATTACACATATCCTCAAATGTTTGACTTTGAGAGGATTCCATCTTTGCCTTTCCCTTGTCTTGGATAGGCTGTGTCTATGGTGCTTTTCCTGCAACCACCAGATTTGCCTCTATCTCTAATGCGTTTTTTTGGATCGGATTAATCTGGCTATAACCTCTCTGAATGCTTGATATATTATCAACAAGATCATTAGTTTTTTCGATAGGATTATCATGATATTTTAAATTTTCTTTAAAATCATAATATTCACAACAAACTTCAAAAAGAAAATTGTATAGATAATAAGTTCTACAATAAGAATTGAATACTAAATGGAAATCTTTCAAAGATGAAATGCTTGAACGAGGCAGAGACTTGAACCAAACACTAGCTTCTAGGTCAAAAGAAAACAAAAACAACTTCATCTTCACATCTTCATGAATGATGCCCTGCTGCTCCATGCATTCATGAAACTCTCGGAGGTGCTGAGCTAGATCTTCATATTCCTTTCTACTGAATTTTGGAAGATACTCATTCCGGGCATAAAATCCAGGCATATCATGGGGATAGATGGTGATCCTAGTAAAATCAAATGGATCAAATTTATAGTCTAAGGATGCAGGGAGAGCCATTAAAACCCAAAAAAGAAAACTTCAAAGTGCAGTGGAGTCGCCAATCAATGTTTTAAGTGAAAATCACAGGTGTGAGTGTACAACCAACTGCTAAAACTTGTCATTCTCAAGAATCAGCTTCAAGCTTAATAAACCCAAGGAAAAATGCTCTTATTCAATTGCTTTAATTCAAAACAGCCAAATATTCCCTCCTCACTGAACAACCAGAGGAAAATATTGAAAACCCGGGGAAAATTATTCTTGTCTTCTCTCCCCGGTAGTGGCGCCAATTAATGTTGTACCTTAACAAACCAATTTCCTGGCTGTGGAGAAATTTTTCTTAAGACATTAATGATTATTGTTTGTTGTGACTTATTTGTCACTTCATTGTTTGTTGTGTTCTCAAATGAAGGACCTGGAAAACTTGGTCTTTAACCCTTAACACATGTATGACAAGAACATCTCAGAATGCCATTTGTTTCTAGATATAAATGATGAATGAAGAAAGCTTGAAAGAGAAGTTTAAGATAATATGATGCTTAAGATAGAACCTACTATCCATCACTTAGAAGAATTATGAAATCGAGAATTGAATCTGTTGGACACCTTATCCTAAGTGGGTTAGTGTGGAAGTCGAATGGACAAAAGGAGTCTAAGAGACCTTGGGATCTGAAACCCAAGAGTCACAACATTGTATTATAAATGTACATCTCCTGTTAATAAAAAAATGTACTAAATGATTTATCTTTCCTATTCTATGTTTCCCATGTGTGTTTAGCATGGTATCAGAGCAGGCGTATTCCTGCCCTGCATAATTAATGTGAGCCATTTGTTTTGTGGCCTATCTGTGCAGTTTATTTCTGCCATATTCCTTTATACAGACAATATTCTGCCATTCCTATGTTGTGAGCAGTCCTGGCCCTCTGCCATATTCTTTTCAAGTGCTGCCTTATAACGCCTCTGTCATCAACGCCTCTGTCACCACTGCGCTCTGTCCATAAATGCCCCATTTAAAGCGCTGATCCATCTGCGATTTACTGACTGCCAAGCGTTTCATGATAATTACGCTGCTCCTGTAGCTGCTCCACCTGCATTTAATACACTGCTCTCTGCATACGAAACGCTCCTTGTAACTGCTCATAAACATTTTATACCTGCCCTCTCTGTACCTGCGCTCTGGACTGCCCATGAACGTTCCTGAAAGAAGCGCTGTCCTGTCCAGCGCTGTCCATGCTGTCCCATTTCCTCCAGGAAAGAGTCGTTATCTGTAGCAAGCCTTTGAACTTTGGAGCTAGCTTTCTTGCCGAAAAGCTTAAATAGAGCGCTCTTGATTTTATGAGCTTCCATCTCAGCTTCTCCAGTTTCTTCTCTCAAGAAACGGAGTATTGAGTCCATGGCCTCCACTGTGGCACGAGTCTGAAACCATGGTACTATGTTCACCATTAATCGGAAGTCCTCATCTGTAAGAAGATTGAAATCGCATGGGACGATACACTCGTCATAGCCGGTGGAGTTCTGCAGTGGAACCAGAGTTCCATGGCCGCTGTAGCGAAAGAAGAGCACGTCTCCGGGCTTGGCCTGCTGCTTCCCTGTGCGAGGAATCCTCCGCGATGGACTGATGGGTGGAGCAAAGAACGCCTCTGTTGAATCGACTGGTAACATAATTGTTTTTCACGCTGCCTGAAATAGTGTGCTGCTTTGAGTATTTGTACAAATGACTGTCGTTGTTTCAAATGAATGACTGTGGCGTCAGTTGAGTTATTGATGGTGGTATTACATTGAGTTATACATTATATATATGTTGAACATTGTGGATGAGCCCCGACTCTGTTAACTGGTATAACGCCTCCACAATACCAATCGACTCCCGCACTGTTGAATACTCCACCATACCAGTGAATTCATAAAAGTACATAACATTGCAGAGCCTGCGAAAAAAAAAAAAAACTTATAACTGCTCAAGCGCCGACTGATCTAGTGATTCCGGTTCAGATGCAGAAAATTGGCTGGGTGTAGAAAGTCTTCTGGGCGTATGTATATCAGATGGCGTGACAGAACAGCAATGGAGTTCTGAGGTGATGAGAAGGTAATAGGTAAAGTTTGAGTCTGAATAGAGTGAGGAAATCCTTACTTAACGTGTAGCTCAAGCCACCTTGGTGATTGTTTTTCGGGTTTAAAATTGTCATGCATGGCAAGGTGAATGGAATTTTTGATGGATTTTATTTGACCATGTAAGATTTTCTCACCGTCTGCCTGGTTTCAAAGTCCATCCTTTTTTACTTTGTAAATTTTAAGGACAGTTTAGAGCAATTCGGCGTCGTGGGATGAAGTTTTTCGGAAAATGACAATACATTGTCGGGGTTTTATGACAATGATTATCAATAGTAGTACCCGTTTGGCAAAATGTCTGTCCCGTGTGTTTTCGATTTCTTGTCTTCCAAGGGAATAAACAAATTCAAGATGCAGTTTTTGTCGGGTTTCTCAAGATTACTCTTTGAACATATTTGTTTAAGCTGAACATTTTTGAGAGTCTAAACTCATTCGCAGACAATAGCAGGGTGCAGTGAAACTATATTGTGATCCCCATTATCAGTTAGATGCAATTCAATTTTATTTAGTTCAGAGTTTCTCCGATGTGCGCCTGAGATATTATTGCATTACAAAGCTTCACATATTTCATTACAGAAACATTTTAGCGTGCAGATACAATAGAGATCAAGAAACTATCTAACTACATCTTACTTTCCAGTTTCCACTAACTTCATCAAAGTATCGCATCTTTATGACCTAGCTGTTCTGGAGCAGGAGCCCGAGCTAAAACGAGAGTCCGATCACAAAGTTCTTAATTTTACGTTCTCAGCGGCAATCGTTCTTCGGATACAAACATCCCTCAGAGCATTCAGTCAGAGTCGTCTAAGAGCATTGACTCAGAATCATGTAAGAAATATAACAGCTCCCAACTGCGTTGAGACATTCATATATCATATATCTCCGATTGCAAAGCAGATCAGCCCTGACACAAAGGACAGCAAAGACAATATAACCGTTTCATACCTACTGTTGCGAAGAATTTCCAATGGTACGCCAATAATCCTCTGTTTTTTTTTGGTTGACTATACTTGCCCAAGTGCTACAACTTCAATGCGCTGAATTTGCTTAAATATTGTGGATGTAATCTAATTCTCATCCAATATCTTGGGTAAAGACCGAACCAGTGGGAGTGCTCTACAAAGAGCGAGTAAACAAACTGAAATGGGAGATGAATCCTATCACTAATTGTTCTATATAAAATTTGTTGCATGACAATAATGATATAAAATATGCGATATCATTATAACGTACATCACAGATGGTGAAGTTAACAACATGAATTGTGCATTATGTAAGTGAGCTGAACTCATTCTTCACTAGCATGCTGGTTCTACCTTCAGGAGTGCTCGAACTTTTTGTACTTCAACTGCAGATTGTGGAAGACATTCATTTTTTCTTGCAAAGGAGTGTTGTTTATGCATGAAAGTTTTGTATATCACTCATTGATTTATTTGTGTGCTGACCTAGAGCTGTATTGAATGCAACGAAAACTGTGATTTAAGCTGCCTGAATACGTTATGATGCTGCCTGAAATACGTTGAAGCTGCTGTTTTAAATAAGTCTGTATGAGGCCTGAATGGTATACAATCCAATGGTATGGTGATTGGTTTCAAATACACTTTGAATAGTTCGAATTCCATCTGCAACCGAGATTCTGTGCTTCTGTTCCTATAGTTGGATCCGATTTTATTGCTGGTGCCCTTCATATGTTTAATGCTTTGCTGAGGTTGACCACTGTAAATTACAGTTCAAAGAATTCCCATGACATGGTGTTATAATTATTAAAGTTTTGATAACCATCATTTCTGAAGGAGTACTTGAAGGATCCAAACAAGTTTGCAGTTGTTGCTGCCCGAGTTGTGGAACTGTATTTAAAACTCATTATAGTTTATGTTCCTTGATTCATTTGCTGCAAATTTACAAAGGATTTTTCTGTGTCTTTGTACTGTGAGTGGGTGTTACTTTTACTCATTGGGGCATAGTATTAATCAGTCTTTTAAAGGGGTGTAATTTTGACAATGAAGAATATGCCTCAAATTACTGAAGTATTAGAGTTCTTAAAAACTCTGATACATTCCTCTAATCATGAAACATTCCAAATCAGCAAAGGCTCTCTCTCATAAATTCAGACATGTCTACAATATGCACAAGACAAAGTTGATTTTTTGCAGCTTGAAACACAGCTACAACAAGAAGAATTAAAACGAAGGAGTCATTCTGAACCTGTTTCTGTTCAGAACAATGAAGCAGACTCCCATAAACAGTAAGTCAATAATGTCACTGTTCATTCAAGTAAAGCAGCAATTGTACATGTAGATGCAGAAACTCAGTCTGCACTTCCCAAGCCCATCATCAGACCTTGGGAACAACTTGTCCACAACAAGCATAGAACTGGTCTTGGATATGACAAGGACTTGTCCTTTCATATTCCAGACTATGCCAAGCCCATTCAGTTTCAGAGTGCTGGATTCATTTATGACAGTTCACCTGCTCCTCATGACAGTTCAGCTTCAGCTGTTCCAGACTCCGCCCCTCTTCCACAGCAACACCAACAACAACAACAACAACAACAGATCGTGAAATGCCAACACTGTGACCGAGTTGGCCATTTGAAAGATCACTGTTTTGATCTTCATCCATGTAAGCACTGCCATAAAACCAGTCATTCTTCACACAGATGCTTCAGAAACAAACATCCTGCAAGAACAAAGATTCATCTAGGATGGATCGCTTCTTGGCAATGGGCATCAACAGCCAAGAAGATATTCCAAACACATGTCAGAACTTGTTCCAGAATATTGAACAGTCTTGTAATTGAGTTTTCTCCATCTTCTCACCTTGTATCTGATAGGGGGGGAAATGATGGTCATCTACAAGCTTCAAAGTCACATCAAGCGAGCCTGAGCCACAACCTGCCACACCAGTTTCAGAGTTGTAGCCAGAGACAAAGATGCCCGTGAACAAAATTGAGAACACTTCCTCTAGCAGAAGACACCAGCTTCTTGCCAGTTTTGGAAGAGTTCCAGGAATTGCATTAAGCATTCCAGAGTTGTTGGTCATCCTTAAACCATCACAGATTGAGAACACTTCCTCTAGCAGAAGACTCCAGCTTCTTGCCAGTTTTGGAAGAGTTCAAGGAATTGCATTAAGCATTCCAGAGTTGTTGGTTATCCTTAAACCATCACAGGTTGAGACTTCCCTTTTCAGGTTGAAGTTTTAACTTTTATGCGGGGTGAGACCTCCCTTTTATGGTTAAAGGTTTCCCTCTTTAAAACAATAGGATCACTTCCTCTAGCAGAAAACTTTAGTTTCTTGCCAGTTTTGGAAGAGTTCTGGGAACTGCACTAAGCGTTCCAGTGTTGGTGGTCATCCTTAAACCACCGCCCTTTATACTAACATTTTAGAGAGCACATTCAGCCTAGTGCTGCCATGCATTTTTGCACATTTTGTATTACAGCTCTCTTCTTGGACTCATAGATAACCCTTCGGATTAAGGGGGGGAATGTTGGACACCTAATACTAAGTGGGTTAGTGTGGAAGTCGAATGTACAAAAGGAGTCGAAGAGACCTTGGGATCTGAAACCCAAGAGTCACAACATTGTATTATAGATGTACATCTCATGTTAATAAAAAAATGTACTAAATGATTTATCTTTCCTATTCTATGTTTCCCATGTGTGTTTAGCAGAATCATAGAAAATATGTTGCTTAACATAGAAACTACTATCTACGACTCTTGGAGAAGTTAAATATAATAGGCTGGCTTACACAGAGAGTATTATCTATAACTTAGAAAGGAAGGTAAAACTTCAAGTATAAGAGTTCTCTTTTAAGGAATTTTAACTTTATCTACATAAGAAAATAAAGACCTGCAACATCATTACTATATTTAAGATTAGAAAACACAATATGACACATGACAAAGAAGGTTACAAAATCATACCTAACAATTCATGGAAACTTTTGATTCTTTCATTAATCAACAGTTATATCAGGAATATAGTGGCCTAGTCTCTATATGCATTTGGTGCTTTACGGACCTGCCAGCATTATAAAACACAATATATCGTTTTTTGGGTCTGGATGCTATTATAAATCGCGATTGGTGGAACTCATATGCATGAATATAAGGGGCTTTACAATACAATGAACCCGCCGGAACTTTACAATGTAACATATATATGTTTCGGATCCACCTATTCAGCCTTCATTAACTGCTCATCGCAATCGGCAATCGGTGATTCTCGTGGTAGTACTTCATATGAATGCTTGTTGCATTTTGCGATTGCGATTTAATCGCATCGCTAACATATATATATATATATATATATATATATATATATATATATATATATATATATATATATATATATATATATATATATATATATATATATATATATATAGATGTATGTATGTATGTATGTATGTATGTATATATACATACATACATACATACATACATACATACATACATACATACATACATACATACATATATATATATATATATATATATATATATATATATATATGTTGATTATGGCTCCATATAACTATTTATATTGCGATTTAACTTAATAGCATGGGCCAATTCTTCTATACTTGTTTCTTTTGTGTTTTGATTCCAATATGTAGTTTATTACATTTCCCTCTTGCCTTATCTTTTTAAAGATATTTTCAAGTGATTCTTGAATGAAACATGAATATTAAACTTAACAAAAAATGCATGTTACAACCTCAGGCAATCATGAATTTATGTCAGTGGAAGTATATCTATCATCATTCTTCATGGACACAATAAGACATTAACTATGATATGAGTGAAGGCATTCTTAGAAATTACTATTTATTCGAAGTGAATACAAATGCACCAGTGACATGACCTTGCTTACATCATTCAAATCAGCCATAAGCCTTCTGGCGATTTTCCAGGAAAAATTGAATCTGTTGCAATAATGGACGCAAATGGAAACTTTCACTTTCTTATTTAATCCCCTATCATTTCCATAAAATGAGAAGGTTTAAATGAAAGTAAAGGAATAATTTGTTGGAAAAGTGTGAGAAATGTTTGCTCTTCCTTGCAAACAGTAAGGTGCATGCATTGATGGCATATGCCTTGGATTTCAAAATATTAGCTTCACATGCGTTCTAATGTAATAGAGACTACGTTGACCTACAACCATGAATTCCTCGGTTGTTATGAAACACAATTTATAAACCATTCCATATGTACCATAAAATCTTCTTGCCACATGATTAATAACATGGTGGAAGATTATAATGCATGGTTTGTGATAACAATTTTTCTTTCGCATGCATAGTTATACTTCCTCATCAATCATTGTCTCTGAGTCTCTCTTCTTTGCCAACATTTTCTACCAAATTGGAGAGATATAAAAAACATAAAATACCATAAACTTAAGTGAAAACATTTTCTTGATTATATTCACATCATTGTCAAGCCATATAGGAGATTCCACTCCTCATATTAAAAAAAATCAAACTTTAGCTATTTCGAAATTCATAAATCAAACAACCTTAGTTAAAAATTTCCTTTGGTTTCAAAGTCCTCCTCCAATAAATCATTTTAAGATTTAGTTTCAACCTTTATGGATTCTAATGCCTTAGGGCACTACTCTAGAACTCATTGGAATATTTTTCCTATAGCAATTTTTTTTTCTTTTACCAAACCCTTTAGTGAAACCTCTTATTTGTTTAGAACCTAGTTTAGGACCTACAACTCATTCATATTTTACAGAGGTGGGTTGGCCCATAGGCCACAATATTTGAACTTAGAGCTCCGATACCATTTTTCACATACCTCCTTGACACAATACTAACAACCACCTACTATGCTCCAAGCACTAAATTTAACTTCGATTAAATTTATATTCAGTAGTTGTCACATGCATAAGTATTCAATCATCTTATAAACAAGGATAACACATGCAATTATACTCATATGATTAAAGGTGCAACAACATAAAGAGTAAGGAGTTAACATACAAAACATCCTATGCAATTGAAGCAAACTAAATTAGCTAAAAGTCTGCCACCTCGAAAATTGAGCACCGCCGCCCAACCTGGAACTGACTTCCTCAAGTTCACCCATGAGCCGAGAGTTCTTGCCATGGATCAACTACCTCTTCTTGATCTCTTCAATGGGTACGTAATACCCTCTTTCATGATACGGTTTCCTTCAGTGGCGTCCCACTTTTATGGGTTTTTTTATTCGTTTTCCTAGGCTTTTCCCAAAAAAGCTCGTCTTGCTCTCCCACGAGACTTTTCCCATAAAACCTCGCCTTTCTCTCCTGCAAGGATTTTGTGTTTTTCTTAAACTTAGAAACTTTCTCGAGCTAAGTAACTTAATATATATTTATCTCTCATTCCATTAATATTATCTACAATTTGATCTAGAATTCTTATCATGGAAGACTTATCCATTCAAATTCACCAATGGGATTTCATTTGGAAAGAATCTCATTTCTTGGTGTCTAATTTTCTAAGTGATTAAATTATCTTTATTTATTTAATAATAAAGTATTTACTTTCATTGTTACACCTCAGACCTAGTTTTTCTGTAACAACTTAGTCTTATCTTAGGTCTAGCATGATAGCAACAGGGTGTTACATACAATAGAGCGATGTTGCAATCTACTACAATAGGAAACAATAACCCATACTCTATTCTTGGTAATTTTCTCAATATCTTTGTAGTTTAAATTTTTTGATGTTGGGTTCAACAGTTGTTTTTTTAATTCTCTGAATCGATAGGTGACTAAATTTAGTCAAATTGTTTTCTCTAATTGTAGATTCTAATCCTAGCAAATGTGAACTATTTCGGTAACTTATTCAGCATGATGGGTATGCTTTATTTTGTTTACCTTCAAGTTTATGATACCTAAAGTAGATCTATTGAGTGCAATTTTTTTTCAAAAGGTTCTCTCCTATGTATTGGTTTGTTTTAATTTTCCTAAATGATAGTTGGGCAACAAACTATAGTGAGTTGTTCTGATGAATTCTTGAGCTTTTCTTGTTGTCTCAAATTTAATTTCTTTGATGATTAATGCTCATATATTAAGTGTAGCCACATGCTTCACAGTTTTAATTCACAACTAATACTCCACTAAATATAGTGTATACTGAAAGAGATAATAAGACATAAATACTTCTGCTAAATCATCAACAATCCCTTAGCCCTCTTTGTCTTTACAAGGAAAAGAAAGTATAATCAAAAAATTAATTTACTTTTTTTCTTTACATGTCTACATATATCTATATTATGCTTTTCAACAATTCTGTTTTACATTACCCTAATTATCATAAGGATTCTGAATAGATTTAGATAATTATCCCGACCACACAATAACCATTATATATTTTCCATTAAACACGCACAATTGAAATATACCAATATTTTTAACATCAACTTTCTCCATACCAATAATTACAACATATTATATAACTAAGAATTCAATCCAATAAATGACTACAATGCATTGATTTGACTGCTTCCATACTCTTGTTCTAAGAATTAATTTGAACTCTTACCTAGCAAAGAAAAAGCACTAAGTGTAATCGACTTCCTAACCATATCCACTGCTGGAAATTTACATGAGAAGACACTTTTCCTCCTAACCATGAACTAAAATCCACTAGTTCCGCCCGAGATGAGATGTTCTTTCGAATCGGAACCAATAACCCCTTTGATTCCATTAAAATGTTTCTTTTTGTAGATTTTCTTCCCTAGCATATTTGTCCTTAACAGTGCCCCAGCTTTTTGCTTTGCCAACCCACTTCACTAAGATTTATTTCTTTTCTTTTTTGAAGAATGTATTTTTTCCTTCTTCTTATTTTACTTCTTTAAAGCCTGCTTCTCTCTCCCACGACACCTTATTCCACCAATACTTAGCGTCTTTCTCCAGCCAAGTGTTTTAGTATATTTTTATCTTCCATCTCATTAAATCTTATCTATTGCTTCCTAGGTATTTTTAGGAATCCTTTTTAGGGAAGATTTATTTTGGTCTCATCCTTCAATGATGGTTTCCAAAATTTGGCAAGAATCTCTTTACTCTAGTATTTCTTTCCCAGGCAACTTCCAACATTTTCATTTATTAATAAAAAAATCTATTTTTTACATCACAGTAACTTATAATTCACATTCATTTGAAAAAATCATAGCTTTCAAGCCATCAAGTCCAAAAATAGTTCAATCTAAATAAAGTAAGACACTAACATCAAGAACAGATGTGTATTACATATTTCCCCCTTTTTTATTCAACATCATCCTCAATGTTCATTTTTTGATCGCTTCCTTTCTGAAATACTATTGGATAGGCCTCTCACATTTTTTCCTCAAATTCCTAGGCAGGCTCCTAGGGTTTTAAGTTATTCCATTGCACTTTAAGATGAGTGAGGGTTTTATTATGGAGCAAGATATATTTTTGAACTACTATGCAAAGTTTCTCTGCCAGGAAGTCTCCTTCTAATTCCGCTTGTATCAAATTCTGATCAATTATGTGAGAATTGTCATGGACATACTTCATTAAAAAAGATACATGGAAAAAATTGTGCACTTCAAAACACCCACAGAATCGTGGTGCTAGTTTTGTACAGGTTCTGGTTCTTAAGGTATTTCTCCTTGGTTTCACTCTTAAGTATACATGGTATCCAACCTTGAATTCCTTATGGATTCTCTTTTTATCAGCATAACTTTTCTTCCTATCCTGTGCATCTTCTATTTTTTACCTAATTTTTTGCACCACATGTTCCATTTCTTGCAACACATTCAGCCCCAATATTAGCCTGTCCTCTAGCTAACCCCAACTACGAGGGGTGTGGCATTTTCTTCCATAAAAGGCTTTGAAAGGACTCATTTTTATTGATGCTTCGTAGCTTTTGTTGTAGGAAAATTATACTAAGTGCATAGGATTTTCCCATTTGGTAGGTCTATCCATGACATACATTCTTATCATGTCCTCCAAAATCTGATTAATTCTCTATGTATTCCCATCGAGGGTGATACACACTGCCAAATTTTAGTTTTGTTTCCATACCTCCAAATAGTGCTTTCCAAAATTTGGAAGTAAATTTAGCATCCCTGCTAGACACTATCATCTTTAGCACTCCATGCAATCAGAAAATATCCTTCATAAAAATTGTGGAATCTATGATGTTTGCTAGGTAGATTGTACAAGTTTAAAGTGTGATGTTTTAGTGAAGTTGTCGACCACTACCATAATGGAATCATGTTGTCATCTTGTCTAGGGAAATCTTGTACTAAAGTCCAATGGAATCACTTCCCATTTCCTTTCAGGAATGATAAGTAGATTTATTAATCCAAGAGCGTGTCGGTGTTTGACCTTCACATGCTTACATTCTAAGCATTTCGACAAGTATTCTACCACCTCATTTTTTATGCCTATCCAGAAAGATATTTTCCTTAATGTTGTCATCAACTTATTGTATCTAGGGTTTCCCGCATATGGTTTCTTATGATATTAATCTAGTATCATTTGTTTCAGTGCACTCAAATTGGGCACATACAATCTATTTTTGTAGATTAACAAATCTTTAGAGTTTTCAGCATAGCCTAGAGTTTCTGTTTGCTGCAATTTATGTTGAATCTAGAGGTATTTATGATCTCTCTACATTGAATTTTTAATTTTCTCAAAAAAAAAATTACTAACACGGCTAACGGATACCTGAATTAAGGCATGTGCATGTCTTCTTAAAGCATCTGCTATTTTATTTTATTTTCCTCTTATCTGTTCAATATCAAAATCAAGTTCACTAAGAAAATCCATCCACCTAGCTTGTCTAGCATTAAGATATGGTTGGCTGAAAAAATATTTCCAGCTGATATGATTTGTTACGAGGGTGAATTTCCTCACTAATAGGTAGTGTCTCCACATATTTACATCATGTATTAAAACAACCAACTCTAAATCATATACTACATAATTATTTTCATGTGTTTTCAACACCCTAGACTCATAATTCATTACTAAATTGTTTTGCATAAAATATCCTCCTAAACCTTATAAATAAGCATCTGTGCAAACCACAAATTCTTTGTCTGAGTCTACAATTTTTAAAATAGGTGCCACTGTAAATAAATGTTTCAATTTGTTAAATCTTTCCTAACATTTTGTTGTCCACTCAGACCTCTTTCCTTTCAGTTGTAAGGATGTGATAGGGTATGTTAGTTTTAAAAACTCCTCAATTAATCTTCAGTAATATCCTGTAATCGTCGTCAAGGATCAGAGAACTCACACATCCTTGGGTATAGGCCAAATAAGAATAACTCTACCCTTCTTAGCATTAACAAATAGCCCCTCCGTTGAAATAACATGTACCAAATATTGTATTTTGGCCTTATAAAACTCACATTTATTAAACTTAGCATATAATTGATGTTCTCTGAACGTTTGAAACACTAGTCTTAGATGTTCCTTGTGTTCTTCTTCATTTTTGGAGTACACCAAAATATCATCTATAAATACCAATAAAAATTTATCACCATATTTACTAAGAACATTTTTCATTAAACACATAAAGGTTCTTGGTGCATTAGTAAGGCCAAATGTGAACACCGCAAATTCACAATGTCCATATCTAGTTTAGAAAGTTGTTTTATGAATGTTGTCATCCTTTATTCTCAGCTCATGATATCAGGTCCTTAAATCAATTTTTGAGAATATGGTCGTCCCCCTTACTTGATCAAATAGGTCATTAATATGGGGTAGGCAGTTTTTATTTTCTAATGTTAACTTATTTAATTTCCTATAATCGATACACATTTTAAATATGCAATCTTTTTTCTTGAAAAATAACACAAGAGCTCTACACAGTGAGACAAAAGACCTAATATAGCCTTTGTCCAATAACACCTGTAACTACATATTCAACTCTACTAGGTCAGGTATACTCATTCTATAAGGATCTCTAGACACTGGGGTAACACATGGTATCAAATAAATATAGAAATCTATATCTATACGGGGAGGTAAACCTATAATTCCATCCAGAAAAACGTCTAGAAATTCCCTAATGATTGGAAAATCCTCTACTTTCATTGTTCTATTTGTTGTTCGTTGGTTTCAATATGCACCATGAAGAATTAGCACCGTTTTCTTACATTGTTTTTCATTTGTAAAACTAAAATATGTCTAACTGATATGGGTTTTAGTATGCCCTTGATTGATTGTATTTGTCCATCTTGCTTCACACAACTTACTATCGTCTCTTGACAATTTATTATAAATTCATTTTTTTCTAACAAGTCCATTCCTATTACACATCATAGGACACTAGGGGAAGTAGATTTAAATTTACATATGGGAAACATCCATTTAAATTGATATGAAATTATATTTCTTTTCTAGTGATCATCCTCTTGGTGTGAGTTGCCAACTCTATCAACCATGCAGTCTTATATTTTTCAATTTTTAATTTTCATTTTTCCACAATCTTGGGACTAATGAAACCTAAACAAGCCTTGGATCAATTAAGATGGAAACAAATTGGCTTGAAATGGTACCTTCAATCTCAATCATTTTACATTTGTTCTCCTCCTGTCTATCTTCCAGCGCTGCACTTATTCTTGGGATATTTCTAGCAATATAATTCACAGTTGTTTCGTTGTCGAAAACTTGAATATTTTGAATAAATTTGGGATTATACGAGAAGTCTATCAATATATAGGGTTCATGAAACCCCCAACACTTCATTGGTTCTCTCTCCTTGATGCCACTTGTATTTTCGCTGTTCAGATCCATTGGTGTGGACCTGGTTTTAGATTTTTCCAGTTGTTTTAAATTTCCCTTTCTAAATTTCTTCCGTTTATAGTACTTTTCAAAATTTTTAAGATAAGAAGATTTTTTTCCTTTTCACCCCATTGCAAATTTTTTTCTATCCTTACGGTTCTAAGGCTTTGAGCCTTCAACCCTATTCTTAAATTTTTGATAACACAGTCCTGCTTTCCTTACTCCCTCATCCATTGTTTTAGGATTATCAAACTCAATCATTTCCTTGTAAGGGACTAGTAGGCAACTCAAAAGTTGTTGTACCTTGGCTTTCTCCTCTTCAATATAAGGGACATACCAAAACAAATTGGTGAATTTTACCATAAATTTGTCCATAGTTAGTTGTCACAATATTAACTAATGAAACTTCTTTTCTGTATCATCGTAGTATTGTTTGTTCAGATGCCAGGACTTAAATTGTTTCTGAAACTCCTCCCACGACATTGTCTTCTCTTCTAAGGTATGTAGAATTTTGAAGTCTTCCCACCAGACAACAGGATTATTTGAAGACGAAAAATGGCCAATATGGCCTTCAGATTGCTGTCATCCTCATAAACCTGAAAATACTTTGTCATGCTGAGGAGCCAAGCCTCTGCATCCTCCTCCTTTTCCCCATCAAAATAAGGTGTTTTTATTTTCCTAAACTCCCCTTACAGCGGCATCTTCTTCTTTCTTTTATGTATTTTTGGTTAAGTCTTATCTAAATCACCTCCACTTTCAGACTTTTATGATTCCATCTCACCAATATTTATTTTTGGTGGTTCAGGCTCTATTGTTCTATGACTAGAATTTTTTGTTAAATCCATTATCATCCTTTCTTGTTCTTTATTTGCCTTCAGCAACTATTCATTGCTGGTTCTATGGTAAATTGGCTCTTGTTATAAAATCTTTACAATCTCCACGAGCTGGTTTGTTGTGGTATTAATTCCTGCTCCCAACTGTACATAAAGTCCTTCTCCTTCTATTTCAAGTGGAGTAGGATACTTAGCCATTATGTATTGAAACCTACTTCACTTGAATACATTATAATCAAGACAAACTAGAATTATCACCTTAAAAAAAAGAAAATAGTTCTGTGTATAACTACATGTTAATGTGATGGATCCCTTCAGGCCTAGTTTTGAAACTAGTGGTCTCATACAATCTTTCATGAACCAATATTTCACTATTTCTTCCCCATTAATTTGTTAATCTAGTGAGAAATAGTCACATGACCTTTTGATCCAACATTACTAATCTTTTAATTTTTTTAATTTTTATGGTATAAGTGTAACATTAGCTAGTTAAACATTTTAGTAGCTATTTTGTTTCATAATGGGTAGGTTATTTACTCAAATCTTATATCTAGGTAATTTGGTAAGCTCCACTATTTATTTAACTCTTAAGATACTCATAACATGTAGTTTAAAATATAGTTAGACATTAACATTTATATAATTCAACTTTGGTGTTAGGGTGTTAATTATATACATGTGTACATCTTTACTTACCCCGTGAGGGTTCTAGAGACAAGCCTACCCACTGCTCCACTTGGCTAGAAACTTAATAAATGGCATGGGTTTATTCTTAGTGGAATAGAGATGGAGGTTGAGGTTTATTCTTAGTTGCACCATGACCCTAGAGCTCATGTGATACCCATGTGCTCACAATTGCCAAGGTAGTATGAATGATAGGGATCCATTCCTCACAATCCAATGGTGGTGACGGTTTCGTCCTATTCTAACTTAGGTTTTGTGTGTAGTCTTCCCCATCTTATTTTTTTCTTTCGCCATTTTCGAAGGTTGATTTTTTTGCCTATAGCGAATTTACATGATTCTTCCCTGTATACTAGTAGATGTATGATCTTCTCAACTTCGTGGCAGGCATACGTTCCTTTTAGTTCCTGGTGGCTGTTAGCACTATTGCAGGATAAGGACTTAAATTTGAGTTTTTTTTCTATCTCGCCCGTCGGTAAAATCCCCATACTTTCAGATATGGGTTTTGGTCTCAATGTTATTATAATTTATTTTTGTTCCTGTGTTCTAAAGAATTTTCGAGTCTTTTTTTCTTCAATTTGGTTGTTGTGTTTATGCCAACTAATTACTGGTTGCAGTGCTTTCATAGGTTCATGCACCCTATAGCCCTTCCTTTTGTGCAAGGCTTGGGTCAACTACCCATGGAGTTTACTACAGGTAATTTTTTTGTTTTTCCCATCGATTACCACTGTCTAACTCCCAATTCTTCTTTGAATTTGTGTTCCAGGGTTTATCTTTATCTATAATTTATATTGTTTGGCAACGTCTCAGGAATGTGCCCCAGATCCCTTCATGTCCCTGGTATGCCTTTTTATTATTATTTGATAGGGTTTTCTGCTGTTATTCGACGACAATTTCCAGAATTTCTCTGAGAGTCTCACTCTTGAATTCAAATATTCAGTTGTAGGTATGTTGCTGCCTCGTCCGTTGGGAATTTTTAATCATTGAAGAATTTAGCAATGTGAAGCTATGTGTAAACATCCCTAATGGTTGGTTTCACATTACTTCTCATGCGTTCTCTCTTCTCGTTTGGTGAGACATGTGCCTAAGTTCAATGTGTACCCTCTATTCACAAGTCATTAAGCTTCTTAGGCAAAATAGTGCTATTGTAAATATTTTTTTGTCGCCCTTGCGGTTTTTGGCCCATCCGGGTGGTCTCATTAAATTTTCATTGTATTTATGACACGGTCGTTTGATTGCAAAACCGTCTAATCTTAAGATCGTGCGATTGTACTTAATGAATTATGGGTAAAGAGGAACCCCTAAGGGTTCACTAATTGTTTTTTTTTCTTATTGGTACACGCATAACCTGTATATTGCTAGGATTTTTGCAGGAATTCGTGTTTCTATATGGCTGCTTATTTTCTTTTGTGCTTCTACCACTCAATGATTTGGTGGAATATCAAATATATTCTATATTTTACATCCTTTTTCCTGTACTCTGGAAAAAAAATGAATACTTCATCCTAACTTATGGCAGGTTTTTATTTTCTAGTAGTTTTGAAAGACGGAATATACCGTCAAAGTAAGGTTAGGTTGTAGCAAAGATGAATTCCTTAATTGTTTTCCCAACATTGGAAATTTCTTAGTGAAAACGTACCATGCCTATGTGCACCAACTCGGGCTATAGAGCACCTTTACTAAGTCTCTCTTATCCCTCAAATCACTTCCTATTGGTATCATTTGATACAATAGGAAAAAACACACATAATCTATTCGTTGTTATTTTCTTAGTATCTCTATAGTTTAAATTGTTTGATATTGGATTCATTAGTTATTATTTTAATTCTCTGAATCGAGAGATGACTACATTTATTCAAATTGTTTTCCCTAATTGTATATGCTAATCCTAGCGAACAATTTGGGTAGCTTATTTAGCATGATGTGTATGCTTTATTTTTTTTACTTTCATGTTTATGAGACCCGATGGAGGCCTACAGAGCGCAATGCATCATTTTTTCCAAAAGGTTCTCTCATATCTATTGGGTTGTTTAGATTTTCCTAAATGATATTTGGCCATAAAACTATAGTTAACTCTTCCGATGATTTCTTTAGCTTTTCTCACCGTCTCAAATTTAGTTTTTGTAATGATTAGTGTTCATATATTATGTATAGCCACATGTTTGATAGTTTGATTTCACAATTAAAACTCCACTAAATATAATGTATAATGAAAGATATTATAAAGGATAAATATATCTGGAAAATCATCAACAACCACTTAGCCTTCTTTATCTTTACCAAGAAAACAAAAGATAATCAAAAAATTATTTTATTTTTCTTCCTTACATTAACCTAATTATGATAAGGATCCCGAAAATATTTAGATAACAATCCCCACATACACATGAATGATATCAACTATATATTTTCCATGGACCACACATAATGTAAATATACCAATATTGTTAACATCAACGTTCTCCAAACCAATAGTTAAAACATATTATATAGTTAATAATGCAGTCCAATAAATGATTAGAGTGCATTCATTTGACCGCTTCCATACTCTTACTCTAATAATTAATTTAAACTCTTAACAAACAAACAAAAAGTAATTAGTGTAACATATTCCCTAAACATATCTACTACTATAAATTTACCTGAGAAGATACACTATTCCTCTAGACTGTGAACTGAAATCCATGAGTTCCCCCTAAGCTGAGAGGATAGTTCCAATTAGAATCAGCCCCTTTGATTCCATTATAATGTATTTTTATACATTTTCTTTCCTATCAAATTATTTCTTAGTAGCATCCTGCTTTTTGGGTCTACCAACCCACTTTTCCAGGCTTTCCTTCTTCTCTTTTTTAAAATAGGTGGTTCTCCATTTTTTTTTCTTTAAGGCCCACATTTATCTCCTACGACGCTATATTCAACCAATACCTATTTTCTTTCTCTCGCTAAGTGATTTAATATATCTTTCTCTCTCATCTCATTAAATCTTATCTATTGCCTCCTAGCGATTTTTAGGATTCCTTTTAGTGAAGATTTATTTTGATCTCATCAATCAACAATAGTTTCCAAATTTTGGCAACAATCAGTTTACCCTACTGTTTCTTCCCCAAGTAATTCACAACCTTTTTATTTATTAATAAAAGATATATTTATTACATCACAATATCTCATAATTCACATTCATTTCAAACAATCATAGCTTACCCACTATTATGGGTATACAAAATAAATAAATAAATAAATATATATATATATATATATATATATATATATATATATAAGCATGCTAAGAGTTTATATAAATATTACGTTGAAATATTTTTAAAAGGTATAAGTACGATCTTTATTCCTAAGACTAAAAAAGTTAAAATATAAAGTTTTTTTCTTTTTAATTATTTTTTTTCTTTCCAAAACAAATATAAAATTAATTTATCTCACATTTTCATTGCAATATATTATTTATAATAGAGAGTGAGATTAAATTATTTTTTCCACATTATTAATAACAAATAGAAAACAAAATTATTCTACAACATCTTCCGATATTATTTATGGCTACAAAACTTTTAAATCAAATTATCTAAATATTTATATACATTTTTATATTTTATTATAGTTTAATTATATATATATATATATTAATTAGCCAATACTTTTAAATCAAATTATCTAAATGTTTATATACATTTTTATATTTTATGATAGGTGACATGGTTTTCTATTTATTATATATATATAAATAAATTGCATATCAATTCTACATTAAACTTATACAAGAATGTAGAATGTCCTTTTAAATATAACAATAGATGTTAAAGTTTTTTCCATATTTAATGTCAATTATGCCTAGAATCATTATGCAACAAGAATTTCCTACTTATATATACAAAATATTGATAAATAGATCAATATGAGAATTGGATTTTTGACCCACATATTTGATGAGATATTGTAGATTTTATTTAAAATGAAGTCCATCGTCGTATATTTCCACATGTATGTAAGAGAAAGGTAGGTAAAATACTAGTGAAAGAATGACTTCAATGAAAAACGCCCCACGTTCTTAAAGTTGATGTTAAATTGTGTTGTTTGTATTATCTATGTGGTTAAAATTTAGAATAGATTATGTTATTTTTTCCATACAAGGAATTATTACAACCTTTTCTTTGGATTTTATGAAAACTAAAAAAAATGAAATAGAAATTCACTTATGTTATGATATAATTATAATTGTGCTATACTTCAGTTATGAATGCCAATCATATTACATGTGTTTTGTTACAATTATGATTATGTTTTTTATATATATATTAATGAATGTAATTATTGTTATGGTGATGTTATAAATCTTATTACTATGTTTATTAGTCCCTGCCATAGCAAGACTATAACGAGCTAATTGACCATTAATTTATTTTTTCACCAAAAACTTCATCTTGTTAAAATAATTTAAGAAATGTTTTGAAGTGGCGATTTAGTTGCACCAAAATTTTAACCAAAGTTTCGAATTTGGTGTCTTATTGGAAGCTTCACATGTCCCTAGGCATATCCAAAGTTACAAACTAACCATATCCAAAATTACAAAGTTTAAATCCAAAGGCATAGCTTTTTTTATCCCAAGTTTAAAGTTTTCACCTTAAACTTTTATCCAAAGTTCCAATGTTTATATTCAATGCATCGATTGAAGTAATTCTAATTTCAAAGGTAGTTTTAAATCTGAAACATTAAATGTTTGAATGTTTGATATATATTTCATTACATTAGTAATAATAACAGTCGTTGCTTCTACGAGCTAGCCACATGCCACCTCTGGTTCCCACCGTAAATCTAGCCACCCACCTCCTCTAGTTGCTACCGCAAAGCCAACAACTCTAGCCACCTGCCACTGCAAAGACGTTGGTTCGTCTGTGAGTGAATAACCATTTCTTTGGTTCGTCTGTGAGTGAATAACCATAGAGGAAAGAACAATCACGCTTTGAGCATTTCAGCAACTGGCCTTGGCCCTACCCTTGCTTGAGGAGCAGTTCAACGACATTGCTTCGGGAGAAGGGTGTATACCTTGTAGATGAAGAAGGCTCTTGCTTAAAGGCTCCTACTTGATGGAGAAGGCTCTATCAAGGACAAGAAGCCAACAACGACCCTAGAGATATGATGTAGACGGCTCTATTAGTTGGAAGAACCCAGCAATGACCTTGAATATTGTGTAGGGTTCGATGGAGGCCACCCCTGCCAACTTCATCTCTAATTCTGAACTACACAAGATGCTTCCACTGAGAAGCAGAGCCATCTGCCTTGGTGGTGGTCGAGATCGAAACAAAAAAGTAGCAATAACAAATAAATGCGCAGGAGCGTAGGGTAGGGTAGAAGCTGTATATCATTTTGTTGTACAGAATTATGATACACACATCAAAAGAATTATGAGATAGATATATGCAAAGAATATTGGGATAATCAAGAATTATGAGACAGATATATGCAAATAACATTGGGATAATCGCGAGTGTGGTAAGTGATTATTGCATTCTAATTCATTATTTTCCATGTGTAAGCATGAAAGATTTATGTTATATCTTATATGCAAAGAATATTGGGATAATCCCCAGTGTGGTAAGTGATTATTAGTACAATTCATTGGTAAGTGATTATTAGTACAATTCATTGCAATGCATTAGTGTGGTAAGTCATAATCAGTTCAATTCACTGCAGTTCATTATTTTCCATTTGTAAGGAGGAAAGATTAATGTTATATCTTATTATTTTCTGGTGGAATCAGGAAATGCTTTTGAATTCTGGGTCAAGTCATGAAGCGAGCAGCCAGAGAGTTGCATAATTGCACTGGGAGCGGGATTTTCCATTTTAGTCCTTGCGATCCCCGAGATCTCATTTGATTTACTAAAAAAACTCTTAATCTAGTTCCTTTGCCTTTATGTTTCATTACGTTTTGCATTTTTTTTTTTCATAAAATAAATAATCAAGTAAAGGCTATCACTGTGCGAGAACATGTCATGGAAAACTATAATTGGAAGGGCTTACTGCCCATTTAATTAAGCTTATGTAAGGGCTATAAGACAAGCCAAATTTTAGGTGAAAATTCTATTTTGGAAAACCAGAATTGGAAGGACTTACTGCCCATTTAGCTAAGCTTACTTAAGGGCTCGAAGACAAGCCAATTTTTAGGTGAAAATTTTGTTTAGGGGCAATTTATATATTTCAAATGTTTATCCCAACAATAATTAACAAGCTATTTGCGTTCACTAGTTCTGTTCAATTGCAACTAATTTGTTGTGAAATAAGAATAAGAAGGACCTTACCTTCAATTTACCCAAGCTGTTCTCGAACAGAAAATCACAGTTTAGCAAGGAAGGATATATAGGCTTGTACGAAAGTGAAATTGACATCAAGGTTGTTTTGTATATTGGGAAATATCCTTCTTTACATTTTTTCCTTTTATATCCTCTTCCTGTATTCTGGCTATTTCCTTTTCTCCCTCTTTCTGCGTTATGCCTTTAATGCATTCCAATTCTTGCATTCTAGCTTCATATTCTCTCTTCCTCTCCTCTACTCTTGCAGTGTTTCCAGCCAGATGTGGTCTTCTTATAAGATGGAAAATCAATGGGCGTTTAGCTTCAGAACTAGGTCTAATTTGTTGCTTGTTGTTGATGTGCTTACTTGTTGTTCATGATCTTCATTTGCATTGTATTTCTAAACATGCACAGAGCTGGAATAATTTGCATATACATTAACTGGCTGGCAAAGGTTACCATTTCATTGAGTCCAATTACCAAAAGAAATGGCTAAATCAATGGTCAGAACAACTCCAACGTGCAAAGAAGTAGACTAATCCCAACTATCCTTTTAACATCAACATTAAGCCAAAAGAATCAAGTAGGTCAAGAGCTCCCAGTCCCTTTCATTCGTAAAAATCTCTACAAGACTATGAATTGAGGTACTCACCAATAGAGAAACAAGCATATGCCTTCGTGAAGGCTATGAACAGTGTTTCCGGTCTTTTACAGAGCTCAGTCCCCGCATTGAGCAGCATTCAAGTATAATCGTTACCAGTTAGACAAAATGATATCACCTTATGCTCTGCGCAATCGAGTTAGGTCAAATGATATCACCTTCTACTCTGCGCAGTCGATTTGTGGCCTTAGAACAGAGCTCCCTAAAATTGAACGCATCCAGTTTTAGTTTCTGGGTGCACATACGAACTTGCCATCACACTAAGATTTCCCATGCCGAAACAACGCATAGAGATTTCTAGAATTTGACACAAATGCCATGTTTATCGGAATTTGACATCTATGCCATGCCTATCACATTATGGACAAGTCGGAAATAGGTAGACACACATATTTAGCTATCAAATGTTGGTTGTCATTCATATTTAATTAAATAAACTAGCATATAACACTTGGTTCTCTAGAAATTAGGGTATGAAAAACATTTTTTTTTTTTTTACTAACCATTCATATTTAGTTAAATAAACTAACATATTCAATTCAATAAACTAAAATATAACACCAAGTTGTCCAGAAATTATTGTATGAAAAACTCTTTCTTTTTACTTTTATATGTGTAACACTGCAGTGGGTTTAAAGGAAAGGTCCACTAAGCTATTGTCAAGTGTAAGCTCTTGTAAGACTGAGCGAGGTCAAATGATCCCTTGAGGCGAGGTCCAAGCTGATTTCTTTCACAAGTGGTAGCAGTGAGGCTATGTTTTTTCCCAACAAAACATGTTCAAATCCTTAAAATTATCACAATAAAATTATCACAATAAGGAAAATTACCACAATAAGGGAAAGAGAATAACAAAGCGAAACAAAGCTCTCTGCCCCCCTAAGCAGGGGTCCCTGCCTCTACGCTCTGTTTCGTGCCCGAAGCAAAGGCGATAGCGGATCAAAGTAAACCAAAGCAAAGCGAAGGCTAAGAGGTACCTAAACACTACCTACCTCAGAAACAAATATTTCATTTTAACTCTAAAATATAATTAGACCTCAACACTACCTGCCTCAAAACCAGCTACTTCATTTTAATTCTAAAATTTAATTTTTAATTATATTTTCCGTTGTAACATTAAAAAAATAAAAAATGAAATTCTTATATTTCTTAAAAATTATTTTCAGGGTTCAGTCTACCTTTTCCGGGCGTGGCGGAATCCTTTCTCGGCAGGGACTTCTGCCACTGCTGTTGCACTTGTCTTATAATTGTGTTATGAATGCATTTCATATTACTATGGTTATGTTTTTATTAACTTCTATTTGCATTAATATTATTTTATCAATGTTTTAATATTAAAAAAATTATTTAAATTTACATTTAAATTTCATTTGTAGTAATATTAATTAATGTTTATATGGCTCAGATGTAGTTATGTTATACTTTTTTTTATCAATGCAAATATAAAAAGAAGGCTTATTTGACGCCTTCAAATGAAAAGGCCTCATGGATTTGAAGTTGATATTAATCTTAATTGGTATATTATGTGTTATCAATGGTTGTAATTTAAAATAGGTTATCCTATGTTTTCTATATAAGGTACTCTTACAAATATTGATTTTTGAAAATTAGATTTTATGCGTTTAGAACCTAAATAATTTTTAAATAACTTTTTTTATCTTTAACATCTTAACAATTAGATTGTATCTTTTTCTTACCTACAATGAGAAATGTTATAATGATGAAAAAAGTTTATTATTTGTTGTTTTTAAATTTTTCACTCATCCAGGAAAAACTTAAAAAAAAAATAAAAATATTGAAATATTTTTAGTGATTTTTTTTATGAAATATTTTTTTATTTCATAGAACATACGTATATGCCCACCAAATCGTATCTTTATTACTCTTTAAATATTCATGTGTTTCATTTAGTTCAAAGATAATTAAAGACAACGATTTTATTATATTGAAAATCTCTCCATATAATATCTATTATCATTTAACTTCTCAAATTATGAATTTAAGACAAAATCGATTGGCATTTTACTTTTTCAATTCCTTAAGTCTCTTTAACTTTTAAGATTACCATATCGTCATTTTTAATCATTCGAAGATATTTATCAATCTTTCATGAATTTCATAATGTGACATAACTAATGAGAAACATAACATTTCCTTATAAAATAAACATGATGAATATCTGATAAAAAATGCAATGTTGTATATTAAATGAAATGAAACCCACTAGTTAGCTCTATGAAAGAGAGTCTGAACCAGGAGAGTGTGGCTCTGCGGAATGCTCTACATTGCTCATCTACATTACACAGTATATAGTAATCATAGATTTATGGAAGTTAGAAACATAACATAAAAAATAGAAACTAATTCCTATCTTGAGGTCTTGTTAACCAACTCACTATTCTAAGATATTCCCCATTATCTCTAACACTCCCCCTTAATGGAGAAGGGGTTCACAAATATGCCTAACATCTCCCTAAACATCTCAAACTTGATTTTTCCAAGAGGCTTTGTGAAAATGTTTGCAACATTATCACATGTACTAAAATATACCAAATGGATTTATTTTGAATTCACTTTCTCCCTGAAAAAGTGGAACTCTGTATCAATGTGTTTAGTGCTTTTATGAAACACCGGATTATTGGCAAGTTTGATTGAACTCTGATTGTCGCACTTGATCGTTGTTGCCTCTTTCTATTCTTCCCCAACATCTTGAAGAAGTCTCTGCAACCAAACTACCTCACATGTTGCTACACACATAGATTGATACTCTGCTTCCACTGAGGACAATGAAATTGTGTTTTGTTTCTTGCTACTCCATGTAATCACCCCGGATCCAATGCTGAATCCATATCCTGTTATGGGTTTGTGATCGTCTACATTTCCATCCAAGTCTGAATCTATAAATCCTGTCAATCTAACATTAGAGGAATCAGTATAAATAATACCATAATCTAAAGTACCTTGTAGATACCTCAAAACACTTTTCGCTGCATTCCAATGACTTTCAAGTGGCTTGGACATATATTGACTTAGCACACTGACTGGATAAACCAAATCTGATCTAGTAGTGGTAAGGTAGATTAGGCTCCCAACAAGTTATGTGTAAAGTGTCACATCTACCTCTTTAGAGCCATCCTCACTCTGCAATTTGATGTTCTGCTGTAATGGTACTGTTGCAGGCTTACACTGATCCATCCTATGTCTTTCTAATAGTCCTTTGACATATTTTCCGTGGGACAAAAATGTTTTTCCTGAATCTCTCCAGATTTCAAGACCCAAACAGTATCTTAATTCATCAAGGTGTTTCATTTCGAATAGCTGTGACATCTGTTGCTTGATTTCTTTGATCAAATGTGTAGCATCACCTGTAATGATCAAATCATATGCATACAAAGAGATCATCACTATGCACCCTTGTTCATCTTGCATGGTGTAAAGATTAGGGTCATTTTTGTTTCTATTGTAGCCAAATTGTAGAAAAAATGAATCAATATTTTAATACCAAGACCTGAGTGCTTGCTTTAGTCTATGAAGTGTTTTCTTTAACCTATAGACTAAATGTTCTTTCCCTTTCTGAACAAACCCTTCATGTTGCTCTAGATATACCTCTTCTTTCAATTCTCCATTTAAAAATGCAGATTTTACATCTATTTGGTTAATCATCCAATGTTTCTTAGTAACTAAAGCAATCAACATTCTAATGGTATTAAGTCTAGCTACAAGGGAAAAGGTTTCTTCATAGTCAAAGCCTTCTTTTTGTGAATACCCCTTTGCTACCAATCTAGCTTTTATTTTATCTATAGTTCCATCTGCATTAATCTTTGGTTTATAGAGCCATTTAGAGCCTATGGTCTGTTTCCCTCTAGGAAGTTCAACTAGTTCCCAAGTGTTGTTTCTGATTATAGATTCATATTCATGTTCCATCATTGTTATACATTTTCTTTCCTATCAAATTATTTCTTAGTAGCATCCCGCTTTTTCGGTCTACCAACCCACTTTCCTAGGCTTTCCTTCTACTCTTTTTTAAAACAGGTGGTTCTCCATTTTTTTTTTCTTTAAGGCCCACATTTATCTCCTCCGACGCTATATTCAACCGATACCTATTGTCTTTCTCTAGCTAAGTGATTTAATATATCTTTCTCTCTCATCTAATTAAATCTTATCTATTGCCTCCTAGGGATTTTTAGGAGTCCCTTTTAGCGAAGATTTATTTTGATCTCATCGATCAACGATAGTTTCCAAATTTTGGCAAGAATCAGTTTACCCTAGTGTTTCTTTCCCAAGTAATTCACAACCTTTGTATTTATTAATAAATGATATATTTATTACATCACAATATCTCATAATTCACATTCATTTCAAACAATCATGGCTTACCCACTATTAAGTCTAAAAATAATTCAGTAGAAATATAGTTAGACATTAACATCAAGTACATAGGGGTATACAATATATATATATATATATATATATATATATATATATATATATATATATATATATATATATATATATATATATATATTCACATAAGCATTCTAAGAGTTTATATAAATTTTAAGTTGAAATATTTTTAAAAGGTATAAGTACGATCTGTATTCCTAAGACTAAAAAAGTTGAAATATAAAGTCTTTTTCTTTTTAATTATTTTTTTCTCTAAAACAAATATAAAATTAATTTACCCCGCGTTTTCATTGCAATATTATTTATAATAGAGAGTGAGATTAAATTACTTTTGCCACATTATTAATAACAAATAGAAAACAAAATTATTCTACAGCATCTTCTGATATCATTTATGGCTACAATACTTTTAAATCAAATTATCTAAATATTTATATACATTTTATATTATATTATAGTTGACATTGTTTTGTATTTATTATATAAATATATATATATGTTAATTACATATCAATTCTACGTTAAACTTATACAAGAATGTAGAATGTCCTTTTAAATATAATAATAGATGTTAAAGTTTTTTCCATATTTAATGTCAATTATGCCTAGAATCAGTATACAACAAGAATTTCCTACTTATATATACAAAATATTGATAAATAGATCAATATTAGAATTGGATTTTTGACCCACATATTTGATGAGATATTGTAGATTTTATTTAAAATGATGTCCATCTGATGCGGGAGCATGTGACTCAGAGGGGAAAAATCTTCCAAATTATTTCCAAAAATCCAAAAAAATTTACAGGCAAGGGAGTGGGGTCCTTTAGCCTGCCATTTCTATGCTTTCTTAGTTAAAAATAGAATAAATTCTAGCAATAAATCATGCTATTTGTAACAGAACTTTTCAAGCTTTAAATCATCCTGTAAAGCATGCTTTTCTTTGTATCGAATAAGGACCGAGAAGGCCTATCCTTAGTTATAAATAAAGAGGCAGCGAAGCTCTAAAGGGAGAGAGAAGGAGGAGCGAGGCCACAACATTATTATTAAACTTCCTCTCGGCGTGTGCATGCATAGATTATTGTATCGTGCCTTAACAATGTTAATTATTTATTGTTTTCCGCATGTCGCCCATACTGTGTAGTTAACCATTGGAATCATCTTCTCTTTCAATTATGCTTATACAGGCTTTAACTCTTAATTTACAATTGCGCATATATTTCTGAGAATTCTTGCAATTTTCCATTAAAGTGGCTGTAGCGGGAGTGAATTATTATAATTATAAGTTCTTACCCATATCGGGTCCGAACCCATATCGGCGTCGGAGAGAACCTTTGGAACACTTAGTTGTGCACTCCGAATTTCCGGAGCCGATTTGTTATAGAGGCCGGTGTATAAAGCTTTTCGGGTCCGAAAGGATCCCATAGCGCAAAACCTCCGACTGAGCCTTCCATATCCAGAGCCGAAGTCATATAAATTACGATATATTTATCGCCGGGTCCGTCATTTCGGAGGTGGGAGAATTGTTAATTGTGGCGACCGCCGAAAAGCGGACCCGCCGAAATTATAAAGGCAGTGTATATAAGTGGATCGGGTCCACGGAGGCCTTGTAGCACTTCGGAGGAGCGACTAACCGAGACCGCCGAAAGATCCGGACCCGAAATCTTTATAGGGCAGTTCGGAAGGAGGCATCGGGTCCGTTAGTTCGGAGGAGAAGATCATTTGGTTGGAGCGACTGCCGATACATGTATCGGACCCGAACTCAACATAGGGGGGAATATATATATACGTCGGGTCCGTAATATATCGGAGCCTGTGTTCCATTGCAAAGCCGCTGATAGTGATCGCCGATGCGATATCGCATCGGGGAAAAGATAAAAGAGACATTATAAAGTGGGATTATGTTATAAGGTAATTCTGTGGAATTACTACCCGATAGTGTGTGCGTAAGTCCTTCCTTTGCAAGCCTCGATAGTGTTGTAAAGCCTCCGATAGTGTGTTGGCGTAATTCTTTTAGAATTACTGCCGATACAAATAAAGCCACTATTTTAGCCAATAGCACTTGGGCAATTCTTTTAAGAATTTTCCAATACAGCCACTATGTGTTAACGAAGTCAGATTAGGGGGTTGTTAAAGAAAGAAATGAATATATCAGTTTAATGACTAATACGCCTAAAGAAAGGGAAGTTGATCAGAACATTGAAGAACTTGCTTACAGATTAGAGAGATTGTCTCTAACGCCTGGACGCTCACCATCATTAGTGGTATCCGAGCCATCAACTGACATTGAATTGAATCTCAGGAGCGGAAGAAGGATGGCTTTCAGAGTTGGAAGAGGACGAGGACATGGTGGAAGAGGACGACCTGCTGCAAATGCTGAACTAATGGAAACAGTAGAAGAGTTGCGAGCTCGAGTGGATGCATTAACTTCAGATAGAAATATAGATGATGGAGATGTCAGTGAGCCCCAAATTGAAGCTGCGGAAGAGGAGGAAGCTGTACAGGTTACTCTTGAGATGAGATTCTTTCAGTCAGTGTTAAAATCCATAGCCAGGCCATGGAACCAATTAGTATCGATATATCAAGGAGGATTGAATCCAGAGGAATTGATCGACTAGATTAACAACATGGAGAAATTCTTCGATTACAAGGAAACGGAAGATGAGAAGAAAGTAAAGTTTGCTATCACCAAGTTAAAAGGCCATGCAACACTATGGTGGGATGGTGTGCAGGCAGAAAGGAAGAGACTTGGTAAGCAGCCAATCAAGAACTGGAGCCGAATGGTAGCAAAGTTAAGAGGTAAGTTCTTGCCAAGTAATTATCAGCAAACATTGTTTAGACAAATGCAAAATCTTAGACAGAGAGCTTTAACAGTAAAAGAATATACAGAAGAGTTTTATAAAGTAAGCATAAGAGCTGGAGAAGCCCAAGACACAGGTGAGAAGGTGGCTAGATATATGAATGGCCTCAGGATGGACATTCAGGATGAGATAAGTTTGCTGTCTCCTAAAACAGTAGAGGAAGCTTATCAGATAGCGCTGAAAGCTGAGGAAAAACTCATGAGGAAGCAATCTGCCAAAGGGAGAGGGACTTTCAGAGGAAAAGGAAGTCAAGGTGGTAGAGGAAGATCTACAACACCTAGAGATGGAGCTAGCAGTAGCTCAACCCAGCATGCACCCAGAGAAGGTGATGCAAGAGGCAGAGGGAGTTTTTTCATAGGAAGAGGAGGCAGAGGAAGAGGCAGAGAATTAAGATGTTACAGATGTAACAAGCTGGGACACAAAGCTTTTGAGTGCCTAGAGAATGCAGACATAAAGCAGAGGAATGCAATTGTTGCTCCAGCTGAAGAAGAAGCACCAGTGACAGTGGTAGCAGAAGAAGAAAATACACCAGAAAGAGTAGAACCTCTGGTGGTTAATAAAGTCTTACTTAAGCAAATGAAGGAGGTGGTTGCTGAACCGCCACAAAGGAAATCTTTTTTCGGGACAGTGTGCAAAGTCCAAGGGAAATGTTGCCAGATGATCATTGATAGTGGCAGCACTGATAATTTGGTCTCTACAGAAGTAGTGGAGAAATTGAAGCTGAAGACAATGAAGCATCCAACACCTTATAAGGTGTCATGGTTACAAAAGGGACATCAACTGTTGGTAAGTGAACAGTGTGAAGTGGAATTTCAAGTGGGCAAGTACAAAGATAAAATTGTTTGTGATGTGATGCCAATGGACGTGTGTCACATATTTCTTGGAAGACGTTGGCAATATGACAGAGGAGCCATACATGATGGGAAGAGAAACACCTACAAGTTTGGAAAGGATGGTGTAAATCATACATTGTTGCCTTTGCAAGAAGAAGATATACCGGGACAGAAGACTAGTCCAAAAACTCTGTTGCTTGGAGGGAAAGAATACTTGAAGCAGATTGAAGAAAATGAGGTAAACTTTGCTGTAATTTGCAAGCCCAAGGTAATATTAACTTCTACTAAAATTTCTGAATTACCCATTGAAATTCAAGAAATGCTGGAGAATTATTGTGATATTATTGTTGATGATTTGCCTAATGAATTACCGCCAATACGAAAAATTAGTCATCATAAACATTTGATTCTTGGAGCAAGCTTACCTAACAAAGCAGCATATAGAATGACTCCTGCAGAAAATGAAAAAGTTAAGAAACAGGTGCAAGAATTGCTTGACAAGGGCTTGATCAAAGAAATCCTGAGTCCTTGTGCAGTGCCAACAGTGCTAAGCCCGAAGAAAGATGGAGGCTGGAGAATGTGTACAGATTCAAGAGCCATCAATAAGATTACAATTAGGTATAGATTTCCGTTACCCAGAATTGAAGATTTAATGGATTGCTTGTCTGGCACAAAATATTTTTCAAAGTTAGATCTTAAAAGTGGCTATCATCAAATAAGGATAAGAGAAGGGGATGAATGGAAAACCGCTTTTAAGACCAATGAAGGATTATATGAGTGGAGAGTGATGCCTTTTGGGTTGTCCAATGCACCAAGTACATTCATGAGGCTTATGAATGAAGTTCTTAAAGAATTCATTGGTAAATTTGTAATAGTATATCTGGACGATATATTAGTCTATAGCAGGTCCAAAGAGGAGCACTTGAGGCATTTACATTATGTCTTACAGAAGCTACAGCAAGAAAAATTATTGTTGAATCTGAAGAAATGTTTATTCATGAAAGAGGACCTGGTGTACTTGGGATTTGTTATCTCAGCTGAAGGATTAAAGATGGATCCAGAAAAGATCAAAGCAATTGTGGAGTGGCCTTCACCCAAGAGTATTTTTGAGGTAAGGAGTTTTCATGGTCTTGCTAGTTTTTACAGAAAATTCATTAAGAATTTTAGTAAGATTAATGCACCTATTATTGAGACCATAAAGAAGGATAAACAACCATTTAAGCGGACTGCTGAAGCAGAGACAAATTTTCAGCTGTTAAAGAGGAAAATAACTGAAAAGCCTGTTTTGGTTCTTCCTGGTTTTAACAAAACTTTTCAAGTTAAGTGTGATGCCAGCGCAGAAGCAATTGGAGGGGTTTTAAGCCAAGAAGATAGACCAATAGCTTATTTCAGTGAAAAGATAAATGATGCCAAAAGGAAGTATTCTTCTTATGATAAGGAGTTCTACGCAGTTGTGCAGGCACTAAAGAAGTGGAGGCATTATTTAATGTCGAAAGAATTTATTCTTTATTCAGATAACCATGCATTGGAGTTTATAATGCAGCAGCCAAAACTCAGCCAGAGACATGCTAATTGGGTAGAATATCTTCAAGGCTTTCATTTTGTGTTGAAGCATATAACTGGACAATCAAACAAAGTGGCAGATGCCTTAAGTAGGAGAAGTGTATTGCTGCAAGAAAGTCAAATCCAAGTGTTGGGTTTTGATTTTCTTAAAGAATTATATGAGACCGATTCAGATTTTAAAGAGGGATTTGAGGCTTGTAAGAATCCTGTTTTGGCGGACAGGAGCAAGTGGCTGGATTATTTTATATAATATGGACTCTTATTTTAAAAAAAATCAGCTGTGCATACCCAACTGTTCAATGAGAGAGAACTTAATCAAAGAGAAGCATAGTGGAGGACTTGCAGGACATTTTGGTAGAGAGAAGACCTTTGAACAACTCAACAGATTTCACTTCTGGCTGAAAATGAAATTTGAAGTAGAGAAGTATGTAAGAAATTGTAAAGTCTGCCAGTATGCAAAAGGAAGGAGCCAAAACACAGGGTTGTATATTCCATTGCCAATTCCAGATAGGCCTTGGGATATGGTAAGTATGGATTTTGTGCTAGGATTGCCAAAGACTCAAAGAGGCTATGATTCAATTTTTTTTGTAGTGGACAGATTTTTCAAAAATGGCACACTTTATTCCATGTTATAAAACAAGTGATGCTTCTCATATTGCTAACTTGTTTTTTAAAGAAATTGTAAGATTACATGGATTGCCCAAAAGCATTGTTTCAGACAGGGATTCAAAGTTCATTGGACATTTCTGGAGAACACTATGGAAGAAGCTGGGAACTAAATTAAATTTCAGTTCTGCCTATCATCCACAAATTGATGGACAGACTGAAGTTGTGAACAAAAGTTTAGGCAATCTTTTGAGGAGCTTTACTGCAGAACATCCAAAGCGATGGGATCAAGTGTTACCACAAGTTGAATATGCATATAATGACTCACGAAATAGGAGCACAGGACAGAGCCCATTCCATATTGTTTATGGAATGCACCCAAGGGGAATATCTGAATTAAGGAATTTGGGAAAAGAAGAAGTGAGAAGTGCAGAAGGTGAAGACTTTGCTTCAAGAATGCAGGCGATACATGAACAGGTGAAACAACAGCTACAGGACAACAACATTCAATATAAAACTAGAGCTGACATGAGGAGAAGAGAAATGAACTTTGAAGTTGGAGACTTGGTTTTAGCACACCTCAGAAAGGAGAGATCTCCAAAGGGAGCATATAATAAGTTAAAATCCAAGAAAATTGGGACATGCAGGATACTGAGAAAGTTCTCTACAAACGCTTATGAAATTGAATTACCACCTGGTGTGGGAATATCACCAATTTTTAATGTTGCAGACTTGTACAAGTATGAGAATGAAGCTACAGATGATACAGCATAGGATCAAGAGACTCCAGAGATTGACTGGGTAAAACAGTTACCCACAGCCAAGAATTTACAGCCAGAAAGAATTCTGGACAAGAAAGTGTATAAAAAGACAAGGGCACGAGAGTATTTCCAGTATCTGGTGAAATGGAAGGGACAACCAATCGCTGAAGCTACTTGGGTTACAGAAGACATTCTACAGAAATTGGGCAAATGTGTAGATGAGCTCATGGACAGGAGCCCATGAAGAATTTTGTCCTCAGGAGTCTGATGCAGGAGCATGTGACTCAGAGGGGAAAAATCCTCCAAATTATTCCAAAAATCCAAAAAAAAATACAGGCAAGGGAGTGAGGTCCTTTAGGCTGCAATTTCTATGCTTTCTTAGTTAAAAATAGAATAAATTCTAGCAATAAATCATGCTATTTGTAACAGAGCTTTTCAAGCTTTAAATCATCCTGTAAAGCATGCTTTTCTTTGTATCGGATAAGGACCGAGAAGGCCTATCCTTAGTTATAAATAAAGAGGCAGCGAAGCTCTAAAGGGAGAGAGAAGGAGGAGCGAGGCCACAACATTATTATTAAACTTCCTCTCAGCGTGTGCATGCATAGATTATTGTATCGTGCCTTAACAGTGTTAATTATTTATTGTTTTCCGCATGTCGCCCATACTATGTAGTTAACCATTGGAATCATCTTCTCTTTCAATTATGCTTATACAGGCTTTAACTCTTAATTTACAATTGCGCATATATTTCTGAGAATTCTTGCAATTTTCCATTAAAGTGGCTGTAGCGGGAGTGAATTATTATAATTATAAGTTCTTACCCATATTGGGTCCGAACCCATATCAGCGTCGGAGAGAACCTTTGGAACACTTAGTTGTGCACTCCGAATTTTCGGAGCCAATTTGTTATAGAGGCCGGTGTATAAAGCTTTTCGGGTCCGAAAGGATCCCATAGCACAAAACCTCCAACTGAGCCTTCCATATCCTGAGCCGAAGTCATATAAATTACGATATATTTATCGCCAGGTCCGTCATTTCGGAGGTAGGAGAATTGTTAATTGTGGCGACCACCGAAAAGCGGACCCGCTGAAATTATAAAGGCAATGTATATAAGTGGATCGGGTCTGCGGAGGCCTTGTGGCACTTCGGAGGAGTGACTAACCAAGACCGCCGAAAGATCCGGACCCAAAATCTTTATAGGGCAGTTCGGAAGGAGGCATCGGGTCCATTAGTTCGGAGGAGAAGATCATCTGGTTGGAGCGACTGCCGATACATGTATCGGACCCGAACTCAACATAGGGGGGAATATATATATACGTCAGGTCCGTAATATATTGGAGCCTATGTTCCATTGCAAAGCCGCCGATAGTGATCGCTGATACGATATCGCATCGGGGAAAAGATAAAAGAGACATTATAAAGCAGGATTATGTTATAAGGTAATTCTATGGAATTACTACCCGATAGTGTGTGCGTAAGTCCTTCCTTTGCAAGCCTCGATAGTGTTGTAAAGCCTCCGATAGTGTGTTGGCGTAATTCTTTTAGAATTACTGCCGATACAACTAAAGCCACTATTTTAGCCAATAGCACTTGGGCAATTCTTTTAAGAATTTTCCAATACAGCAACTATGTGTCAACGAAGTCAGATTAGGGGGTTGTTAAAGAAAGAAATGAATATATCAGTTCAATGACTGATACACCTGAAGAAAGGGAAGTTGATCAGAACATTGAAGAACTTGCTTACAGATTAGAGAGATTGTCTCTAATGCCTTCACGCTCACCATCACCATCGTCGTATATTTCCACATGAATGTAAGATAAAGGTAGGTAAAATACTAGTGAAAGAATGACTTCAATGAAAAACGGGCCACGTCCTTACAGTTGATGTTAAATTGTGTTGTTTGTGTTATCTATGTGGTTAAAGTTTAGAATAGATTATGTTAGTTTTTCCATGTAAGGAATTATTACAACTTTTTCTTTGGATTTTAGGAAAATTAAAAGAAAAATGAAATAGAAAATTCACTTATGTTATGATATAATTATAATTTTGCTATACTTCAGTTATGAATGCCAATCATATTACATGTGTTTTGTTACAATTGTTATATATATATATATATATATATATATATATATATATATATATATATATATATATATATATATATATATATATATAGATATTAATGAATGAAATTATGATTGTCGCAATTGATCGTTATTGTCTCTTTCTATTCTTCCCCAACATCTTGGAGAAGTCTCTGCAACCAAACTGGCTCACATGTTGCTGCACACATAGATTGATACTCTGCTTCCACTGAGGACAAGGAAATTGTGTTTTGTTTCTTGCTACTCCATGTAATCACCCCAGATCCAATGATGAATGCATATCCTGTTATGGATTTGTGATCGTCTACATTTCCATCCGAGTCTGAATCTGTAAATCCTATCAATCTAACGTCAGAGGAATCAGAATAAATAATACCATATTCTAAAGTACCTTGTAGATACCTCAAAACACTTTTCGCTGCATTCCAATGACTTTCAAGTGGCTTGGACATATATCGACTTAGCACACTGTCTGGATAAACCAAATCTGGTCTAGTAGTGGTAAGGTAGATTAGGCTCCCAACCAACTATCTATAAAGTGTCACATCTACTTCTTTAGAGCCATCCTCACTCTGCAATTTGATGTTCTTCTGTAATGGTACTGTTCCAGGCTTACATTGATCCATCCTATGTCTTTCTAATAGTCCTTTGACATATTTTCTATGGGACAAAAATGTTCTTCCTGAATCTCTCTAGATTTCAAGACTCAAACAGTATCTTAATTCATCAAGGTGCTTCGTTTCAAATAGCTGTGACATCTATTGCTTGATTTCTTTGATCAAATGTGTAGCATCACCTGTAATGATAAAATCATCTACATACAAAGAGATCATCACTATGCACCCTTGTTCATCTTGCATGTTGTAAAGATTACGGTCATTTTTGCTTCTATTGTAGTCAAATTGTAGAAAAAATGAATCAATATTTTAATACCAAGACCTGAGTGCTTGCTTTAGTCTATAAAGTGTTTTCTTTTACCAACAGACTAAATGTTCTTTCCCTTTCTAAACAAACCCTTCCGGTTGCTCTGTATAAACCTCTTCTTTCAATTCTCCATTTAAAAATGCAGATTTTACATCTATTTAGTGAATCATCCAATGTTTCTTAGTAGCTAAAGCAATCAACATTCTAATGGTATTAAGTCTAGCTACAAGGGAAAAGGTTTCTTCATAGTCAAAGCATTCTTTTTGTGAATACCCCTCTGCTACCAATCTAGCTTTTATTTTATCTATAGTTCCATCTGCATTAATCTTTGGTTTATAGAGCCATTTACAGCTTATGGTTTGTTTCCCTCTAGGAAGTTCAACTAGTTCCCAAGTGTTGTTTTTGATTATAGATTCATATTCCTATTCCATCGTTGTTTTGCATCGTTGTGCAATCATCAATAAATAGTAAAAAATATAGTGCACCTCCTAATGACTTTGTTTGCATGGGGCCACAAAGATCTGTGTGCACTAATTCAAGTATTTGTCTCTGTTTCTTCTATATTCCAATAGGGAATTTTTCTCTATGCATCTTTCCTAATGTACAAGCATCACAATCATTATGCACTTGTTTTAACATAGGAAGATCTCTTACCATTTCTTTTTTCTGAAGTAACAACAAATCATTGTAGTTGATATGACCCAATCTTTGATGCCACAACTCTTCTATAGTCAAAATCGTTTTTGTTAAAGCTTGAACTAGTGCTGGTCTTACATCCAATTTGTATAGACCTCCTGTTCGAATTCCTGTAGCAATTGTCTTCATGCCATCTAGTAGATCTTTAATATAGTAGTTAGATTTAAAAAATTCAACTATAAGATGTTGATCTATAATCATGGATACAGAAATCAATTTCTTTGTTATATCGAGCACATACATAACATTATAAATTTGTCTTATATTAGCATTAGGTAAAATGAGAAATTTTCCGACATCCTTTGATATGATGACTTCTATCATCACCTAGGTAGATTTGTGCCCTGTCGTTGATTTCTTTAAAATCTTCAAACCATTGCTTGTTCCCTGTTATATGTGTTGATGCTCCTGAATCTACATACCAGATGTTTGCGTCAACATTCTCTTCACGATCTTCCATGAACAATCTGAAATTTCGCTCATGATTATCATTCGCAAGATGATGTGCATGTCTTTTCTTCTTCTATTGTTCTTCATGATATTTCTTCTTCCTACACTCTCTAGCTACATGACCCAGTTTTCCACAATTAAAAAACTTAATTACAGAGTTGTTTCTATTCGGACTCATACCTTGGGTCAGATTTGGTCTTTTATGTGAGCTTCCTTCATTTTGTTGTTGCAGATTTCCTTTTCCTTTGCAGAAGTTATTTTTCACCATCAATGCAAGATTAGTACTTTGAGGTTTCAGAGTTGATCTTATTTCTTCTTCTTGCATCAGTATTCCTGTCAGTTCTTCAAACTTCTGGATTTTCTCTCTCACATTTATCCCAGTGATGAACATTTGGTAGTCATCGGTCACACCATTCATGGTAATTGTTACAATATCTGTATGGTCAACTGTATGACCAATTTCTGCCAATTTGTTCTTTAGATCTTTGATCCTTGCTATGAAGGCAACAACTATTTCATTCTCCTCCATATTCGGGGATAAGATCTTGCTCTTCAGAAATAGAAGACGACTTGTATTCCTGATCTCATACAGACCCTTTAAAATTCCCCAGATTTCGTTTGTTGATTTACATTCTCTGATATGTGGTATGATGCAGTCTTTCACTAACATCATGAGCAGCGTACTTGCTTTACCCCCACACTTTTCCTAATCTAGGACTGTTACGAATCCATCTTCTGACTTTTTTTCATCCCCATTTTCAATCGTCCAATCAATTTGCACTTCTAACAGAGTCTGCATCTTGAATTTCCAATTCGAATAATTGGAGCCATTGAGCTTGTTATGCTCATTCAAGCATGCTTCAAACATCTGATTATTCATCTTGGTGATTAAAAAAAATTTGACAGGTAAGAAAAATGTTTGATTTACCCCAGATCTGTGTCAAAGACAGAGATTGCTGATCTCCAATGTTTTTTTCAATGGCCTCCTTCTAGTCTTCTTCTTGGTAGACCTCAGCCTCCATGCAACCTTCTCTTGGTAGCCACAACCAAAATGCAGCCCGTCTTTTTGTTGCGATGCTGTTCCTTGTTTCCTGACCTCGTATCCTTTTCTCGACTTCTCTCACCACGGTCATTGCGCTTATCCACCACGGAGTTGCGATGATCGTCGCACATGTACACGTGATATCTGCGACAATCCACAAAATGAAAACGCGTAGTAGTGTGACAGTGTGATCATCGTGGTTTTTCCTCAAAGTTTTGCAATGATTTTGCATTAGGTGCGACTGGAAAGTTCCTCACTCGGCGACCAGGTTTTCTCAGCGCTGTCTTTCTGATACCATGATAAAAAATGCAATGTTATATATTAAATGAAATGAAACCCAATGGTCATCTCTACGAAAGAGAGTCTAAACGAGGAGAGTCTGGCTCTGCAGGACGCTCTACATTGCTCATGTACATTACACAATATATAGTAATCATATATTTAGGGAAGTTAGAACCATAAACTAAAAAATAGAAACTAATTCCTATCTTGAGGTATTGTGAACCAACTCACTATTTTAAGATATTCTCCATTATCTCTAACAATACCACAATGCATCATCATGAATGAGGGACATGTTACTCAAACATAACCCTTAAAGAATGCCATATCAATACAACTCAATTTCATAATGTGGCAAGCATATCCTGTGGTCATTTTTGAATAGAGGCCTTCACAAGCATAACATTATGATGTAATCCAACATAATGTGACATTGAAGTGTCATGAAGATACCTTGATGTCATATTCAAACACAACCCTTCACCGACATAATGCTGTAATGTGATCCAACAAAAGATAATATCACATTATGATGAACATTTGAGACCATCATAATGTGATGAAGATATTTTGATGTTGCAATGTGAAATACATAAACAAATGTAAAAATGTGGTGAATATTTCCCAATAATGTAATGAGATGAGAATAGATCGACATCACATTGTGAGAAACATAATCCAATTTCATAATGTTACAACCAAAAATCATAGGTTCAATGGAACAAGCATATCTGATTTTCGTAATTTCATGATCATAACCTCATATCCTAATGTGGTGAGTAATATCATATATTTGTTAAAATAGAAACAATAAAATCCAATTTAATTTGTCCTTAAATTAAATTGTGAATGAAATCGAAATTATATTCTCATAGCAACTTGTAATAGTTAATTAAGTTAAATTCATTTGATTGACTTAAGAGATTCGAGTTGGAAGTCTATCTAGAGTCATATAGAGTGATCCAAAACTTTTAGGGCCCCAAGTTGAGTGCTTTTGAGTTGTAATTAGATAACTCATTCTAACTGAGTTATAGTCAGTTAAACTACTTCTAACTATTGGAAGAACTAGTAGTGGGGACAGACACCAGTGCATCGTCAATACCACACCAGTTAACTGAAGAATCACTCGGAAATAACTCATGTATGTCATTTCAGAGGAAGACCCAGTTCATATTAGAGTTTAGGGATAGTGTACTATCAGTTGTATAATTTTTAAGTTTTAGAGATGGTGCATGCAATCATTTGAAGGCCCATGGATTGATTGCACATTTATAGCGAGTGGATTTCCCAATTAAATACAGGGTAATTCTCTTAGGAATTCAGCAAGGAAGTAGGGGCTTGGTAGACAACAGAATTGGCTAAATGTTGGCTTGAGATGGCTTGTGAGACAGTGAGATCGATTGTACTAGTGTAGGAATTATTTGAGTTCAAGAAGAATTTTATTTTCTTCTCAGATCTTCTGGTTAATGCAATATAGATATTCAGGGTTTTTAGTAGTTTCTTTCCCCAGAGAAATATTTTGTTATGTGCGATTGAAATTCTTCCTTTTCTACTTATGATTTTCATCGATCATTTTTTATTTCTGCCCAAGAGTAGAGTAGATCCTTGTCTTGTGTTTTATAATATCACATAAGTTGTTGAATCTAAAAGTAAAAATCTACATGGTATTAGTGTTGAAGACAGTGTAGAAGATGAGAATTTGAGTTCATTTTGCAGGTGAAATTGAATTTGCAAGTTCATACTTTAGAGTCAGTAGTATGTCTTTCTATGGTTCGAGACATCATTATTCCCTCAAAGGAAGATCAAATTTACATATCTTGGAAGGAAAATATGGAGGCAGTGCTAGAAGACAATAGCCTCGAGGAATTCATAGATCATGGCATTCCTAAGCCTCTAGCATCCAATGCTAAAGATCTTGCTGAATGGAGAAAATGTGTGGCAAAAGCGAGACAAATTATCTTCGAAGAAGTTTGAGATCACATCGTCTCAAGTCTCCATGGTAAGGATAATCCATACACAATGTGGAAAGCATTAATGGACTTGTTTCAAAATAGCAGTGGTCATAGGAACTTGGCACTGAAGGACAAACTTAGAAAGATCAAGATGAAGAAATGCGACTCAATTCCAAAGTACTTCACCAAGTTCACCTATTATTTGGGTGAGCTTAGAAGTGTCTGGATTACTGTTGCTGAAGATGATATGGTGAGCCTAGCTCTTCTACCACTTACAAAGAGCTGGAATAGTTACCATGACTCAGTTAATGGGAGGGAGAAGCTATCATAATGGGAGTGGCTGTGGTATGATTCGGTACAGGAAGAGATTCAGCGAAACACCAAAGATCGATCCTCATCAAAGCATGATGATGAGGAGAATTGTGCCTTAGTGGGTAAGGAAAATAAATGGAAGGGGAATTCATCCCATTCAAGATTAGATTCTTTTCATGGAAGTAAGAAGAAGGACATGTTGAAAGCCAAGTGCTTTCACTATCACATGCTTTGACATTTTACCACAAAGTGTATGCTCAAGAAGTTCGGTAACAAGCCCTCAAGAGGAGTGGAAGGTGAGGCTCTTGCCTTACAATTTGAACTGGCCTTTACCCTCATTGCTTGTATGGTGTCATTGATGATGGGTAGTGTATGGTACCTGGACAATGGAGCTTCTTTCGACATGAATGGTAACAAAGATCTCTTTAGTAACTTGGAGGAGAAGGATCTCCATATGCTTATCAAGATGGGTGATGATGGGAGGTATAGTTCTATCAGGATCAGTACAGTTACCTTTCAGAGGGAGTCGAGTTCTCCCCTCTTGTTGTGAGATGTTATGTATGTTCATGGTTTGAAGAATAACTTGGTATATGTTTCCATGTTGGAGGATAGATCCTATGCTCTAATATTAGTAAGGGAAAGGTGTTCCTTCATGACATAGCCACAAGATAGATGAAGAGGATAGGGGTTTGAGTGAAGAATATCTACAAGTTGGAGGTAGAATATTTTACTTCCTTGAGCACGAAAGCAGAGAGGGTGCAGAGCCGAGACATCGATGATTTGCGGAAGAGGATATTAGGTGACCTGAACCATGGCTCTTTGAAGATCATGCAAAGAAAATTTACTGGTGTTCCCAAGGGTACTCTAGAGAAGGTAGACACATGGAAAGGGTGTACCTTGGGAAAATACGCCAAAGCTTCCTTTCATGAAAAATACAATTGAGCATAGACGATCCTTGATCGAGTTCACTCAAATGTGTGTGGATCATTCTCGACAGCATCCACAGCCAGGACATGTATTATGTTATCTTTGTTGATGATTTTTTCGTAAGTGTTGGATCTTCTTCATGCACAAGAAAGATCATACTTTTCCAAATTTTTGTGAATTTAAAGCATTGGTCGATAAATATACTGGTACGAAGATGTAAAATTTGATGAAGGGAAGTCCATGAGATGTTCCCTTGAGAGGGAGCTTCAAATACATGTGGTCGAGGAGCTTCTAGCTCCAAAGGATGAACCTCAGGATTATGCGGAGAAGCCACGTGTAGAGTACGAGGAAGTGGAGACACCCACTCATGCAGAGCCTTCTAGAGATGGGAGAAAGTGCACCAAAGAGGATGGAACTCTATTGCATGATGCTAGAGAGAATGTGGGATCAACCACATCACAACGTAGGCAAAGGAGGTCACCGAAGAGATACGTTGGATACAAGGCTCTAATTATCGGATGTGTGGATACTGAGCCATCCTCTTTTGAGGAAGCAGTGTAGAAACAACTTTAGGTTGATGCCATGGTTGAGGAGTATGACTGCATTGTTAGGAACAATGTTTGGGATATGGTCCCAACACTGACACTCAATTCAGTGGTGAGTTCCAGATGGCTTTACAAGGTAAATCAAGCAATATATCGTAGTGTGGAGAAACACAAGGGCATGTTTGTGGCCAAATGTTTTTCTCTAGTGGAGGGGATTGATTACGATGATACTTTTGCTCATGTTGTAAGGTACTCATCAATTAGATCCATTCTAGCACTATCAGCACAAATGGGGTGGAAGATAGATCAGATTGATATAAAGAAAAAAATTTCAATGACACGATTGAGGAAGAGGTGTATATTGAACAACCTGAAGGATTTGAGATGTTTAGTAGAGAGTCGCATGTCTGTCTACTCAAGCAGGCATTGTATGGGATGAAACAAAAACCCTGTGCTTAGTACACTAGGATAAATAGCTATTTAACTGGGTTGGGCTTCCCCAAAAGTGAAGAAAATGAGAACCTTTATCATATTGTTGTTGAAGGTAAAATGTTTATTATTGTTTTATATGGCGGTGATTTGATTCTGATAGGTGATGATAAGTTGATAAATTCTTTCAAAGAGCATCTTGCAAGAGAGTTCAAAAGGAAGGACTTGGGGCTTATGCACTACTTTCTGGGCATGTAAGTATGGCAAGGTGATGAGTAAATTTTTTTCTCTCAGGGGAAGTATGCCAACGAGACACTGTAAAGATTCCACATGGAGAGTAGTAAACCCATGGAGACTCATCTTGTAGGTAAGTAGAGGAAGGAGGATGTTACTCCTGGTGAAGTAGTGGAGGCTATTATTTATAGGCAACTTCTAGGTTCACTCATGTATTTCGTGAACACAGGACAAAACATGTGTTATGCAGTTCACCAGCTTAGTCAAGCGATGGTGAAGCCGACCAATCTGTATTGGAAGGAAGCTAAATATGTGTTGAGATACTAGATACTTTGGCGATATCTAGGAATCCCATGGATAGCAATTAGGTTGAAAAATTGATCCACTACGAGAGCTAGTTCCCTTTATAAGCTTCTCTTAATGTTGAAGTTGTGTATTCTTTTAGGAAGGTAGGTTGACTTGATTTCATTGATAAGTTAGAAGGATACGACGATCCAGTAGCACTAGAGTTTTCCCAAAATTCTTAACATCCCCAAGAGAAAGACTGTAAAAACAATGAATTCTACATGACTTTCAGGGGATTCAGGATCTTTGTAAATGAATAATTGCTCAGTGAAGTTACTAGAATTCCTAGGGCATAGCCTTGGGATAAGGATGATAGAGTACTCAACCTTAGAGACAAGACCAACTCTTTCAGATCCTCTGATAACTTGATAAGTATGAAGAAAATAGAAATGGGGTGAAAAGGGAGTCTCTTCGATATGAATGGGGAGAGATAGCATAACATTTCATTAAATATTGAACCTGTGAGGGAAGGCTAAGCATTGTACATGCTTACTATTTTCAAATTCTGCCTAAAATTTGAAACCTGAGACATCTAAAACCACAACAAAGGATAGGTATCCCCCATTTCCTACTGCATTCATGGTAATAAATGTGTGTTAGAATTCAAAAGTGGAAATTGGACGTTGTAGCACATCACTGCTTAGTTAAGTTGATCGTTTGTCACGAGTTACAAAAAAAACTCCCTCATCTGTCATGGGACAAATTTGTCTCTTCAGGGACAGGGCATTGTAAAATCTAAGAAACAGAACTCCCCACAACACCTCCTTCAGTGAGAGTAGATGGTCATAAAAGTGGGAAGAAGTCTGGTCAGAAAGAGTCCAAAAGGACAACGACAATAGTTTCAGATGAATAAGTTGCTCATACATTAATCCATCTATCCACTCCAGGCTTTACAACCCCAAGATCCAATAATCCCAGGGCTTCAATTTTGGTAGTTCAAACGCTCAGGAAAAGAAAAAAGATTCTTCAAGAAACATAGAAAATATCAACCTAATAACCAATCAAATTCAGTTCATACATTACCTATTCATAAATTCAAATCGACCATTAGATTGAAGTATGATAAGAACTCAACAAATCATATCAATTAGACCATGTTAAATAAGGACCACATCCAAATGTAAATTAAAAAAGAAAGTGAAATTTAGGTAATTCTGGAACAAATTAGCTTGAAAATTGGCCATGTGAAAATAAAATGACGGAACACAACGAGAATCTAAAACTTTGAAATATTGTTTATTAGGAGTGCAAAATCATGTGCTTAATTGCATTATGAATAGAAAGTATGATAAGAACTCAGTACCAGATCATATCAAGTGCAAAATCTCGTGCTTAATTGCACTATGAATAGAAAGTATGATAAGAACTCAATACCAAATCATATCAATTAGACCATGTTAGGTAAGGAACAGTTCCAGATACAGATTAAGGAAGAAAGTTAAATAGGATCAATTCTGGAACCTGCTACCTCGAAAATTGATGAAACTAAAAATAGAATAATGGTACAGGATTTGAAATTGAAGAATTTGAGATATTGTTTATTTGGAGTGCAGAGTTTTGTGCTTAGTTGCACTATGAAGAGAAAGCAAGCAAGGAGTTCCCTTTTGTACAAGAGATGTTGCTCTGTCTCTGTTTGTAGACTTTGTACAGAAATTTCGGTTCTATTTCAGCCTGGTCTTTGAAGTGGCAATGGCCACAATATATTTCCCATTCCATCACCTAACACTAAATATTAATTAAATCTTAACCATAAGTAAGGATGCGCACCTTGTAATGAATGGGAGGAGATGATGGAACACCTAACAAACAGTTCCAGCATTAGCAACAGCCTGTGGAGTAGCCACCAACAACTGTTTGAACATTGTCATAGAAACTACCATAATATAAAAAATACTTTGGAATTCTGGCCAAAAAAACCTTACTAGAACTAGGTGCTAAACCACGCGTGGATACTTTCAGTAGGGTTTATGCTATGGAATATATGGAAGGAAAAAAAAAATGTGATATATTTAAGGAAGAAAAGAGAACCCGGGTGAAATATGGAAACAGACAATCCTGAATATCAGAGAAAAAATCTTAACAGAAAGGTGGAAGGACGAAGATTGGAAGACCAACCAAATGGAGGAGAGAATCCTGTAGAGGTTACAATTAAATCAAAGCATGATAGACAGAACCCGAAGTAAAAATAAACACAGATAGGTTGAAGAGATAACCACTTACAAGAATCCACAGTAAGCCTTTACAGAGCTAAACTTTGATGGAGCAGCAAAAGGCAACCCAGGAGATGCTGAAATAGGAGGGATATTTAGGGACGATGGAGGAAAAATTTTGAGAATTTTTGCGATGGACTGTGGGGAAGCAACGAATAATGAAGTGGAGTTACATGCACTGAAACGAGGGCTCAAAATAGCCAATCGAGAAAAATACCAGAACCTACAACCAGAAGGTAATTCGAAGCTGGTGGTGGATATGGTAAAGCAACTGCGAAACAAGACAGTGGCAGAAAAAATAAGCAGATGTTGGAGAATAGCCTGGTTAAACAGTGAAATAGGGAAATTAATCAATCAAATAGACTATGTAGTGTGGAGAAACACAAGGGCATGTTTGTGGCCAAATGTTTTTCTCTAGTGGAGGGGATTGATTACGATGAGACTTTTGCTCATGTTGTAAGGTACTCATCAATTAGATCCATTCTAGCACTATCAGCACAAATGGGGTGGAAGATAGATCAGATTGATATAAAGAAAAAAATTTCAATGACACGATTGAGGAAGAGGTGTATATTGAACAACCTGAAGGATTTGAGATGTTTAGTAGAGAGTCGCATGTCTGTCTACTCAAGCAGGCATTGTATGGGATGAAACAAAAACCCTGTGCTTAGTACACTAGGATAAATAGCTATTTAACTGGGTTGGGCTTCCCCAAAAGTGAAGAAAATGAGAACCTTTATCATATAGTGTTTGAAGGTAAAATGTTGATTATTGTTTTATATGTCGGTGATTTGATTCTGATAGGTGATGATAAGTTGATCAAGTCTTTCAAAGAGCATCTTGCAAGAGAGTTCAAAATGAAGGACTTGGGGCTAATGTACTACTTTCTGGGCATGTAAGTATGGCAAGGTGATGAGTAAATTTTTTTCTCTTAGGGAAGTATTCCAACAAGATACTATAAAGATTCCACATGGAGAGTAGTAAACCCATGGAGACTCATCTAGTAGGTAAGTAGAAGAAGGAGGATGTTACTCCTGGTGAAATAGTGGAGGCTACTATTTATAAGCAACTTCTGGGTTCACTCATGTATTTCATGAACACACAACCGAACATGTGTTATGCAGTTCACCAGCTTAGTCAAGCGATGGTGAAGCTGACCAATCTGTATTGGAAGGAAGCTAAATATGTGTTGAGATACTTCAAAGGAACTACTCAGTATGGTTTTTGGTACAAACGGATAGAGGGAGTAAAGCTTCAAGGCTTCACAGATGCATATTGAGTAGGAAGTCCATCTGGCAGGGAGAGAACATTAGGTGGAATATTCATTATTGGGTCAACAATTGTTTCTTGGTACAATAAGAAACATAGATCAGTTGAATTGAGTTCATCAGAAGCAGAGTACATGGCTGCTAGTCAAGCAGCTTGTGAGGCTATCTAGATGACGAAGATTCTTTTTGGTTTGTTTGGTCAGCAGATAGATCCAACTATGACCTACAGTGACAATCAGAGTTGTATCAAACTCTCTGAGAATCCAGTTTTTCATGATTAGTCCAAGAATATTGATATTTGGTATCATCATCTTCGAGATTATGTGCAGAGGAGAATTATGTTGTTGGAGTACATTCCCACAGAGGAGAAGGATGCGGATATTTTTACAAAGTCATTAACAAATGAAAATTCAAGTTTCATAGAGGCAAGATCAGGGTAGTAGATAATCCCTTTCCCAATTAGAGGGAGTGTTAAAAATAGCAACAAGAAATTCCAATTTAATTTGTCCTTGAATTTAATCGTGAATTAATTGAAATTATATTATCATAGCAACTTGCAATAGTTAATTAAGTTGAATTGAATTAATTAACTTATGAAATTCGAGTTGGAAGTCTATATAGAGTCGTATAGAGTGATGAATAAATTTTAGAGGCCCACGTTGAGTTACTTTGAGTTGTAATTAGATAGCTTATTCTAACTGAGTTATAGCCAATTAAACTAGTTCTAACTGTTGGAGGAATTAGTAGGAGGTCTAGTAGTGGGAATGGGCACTAGTGCATTTTGAGTACCACACCAGTCAACGGAAGATTCACTTGTAAATAACTCATGCACATTAGTTCAGAGGAAGACCTAGTTGAGATTAGTGTTCAAGGATAGTGTACTATCAGTTGTATTATTTTCCACGTTGTGCAGATGTTGCACGAAATCAGTTGAGGGCCTATGAATAGACTGCGTAGTTATGGAAAGTGTATTTCCCAATTAAATGCGAGCTAATTCTCTCATGAGTTACGCAAGGAAGTAGGGGCTTCGTAGGCAGCAGAATTGGCTTGACCTGGCTTGTGAGGCAGAGAGATAGATTGTATTAGTGTAGGAATTGTTCTAGTTGAACAAGAATTCTATTTTCTTCTCAGATATTTTGGTTAATACAGTATAGATAGTCGAGGTTTTGAGCAGTTGATTTCACCAGAGAAATATTGTGTTATGTGCTATTGAAATTCTTCCTTTCCTTTAAAGAGTAGACTATCTTCATGTCTTGTATTGTAGCATATCACATCAGTTGTTGAATCTAAAAGTAAAAATCTATAATATCATAATTTGACAATTATAACACAATGTTTTACTATGATAAACAAAATATGTTGTCACCATGTGATGACCATAACTTAACATCGCAATGATAAAAACATAATTTTATGGCACAATTTGTCAAGAAAAATCCAACATCACAATGTGTAGAATATAACAAAATGTTTAAATGTGAAAAAAATAACTATAGCTCACAATCAAACATAACCCTTCATCAACATCACATTATGACACAACCATGGTAAATTATTGGTGGCCATTGTAAAACATGCTAAATGATAATCAACCAACCCATAGTAAACCATGGTCATCCATGGTCAACCATAATCAATCACAGTCACACATCGTCAACCATGGTCATGCATTATCAATCCAGGTCAATCATAATTACCCATGGCCAACATGGTCTTCCATTAAACGCCATGGTTTACAAAAGTTCACTGTACTAACAGTGGTTAACCATATAAAATCATGAGAATTAATTATCAACCATGCACTACATGAGGGACATGGTAACGATAAAAAATATTGTCAACCTTAGTCAACCACAATCAACTATAATCCTTTAAGGGTAACCATATTCAACCATGATCAAACATCATAAAAAAATATTAACCATAGTCAAGATCATCAAATGTGGTCAACCATATTCATATATAGCCAATGTTCGTCAACCATAATGAATTATCCTCAACTGTGTGCAACCTTAGGTAGTCATATTCACCACTTGTCATCCATGGCTTATCATGATTAAGATGAGTAAGATGGTCAAGCATATTCTATCATATTTAACTATACTTAAATGTGGAAAATTGTATTCAATCATGGTCACCCATAGTGGACCATACTAAACCATGTTCAATGCTCATCAACCACGGTCAACAATTATTAACATGGTCAACCATAGTTAACCATCGTGAAATGTGTGAGACATTGTCCTACATAGTACACATGGTTATTCATAATGAACATGGTTAAGTGTGGTCAAACATAGTAAAAATTGGTTACCCTTGGTCAAGCATACTCAGCGTGGTCATATATAGCCAATTATGGTCAACCATGGTCACCTACAGTAAAGATGATCTTTCATAGCCTACAATGGTTTACCCCAATAAACCACAGTGAACCATAATTAACCATGAATAACCATGGGTACTCATAGTCATGAATTATCAGTTATAGCCTTCCATGACTAACCATATGCAACTATAGTCAACCATGGCCAAACATGGTCAATCATTGTCAAACATGGTAACCCTTGGTCAAGTATAATGAATCATGATGGAAAATAGTAAAGTATGGTCTTCCATTGGAAACCTTAAGCATCCATAGTTAACCATCGTGAATAAGTATAAGATGGTGTATTTTGTCAACATTTGTCAACCACTACAAACTATGGTGAACTATAGCCCTCAGGAGACAAGCATAGTTAACCATAGCCAACCAAGTTCAAACATTGTAAACAATGTTTATACATAATCTATAAGATTAAAATTGTTCAACCATAAGAAACATGGTGAAATTTCATCAACTATAGTGAAGCATGGTCATCCTTGGTAAATAATAATCAACCATGGCTACACATAGTCAACATAGTCTTCCATATCTTAGTGTATCCTAATCAAGCATACTCAAGCATAGTCAATCATGGTCAAACATATCCAAATTTAAGAAAGCATATTGAGCGATTGTAAACCATGGTCAATCATGGTCAATGTTGGGAAGATGGTCACCATTGTCAAATGCTATCAACTATGGTTAACAATAGTCTTTTCTCATCTTTCATGGGCAATGATAACGGACCATTGTCAACCATATTCAAGCATGGTGAAACATTATCATACTTACTTTGCATGGTCAAACATGATAAATGTGGTCAACCATAGCCACCATGGTTAATAATTGTCAATCATATTAACACATATCTATTCATTTGCCCCCCATAAGAAACCCAGGATGATAATATCTTGACCTTTTTCAACAATAGTTAAAGAGAATTAGCCATATTCACTTATGGGAAACCAAATTCAATAATGGTCAACAATAGACGACCATTGTTACCCATTCTCTGAATGGTCAAAAGCGTCAACATAGTCAATTGTTATTAACCATGGTGAGCAATCTTTAATAATGGTCAACATGGGAAATTATAGTCAAACGAAAGTAAAATATACTCTCTCATAGTTACCTATACTCAATCATGGACAACTAAAGTCAACATGGTCAACAATGCACAACCATAATTAAATGTGGACAATTTTTGTTGCCCATATTCAAACATGATCACCCATAGTGAGCTATAACCAACTTTTTTCAATAATACTATTCCTTCACATACACATAAAGTGTCCGCTAATAATAACCACACTAAAACTAAAACAGTTAATATACTTCAATTAGTATCATTTTCTATCCTTTAAAAACTAATTTTCTCAATCTACATATATCAATTATCTTTTACTGTAATACCATTATTCTTTCTTTCTGTTTTATATATTCATATATTCCATCTAAATTTATGAAAAGTATTACGAGAATGACATTTGATTTTGTATTTTATATTTTTCTTAGTTCTTATTAAACTAGACTTGTATTTTGTATTTTTCATATTAGACTAGACTTATATTGTGTTAAACTAGACTTATAATGTGTTCAACCCAAATATGGAATGAAAGAGTCCATTTAACATTTTGGGTGAGAAGCTAGTGAGAAACTAAAATTGTGTGAAATTGATTCCATTGAGATGCAGGTTGCAACAATTTGTATCCTCCATAAATAATTCAACTCTCACTCGCTCACCATAAATTTAACTAGATGACAAAAAAATAAATCCTATAAAACCAAGTACGAGCACTTTACCGTTCATGAATTTATACTTTACACCTCATCAAGTTTTTTGTGAACCCTTTTTTTTTATCGATGCACATTCATAACGCAACTCGTTCCTCGAGTAAAACTGAATTTAGAAATATCAAAGTCAAAGGTATAATTTCGGTTGCTCAATGTTAAATGCTCTAATTACGCACCTATGGTCCTTAAGAGAGTTATGGTACCATCATTTCATGAAGATAATAATATACATGAAACATGACATTTTTATCAGTCAGCTCCTATTGTCATTATAGAAGTTATATTATTTAATAATTAAATTTATTTATTTAATTTTAATTAAAGCTTAGTAATATTAATATAGTTATATAAATTAAATAGCTTATTTTAAGAATTTATTTATCATTTATTTTATTAGACAATTAATTTATATAATAACGAGAATTGATAATATAATGTTAAAAAAAAAAATTAAAATTAAAAATTATTTAGAAATTATTTATTTTATATATTAGATTGTGTATACTACACAAAAATATATTGAAGATAAAAATATATTATAGATCCTCAATATATTTTTATTTTAAAGTAAATAAAAATCTACAAAAACTCATTACGAAATAGATCACATAATTATTTTAATTATATAAAATATACTTTTAATTAAATCTTAAAAATTCTTTTGAATTTTAAAGATAATTCTAACAAATTCCTATTTACACCCAAAAATGTATATTTACAATACGACATATCACATAAGTTGAAATATTTAGACCAAAAAATGTATATTTACAATACGACATATCACGTAGGTTGAAATATGTACTATGAGATCATAAATGAGTCATTTCCTGCCACATAAATCCTAGCCTGCTATAATGAATTGTCGCACTGGTTGATGGGAGCGAGAGCCAGGCATTCGTTCGTCTTTGGCGCATAGCGGAAAGATTCGATGGCGTTTTTGTTAATCAAAATTTATATTAGCTTATCATATTGAACTGTTACTACGCTTGTCGATGCGTTGCCCTGAAAGATTCTGTCTTTAGCTTATAATGGAATAACACCTTTTATTAATGGTATGTCATCATTTCTCCAGACATTTCGGGTGCGTATATCACCTACTAGGGTTTTCGATGCCGTAGTTTCGTTTTCAATTAGTGAAAATGTGATGTTTGAACCAGATGCCCACCAGATTACCTATGCGTTTTCGACCAGAGAAGAATGTAGATTAGGCTCGTTTATGATATTTTAATAAAACTTTTTCATAGGCTTCATCCTCTTCTAATTTGAAGGTATTTGCAACCATCTCTTCTCTTCACATTAAAATCTCTTAATCGTCCTGTCAATTGTTATACAAAGAGAGAGGTATATAATAACAATCATAGATAGGTATATAAAAAGAAGTTATTCTTTGAAACATTAGTCACTTCTATAATAACAATAATATATAGAATATAAAAATCGTTTATCATACTTTATTGAAACTTTCCGTAGGCTTCAACCACTTATAATTTGGAGCTATTTGCAGCCATCCCTTCTCTCTTCACAATAAGATCTTTTAATCGTGATATCAATTGTTATCAAAAGAGATAGATATATAATAACATTAATATGTAGAATGTAAAAAAAAAGCTATAGGGAAAAGTAAATTAAGATAAAATAACTTTTTTAATAGATTATTTTATATGAATATATTATAAATAAAACTATTAGTTACAAAAAGCTGAAGAAATGTAAAATAATTTTATGAATCAATTATATTTAACTTAATCATTTTTATCAAAAAATTAAATATTAAAAACAAGAAAACGTGTCCGTCTAAAAATATTTAATCGCTCAGAATTTATCTAAAACTTAATTGGATTTAGAATAATTTATATTAAAATATAAGATATTCTAAGACTTTTCAATGTTAAATCATTAATATAAAATAAACAATTCATAATATTGTATTATTTTATTTTTTTGAAATCGCTCAAAATTTATCTAAAACTGAAATGGATTTAGACTAATTTATATTAAATAGAAGATATTCTAATACTTTTCAATGTTAAACCATTAATATAGAATAAATAATTTATAATAGTGTATTATTTTATTTTTTAGTTTTAGTGATTTTTTCCTAATTATAATAAATAAAATGTTAATACAACTATTTAAGTTATTATAGTTATTATATTCTCAAACCTTATAATAATGTAAAATAATATTTTAGAACAAATTTCTTGTAACACTTACGTTAAAAAAATATTTAATTTACTGTCTTAATATTTATCTTTTTTTTAACTTTCGATTCCTTATTTAATATTAATAATTTGCATCCTAGTCCACATTACATAATTAATAAATACACTTAATAGTTTTAAAACAACACACATGAATATTCTTCGACATTGTATGGTGAAGTTAAGATTTGCATTCAAAGGTTTTAATCTATATGGTTTCCACGGGTATGTTTGGTTTACTATAGTCAATTGTTGTTTAACTACAGTTTGGTCATAGTTTTGAGCCATTTAAAATGTTCCCTCTTAGAGATGTAGTGACTCTCACCTAATTAACATATGTTGGTTTCTCCGCCAGGGATTTCCCACTGCTTGATCCGACGACACATATTTTTGGTTGATCAGTCTACTACATGTAACTAAATATTCATGGAAGAAGATTGAGCCAATAGTAGAGTTGAGGATATTTGTAGGGTACAGTGATACACCTCACAATTATCAAGTGTACTTGTCCACCAACTAGATGATAGTGGTTCGCAAAGATGTAAAATTTGATGAAGAGAATCCATGAGATGTTCCCTTGAGAGGGAGCTTTAGCTACATGTGGTTGAGGAGCTTCTAGCTCCAAAGGAGGAACCTCAGGATGATGTGGAGAAGCCATGTGTAGAGTACAAGCTAGTGGGGACACCCACTCGTGCAGAGTCTTCCAGACATGGGAGAAAGTGCACCAAAGAGGACAAAAGGTTATTGCATGATGCTAGAGAGAATGTTGGAGCACCCACATCACAATGCAGGCAAAGGAGGTCACGGAAAAGATACATTGGATACATGGTTCTAATGAGAGGATGTGTAGAGACTGTGCCATCCTCTTTTGAGGAATCAGTGCAACGACCACTTTGGGTTGATGCCATGGTTGAGGAGTATGACTCCATTGTTAGGGACAATGTTTGGGATGTGGTCCCAAAATTGACAGACAAGTTAATGGTGAGTTCTAGATGTATTTACAAGGTAAAGCATGTAAGATATGGTAGTGTGGAGAAACACAAGGGCAGTTTTGTGGCCAGATGTTTTTCTCAAGTGGAGGGGATTGATTACGACAAGACTTTTGCTCCTGTTTTAAGGTACTCATTAATTAGATTCATTCTAGAACTGTTAGTGCAGATGGGGTGGAAGATATATTAGATGGATGTAACAACAAAATTCTCAATGACACGATTGAGGAAGAGGTGTATATTGAACAACCTAAAGGATTTGAGACATTCAACAGAGATTCGCATGTGTGTTGACTCAAGCGAGCATTGTATGGGATGAAACAAGCACCCTGTGCTTGGTACATCAATATCGATAACTAGTTCACTAAGTTGGGATTCCCCAAAAGTGAAGCAAATGAGAACCTTTACCATATTGTGGTTGAATATAAAATGTTAATTATTGTTTTATATGTCGATGATTTTATTCTGATAGGTGATGATAAGTTGATCAAGCCTTGCAAAGAGGATCTTGCAAGAGAGTGTGAAATGAAGGACTTGAGTCTCATGCACTACTTTCTAGGCATGTAGGTATGGCAAGGTGATGAGTAACTTTTTGTCTCTCAGGGAAAGTATGCCAACGAGACTCTAAATATTCCACATGGAGAGCAATAAACCTATGGAGACTCCTCTAGTAGGTAAGTAGAGGAAGGAGGATGTTACTTCCGTGAAGTAGTGGAGACTACTATTTACAAGCAACTTGTGGGTTCACTCCTGTATTTGGTGAACACACGACCGAGCATGTGTTATGTAGTTAACCATCTTAGTCAAGGGATGGTGAAGATGACCAAGATGTATTGTAAGGAAGTCAAACATGTGTTGAGATACCTCAGAGGAACTACTCAGTATGGTTTATGGTGCAAATCGATATAGGGAGTGAAGCTTCAAGGCTTCAAATATGGATATTGGGTAGGGATTCCATTCAATAGGAATAGCACATTAGGTGGGATCTTCATTATTAGGTCAAAAATTGTTTCTTGGTACAACAAGAAACATAGATCAGTTGCACTGAGTTCATCAAAAGCAGAGTACATGGTTGCTAGTCAAGCAGCTTGTGAGGCTATCTACATGAGGAAGATTCTTGTTGTTTTTTTTGGTCAGCAGATGGATCCAACTATGATTTACTGTGACAATTAGAGTTATATGAAACTCTCTGAGAATCTAGTTTTTCATGATTGGTCAGAGAATATTGATATTTGGTGTCATCATCTTCGAGATTATGTGCAAAGGAGAATTATATTGTTGGAGTACATTCCCATAGAGGAGAAGGACGCAGATATTTTGACAAAGGCAATGCCAGATGAAAATTCAAGTTTCACAAAGGTAGGATCAGGGTAGTAGATAATCCCTTTCTTGTTTAGAGGGAGTGTTATAAATAGCAACAAGAAATTCCAATTTAATTTGTCCTTGAATTTAATTGTGAATTAATCAAAATTATATTATCATAGCAATTTCCAATAGTTACTTAAATTAAATTTACTTAACTAACTTAGGAGGGTTGAATTATATGTGGAGGATACAAATTTTAGGTGCCCATGTTGAGTTATTTTGAGTTGTAATTAGATAACTCAGTCTAAGTGAGTTATAGTCAATTAAACTAGTCCTAACTGTTGGAGGAACTAATAGGAGGTCTAGTAGTGGGGATAGACACTAGTTCATTTTGAGTACCACACTAGTTAACTAAAGATTCACTCATAAATAGCTCACGCATGCCAGTTCAGAGGAAGGCCTAGTTGAGATTAGTGTTGAGGGACAATGTACTATCAATCATATAATTTTCCTATAGGGGACAATGTACAGATGGTGCATGCAATCAGTTGAGGGCCTATGAATAGACTGCATAGTTATGGAAAGTGGATTTCCCAATTAAATACAGGCTAATTCTCTCAGGAATTTCACAAGGAAGTAAGGGCTTGGAATGTAGTAGAATTGGCTAAGTGTTGGCTTGACCTGGCTTGTGAGGTAGAGAGATAGATTGTACTAGTGTAGGAATTGTTCAGGTTAACAAGCACTGTATTTTCTTCTTAGATATTCTGCTTAATGCAATATATATAGTCAAGGTTTTTAACAATTTGTTTCACTAGAGAAATATTATGTTGTGCTATTGAAATTCTTCCTTTCCTTTGATGAGTAGAATATCTTCTTGTCTTGTGTTGTAGCATATCACATAAGTTGTTGAATGTACTAGTAAAAATCTACAATATCATAATTTGACAATTATAACCCAATATTGTACTATGATAAACAAAATATGTTGTCACCATGCAATGACCATAGCTTAACATTGCAATGGGAAAAACATAATTTTATCCCACAATCTGTCAAGCAAAATCCAACATCACAATATGTAGAATATAACAAAATGTTTAAATGTGAAAAAAAATAACTATAGCTTACAATTGAACATAACCCTTCATCAAAATCACATTATGACGCAACCATGCTAAATTTTTGGTGACCATTGTAAAACATGGTAAATGATAATCAACCATTCCATAGATAACCATGGTCATCCAAGGTCAACCATAATCAATCACAATCACAGATGGTCAACCATGGTCATGCACTATCAACCCAGGTCAATCATAATTACCCATGGTCAACATGGTCTTCCATTGTACACCATGGTCTACAAACGCTTACCATACTAAGTGTGGTTAACCATAGAAAATCATGAGAATTAATTATCAACCATGGAATACATAGGGGACATTGTAACGATAAAAAAATATTTCCAACCTTAGTCAACCACAGTCAACTATAATCTCTTAAAGTTAACCATAGTCAACCATGATTAAATGTCGTCTACATGATCAAACATCATAAAAAAATATTAACCTTAGTCAACATCATCAAATGCAGTCAACCATATAAATACATGGTCAATGTTCGTCAACCATAATCAATTATCCTCAACTATATGCAACCTTAGGTAGTCATATTCACCAATTGTCATCCATGGTTCATCACGGTTAAGATGAGCAAGATGGTCAAGCATATTCTATCATATTTAACTATATTTAAATGTGGACAATTGTATTCAATCATGGTCACCTATAGTGGACCATTATAAACCATGTTCAATTCTCACCAACCATGGTCAACCATAAGGAACAAGACTCAACATGGTCAACCAAAGGAGAATGTGGTCAACCATAGTTAACCATGGTCAAATGTGTGAGACATTGTCCTACATAGTACACATGGTTATTCATAATCAACATGGTTAAGTGTGGTCAAACATAGTAAAAATTGCTTACCCTTGGTCAAGCATACTCAACACGGTCATATATAGCTAATTATGGTCAACCAAGGTCACCTACAGTAAAGATGATCTGTCATAGCCTACCATGGTCTACCCCAATAAACCACAGTGAACCATAACTAACTATGAATAACAATGGGTAGTCATATGCATGAATTATTAGTTATAGTCTTCCCTGAGTAACCATAAGCAATTGCAGTTAACAATGGTAAAACATGGTCATACATTACCTACATGGATGGACATGGTTAAACATGGTTAATCATTATCAAACATCATCACACTTGGTCAAGTATAACCAATCATGATGAAACATAGTGAGGTATGGTCTTCGATTGGAAACCCTAGGCATCCATAGTTAACCATGGTCAATAAGTATAAGATGGTGTATTTTGTCAAAATTTGTCAACCACTACAAACTATGGTGAACTATGGCCGTTAAGGGACAAGCATGGTTAACCATAGCAAACCAAGTTCAAACATTGTAATTTTTTTTTATACATACTCTATATGATTAAAAATGTTCGACCATATGAAACATGGTCAAATTTCATCAACTATAGTCAAGCATGGTCATCCTTGGTAAATAATAATCAACCATGGCCACACATAGTTAATATAGTCTTCCATATCTTATGTACCCTAAACACAAGCATAGTCAATATTGGTCAAACATAGGCAAATTTGAAAAAGCATATTGAGCCATTGTAAATGATGGTCAATCATGGTCAACATTGGGAAGATGGTCACCATTGTCAAATGCTATCAAGCAGGGAAAATTTTAAGAACCCCCCCAAATTTACATGTATAATAAATGGGCGAATCTCCATGGTATATAGGAAAAATGGAAGGCGATTTTATCAATAATATGACATGTATATATAATTTTTTGGCGAATCTCTCACTAGGCAAGGCGAATATTTTACTCAATTATAAAATCTTGTGTTTATTGAATACACAAATGAAATCATTGCATTTCTTTAAAATATCTTTTGAAATCAAAATTACCGAAATTACATATCGATAACCTAGTGGGTGTAGGATAAAATTCACCTGTGTCATTCACAGAAAGCATGAGAAAAAACCTAATACTATATATAAAACCAAGAAAAATTCAAATTCATCACTTCTAGGGACCTCGTAACCACCCTGCCAATACACAAGTATGTTCCTATTTGCAATTAGAAAAACTACCCAAATTACAATCTGTTTACTCCACTTCTAGGGACCTTGTAACCACCCTGCCAATACGCAAGTATGTTGCCATTTGCAATTAGAAAAAATACCCAAATTACAATCTGTTTACTCCAGCATATGTTGGAAAGTTATAGAAGGATGACTAGTGGAATCAATCCATTCCCTTTAGCCCTGGATTTGTTTCAGTTTAAAACAAAAGTATACAAATATACTTGTCCAATGTCTATGCTTTAACCATTCACCTTAAGATGTTTTTACAATATAATTTCCTAAGTCTATTTAATATCTTCATTATCATAAAAACCAACCTATATCCATCTTAACTCCACATCTACCACTCTTAGGGGGATGAAATCTATTTATCCATCTGAGCACTTGGTAGACCTAGAATTAAGATGGATCTAAGATGGAATTTCCCCTTTAAATAGTCTATGCTCACATGAATACCATGGGTTATCATAAACCTGGAGCTTAAAAATTACTATTAGTAATTTATAAAAATTAATAAAATTAATAGTTGACTTTTATTTTATTTTTATTTTAACCAAGCTAAAATGTTTAACATACATTAAATTACAACATCCATTTTTACTCTTGATTGGATCAAATATTTTTTCACTCTATGCTAGTTTTCATATCACGATATTTGATACCTCTCGGGGGTTAGTAGATCCAGAGTAAAGATGGATCTATGCTGGTTTAATTCCCCCATTTAAATAGGCTACATTCCAAGTGAATACCATGGGTCAATACCATGTGCCATTTTGGTGAAACCATGGGTCAATACCATGTGCCATTTTTATTTTTGTTAATACTAATATTAGGGTTAATAATGTTTTTTTGCATGGTATTAATAACAATCTAGTCCATGGTAATTGTCCCATAGTATAAATATAAGGTGACTTATGGAGTAAATATAAAAAAATGTTTTATTTGTTTACCATACCTCTTGTTTATTTATATTTTTATTAATTTACCATACCATTCATAAATACAAGGTGACTTATGGAGTAAATATAAAAAAATGTTTTATTTGTTTACCATACCTCTCGCTTATTTATATTTTTATTAATTTACCATACCTCTTTTACAAATATGGTATTTGGCCCATAGGATTCACTTAAATAAAACCTCTTTCTTGAGCCTTCATAAATAGAACGAGGGTTATGGACTAAATAGAAAAAGAGGTTTTATTTATTTACCATGCATCTAGTTTATTTATATTTTTATTTATTTACCATACCTTTTGAGTAAGTATAAAAAGATGTTTTATTTATTTACCATACCTCCACTTTACTTATATTTTTATTTGTTTACACCCTTGCATGTATATAAGGTGACTTATGGAGTAAATATAAAAAATGCTTTATTTATATTTTTATTAATTTACCGTACCTGTATTTGGGCCTTTGGCTCATAGGATTCACTTAAATAAAACCTATTCTTGAAAACGGGCGAATGGATTCACTTAAATAAAACCTATTCTTGAAAATGGGCGAATGGAAGGTTGTAACTCCTAATTTCAAGGGCTAAGTTTACCTTTTTTACCCTCTCCCTTAAAATAAGGTGGGCTATTTGAGGTGATTTGTAAAAATGTACTATGATACAAAATATTCGCCCACTAAAAATTTAAAACCCCTTAATTCCCCCAAAGGGGGGACATTCGCCCCTAAAATCACCCCTACTATCAACCATGGTTAACCATAGTCTTTTCTAGTCTTTCATGGGGAATGATAGGGGACCATTGTCAACCATAGTCAAGCATGGTGAAACACTATCATAGTTTGCATGGTCAAACATGATAAACGTGGTAAACCATACCCACCACGTTAAGCATTGTCAATCATATTAACCGATATTTATTCTTTTATCCCCCATAAGAAACCCATGATGATAATACTTTGACCTTCTTCAACAATAGTTAAAAAGAATTTCCCATAATCACTTATGGGAAACCAAATTCAACGATGGTCAACAACAGACAACCATTGTTACCCATTCTCTGAATGGTCAAAAGCATCAGAATAGTCAATTTGTATCAACCATGGTGAGCCATCTGTAATAATGGTCAACATGTGAAACTATAGTCAAACAAAAGTAATCTATACTCTCTCATAGTTACCTATACTCAATCATGGACAACTAAAGTCAACATGGTCAACAATGCACAACCAGAATTAAATGTGGACAATTTTTGTTGCCCATATTCAAACATGATCACCCATAATGAGCCATAGCCAACTTTAATCGATAATACTATTCATTCACATACACATAAAATGTCATTTACTAATCATGACGCTAAAATAAGCATAATTAATGTACTTTAATTGGTGTCATTTTCTATCCTTTAACAACTAATTTTCTCAATCTAACTATAATATCAATTATCTTTTACTTTAATGCCATTATTCTTTGTTTCTATTTTATATATTCATAAATCTCGATATTACAAAAATAGTACCATTTGATTTTGTATTTTTCATATGTTATTACTATACTAGATTTATAATGTGTTCAACCCTGGAATGAAAGGGTCCATTTAACATTTTGAGTGAGAACCTAAACTTGTGTGAAATTGACTCCATTGAGATGCAGGTCGAAACAATTTGTATCCTCCCCATATAATTCAACCCTCAATCCCTCACCATAAATTTAATTAGATGACGAACAAATAAATCCTATAAAAACAAGTTACCGTTCATGGATTTATACTTTACACCTCATCATTTTTTTTGTAAACCTTTCTTTTTTATCGATGCAAATTCATAACTCAACTCCTTCCTCGAGTAAAACTGAATTTAAAAATATCGAAGTCGAAGGTATAATTTCGATTGCTCAATGTCAAATGCGCTAATTACGCAATTATGTTCCTTAGAGAGTTATGGTACCATCATTTCATGAAGATAATAATATACATGAAACATGGCATTTTTGTCGGTCAGCTTCAATTGTCATTATAAAAATGATATTATTCAATAGTTAAATTTATTTATTTATTTTCAATTAAAATTTAGTAATATTGATATATAAATTAGATAACTCATAAAATTAGAGTATTTATGTATCATTTATTTTATTAAGCAATTAATTTATATAATAATGAAAATTTATAATATAATATTAAAGTAGAAAATGAAAAAAAATGTAAGATTTCAAATGGAAAATTTATTTAAAAACATTTTATTTTATATATTAGATTGTGTAAAGTACAGAAAAATATTTTAAATCCTGAATATATTTTTATTTTAAAACAAGTAAAAATCTTCAAAACTTATTAAAAAACAGATCACATGATTTTTTCATTATATCCAATATATTTGTAATTATATCTCAAAAATACTTCTAATTAAATCTTAAAAATTCTTTTGAGCTATAAAAATAGCACCACTTACATTTATAATTCTAACAAATTCCTATTTACATCCAGAAATGTATATTTACAATACGACATTACGTAGGTTGAAATATTTACACCAAAAAATGGATATTTACAATACGACATATCCCGTTTGTTGAAATATGTACTATCAGATCATAAATGAGTCATTCCCTGCCACATAAATCCTAGCCTGCGATAATGAATTGTCCCACTGGGTGATGGGAGTGAGAGCCGGACATTCGTTTGTCTTTGGCGCATAGCGGAAAGATTCGATAGCGTTTTCGTTAATCAAAATTTATATTAGCTGATCATATTGAACTGTTACTACGCTCGTCGATGCGTTCCCCTCAAAGATTCTCTGTCTTTAGGTTATAATGGAATAACACTTTTTATTAATGGTATGTCATCATTTCTGCAGACATTTCGGGTGCGGATATCACCTACTAGGGTTTTCGATGCCGTGGTCTCGTTTTCAATTAGTGAAGAATGTGATATTTGAAACAGATGTCCACCAGATTACCTATGCATTTTCGACCAGAGAAGAATGTGATATCTAAACTACTTTCCGGCCAGCTAACTTGGTGGACACATGCAAGGATTTCACTAGATTGTCTCGCTGGTTTAGATGGCGATACCATAAGTCAAAAGTATATTTAACTCTCTCGGTTCTTATCTGCAAAAATTCATACTCCACCCCTTCAAATTAATCTACTACGACGATGGTCACGACCACCAGTGCTTCGCCTGCTACCTTAGTACTTCCTCACCTGTCAATCGCTGACCGAGCTGCTCTTCATAAGCGCCCCAGACAGTATAACTGGCTTTGATCATATTTCAACCGTTGCTCTGGTCAATAGAGCAGACATATCACGCCTCTCGTTGATCTTTTCTCTTATAAAATTTTACCATTAGATAGTTCTTGAATCTGGTATGCTTTTAATTTTAACGACTTTAACATTTCTTATTGGTTTGCTGATATGAAAAACCTAATACATGTAATTAGGAATATAATTATTAAAATAATTGCACTACTGAATTAGTTTAAGGTATGGGTGGATTTTACCAGAGTTGTTTATTCACCAATTTGTATAAAATTATTTATTGACAGTCATGACATTATTATAACATTTGAACTTAGATAAATTAGGAAAAAGAAAAATTAACATATCCTAGATGTTCAAGTGTGAATATGGTTGAACACTGCTGGCTCTTTAAAATTTCTTATATCATATTTTACAATATGTTCTTTTTAACTACTTCCTTTTTGGTAATGGTTTTAGAAATCAAATTTTCACCATCACAGGTTGACTTCTTCAAGATAGTACTGTTAATATTGTCTATGTTTTCTCCTCCATGTAGTTAGTGACCTGCCGACCACTCTGATTTTTGAGAATTTATTTAATCTTCCTCTATGATATTTTTCTCATCAAAACATAACTCTCTACTTTGTTTTTATAGCTAATTATGCTATGTGTTTCTCTATAATAGAGGTTCACTTCATAGCTCTCACACGTAGTTTAGGCTGATTTATCATATTTTAATGAAACTTTTTTATAGGCTTCCACCTCTTATAATTTGAAAGTATTTGCAGCTACCTCTTCTCTTTTCACACTAAGATCTTTTAATCGTGATATCAATTGTTATAAAAAGAGATAAATATATAATAACAATAAGATATAGAATATAAAAATGGTTTATTATATTTTAATGAAACTTCTTCACAGAATTCAACCTCTTATAATTTGGAGGTAGTTGCAGCCACTTCTCCTTCTCTCTTCTCATCAAGATTTTTTCATCGTGATATTAATCGTTATAAAAAGAGATAGATATATAATAACAATTATATATATATATATATCTATATCTATATATATATATATATAATTAGAATGAAAAGTAAATTAAAATAAAATAAATTGCTCCAAAGTTATGGAAATTCAGAAAATCCGGTAAGGATTTTTGTAAGTCCAAGTTATATGTAATGCCTCGGAAAATGTAAATAGTGAATTTTACTTTGGTAAAAGACAAAAACTGAGTATGACATTTTTACCTGTTGGAATTTAATAACTCTTTTTATTATTTCTTATTGAAAATAATAATATATAATAAGAAATGTTTTCTCTGAAATGTGGGCAACTTCTGGAGAAGGAAGTTGGGAAAAATGGTTGTTGTAACTCAATCCTAACCACCTTCCCCAACTCGAAAGGATTCCGGGAAAAAGGGGGAAGGGAGGCGAAAAACTGCGTTCTAGGGACAAGCAGAGAAAGAAAAAAAAAACAGAAGGCATAGAGAAAGAAAGGCTAAGTCTGGTGATGACGAGATAGCCAAGCATAAAGTGAAATTCCTCTTGTTGAGGATGGTGGTCCTGCAAGAGAGCTAGGGGGAAGATTTGGTCTCGAGAGACAATCTCATGGTCGGGTGGTGTGACTAGCTACATCCAGAGGTGATCTCTTTTTGTGAAGATACTTAATTAAAAGTACCCAAGTTTGAAATACTCTCTGTTGAATTGTTGATATGCTGACTGTGTAGAAGTGATGGTGCATATAGTAGGTTCTATTGGTAGGAATCTACAGTTATTATGCTTTGAAGAAAACCCAAATGCATATTTGTTTAGAAATCGATATTTTTTTTTTAAGCGCAGATAAATATTGATCCCGTAGATAAATATTGACTGTTGAAACTAAATCCGCCTCTAGAGGAATTATCTTATTGTGGGTCGGATTATGGCATATTTGGCTAGTTTAATTGTTTTTTGTTCCTCAATACCTCTTACTATGAATATAATACTTACTAGAGGTGGTAAAAAAAAACTAGGTATTGACCCTTGAATTTCTGACAAAAGTTGAAAAGAGTTAACTATTACCATATACAGGAAATAATGGAAAGACGTATAGATCTGGTTCATTCCTTTTTAAATAGATTAATTGGGAATCCTGAAAGAATGGGAAAGTTAATGTATAGTGCCATCACCTACAGGAAACAATATATATGTATATATGGCTCCTTTCGAGGAAAAAAAAGAAAGAAAGAGAAGACCATCTGAAAACGATGGAGGGTTGTAAGGAGAGTTAATGCCATAGTTCTAGTATATACGCAGGAAATAACAGGAATATATTATATTGCACCATTCTTGTAAATAAATGCAATACGCAGAAGCCAACAAAATCGTATTGGTGAACAAATAGTAGGCCTCGAGGGCCAAGCTATACAATTCTTTCTTTCTGAGAGAGCACATGAAAATGAAAATGATACACAAGCACTGAGAACCTCATACCAGAACTGCTAATATTGAGAAATAATAATTGTGCGCGTGTATAGGGTCACAATTACAAAAAAAAAAAAAGACAAAAAAACTGGCTTCGTCCAGGTTATTCGGAACTTGAACCCTGAGGCGACCTAATGGAATTTCCGAGGCTAAATACTTAAAATAAACCCTCTCTCGCCAATCTAGAACCTCCAGGGGTGAAACCCTCTATGTAAGTTCCAAAAAACTTGACGACGTGAATAATTTCACAGCGAGACTAGCGGATGGAGGAAAAATCAGAATAAACCTCAACCCTGTTGGTAAAGTTTCAGACCATTATGTACAATGACACGGTAAGGGAAAAGCTCTGAACGAGGGTTTAATGAGAAATTATTAATATGATATTACAGGATGAGCAAGAATACCCAACAATGACCCGATAACAGGGGCTCAAGGCCACATTTTCAGAAATAACAATAACCTTTTGCACACACATATCATAACCATAAAATGAACATAGGAGCAATAATTATAAGAGAGTTAAATCTGAAAAAGCCATATATGTAAATTCATAAACGTTCAATGCATAGAGGAATTAGCCAAGCAAGCACTGGTACAGTCGCACTAGACAGTTGAATTATAACCAGAAAATATCCAAATAGGCTTATAGTCGATACATCGTTACATACATTTTGAACTTAGTAAAAGAACTGTCCAGACCAGGGATGGTAGCACCATCATGGGTGAGAATGTTAATTCCAACTGCAGGCAGCAGGCGGACGTGGGCAGCCGACTCAGCAGCCGTAGCAACGCCCAAACCGCTGCACCCAAAACCGCCAGAACAAAACCACAAACCCGCTTGAGGCATATCGCACCGCTCTTTGATATGGAGTGGTTTCCGTACACAAGGGCCCGATAAAACTTGGTGTAGACGCGTGTCACTCGCCTGACGTAAGCCAACGTAAAATTTCGGAACGTATTGTTCAGTTATGTAATGCCTTCCGATATTCTCCTCCACCGTCAGATCTGCTCCCGCGCTCTCCACCGTCGATTGTCCGAAGCTGCATACGGCCAACATTAAAAGCTTGGCGTGGAGTAAAATCAAGTTTCATTGACCATACCTTTTAATTAATGAAGTGTCATATATGTAGGTGAATAGTTAAGTTTTTCATACGGCATATATTAATATTCATAAAAACGTGTTATATTTTTTTATGGAGCGTTGACCATTGTGTAATGAAAACACATCAAATGAAACATGCTCTTAGTTGTTGTTGTTGTGTGGTCGCACATGGGAGAGAGATAGGTGTTCGCAGCAGCGAGGAAAACCAGAGAGTTATTGCAGCAGCAAACAAAACAAGGAGAGCACAGCACTGCGGAACTAGAGCAAGGGTTCCAAAACCAAAGTGGAGATTAATCTTTTTAAGAAGACATTTTGAAATACGCAGGAGCGTGAGAATTTTTTTATGTAATGGTTTGTGTGCTGGAGAGTTTATGATTTTTTTTTTTTTGGGTATTACAACTGCATATAAAAAAAATGTTTTTACGTCAGTAAATCAATGTAAGAATTTTTTTTTTTTACAGCAGTAAATGTAAAAACCTTTTATAGCAGTAACTGTGAATGAAGATTTTACACAGCAGTGTAAAAATCATTTCGTAAAAGAGGCAGAGTATTTTGGTGAATCCCTCACAGCAAAGAGGATGAAGTTTGTATCAGACATTTTGTTTTAAGCAATAGGAATGTTTTTATGGCTGTGTAATGGACTGTTATGAGTATATTTGTTTTTAAAGCTTCCCTGTGCAAAAGATCCTAGAACAGTGGAAACAGAGCATTGCCTCTGTGGTGTTAAATTTGTTTGGTTTTTGGTATTTTCCCATGAAAAATACCCAACAGTGGTATCAGAGCAAGTCCAGGCTCTTTGATGGTGACAGAGCTGGTTCAGGCTCTTTAAAAGTGTCAAGGAAGCTGAAGGAAAGACTCTTGTTGCAGCAGCAGTAAAGCTTCTCCAGCAGTGTGAAGTTTCAGCCAAAGGGATTCAGGTATTTCTCAAGTTTTTGAGTTATTGTTGAAGAAACAGTCAGCATTTTAAAAACACAGTCAAGTATTTTGGAGTATAGTTAAGAATGGCAAAGTCAAGGAAGAAAGTGTCCAAATCCCCTAAGGTTGTGTCTCCCTCTTCTACTAAAATAGAAGACAATCTATTTGAAAGAATTCTAGTTGAGGCTTCAAAGTTTAATGGAAATTTTGATATGTGGGAAATAAAAATGAGGGCTGTCTTACAGTCTCAAGGGATTGAAATCTGGGAATCAGTGATTGATGATAGCAAGAAGGATACAGAATCCAAGGAGTACAATGCAAAGGCAGCGAAGACTATCTTGGATGGACTGCCTGATTCTATAAAGAAGAATATAGGAAAATATTCATCAGCAAAGGATATATGGGACAGACTGCATGACCTTCATGCAAAGGGAGCATTGACCATGACCATCAGTGAAGAAGAAAATACTGAACCCATCATAGAAGCTGAAAATGAGAAGGTTGAACTCATCAAGCTTCAAGTAAAAGAAAGGGATGAAGAGCTAGTCAAGCTTAAGAAGCAGCTTGATCAATGCAAGAGAAAACATCATGAAGAAGTCATATCCATGACAAATCAGCTGAATGAAGCAAAGAAGCAGGAAGACACCTTGTCAAGTCAACTTGAACAAAGGCACAAGAGAGTGAAGAAGCTTGTAGAAGAGATTGGACAGTACAAGGTTGAGGTCTCCTCCCTTAAGTCTGAACTACAAGAAGCTAGGAAGCAGGCACAAGAAGCTGAAAAGAAAATGGAGAGCAGTCAAGCAGAAATCTCCAAAATGAAGTCAGATATTATCTCCTTCAAAGTAGTAGCAGCTGAAGCTACTCGTAGCAAAGAAGAAACTGAGGAACAACTTGCAAAGAAAAATAATGTATGTGAAAAGTTGGAAGAAGAGATTGTCCTCCTCGGGAAGAAGGTTGAAGGGATGAAAAAGATCATGAAGAGCTCTCAAGCTTTGGATGACATGCTCAGCTATCACAGATCTCCATCTGATAAATCAGGACTTGGGTATGTAGGTGAACTCTCAAACAAGGATGAAGATGCTCTAAGCAAAGGAGATGTGAAGAAGCTAGAAAGAAGTTGTGAAGCTTCTAGTTCCAGCAAAGGCAAGGAGAAAAATGAAGGCTGCAATAGAAGAAATCATGCTCCAAGTAGAAAACTAGCTCCAAGAAGAAATGTAGCTGATGGCAAAAAGGCAAGAGGCAATGGTGATCATCAAAGGATCTCAAGGCAGCAAGACTTCAGAAGTACATCAAGGAAACCTCCATCTCCTAGGTACCAAAGTTCATTTTATGGTTATTGTTATGCTTGCTCAAACTTTGGTCATATGGCAAAAGACTGTAGAGCATTTCATGGAGATAGATGTTGTGGTCCCCGACAATCTCCAAGAAATAATTTCACAAGAAGAAATCATGAATTCTTATTCATGAATAAAGTTGAATGCTTCAAGTGTCATAACATTGGGCATATGGCACGAGATTGTAACTTGACATGGGCTCTTACACAAGCTAGACCCATGCAAAAGATGAAAGTTACACAAATATGGAGAAGGAAGGAAATAGAGCCTGAAACCCCCTTGAACTCCCCAGCTGATCTAAGTCTCTTTTGAGAAAACCTTGCTGAAAGAAAATAAAGCATACACTAAAGGGCAGCTTGTAATTTTTATTTATTTATTGTTGAACTGTCTTAACAGTCATTCTTTAATGAAGACTTCTTTTTATAAAGGAAAGACATGAAATCAAATCTGCCATAAGAGCAGAGAAGAAAAAGGGGCAGTGCTCAAATGTGAAGTGCAGCAGCACAATAAGAAAAGTATGCAAAGCATGGAGACCCTCACAGCAGTGGGAAGATAGAACATAAAATAGCAGTTTTGAATTTTTTTTGTTATGGAGCACATGCATTGAAATGCATAGCAATGGAAGGTAGTTTCCTTCTATGTAATGTGAGAGAACATACTCACAGTAGAGTGAGTACAATACACAGCAGTAAAAAAATGTAATGTTTTTCTTCATATGCAATGCAGCATGCAAAAAAATGCATAAAGAAAAACAGGGACAGCAGATTTTTAATGCACATGGGTGAATGATAATGTGTGGCAGCAGAAAAATGAAAGGAACTGCACAGCAGTGCATTGTGTAAAAAAAAAATGAATCAAGACTAAGATTGTGTGAAGCAAGGGTGTAAAAAGAAAAGGCAGCAGCCCGTGTTAATTTTTTTTGTTGTGTGGAGAATGCAGCGCAAAACAGCGTGAGGTTGATTTCTCTCTATGTGCAAGTAATGGAGAGTAAAGAGTTAGTGAATGGGCACACAGCAGTATGATGAAATAAAAGGCAGCCACAGTGCAAATTGCAGAGGCGACGCAACAGCAAATAAAAACTCAGGGATGACAGTCTATGGTTATGGGTATGGACAGCAGTGAATATGAAAAATGCAGCAGCAAGAAATGTAATGGGCAACAACACATGTAAAAGAAATTTTTCTTTACAGCAGTGTAGATTTGTAAGGTGGGACAGAGTAATTGTTCCAGAAAAGACAGAGTATTCTGTCTTTGAAGAATGCACAGCAATGCAGAGTTTGAAAAGAAATGTAAGTGAAGTGTAGCAACACAACAGCAAGTGTAGACACAACAGTGTGGGGTAGACGCAGCAAAGAAGATGGCACAACAGTGCAGCAGAGAATATGCAGCAGCATAAAAGAACAATGTAATGAGTATGCACAACAGTGCAATGAATGTTTTGTTTTGAAACTGCATCTAAAGCAGTGTTTGGCAGTAATCCCTCCGTGAGAGGAAGTGAAGTTCTTAGTGAATCCCTCTGTTAAAGAGGAAGGTGCTTTTCAGCACAGTGTCATGGTAAATCCCTCTGTCAAGAGGAAGATTCTTTTTAGCATACACATGGTAAATCCCTCTATCACGAGGATGATGCTTTTCAGCATAGTCACAGGTGAATCCCTCTATCAAGAGGAAGGTGCTCTTCAGCACATTGTTATGGTGAATCCCTCTGTCATGAGGAAGGTGCTCTTAAGCACAATTTCAGGTTAATCCCTCTATTAAGAGGAAGACTATTTTGTTGTGTGTGGAACTGCATCAGAAGCAGTTGGTGAATCCCTCTATGTGAGGAAGATGTCTTTGTAACAGCAGTGTTGGTGAATCCCTCTATGTGAGGAAGTGTTTGGGTACGATTGAATGCCCAACAGTTGAAATTAAAGGGGGGTGTTGGAATGTTAATTCCAACTGCAGGCAGCAGGCGGACGTGGGCAGCCGACTCAGCAGCCGTACCAACGCCCAAACCGCTGCACCCAAAACCGCCAGAACAAAACCACAAACCCGCTTGAGGCATATCGCACCACTCTTTGGTATGGAGTGGTTTCCGTACACAAGGGCCCGATAAAACTTGGTGTAGACGCGTGTCACTCGCCTGGCGTAAGCCAACGTAAAATTTCGGAACGTATTGTTCAGTTATGTAATGCCTTCCGATATTCTCCTCCACCGTCAGATCTGCTCCCGCGCTCTCCACCGTCGATTGTCCGAAGCTGCATACGGCCAACATTAAAAGCTTGGCGTGGAGTAAAATCAAGTTTCATTGACCATACCTTTTAATTAATGAAGTGTCATATATGTAGGTGAATAGTTAAGTTTTTCATACGCCATATATTAATATTCATAAAAACGTGTTATATTTTTTTATGGAGCGTTGACCATTGTGTAATGAAAACACATCAAATGAAACATGCTCTTAGTTGTTGTTGTTGTGTGGTCGCACATGGGAGAGAGATAGGTGTTCGCAGCAGCGAGGAAAACCAGAGAGTTATTGCAGCAGCAAACAAAACAAGGAGAGCACAGCACTGCGGAACTAGAGCAAGGGTTCCAAAACCAAAGTGGAGATTAATCTTTTTAAGAAGACATTTTGAAATACGCAGGAGCGTGAGAATTTTTTTATGTAATGGTTTGTGTGCTGGAGAGTTTATGAATTTTTTTTTTTTGGGTATTACAACTGCATATAAAAAAAATGTTTTTACATCAGTAAATCAATGTAAGAATTTTTTTTTTTTACAACAGTAAATGTAAAAACCTTTTACAGCAGTAACTGTGAATGAAGATTTTACACAGCAGTGTCAAAATCATTTTGTAAAAGAGGCAGAGTATTTTGGTGAATCCCTCTCAGCAAAGAGGATAAAGTTTGTATCAGACATTTTTTTTTAAGCAATAGGAATGTTTTTATGGCTGTGTAATGGACTGTTATGAGTATATTTGTTTTTAAAGCTTCCCTGTGAAAAAGATCCTGGAACAGTGGAAACAGAGCATTGCCTCTGTGGTGTTAAATTTGTTTGGTTTTTGGTATTTTCCCATGAAAAATACCCAACAAGGATGAGCAAGAATACCCAACAATGACCCGATAACAGGGGCTCAAGGCCACATTTTCAGAAATAACAATAACCTTTTGCACACACATATCATAACCATAAAATGAACATAGGAGCAATAATTATAAGAGAGTTAAATCTGAAAAAGCCATATATGTAAATTCATAAACGTTCAATGCATAGAGGAATTAGCCAAGCAAGCACTGGTACAGTCGCACCAGACAATTGAATTATAACCAGAAAATATCCAAATAGGCTTATAGTTGATACATCGTTACATACATATTGAACTTAGTAAAAGAACTGCCCAGACCAGGGATGGTAGCACCATCATGGGTGAGAAGCCCTGAGATCCTGGGCATACAGAGAAGACATTAAGAGTAGTATGTGGCAATTCAAGCCGATAGGGTGGACACCTCTAAACCCCTGAATGTTGATCTACATATAAAATTAGACAATAACTTAAGGTATTAACCGGCAAGAGCCAGAATCATTATACTATTCAGGACTGAAATTCCAACCAGGGAGCACTTCAACCATGGTGAATCTTACCCGGAAAAGGTGTCAAGCCGATGCCATAAGAACTCCTGTCCTTCTGAATTAACCAAGAGTAAGCTGCCCAATATCCTGCGAAACATATGAACCCGCAGAAGGAAAACTATGATTAGAGCTACAATAAACAACTTCATCGTAGGAAGGAAGGTATGCAAAAATAAGACCATAGCTCAAAGTTACCTGTAGGTCATAATGGTTGTCAAATACTGAGCTTGAAGTGGTAACACTGGTAGTGACCTGGTTCTGTGCTCCAACGGAACAGAGCTGTTGAAGAAAGAGCAGAACCGAAGCAGGTTCCGCCAGAAGTTTCCCTCAAATGGAGTCACACTCATAGCAAACTCAGAAAGAGATAAACCCTGAAGAGATCACCACCATTGGATTGTGGGGGAAATCATGCACCGTCGATTGGGGTGGGTTTTCCAAACAGATAGCTTAAACCGAGCAACCCTGCTCAAGCCACGTATAGGACGGAGCTGAGGAGTTAATAGGTGTTGCAGTAAGTATAGTATGCCACGTAATGGCAGCAGGGTAAATGAAACACTGGTAAAGAAATGTGTGCCGCGTGGACCTCCAGTTTGTAACCATACCTTAGATTTAAAGGCAACCATTAATATGTTGATGTGTCATTGAAATTACAACCACGTAAATCCCAAGAGGTGAATTATTGTAGTTACGGTCAAAATTTTTGGGTGGAGACATTACATTATAGTTGTTAAACTTCAAAATTTTAGGTGTCCTAGACGTTTTAGATGGTGTTGAATCCATTTTCACCATTAAAAACACAATTCAAACACTGCCTTTACAAGTGTTTTTTTAATTTTTGTCTAGATTCCAGCCACTTTTGGCTGTCCGGGCAATTCCTCCTTCGATAGATGACTCATAAATATACAATAATATATAAAATATATATAAAAAAATTATAACGAAAAGTAAATTAAAATAAAATAATTTTTTTAATAAAATTCTTTATAAGAGTATATCATGCACAAAACTATTAGTTACCAAAATATGATCAAACTTAAAATAAATTTATCATCTAAACATATTTAACCTAACTATTTATATATATATATATATATATATATATATATATATATATATATATATATATATATATATATATATGAGAAAACATTTACATCTAAAAATATTTAATCGCCCAGAACTTATCTAAAACTTAAATGGATTTAGACTAAGTTATATTAAATTATAAAATATTATAATATTTTTTAAAACCATTACCATAAAATAATTAATTCCTAATATTGTATTATTTGTTTTTTGAAATTTTAATCATTTTTTTATTGTAATATATAAAATGTTAATAAAACTAGAAATAATTAAGTTTTTATTTGTTATTATATATTTAACCTCAAATCTTATGATAATGTAAAATCGATTCCTTAGATAATATTAATAATTTCCATCCTAGTCCACATAGTTTAATTAATAGATACACGTAATATCTATAAAACACACATGAATATTTTTCGACATTGTGTGGTGAAGTTAAGTTTTGCGTTCAAAGGTTTTAATCTATACGGTTTCCACGGGTATGTTCGGTTTACCATAGTCAGTGGTTGTATAACCACGGTTTGTTCATAGTTTCGAGGCATTTCGAATGTTCCCTCCGAGAGATTTAGTCACTCTTAATCGGCGATTTCTATTTCCAATCCCATAGAAAATTTATTGCGCCCTGACATGCGCCCTCGATAGCCACATATAACACACGCGCGGTGATGACTAGAGAAAAAAAAAGACGGCGTGTTATATGGGGCTATCGAGGGCGCATGTGAGGGCGCATGTCAGGCGCAATAACTTTTCTATGGGGTTGGAAATAGGAATTGCCCTCTCAATCGGCTACCATCTGTTGGCTTCTCCACCATGGATTTCCCGCCGTGTGATGCGACGACACATATTGTTGGAGGTTTGTTAGGGTAACCAACTCACTCCAGCTCGCAGTCCTCGTCCTCCATTATGTTGCTCGCCCAACTGATCATTGGTCTGCACAGTGCTTCACAGGTCATGAGCGGGCTACGTTATAGGTATAATTCCCCTTTATGCACTAAAGTTTCTAGTTACGTTCTCTTTAACATGGTTACGGTTACCTTCTCTTTAACTTGGTTACAGATAACCATGTAAGTATTTTCTACAGGATGGGGTTATCCAACAATTCTTTGCACTGGCCATCATCTACGGTGGTGTGGTTGTTGCTTTATACGTTGGTGGCACGATTGAAATTTGGATTTCTCTTTATTTGGCATATAATTTTATTTTTTAAGTTTTGGTTCATTATATTTATTTTCAAACAAATGTTATGTTTAAAATTTTGTACTTCAAAAATGATGTTCTCATAATAAATTAACTGTTCACCCATAAAAATTTAATTTAATCATAAAATTACCTTTCAATAACATAATGATGTTAAAAAATTTCAGTTAACATAACACACAAAGGAATTATTAAATCTTGAATCTATGTTTCAAATTGCATCAAACACTCAGATTAAAATCTTGGGAACCTAAAATCAAATTGTTGGAAAGGCGGAGGAGACAAAACATCAATTCACACATAAAACACTAGTTGCTGCTCTTCTATTGATCACACAAAACATCATGCTTACTATGAACTTGATAAAGGGTACTTATCCTTTTCCAACTAGCCACTTGCCTAAAATACCTTGCCATGCAACCACATGCAACCACACACTCAAGGTCATCTATCACTTAACCCAAATTAACTCAACACTCAAATACTCAATCACTCAATAACTTAGTTAACTAACTCTCTATGTTTAGCCAGCTCCTCATGCAGGAGTAATTATCTTATTTTAACACTTCGCCTTAATTATGATTGCTAAACTAACACATGACTCATGACAACTCAAACATGCCTCCTAGTCTATGTCTCAGCTAGGCTTACAATGCCCAAGTTTCTTCTACCAAACGCAAACACATCTTGTGCTAATGACTTAGTAAATATATCAACCAATTGATCACTAGATTTACAAGGCTTCAAGTGAACTTCTCCATTGCCCACAAGTTCTCTAATAATGTGATATCTAGTATCAATATACTTGCTCTTCTGGTAAAACACACTATTATTGGATAGTGAAATCGTTGAGATGTTGTTACAATATATTGTTGTTGACCCTTGTTGTTTCTGCTTGAGTCCATCGAATACTCTTCTTAACCACACTTCCTGACATGCTGCTGATGTTGTTGCTACATATTCTTCTTCTGCTGACGAAAGTGTCACAATGGGTTGCTTCTTATATGCCCATGAAATCGCACCTGAACCAAGGTGGAACACAAAACTAGAAGTGCTCTTCCTATCATCCAAACTACCTGCAAAATCACTGTGTTTATCAACTCAAATCTTTATTTTTTGTGCTTGTGTACATTATGCCACAATCTCTAGTTCCTACAATGTATCTCAGAATTTTTTTTCTTGCACTCCAATGTGTGTCTTTTGGAGTCTCCATAAATCTAGAAATCAAACTCACTCCCTCCTTGCATGATATCTGGTCTTGTAGCTATGAGATACATGAGGCTACCAACCAATCTTTTGAATAGAGTCACTACTACATAAAGGGGGGTTTTAAAACAATATTTGAGACAATTTTTGGGTAAATTGTCTTAATTTGAGACAAAACAAAACTTGTGTATTGTCTTAAATATTTTCTTTAAACAGGTGTCTCAAAAATTATTGTCTTAAAGTTTATTGTCTTAAAAATTATTGACTTAAGGATTATTGAATTCAAAATATTGTCTTAAAGATTATTGTCTCAAACAATTGTCTCTATAAAGCCAATACATAACACAAGCATTATTGTCTGTTAGGAGACAATTTCATTTTTGTCTCTCTAGAGACAACACCCAGATTAGAGACAATATGTCTTTTACACTACCTATTGTCTCTCTAGAGACAATAAAATTTTTAAATATCACTTTTGTCTCTCTAGAGACAATATAACACAATGAATCGAGAAAAATCTCACCGTTGAAATAAACCAGTATAAAAAACATTTAATGAAAAATAAATTACAAAATCGTTGATTAATTCATGTTAGCGCACCGTGAAATCGAACCACCAACCTCCTACTTGTAAGGCTGGCATTCTTCCATTGAGCTAGTACACTTTAAAGAATTACATGAAGAGTTATGTATTTTCTATCTGGATTTATTAAAATATAATTACAATCTTAATTTCATTTGAAATTTCAAGTTTCCTACTAATTTCATATATTTGTAGCATGTTTGGAATACATCTCTCTCTTGTGGCCCATTCATAAGATAGTTCTTGAGAAGAACCATTTATAAATAATTCAATGCTTCCATAGCTTAAGAGTCTTGTTTACAAATATTCTGTCATTAGGTTTTATTGTGACAAACAAAAAAAGTGAAGGCAAAGATGAAAATTTTTAACAACTCCCCAACTCCATAAAAGAGTTGTCCCACCTAAATGTGAGGACTGTTTAAAAATAATATTCTAGCTTTGAAACAAAACATGCTAATTTATTTGCAAACAGTATATCACAAATTACTTCAAAATATCAAGGAAAATATTGCATGTATAAACTTTATGCCAGCACCATGCTAAATTTGTAAAAATCATATAATGATGTCTAAGAAAAGTCAATTATGAGTTCTGAAATCACATCCTTCAGAATATATTATCGCATTCCTCTATTGTCAAATAAATTTGCACTTCCTATCCTCTACAATCAACAATAGTTTTAGTTATGACATAATGTTAATCTGTTAGACTTAATCCTATCATAGCATGTATCCATATAATTTGTTGCTTCACATCTATTCTTGAAGATCGACATACACAACAAAATGCATAGGCAGGAAGTAGTCTACCTTGACCAGAACTGGATGCAAGACTTATCTTTGTGCACTTGCATGCGATCACCATCAAACTTGCACTCAGAAGTAATTTATTTCCCTTTTATCTAAAACATGGGACAAAATGATCAGAATGCCTAGAAATCCAATATATATTGGAACAAAGTTTAAATGGAGAATTTATACATTATAAGTTTTAAACACAGTTTGTATTTGGGCAATATAAAACAAACATTCTTTACATAAACGATGCATAAGAAAGGCCTTATTTCCAAGGGGAAGGTAGAAATATCCATAGTAATATTAATATCGAGAGTGATCACTAAAGGCATATTACGCTTTGATACCAACTTTCAAGTTATGCTCTTCCAAAGAATGGAAAAAAGATTAATTATCTTTGTAGAAGGAGGTGGGATGCTATTTACAGCACAATTCTTCAATTAGCAACTTCACATGATAGCTTGTACATTGTGATTCCATTTTGAATGTGGATCACAAGGTAAGGATTAGAAGACAACATTGCTAATCCACATAGACATTAACAACTACCATATGTAGTTCCCTATACAGGCAAACACTTGAATTTGGGAGCAAATTTACATCCATGTAATCTACTTAGTTAAGGACTAGTTTCAAGGATGCTAGGATTGTCCACATTCGAAGTTTCATAGACTAGTTGGTCTTGTACATGCTATTCAATCCACTATTGGCATCCCCTCATTGAATTTGTAATGCACAAGCATATATATAACAACACATTGTGTGTGTATTCGATCTCTATGCCTTGGGAGATGGAATCTATTTTTGGTCACAAAGGCATGCCCCCTAAGACTTTTGGCAAATCATAACTTACTGCTAAGTTGCTAACTATTTTCATCAAAAGAAGAATGTTTTTCCTTTCCAATTTATCTTATATCACTCTAACTGGCTACACAATCAAACTATTAGTAAACATTATACACGTACAGCATAATTGCTAAATATTATTTTGTATCTCTACATGTAAATTGCAGAGACAAAACAATCCAAATGTCATAACAGTATTAACATATATAATAACACTAATCGTAAACAAAAAAATAGGAAATAGTAGCATTATACAATAAAAAATAGCTACAATATTAGCTAAATTAAGCAATAAAGGTTTATGTCTTACAAAGTCCCTAGTGTCAATAGAATTCATTCGCTTGGAGCGCTAAAACTTGACTAGCTTGCCTACCGCAAGATCTTGATGAAAATTTTACAAGACAATATATTAACTCAAGCACAAAATATAATAAGATTGCAATTAATATGATAATGAACAACATGTCTTGTTTAAAACAGAAGCAAAAGCTTCAAATGGAGCTAGAGAAAGCAAAAATAATCAAAATGGTTAACATCCACCAAAGCTTAAATGACTGAATGAAAGACATATTTATCAGTTTTGATGGGTCAAAGTAAGTGTTGATAGGTATCATTAATGTCAAAGATCAACGAAAGATCCAAAACAAACCTAGCACAGATATCGAACGGAACGACTGTGTAGATGTAAGCAGACATTTTTTAAATCTACACAAACAATGATCATGTCCTGAGCATCAGGGTGAATCTCATCATGAATAGAATTTTCTCCCAACCCAATCATGAGATCTGCAAATATGGATTTTGAATAAGAGATTGGTTGGAAAATAAAATATTAATACAAACCAAATGCCATGACTTGATGAAATAAACACCATCTTTGCCTCCTAATTCGTAAGGAGTAAAATGCAGTTCATTGTTAGATAAGCCAAGCCTGTTCTAGGGAGACTGGTGATGGAGGATTAGGTATCCCTTCTACATCTGCGTGACTAAGGATCTTTCATCTTTGTGGTATGCCTAGACACCCCACTGACATTGCCTCTCACTTGGACAAACAGTGGATTGCCAAGGATCATATGGCCTGCTGGTTGACAAGGTACAAGTCCACCTAAAAATAACATTCTTGTAAGCACAAAGTTTGGAGATAGATTCTATTACTACAAGGGTCAGTTGCGAAGAGATTTGGGATGACTTTTGCTTGTGCTTTGTGTCACAAGGATGAAATGGAAGCTACAAAAATATTTATTTTGGACGTGGTATCAAGCTGATTTTGATTTCTACATTCCTACCCTACTTTTGTGGAAAGGTCCTCTTATGGGTGAGACTTGGATTATTTAGAATAGCTACAAATCTCTATGGCATTTAACATAGTTGATTGTTATTGCCTTTCTGTCGAAGCGTCACTGTAAAGTTATTATTTAGGACCCCTCTTCTTTTAGCCTAGGGGATTTTAGAAGATTTAAATAGGATTGGCTCTGCTTATGAGAGCCACTCTGTCCATGTCATGATGTTGAGTCTCTCTCTTGGTGTGCAAGCCCATATGCTTTCCTGTTTTGGTAATTTTTATGGCAGGATTTTTATAAAATCAACAGCTATCACATTGCACATGAGAAGGAACTAGGAATGAGGTTGTTATCCCTCCAAATTCCATCTACTTTGCTATAATTTGGAATATTGGGGAATTTTCAGCTATAGCTACAAATTTCATATGGCACATGTTATGGCTTGCTGATTCATGAGTTTCATGTTATAATGTGAAAGCTAGATGGGTTGTTCATTGATTAGAAGGCTCACTACCTAATCCTATTTGCTTATGATCTCATGATATAATTTTCCTTCATCATTCTATGGTTGCACATTATCTTTTGGCTACATCTTCATAATGTCAATGGTGCATCTTACAGAAGGGTCGTCATGTACTCACATTAACCTAAAGGATCTACTTGGACTAGTCATGATACATCAGTGTATGGTTTGACTACAACTTCTCCATATAAATGCAAACCCTCTTAGTTTGTATTACTTGACTTCATAACCCTTGGTTTAGCCTCTGCTAAAAAGCATCTTCAGGAATTAGAGAGATGCCAATAAAGAAAGACCACCCTCCAAGCATCTGCTTGCTTGCTGCTGTAATTCCAGAGGGTAAGGAGGGGTAGTGATAGTGTTAGGGAGGGATAGGTAGCTTAGGATATGGTTGAAAGATTAGAAAGACTGCATCACATAGTACCCTGTGACTTTTCTATCTTGATTTATTAAAACATAATTCCAATCTTAATTTCATTTGAAATTTCAAGTTTCCTACTAATTTCATAAACATCGAGCATGTTTGGGATACGATTCCCTGTTGTTTCCTGTTGTAATTATAGAGGGTAAGGAGGGGTAGTGATATGGTTAGTGAGGGACAGGCAACTCAGGATATGGTAGTCAGAGTAGAAAGACTACATCACCGAGTACCTTGTGTCTTTTATATCTTGGTTTATTAAAATATAATTCCAATCTTAATTTCATTTGAAATCTCAAGTATCCTACTAATTTCATAAATTTCTAGCATGTTTGGGATGCAGTTCTCTGTTGTGGCCCATTCATAAGAGAGTTCTTGAGAAGCACCATTTATAAATAATTCAATGCTTCCATAGCTTAAGACTCTTGTTTACAAATATTCTTTCATTGGGTATTGTGACAAACAAACAAAAGTGAAGGCAAAGATGAAATTTTTTAACAACTCCCCACTTCCATAAAAAAGTTGTTAAACCTAAATTTGAGGACTATTTAAAACTGATATTCTAGCTTTGAAACAGAACATGCTAATTTGTCTCCAAACAATATATTGCAAATTACTTCAAAATATCAAGGCAAAGATTGCATGTATAAAATTTATGCCAGTACCATGCTATAAATTTGTAAAAATCATATAATGATGTCTAAGACAAGTCAATTATGAGTTATGAAATAATATCCTTTGGAATTTATTATCACATTCCTCTACTGTCAAATAAATTTTCACTTCATAACCTTTGCAATCAGGAATAGTTTTAGTTATGACACAATGTTCATCTGCTAGACTTAATCCTATCATAGCATGTATCCATATATTTTGTTGCATCACATATGTTCTTGAATATCAGCATACACAACAAAATGCATAGGCAGGAAGTAGTTTACCTTGACCAGAACTGGATGCAAGACTTATCTTTGTGCACTTGCATGCAATTGCCATCAAACTTGCACTCAGCAATATTTTCTTTTCCTTTCATCTAAAACATGTGACAAAAAGATCAGAATGCCTAAAAATCCAATATATAGTGGAACAAAGTTAAAACAGAGAATTTATAAATTTAATTTTTTATAAACGTAGTTTATATTTGGGCAATAGAAAACAAACATTCTTTACATAAATGATGCATACAAAGGGCCTTATTTCCAAGGGGAAGGTAGAAATATCCATAGTAAGATTACTATCAGGAGTGACCACTGAAGGCATATTATGATTCGATACCAACTTTTAAGTTGTGCCTTTGCAAAAAATGCGCAAAGGATCAATTATCTTTGTAGAAGAAGGTGGGATGTTGTTTCCAGCAGAAGTCTTCAATTAGCAACTTCACATGACAACTTGTACCATGTGATTCCATTCTGAATGTGGCTCACAAGGCGAGGATAAGAAGATAATATTGCTTATACACATAGAGGTTAATAGCTACCCTATGTAGTTCCCTATATAGATAAGCATATGCTTGAATTTGAGAGCAAATTTACATCCACGTAATCTTCTTAGTTAAGAACTAGTTTGGAGGCTAGGATTGTCCACATTTGAACTTCCATAGACTAGTTGGTCTTGTACATTGTGTGTGTTCGATATCTATGACTTGGGAGATGGCATCTATTTTTGGTCCCAAAGGCATGCCCCCTAAGACTTCTAGAAAATCACAGCTTACTGCTAAGTTGCTAACTTTTTTCATCAAAAGGAGAATGTTTTTCCTTCCCAATTTATGTTATATCACTCTAACTGACTACAAAATAAAACTACAAGTAAACATTATACACGTACAACAGAATTGGTAAATATTATTCTCTATATCTACATGCAAATTGTAGAGACAAAACAATCTAGATGTTATAACAATATTAACTTATATAATTACACTAACGGTAAACAAAAAATAGGAAATAGTAGCATTATACAACAAACAATAGCTACAATATTGGCTAAATTAAGCAATAAAGGTTTATGTCTTACAAATTCCCAAGTGGTGTCAATAGAATTCATTCGCTTGGAGTGCTGACACTTGACTACCTTGCCTACCACAAGATCCTGATGAAGCTTTGACAAGACAATATATTAACTCAAGCACAAAATATAATAAGATTGCAATTAATATGATAATGAATAGCATATCTTGTTTAAAATAGAATCAAAACCTTTAAAAGGAGCCAGAGAAAGAAAAAATAATGAAAATGGTTAACATCCACCAGAACTTAAATGACTGGGTTGAAGACATATTTATCGGTTTTGATGGGTCAAAAGAAGTGCTGATAGGTATCATTCATATCAAAGATCAATGGAATATCCAAAACAAACTTGGCAGAGATATCGAACAGAATGACTGTGTAAATGTAAGCAGACATTTTTTAAATCTACACAAGAAGACATCATGTCCCGAGCATCAGGGTCAATCTCATCAAGAATATAATTTTCTCCCAATCCAATCCTAAGATCTGCAAATATGGATTTTGAATAAGAGATTGGTTGGAAAAGAATATATTAATACAAACCAAATACCATGACCTAATGAAATAAACACCATCTCTACCTCCTGATTCATAAAGAGTAAAATGCAATTAACTGTTACATAAGCCAAGTCTGTCCTAGAGAGACTGGGGATGGAGGATTGGGTAGCCCTTCTGCATCTGTATTACTAAGGAACTTCCATCTTTGTGGTATTCCTAGACACCCGACCGACATTTCCCCTCACTTGGACAAGAAATGGATGGCCAAGGATCCTATGGCCTTCTGGTTGAAAAGGTACCAGTCCACCTAAAAATAACATTCTTATAAGCACAAAGTTTGGAGATATATTCTACTCCTACAAGGGTTTGTTGTCAAGAGATTGGGGATGGCTTTTGCTTGTGCTTTGTGTCGTAAGGATGAAATGGAAGCTGCAAAAATATTTAGTTTGGACGTGGTATCAAGTTTATTTTGATTTCTTCAACCCTACCCTGCTTTCATGGAAAGGTCCTCTTATGGGTGAGATTTGGATTGTTCAGAACAACCACAAATCTCTATGGCATCTAAAACAGTTGACTGTTATTGCCTTTCTGCCAAAGAATAATTGTAATGTTATTATCTAGGACCCCTATCCTTTTAGCCTAGAGGATATTGGAAGCTTTAAAGAGGAGTTGGATCTGCCTATGAGAGTCAAACTCTATCCATGTCATGGTGCTGAGTCTCTCTCTTGGTCTGCAAGTGATGGGAATAAAACCACAAGCAACAGAACCTAGTTCAGGGAGGTCACCAACCTGTCCAGTAGTTAACCATGAGTTAGATGCTTAATTTTTGTGCATTTGTGCCTCAGACTAGTCGAACTAGGCATACCTGAGATAAAAGCAAACACTTGCATCAGTAATATGATTGAAAAATGAAACTGACTAATGATGAAGAAATACAAACCCTGTCCTAAGGGAGAAATCATGGGCAAAAGGGGTTATCTATAAAATCCATGTGAACATAGTGCCGCCCATAAATCCTACATGATGAATCAAAGAGAAAAGGGTCAGAACGGTAATTAAAACAATTAGACGCCCAAAATGGACTTTTATAACTACCCGAGTAGTACTCACCTGAGTCCGGGAAAGCGCCTAACCAAGGAGAGATGGAATAGTGAGGAAGTCTATGTATTCCTCCATCAATAGAAGGAAAAATAAATAATTAGCCAGAAGTGGATGTTAAACATGTTATGGCCTAAATCTACCTCAAGCTGAGAAAGGCAGGATCTAGGGTAACATCAAACCACGCTTAACCTGGTAGCTAGCCCTACCAGGTGGGGAGAGGGCTCTATCCTTGTCAATCTCAAGAAAATATAGCAAATTAGGCTTGATATGGCTGATGTAAAGACTAATTTTAGGCTAGGTATATGCTCAGAGGAGTTTGATTGAATTTAACGTTGGTTTGCTGGATCAAATGTTAAAGGCAGATTTGGGTTCGGGGAATGGACTCAGTCTTGCAGAGGTTTCTATGGGGCAAGGTAGGAAAATGGTTTAGTACTTTGAAATAAGTGAGATGGAGAGTCTTATGACTGGTGAGAAGTTGGAGAGGGCATGATAGTCTCAGGAATCCTCTTCAAACAGTTGAAAACATGAATAAATAAACAAACACTAGGTAGAGCACTGCAACATCAATGAATTCTACCTTTATCCTTGATTCATTTGGTTAAGGTTAACAGAGAAATATGATGGCATACATAAACATATGTAAAATTGAATTACAGAAGGAAAAACAATACCAAATCAACTTGCCACAAGAATCCCACAAAATGCTGCAAACCCTGGTCTATTCCTTTGCCAAACTACAGAGATGAATGTACAATAATGCTCAAAGCATTCACAAGAGTCCAACCTTTACAAATGACTGAAAAGGTAGTAGATATAGGAAACAAGAAACACATGATAATCTTTAGGGGTCGAATTCATGAGTTTAGGAGTTGTTTCAACAAGATCTAAACTAAGAACTGAAAAGTAGGCAATGGAACAGGTTGCCTCTAAAACCTAGGAAACTGATTCATTCAGTTCAAAACTACCTTTTCATGATGTATCTACCTCCACGAGTGAATTTTCAACATTTTTACATAATATTCCATCCATTTACATCAAATTACATCATGAGTTTGACCATGAGATAAAGAGGAGTCAAACTGAGAAAAAACTAGGCGAAAAATAGAGTTTTTGGGCAAAAATGACAACTTTCCATCCTGTGTATTGTGCCATTGTCCCTGTGTGTAGTGCCTATTTGAAGCTAACTTTGGAGGCCTTCCCATGCACGAAATTTGCTCCAAGCAGACTTGCTGGAAATAGTTGTCTGTCTACTTTCCAGAACAGGTGGAATTTCTAAATTTAGTGTCCATTTTCCCCTCCAAAAGTGAGTTCTCCCAACACTACTTCCTATGTGGCCAAAAAAGGGCTAAAGGGCATTTTTTAGGTGTTTTTGACCCTTTTGGAAGCTCAAAACTTGACAAAAATTTCTAGTGATTTCTGTGTATTCATAGTTTTGCATGAGGAATCCAAAAATGTAGATTTTTCGTCCAGAGGAGGTCCCTAGCAAAAGCGAGCGGAAGGTGGCACTACACTCCACATAGAAAAATCTGTTTTTTCCTTCAAAAATTCAAAATTGACAAGAGGTGTGCCAAATTTCTTGAAATATGGGCTGAGTGAACTGCATCAAGTACTCTGTTGGGCTAAGGAAGCCTCAGCCAAAATCTTGAGCTTATCTTGCTCTTTCTTCCTCCTCAAAGTTTTCCTAAACTTGGCCTTTAAGGTCCTTATTCTTGCTTTGCAAACCTTGTTTCTTGCCAAATAGTGAAAGGCCATGTGCCTCAACATATTTTTCTCTTTGTTGGCCTCCTCTAGCAACTTCTCCTAGTGCATGTTTGCCCTCTCTAGCCAAGATTTGCGATCAACTTCAATCTCTTGCTCTAGTGGTGCCAACTTGATTTTCCTCCTCTTGGCTACTTGCTAGTTTTCTCTTATGTTTTGTAGCTCCGTGATAGTTCGCTGGTCTTCCAACTATTTGTTCCTTTGCTCAAGGTAATTTATGATCTACTTAGCTCTTTCCAGGTTAAGAGATAAGTCATGAATGTGTTAGGCCCGTATACTACTACTATAACCCCTTATTGTTATTGTACAACCCCCTTATTAGATTGATGTACCCATGTAGTGCCCATATTGTTACTATTGTGCCCCATAGAAGCCCACTATTTTTCTTATTGTGCCCTTACGTTGTTATTGTTATGTCAGCTTTGATTATATTATGACCCCTTAGACTCCTATATATAGAAAGGAGGTCTTTTCATTTGTATCATCTAAGAATTGTTCATTTGTGTAATGTAAAGCAGGTTGGCCCCTCAAAGAGGCTAAATTCTAAGGCGTTCAACTATCTTTTCTATCTTTTTGTGAGTTGGTTTCATAACATTTGGTATCAGAGCTGTGGATTCTAGGGTTTCGCTACTCCAAATAGGTCATCATGGAATTTTCACTATAACTCTTTTTCTGGGACGTTTCAGAAGCGAACAAAAAACCCATTTGAGAAAAAATTGGTCTAAACCTTGGCTCCGAATTTCAGATCCTATCTCTTTATATTTTTGGAGATATAGTCTGAGGAAGTTATAGTTTTTGTAGGCCCCCGAATTACATTCTAAACAGGTGACCTGGGGAAAATCGTCATAACTTTCTCTTTGAGCATCGGATTGAAATTTCATAAGAAGTTGTAGAAAGAGGATGGACTATAGTTTCTTGTGTACATTTTTTAGATCCAAAGGTCGAAACAGTGACATGTGGCACTTCATACAAATCCGATCTTCTACGTATATAATCAGGTTATCTTAGTAGATTGTGCATAGCTCTTTCTTGGAGAATCTAAATTTGATCAGACTGGTGGCATTGGAAAGAGGATAGAGAGGGCTACTATAGGCCACAATTTTAGAACTGGAAGAACCAAAATTACAGAGTTATAGTCATTTCAAGATCGAGCTCCTAAAATCAAGAAAAGGCGATATGATGAAGTTTGATGGCAAGGATCCGGTAAATTGGATACTTCAGATGGAGCAATATTTTGATCTACATGGTGTACCACTGTTACAAAAGGTTGTATTGCATCTTCATATTTAGAACTGGATCAATTTTTATGGTATAAAGGGCTTTGTTCTCGTAAACAACTTGTTGCATGGTCAATTCTCATGGAGGAAATGATAGCACATTATGAGGATACAAAGAGAAACACCTTCTTTAGAGCAACACCACAACTATTGGAAAGAGTAAAAGGGCTTTGTGACATAGTGGAAAGTAAAATTATGGCAACAAGGAAGTCTACCCCTCACAACTATAAAGATGGAAGTGTTGTTTCTCCTAGCCTTCCACAACCTACAAGGGTTACACCACAACAATTGGAAGAAAAAAGAGAAAAATGGCTTTGTTACAATTGTGATAGCAAATGCACTAAAGGTCATAAGTGTGCTCAGAAGAAATTATTTTACATAGATTATGAAGAGGAGGAAGAAAAGGATCAAGAAACATCAAAGGAAGAGGATATACACTAGGACCCAACCCCAGAGAAAGAAGAAATGAATCAGACCATATCTTGTAAAGCATTGGCAAGAATTACCACTCCTCAAACTCTCAAGATAGAAGGACATATCAAGAATAAGAAGGTGCAAGAAGTGAAAGATCACATTGAGAAAGAAGAAATGAATCCAACCATATGTTTTAATTTATTGGTCGGAATTACCACTCCTCAAACTATCAAGATAGAAGGACATATCAAGAAGAAAAATGTTCAAGAAGTGAAAGATCACATCGAGCATCAAGAAATGAATTCGACCATATCTTGTAAAATTGGAAGAAATTACCACTCCTCAAACTCTAAAGGTAGAAGGACATAACAAGAAGAAAAAGGTTCAAGCAGTGAAAGATCACATCGAGCATCAACAACAAGTTCTCCAACTTTTAAAGGATAACGCCACTTTGGTGCAAAATCAAATGAAACGACAGGTAGATCAACATTGTAGTGAAAAATATTTTGATGTAGGTGATTGGGTATTTTTACTACTACATCTCAAGCAAGCTATTTATGAGAAGGAAATGTTTGCAATACTACATGCACTTAAAAAATGGCGACCTTACCGAATGGGAAGACACTTCAAGGTAAAAATGGACCATGATAGTCTTAAATACTTTTTAGAACAACTATTATCTTTTGAAGAATAGAAAAAATGTGTCACAAATATGTTGGGTTATGACTTTGACATCATCTATAGAATATGGAAGCAAAATTTTGTTGCAGATGCACTCTCAAGGAAGGATGAGGATGTGGAAGCATTATTTTGTGCCATTTCTATTATCCAACTAGATTGGATAAATGAAGTAAGGGATGAATGGAAGAAGGACGGAGAAGTATGGCCACTTATTCAACAGTTGCAAAAGATCCCAATTCAAACAATATTGCCAGAAATTGAAGAGGAAGGAAAATCATATTGGAACCTGGAGCAGTCACAGAAACAAGAACCCAACATCTATGAAATCGATCAATTTCAGAGTATCTCATCAAGTGGAAGAACTTACCCACTGAAGATTCCACATGAGAGGACAAGAATTGTATACATAAGCATCAAGAACTACTCAAGTGTTGAGGACAACACTTTTTGAAGGAGAGGGGCATGTTAGGCCCCTATACTACTACTGTAACCCCTTATTGTTATTAGTACAACCCTCTTACTATATTGATGTACCCATGTAGTGCCCAAATTGCTACTATTGTGCAGCATAGAAGCCCATTATTGTTATTATTGTGCCCTTACAGTATTATTGTGTGTTGGCTCTGATTATATTATGACCCCTTAGACTCCTATATATAGAAAGGAGGTCTTTTCATTTTTATCATCTAAGAATTGTGCATTTTTGTAATGTAAAGGAGGTTTCCCCCTCAAAGAGGCTGAATTCTAAGGCACTCAACTATCTTTTCTATCTATTTGTGAGTTGGGTTCATAACCGGAATGTCAGCTTCTTGTTCCTGGATGATCTGCTTGAGCTTTGAGCTTTGGGAGCCCAAATCAGAGTCATCATCCTAAATGAGAATGAAATATCTCTCTTGACCTTTAGAAGGCCCTTCATCATGCACTGGTTGTTTACCTTTGTCATGTACCTGCTTTGTTGTTGAAGGAAACGAGACCCCTTCCATCCCCGGTGGAGATAGTACTCATTTGGCTGCTGCAAATAATCTCCTTCTGCCCTTTTGGTAAGTGACAAATACTGGCACACTGGTGGTTTGAGTCTCATGCATCTCTTGCTGATATGAAGGCCCTCCTGCCTCATGAAAAACTGATGGGGTCACATGAGGGCTTGTGAAGACCTCATGTCAAATGAAATCATCCCATGAAACATTCAACAAACTCAGCTAATGCAAAACCACAATCTTGATCAATGCAAAATCATAGATGTTGTTGTACTATTGATGAGGAGGTTTCCTTTGCACCAATGTGGTCATTTTCTCAATATTCTGGCACATGAAATAGGGGATGTTAATCACCCTCACTCTAATGAAATGTATCAATAATCTGACATGATAGGTGTATAGGCAAGAAAATCTACCTTCATAGCTGAAGTATTTGATTATGAGTTTCATAAGGGGAGCATATGTGTCCTGTAGGTATCTGAAAGGGAAGACCCTACTGATTTGCTTCTAATATCCAACCTTGATATAAGGCTCATAATGCTCTTTGTCCACCAGCTGTCCCTTATTCCACTGCTCACCCACATTCAGAATACCTATTGCTTCATCTATAGCTTCAGGCATCAAAGTGAATGTAACACCAACTAAATTGACCTAACCATTGTGAAGATGAAGAACAAAAAGTTTGGCAAGCTCATGATGGTATTTGACTCTTTCCACCAGCTCGCAAAACTAATAGCAAGACTGATGTTTGAAACAAGCTACTGCAAGAGGGAAATCCAATAGCTCAGTTAGTGTAGTGAGCTCCTCCCGGATCTGTTTTCCTCCCTTGTGAGGTTTTCTTGGTGCATGAATTTCTTGGGAGGAATCACTTATTGTTTCTTCATCCCTTTCATCAGGTGAATCTGTCTCCATGTTTTCCACTGTTTGATTTTCTATGATGAGTATAAAGAGATTTTATATCAACAATAGGTGTTTGTTGTTCAATGAAAGGGATTGATTAGTGCGGACTGTGAATGAGGGATTTTATGATGACTATAGGGTTTTTTAGGAGTGGCAGGGTTTTGGGAATGAGGATTAGGGTCTAGGGTAATAATGGGAATTTGTTGTTAGGGTTTTGGGGATAAGGGGGTAGTATGATTATAGGTGAGAGAGGGGTAAGGGAAATGAAATGATGGGAGTGTAGTGAGGAAGAAAATGAAAATGGTGCAGGGGACAACAACAAAAATTACAACTTTGCAAACCCTAGGTAGTTTTTCAATGAAACAATGCAACAAACTAGGGTTTTCCTTTTCACCTATTTTAACACCATCAAAGATGACTAAAACCCTTACAATGACACTATGGAATGCTTCATTTACTTTTTGAATGAAAATTGCAAGATTTTGGAGGTTGATGAGGTCGTTTGGATGAATTTTGGGCTTGGAGGGCAGGTGCGCCGGACCCAGATATAGGTGTGCCATGCCCACTAGTGCATCGCACCCGTTTAAATTTCTAGTTTAAAACCTGCGCTCTATGTGCCGCACCGACCAGGTGCGTTGTGCCTCAACCCAGGTGTGCCGCGCCTAGTGTAACTGCGAGGTTTTGTTGCGATTTGCCTTCTTTGCCTCAAAAATGCGACTTGCTCTTGTTTCTTTCACTTCTTTGGCACAATTGATGTCTTCGACATGAAAAACACTTTATATATCCTTGGACTTTAATTTTTATTTACAAACACGCACTTTTCTAATGTTTGCCTTTTCACTTGTTCCTTAAAACTATGTTTTGGCAGTTTGGCTTGCTTTTTGCCTTTTGATGGACTAATGCTTTGAATTTTCAACTCTTTTGCAGGAGCTGGAGTGCAGAAGCTTAGCAAGGGGTGAAGAGCTATATCTCAGACTTATTACATATAGGAAAAATGAAAATACATGAAATTTTTATACATAAAACAATAAAAGACTTTGTTTTTCCTCAAAATAGGGTTTTGAGGAAAAATCAATCACTAAGCATGTGATTATTGAAATTTTTGTTACTGAGACTTTATTTAACCTCTTCATGTTCCTGCTGACCATTATTGAGCTTTTACAAGAGTTTGATGACAAAACCCTAGACCTAATGAGATCTAAAACCCTAAAAATGGCTTTTGCAAATATAATGACAGAAAATGACTATAAATGACCCGAAGTTATGAAAATGGGCTAGCAGGTAAAGACCATGAGGGAAAATTGATAATATGCCACTGCCATCAGATGAACCATGCCACTACCATCAGATGAACCATGACCCTAATGGAATGCAGCTGATCATATGGGACATCTAAAAATGCAATGCAACAAGAGAATTTCGGTCACTAATGGAGGGATCAAGATACCGAAACTAACATTGGCTCCAATGGGGATGGTAGCTCCTTGGAGGTGCCATGAACTACAGATCTCCGAAAATTAGATAATGCCTTCTTCCATTAGGATATGGAGTCAATAACTTCAACAAACCAAAACAAATATCTTGACTCAAGACTAACTCAATTTTAGGACTGAAATCTGACTCAAAACTGACTCAATTTCAAGACTGAAATCTGACTGAAAACTAACTCAAACAATCCACACCAAAACTAAGATCAGACCTTCTATTTTATAGCCTTCACTTTGGGCCCCGAACTGAATGAATGATGACAATACACACTTGCAATGAAGGAAATAAAATGGTATGTACATTGATACATATGAAAATAGAAAACATTTCAAAGATAGTACTATTTCAGCAGCTGACCATTGACCGGCCCACCTGGACAATATTCTCCATCCATTTCTTTTAGAAGGAAAGCATTTTGACCCCGATATGCAGCAATCTTGAATGGAACTTTCCACATATTCTTGAACTTGCCATGCTTGCCTTTATCTTCGTTTCTAGCATCCCATTTCAGCACTATGTCTTCAATTTGAAACTTGTCCGCCTTTGCCTTTTGATCATATATTTTATTGATTCTCTCTTGTAGCCTAAAGGTATTCTGAAAAAATTCCTCTCTCGTCTGATGTAAATGGATCATTTGATTGATTCTTCGCTGCAAATGATCTTCCTCGCTGCCAGCTTCATGCAAAAGTTTAACAATCAGGATTGTGAGAGATGTTGGGAACACCGTGTCAACACCATACACGATCTGAAAAGGAGACATGCCTATTGATTTCTTCTGAATTACTCTATCTGCCCATAGTTCATTAACCAATTTCTTATGCCAGTTCTTCTTGTTTGTTTCCAATAGCTTTTTTATGATGGTAACCAATGATTTATTCGAAGATTTTGCCAATCCATTACCTTGTGGATAGTATGCAGTTGAGTGCCCCAACGTAATTTGATATTTATTACAAAAATCAATTATATTTTTAGATTTGAAATCTGTTGCATTATCTGTAATCAACTTGTTAGGACAGACAAAATGTGACAAAATATTATTTTCAAGAAACTGAATTATTACCGAATTAGTGGCCTGCCAAGTGGGAATCACCTCAATCCATTTTGTGAAATAATCTATCACTATGAGGATCCACTTATGCTGAGCTGAAGAAGTAAGATGAATCTTTCCAATGAAATACAAACCCCACTGCTAAAACAGAGCACTCACTTCAACCGGCTTGAGTGGTAAATGCTGTAATTTTCTCCTACCTTGAAAAATCTGACATTTGTGGCAGCTTGTAACAGTTTTATACACATCAGCAAAGAGGGTAGGCCAATAATATCCTGCTCTCAAAATCTTATTGGATGTTGTCTTCCAAAATAGATGACCTCCACAATCTCCCTTGTGAAAATCATCCATGACCTGTTTTGCTTCATCTTCAACCAAACAATTCAAGAAGACACCACCAGGATCCTTCCAATAGAGTGCATTATTTATAATACAAAACTTGGCAGCCTTTAATTTCAAAGTTCTACTTTCATTTCTAGCCATCCTCGGTGATGGTGAAAGATGTTGGAGCACATATACAATATCCGAATACCAAGGAGAAAGAAGAAACATTTCAGATACCTAAACAAGTGAACTTTTTTCATCTTCTTTGGACATAGCAGTAATTAGATTTATGTCCAAGGCATGCAAATTAGACTCTACCATCAATTTTTCCAGCCCTTGCCCCTTGATGAGCGTCGTTGGTTTGATCTCGACATCATATTAAAGAAAAGTTGTGATCCATTTGCCTCGTCTCCCTTCTGGATTTGTTTGCACTAAGACATATTTTTCGGCTACGTTAGGGACATAAGCAAGAATATGAGAATGCAAAATATAAACCCGAAAATCTGTTAATGTTTTTACCAAGGCAAGAGCTTGCTTTTTAATAATGTTGTATTTTAAGGCTGCATCTCTTACTGTTCTACTGAAAAAAGAAATTGGTTTCTCAAGCTGGTCTATTTTCTGCATTAAGACTGCTGCCATAGTATGATCCAAAGCAAATGAAAACAAAATGAAATCTTGGGAATAATATGGGTTGATCAAAATTGGAGCTGAAGAAAGGGACAACTTTATCAAATTGAAAGACCTCATGGCTTCGTTGGTCCATTTCACTACACTATCTTTCTTTAACATGTTTGTGATTTCCATCAAATATTCTACTAGATTTGGCACAAAACGATGTAAGAAATTCATCTTACCATTGAATGCTTGGATCTCCTTTTTACTTCGTGGAAAATTGATCTTTTGAATGGCTTCCACTCGAGCTGGATCGATGTGGATGCCCTACTTGGATATGATGTGACCGAGAAGCTTACCTTCATCCATGGCAAACAAGCTCTTTTTTGGATTGAGAGATATGCCATATTTTCTACACCACTGAAAAACAATCTTCAAATGATAAAGGTGCTCTTCATATGAATTGGAAAAAAATGTCAAATCATCAAGATAAACTACTAAAAGTACATCTTTCTCATTTGCAAACGCGATATCCATAGCCAGCTGAAAAGTTACTCCAGCATTCTTTAATCCAAATGGCATCTTGGCATAATGGAAAGTTCCCCATAGAGTGGTGAATGTTGTTTTGTCCATGTCATCCTCATGGACCAGAATTTTATTATAGCTGGAATACCCATTGAGTAGTGACATACGAGATGCTCCAACTACTCTTTGAATTATGTGATCAATTTTTGGCACTGGATAGTTATCTTTCAAGGACACCTTATTCACATTTCTGAAATCAATACATAATCTAATCTCACATGTTTTCTTCCGCATGGGCACCAAATTGGAAATCCAATCTAAAAATCTTATTGGAACAATTATACCAGCTTTGTACAATTGATTCACCTCCTTGTCTATTGAGGGCAGCAACTTTGGATTTATCCTTCTTAGCTTTTGTCGAAATGGCTTTTGGTTTGGCTTGATTGGAATGATGTGCTCAATTATACTCTTATCATATGCCTGCAAATCTGAATAGTCCCATGGAAATACATCAGTAAATGACGACAATAAACTAATGTATTTTTCCTTTACCTGTGGAGGCAACGCCTTTGATAACTTCACCATTTTGGGATTTTCTGTTGTTCCAATGTTCACATCCTCAACTCCCTTCTCGGTTGGAACCAAGCTTGGATTTCGGGCTACATCATCTTGATCAAACAACTCCTCTAAAGGTATTAGACCTTTAGGAATGACGTTGTCCTTCAGCTGCAAAACTTCCATTTGATTTACTTCCGTGTTTGGTTCACCATCATCATGCTCTCCATCGATGGAAGTGTCTTCGTACTTGCATTCATTCCATAAAAATTCTTCAATCTCTTTCTCATCTTCAAACACCTGCCAATATCTTTGATTATCAGGGATAGCAGGGCAATGTTTCACATGAATTTCAAACTTATTGTTTGAATTCATTGGAATTTTCAAATTACTTGATGCTATTGCAAGGGAATCTGTAATAACATTCTGTACACGAGGGACACATGTCAAAGTGTAATATGGAAACAATCTCAAAATATCTAATACCACATTATGGCAAGCCCGCATTCGAGGATGTTTTGCTTGGTATTCACCCTTCACCTGCTTGATTACTAATTCAGAGAAACCATAAACTTAAATTCTTTTAGCATTTAGCTTCTTGAGGATTTTCAAACCAACAATTAAAGCCTCATATTCAGCTTCATTATTTGAACAATCAAAATCCAATTTATACAAACAAACTCTTACATTACTTGGAACTTTGTTTGGTTGAAATGCAGGGCTGCGTATCCAGATACCAATTCCAGCACCTTCCTTACCTACTGCACCATCAAAATCGATGTTCCACAAACCAGCTTCGTCCTCCAAATGCTGAAATTCTGTTTTCTCTTCTACCTTTGCTTGTTGTCCATCAATTTTTTCTTGTTGTCGCAAAAGATGACTATTCAGCAGTACTATCAAGCCTTTGTCTTTCTTGATCTAGTATAGCTCTGAAATCTTTAGTGATCTCTGGAATATCTTCTACTTCAACTAATTGAGTATTTACATCATTAAAACTATCAGAATATAGAACAAAAGATTCTAAATAAGTATGTACATAATTTATTGGATGATTTAGAGGTTTCCCCTTGCTAGTGATCATGTACTTCATCTTCTTCTCCCAGTATAATTTCCTCAGCTGACCAAAGACGAGAATATTAGCATAGGAGAAATCTAGCTGCAATGTCCCTTTGATTTTTTCTCCCCAAGATCTGGAAGGAAGCATGCCAAATCTAGGAGGAATATCGGCCACAACCACATCCACAAGAACATTCTTCACATGAATCTAATCTAAAGTGACAACCAAAGCTTTGATAAGCCCAATGCATCTGACCCTACCTGAATCAAAGTAATATAGATCATGGTACTTGCGAGTGATATCTAAACCCAATTTTTCCATAATTGGCTTAGGCATCAAATTATGAGAGGCTCCTAAATCAAACATGGCACTGTGGAATACATAATCATGCAATCTAAGGCTGATGTAAAAAGGAGCTACATCATTATCCTCAGATTGATCTTCTAATGCCAGACCAAAGAAAAGCTCAGGTTGGTCATACTCCACATTTACCATATCAGATAATGGATCTAAATTCAAAATCTTTGACACATGACCTTTATAGCTGCTATTCTTCATCAATTTAGTCAAAGGTATTGACACTTTTAACTTAGCAATCTCATTTTCTAAGCTAAAGGCTAAAGTTTTTTCTACCTCTTTGACTGGAGCATCCTTTTTTTCAGTCTTCTCCTTTGATACAATTGGCTGATTTGTCCTTTCATTTGCTGATTGTGTTTTTCTGGTGACAGGATCAGCTGCCTCCTTTCCCTTTTTCTGAACAATTAGAGAATCGTTCTTTGGCGGTGTCGCTTCCTTCCTCTTTTGAATTGGATTTATGGGTAACTCTCTACTCCTGAGTGAATATTGTTGCTGCTGGCCTGTCGAGGCATTCATGTATCCCCTTTGATATTCATCAGATTATTCTTCAAGAATGGTTTCATTTGCCAAGATGAAATTTTCATCCTTTTGTACAGCTGGGCCTTCTGAATACTCTTCATCCTCCATGATATAAATTGGCAGATCATTAGGTGTAAATAAATGATTCTCCTCTCTAATTATGTTCTCATCATCATTTGATTCCAGACCATGTACAAAATTTTGCTGTAAGGGTGTCTTAACTTGCTGCTGTGCTGCTTGGTCTTGTGCTCTTTATTCTCGTTGTTTGATTCTGAATTGTGGTTGTTGATGACCACGAAAGTTTTGATTTTTGATTTGTGTTTCAGGCTTATCTGCAATCTTGACTCTACCAAACATCTTCTCGATCTTGCGAAGAAAATGATCTAAGGTAGAAGATTCCTCCTTTATGGTCACCTTCTTCTCGACGTTTTCTCTAGCTCTCTTGGCAAGCAGGTTTACCTCTACCCCCACCGCAATTTTCTGCATGTCCTCCAATGTGGCCAGATCTCTTTCTCTTAATTGATATGCATTGTCTAGATCGAAGCCATCACAAAATTTAATCAAAGCCAGCCCCATAGGTGGCTTTATATCAGCGGGAATTGCATTGTAAATGGTGTTGAATCTGACACAATAATCTTTGACACTCACCAACATTCCTCTTGATGTTTTCATATTCATAAAGAATTTGAAGAGGATTTTTCTTTACCTACTAGTGATCCATGAATTTTCTCGGAATAGCAACCAATGTAGTGATACTTGCAGCCGACAATGCTCTAAACCACTTCTGCACATCACCTCCAAAAGTTTGCACAAATAGCCTCATGGTGACATTTTCTTCATCAATCTCATGAAGGTCAAAGAAATCAGCCATCTTATCCACATGCTGCTGCACTGTGATAGCTTGGGGGGTACCATCAAATGATGGAATTTTTCTCTGGTAATCAGTGGGAATAACATCCAAGTTTTGTGGCAAAACATGAGGTGCATATCGGGCAGCCATTGCTCTAGGTGGATTTGAAACTGGCCTTGGAGATGTAGGAGGAATCGGAAGAATGATAGCAGATGATGTAATTGATGTATGAGGTGTTGAAAGAGGGGAGGAAATACAAGATGTTTGAGGTGTTGAAGGGGTTGATTGGGGAGAAGAGACGGGAGGTCTCTGATCGGATATAGTGGGCTGCACGGGAATGGTGGGAATGAAAGGAGTTTCAGTAGGAATTTCTGAACCAGATGCAATAGCGGATGAAACAAGAGTTGTAGATGTAGATTCTAAGAACTCAGGAATGTTTGTAGCCACAATGGAAGTTTGAATATTCAAGATGTAATCATCAATTGTTCTATTAGCATTTTAAGTTTCAATATATTTGACAAACTCCAGATTTAGGAGAGTAGAACCAACAATAGTTTCAGATTTAGTCTCAAACAACGATAGATCAAAATGTTCATCAAACTCAAGATCTTCAAGATATTCAAAAACAACTGGACATGAATGAGATCTAAACACAGGAATCACAGAACTTTCTTATCGGAGAATTCTTGGGATGAGATTTGGGTTTTCATACGCAGGAGGAGGATCAGGATCAGGATTGGCCCTGGTGTATCGTCTGGAAGCCAGTGTGTTGAATAATTCCCAAAAATCAAATGGACATCAGCAATTTGTTTAGCCTATCAAATTCTAAACTCATCATACAAAGTATAGAATTTCTTTAAGATACTGGGGTAATTGTTTAGATCAGATGTTCAGTTTATAAACTAAATCGGAGATTGACTGAAGCAGCATTCATCTACTTTTGCAATTACAAAGCAAGAGAATTTCAAAGGCTACCTGGCTAACTTCAAGCTTCATCTGTAGTCTAAAAAGCAAAACAATGATAATAAACTTTCCTTCCCCAGTATGGTTGCCAATATGTTATGGCCTAAATCTACCTCAGGCTGAGAAAGGCAAGATCTAGGGTAACGTCAAACCATGCTTAACCTGGTAGCTAGCCATACCAGGTCGGGGGTGGTCTCTCTCCTTGTCAATCTCAGGAAAATATAGCAAATGAGGCTTGCGGTGACTGATGTAAAGACTAATTTTAGGCTAGGTATATGCTCAGAGTAGTTTGATTGAATTTAATGTTTGTTTGTTGGCTCAAATGTGAAAGGCAGATTTGGATTCAGGGAATGGACTCAGTCTTGCAGAGGTTTCTGTGGGACGAGGTAGGAAAATGGTTTAGTAATTTGAAATAAGTGAGATGGAGAGTCTTATGACTAGTGAGGAGTTGGAGAGGGCATGAGAGTCTCAAGAATCCTCTTCAAACAGTCAAAAACATGAATACTAAACAAACCCTAGGTAGAGCACTGCAACATCAATGAATTATACCTTTATCCTTGATTCATTTAGTTAAGCTGAACATAGAAAGATGATGGCATACATAAACACATGTAAACTTGAATTACACAAGGAAAATAATACCAAATCAAATTTCCACATGAATCCCACAAAATGCTTCAAACCCTGGTGTATTCTTTTGCTGAATTGCAGAGATGAATGTACAATAATGCTCAAAGCATTCACAAGAGTCCAACCTTTACAAATCACTGAAAAAGTAGTAGATATAGTAAAAAAACAACTCGTGCTAAGCTTTAGGGGTCGAATTCATGATTTTAGGAGCTATTTCAACAAGATCTAAAGTAAGAACTGAAAGGTAGGCAGTGGAACAACTTGCCTCTAAAACCTAGGAAACTGATTCATTCAAGTCAAAACTACCTTTTCATGATGTATCTACCTCCATGAGTGAATTTTCAACATTTTTACATCAAATTGCATCTATTTACATCAAATTACATCATGACTTTGACTATGAGAGAGAGAAGAGTTAAGCTGAGAAAAAACTAGGCGAAAAACAGAGTTTTTTGGCAAAAATGACAATTTTCCATCCTGTGCGCCATGCCACTGTCCCTGTGCATAGTGCCCTTTTGCAGCGGCTTTTCAAGGCCTTTCCATGCACCAAATTTGCTCCATGTGGGCTTGTTTGAAAGGTATGTCTGTATAATTTACAGAATGGGTGGAATTTCTTAATTTAGTGTCCATTTTCCCCTCCAAAGATGAGTTCTCCCAACACTGCTTCCTGTGTGGCCAAAAAGGGGTAGAAAGGGCATTTTTGAGGTGTTTCTGACCCTTTTGGAAGCTCAAAACTTGAAAATACTTTCTAGTAGTTTCTGGGTATTCATAATTTTGGATGAGGAATGTAAAAATGTAGATTTTTCCTCTAGAGGAGGTCTCCAGCAAAAGCGAGCATCCGGTGGTGCTACACACTAGACGGAAAAATCTGTTTTTTCCTTCAAAAATTCAAAATTGACAAAAAGTGTGCCAAATTTCTTGAAATTTGGGCTGAGTGACTTGCATCAAGTACTATGTTGGGCTAAGGAATCCTCATCCAAAATCTTGATCTTATATTGCTCTTTCTTCCTCCTCAAAGTTTTCCTTACTTGGCCTTTAAGGTCCTTATTCTTGCTTTCCAATCCTTGTTTCTTGCTAAATAGTGATAGGCCATGTGCCTCAACATCTTCTTCTCTTTTTTTGCCTTGTCCGGCAGCTTCTCCAAGTGCATGTTTTCCCTCTCTAGCCAATATTCTCGACCAGCTTCAATCTCTTCCTTTAGTGGTGTCAACTTGATTTTCCTCCTCTTGGCTGCTTGCTAGTTTTCTCTTATGTTTTGTAGCTCCATGATAGTTTGATGGTCTTCCAAATATTTGTTCCTTTGCTCAAGGTAACTTATGATCCACTTAGCTCTTTCTAGGTTAATAGATAAGTCATTAATGTCAGCTTCCTGTTCCTGGATGATCTCCTTGAGCTTTGAGCTTTGGGAGCCCAAATCAGAGTCATCATCCTGAATGAGAATGAAATCTCTCTCTTGACCTTTAGAAGGCCCTTAATCATGCACTAGTTATTTACCTTTGTCCTGTACATGCTTTATTATTGAAGGAAATGAGACTCCTTCCACCTTGGGTGGAGATAGTACTCGTTTGGCTATTGCAAATAATCTCCTTCTGCCCTTTTGGTAAGTGACAGATACTCGCACACTGGTGGTTTGAGTCTCATGCACCTCTTGCTGATATGATGGCTCTCCTGCCTCATGAAAAACCGATGGGGTCACTTGACGGCTTGTGCAGACCTCATGTGAGATGAAATCATCCCATGAAACATTCAACAAGCTCAGCTGACACAAAACCACAATCTTTATCAATGCAAAATGATAGATGTTGTTGTACTGTTAATGAGGAGGTTTCCTTTGCACCAATGTGGTCATTTTCTCAATATTCCGACACATGAAATAGGGGATGTTCATGATCCTCACTCTAGTGAAATGCATCAATAATCTGACATGATAGGTGTATAGGCGAGAAAATATGCCTTCACAGCTGAAGTATTTGATTATGAGCTTCATAAGGGGAGAATATGTGTCCTGTAGGTATCTGAAAGGGAAGACACTACTAATTTTCTTCTAATAGCCATCCTTGATATAAAGCTCATAATGCTCTTTTTCCACCAGTTGTCCCTTATTCAACTGTTCACCCACATTCAGAATACCTGTTGCTTCAGCTATAGTTTCAGGTGTCAAAGTGAATTTAACACCTGCCAAATTCACTTGACCATTGTGAAGACGAAGAACAAAAAGTCTAACAAGCTCATGATGGCATTTGACTCTTTCTACCATCACACAAAACTGATAGCAAGACTAATGTTTGAAACAAGCTACTGCAAGAGGGCAAGCCAATAGCTCAGTAAGTGTAGTGGGCTCCTCCTAGATGTGTTTTCCTCCCTTGTGATGTTTTCTTGCTGCATGAATTTCTTGGGAGGAATCACTTACTGTTTTTTCATCCCTTTCATAAGGTGAATCCGTTTCCATGATTGCCATTGTTTGATGTTCTATGATTACTATGAAGAGATTTTATATCAACAATAGGTGTTTGCTGTTAAATGAAAGGGATTAATGAGTGGGGACTGTGAATGAGGGATTTTGTGATGACTGTAGGGTTTTTTAGGAGTGGCAAGGTTTGGGGAATGAGGATTAGGGTTTAGTGTAATAATGGGAATTTGTTGTTAGGTTTTTTTGGATAAGGGAGTGGGATGATTATAGGTGAGAGAGGGGTAATGGAAATGAAATGAGGGGAGTGTCGTGAAGAAGAAAATGAAAATGGTGTAGAGGACAATATTAAAAATTACAACTTTGCAAACCCTAAGCGGTTTTTCAATGAAACAGTGCAACAAACTAGGGTTTTCCTTTTCACCTATTTTGACACCATCAAAGACGACTAAAAACCTTGCACTTGCACTATGGAATGCTTCATTTACTTGTTGAATGAATATTGCAAGATTTTGGAGGTTGATGAAGTTGTTTGGATGAATTTCGGGCTTCCAGGGCAGGTGCGCCACACCCAGACACAGGTGCACCGTACCCCACTAGTGCGTCACACCCATTTAAATTTCCAGTTTAAAACCTGCGCTCTATGCGCCGCGCCGACCAGGTGCATTGTGCCTCAATCTAGGTGTGCCGCGCCTAGTGTAACTTCTAGGTTTTGCTGCAATTTTCCTTGTTTGCCTAGAAAACGTGACTTGCTCTTATTTCTTTAACTTATTTAGTACAAATGATGTCTTCAACATGAAAAACACTTTATATATCCTTGGAATTTAATTTTTATTTACAAACACCCACTTTTCTAATGTTTTCCTTTTCACTTGTTCTTTAAAACTCTGTTTTGGCAGTTTGACTTGCTTTTTTCCTTTTGATGGACTAATGCTTTGAATTTTTGACCCTTTTGAAGGAGTTGGAGTGTAGGAGCTTGGCAAGTTGACCAGGGCTACATCTCGGACTTATTACATATAGGAAAAATGAAATTACATGAAATTTTTATACATAAAACAATAAAAAACTCTGTGAAAAATTAATCACTGAGCATGTGATTATTGAAATTTTTGTTACTGAGACTTTATTTAACCTCCTCATGTGCCTGCTAACCATTATTGAGCTTTTACAAGACATTGATGACAAAACCCTAGACCTAATGAGACCTAAAACCCTAAAAATGGCTTTTGCAAATATAATGATAGAAAATGACTGTAAATGACCTGAATTTATGAAAATGGGCCAGAAGGTAAAGACCATGTTGGAAAATTGACAATACGCCACTACCATGAGATGATCCATGACCCTAATGGAATGCAGCTGATCGGATGGGACACCTAAAAATGCAATGCAAAAAGAGAATTTTGATCACTGATGGAGGGATGAAGATACTGACACTAGCAAAACAATGTAGGGAAGAAAACATCAGTGTTCATGGATATAATGAATAAACAAACACAAAGTAAATGTATTACCTACTTCGCCTAGGGTGGTAGCATAGCAGAGCCATCGCGGGGACTATCTGCACTCTGTTATACACCAAAGGTAGATGGAGGTTGGGTAGCTATACACACGGATCCAACATCGTGACAAAAGTCGAACCCTCCTCTCCACTTCTACGCTGTCAATTGATGCAAGAATCCAAACCCTCCTCTCCACTTCTGCGTTGTAGATTGCAGCAAGAATGACAGCCTCAATGTAGAATATAGGAAAACAAGGGTAGGGTTTATTCAGGACAATCTGAACCGTAGATCGAGCATAGTGCATTCGAGTGATGAGAGGCTTCTCGACCAACTAAATGCTTGTGTTTTGTGCCCATCAGACAGGTGTACAATGTACAGGTCAGCAGAAATAAATGAAAAAATAGTTGGTATGGAGGTAGTATGCATCCCGCTGGGTTTGTGGTATAAGTTAAATAGATACAACAACTATGTATTAAAGAGAGAGAAGTAGATGTCACTATCATTATAACTAAGGTATGGGTGAGATACAGAGGGTATTTAGGTTAGTATACATGTCATTATTTAATAAGATGGGTTGTATAGAAGCTAGTCCCTACCCTATGGTGTTGTTGGTTCAAGCTGTATGTGGCACAAGTAGCATAGCAAGCAAAAAAAAACTAGCTAGCTAGGTTTTATACTTGCAGGTTCGTGCTCGTTGTGCTACACCAATTAAACCAATGGAAGCACCACTAACAATAGAGTAAGCAGCAAGGGTTATATTGCCTATTGCAAGATCCATTCCAGAGGCTATGAAAGAGACAATTTCTCAAGATAGAGAGTCTCTACAGTTCTCAGCATGGTCCAAGCTGATAGCAGGAGCATGCCGGTTGTAGTTCTAATGAAGCTCTGTGCTATGAAGCATGAACCTAGTACTTTGAACATTGAACTACCTATTTTTTTCATGAACCAACCATCTTACATGAGCAACTCCTTTATTGAACCAAAGGGCTTCTATAAGACTAACAAAAATGAGGATCTAGGTTATTGGAACATCTATATGCCCAGGTCTCAGAGAGGTATACCCATCTTTTTATCACCCACTAACAGTAGAGGAATTACAGTTCCCCAAAGAATCCAAGATACCTTTAGTGAGTTCAAGATAATGAGTTAAATTACAGAAAGGGAGGCTGCTAGAATCTCGAAACACTTGAGTTTCCTATCCATGGTACTTGCCTGCTTAACAGAGAAGTTTTGGAGCTATGCGAGGTAGCAGTATCTCATAATTGTACTCATGGAAATGGGTAACAGTCAACATTGATTTTGTTTCCTCTACCTACGTAACTGTGCAAATTTTACATTGACTTCTGCAGTTGAGATCCTTCAATCGAGTGAGGTTGTCAAGGATAGCTGCCTTGTCCAAAAACCTCAACCAGGACAACAAACCTTATACACATTAGGTATAGATTTTTTAAAACAAAGTTGCATTGCAATTCATACAACATTCAGAAATAATTATCTTCCTACTACATTTCTGATAACCAGCTGTGCAATTTCAAATTTATCTCCCCTCTTAAGCTAGAAATTGATGTAACTAATCATTAATTTTTTTTGTTTTGTTATATGCAAAGGTTTTATAAAAGTAAATTGCATTGTTATATTCCAAGATTTTATAATAATTATGATTAAATTTAAAAAAGTATTTTTATCAGGGCAGATTTGGCGATATCTAGGAATCCCATGGATAGCAATTAGGTTGAAAAATTGATCCACTACGAGAGCTAGTTCCCTCTATAAGCTTCTCTTAATGTTGAAGTTGTGTATTCTTTTAGGAAGGTAGGTTGACTTGATTTCATTGATAAGTTAGAAGGATACGACGATCCAGTAGCACTAGAGTTTTCCCAAAATTCTTAACATCCCCAAGAGAAAGACTGTAAAAACAATGAATTCTACATGACTTTCAGGGGATTCAGGATCTTTGTAAATGAATAATTGCTCAGTGAAGTTACTAGAATTCCTAGGGCATAGCCTTGGGATAAGGATGATAGAGTACTCAACCTTAGAGACAAGACCAACTCTTTCAGATCCTGTGATAACTTGATAAGTATGAAGAAAATAGAAATGGGGTGAAAAGGGAGTCTCTTCGATATGAATGGGGAGAGATAGCATAACATTTCATTAAATATTGAACCTGTGAGGGAAGGCTAAGCATTGTACATGCTTACTATTTTCAAATTCTGCCTAAAATTTGAAACCTGAGACATCTAAAACCACAACAAAGGATAGGTATCCCCCATTTCCTACTGCATTCATGGTAATAAATGTGTGTTAGAATTCAAAAGTGGAAATTGGACGTTGTAGCACATCACTGCTTAGTTAAGTTGATCGTTTGTCATGAGTTACAAAAAAAACTCCCTCATCTGTCATGGGACAAATTTGTCTCTTCAGGGACAGGGCATTGTAAAATCTAAGAAACAGAACTCCCCACAACACCTCCTTCAGTGAGAGTAGATGGTCATAAAAGTGGGAAGAAGTCTGGTCAGAAAGAGTCCAAAAGGACAACGGCAATAGTTTCAGATGAATAAGTTGCTCATACATTAATCCATCTATCCACTCCAGGCTTTACAACCCCAAGATCCAAGAATCCCAGGGCTTCAATTTTGGTAGTTCAAACGCTCAGGAAAAGAAAAAAGATTCTTCAAGAAACATAGAAAATATCAACCTAATAACCAATCAAATTCAGTTCATACATTACCTATTCATAAATTCAAATCGACCATTAGATTGAAGTATGATAAGAACTCAACAAATCATATCAATTAGACCATGTTAAATAAGGACCACATCCAAATGTAAATTAAAAAAGAAAGTGAAATTTAGGTAATTCTGGAACAAATTAGCTTGAAAATTGGCCATGTGAAAATAAAATGACGGAACACAACGAGAATCTAAAACTTTGAAATATTGTTTATTAGGAGTGCAAAATCATGTGCTTAATTGCATTATGAATAGAAAGTATGATAAGAACTCAGTACCAAATCATATCAAGTGCAAAATCTCGTGCTTAATTGCACTATGAATAGAAAGTATGATAAGAACTCAATACCAAATCATATCAATTAGACCATGTTAGGTAAGGACCAGTTCCAGATACAGATTAAGGAAGAAAGTTAAATAGGATCAATTCTGGAACCTGCTACCTCGAAAATTGATGAAACTAAAAATAGAATAATGGTACAGGATTTGAAATTGAAGAATTTGAGATATTGTTTATTTTGAGTGCAGAGTTTTGTGCTTAGTTGCACTATGAAGAGAAAGCAAGCAAGAAGTTCCCTTTTGTACAAGAGATGTTGCTCTGTCTCTGGTTGTAGACTTTGTACAGAAATTTCGGTTCTATTTCAGCCTGGTCTTTGAAGTGGCAATGGCCACAATATATTTCCCATTCCATCACCTAACACTAAATATTAATTAAATCTTAACCATAAGTAAGGATGCGCACCTTGTAATGAATGGGAGGAGATGATGGAACACCTAACAAACAGTTCCAGCATTAGCAACAGCCTGTGGAGTAGCCACCAACAACTGTTTGAACATTGTCATAGAAACTACCATAATATAAAAAATACTTTGGAATTCTGGCCAAAAAAACCTTACTAGAACTAGGTGCTAAACCACGCGTGGATACTTTCAGTAGGGTTTATGCTATGGAATATATGGAAGGAAAAAAAAAATGTGATATATTTAAGGAAGAAAAGAGAACCCCGGGTGAAATATGGAAACAGACAATCCTGAATATCAGAGAAAAAATCTTAACAGAAAGGTGGAAGGACGAAGATTGGAAGACCAACCAAATGGAGGAGAGAATCCTGTAGAGGTTACAATTAAATCAAAGCATGATAGACAGAACCCGAAGTAAAAATAAACACAGATAGGTTGAAGAGATAACCACTTACAAGAATCCACAGTAAGCCTTTACAGAGCTAAACTTTGATGGAGCAGCAAAAGGCAACCCAGGAGATGCTGAAATAGGAGGGATATTTAGGGACGATGGAGGAAAAATTTTGAGAATTTTTGCGATGGACTGTGGGGAAGCAACGAATAATGAAGTGGAGTTACATGCACTGAAACGAGGGCTCGAAATAGCCAATCGAGAAAAATACCAGAACCTACAACCAGAAGGTAATTCGAAGCTGGTGGTGGATATGGTAAAGCAACTGCGAAACAAGACAGTGGCAGAAAAAATAAGCAGGAGTTGGAGAATAGCCTGGTTAAACAGTGAAATAGGGAAATTAATCAATCAAATAGACTATGTAGTGTGGAGAAACACAAGGGCATGTTTGTGGCCAAATGTTTTTCTCTAGTGGAGGGGATTGATTACGATGAGACTTTTGCTCATGTTGTAAGGTACTCATCAATTAGATCCATTCTAGCACTATCAGCACAAATGGGGTGGAAGATAGATCAGATTGATATAAAGAAAAAAATTTCAATGACACGATTGAGGAAGAGTTGTATATTGAACAACCTGAAGGATTTGAGATGTTTAGTAGAGAGTCGCATGTCTGTCTACTCAAGCAGGCATTGTATGGGATGAAACAAAAACCCTGTGCTTAGTACACTAGGATAAATAGCTATTTAACTGGGTTGGGCTTCCCCAAAAGTGAAGAAAATGAGAACCTTTATCATATTGTTGTTGAAGGTAAAATGTTTATTATTGTTTTATATGGCGGTGATTTGATTCTGATAGGTGATGATAAGTTGATAAATTCTTTCAAAGAGCATCTTGCAAGAGAGTTCAAAAGGAAGGACTTGGGGCTTATGCACTACTTTCTGGGCATGTAAGTATGGCAAGGTGATGAGTAATTTTTTTTCTCTCAGGGGAAGTATGCCAACGAGACACTGTAGAGATTCCACATGGAGAGTAGTAAACCCATGGAGACTCATCTTGTAGGTAAGTAGAGGAAGGAGGATGTTACTCCTGGTGAAGTAGTGGAGGCTATTATTTATAGGCAACTTCTAGGTTCACTCATGTATTTCGTGAACACAGGACAAAACATGTGTTATGCAGTTCACCAGCTTAGTCAAGCGATGGTGAAGCCGACCAATCTGTATTGGAAGGAAGCTAAATATGTGTTGAGATACTTCAAAGGAACTACTCAGTATGGTTTTTGGTACAAACGGATAGAGGGAGTAAAGCTTCAAGGCTTCACAGATGCATATTGAGTAGGAAGTCCATCTGGCAGGGAGAGAACATTAGGTGGAATATTCATTATTGGGTCAACAATTGTTTCTTGGTACAACAAGAAACATAGATCAGTTGAATTGAGTTCATCAGAAGCAGAGTACATGGCTGCTTGTCAAGCAGCTTGTGAGGCTATCTAGATGACGAAGATTCTTTTTGGTTTGTTTGGTCAGCAGATAGATCCAACTATGACCTACAGTGACAATCAGAGTTGTATCAAACTCTCTGAGAATCCAGTTTTTGATGATTAGTCCAAGAATATTGATATTTGGTATCATCATCTTCGAGATTATGTGCAGAGGAGAATTATGTTGTTGGAGTACATTCCCACAGAGGAGAAGGATGCGGATATTTTTACAAAGTCATTAACAAATGAAAATTCAAGTTTCATAGAGGCAAGATCAGGGTAGTAGATAATCCCTTTCCTAATTAGAGGGAGTGTTAAAAATAGCAACAAGAAATTCCAATTTAATTTGTCCTTGAATTTAATCGTGAATTAATTGAAATTATATTATCATAGCAACTTGCAATATTTAATTAAGTTGAATTGAATTAATTAACTTATGAAATTCGAGTTGGAAGTCTATATAGAGTCGTATAGAGTGATGAATAAATTTTAGAGGCCCACGTTGAGTTACTTTGAGTTGTAATTAGATAGCTTATTCTAACTGAGTTATAGTCAATTAAACTAGTTCTAACTGTTGGAGGAATTAGTAGGAGGTCTAGTAGTGGGAATGGGCACTAGTGCATTTTGAGTACCACACCAGTCAACGGAAGATTCACTCGTAAATAACTCATGCACATTAGTTCAGAGGAAGACCTAGTTGAGATTAGTGTTCAAGGATAGTGTACTATCAGTTGTATTATTTTCCACGTTGTGCAGATGTTGCACGAAATCAGTTGAGGGCCTATGAATAGACTGCGTAGTTATGGAAAGTGTATTTCCCAATTAAATGCGAGCTAATTCTCTCATGAGTTACGCAAGGAAGTAGGGGCTTGGTAGGCAGCAGAATTGGCTTGACCTGGCTTGTGAGGCAGAGAGATAGATTGTATTAGTGTAGGAATTGTTCTAGTTGAACAAGAATTCTATTTTCTTCTCAGATATTCTGGTTAATACAGTATAGATAGTCGAGGTTTTGAGCAGTTGATTTCACCAGAGAAATATTGTGTTATGTGCTATTGAAATTCTTCCTTTCCTTTAAAGAGTAGACTATCTTCATGTCTTGTATTGTAGCATATCACATCAGTTGTTGAATCTAAAAGTAAAAATCTATAATATCATAATTTGACAATTATAACACAATGTTTTACTATGATAAACAAAATATGTTGTCACCATGTGATGACCATAACTTAACATCGCAATGATAAAAACATAATTTTATGGCACAATTTGTCAAGAAAAATCCAACATCACAATGTGTAGAATATAACAAAATGTTTAAATGTGAAAAAAATAACTATAGCTCACAATCAAACATAACCCTTCATCAACATCACATTATGACACAACCATGGTAAATTATTGGTGGCCATTGTAAAACATGCTAAATGATAATCAACCAACCCATAGTAAACCATGGTCATCCATGGTCAACCATAATCAATCACAGTCACACATCGTCAACCATGGTCATGCATTATCAATCCAGGTCAATCATAATTACCCATGGCCAACATGGTCTTCCATTAAATGCCATGGTTTACAAAAGTTCACTGTACTAACAGTGGTTAACCATATAAAATCATGAGAATTAATTATCAACCATGCACTACATGAGGGACATGGTAACGATTAAAAATATTGTCAACCTTAGTCAACCACAATCAACTATAATCCTTTAAGGGTAACCATATTCAACCATGATCAAACATCATAAAAAAATATTAACCATAGTCAAGATCATCAAATGTGGTCAACCATATTCATATATAGCCAATGTTCGTCAACCATAATGAATTATCCTCAACTGTGTGCAACCTTAGGTAGTCATATTCACCACTTGTCATCCATGGCTTATCACGATTAAGATGAGTAAGATGGTCAAGCATATTCTATCATATTTAACTATACTTAAATGTGGAAAATTGTATTCAATCATGGTCACCCATAGTGGACCATACTAAACCATGTTCAATGCTCATCAACCACGGTCAACAATTATTAACATGGTCAACCATAGTTAACCATCGTGAAATGTGTGAGACATTGTCCTACATAGTACACATGGTTATTCATAATGAACATGGTTAAGTGTGGTCAAACATAGTAAAAATTGGTTACCCTTGGTCAAGCATACTCAGCGTGGTCATATATAGCCAATTATGGTCAACCATGGTCACCTACAGTAAAGATGATCTTTCATAGCCTACAATGGTTTACCCCAATAAACCACAGTGAACCATAATTAACCATGAATAACCATGGGTACTCATAGTCATGAATTATCAGTTATAGCCTTCCATGACTAACCATATGCAACTATAGTCAACCATGGCCAAACATGGTCAATCATTGTCAAACATGGTAACCCTTGGTCAAGTATAATGAATCATGATGGAAAATAGTAAAGTATGGTCTTCCATTGGAAACCTTAAGCATCCATAGTTAACCATCGTGAATAAGTATAAGATGGTGTATTTTGTCAGCATTTGTCAACCACTACAAACTATGGTGAACTATAGCCCTCAGGAGACAAGCATAGTTAACCATAGCCAACCAAGTTCAAACATTGTAAACAATATTTATACATAATCTATAAGATTAAAATTGTTCAACCATAAGAAACATGGTGAAATTTCATCAACTATAGTGAAGCATGGTCATCCTTGGTAAATAATAATCAACCATGGCTACACATAGTCAACATAGTCTTCCATATCTTAGTGTATCCTAATCAAGCATACTCAAGCATAGTCAATCATGGTCAAACATATCCAAATTTAAGAAAGCATATTGAGCGATTGTAAACCATGGTCAATCATGGTCAATGTTGGGAAGATGGTCACCATTGTCAAATGCTATCAACTATGGTTAACCATAGTCTTTTCTCATCTTTCATGGGCAATGATAACGGACCATTGTCAACCATATTCAAGCATGGTGAAACATTATCATACTTACTTTGCATGGTCAAACATGATAAATGTGGTCAACCATAGCCACCATGGTTAATAATTGTCAATCATATTAACACATATCTATTCATTTGCCCCCCATAAGAAACCCAGGATGATAATATCTTGACCTTTTTCAACAATAGTTAAAGAGAATTAGCCATATTCACTTATGGGAAACCAAATTCAATAATGGTCAACAATAGACGACCATTGTTACCCATTCTCTGAATGGTCAAAAGCGTCAACATAGTCAATTGTTATTAACCATGGTGAGCCATCTTTAATAATGGTCAACATGGGAAATTATAGTCAAACGAAAGTAAAATATACTCTCTCATAGTTACCTATACTCAATCATGGACAACTAAAGTCAACATGGTCAACAATGCACAACCATAATTAAATGTGGACAATTTTTGTTGCCCATATTCAAACATGATCACCCATAGTGAGCTATAACCAACTTTTTTCAATAATACTATTCCTTCACATACACATAAAGTGTCCGCTAATAATAACCACACTAAAACTAAAACAGTTAATATACTTCAATTAGTATCATTTTCTATCCTTTAAAAACTAATTTTCTCAATCTACATATATCAATTATCTTTTACTGTAATACCATTATTCTTTCTTTCTGTTTTATATATTCATATATTCCATCTAAATTTATGAAAAGTATTACGAGAATGACATTTGATTTTGTATTTTATATTTTTCTTAGTTCTTATTAAACTAGACTTATATTTTGTATTTTTCATATGTTCTTACTAGACTAGACTTATACCGTGTTAAACTAGACTTATAATGTGTTCAACCCAAATATGGAATGAAAGAGTCCGTTTAACATTTTGGGTGAGAAGCTAAAATTGTGTGAGAAACTAAAATTGTGTGAAATTGATTCCATTGAGATGCAGGTTGCAACAATTTGTATCCTCCATAAATAATTCAACTCTCACTCGCTCACCATAAATTTAACTAGATGACAAAAAAATAAATCCTATAAAACCAAGTACGAGCACTTTACCGTTCATGAATTTATACTTTACACCTCATCAAGTTTTTTGTGAACCCTTTTTTTTTATCGATGCACATTCATAACGCAACTCGTTCCTCGAGTAAAACTGAATTTAGAAATATCAAAGTCAAAGGTATAATTTCGGTTGCTCAATGTTAAATGCTCTAATTACGCACCTATGGTCCTTAAGAGAGTTATGGTACCATCATTTCATGAAGATAATAATATACATGAAACATGACATTTTTATCAGTCAGCTCCTATTGTCATTATAGAAGTTATATTATTTAATAATTAAATTTATTTATTTAATTTTAATTAAAGCTTAGTAATATTAATATAGTTATATAAATTAAATAGCTTATTTTAAGAATTTATTTATCATTTATTTTATTAGACAATTAATTTATATAATAACGAGAATTGATAATATAATGTTAAAAAAATAAAATAAAATTTAAAATTATTTAGAAATTATTTATTTTATATATTAGATTGTGTATACTACACAAAAATATATTGAAGATAAAAATATATTATAGATCCTCAATATATTTTTATTTTAAAGTAAATAAAAATCTACAAAAACTCATTACGAAATAGATCACATAATTATTTTAATTATATAAAATATACTTTTAATTAAATCTTAAAAATTCTTTTGAATTTTAAAGATAATTCTAACAAATTCCTATTTACACCCAAAAATGTATATTTACAATACGACATATCACATAAGTTGAAATATTTAGACCAAAAAATGTATATTTACAATACGACATATCACGTAGGTTGAAATATGTACTATGAGATCATAAATGAGTCATTTCCTGCCACATAAATCCTAGCCTGCTATAATGAATTGTCGCACTGGTTGATGGGAGCGAGAGCCAGGCATTCGTTCGTCTTTGGCGCATAGCGGAAAGATTCGATGGCGTTTTTGTTAATCAAAATTTATATTAGCTTATCATATTGAACTGTTACTACGCTTGTCGATGCGTTGCCCTGAAAGATTCTGTCTTTAGCTTATAATGGAATAACACCTTTTATTAATGGTATGTCATCATTTCTCCAGACATTTCGGGTGCGTATATCACCTACTAGGGTTTTCGATGCCGTAGTTTCGTTTTCAATTAGTGAAAATGTGATGTTTGAACCAGATGCCCACCAGATTACCTATGCGTTTTCGACCAGAGAAGAATGTAGATTAGGCTCGTTTATGATATTTTAATAAAACTTTTTCATAGGCTTCATCCTCTTCTAATTTGAAGGTATTTGCAACCATCTCTTCTCTTCACATTAAAATCTCTTAATCGTCCTGTCAATTGTTATACAAAGAGAGAGGTATATAATAACAATCATAGATAGGTATATAAAAAGAAGTTATTCTTTGAAACATTAGTCACTTCTATAATAACAATAATATATAGAATATAAAAATCGTTTATCATACTTTATTGAAACTTTCCGTAGGCTTCAACCACTTATAATTTGGAGCTATTTGCAGCCATCCCTTCTCTCTTCACAATAAGATCTTTTAATCGTGATATCAATTGTTATCAAAAGAGATAGATATATAATAACATTAATATGTAGAATGTAAAAAAAAAAGCTATAGGGAAAAGTAAATTAAGATAAAATAACTTTTTTAATAGATTATTTTATATGAATGTATTATAAATAAAACTATTAGTTACAAAAAGCTGAAGAAATGTAAAATAATTTTATGAATCAATTATATTTAACTTAATCATTTTTATAAAAAAATTAAATATTAAAAACAAGAAAACGTGTCCGTCTAAAAATATTTAATCGCTCAGAATTTATCTAAAACTTAATTGGATTTAGAATAATTTATATTAAAATATAAGATATTCTAAGACTTTTCAATGTTAAATCATTAATATAAAATAAACAATTCATAATATTGTATTATTTTATTTTTTTGAAATCGCTCAAAATTTATCTAAAACTGAAATGGATTTAGACTAATTTATATTAAATAGAAGATATTCTAATACTTTTCAATGTTAAACCATTAATATAGAATAAATAATTTATAATAGTGTATTATTTTATTTTTTAGTTTTAGTGATTTTTTCCTAATTATAATAAATAAAATGTTAATAAAACTATTTAAGTTATTATAGTTATTATATTCTCAAACCTTATAATAATGTAAAATAATATTTTAGAACAAATTTCTTGTAACACTTACGTTAAAAAAATATTTAATTTACTGTCTTAATATTTATCTTTTTTTTAACTTTCGATTCCTTATTTAATATTAATAATTTGCATCCTAGTCCACATTACATAATTAATAAATACACTTAATAGTTTTAAAACAACACACATGAATATTCTTCGACATTGTATGGTGAAGTTAAGATTTGCATTCAAAGGTTTTAATCTATATGGTTTCCACGGGTATGTTTGGTTTACTATAGTCAATTGTTGTTTAACTACAGTTTGGTCATAGTTTTGAGCCATTTAAAATGTTCCCTCTTAGAGATGTAGTGACTCTCACCTAATTAACATATGTTGGTTTCTCCGCCAGGGATTTCCCACTGCTTGATCCGACGACACATATTTTTGGTTGATCAGTCTACTACATGTAACTAAATATTCATGGAAGAAGATTGAGCCAATAGTAGAGTTGAGGATATTTGTAGGGTACAGTGATACACCTCACAATTATCAAGTGTACTTGTCCACCAACTAGATGATAGTGGTTCGCAAAGATGTAAAATTTGATGAAGAGAATCCATGAGATGTTCCCTTGAGAGGGAGCTTTAGCTACATGTGGTTGAGGAGCTTCTAGCTCCAAAGGAGGAACCTCAGGATGATGTGGAGAAGCCATGTGTAGAGTACAAGCTAGTGGGGACACCCACTCGTGCAGAGTCTTCCAGACATGGGAGAAAGTGCACCAAAGAGGACAAAAGGTTATTGCATGATGCTAGAGAGAATGTTGGAGCACCCACATCACAATGCAGGCAAAGGAGGTCACGGAAAAGATACATTGGATACATGGCTCTAATGAGAGGATGTGTAGAGACTGTGCCATCCTCTTTTGAGGAATCAGTGCAACGACCACTTTGGGTTGATGCCATGGTTGAGGAGTATGACTCCATTGTTAGGGACAATGTTTGGGATGTGGTCCCAAAATTGACAGACAAGTTAATGGTGAGTTCTAGATGTATTTACAAGGTAAAGCATGTAACATATGGTAGTGTGGAGAAACACAAGGGCAGGTTTGTGGCCAGATGTTTTTCTCAAGTGGAGGGGATTGATTACGACAAGACTTTTGCTCCTGTTTTAAGGTACTCATTAATTAGATTCATTCTAGAACTGTTAGTGCAGATGGGGTGGAAGATATATTAGATGGATGTAACAACAAAATTCTCAATGACACGATTGAGGAAGAGGTGTATATTGAACAACCTAAAGGATTTGAGACATTCAACAGAGATTCGCATGTGTGTTGACTCAAGCGAGCATTGTATGGGATGAAACAAGCACCCTGTGCTTGGTACATCAATATCGATAACTAGTTCACTAAGTTGGGATTCCCCAAAAGTGAAGCAAATGAGAACCTTTACCATATTGTGGTTGAAGATAAAATGTTAATTATTGTTTTATATGTCGATGATTTTATTCTGATAGGTGATGATAAGTTGATCAAGCCTTTCAAAGAGGATCTGGCAAGAGAGTGTGAAATGAAGGACTTGAGTCTCATGCACTACTTTCTGGGCATGTAGGTATGGCAAGGTGATGAGTAACTTTTTGTCTCTCAGGGAAAGTATGCCAACGAGACTCTAAATATTCCACATGGAGAGCAATAAACCTATGGAGACTCCTCTAGTAGGTAAGTAGAGGAAGGAGGATGTTACTTCCGTGAAGTAGTGGAGACTACTATTTACAAGCAACTTGTGGGTTCACTCCTGTATTTGGTGAACACACGACCGAGCATGTGTTATGTAGTTAACCATCTTAGTCAAGGGATGGTGAAGATGACCAAGATGTATTGTAAGGAAGCCAAACATGTGTTGAGATACCTCAGAGGAACTACTCAGTATGGTTTATGGTGCAAATCGATATAGGGAGTGAAGCTTCAAGGCTTCAAATATGGATATTGGGTAGGGATTCCATTCAATAGGAATAGCACATTAGGTGGGATCTTCATTATTAGGTCAAAAATTGTTTCTTGGTACAACAAGAAACATAGATCAGTTGCACTGAGTTCATCAAAAGCAGAGTACATGGTTGCTAGTCAAGCAGCTTGTGAGGCTATCTACATGAGGAAGATTCTTGTTGTTTTTTTTGGTCAGCAGATGGATCCAACTATGATTTACTGTGACAATTAGAGTTATATGAAACTCTCTGAGAATCTAGTTTTTCATGATTGGTCAGAGAATATTGATATTTGGTGTCATCATCTTCGAGATTATGTGCAAAGGAGAATTATATTGTTGGAGTACATTCCCATAGAGGAGAAGGACGCAGATATTTTGACAAAGGCAATGCCAGATGAAAATTCAAGTTTCACAAAGGTAGGATCAGGGTAGTAGATATCCCTTTCTTGTTTAGAGGGAGTGTTATAAATAGCAACAAGAAATTCCAATTTAATTTGTCCTTGAATTTAATTGTGAATTAATCAAAATTATATTATCATAGCAATTTCCAATAGTTACTTAAATTAAATTTACTTAACTAACTTAGGAGGGTTGAATTATATGTGGAGGATACAAATTTTAGGTGCCCATGTTGAGTTATTTTGAGTTGTAATTAGATAACTCAGTCTAAGTGAGTTATAGTCAATTAAACTAGTCCTAACTGTTGGAGGAACTAATAGGAGGTCTAGTAGTGGGGATAGACACTAGTTCATTTTGAGTACCACACTAGTTAACTAAAGATTCACTCATAAATAGCTCATGCATGCCAGTTCAGAGGAAGGCCTAGTTGAGATTAGTGTTGAGGGACAATGTACTATCAATCATATAATTTTCCTATAGGGGACAATGTATAGATGGTGCATGCAATCAGTTGAGGGCCTATGAATAGACTGCATAGTTATGGAAAGTGGATTTCCCAATTAAATACAGGCTAATTCTCTCAGGAATTGCACAAGGAAGTAAGGGCTTGGAATGTAGTAGAATTGGCTAAGTGTTGGCTTGACCTGGCTTGTGAGGTAGAGAGATAGATTGTACTAGTGTAGGAATTGTTCAGGTTAACAAGCACTGTATTTTCTTCTTAGATATTCTGCTTAATGCAATATATATAGTCAAGGTTTTTAACAATTTGTTTCACAAGAGAAATATTATGTTGTGCTATTGAAATTCTTCCTTTCCTTTGATGAGTAGAATATCTTCTTGTCTTGTGTTGTAGCATATCACATAAGTTGTTGAATGTACTAGTAAAAATCTACAATATCATAATTTGACAATTATAACCCAATATTGTACTATGATAAACAAAATATGTTGTCACCATGCAATGACCATAGCTTAACATTGCAATGGGAAAAACATAATTTTATCCCACAATCTGTCAAGCAAAATCCAACATCACAATATGTAGAATATAACAAAATGTTTAAATGTGAAAAAAAATAACTATAGCTTACAATTGAACATAACCCTTCATCAAAATCACATTATGACGCAACCATGCTAAATTTTTGGTGACCATTGTAAAACATGGTAAATGATAATCAACAATTCCATAGTTAACCATGGTCATCCAAGGTCAACCATAATCAATCACAATCACAGATGGTCAACCATGGTCATGCACTATCAACCCAGGTCAATCATAATTACCCATGGTCAACATGGTCTTCCATTGTACACCATGGTCTACAAACGCTTACCATACTAAGTGTGGTTAACCATAGAAAATCATGAGAATTAATTATCAACCATGGAATACATAGGGGACATTATAACGATAAAAAAATATTTCCAACCTTAGTCAACCACAGTCAACTATAATCTCTTAAAGTTAACCATAGTCAACCATGATTAAATGTCGTCTACATGATCAATCATCCTAAAAAAATATTAACCTTAGTCAACATCATCAAATGCAGTCAACCATATAAATACATGGTCAATGTTCGTCAACCATAATCAATTATCCTCAACTATATGCAACCTTAGGTAGTCATATTCACCAGTTGTCATCCATGGTTCATCACGGTTAAGATGAGCAAGATGGTCAAGCATATTCTATCATATTTAACTATATTTAAATGTGGACAATCGTATTCAATCATGGTCACCTATAGTGGACCATTATAAACCATGTTCAATGCTCACCAACCATGGTCAACCATAAGGAACAAGACTCAACATGGTCAACCAAAGGAGAATGTGGTCAACCATAGTTAACCATGGTCAAATGTGTGAGACATTGTCCTACATAGTACACATGGTTATTCATAATCAACATGGTTAATTGTGGTCAAACATAGTAAAAATTGCTTACCCTTGGTCAAGCATACTCAACATGGTCATATATAGCTAATTATGGTCAACCAAGGTCACCTACAGTAAAGATGATCTTTCATAGCCTACCATGGTCTACCCCAATAAACCACGGTGAACCATAACTAACTATGAATAACAATGGGTAGTCATATGCATGAATTATTAGTTATAGTCTTCCTTGAGTAACCATAAGCAATTGTAGTTAACAATGGTAAAACATGGTCATACATTACCTACATGGATGGACATGGTTAAACATGGTTAATCATTATCAAACATCATCACACTTGGTCAAGTATAACCAATCATGATGAAACATAGTGAGGTATGGTCTTCGATTGGAAACCCTAGGCATCCATAGTTAACCATGGTCAATAAGTATAAGATGGTGTATTTTGTCAAAATTTGTCAACCACTACAAACTATGGTGAACTATGGCCGTTAAGGGACAAGCATGGTTAACCATAGCAAACCAAGTTCAAACATTGTAAAATTTTTTTATACATACTCTATATGATTAAAAATGTTTGACCATATGAAACAGGGTCAAATTTCATCAACTATAGTCAAGCATGGTCATCCTTGGTAAATAATAACCAACCATGGCCACACATAGTTAATATAGTCTTCCATATCTTATGTACCCTAAACACAAGCATAGTCAATATTGGTCAAACATAGGCAAATTCGAAAAAGCATATTGAGCCATTGTAAATGATGGTCAATCATGGTCAACATTGGGAAGATGGTCACCATTGTCAAATGCTATCAACCAGGGAAAATTTTAAGAACCCCCCCAAATTTACATGTATAATAAATGGGCGAATCTCCATGGTATATAGGAAAAATGGAAGACGATTTTATCAATAATATGACATGTATATATAATTTTTTGGCGAATCTCTCACTAGGCAAGGCGAATATTTTACTCAATTATAAAATCTTGTGTTTATTGAATACACAAATGAAATCATTGCATTTCTTTAAAATATCTTTTGAAATCAAAATTACCGAAATTACATATCGATAACCTAGTGGGTGTAGGATAAAATTCACCCGTGTCATTCACAGAAAGCATGAGAAAAAACCTAATACTATATATAAAACCAAGCAAAATTCAAATTCATCACTTCTAGGGACCTCGTAACCACCCTGCCAATACACAAGTATGTTCCTATTTGCAATTAGAAAAACTACCCAAATTACAATCTTTTTACTCCACTTCTACGGACCTTGTAACCACCCTGCCAATACGCAAGTATGTTGCCATTTGCAATTAGAAAAAATACCCAAATTACAATCTGTTTACTCCAGCATATGTTGGAAAGTTATAGAAGGATGACTAGTGCAATCAATCCATTCCCTTTAGCCCTGGATTTGTTTCAGTTTAAAACAGAAGTATACAAATATACTTGTCCAATGTCTATGCTTTAACCATTCACCTTAAGATGTTTTTACAATATAATTTCCTAAGTCTATTTAATATCTTCATTATCATAAAAACCAACCTATATCCATCTTAACTCCACATCTACCACTCTTAGGGGGATGAAATCTATTTATCCATCTGAGCACTTGGTAGACCTAGAATTAAGATGGATCTAAGATGGAATTTCCCCTTTAAATAGTCTATGCTCACATGAATACCATGGGTAAATACCATGGGTTATCATAAACCTGGAGCTTAAAAATTACTATTAGTAATTTATAAAAATTAATAAAATTAATAGTTGACTTTTATTTTATTTTTATTTTAACCAAGCTAAAATGTTTAACATACATTAAATTACAACATCCATTTTTACTCTTGATTGGATCAAATATTTTTTCACTCTATGCTAGTTTTCATATCGCGATATTTGATACCTCTCGGGGTTAGTAGATCCAGAGTAAAGATGGATCTATGCTGGTTTAATTCCCCCATTTAAATAGGCTACATTCCAAGTGAATACCATGGGTCAATACCATGTGCCATTTTGGTGAAACCATGGGTCAATACCATGTGCCATTTTTATTTTTGTTAATACTAATATTAGGGTTAATAATGTTTTTTTGCATGGTATTAATAACAATCTAGTCCATGGTAATTGTCCCATAGTATAAATATAAGGTGACTTATGGAGTAAATATAAAAAATGTTTTATTTGTTTACCATACCTCTTGTTTATTTATATTTTTATTAATTTACCATACCATTCATAAATACAAGGTGATTTATGGAGTAAATATAAAAAAATGTTTTATTTGTTTACCATACCTCTCGCTTATTTATAATTTTATTAATTTACCTTTGGCCCATAGGATTCACTTAAATAAAACCTCTTTCTTGAGCCTTCATAAATAAAACGAGGGTTATGGACTAAATATAAAAAGAGGTTTTATTTATTTACCATGCATCTAGTTTATTTATATTTTTATTTATTTACCATACCTTTTGAGTAAGTATAAAAAGATGTTTTATTTATTTACCATACCTCCACTTTACTTATATTTTTATTTGTTTACACCCTTGCATGTATATAAGGTGACTTATGGAGTAAATATAAAAAATGCTTTATTTATATTTTTATTAATTTACCGTACCTGTATTTGGGCCTTTGGCTCATAGGATTCACTTAAATAAAACCTATTCTTGAAAACGGGCGAATGGATTCACTTAAATAAAACTTATTCTTGAAAATGGGCGAATGGAAGGTTGTAACTCCTAATTTCAAGGGCTAAGTTTACCTTTTTTACCCTCTCCCTTAAAATAAGGTGGGCTATTTGAGGTGATTTGTAAAAATGTACTATGATACAAAATATTCGCCCACTAAAAATTTAAAACCCCTTAATTCCCCCAAAGGGGGGACATTCGCCCCTAAAATCACCCCTACTATCAACCATGGTTAACCATAGTCTTTTCTAGTCTTTCATGGGGAATGATAGGGGACCATTGTCAACCATAGTCAAGCATGGTGAAACACTATCATAGTTTGCATGGTCAAACATGATAAACGTGGTAAACCATACCCACCATGTTAAGCATTGTCAATCATATTAACTGATATTTATTCTTTTATCCCCCATAAGAAACCCATGATGATAATACTTTGACCTTCTTCAACAATAGTTAAAAAGAATTCCCCATAATCACTTATGGGAAACCAAATTCAACGATGGTCAACAACAGACAACCATTGTTACCCATTCTCTGAATGGTCAAAAGCATCAGAATAGTCAATTTGTATCAACCACGGTGAGCCATCTGTAATATGGTCAACACGTGAAACTATAGTCAAACAAAAGTAATCTATACTCTCTCATAGTTACCTATACTCAATCATGGACAACTAAAGTGAACATGGTCAACAATGCACAACCACAATTAAATGTGGACAATTTTTGTTGCCCATATTCAAACATGATCACCCATAATGAGCCATAGCCAACTTTAATCGATAATACTATTCATTCACATACACATAAAATGTCATTTACTAATCATGACGCTACAATAAGCATAATTAATGTGCTTTAATTGGTGTCATTTTCTATCCTTTAACAACTAATTTTCTCAATCTAACTATAATATCAATTATCTTTTACTTTAATGCCATTATTCTTTGTTTCTATTTTATATATTCATAAATCTCGATATTACAAAAATAGTACCATTTGATTTTGTATTTTTCATATGTTATTACTATACTAGATTTATAATGTGTTCAACCCTGGAATGAAAGGGTCCATTTAACATTTTGAGTGAGAACCTAAACTTGTGTGAAATTGACTCCATTGAGATGCAGGTCGAAACAATTTGTATCCTCCCCATATAATTCAACCCTCAATCCCTCACCATATAATTCAACCCTCAATCCCTCACCATAAATTTAATTAGATGACGAACAAATAAATCCTTAAAAACAAGTTACCGTTCATGGATTTATACTTTACACCTCAGCATTTTTTTTGTAAACCTTTCTTTTTTATCGATGCAAATTCATAACTCAACTCCTTCCTCGAGTAAAACTGAATTTAAAAATATCAAAGTCGAAGGTATAATTTCGATTGCTCAATGTCAAATGCGCTAATTACGCAATTATGTTCCTTAAGAGAGTTATGGTACCATCATTTCATGAAGATAATAATATACATGAAACATGGCATTTTTGTCGGTCAGCTTCAATTGTCATTATAAAAATGATATTATTCAATAGTTAAATTTATTTATTTATTTTCAATTAAAGTTTAGTAATATTGATATATAAATTAGATAACTCATAAAATTAGAGTATTTATGTATCATTTAATTTATTAAGCAATTAATTTATATAATAATGAAAATTTATAATATAATATTAAAGTAGAAAATGAAAAAAAATGTAAGATTTCAAATGGAAAATTTATTTAAAAACATTTTATTTTATATATTAGATTGGGTAAAGTACAGAAAAATATTTTAAATCCTGAATATATTTTTATTTGAAAACAAGTAAAAATCTTCAAAACTTATTAAAAAACAGATCACATGATTTTTTCATTATATCCAATATATTTGTAATTATATCTCAAAAATACTTCTAATTAAATCTTTAAAATTCTTTTGAGCCATAAAAATAGCACCACTTACATTTATAATTCTAACAAATTCCTATTTACATCCAGAAATGTATATTTACAATACGACATTACGTAGGTTGAAATATTTACACCAGAAAATGGATATTTACAATACGACATATCCCGTTTGTTGAAATATGTACTATCAGATCATAAATGAGTCATTCCCTGCCACATAAATCCTAGCCTGCGATAATGAATTGTCCCACTGGGTGATGGGAGTGAGAGCCGGACATTCGTTTGTCTTTGGCGCATAGCGGAAAGATTCGATAGCGTTTTCGTTAATCAAAATTTATATTAGCTGATCATATTGAACTGTTACTACGCTCGTCGATGCGTTCCCCTCAAAGATTCTCTGTCTTTAGGTTATAATGGAATAACACTTTTTATTAATGGTATGTCATCATTTCTGCAGACACTTCGGGTGCGGATATCACCTACTAGGGTTTTCGATGCCGTGGTCTCGTTTTCAATTAGTGAAGAATGTGATATTTGAAACAGATGTCCACCAGATTACCTATGCATTTTCGACCAGAGAAGAATGTGATATCTAAACTACTTTCCGGCCAGCTAACTTGGTGGACACATGCAAGGATTTCACTAGATTGTCTCGCTGGTTTAGATGGCGATACCATAAGTCAAAAGTATATTTAACTCTCTCGGTTCTTATCTGCAAAAATTCATACTCCACCCCTTCAAATTAATCTACTACGACGATGGTCACGACCACCAGTGCTTCGCCTGCTACCTTAGTACTTCCTCACCTGTCAATCGCTGACCGAGCTGCTCTTCATAAGCGCCCCAGACAGTATAACTGGCTTTGATCATATTTCAACCGTTGCTCTGGTCAATAGAGCAGACATATCACGCCTCTCGTTGATCTTTTCTCTTATAAAATTTTACCATTAGATAGTTCTTGAATCTGGTATGTTTTTAATTTTAACGACTTTAACATTTCTTATTGCTTTGCTGATATGAAAAACCTAATATATGTAATTAGGAATATAATTATTAAAATAATTGCACTACTGAATTAGTTTAAGGTATGGCTGGATTTTACCAGAGTTGTTTATTCACCAATTTGTATAAAATTATTTATTGACAGTCATGACATTATTATAACATTTGAACTTAGATAAATTAGGAAAAAGAAAAATTAACATATCCTAGAAGTTCAAGTGTGAATATGGTTGAACACTGCTCGCTCTTTAAAATTTCTTTTATCATATTTTACAATATGTTCTTTTTAACTACTTCCTTTTTGGTAATGGTTTTAGAAATCAAATTTTCACCATCACAGGTTGTCTTCTTCAAGATATCTCAGTACTGTTAATATTGTCTATGTTTTCTCCTCCATGTAGTTAGTGACCTGCCGACCACTCTGATTTTTGAGAATTTATTTAATCTTCCTCTATGATATTTTTCTCATCAAAACTTAACTCTCTACTTTGTTTTTATAGCTAATTATGCTATGTGTTTCTCTATAATAGAGGTTCACTTCATAGCTCTCACACGTAGTTTAGGCTGTTTTATCATATTTTAATGAAACTTTTTTATAGGCTTCCACCTCTTATAATTTGAAAGTATTTGCAGCTACCTCTTCTCTTTTCACAATAAGATCTTTTAATCGTCATATCAATTGTTATAAAAAGAGATAGATATATAATAACAATAAGATATAGAATATAAAAATGGTTTATTATATTTTAATGAAACTTCTTCACAGAATTCAACCTCTTATAATTTGGGGTAGTTGCAGCCACTTCTCATTCTCTCTTCTCATCAAGATTTTTTCATCGTGATATTAATCGTTATAAAAAGAGATAGATATATAATAATAATAATAATAATAATAATATATATATATATATATACATATATAATTATATATATAATTAGAATGAAAGGTAAATTAAAATAAAATATAATTATATATATAATTAGAATGAAAGGTAAATTAAAATAAAATAAATTACAGTAGTCTGGAGGAATGATTTTTGTAAGTCCAAGTTATATGTGATGCCCTCGGAAAATGTAAATAGTTTTACTTTGGTAAAAGACAAAAACTGAGTATAACATTTTTAGTTGTTGGAATTTAATAACTTTTTTTATTATTTCTTATTAGAAATAATAATATATAATAAGAAATGTTTTCTCTGAAATGTGGGCAACTTCTGGAGAAGGAAGTTGGGAAAAATGGTTGGTGTACCTACAATCCTAACCACCTTCCCCAACTGGAAAAGATTCCAGGAAAAAGGGGGAAGGAGGCGAAAAACTGCCTTGTAGCGACAAGCAGAGAAAGAAAAAAAAAACAGAAGGCATAGAGAAAGAAAGGCTAAGTTTGGTGATGACCAGATAGCCAAGCATAAAGTGAAATTGAAATTGCTCTTGTTGAGAATGGTTCTTGTTGAGAATGGTGGTCCTACAAGAGAGCTAGGGGGAAGATTTGGTCTCGAGTCATGGTCGGGTGGTGTGACTACCTACATCCAGAGGTGATCTCTTTTTGTGAAGATACTGAGGTGATCTCTTTTTGTGAAGATACTTAATTAAAAGTACCTAGGTTTGAAATACTCTCTGTTGAATTGTTGATATGTTGACTGTGTAGAAGTGATGGTGCATATAGTAGGTTCTATTGGTAGGAATCTACAGTTATTATGCTTTGAAGAAAACCCAAATGCATACTTGTTTAGAAATCGATATTTTTTTTTTAAGCGGAGATAAATATTGACCCCGTAGATAAATATTGACTCTTGAAACTAAATCTGCCTCTAGATGAATTATCTTATTGTGGGTCGGATTATGGCATATTTGGCTAGTTTAATTGTTTTTTGTTCCTCAATACCTCTTACTATGAATATAATACTTACTAGAGGTGGTAAAAAAAAAAACTAGGTATTGACCTTTGAATTTCTGACAAAAGTTGAAAAGAGTTAACTATTACCATATACAGGAAATAATGGAAAGACGTATAGATCTGGTTCATTCCTTTTTAAATAGATTAATTGGGAATCCTGAAAGAATGGGAAAGTTAATGTATAGTGCCATTAACTACAGGAAACAATATATATGTATATATGGCTGTACCATTCCTTTCGAGGAAAAAAAAGAAAGAAAGAGAAGACCATCTGAAAACGCTGGAGGGTTGTAAGGAGAGTTAATGCCATAGTTCTAGTATATATGCAGGAAATAACAGGAATATATTATATTGCACCATTCTTGTAAATAAACGAAATACACAGAAGCCAACAAAATCGTATTGGTGAACAAATAGTAGGCCTCGAGGGCCAAGCTATACAATTCTTTCTTGGGCACAGGCAAATGAAAATGATACACAAGCACTGAGAACCTCATACCAGAACTGCTAATACTGAGAAATAATAATTGTGCGCGTGTATAGGGTCACAATTACCAAAAAAAAAAAAAAAAAAGACAAAAAAAACTGGCCTCGTCGAGGTTATCCGGAACTTGAACCCTGAGGCGACCTAATGGAATTTCCGAGGCCAAATACTTAAAATAAACCCTCTCTTGCCAATCTAGAACCTCCAGGAGTGAAACCCTCTACGTAAGTTCCAAAAAACTTGACAGCGTGAATAATTTCACAGTGAGACTAGCGGATGGAGGAAAAATCAGAATAAACCCCAACCCTATTGGTAAAGTTTCAGACCATTAGGTACAATGATGAATTATGTAGAATGACGCGGCAAGGGAAAAGCTCTGAGCGAGGGTTTAATGAGAAATTCTTAATATGATATTACAGGATGAGCAAGAATACCCAACAATGACCCGATAACAGGGGCTCAAGGCCACATTTTCAGAAATAACAATAACCTTTTGCACACACATATCATAACCATAAAATGAACATAGGAGCAATAATTATAAGAGAGTTAAATTTGAAAAAACCCATATATGTAAATTCATAAACGTTCAATGCATAGAGGAATTAGCCAAACACGCACTGGTACAGTCGCACCAGACAGTTGAATTATAACCAGAAAATATCCAAATAGGCTTATAGCCGATACATCCTTACATACATATTGAACTTAGTAAAAGAACTGTCCAGACCAGGGATGGTAGCACCATCATGGGTGAGAAGCCCTGAGATCCTGGGCATACAGAGAGGACATTAAGAGTAGTCTGTGGCAATTCAAGCCGATAGGGTGGACACCTCTAAACCCCTGAATGCTGATCTACATATAAAATTAGACAATAACTTAAGGTATTAACCGGCAAGAGCCAAAATCATTATACTGTTCAGGACTGAAATTCCAACCAGGGAGCACTTCAACCATGGTGGATCTTACCCGGAAAAGGTGTCAAGCCGATGCCATAAGAGCTCCTCTCCTTCTGAATTAACCAAGAGCAAGCTGCCCAATATCCTGCGAAACATATGAACCCACAGAAGGAAAACTATGATTAAAGCTACAATAAACAACTTCATCGTAGGAAGGAAGGTATGCAAAAATAAGACCATAGCTCAAAGTTACCTGTAGGTCATAATGGTTATCAAATACTGAGCCTGAAGTGGTAACACTGGTAATGACCTGGTTCTGTGCTCCAGCGGAACAGAGCTGCTGAAGAATGAGCAGAACCGGAGCAGGTTCCGCCAGAAGTTTCCCTCAAATGGAGTCACACTCATAGCAAACTCAGAAAGAGATAAACCCTGAGGAGATCACCACCATTGGATTGTGGGGGAAATCTTGCACCATCGATTGGGGTGGGTTTTCCAAACAGATAGCTCAAACCGGGCAACCCTGCTCAAGCCACGTACAGGACGGAGCTGAGGAGTTAATAGGCGTTGCAGTAAGTATAGTATGCCACGTGATGGCAGCAGGGTAAATGAAATACTGGTAAAGAAATGTGTGCCGCGTGGACCTCCAGTTTGTAACCATACCTTGATTTAAAGGCAACCATTAATATGTTGATGTGTCATTGAAATTACAACCACGTAAATCTCAAAAGGTGAATTATTGTAGTGACGGTCAAAATTATTTTTGGGTGGAGTTGTTAAACTTCAAAATTTTAGGTGTTCTAGACGTTTTAGATGGTGTTGAATCCATTTTCACTATCAAAAATACAATTCAAACACTGCCTTTACAAGTGTTTTTTTAATTTTTGTCTGAATTCTGGCCACTTTTGACTGTCAGGACAATTCCTCCCTCCATAGATGACTCATAAATATATAATAATATATAAAATATATATAAAAAAATTATAACGAAAAGTAAATTAAAATAAAATAATTTATTTTAATAAAATTCTTTATAAGAGTATATCATGCGCAAAACTATTAGTTACCAAAATATGATCAAACGTAAAATAAATTTATCAACTAAACATATTTAACCTAACTATTTATATATATATATATATAAGAGAAAACGTTTACATCTAAAAATATTTAATTGCCCAGAACTTATCTAAAACTTAAATGGATTTAGACTAAGTTATATTAAATTATAAAATATTATAATATTTTTTAAAACCATTACCATAAAATAATTAATTCCTAATATTGTATTATTTGTTTTTTGAAATTTTAATGATTTTTTTATTGTAATATATAAAATGTTAATAAAACTAGAGATAATTAAGTTTTTATTGTTATTATATATTTAACCTCAAATCTTATGATAATGTAAAATCGATTCCTTAGATAATATTAATAATTTCCATCCTAGTCCACATAATTTAATTAATAGATACACGTAATATTTATAAAACACACATGAATATTTTTCGACATTGTGTGGTGAAGTTAAGTTTTGCGTTCAAAGGTTTTTAATCTATACGGTTTCCACGGGTATGTTCGGTTTACCATAGTCAGTGGTTGTATAACCACGGTTTGGTCATAGAGTTTCGAGGTATTTCGAATGTTCCCTCTTAGAGATTTAGTCATTTTTAATTGGCGATTCCTATTTCCAATCCTATAGAAAATTTATTGCGCCCTGACATGCGCCCTCGATAGCCACATATAACACATGCGCGGTGATGACTAGAGAAGAAAAAAACGGCGTGTTATATGGGGCTATCGAGGGCGCATGTCAAGTGCAATAACTTTTCTATGAGGTTGGAAATAGGAATTGCCCTCTCAATCGGCTACCATTTGTTGGCTTCTCCACCATGGATTTCCCGCCGCGTGATGCGACGACACATATTGTTGGAGGTTTGTTAGGGTAACCAACTCGCTCCAGCTCGCAGTCCTCGTCCTCCATTATGTTGCTCCCCCAACTGATCACCGGTCTGCACAGTGCTTCACAGGTCATGAGCGGGCTACGTTATAGTTATAATTCCCCTTTATGCACTAAAGTTTCTAGTTACGTTCTCTTTAACATGGTTATGGTTACCTTCTCTTTAACTTGGTTACAGATAACCGTGTAAGTATTTTCTACAGGATGGGGTTATCCAACAATTCTTTGCACTGGCCATCATCTACGGTGGTGTGGTTGTTGCTTTATACGTTGGTGGCACGGTTGAAATTTGGATTTCTCTTTAGTTGGCGTATAATTTAATTTTTTTAATTTTGGTTCATTATATTTATTTTCAAACAAATGTTATGTTTAAAATTTTGTACTTCAAAAATGATGTTCTCATAATAAATTAATTGTTCACCCATAAAAATTTAATTTAATCATAAAATTACCTTTCAATAACATAATGATGTTAAGAAATTTTAGTTAACATAACACACAAAGGAATTATTAAATCTTGAATCTATGTTTCAAATTGCATCAAACACTCAAATTAAAATCTTGGGAACCTAAAATCAAATTGTTGGAAAGGCGGAGGAGACAAAACATCAATTCACACATAAAACACTAGTCACTGCTCTTCTATTGATCACACAAAACATCATGCTTACTATGAACTTGATAAAGGGTACTTATCCTTTTCCAACTAGCCACTTGCCTAAAATACCTTGCCATGCAACCACACACTCAAAGTCATCTATCACTTAACCCAAATTAACTCAACACTCAAATACTCAATCACTCAATCACTTATTTAACTAACTCTCTATGTTTAGCTAGCTCCTCATGCAGGAGTAATTATCTTATTTTAACACTTCGCCTTAATTATGATTGCTAAACTAACACTTGACTCATGACAACTCAAACATGCCTCCTAGTCTATGTCTCAGCTAGGCTTACAATGCCCAAGTTTCTTCTACGAAACTCAAACACATCTTGTGCTAATGACTTAGTAAATATATCAACCAATTGATCACTAGATTTACAAGGCTTCAAGTGAACTTCTCCATTGCTCACAAGTTCTCTAATAATGTGATATCTAGTATCAATATACTTGCTCTTCTGATAAAACACACTATTATTGGATAGTGCAATCATTGAGATGTTGTTACAATATATTGTTGTTGACCCTTGTTGTTTCTGCTTGAGTCCATCGAATACTCTTCTTAACCACACTTCCTGACATGCTGTTGATGTTGTTGCTACATATTCTTCTTCCGCTGACGAAAGTGTCACAATGGGTTGCTTCTTATATGCCCATGAAATCTCACCTGAACCAAGATGGAACACAAAACTAGAAGTGCTCTTCCTATCATCCAAACTACCTGCAAAATCACTGTGTTTATCAACTCAAATCTTTATTTTTTGTGCTTGTGTACATTATGCCACAATCTCTAGTTCCTACAATGTATCTCAGAATTTTTTTTCTTGCACTCCAATGTGTGTCTTTTGGAGTCTCCATAAATCTAGAAATCAAACTCACTCCCTCCTTGCATGATATCTGGTCTTGTCGTTATGAGATACATGAGGCTACCAACCAATCTTTTGAATAGAGTCACTACTACATAAAGGGGTGTTTTAAGACAATATTTGAGACAATTTTTGGGTAAATTGTCTTAATTTGAGACAAAACAAAACTTGTGTATTGTCTTAAATATTTTCTTTAAGCAGGTGTCTCAAAAATTATTGTCTTAAAGTTTATTGTCTTAAAAATTATTGACTTAAGGATTATTGAATTCAAAATATTTTCTTAAAGATTATTGTCTCAAACAATTGTCTCTATAAAGCCAATACATAACACAAGCATTATTGTCTGTTAAGAGACAATTTCATTTTTGTCTCTCTAGAGACAACACTCGGATTACAGACAATATGTCTTTTACACTACCTATTGTCTCGCTAGAGACAATAAAATTTTTAAATATCACTTTTGTCTCTCTAGAGACAATATAACACAATGAATCGAGAAAAATCTCACCGTTGAAATAAACCAGTATAAAAAACATTTAATGAAAAATAAACTACAAAATTGTTGATTAATTCATGTTAGCGCACAGTGGAATCGAACCACCAACCTCCTACTTGTAAGGCTGGTATTCTTCCATTGAGCTAGTACACTTTAAAGAATTACATGAAGAGTTATGTATTTTCTATCTTGATTTATTAAAATATAATTACAATCTCAATTTCATTTGAAATTTCAAGTTTCCTACTAATTTCATATATTTGTAGCATGTTTTGAATACATCTCTCTATTGTGGCCCATTCATAAGATATTTCTTGAGAAGAACCATTTATAAATAATTCAATGCTTCCATAGCTTAAGAGTCTTGTTTACAAATATTCTGTCATTAGGTTGTATTGTGACAAACAAAAAAAGTGAAGGCAAAGATGAAAATTTTTAACAACTCCCCAACTCCATAAAAGAGTTGTCCCACCTAAATGTGAGGACTGTTTAAAACTAATATTCTAGCTTTGAAACAAAACATGCTAATTTATTTGCAAACAATATATCACAAATTACTTCAAAATATCAAGGAAAATATTGCATGTATAAACTTTATGCCAGCACCATGCTAAATTTGTAAAAATCATATAATGATGTTTAAGAAAAGTCAATTATGACTTCTGAAATCACATCCTTCAAAATATATTATCGCATTCCTCTATTGTCAAATAAATTTGCACTTCCTATCCTCTGCAATCAAGAATAGTTTTAGTTATGACACAATGTTAATCTGTTAGACTTAATCCTATCATAGCATGTATCCATATAATTTGTTGCTTCACATCTATTCTTGAAGATCGACATACACAACAAAATGCATAGGCAGGAAGTAGTCTGCCTTGACCAAAATTGGATGCAAGACTTCTCTTTGTGCACTTGCATGCGATCACCATCAAACTTGCACTCAGAAATAATTTCTTTCCCTTTTATCTAAAACATGGGACAAAATGTTCATAATTCCTAGAAATCCAATATATATTGGAACAAAGTTTAAATGGAGAATTTACACATTATAAGTTTTAAACACAGTTTGTATTTGGGCAATATAAAACAAACATTCTTTACATAAACGATGCGTAAGAAAGGCCTTATTTCCAAGGGGAAGGTAGAAATATCCATAGTAAGATTAATATCCGGAGTGACCACTAAAGGAATATTATGCTTTGATACCAACTTTCAAGTTATGCCCTTCCAAAGAATGGGCAAAAGATTAATTATCTTTGTAGAAGGAAGTGGGATGCTATTTACAGCACAATTCTTCAATTAGCAACTTCACATGATAGCTTGTACAATGTGATTCCATTTTGAATGTGGATCACAAGGTAAGGATTAGAAGACAACATTGCTAATCCACATAGACATTAACAACTACCATATGTAGTTCCCTATACAGACAAACACTTGAATTTGGGAGCAAATTTACATCCACGTAGTCTACTTAGTTAAGGACTAGTTTCAAGGATGCTAGGATTGTCCACATTCGAAGTTTCATAGACTAGTTGGTCTTGTACATGCTATTAAATCCACTATTGGCATCCCCTCGTTGACTTTGTAATGCACAAGCATATATGTAACAACACATTGTGTGTCTATTCAATCTCTATGCCTTGGGAGATGGCATCTATTTTTGGTCCCAAAGGCATGCCCCCTAAGACTTCTGGCAAATCATAACTTACTACTAAGTTGCTAACTATTTTCATCAAAAGAAGAATGTTTTTCCTTTCCAATTTATCTTATATCACTCTAACTGGCTACACAATCAAACTATTAGTAAACATTATACACGTACAGCATAATTGCTAAATATTATTTTGTATCTCTACATGTAAATTGCAGAGACAAAACAATCCAAATGTCATAACAATATTAACATATATAATAACACTAATCATAAACAAAAAATAGGAAATAGTAGCATTATACAACAAAAAATAGCTACAATATTAGCTAAATTAAGCAATAAAGGTTTATGTCTTACAAAGTCCCTAGTGTCAATAGAATTCATTCGCTTGGAGCGCTAAAACTTGACTACCTTGCCTACCACAAGATCTTGATGAAGATTTTACAAGACAATATATTAACTCAAGCACAAAATATAATAAGATTGCACTTAATATGATAATGAACAACATGTCTTGTTTAAAATAGAAGCAAAAGCTTCAAATGGAGCCAGAGAAAGCAAAAATAATCAAAATGGCTAACATCCACCAAAGCTTAAATGACTGAATGAAAGACATATTTATCAGTTTAGATGGGTCAAAGTAAGTGTTGATAGGTATCATTAATATCAAAGATCAACGGAAGATCCAAAACAAACCTAGCACAGATATCGAACGAAACGACTGTGTAGATGTAAGTAGACATTTTTTAAATCTACACAAACAACGATCATGTCCCGAGCATCAGGGTGAATCTCATCATGAATAGAATTTTCTCCCAACCCAATCATGAGATCTGAAAATATGGATTTTGAATAAGAGATTGGTTGGAAAATAAAATATTAATACAAACCAAAGACCATAACTTAATGAAATAAACACCATCTCTGCCTCCTGATTTGTAAAGAGTAAAATGCAGTTCATTGTTAGATAAGCCAAGCCTGTTCTAGGGAGACTGGAGATGGAGGATTAGGTATCCCTTCTACATTTGTGTGACTAAGGATCTTTCATCTTTGTGGTATGCCTATACACCCCACTGACATTGCCTCTCACTTGGACAAACAGTGGATTGCCAAGGATCCTATGGCCTGCTAGTTGACAAGGTACAAGTCCACCTAAAAATAACATTCTTATAAGCACAAAGTTTGGAGATAGATTCTACTACTACAAGGGTCGGTTGTCAAGAGATTGGGGATGGCTTTTGCTTGTGCTTTGTGTCACAAGGATGAAATGGAAGCTACAAAAATATTTATTTTGGACGTGGTATCAAGCTGATTTTGATTTCTACATTCCTACCCTACTTTTGTGGAAAGGTCCTCTTATGGGTGAGACTTGGATTATTTAGAATAGCTACAAATCTCTATCGAATCTAACATAGTTGATTGTTATTGCCTTTCTGTCGAAGCGTCACTGTAAAGTTATTATTTAGGACCCCTCTTCTTTTAGCCTAGGGGATTTTAGAAGCTTTAAATAGGATTGGCTCTGCTTATGAGAGCCACTCTATCCATGTCATGATGCTGAGTCTCTCTCTTGGTGTGCAAGCTCATATGCTTTCTTGTTTTGGTAATTTTTATGGCAGGATTTTTATAAAATCATCAGCTATCACATTGCACATGAGAAGGAACTAGGAATGAGGTTGCTATCCTTCCAAAGTCCATCTGCTTTGCTGTAATTTGGAATATTGGGGAATTTGCAGCTATAACTACAAATTTCATATGGCACATGTTATGGCTTGCTGATTCATGAGTTGCATGTTATAATGTGAAAACTAGATGGGTTGTTCATTCATTAGAAGGCTCACTACCTAATCCTATTTGCTTATGATCTCATGATATAATTTTCCTTCATCATTCTATGGTTTCACATTATCTTTTGGCTACATCTTCATAATGTCGATGGTGCATCTTATAGAAGGGTCGTCATGTACTCACATTAACCTAAAGGATCTACTTGGACTATTCATGATACATCAGTGTATGGTTTGACTACAACTTCTCCATATAAATGCAAACCCTCTTTGTTTGTATTACTTGACTTCATAACCCTTAGTTTAGCCTCTGCTGAAAAGAATGTTCAGGAATTAGAGAGATGCCAATAAAGAAAGACCACCCTCCAAGCATCTTCTTGCTTCCTGCTGTAATTCCAAAGGGTAAGGAGGGGCAGTGATAGTGTTAGGGAGGGATATGTAGCTTAGGATATGGTTGACAGAGTAGAAAGACTGCATCACGAAGTACCCCGTGTCTTTTCTATCTTGATTTATTAAAACATAATGCCAATCTTAATTTCATTTGAAATTTCAAGTTTCCTACTAATTTCATAAACATCGAGCACGTTTGGGATACGATTCCCTGTTGTTTCCTACTGTAATTATAGAGGGTAAGGAGGGGTAGTGATATGGTTAGTGAGGGACAGGCAACTCAGGATATGGTAGTCAGAGTAGAAAGACTACATCACCGAGTACCTTGTGTCTTTTATATCTTGATTTATTAAAATATAATTCCAATCTTAATTTCATTTAAAATTTCAAGTATCCTACTAATTTCATAAATTTCTAGCATGTTTGGGATGCAGTTCTCTGTTGTGGCCCATTCATAAGAGAGTTCTTGAGAAGCACCATTTATAAATAATTCAATGCTTCCATAGCTTAAGACTCTTGTTTACAAATATTCTTCCATTGGGTATTGTGACAAACAAACAAAAGTGAAGGCAAAGATGAAATTTTTTAACAACTCCCCAGTTTCATAAAAAAGTTGTTAAACCTAAATTTGAGGACTATTTAAAACTGATATTCTAGCTTTGAAACAAAACATGCTAATTTTCCTGCAAACAATATATTGCAAATTACTTCAAAATATCAAGGCAAAGATTGAATGTATAAAATTTATGCCAGTACCATGCTATAAATTTGTAAAAATCATATAATGATGTCTAAGACAAGTCAATTATGAGTTATGAAATCATATCCTTTGGAATTTATTATTACATTCCTTTACTGTCAAATAAATTTTCACTTCCTAACCTTTGCAATCAGGAATAGTTTTAGTTATGACACAATGTTCATCTGCTAGACTTAATCCTATCATAGCATGTATCCATATATTGTTTTGCATCACATATGTTCTTGAATATAAGCATACACAAGAAAATGCATAGGCAGGAAGTAGTTTACCTTGACTAGAACTGGATGCAAGACTTATCTTTGTGCACTTGCATGCGATTGCCATCAAACTTGCACTCAGCAATATTTTATTTTCCTTTCATCTAAAACATGGGACAAAAAGATCAGAATGCCTAAAAATCCAATATATAGTGGAACAAAGTTAGAAGAGAGAATTTATAAATTTAAATTTTTTATAAACGCAGTTTGTATTTGGGCAATAGAAAACAAACATTCTTTACATAAACGATGCATACAAAGGGCCTTATTTCCAAGGGGAAGGTAGAAATATCCATAGTAAGATTACTATTAGGAGTGACCACTGAAGGAATATTACGATTCGATACCAACTTTTAAGTTGTGCCTTTGCAAAAAATGGGCAAAAGATCAATTATCTTTGTAGAAGAAGGTGGGATGTTGTTTCCAGCGGAAGTCTTCAATTAGCAACTTCACATGCAACTTGTACCATGTGATTCCATTCTGAATGTGGCTCACAAGGCGAGGATAAGAAGATAATATTGCTTATACACATAGAGGTTAATAGCTACCCTATGTAGTTCCCTATATAGATAAGCATACGCTTGAATTTGTGAGCAAATTTACATCCACGTAATCTTCTTAGTTAAGAACTAGTTTGAAGGAGGCTAGGATTGTCCACATTTGAACTTCCATAGACTAGTTGGTCTTGTACATTGTGTGTGTTCGATATCTATGACTTGGGAGAGGGCATCTATTTTTGGTCCCAAAGGCATGCCCCCTAAGACTTCTGGAAAATCACAGCTTACTGCTAAGTTGCTAACTTTTTTCATCAAAAGGAGAATGTTTTTCCTTCCCAATTTATGTTATATCACTCTAACTGACTACACAATAAAACTACAAGTAAACATTATACACGTACAATAGAATTGGTAAATATTATTCTCTATCTCTACATGCAAATTGTAGAGACAAAACAATCTAGATGTCATAACAATATTAACTTATATAACTACACTAGTGGTAAACAAAAACTAGGAAATAGTAGCATTATACAACAAACAATAGCTACAATATTGGCTAAATTAAGCAATAAAGGTTTATGTCTTACAAATTCCCAAGTGGTGTCAATAGAATTCATTCACTTGGAGTGCTGACACTTGACTACCTTGTCTGCCACAAGATCTTGATGAATCTTTGACAAGACAATATATTAACTCAAGCACAAAATATAATAAGATTGCAATTAATATGATAATGAATAGCATGTCTTGTTTAAAATAGAATCAAAACCTTTAAAAGGAGCCAGAGAAAGAAAAAATAATGAAAATGGTTAACATCCACCAGAACTTAAATGACTGAGTTGAAGACATATTTATCGGTTTTCATGGGTCAAAAGAAGTGCTGATAGGTATCATTCATATCAAAGATCAATGGAATATCCAAAAAAAACCTGGCAGAGATATCGAACAGAACGACTGTGTAAATGTAAGCAGACATTTTTTAAATCTACACAAGAAGACATCATGTCCCGAGCATCAGGGTCAATCTCATCAAGAATATAATTTTCTCCCAATCCAATCCTAAGATCTTCAAATATGGATTTTGAATAAGAGATTGGTTGGAAAAGAATATATTAATACAAACAAAATACCATGACCTAATGAAATAAACACCATCTCTACCTCCTGATTCATAAAGAGTAAAATGCAGTTAACTGTTACATAAGCCAGGTCTATTCTAGGGAGACTGGAAATGGAGGATTGGGTAGCCCTTCTGCATCTGCATGACTAAGGAACTTCCATCTTTGTGGTATTCCTAGACACCCGACCGACATTTCCCCTCACTTGGACAAGAAATGGATGGCCAAGGATCCTATGGCCTTCTGGTTGACAAGGTACCAGTCCACCTAAAAATAACATTCTTATAAGCACAAAGTTTGGAGATATATTCTACTCCTACAAGGGTTTGTTGTCAAGAGATTGGGGATGGCTTTTGCTTGTGCTTTGTGTCGCAAGGATGAAATGGAAGCTGCGAAAACATTTAGTTTGGACGTGGTATCAAGTTTATTTTGATTTCTTCAACCCTACCCTGATTTCATGGAAAGGTCCTCTTATGGGTGAGATTTGGATTGTTCAGAACAACTACAAATCTCTATGGCATCTAAAACAGTTGATTGTTATTGCCTTTCTACCAAAGAATCATTGTAATGTTATTATCTAGGACCCCTATCCTTTTAGCCTAGGGGATATTGGAAGCTTTAAAGAGGAGTTAGATCTGCCTATGAGAGTCAAACTCTATCCTTTTCATGATGTTGAGTCTCTCTCTTAGTGTGCAAGTGATGGGAATAAAATCATAAGCAACAGAACCTAGTTCAGGGAGGTCACCAGCCTGTCCAGTAGTTAACCATGAGTTAGATGCTTAATTTTTGTGCATTTGTGCCTTAGATTAGTCGAACTAGGCATACCTGAGATAAAAGCAAACAATTGTGTCAGTAATATGATTGAAAAATGAAACTATCTAATGATGAAGAAATACAAACCATGTCCTAAGGCAGAAATCATGGGCAAAAGGGGTTATCTGTAAAATCCATGTGAACATAGTGCCGCCCATAAATCCTACATGATGAATCAAAGAGAAAAGGGTCAGAACGGTAATTAAAACAATTAGACGCCCAAAATGGATTTTTATAACTACTCGAGTAGTACTCACCTGAGTCTGGGAAAGCTCCTAACCAAGGAGAGATGGAATAGTGAGGAAGTCTATGTATTCCTCCGTCAATAAAAGGAAAAATAAATAATTAGCCAGAAGTGGATGTTAAACATGTTATGGCCTAAATCTACCTCAAGCTGAGAAAGGCAGGATCTAGGGTAACATCAAACCATGCTTAACCTGGTAGCTAGCCCTACCAGGTGGGGAGAGGGCTCTATCCTTGTCTATCTCAAGAAAATATAGCAAACTAGGCTTGAGATGACTGATGTAAAGACTAATTTTAGGCTAGGTATATGCTCAGAGGAGTTTGATTGAATTTAACGTTGGTTTGCTGGATCAAATGTCAAAGGCAGATTTGGGTTCGGGGAATGGACTCAGTCTTGTAGAGGTTTCTATGGGGCAAGGTAGAAAAATGGTTTAGTACTTTGAAATAAGTGAGATGGAGAGTCTTATGACTTGTGAGAAGTTGGAGAGGGCATGATAGTCTCAGGAATCCTCTTCAAACAGTTGAAAACATGAATAACTAAACAAACACTAGGTAGAGCACTACAACATCAATGAATTCCACCTTTATCCTTGATTCATTTGGTTAAGTTGAATAGAGAAATATGATGGCATACATAATCATATGTAAAATTGAATTACAGAAGGAAAAACAATACCAAATCAACTTGCCACAAGAATCCCACAAAATGCTGCAAACCTTGGTCTATTCCTTTGCCAAACTGTAGAGATGAATGTACAATAATGCTCAAAGCATTCACAAGAGTCCAACCTTTACAAATGACTGAAAAGGTAGTAGATATAGGAAACAAGAAACACATGCTAAGCTTTAGGGGTCGAATTCATGAGTTTAGGAGTTGTTTCAACAAGATCTAAACTAAGAACTAAAAAGTAGGCAATGGAACAGGTTGCCTCTAAAACCTAGGAAACTGATTCATTCAGTTCAAAACTACCTTTTCATGATGTATCTACATCCATGAGTGAATTTTCAACATTTTTACATAATATTCCATCCATTTACATAAAATTACATCATGATTTTGACCATGAGAGAAAGAAGAGTCAAACTGAGAAAAAACTAGGCGAAAAATAGAGTTTTTTGGCAAAAATGACAACTTTCCATCTTGTGCATTGTGCCATTGTCCTTGTGTGTATTGCCTTTTTGAAGCTAATTTTGGAGGCCTTCCCTTGCACCAAATTTGCTCCAAGCAGACTTGCTGGAAATATTTGTCTGTCTACTTTCCAGAACAGGTGGAATTTCTAAATTTAGTGTCCATTTTCCCCTCCAAAAGTGAGTTCTCCCAACACTACTTCCTGTGTGGCCAAAAAAGGGCTAAAGGGCATTTTTGAGGTGTTTTTGACCCTATTGGAAGCTCAAAACTTGACAAAAATTTCTAGTGATTTCTGTGTATTCATAATTTTGCATGAGGAATCCAAAAATGTAGATTTTTCGTCCAGAGGAGGTCCCTAGCAAAAGCGAGCGGAAGGTGGCACTACACTCCACGTAGAAAAATCTGTTTTTTCCTTCAAAAATTCAAAATTGACAAGAGGTGTGCCAAATTTCTTGAAATTTGGGCTGAGTGAACTGCATCAAGTACCATGTTGGGCTAAGGAAGCCTCAGCCAAAATCTTGAGCTTATCTTGCTCTTTCTTCCTCCTCAAATTTTTCCTGAACTTGGCATTTAAGGTCCTTATTCTTGCTTTGCAAACCTTGTTTCTTGCCAAATAGTGAAAGGCCATGTGCCTCAACATATTTTTCTCTTTGTTGGCCTCCTCTAGCAACTTCTCCTAGTCCATGTTTGCCCTCTCTAGCCAAGATTTGTGACCAGCTTCAATCTCTTGCTCTAGTGGTGCCAACTTGATTTTCCTCCTCTTGGCTGCTTGCTAGTTTTCTCTTATGTTTTGTAGCTCTATGATAGTTTTCTGGTCTTCCAACTATTTGTTCCTTTGCTCAAGGTAATTTATGATCCACTTAGCTCTTTCCAGGTTAAGAGATAAGTCATGAATGTGTTAGGCCCCTATACTACTACTGTAACCCCTTATTGTTATTAGTACAACCCCATTATTATATTGATGTACCCATGTAGTGCCCATATTGTTACTATTGCGCCCCATAGAAGCCCACTATTGTTCTTATTGTGCCCTTACATTGTTATTGTTATGTTGGCTTTGATTATATTATGACCCCTTAGACTCCTATATATAGAAAGGAGGTCTTTTCATTTGTATCATCTAAGAATTGTTCATTTGTGTAATGTAAAGCAGGTTGGCCCCTCAAAGAGGCTAAACTCTAAGGCATTCAACTATCTTTTCTATCTTTTTGTGAGTTGGTTTCATAACATTTGGTATCAGAGCTGTGGATTTTAGGGTTTTGCTACTCCAAATAGGTCATCATGGAATTTTGACTATAACTCTTTTTCTGGGATGTTTCAGAAGCGAAAAAAAAACCCATTTGAGAAAAAATTGGTCTAAACCTTGGCTCTGAATTTCAGATCCTGTCTCGCTATATTTTTGGAGATATAGTCTGAGGAAGTTATAGTTCTTGTAGGCCCCCGAATTACATTCTAAACAGGTGTCCTGGGGAAAGTCATCATAACTTTCTCTCTGAGCATCGGATTGAAATTTCGTAAGAAGTTGTAGAAAGAAGATGGACTATAGTTTCTTGTGTACATTTTTTAGATCCAACGGTCGAAACAGTGACATGTGGCACTTCATACAAATCCTATCTTCTACGTATATAATCAGGTTATCTTAGTAGATTGTGCATAGCTCTTTCTTGGAGAATCTAAATTTGATCAGACTGGTGGCATTGGAAAGAGGATAGAGAGGGCTACTGTAGGCCACAATTTTAGAATTGGAAGAACCAAAATTACAGAGTTATAGTCATTTCAAGATCGATCTCCTAAAATCAAGAAAAGGCGATATGATGAAGTTTGATGGAAAGAATCTGGTAAATTGGATACTTCAGATGGAGCAATATTTTGATCTACATGGTGTACCACTATTACAAAAGGTTGTATTGCATCTTCATATTTAGAACTGGATCAATTTTTATGGTATAAAGGGCTTTTTTCTCGTAAACAACTTGTTGCATGGTCAATTCTCATGGAGGAAATGATAGCACATTATGAGGATACAAAGAGAAACACCTTCTTTAGAGCAACACCACAACTATTGGAAAGAGTAAAAGGGCTTTGTGACATAGTTGAAAGTAAAATTATGGCAACAAGGAAGTCTACCCCTCACAACTATAAAGATGGAAGTGTTGTTTCTCCTAGCCTTCCACAACCTACAAGGGTTACACCACAACAATTGGAAGAAAAAAGAGAAAAATGGCTTTGTTACAGTTGTGATTGCAAATGCACTAAAGCTCATAAGTGTGCTCAGAAGAAATTATTTTACATAGATTATGAAGAGGAGGAAGAAAAGGATCAAGAAACATCAAAAGAAGAGCATATACACTAGGACCCAACCCCAGAGAAAGAAGAAATGAATCAGACCATATCTTGTAAAGCATTGGCAAGAATTACCACTCCTCAAACTCTCAAGATAGAGGGACATATCAAGAATAAAAAGGTGCAATAAATGAAAGATCACATCGAGAAAGAAGAAATGAATCCAACCATATATTTTAATTTATTCGTCGGAATTACCATTCCTCAAACTATCAATATAGAAGGACATATCAAGAAGAAAAATGTTCAAGAAGTGAAAGATCACATCGAGCATCAAGAAATGAATTCGACCATATCTTGTAAAGGATTGGAAGAAATTACCACTCCTCAAACTCTAAAGGTAGAAGGACATACCAAGAAGAAAAAGGTTCAAGCAGTGAAAGATCACATCGAGCATCAACAACAAGTTCTCCAACTTTTAAAGGATAATGTCACTTTGGTGCAAAATCAAATGAAACGACAGGTAGATCAACATTGTAGTGAAAAATCTTTTGATGTAGGTGATTGGGTATTTTTACTACCACATCTCAAGCAAGCTATTTATGAGAAGGAAATGTTTGCAATACTACATGCACTTAAAAAATGGCGACCTTACCGAATGGGAAGACACTTCAAGGTAAAAATGGACCATGATAGTCTTAAATACTTTTTAGAACAACTATTATCTTTTGAAGAACAGAAAAAATGTGTCACAAATATGTTGGGTTATGACTTTGACATCATCTATAGAAAATGGAAGCAAAATTTTGTTGCAGATGCACTCTCAAGGAAGGATGAGGATGTGGAAGCATTGTTTTGTGCTATTTCTATTATCCAACTAGATTGGATAAATTAAGTAAGGGATGAATGGAAGAAGGAAGAAGAAGTATGGCCACTTATTCAACAATTGCAAAAGATCCCAATTCAAACAATATTGCCAGAAATTGAAGAGGAAGGAAAATCGTATTGGAACCTAGAGCAGTCAAAGAAACAAGAACGCAACAGCTATGAAATCGATCAATTTCATAGTATCTCATCAAGTGGTAGAACTTACCCACTGAAGATTCCATATGAGAGGACAAGAATTTTATACAGAAGCATCAAGAACTACTCAAGTGTTGAGGACAACACGTTTTGAAGGAGAGGGGCATGTTAGGCCCCTATACTACTACTGTAACCCCTTATTGTTATTAGTACAACCCTCTTACTATATTGATGTACCCATGTAGTGCCAAAATTGCTACTATTGTGCATCATAGAAGCCCATTATTGTTATTATTGTGCCCTTACAGTATTACTGTGTGTCAGCTCTGATTATATTATGACCCCTTAGACTCCTATATATAGAAAGGAGGTCTTTTCATTTTTATCATCTAAGAATTGTTCATTTTTGTAATGTAAAGGAGGTTTCCCCCTCAAAGAGGCTGAATTATATGGAATTCAACTATCTTTTCTATCTATTTGTGAGTTGGTTTCATAACAGAATGTCAGCTTCTTGTTCCTGGATGATCTCCTTGAGCTTTGAGCTTTGGGAGCCCAAATCAGAGTCATCATCCTAAATGAGAATGAAATATCTCTCTTGACCTTTAGAAGGCCCTTCATCATGCACTGGTTGTTTACCTTTGTCATGTACCTGCTTTGTTGTTGAAGGAAACGAGACCCCTTCCATCCCCGGTGGACATAGTACTCATTTGGCTGCTGCAAATAATCTCCTTCTGCCCTTTTGGTAAGTGACAAATACTGGCACACTGGTGGTTTGAGTCTCATGCATCTCTTGCTGATATGAAGGCCCTATTGCCTCATGAAAAACCGATGGGGTCACATGAGGGCTTGTGAAGACCTCATGTGAAATGAAATCATCCCATGAAACATTCAACAGGCTCAGCTAATGCAAAACCACAATCTTGATCAATGCAAAATGATAGATGTTGTTGTACTACTGATGAGGAGGTTTCCTTTGCACCAATGTGGTCATTTTCCCAATATTCTTGCACATGAAATAGGGGATGTTAATCACCCTCACTCTAATGAAATGTATCAATAATCTGACATGATAGGTGTATAGGCGAGAAAATCTACCTTCATAGCTAAAGTATTTGATTATGAGTTTCATATGGGGAGCATATGTGTCCTGTAGGTATCTAAAAGGGAAGACCCTACTGATTTGCTTCTAATATCCAACCTTGATATAAGGCTCATAATGCTCTTTGTCCACCAGCTGTCCCTTATTCCACTGCTCACCCACATTCAGAATACCTATTGCTTCATCTATAGCTTCAGGCATCAAAGTGAATGTAACACCAACCAAATTGACCTAACCATTGTGAAGATGAAGAACAAAAAGTTTGGCAAGCTCATGATGGTATTTGACTCTTTCCACCAGCTTGCAAAACTAATAGCAAGACTGATGCTTGAAACAAGCTACTGCAAGAGGGCAATCCAATAGCTCAGTTAGTGTAGTGAGCTCCTCCTGGATCTATTTTCCTCCCTTGTGAGGTTTTCTTGGTGCATGAATTTCTTGGGAGGAATCACTTATTGTTTCTTCATCCCTTTCATCAAGTGAATCTGTCTCCATGTTTTCCACTGTTTGATTTTCTATGATGAGTATAAAGAGATTTTATATCAACAATAGGTGTTTGTTGTTCAATGAAAGGGATTGATGAGTGCGGACTGTGAATGAGGGATTTTATGATGACTATAGGGTTTTTAAGGAGTGGCGGGGTTTTGGGAATGAGGATTAGGGTCTAGGGTAATAATGGGAATTTGTTGTTAGGGTTTTGGGGATAAGGGGGTAGTATGATTATAGGTGAGAGAGGGGTAAGGGAAATGAAATGATGGGAGTGTAGTGAGGAAGAAAATGAAAATGGTGCAGGGGACAACAACAAAAATTACAACTTTGCAAACCCTAGGTAGTTTTTCAATGAAACAATGCAACAAACTAGCGTTTTCCTTTTCACCTATTTTAACACCATCAAAGATGACTAAAACCCTTACAATGACACTACGGAATGCTTCATTTACTTTTTGAATGAAAATTGCAAGATTTTGGAGGTTGATGAGGTCGTTTGGATGAATTTCGGGCTTGGAGGGCAGGTGCGCCGAACCCAGATATAGCTGTGCCATGCCCACTAGTGCATCAAACCCGTTCAAATTTCCAGTTTAAAACTTGCGCTCTATGTTCCGCACCGACCAGGTGCGTTGTGCCTCAACCCAGGTGTGCCGCGCCTAGTGTAACTGCTAGGTTTTGCTGCGATTTGCCTTCTTTGCCTCAAAAATGCAACTTGCTCTTATTTCTTTCACTTCTTTGGCACAAATGATGTCTTCGACATGAAAAACACTTTATATATCCTTGTACTTTAATTTTTATTTACAAACACCCACTTTTCTAATGTTTGCCTTTTCAATTGTTCTTTCAAACTATGTTTTGGCAGTTTGGCTTGCTTTTTGCCTTTTGATGGACTAATGCTTTGAATTTTCGACTCTTTTGCAGGAGCTGGAGTGCAAGAGCTTAGCAAGGGGTCCAGAGCAATATGTCAGACTTACTACATATAGGAAAAATGAAATTACATGAAATTTTTATAACATAAAACAATAAAAGACTCTGTTTTTCCTCAAAATAGGGTTTTGAGGAAAAATCAATCACTAAGCATGTGATTATTGAAATTTTTGTTACTGAGACTTTATTTAACCTCTTCATGTTCCTGATGACCATTACTGAGCTTTTACAATACATTGATGACAAAACCCTAGACCTAATGAGACCTAAAACCCTAAAAATGGCTTTTGCAAATATAATGACAGAAAATGACTATAAATGACCCGAAGTTATGAAAATGGGCTAGCAGGTAAAGACCATGAGGGAAAATTGATAATATGCCACATATTCTTGAACTTGCCATGCTTGCCTTTATCTTCGTTTCTAGCATCCCATTTCAGCACTATGTCTTCAATTTGAAACTTGTCCACCTTTTCCTTTTAATCATATATTTTCTTGATTCTCTCTTGTAGCCTAAAGGTATTCTGAAAAAATTCCTCTCTCGTCTGATGTAAATGGATCATTTGATTGATTCTTCGCTGCAAATGATCTTCCTCGCTGCCAGCTTCATGCAATAGTTTAACAATCGGGACTGTCAGAGATGTTGGGAACACCGTGTCAACACCATACACGATCTGAAAAGGAGACAAGCCTACTGATTTCTTCTCAATTACTCTATTTGCCCATAGTTCATTAACCAATTTCTTATGCCAGTTCTTCTTGTTTGTTTCCGGTAACTTATTGATGATGGTAACCAATGATTTATTCGAAGATTTTGCCAATCCATTACCTTGTGGATAGTATGCAGTTGAGTGCCCCAAGGTAATTTGATATTTATTACAAAAATCAATTATCTTTTTATATTTGAAATCTGCTGCATTATCTGTAATCAGCTTGTTAGGACAGACAAAATGTGACAAAATATTATTTTCAAGAAACTGAATTATTACCGAATTAGTGGCCTGCCGAGTGGGAATCGCCTCAATCCATTTTGTGAAATAATCTATCACTATGAGGATCCACTTATGCTGAGCTGAAGAAGTAAGATGAATCTTGCCAATGAAATACAAACCCCACTGCTAAAACAAAGCACTCACTTCAACCGGCTTGAGTGGTAAATGCTGTAATTTTCTCCTACCTTGAAAAATCTGACATTTGTGGCAGCTTGTAACAGTTTTATACACATCAGCAAAGAGGGTAGGCCAATAATATCCTGCTCTCAAAATCTTATTGGATGTTTTCTTCCAAAATAGATGACCTCCACAATCTCCCTTGTGAAAATCATCCATGCCCTGTTTTGCTTCATCCTCAACCAAACAATTCAAGAAGACACCACCAGGATCCTTCCAATAGAGTGCATTATTTATAATACAAAACTTGGCAGCCTTTAATTTCAAAGTTCTACTTTCATTTCTAGCCATCCCCGGTGACGGTGAAAGATGTTGGAGCACATATACAATATCCGAATACCAAGGAGAAAGAAGAAACATTTCAGATACCTGAACAAGTGAACTTTTTTCATCTTCTTTGGACATAGCAGTAATTAGATTTATGTCCAAGGCATGCAAATTAGACTCTACCATCAATTTTTCCAGCCCTTGCCCCTTGATGAGCGTTGTTGGTTTGATCTCCACATCATATTAAAGAAAAGTTGTGATCCTTTTGCCTCATCTCCCTTGCGGATCTATTTGCACTAAGACATCTTTTTCGGCTACGTTAGGGACATAAGCAAGAATATGAGAATGTAGAATATAAACCCGAAAATCTGTTAATGCTTTTACCAAGGCAAGAGCTTGCTTTTTAATAATGTTGTATTTTAAGGCTGCATCTCTTACTGTTCTACTGAAAAAAGCAATTGGGTTCTCAAGCTGGTCTATTTTCTGCATTAAGACTGCTGCCATAGTATGATCCGAAGCAAATGAAAACAAAATGAAATATTGGGAATAATCTGGGTTGATCAAAATTGGAGTTGAAGAAAGGGCCAACTTTATCAAATTGAAAGACCTGATGGCTTCCTTGGTCCACTTCACTACACTATCTTTCTTTAACATGTTTGTGATTTCCATCAAATATTCTACTATATTTGTCACAAAACGATGTAAGAAATTCATCTTACCATTGAATGCTTGGATCTCCTTTTTACTTCCTGGAAAATCCATCTTTTTAATGGCTTCCACTCGAGCTGGATCGATGTGGATGCCCTACTTGGATATGATGTGACTGAGAAGCTTGCCTTCATCCATGGAAAACAAGCTCTTTTTTGGATTGAGAGGTATGCCATATTTTCTACACCACTGAAAAACAATCTTCAAATGATAAAGGTGCTCTTCATATGAATTGGGAAAAAATGTCAAATCATCAAGATAAACTACTAAAAATACATCTTTCTCATTTGTAAACGCGATATCCATAGCCCGCTGAAAAGTTGCACCAGCATTCTTTAATCCAAATGGCATCTTGGCATAATGGAAAGTTCCCCACAGAGTGGTGAATGCTGTTTTGTCCCTGTCATCCTCATGGACCAGAATTTTATTATAGCTAGAATACCCATTGAGTAGTGACATACTAGATGCTCAAACTACTCTTTGAATTATGTGATCAATTTTTGGCAATGGATAGTTATCTTTCAAGGACACCTTATTCAGATTTCTGAAATCAATACATAATCTAATCTCACATGTTTTCTTCCGCATGGGCACCAAATTGGAAATCCAATCTAAAAATCTTATTGGAATAATTATACCATCTTTGTACAATTGATTCACCTCCTTCTCTATTGAGGGCAGCAACTTTGGATTTATCCTTCTTAGCTTTTGTCGAAATGGCTTTTGGTTTGGCTTGATTGGAATGATGTGCTCAATTATACTCTTATCATATGCCTGCAAATCTGAATAGTCCCATGGAAATACATCAGTAAATGAAGACAATAAACTAATGTATTTTTCCTTTACCTGTGGAGGCAACGCCTTTGATAACTTCACTATTTTGGGATTTTCTGTTGTTCCAATGTTCACATCCTCAACTCCCTTCTCGGTTGGAACCAAGCTTGGATTTCGGGCTACATCATCTTGGTCAAAAAACTCCTCTAAAGGTATTAGACCTTTAGGAATGACGTTGTCCTTCAGCTGCAAAACTTCCATTTGATTTACTTCCATGTTTGGTTCGCCATCATCATGCTCTCCATCGATGGAAGTGTCTTTGTACTTGCATTCATTCCATAAAAATTCTTCAATCTCTTTCTCAACTTCAAACACCTGCCAATATCTTTGATTATCAGGGATAGCAGGGCGATGTTTCACATGAATTTCAAACTTATTGTTTGAATTCATTGGAATTTTAAAATTACTTGATGCTATTGCAATGGAATCTGTAATAACATTCTATACACGAGGGACACATGTCAAAGTGTAATATGGAAACAATCTCAAAATATCTAATACCACATTATGGTAAGCCCGCATTCGAGGATGTTTTGCTTGGTATTCTCCCTTCACCTGCTTGATTACTAATTCAGAGTCACCATAAACTGAAATTATTTTAGCATTTAACTTCTTCAGGATTTTCAAACCAACAATTAAAGCCTCATATTCAGCTTCATTATTTGAACAATCAAAAGCCAATTTATACAAACAAACTCTTACATTACTTGGAACTTTGTTTGGTTGAAATGCAGGGCTGCGTATCCAGATACTAATTCCAGCACCTTTCTTACCTACTGCACCATCAAAATCGATGTTCCACAAACCAGCTTCATCCTCCAAATGCTGAAATTATGTTTTCTCTTCTACCTTTGCTTGTTGTCCATCAATTTTTTGTTGTTGTCGCAAAAGATGACTTTTCAGCAGTACTATCAAGCCTTTGTCTTTCTTGATCTAGTATAGCTCTGAAATCTTTAGTGATCTCTAGAATATCTTCTACTTCAACTAATTGAGTATTTACATCATTAAAACTATCAAAATATAGAACAAAAGATTCTAAATAAGTATGTACATAATTTATTGGATGATTTAGAGGTTTCTCCTTGCTAGTGATCATGTACTTCATCTTTCTCTCCGAGTATAATTTCCTCAACTGACCAAAGATGGGAATATTATCATAGGAGAAATCTAGCTGCAATGTCCCTTTGATTTTTTCTCCCCAAGATCTGGAAGGAAGCATGCTAAATCTAGGAGGAATATCAGCCACAACCACATCCATAAGAACATTCTTCACATGAATCTAATCTAAAGTGACAACCAAAGCTTTGATAAGCCCAATGCATCTGACCCTACTTGAATCAAAGTAATATAGATCATGGTACTTGCGAGTGATATCTAAACCTAATTTTTCCATAATTGGCTTAGGCTTCAAATTATGAGAGGCTCCTGCATCAAACATGGCACTGTGCAATACATAATCATGCAATCTAAGGCTGATGTAAAAATGAGCTACACCATTATCCTCAGATTGATCTTCTAATGCCAGACCAAAGATAAGCTCAGGTTGGTCATACTCCACATTTACCATATCAGATAATGGATCTAAATTAAAAATCTTTGACACATGACCTTTATAGCTGCTATTCTTCATCAATTCAGTCAAAGGTATTGACACTTTTAACTTAGAAATCTCATTTTCTAAGCTAAAGGCTAAAGTTTTTTCTACCTCTTTGACTGGAGCATCCTTTTTTTCAGTCTTCTCCTTTGATACAATTGGTTGAATTGTCCTTTCATTTGCTGATTGTGTTTTGCTGGTGACAGGATCAGCCGCCTCCTTTCCCTTTCTCTGCACAATTAGAGAATCGTTCTTTGGCGGTGTCGCTTCCTTCCTCTTCTAAATTGGATTTATGGGTACCTTTCTACTCTTGAGTGAATATTGTCACTGCTGGCCTGTCGAGGCATTCATGTATCCCCTATGATATTCATCAGATTATTCTTCAAGAATGGTTTCATTTGCCAAGATGAAATTTTCATCCTTTTGTACAACTGGGCTTTCTAAATACTCTTCATCCTCCGTGATATAAATTGGCAGATCATCAGGTGTAAAGAAATGATTCTCCTCTCTAATTATGTTCTCATCATAATCTGATTCCAGACCATGTACAAAATTTTGCTGTAAGGGTGTCTTAACTTGCTGTTGTGTTGCTTGGTCTTGTGCTCTTTGTTCTCGTTGTTTGATTCTGAATTGTGGTTGTTGATGACCACGCAAGTTTGGATTTTTGATTTGTGTTTCAGGCTTATCTGCAATCTTGACTCTTCCAAACATCTTCTCGATCTTGTGAAGAAAATGATCTGAGGTAGAAGATTCCTCCATTATGGTCACCTTCTTCTCAGTGTTTTCTCTAGCTCTCTTGGCAAGCAGTTTTACCTCTACCCTCACTGCAATTTTCTGCATGTCCTCCAATGTGGCAAGATCTCTTTCTCTTAATTGATATGCATTGTCTGGATCAAAGCCATCACGAAATTTAATCAAAGCCAGCCCCATAGGTGGCTTTATATCAGCGGGAATTGCATTGTAAACGGTGTTGAATCTGACACAATAATCTTTGACACTCTCACCAACATTCCTCTCGATGTTTTCATATTCATAAAGAATTTGAAGAGGATTTTTCTTTACCTACTAGTGATCCATCAATTGTCTCTGAATAGCAGCCAATGTAGTGATACTTGCAGCCGACAATGCTCTAAACCACTTCCGCACTTCACCTCCAAAAGTTTGCACAAATAGCCTCATGGTGACATTTTCTTCATCAATCTCATGAAGGTCAAATAAATCAACCATCTTATCCACATGCTGCTGCACTGTGATAGCTTGGGGGGTACCATCAAATGATGGAATTTTTCTCTGGTAATCAGTGGGCATAACATCCAAGTTTTGTGGCAAAACATGAGGTGCATATCGGGCATCCATTGCTCTAGGTGGATTTGAAACTGGACTTGGAGATGTAGGAGGAATCAGAATAATGATAGCAGATGATGTAATTGATGTATGAGGTGTCAAAATAGGGGAGGAAATATGAGATGTTTGAGGTGTTGAAGGGGTTGATTGGGGAGAAGAGACGGGAGGTCTTTGATCTGATATAGTGGGCTGCACGGGAATGGTGGGAATGGAAGGAGTTTTAGTAGGAATTTCTGAACCAGATGCAATAGCGGATGAAACAAGAGTTGTAGATGTAGATTCTAAGAACTCAGGAATTTCTGTAGCCACAATGGAAGTTTGAAGATTCAAGATGTAATCATCAATTATTATATTAGCATTTTAAGTTTCAATATATTTGACAAACTCCATATTTAGGAGAGTAGAACCAACAATAGTTTCAGATTTAGTCTCAAACAACGATAGATCAAAATGTTCATCAAACTCAAGATCTTCAAGATATTCAAAAACAACTGGACATGAATGAGATCTGAACACAGGAATCATAGAACTTTCTTATCGGAGAATTCTTGGGATGAGATTTGGGTTTTCATACACATGAGGAGGATCAGGATAAGGATTGGCCCTGGTGTATCGTCTAGAAGCCAGTGTGTTGAATAATTCCCAAAAATCAAATGGACATTAGCAATTTGTTTAGCCTATCAAATTCTAAACTCATCATCCAAATTATAGAATTGCTTTAAGATACTGGGGTAATTGTTTAGATCAGATGTTCAGTTTATAAACTAAATCAGAGATTGATTGAAGCAGCGTTCATCTACTTTTGCAATTACAAAGCAAGAGAATTTCAAAGGCTACCTGGCTAACTTCAAGCTTCATCTGTAGTCTACAAAGCAAAACAATGATAATAAACTTTCCTTCCCCAGTATGGTTGCCAATATGTTATGGCCTAAATCTACCTCAGGCTGAGAAAGGTAGGATCTAGGGTAACGTCAAACCATGCTTAACCTGGTAGCTAGCCCTACCAGGTCCGAAGTGGTCTCTCTCCTTGTCAATCTCAGGAAAATATAGCAAATGAGGCTTGTAGTGGCTGATGTAAAGACTAATTTTAGGCTAGGTATATGCTCATAGGAGTTTGATTGAATTTAATGTTTGTTTGTTGGCTCAAATGTGAAAGGCATATTTGGATTCAGGGAATGGACTCAGTCTTGCAGAGGTCTCTGTCGGACGAGGTAGGAAAATGGTTTAGTAATTTGAAATAAGTGAGATGGAGAGTCTTATGACTAGTGAGGAGTTGGAGAGGGCATGAGAGTCTCAAGAATCCTCTTCAAACAGTCAAAAACATGAATACTAAACAAACCCTAGGTAGAGCATTGCAACATCAATGAATTATACCTTTATCCTTGATTCATTTAGTTAAGCTGAACAGAGAAAGATGATGGCATACATAAACACATGTAAACTTGAATTACACAAGGAAAATAATACCAAATCAAATTGCCACAAGAATCCCACAAAATGCTGCAAACCCTGGTGTATTCTTTTGCTAAATTGCAGAGATGAATGTACAATAATGCTCAAAGCATTCACAAGAGTCCAACCTTTAAAAATGACTGAAAAAGTAGTACATATAGTAAAAAAACAACTCGTGCTAAGCTTTAGGGGTTGAATTCATGATTTTAGGAGCTATTTCAACAAGATCTAAAGTAAGAATTGAAAAGTAGGCAGTGGAACAGCTTGCCTCTAAAACCTAGGAAACTGATTCATTCAAGTCAAAACTACCTTTTCATGATGTATCTACCTCCATGAGTGAATTTTCAACATTTTTACATCAAATTACATCATGAGTTTGACTATGAGAGAGAGAAGAGTTAAACTGAGAAAAAACTAGATGAAAAACAGAGTTTTTTTAGCAAAAATGACAATTTTCCATCCTGTGCGCCATGCCACTATCCCTGTGCATAGTGCCTTTTTGCAGCGGCTTTTCAAGGCCTTTCCATGCACCAAATTTGCTCCATGTGGGCTTTTTTGAAAGGTATGTCTGTATAATTTACAGAACGGGTGGAATTTCTGAATTTGGTGTCCATTTTCTGAATTTAGATTTTTCCTCTAGAGGAGGTCTCCAGCAAAAGCGAGCACCGGATGGTGCTACACACTAGACAGAAAAATCTGTTTTTTCCTTCAAAAATTCAAAATTGACAAAATGTGTGCCAAATTTCTTGAAATTTGGGATGAGTGACCTGCATCAAGTACTATGTTGGGCTAAGGAATCCTCAGCCAAAATCTTGAGCTTATATTGCTCTTTCTTCCTCCTCAAAGTTTTCCTTACTTGGCCTTTAAGGTCCTTATTCTTGCTTTCCAAACCTTGTTTCTTGCCAAATAGTGATAAGCCATGCGCCTCAACATCTTCTTCTCTTTTTTTGCCTTGTCCGGCAGCTTCTCCAAGTGCATGTTTTCCCTCACTAGCTAATATTCTCGACCAGCTTCAATCTCTTGCTTTAGTGGTGTCAACTTGATTTTCCTCCTCTTGGCTGCTTGCCAATTTTCTCTTATGTTTTTTAGCTCCATGATAGTTTGATGGTCTTCCAAATATTTGTTCCTTTGCTCAAGGTAACTTATGATCCACTTAGCTCTTTCCAGGTTAATAGATAAGTCATTAATGTCAGCTTCTTGTTCCTGGACGATCTCCTTGAGCTTTGAGCTTTGGGAGCCCAAATCAGAGTCATCATCTTGAATGAGAATGAAATCTCTCTCTTGAACTTTAGAAGGCCCTTCATCATGCACTAGTTGTTTACCTTTGTCCTGTACATGCTTTATTATTGAAGGAAATGAGACTACTTCCACCCCGGGTGGAGATAGTACTCGTTTGGCTATTGCAAATAATCTCCTTGTGCCCTTTTGGTAAGTGACAAATACTCGCACACTGGTGGTTTGAGTCTCATGCACCTCTTGCTGATATGAAGGCTCTCCTGCCTCATGAAAAACCAATGGGGTCACTTGACGGCTTGTGAAGACCTCATGTGAAATGAAATCATCCCATGAAACATTCAACAAGCTCAGTTGACGCAAAACCACAATCTTTATCAATGCAAAATGATAGATATTGTTGTACTGTTAATGAGGAGGTTTCCTTTGCACCAATGTGGTCATTTTATCAATATTCTGACACATGAAATAGGGGATGTTGATGATCCTCACTCTAGTGAAATGCATCAATAATCTGACATGATAGGTGTATAGGTGAGAAAATATGCCTTCACAGCTGAAGTATTTGATTATGAGCTTCATAAGGGGAGAATATGTGTCCTGTAGGTATCTGAAAGGGAAGACACTACTAATTGCGCTCCATCGCAGGGTCTTGAGGCCATGGAGAAGGCATGGATGAACCGCTTGGGGTTCGTGGACTTGGTGGTACACGGCAAGACCATCCAAGCCCTGGTGGACACAGGGGCCATGCACAATTTTATGACGACACGGTTAGCAAAAGAGGCTGGACTGAAAATCACCCCATCAAACATGGAGGTTAAGGCAGTGAACTCTAGAGCTAAGGTGGCGGGTTTGGTACACGATGTACCTGTGCAAATAAAGGAATGGAAGGGTCAGTTGGACTTCACAGTGATGGAGATGAACGACTTCGATATGATACTTGGGCAAGATTTCTTGAAAGGGAACAAGGCCATTGTTGTTCCTTTCTGTGATGAGGTGGTGCTGATTGGATAAATGCAAATTTGGACTTTGCCCACTCACGGGCAAAGGAAGGAAGCCAGGGTGCAGCATGTTTCGGCACTAAGCTTTGAGAAGGCCATGAAGGACTCGAATATGGAAACATATGCTGTAATGTTCAAAGATGTTGAGGAAGGGGGAAAAGGAACACCTGTTCCAACTGAAATATCTGAGGTACTTACCCAATATGTAGATTTGATGCCTGACGAGCTTCCGATGAAGCTTCCACCAAGACGTGCAGTGGACCATAGCATTGAACTTGAGCCAGGGAAGCAACCCCCGGCCAAGGCGCCTTATCGATTGTCGGGACCTGAATTGGAGGAATTGAAGCGCCAGTTAAAGGAGTTAACTGAGGCAGGATTCATCAGACCTTCAAGGTCCCCTTATGGAGCCCCGGTACTGTTCCAACGGAAGAAGGATTCGAATGAGCTACGGATGTGCTGTGACTACTGTGCATTGAACAAGCAAACGGTAAGGAACATATATCCTCTGCCATTAGCTGCCGATTGTTTTGACAAGCTTGCGAAAGCTAGGGTGTTTTCCAAGCTGGACCTGAGGCATGGGTACTATCAAGTGCGAATAGCGGAAGGAGACGAAAAGAAGACCGCGATAGTGACAAGGTATGGTAGTTTTGAGTTCCTTGTTATGCCATTCAGGTTGTGTAATGCTCCTGCTACATTTTGCACTTTGATGAATGATGTCCTACGACCATACTTGGATTCGTTCGTGGTGGTATACTTGGACGATATAGTGGTGTTTAGTGACAACATGGAAGATCACAAAAAAAACTTGGCAATGGTGTTTGACGCACTAAGAACAAATCAGTTGTTCTTGAAAAAATCCAAGTGCGTGTTCGCCCAGACTGAGATTCCATTCCTTGGACATATTGTTGGTCAAGGATGCATACGGATGGATCCAAGCAGAGTAAAGGCAATCGAAGACTGGGTTGAACCAAAGAATGTCCATGAGATGAGGGTGTTCTTGGGCATGACCAACTACCAACGGAAGTTCGTAGAGGGGTACTCCAAGGTGACATCGGCACTGACAGACCTACTAAAGAAAGACAAGAGGTGGAGTTGGACGAACAAATGTCAGGAGGCATTTGATGATTTGAAGAAGAGGATGGTCGCAGCTCCGGTACTGAAGTTACCTGACTTCGAAAGACCATTTGAGGTACACACTGATGCTTCAGATTTTGCTATAGGAGGAGTTCTCATGCAGGATGGACATCGAGTGGCGTACGAGAGTCGGAAGTTACAGGATAGAGAACAAAGGTATCCGGTTCATGAGAAGGAGATGACTGCTATTATCCACTGTCTTCATGTGTGGAGGCATTACCTGATCGGGAAGCTATTTGTTGTCAAGACAGACAATGTTGCAGCAAGTTACTTTGCATCACAACGGAAGCTTTCAGCAAAGCAAGCTCGGTGGCAAGATTTCTTGGCAGAATTCGACATGACTATCGAGTATAGACCAGGGAGGCACAATGCAGTAGCAGATGCCCTTAGTAGGAAGGGACAGCTGGCAGCATTGGAGGGAGGAGAGGACCGGGCCGCTAGGGGTAGAAGCCGAATTCAGATGTCAGAAGAGATGCAAAACAAGATCAAGGAAAGCATTGGCACCGATACTTTGGCACAAAATATAGTGGATAAGGTTAAGGAAGGGAAGACACGAAGATTCTTCCTACGAGATGGGTTCTTGTTCTTTGGGAACCGACTCTATGTCCCAAAGTCATCAGGACTCAGGAGACACCTTTTGAAGGAATGTCACGATTCTCCATGGGCTGGACACCCAGGACAACGCCGTTCCTTGTCCTTGTTGGAGAGAGGTTTCTTCTGGGAGAAGATGAGAGAGGATGTGGAGGAGTATGTACACACATGCATCATTTGTTAGCAGGAAAAATCGGATAACCAGAGGTCAGGAGGACTATTGCAGCCTTTGCCGATTCCAGAGAGACCATGGATGAGTGTCTCAATGGACTTCATCACCCAGCTGCCGCAGGTTCAGGGGTATAATGGGATCATGGTTGTGGTCGACCGTTTTTCCAAGTATGTCGTCTTTGTTCCTACAAAGATACCTTGTGGGGCTGAGCGAACAACAGAATTGTTCTTTAAGAACATAGTGAAGTATTGGGGAATGCCATTGAGTATTGTGTCGGATAGAGATCCGCGATTCACAGGGAGATTTTGGAAAACATTGTTCAAGTTGGTCGGGACAGAACTGTTGATGAGCTCGAGTTACCACCCCCAGACAGATGGGCAGACCGAGAGAATCAACGCGTTGCTAGAAGACTACTTGCGACACTATGTGACAGCTGACCAGAAGAATTGGCCGGAACTCTTGGATATTGCTCAGTTTAGCTACAATATTCAAAAGAGTTCTGCAACAGGGTACAGTCCATTCGAGTTGGTAAATGGGCAGATGCCAGTTGCACCACATACTGTAGTGACGCGGGGTTTCTTGAGGAGTCCTCATGCAAAGAGATTCATGAACGCTTGGGAGGAGACCCTGGAGTTAGCACGGTTGCGCTTGCACGATGCTACAAGGAGGATGAAGAAGTATGCTGACCGTGGGAGATGGGAAGCACACTTTGGTGAAGGGGACATGGTATTTCTCAGAATCACCGGGGAGCAGTTTTAGTCAGCTAAGGGGACGACGAGTAAACTGACACGGAAATATGAGGGACCATTCCGAGTGAAGAAAAAGGTGGGGGAAGTGGCTTATGAGTTAGAACTTCCACACCATATGAACATGAAACACCCCGTTTTTCATGTGAGTCAGTTAAAAAGATGCCGACTTGATTCCGACCATCCAGAGAGAGTTGAACCGACAAGAGGACCAGGTGGGATCGTGGACAGACCAGGGCTAGAGTTGGAGAAGATTGTGAACCTCAGGACTACTGGTGTTGGTTGCCACCGACGACGCGAATTTCTTTGCAGATGGAAGGATGCACCGGAAGAAGAGATCTGGGAGACAGAAGATTCACTTTGGAGGTGGAAGGATAAGATCGCAAGATACGACAGAAAATTGAGAAGGAGAGCAGGAATTGTCGGAACGACAATGACCTCAGGCGGGGGAGAGTGTGACGACCTGCACCTCTACCCGGACGCGCGAAGTGGTGAGTTGTGGCTCCGCCCGAACGCGCGCCCCTCCAACACATAAAAATAAGAAGACATGGGCGCGAGCAAAACCATGAAGGGTGATAAAAGTACACGTAGTAATGGTGAGCTCGCCCCTTTTATAAGGCGGTCAGCCTTATGTCCCAACCGACCATTATAAGAAATCGTTGATGGGCGGGCCGACAACAGATTTTAATGAATGGTGGAGAATTTATACATTATGGAGCGTCGGCTTGGATGGTTAAAACGCCCTAAGGGAGCGTATAAATACAACAAGCCAAAGCTCATTCAAAACAACGAACTTCGCTCTGATTCATCCAAAGGTAGTGCGCACTTACAGTAAGGACGCAGCTACATAGTGGATGAGCCCATTGAGTGGGCGAAGCTCGGGTGGTATAAAACGGAGGATTCGGTAATGAACAAACAAGAAGCGTAGTCGGGGAAGACAACGGAATCGTTGACGACTTCGGGGTAAGCGGCAGAAGACATAACTCGGGTAGAGTTGGGTCTGGCATGATTCGGTGCGCCGCCCTCTCACTATCGGGTCGATATAACCGCCGAAGGAAGCCCGACAGGTCAGCGACGAGCTACAGGCTAGAACAAGGTCCCGGGTTGCTATATAGTAATCGGCGGACTGTTGTGCAGGAGCGCACGAACAGTCGCCCTCTCTACCCAACATCGTGTCTCGGTGCGCACAGGAGTTACAGCAGATTGGGCGCGGTTGCAGGTTGCGGTTCTAGAGTGGTCTCGGCGGACCGTCGTGCAGCAGCGCACGGACGGTCGCCCGCTCTCCATATTTTACATATTGGCAGACATACAGTTTAGGCGGACCGCCGTGCAGGAGCGCACGGGCGGTCGCCCACCATTGTATATTGTATTGAATTTACGTGGAGGGTCTCGGCGGACCGCCGTGTAGGTGTGCACGGGCGGTCGCCCACCCGGTTGTAAGACATTGTGATATAATAAAGAGAATTATTATCATATTGAAGTGTTGGGTATTGATGTATTAATATTGCTTTTTTTAATATTATGTTGTTATGAATGATTCATGAACGTTAATGTTGAAAACTCATAATGGTTATATGTTGAAAGGCGTAGTCCATAAGTGTTTACTTAGTTAAAAGTGGGCGCTCGGTGGTGCCGCACCCCGCCAAGAAAAAAAAAAATGATTGGGGGCGTAAATTCCCTCTACGGATAGAGGCGATCCCTACTAGCCCAGAATGGGTCTAGCAACAATCAGTCAATGCTGCTATGCAAGTTCCTAATTGCAATTAAACAAGAGGCAAAGAGCACCTACTTGGATTCCAGCGCCGTTGTTTGATGAAGAGATGCCACCTTCGCTCCTTCGCTCTAGCTAGACACGATCCTCCGCGATCTCCACGAATAGACGCCTGCACACACGAAGAGGAAACAGACACAAGCGTGAAATCTAATAAAAGCAACCATACATCAGTCAGAAAGGATGTAATTCACATTTAACCATTGCATAGACAAATGAGAATGGAACAATAGTAGCAGTCATCTATTATTAATCAAGCAGAGAAGAGTACAACCAAATGTTCTGACGTCGGTATCCTTCTTAGGAGGGGCCAGTCAGCAAGTGTCTCAAGCATTCACCTTTGGAAATGATTCTCCCAAGAAAAGAAACTCTCTCTCTCACACAAGCAACACAAAACAACCTTCCCTAGGCTATCAGGCACTTCCACACTTATCACACCAACTACCTATAGTAGCAGCAATCTGAGCACTATAAGCTCCACACAATCCAAGCTATTCCAAACTAGCTGCTCATGGTAATGGTGGAAGTTTATATAGGAGAAGGAGCCTCCTAAAAGGGTGGAAGGATGAGCTTATCTTCAAGGGAAGAAGTTGCAAAGGGTCGAACAGACATTCCATAGAAAGGAGTTGATACTCACAAGGCCAACAACCAAGTCTGGAGTTATCTAGAAGGCTGGCTGTTGGAACAAATTCTCCTAAACTGGATCAGCGCGGGTGCATAACTGGTCTGGCGCGCTGACGTCGCAAAGACATAATGGAAAAGGCCATGTCAGCGTGGGTAATTACAAACAGAGGCTGCGCTGGTCATGAAATTCGATCAGCACGGAAAATTCGTGTGCTTCCGTGCTGGTAGTGGACGTGGCCTATTATGAAGCGCCATTCATCGCAGATATTTTAGGAACAGACGCGCTGGTGGGTTTTTGGCCAGTTCAGAAGGCATGAACTTGATTATTGTGAATTCCTGACACAGTAGGGTGACTGGCAGGAAGACAGTGACAAATTACTGTGTAACAGATGCCCCCTAAAGCATGAAGACCGAGAGAGTGGGAGGGGTGAAATGCTTTACGAAACTTGCCGAACTGGAACACCACCAGGAAAGACCGAATATCTCTGATAATCAAGTACATGCAGTCTAGGCATGGGCGTAGCCATCCGAAAGACATGCGAAAAAGGTCTGTGGAATGGACGCAGCCACCCAGCTAAAGAGACCAGAATAATGATAAGGTATGGTCGCAGCCATCCATGAAGACTCAGGTATGGGCGCAGCCATCCATCAATGAGTCACGTAATGATCATCCACAAAATCGCAACCTGGACCATAACAGACAAAGATCCAGGGTCTTGCGCTCCGTCCCGACCTAAACAAAGTACAAGTCCAAGCATGTGAATACATGAGCTGAAGTCGAACATGCATGAACATCGTCTGATTACCAGTCAATGAGAAAAACTGTTAACAGACGCGAGAGGCACCACCAGTAATGACAATGGTCCTCAAGGTACTATAGGTACAATCAGCGGCGTGTGAATCAATGAGCTGGTGTCGAAAACCCGCAGAATCATCCGATCGGAGGCCAATGATGTAAACCTCGCGTCGAACACGAAGGACCTGCCATTGAGGCATGCAGGCTCCAAGGCACCTGAAGGGAATCTCTAAGTCACTGTCCTGGATAATGAGCTGAAGTCGACAGGAAGTGACCTTGATCGAAGGTGGGCCATAATGTTTCCCACATCATCGACACGAGACAAAGGAAGATTAGTGTGATGAATCAGAAGTATGTGAGGCGTCAAGGGTAGGTTGTAACTCTGCAGAGGTCAACTTCTCTTGAACATATCAGCGGCACGATAGCGGACTTGGCACTATTTGACATCAAATGAGCAGGGGTCATGGTGACAAGGCAATGAGCAGATGAGAGGTCAAATAGGATAACCCAAACCCACGGAGGCCAGTGAAAAACAAGATGAGATGGTCCCACCCAGACATGAAGCAGAGGAGTGCCATGTTCAAGAGCGACATACTGCCGACACGACAATTGTTACAGTTCCATTTTCCCCACCATTTCTGGCAGGTACCCCGATTATTTTTGGATGACAAGCTTGACGGGGGTAGCATATGCTTGAAAAAGTGTCATTTCGACGATACCCGATGTCATTTAAGTTTTAACGAGTCTGACAAAGGAAGAACTCGGCGTCTTTTCCTATTTAGAGAGTCTGAAAAGACAGCAGAAAAGAAAACTCCAGGGGGGTTCTTTTTCGTAAAGTTGTGTCTCTCGAGCCCGAAAAAGTATAAAAAAATACTCGAAAGAACCGCCCGACCAGTATGATCGAGGAGTACTTTTCATTTATATTGACATCGATCTGAAAAAGTAAGAAAGCGATCAACATCACGTGGTTTCGTAACCATTAACGAACCTGAAACGACAAGGGTCCGACGATCTTTTCGTTTTTACACGGTCGGAAAAGAGTTTAAAGACGACCGCCTCTCATTTACATTTAACGAGTCAAGAGGAAAGACTCGGCAATCTTTTCATCTTTAAACGGTCGGAAAAGAGCTGAAAGCAGACCTCCATTTTTATTCTCTTTAACGAGTCAAAAAGGGAAAAATACTCGGCAATCTTTCCACATTTTACGAGTCAGAAAAGTGCTTAAAGGTGACTCATCCTAGAGGAACGAGTGGTATAAAAGGTAGCAACTGGTTTCGGTAATGGTGGAACTGTTCAAAACATGTGATGGTCAAGAGGCTGGCTAATAAAACCACTCATCGCTGCGGTTCCTCAGGAAAGGATAAAAAACCAAGTGAGAGCATATGATCGGCCAAAGAGATGGTAGCAATGGAATGAAACAACCAAGTCTCATCTAGCAGAATTCAACGGATAAAAATGGCAATCACGAGATGTAAATCGGGTATGGGTTCATTTTTACATAAGCTTGAACCGTGGAGAAATTTGCTTGGATTCGGTTTCATGTTTACACAAGCTTGAAATGAAAAACTATGCTTGTTATAAGTTCGCATGCCCCCAACATAATAATGCAAATCGAGGTACATGCCCCCCAAGCTTCATTGCATTCGACAAAGTGGATGGAATGAAGGTTCACTTTCGAGATCTTGGAAAGACTCGTCTGGGATTTTACAAGATCTTAATCAAAGACTCGATCTGAAAAGGGAGTTGTTTCATTTTATTAATGAGGTTGACACAGTAAAAGAACTATCCTCATAACCCTTGTTTCATGTTTTAACGAGCTTGACACAAGATCAGGAACTATGCTCGAACACCTAGTTGCATTTTTTAAGGAGCTTGACATAGGAAAGCGAACTATGCTCCGACTAGACCCAGTTTCATTTTTTAAGGAGCTTGACACCGGAAAAGAACTGTGCTCCACCACCTTGTTTCGTTTTTTAACGAGGTCGCCACAAGATCAAAACTATCCTCGGCCAGACTTCATCATAATGAACGGGAAGTGGAGGCCCCCAAGAAAGTGGCTCCGGAGGGAAGGCCGACATCTTGGAAATCAGGACCTAATGCCCCCAGGACACTATGCACGATGGTGTCATCACTGGGTACGGGCACGGGGTAGGTGGCCACGTAGTTGATTCGTGGTGAGGCAGATGCAACTTGTGGATGAAAGCCAGGAGGGAAGGATGAGGGCGCCAGAGGGGCTTGTGGACAAACGAACGATAATTGATCGAAGGTCACGATTCTTGCATCGTGTGGAAAACAAACCACACGCAAAAGTGAAGAAACAAGGGCTCCCATGGCATACACATAATCACGACCAAGGAGAAGACTAAAGTCTAAGGAACCTTGGGTAACTGAGACGTCGATATAGACAGTCTTGCCCCCCAAAGTAATAGGAAACTTTGGAAGGATCCCTAATGGCTGACTCGTTCCTCCGTCAAACGCGGTGAGATGTGGTGCGATAGGTACAAGCGATGGGGAACCCAAAGCTCGCCAAGTAGTAATGGGCATAAGACTAACCGATGCTCCCTCATCTAACACAGTGCCAGGAAGCGCCTTATTGCAGGCATAGGCGGTGACCCAGAAAGGCACATGGGATGGAAGGGGAGGGGTAGTCAAACGACTCCAATCAAAGGAGATGACCGAACTATTTGGTGGGGGAACCATATGGTTGCCCCCCTGCTCAGAAAGAACCGAATCTGAATTCTCCGGAGAGGTTTCAGGAGAACTTTTATCAAGCTCAGGAGAATCTGAGGAGACGAGAAGAACATGCGAATTTTGCTCTTCCGAAACAGAGTGTTCGAGAGGAGGTGAACTCGAATCAACACCCTTTCCGACCAACGACGGGTCTGGAACAGGCTGGGAACAGCCAGGTTCGGGAAGAGGGGCCTGGACAAAAGGGGAATCTGAAGGGATCTCTTTGTCAACAAGGGCGTGATCTACAGCTGTAGAAAGACGTTGATAACCAGTAGGAAATGGATTCGGAGGAGCAGCAAGACTTTCCAACACAGCAGAGGCTTTATCCATGAGTGGACAAAGGTGAAGGGGATGATTTCCTTCACAAAGTCTACAAGGGACTCGAAGTTTCCCTTTGTCTTTACCATTCCCAATTGATGAGGTAGCATCGCCAAGATCGTGAGACCAGACTTCTAATACCCTGGGAATGCCAGGGCAATCACGAAGCAGGTGGTCCTCCCTGCATAATCGATAGGGAAACTAAACCTTCCGCGGAGAAGCAGAAGGTGACCCGACTTCAGGTGTACTGGAGTGGATAGCTGGACTCGAGAGGGGGACTGTGTGCGTAGACTCTCCCTTAGGGGACTTCTTCTTCTTGGTCTTCCTCTTCTTCTTCTTAGCCACCCGGTTATTCACATCGAGAATTTCACCAGGCAAAGTACAAGAGGACGACGCAGAAGTAGGCATCGAAGGGGAGAGATCCACCTTAGGATCAACATGATGTTGTTCAGGTGGAGGGACTGATGGACTAACAGCCGATACGGTAGGGACCAAAGAGGTTGAAAACAACCACACAGGTAACCCGACAGTTAACCCTGGTAGGGACAATGTCGCCATATACGGAGCACCAACATTCCCAAGAGGAGGGAATTGTCCTGGGTTCCCATCAGAGGGGGAACCTGGGTTAGGGAATCCTGGAAAAGTTGCCATAGCGAACGAAAACGAAACCTACTCAAGTTGACGCACACAAGATCTAACCAGGTGATGTTATCATGGCCGAATTAATTTTAAGACACAAGAACCAAACTTGACCTTTTCATGTTTCAAGAGTCGAGAAAAGGACGAAAAGATGACTCCAGTCTCCTTCGAATGTTTAATGAGCACGAAGTGACAAGATGCTCACAGGCACCTTTTCATTTAGGGAGTCCAAAAAGGATCAAAGGTGACTGCTCTGGAGACTCTAGGTATAGGGTTTACCAGACGACCCGTAAAACTGCTTATACACCTCAGCAATCGTATGAGAGCCAAGGATTTTCCGTACTGCAGTCAATCTTCCCGAATGCTGTGTTCAGTGCGTTACGGTTCACAAGGCGGCAGACTCGGCTTCCTATGGATAAAGGATAAAATCCTAGTGGGGTCTCCCTATATACGCGACGGTACGTGGGAGCGCAGTCCGTGTTAGACCACTATCGAGTCACAGAAGGAGGAATCACCCAACTATAATGTGAAACAACAGTGACTATGTTTAAAGACGCTGGAACACGTCTCTAACCTAGACCTCTAGATGTTTGCGTTTAGTTCCAATGCGTTTTTAGGTTAATTCAGTTCATTTTATGGTTGATCTTGAAATTAAGTTTCGATTTCAGGTCCTAACGTATGTTCTCTAACAATTACCTAGATGCAAACTACATGCCAAAGAATATCATTTTGTTCGATGAATTCTAGCTATGAGAAGGTAAAGAATTTTTGATCAAACAAAACGAACACGAGCAATCAAACAACCTAATGCAACTAAAAGCAAGGAAAGGAAACTTTTCTTTTGAAAATGCGGATCAATGAAATGTTCTTTTCCTTTTCAATTCTCGAAAGCAAAGCTACTAGTTTGATTTTCTTTCAATGGCACAAAGCATCCAAATGAATTTTGAGGAACAGGAACACCAAGCAAATCACTTAATGAAAGCACACAAAGTTCCCAAAACATCCAACAACAGTTTCTCCAAATCAAAGGAAAAACAAAGGCTCGTACGAGCTATGTGATCTAAGCCCAACAAGGCAAAAAGGAATTCAAGCAAGAAGGAAGCAAGTGTGAACTGATCGATCCAAACAATCGTGATTTATGCTTGGTAGTGAAGAAATCGAATCAACATAAAAAGGTGGTTCAATAATCGACACTAAAAATCAACCAGCAACAAGCAGTGAAAAAGCCTCAAGCAAATCAATAAGAGGGTTGTGGATGAACCTTGAATAGACAAGTAACCCAAGCAAACGGTTTCTCGATGAAACTTCTAAAGGGCTAGGTCACATGGTGTAAAAACACAAGACTCACTTGAATGAAATCAAAGAGAGAGCGTCCCTTAACTAAAAGAAATCAAAACAAGCTAATGAGGGACGAGAAACAACAGGGGATAAGAAAGATTGATGAATTCAGGAGATAAAGTTATAAAAACAACTTTTTAGGAATCAGCTCAATTTTTACACTAATAACCCGAGATGATCAAGGGTCAGCGCAACTTTTACACAGACCACCTGCGCTGTCAGCGCGACTTTTGTCCAAAAAACCAAGCTGATCTCAGAAAAACACAGTCGTCGTGGGAATTAAGCTAGCAACCCAAGGTCAGCGCGGGTAAAAAGCTAGCAAGTGGCGCTGACGTCGCGACTATACACGTCCTTTCCGCGCTGATCCGATTTTCCAGGATCGTCGTGACTGTTAGGCGTATTTACGCAATGAACAGGATGTTGCAAAAGGGTGAGCACGACTGTTAAAATTAAATCCACGATGGAGCTCAAAAATAGTGACAAGCAAATCAAAACTCCCAAATCAAAACAGCCAATCTTTCAATCAAACAGGGGCATTTCCCAGATCAACCCAGGAAACGCAAAAGACTGATAATTAATCCCAAAAATTTCAAAAGAGACCAACAATCAAACTCAAGACAAAGATGAACAAAAAGGACAAGGGCTAGCTCCCCAGTGGAGTCGCCAAATTGTTGGAGAGGTAAATCCCCTCTACAGATAGAGGCGATCCCTACTAGCCCAGAACGGGTCTAGCAACAATCAGTCAATGCTGCTATGCAAGTTCCTAATTGCAATTAAACAAGAGGCAAAGAGCACCTACTTGGATTCCAGTGCCGTTGTTTGATGAAGAGATGCCACCTTCGCTCCTTCGCTCTGGCTGGTCACGATCCTCCGCGATCTCCGCAAATAGACACCTGCACACACGAAGAGGAAACAGACACAAGCGTGAAATCTAATAAAAGAAACCATACATCAGTCAGAAAGGATGTAATTCACATTTAACCATTGCATAGACAAATGAGAATGGAACAATAGTAGCAGTCATCTATTATTAATCAAGCAGAGAAGAGTACAACCAAATGTTCTGACGTCGGTATCCTTCTTAGGAGGGTCCAGTCAGCAAGTGTCTCAAGCATTCACCTTTGGAAATGATTCTCCCAAGACAAGAAACTCTCTCTCTCACACAAGCAACACAAAACAACCTTCCCTAAGCTATCAAGCACTTCCACACTTATCACACCAACTACCTATAGGAGCAGCAATCTGATCACTATAAGCTCCACACAATCCAAGCTATTCCAAACTAGCTGCTCATGGTAATGGTGGAAGTTTATATAGGAGAAGGAGCCTCCTAAAAGGGTGGAAGGATGAGCTTATCTTCAAGGGAAGCAGTTGCAAAGGGTCGAACAGACATGCCATAGAAAGGAGTCGATACTCACAAGGCCAACAACCAAGTCTGGAGTTATCTGGAAGGCTGGCTGTTGGAACAAATTCGCCTAAACTGGATCAGCGTGGGTGCATAACTGGTCTGGCACGCTGACGTTGCAGAGACATAATGGAAAAGGCCATGTCTGCGCGGGTAAATACAAACAGAGGCTGCTCTGGTCATGAAATTCGATCAGCGCGGAAAAGTCGTGTGCTTCCGCGCCGGCTGCGCACATAGCCTATTATGAAGCGCCAGTCATCGCAGATATTTTAGAAACAGACGCGCTGGTGGGTTTTTGGCCAGTTCAGAAGGCATGAACTTGATTATTGTGAATTCCTGACACAGTAGGGTGACTGACAAGAAGACAGTGACAATTACTGTGTAACACTCATAATGCTCCTTTTCCACCAATTGTCCCTTATTCCACTGTTCACCCACATTCGGAATACCTATTGCTTCAGCTATAGTTTCAGGTGTCAAAGTGAATTTAACACCTGCCAAATTCACCTGACCATTGTGAAGATGAAGAACAAAAAGTCTAACAAGCTCACGATGGTGTTTGACTCTTTCTACCATCACACAAAATTGATAGCAAGACTAATGTTTGAAACAACCTACTGCAAGAGGGCAAGCCAATAGCTCAGTAAGTGTAGTGGTCTCCTCCTGGATGTGTTTTCCCCCCTTGTGATGTTTTCTTGCTGCATGAATTTCTTGGGAGGAATCACTTACTGTTTTTTCATCCCTTTCATAAGGTGAATCCGTCTCCATGATTGCCACTTTTGATGTTCTATGATTAGTATGAAGAGATTTTATATCAACAATAGGTGTTTGCTGTTCAATGAAAGGGATTAATGAGTGGGGACTGTGAATGAGGGATTTTGTGATGACTGTAGGGTTTTTTAGGAGTGGCAAGGTTTGGGGAATGAGGATTAGGGTTTAGTGTAATAATGGGAATTTGTTGTTAGGTTTTTTGGGATAAGGGGGTAGGATGATTATAGGTGAGAGAGGGGTAATGGAAATGAAATGAGGGGAGTGTAGTGAAGAAGAAAATGAAAATGGTGTAGAGGACAATATTAAAAATTACAACTTTGCAAACCCTAAGCAGTTTTTCAATGAAACAGTGCAACAAACTAGGGTTTTCCTTTTCACCTATTTTGACACCATCAAAGACGACTAAAAACCTTGCAATTGCACTATGGAATGGTACATTTACTTGTTGAATGAAGATTGCAAGATTTTGGAGGTTAATGAGGTTGTTTGGATGAATTTTGGGCTTCCATGGCAGGTGTGCCGCACCCAGACACAGGTGCACCGTACCCCACTAGTGCGTCACACCCATTTAAATTTCCAGTTTAAAACCTACGCTCTGTGCGTCGCGCCGACCAGGTGCATTGTGCCTCAACCCAAGTGTGTCGCGCCTAGTGTAACTTCTAGGTTTTGCTGCAATTTGCCTTCTTTGCCTAGAAAACATGACTTGCTCTTATTTCTTTCACTTCTTTAGTACAAATTATGTCTTCAACATGAAAAACACTTTATATATCCTTGGAATTTAATTTTTATTTACAAACACCCACTTTTCTAATGTTTTCCTTTTCACTTTTTCTTTAAAACTCTGTTTTGGCAGTTTGACTTGATTTTTTCCTTTTGATGGACTAATACTTTGAATTTTTGACCCTTTTGAAGGAGTTGGAGTGTAGGAGCTTGACAAGGTGACCAAGGCTACATCTCGGACTTATAAGATATAGGAAAAATGAAATTACATGAAATTTTTATACATAAAACAATAAAAAACTATGTTTTTCCTCAAAACAAGGTTTTGAGGAAAAATTAATCAATGAGCATGTGATTATTGAAATTTTTGTTACTGAGACTCTATTTAACCTCCTCATGTGCCAGCTGACCATTATTGAGCTTTTACAAGACTTTGATGACAAAACCCTAGACCTAATGAGACCTAAAACCCTAAAAATGGCTTTTGCAAATATAATGATAGAAAATGACTGTAAATGACCTGAATTTATGAAAATGGGCCAGCAGGTAAAGACCATGTGGGAAAATTGACAATACGCCACTACCATGAGATGATCCATGACCCTAATGGAATGCAGCTGATCGGATGGGACACTTATAAATTCAATGCAAAAAGAGAATTTTGATCACTGATGGAGGGATGAAGATACTGACACTAGCAAAACATTGTAGGGAAGAAAACATCAGAGTTCGTGGATATAATGAATAAACAAACACAAATTAAATGTATTACCTACTTCACCTAGGGTGGTAGCCTAGCAGAGCCATTGTGGGGACTATCTGCACTCTGTTATACACCAAGGGTAGATGGAGGTTGGGTAGCTGTACACACGGATCCAACATCGTGACAAAAGCCGAACCCTCCTCTCCACTTCTGCGCTGTAGATTGCAGCAAGAAGCCAAACCCTCCTCTCCACTTTTGCATTGTAGATTGCAGCAAGAATGACAACCTCAATGTAGAAGATAGGAAAACAAGGGTAGGGTTTGTTCAGGACAATCTGAACCATAGATCAAGCATAGTGCATCCGAGTGATGAGAGGCTTCTCGACCAACTAAATGCTTGGGTTGTGTGCCCACCGAACAGGTGTACAATGTACAGGTCAGCGGAAATAAATGAAAAAATAGTTGGTATGGAGGTAGTATGCATCCCGCTGGGTTCGTGGTACAAGTTAAATAGATACAACAACTATGTATTAAAGAGAGAGCAGTAGATGTCACTATCATTATAACTAAGGTATGGGTGAGATATAGAGGGTATTTAGGGTAGTATACATGTCATTATTTAACAAGAGGGGTTGCATAGAAGCTAGTCCCTACCCTATGTTGTTGTTGGTTCAAGCTGTATCTGGCACAAGTAGCATAGCAAGCAAAAAAAATACTAGCTAGCTAGCTTTTATACTTGCAGGTTCGTGCTCGTTGTGCTACAACAATTAAACCAATGGAAGCACCACTAACAATAGAGTAAGCAACAAGGGTTATAGTACCTATTGCAAGATCCATTCCAGAGGCTATGAAAGAGACAACTTCTCAAGATAGAGAGTCTGTACAGTTCTCAACATCGTCCAAGCTGACAGCAGGAGCATGCCGGTTGTAGTTCTGATGAAGCTCTGTGCTATGAAGCATGAACCTAGTACTTTGAACATTGAACTACTTGTTTTTTTCATGAACCAACCATCTTACATGAGCAACTCCTTTATTGAACCAAAGGGCTGTTCTAAGACTAACAAAACTAAGGAACCAGGTTATTAGAACATCTATATGCCCAGGTCTCATAGAGGTATACCCATCTTTTTATCACCCACTAACAGTAGAGTAATTACAGTTCCCCAAAGAATCCAGATACCTTTAGTGAGTTCAAGATAATGAGTTAAATTACAGAAAGGGAGGCTGCTAGAATCTCGAAACCCTTGAGTTTCCTATCCATGGTACTTGCCTGCTTAACAGAGAAGGTTTGGAGCTATGCGAGGCAGCAGTATCTCATAATTGTACTCATGGAAATGGGTAACAGTCTCAGCATTGATTTTCTTTCCTCTACCTGCGTGACTGTGCAAATTTTACATTGACTTCTGCAGTTGAGATCCTTCAATCGAGTGAGGTTGTCAAGGATAGCTGCCTTCTCCAAAAACCTCAACCAGGACAACAAACCTTATACACATTAGGTATAGATTTTATCAAACAAAGTTGCATTGCAATTCATACAACATTCAGAAATAATTATTTTCCTACTACATTTCTGATAACCAGCTGTGCAATTTCAAATTTATCTCCCCTCTTAAGCTAGAAATTGATGTAACTAATCATTAATTTTTTTTGTTTTGTTATATGCAAAGGTTTTATAAAAATAAATTGCATTTTTATATGCCAAGATTTTATAATAATTACGATTAAATTTAAAAAAGTATTTTTATCAGGGCAGATTTGGCAATATCTAGGAATCCCATGGATAGCAGTTAGGTTGAAAAATTGATCCACTATGAGAGCTAGTTCCCTCTATAAGCTTCTCTTAATGTTGAAGTTGTGTATTCTTTTAGGAAGGTAGGTTGACCTGATTTCATTGATAAGTTAGAAGGATACGACGATCCAGTAGCACTAGCGTTTTCCCAAAATTCTTAACATCCCCAAGAGAAAGATTGTAAAAACAATGAAATCTACATGGCTTTCAGGGGATTCATGATCTTTGTAAATGAATAATTGCTCAGTGAAGTTACTAGAATTCCTAGGGCGTAGCCTTGGGATAAGGATGATAGAGTACTCAACCTTAGAGACAAGACCAACTCTTTCAGATCCTGTGATAACTTGATAAGTATGAAGAAAATAGAAATGGGGTGAAAAGGGAGTCTCTTCGATATGAATGGGGAGAGATAGCATATCATTTCATTAAATATTGAACCTGTGAGGGAAGGCTAAGCATTTTACATGCTTACTATTTTCAAATTCTGCCTAAAATTTGAAACCTGAGACATCAAAAACCACAACAAAGGATAGGTATCCCCCATTTCCTACTGCATTCATGGTAATAAATGTGTGTTAGAATTCAAAAGTGGAAATTGGATGTTGTAGCACATCACTGCCTAGTTAAGTTGATCGTTTGTCATGAGTTACAAAAAAAACTCCCTCATCTGTCATGGGACCAATTTGTCTCTTCAGGGACAGGGCATTGTAAAATCTAAGAAACAGAACTCCCCACAACACCTCCTTAAGTGAGAGTAGATGGTCATAAAAGTGGGAAGAAGTCTGCTCAGAAAGAGTCCAAAAGGACAATGACAACAGTTTCAAATGAATAAGTTGCTCATACATTAATCCATCTATCCACTCCAAGCTTTACAACCCCAAGATCCAAGAATCCCAGGGCTTCAATTTTGGAAGTTCAAATGCTCAGGAAAAGAAAAATGATTCTTCAAGAAACATAGAAAATGTCAACCTAATAAGCAAACAAATTCAGTTCATACATTACCTATTCATAAATTCAAATCGACCATTAGATTGAAGTATGATAAGAACTCAACAAATCATATCAACTAGACGATGTTAAATAAGGACCACATCCAAATGTAAATTAAAAAAGAAAGTGAAATTTAGGTAATTCTGGAACAAATTAGCTTGAAAATTGGCCATGTGAAAATAAAATGACGGAACACAACTAGAATCTAAAACTTTGAAATATTGTTTATTAGGAGTGCAAAATCATGTGCTTAATTGCATTATGAACAGAAAATATGATAAGAACTCAGTACCAGATCATATCAAGTGCAAAATCTCATGCTTAATTGCACTATGAATAGAAAGTATGATAAGAACTCAATACCAAATCATATCAATTAGACCATGTTAGGTAAGGACCAGTTCCAGATACAGATTAAGGAAGAAAGTTAAATAGGATCAATTCTGGAACCTGCTACCTCGAAAATTGATGAAACTAAAAAAAGAATAATGGTACAGGATTTGAAATTGAAGAATTTGAGATATTTTTTATTTTGAGTGCAGAGTTTTGTGCTTAGCTGCACTATGAAGAGAAAGCAAGCAAGGAGTTCCCTTTTGTACAAGAGATGTTGCTCTGTCTCTGGTTATAGACTTTGTACAGAAATTTTGGTTCTATTTCAACCTGGTCTCTGAAGTGGCAATGGCCACAATATATTTTCCATTCCATCACCTAACACTAAATATTAATTAAATCTTAACCATAATTAAGGATGCACACCTTGCAATGAATGGGAGGAGATGATGGAACACCTAACAAACAGTTCCAGCATTAGCAGCAGCCTGTGGAGTAGCCACCAACAACTGTTTGAACATTGTCATAGAAACTACCATAATATAAAAAATACTTTGGAATTCTGGCCAAAAAAACCTTGCTAGAACTAGGTGCTAAACCACGCGTGGATACTTTCAGTAGGGTTTATGCTATGGAATATATGGAAGGAAAGAAACAATGTGATATTTAAAGAAGAAAAGAGAACCCCAGGTGAAATATGGAAACAAACAATCCAGAATATGAGAGAAACAATCTTAACAAAAAGGTGGAAGGACGAAGATTGGAAGACCAACCAAACGGAGGAGAGAATCCTGTAGAGGTTACAATTAAATCAAAGCATGATAGACAGAACCCGAAGTAAAAATCAACACAGGTAGGTTGAAGAGATAACCACTTACAAGAATCCACAGTAAGGCTTTACAGAGCTAAACTTTGATGGAGCAGCAAAAGGCAGCCCAGGAGATGCTGAAATAGGAGGGATATTTAGGGACGATGGAGGAAAAACTTTGAGAATTTTTGCGATGGACTGTGGGGAAGCAACGAATAATGAAGTGGAATTACATGCACTAAAATGAGGGCTTGAAATAGCCAATCGAGAAAAATACTAGAACCTACAACCAGAAGGTGATTCGAAGCTGGTGGTGGATATGGTAAAAAAACTGTGAAACAAGACACTGGCAGAAAAAATAAGCAGGAGTTGGAGAATAGCCTGGTTAAATAGTGAAATAGGGAAATTAATCAATCGAATAGACTATGCGATCCCCACACATGTAAGGCGAACAAGAAACAGACCGGTAGACTGGTTAGCAAATTGGGGAAGCTGAAGCAGGGGAAGGTCGATGGACATCGGCGGAACAGAGCTCCCTAATCCAGAGGAGAAGGAGCAGTTGCAGAGACTCGTTGACGTCGATAGAGACCCAAAGAGGAATGTTTAGGAAACGACAGGACGTGGTAGACACGGGGAGAAGACACAGCAGGGGATGACAAACAGGAGACACATGGGAAGGGAACAAAGGCAGGTAGCTGGATGAGAAAGGTAGGGAAGGACCACATCCTAAGAACAATGCTGAGGTGCAATCAAGGATGAAGATGGTGGAGGGTAGGTTGGAAATTCGGGAGAGGGTCAGGGAAGGGATGGCAAGTGGCAGTAGTAGGATAGGAAGGGTATGGCAGTAGCAGCTGGGAGGAAATAGGAGTTATGACGAGTAAAGGTGGATAGAATGGTCGAGACATATCCCAAGGAAAGGTCTCAGGGAAAAGAGCTGGGAAGGAAAATGGACAGGCGGAGGTCAGTAGGGATACAAGGATTGAAGCAACCTAAAGAGGGCCTCAGGTGGCACTCAAATTTTCCATGCAGCAAAGAACAACACAGGAGGGAACACAGAAAGGTGGTAGACAGGCACAACGTCCAGAAAAAGCTCCCGGCATTAGCGGGGAAAGGTGGTATGTTGCCTCATTTTCCTATTCTGTCCTTTTCATGGTTGCGAGTAGTAGCAGTCTACGTAATTTTCCTGAGGCACCCATGAAGCTGCTTTCAGGTAGTAGGTATAGGAAGACAGTAGGAAACCCCAGCCCTAGGATGAAGCACCCTTACTGGACTAGAGGCGCAAGCCAGAAAGTCCTCACTTCTCGGAGTTCTGTGGGTCACTTAGGGATTTCGAAGTTAGGACCCCTGTGACAAGGAAACCCAAAATCTAGGAAAGAAAGCGGGGTGGGGAAGGGTGGAACTTGGGTGAGGTGAGGTAATCCTATAAGGAGAAGGTCTCTTAACCCTATCCCCTCAGCCCAAAAGTTTAGAAATGTTAAGAGTAGGATTTCTATGGTTCATAGGAAAGCAAGCTATTCCCTTAGGGAGTGGAGGGGAAGAGATAATAAATTCGACCAAAACAGTAGACTGCCATCAGCAAGGACAATGAGGGATACCCGGGGATAACTCAAGAGCAGGGAATGAAAGGGGCCTAACAGGCAGATCTTCGATGTGTCATGTACCGCCTTACTAGCTTCAAACCTGAGGAAACCTGAATTCTAGCAAGAAAAGGGGGGTAAGCGAGTGGGTTAAAAATGAAATTTCAAACATTGTTACTGATTTCTGGTACCATGTCTTGCTAGGTGAAAGAGATCTAGAAAAGTGCATTCCGCAATCAAGCAGGAAAATGGCTCTGAGGAAAGTTAAAAAAGCTCCAAAATAGGAGGAAGGAACCAGTCAAAAGCTAAAAAGAAGGGGAAGGAAATTGGAGGCTGAGCACAGGATGTACATGATAAATGCATACATGGCGGAGCATTCTCGAGAAATTAGGGAGTAGATTCATTGCTAGGAAAGAGAGCTGAGATCAATAATCTCGAATCACGAGATCCTTGGAGGAGAATGGGAGGCCATAGTGCTAGACCAAGGGAATACGTGTAGCCGTAATTCACTATTTAACAAGTCACTTCAACATTATTGGATCATGAAGCATGTGATAGCTAGATCAATGGAAATGAATCGGGCAGTCCAAGAGGAAGAAGAGGAGGAAAGAAAACATAAGGAAGAGTAGCTAAGGAGTCAAGTTTAGGAAGAGTTGGAAACAATGAAATCAATGATTATTAAGGAAATAGCAGATGTACAGCTTCAGGCCTCTCGTAACAATCTTATCCTTGGAAGAATGGAACAGATGCTGAGGGAGATGAAGTGGGTGATGGACCAGAGGAACGAGACTCCTGGATGAAGTGCCAAGGCACCTACCATGATTTTATCCTCAGATGAGGACTGATACAGCAGATAAAAATGTTATTTTTGCTAGTGCTTTTTGATTTTACAAACTGAATTCCGATGTTCTATCATAGCATAAGAGTTAGGGTAATGAGTAGAGCTCAGAAGAGCATACATGTGAGAAATATGGAGATGAACATTTTCAAATTTTGGTCTGGATTTAATGCAGACAGGTGGTTGCTTGGTTTCCTTCGGGCAAGTTAACCACCTAGGACATACGATGGATAGATTTAATGCAGATGAGTGGTTGCCTGGTTTCCTTCGGGCAGGTCAACCACCTGGGACACATGATGTATGGCTGTAAATTTTGATTCGGAAATATAGAAAGTAGCCCTACCAAAGTTAACAATCAATATCAATATATATATATATATATATATATATATATATATATATATATATACATACATACATACATACATACATATATATATATATATATATATATATATATATATATATATATATATATATGTATGTATATATATATATAGATATATATATAATTTATTTATTTATTATTATTATCTAATTTTAAAGTCACGGCCAAGCCAGACACCAAATTGGTGTATGAGACCCCCTTGTTTGTGGGACAAGGGACCCACCTCTACGCATCGATTTAACTTCTATGTCTACCAAGACATTCATACTCTACTGTGCTTTGGTTTTTAACTGGTGACGTCTTAGAAGGAAACACATGCTCTTAACCATTAGGCCCACTCAAGTTGTATATATATATATAGGTAAATATATATATGAATATCTATTCGTAAATATATATGAAGTTTATATATATATATATTTAAAAATGTAATTTATTTTTTATATAACAATAAAAATAAGTACTTAAAAATAAGTTAAACATTATTACTTAAAGATATCAATGTGTCATTATTATATTGCATGCAAGAGCAATATTAAGAAATTGATTAGGAATTATAAGATTTTCAAAATTCTACACAAAAATTAACATCAATATAAAGAAAATTGAAAACAAACAAAAAAGAAAGGGAATAAACCAAATCCACAAAGGGAAGGGAAAAAATAAATAAAAGTCATTTAGGAGGAAAGGGTTGGGATCTAACAACTACTAATTTTCTATTCATTGTCTCTATTTAGAGTACTTGGCCTTCTTTGCATTTCAATGGCCTCCTTGAACTTCCAGTGATATAAATGATTAATCCTGGCAATTACTTGAGGCTTTTATATACAAATATTGGGTTTCATCTTGTGAGCATGTTTAGCCAAAACTAAGGATTGAGTCCTACAATGTTTTATGTTGGTTTCATGCTCCTGAATCCTTTGATTTATTGAGCGGTTTGTTTCTCCAATGCAATGGGTCTGATAGAAACATGGTATAGCATAAAAACCTGTCATGATTTTAGGGTTTGTTAGGTGCTTAGGCTATCTTAGGGAGCTACTAATGGTATTGAAGGGCCTCAAGGTGGAAGAGACCTTATAAATTTTGTTAGTGGTCCCTTGGATAAAGGGGACTTGAACACTAGTAACCAAATCCTTGGGCTTTTTCCTTATCCTTGGCCTTTTGTTTTCCTTTATGAAGGCCTTGAGACTTTGGTGCTTATTATATACATTATTCAAAAACACGTTAAGGAGATAGTCTTTCTCATCATCCATGTAAGTTTCATTAGAAACCATTAAAGCGCGAGTATCCAATGTGTTGAGAATGACCATTTTCTTACCAAGTTAATGACGGGAGCTCGCATGAATATATTTCTTTATGTGAGTCTTCTTTTGAAATACATTGTGAGAAAAAGAACCATCTTATTTCTTAGACATAAGAACGTCAAGGAAAGAGAAGCTACCTTTGAATTTCGGTTCCATTGTAAACTTGATGGAGTTTGATTAATTGTAAACTTCTGGCTTCACTCCTTATTCTTCATTATTTCTTAATTAGATTTATTTAGTTTCTATTAAATATTTTAATAATTAACTTGTTCTTAGACGTTACTTTAAAATATTTTTATTCAATTTGAAATTCTTTACGATTAATATTTGACAGTAGCAATTATATTTCATATCTGCATTATTTAACTTCATTACTAGATTAGATTCTCCATCTTAGTCCTAATGACGAACCACAGTTGATGGTTTGAAACACATTGACCAGATATTATCGTGTGATTTCACTGAAAGAAATTTCTCATAACAAGTTTTTAGTATTCTTATCAATAAAAATAAAATTACAATATAACAAATTAGAATTTATTATTTTTATTTTTTTATTATTTATAACCTTCATGTGTAAACTACTCCCAAAGAGCGAGCATGTCAATATTGTTGGCATAGGAACTCGAGTGGGGAGGATAAGAGAAACTCCTCGCAACCACCTAAGCTACACCCACTTGATAGGGTTTTATATATCTATTAATTATACATTCTAAAATATTATGGTTATTAAAAATATCGTAAAACAAATTGAATTGAATCAATTTACTATGTTCATTACATTTTTAATTTAACTAATAATGCATTTTTTTTTTTTAATGTAATGCTTCATTTTACGGATATTATATCTCTCCCACACACTCATTTATAGTAACTACAACATATCTTCCATACTGGAATAGTCGATATTAAATGTTTAGACTCATTTACATACACTATGACATCTCCCATAGTAGACTATAGAACACCTCTCAATGTGATAAAAAGTCAACATAAATTCACCTTAACTTTGAAAAATTTTACACTTTAGAAAATGTAATAGCTTTTAATATTCCAACTAAACTGAACATGACAATTTAAATAATATATGACAACATTGTTGAATTAAATATTATTAGCATGATCCAATTGGAAGCAAGAATTAGTTGTAAAATGATTGCAATATCATAGGAGTTTGATATGCCTGCGTGAAACTCCACATTCATTGCTAAGTCAACTTTTGGCGTTATGGAAGGAGGCTCAATTCGAGTATTTCAAATAGTTGCGTTAACTTTCCCTTTCCCATTATGATCTCCTACACCTAATTCGTTCCATTCACACCTAACCATCGGAGATTTATGGGTGGTAAGTATGTTAAACTTGTTGCATTAAGGGACTCATTGACATTTAAACTTTGAAACTTGCAACTTCTCCTTATCTCATTTCTTTGTTTAACCATGGCCATTAAACCCACCAATATTACATTTTCAACGAAAATTTTCATTGTTAACCTTATTCCTATTAGAAGGGAGAAATTGTGGAGTCTTGTAAAGCACCTCAGCTATCTTCCTACCTTTTGTGTTTGTGGCTTGAAGTATTGGACTAAATTCTAACCTTCTAAATAGTTTATCAGACTTGGTTCAACAATGCCACACATCATAACAATGTACACAACAACCATTGATATTGTGAAAATAGAGAAAGAACTCACAAAAAGATATATGCAGAGAAAGATAACTATATTTTTCAACTTCATTGAAAAGATTTAAAGGTTCTTTCGAGGAGAAAAAGGTAGTAATTCATGAAGATAACAAGTTATGGATTTCCTTATGAAAATAATCTATATTTCTCATTCACAGAGATAATAATTTATGGGATTTCCTTTTGAAAATAATATGCTTATCTCATGTGCAGAGAAAATATAAGTTAGAAGACCTTTTTTCAAAAAGAATTAGTTCTTGTGCTCAGAGATAATATAACACATATGACTATATTTTGAAGAGGATAAGTATTTCTTATGCTCAGAGGTAATATAAGTTATGGAATTTTCTTATATCTATTACTTATGCATAAAAAAATAAATGTCCATGTGATTTTCTTGAAGAATATTGTGTATGAATCTTGTGCATAGAAAGATAAAAACACGTGCTATATTCTTAGAAAAGATTGCATATGAATCTTGTGCATTAAAAATAAAAATCCATTCTATTTTCTTGAAAAATATTGCATATGAATCTTGTGCATAAAATGAAAAAATATATGTTATTTTCTTGAAAAAGATTTCCTATGAAGCTTGTGCATAAGAATATAAGAATCCATGTCATTTGTTTGTAAAAAAGTGTATGGTTATGAGTGTGTGGAAAGATAGAATACTTTTGTTAATTTTCATGGTTCATGTGTGTTAATATATTGAAAAGGATTTCATGGATTATTGTTCGTAAAAATATTAGTTAAATTCATTGGTTTTTTGAATGTATTCCATAAGTTAACCTTGTTGAAAATATAGCATGTTTCTTGTGCACAAAAATATAAGTTTCTTGTGCATCAAAAGAGACAAATCAAGAGCCACAAATATGCACCCCTCTGTAGCTCTCAAACCCTAATTGGTAAAACCTATCTCCCTTACATCTAGGCTTTCACGGGTAAATTAGATAGAGTTCTAAGCAAGAAAGAAATATCGACATCATTCAAGCCCTCAAGTACTATCCAACATAGGATTAGATCGATAAAAGATTACCTAGATCAATTCTAGAAAAAAGGCTTCTATAAAATAAAATGTTTAGGTCGTAATTGTTACATTGGTGAAACACAAATATCCTTCAAAATCACACTTGAGGACCATGGTTCATATATCAAGAGGGGGCGAGTTATATCCTCCACATTCTTCAAGCATTACTATAAGACCAACCTGCATTTTTGCCTCGAACATGAGGAAATAATCTCGAAGGAAAATCACTACCATAAAAGAAAACTACACGAGGTGCTTGAAATTATAAATCATCCCAACAATCTCAATGGAGACGAAGAGATGGAAGTCAACTAGAGCTAGGTACCCTTTCTTACTCAAACACATAGTCCCCCTCCCTTATCCCTCCCTCCCTGCCTTTCCCTAAATTAATAGCTCATTTCAATAACTCCATTCATGAATCTAATATAATTTAAAAATCTTGATAAATGTTAGAACGTGAATATAATTAAAACATTTAAATATATTAGTACATTTTAATTTCATTTAGAACATACTAATATATTTAAATAGATTTAATTGTATTGATATTTAAACGAAATTTATATATTGATTAATTTCCATAACCAATGAATTAATAGGTTATCATAACTGTTGATTTTGATATATACATTAATTTTTAATACAATTAAATTTAAATTTAAAATTATTAATGTGCTCTTAGGGTGTCTATATATATATATATCTTTTTAAAACACTTCATTTTTGGGAATCTAAAAATTTAACTTTTATTATATATTAATTTAAAATATAGTTTTAAATTTAAATTTAAATATATTAACTTAACTTTAGGGTTACATTATATATTTAAATACTTTTAATATATTTAAACTTATATATATATATAAACCTATTTTTAAGATAAAAGGTTTTTATAAAGAAAACAAAATATAAAATAAAACATGATATAAAAATACAAACGTCAATACGCACTAATTAGTTATCATTCATTTATCTTCTTATCGTCGACCATTTTTCTTCCTGTCTCTATATTTATTTCTTCACCATTCTCTATTTCTTCTTCAGCTTTGACCCGATAATGGGTTTTGACTAACAACATCGACAGTAAAAATGTCCACTGTGTAGCAATTTCCGATATCTCAGAATCAATATAAGTTAATTTTTTTTTTTTTTTGAAAATATTACATGTGGCTTATGTGGAAAAAGATATGTTCACAATAGTAATTTCTTGCGTAAATGGGGTTTTGTAATTGCATGCATATTTTTTTAAGTCAAATGCAAGGTAATATAAATGTGGTTTGCATTTGAGACAAAAAGTGATGGTTTTGTAATTTCATGCTCACTCTTCATTTACATGCAGATTGCAAGTTATTATTATAGAATTAAAGTTGGTTTTGTAGTTGGAATACAGATGAATAGGGGAGATTTTATAACTGGATGCATTTAATTGATTTTCTTTATGGATTTTATTTAATCCATGTGTGGTGTGGATAAGAAAAAATGCTTTTATACTTTTATGCATGTATTTAAAGTATGTGAAATATGAATAAAAAAACATGCTTTATAAGTATATGAATTTATTTAATGCAAGATAAGTAGGGATGGTTTTCATCTGCAATTATTAATGCATTATAAATATGAAAAATTAGATGTGAATTGTAAGTATGTGCATTTTTATAATGCATTAAAATTAAAAAACAACAAGATTTTAGTTATATTTTCTATTGTTAGCCAATGTAATGACATTTGTAAAAACAAAAATGGTTTTTTACTTGATGGTGCATGTAAAAGTAAGAGATTAAATAAAACTTTTAATGCTATTTATGCATGTGAAATGAAATGGCCTTGCACTTGGAGATGCATGTGAAAGTAAAACATTAGGCATGATTTTCAATGTTATTATGTATATTCAAGAAAGTGAATCATGAAAATATGTATAATGCATAGAAGATTATTAATAGAAGTAGTATATATTGATTATTTGGGTTTAGTTAAATGGATATCTTACCTAATCATTATGTTAGAGCTGTTCTTGATAGAAATTTCAGGAAAGAATCATGATGTATGTGAAGAATGAATTGATAGTTTTTAATCTATCCCTTTCACAACAACTGAAAGATGGATTGGTGGAGTTTAAAACTAGCGGGAAAGGATGGCGCGCAGAGTTAGGGTTCATCAGCTCTTTAAACCTGAGCTGGGCGCCGACACACTGGTAAATCTCGACATTGCAACCTACAACAACCCTGCATGCGGCCAGAGCCTAGTCCTGTTGTTGAGCTATGGAAAAGGTATGAATTTTCCATTTATTTCCTTATCCTTTCCTTTTATCATAACTCCTTTTATTCTTGAGATGATAATATATCAAAGAATTATAAAAAAAAAATAGGGAGTTATTGATTATTGTGAAAGAAGAAATGGAAAACTACCATTTTTAAGGGAAAGACAAAACAAAGTAACTGTTGTTCCTTCACTAGGAAGCCGTATCCAGACAACCAGATCGGGATCGGAGCGCACAGTTGAGGATAAGGATGGAAAATCATAGCATCACCACAAGAAGACAAAGGGATCAACTGGAGTTAGAGGATGGAGTGTATCCCTTAGGATCTCTTGATCCTGAGGGATCGTTGTTTTACAGTCTACCTATTATTCCTTATTTTATCTGCCTGTCCATTATAAAAGGGACAACGCTTGTAAATATTGGGGGATCACTTATCATTATTCAGAATTTGCTATTGTATTTCTCTGATCATCGACTCTCATTGATTAAAACAGAGTACGATTACCTATAACATTTTCACATGATTACTACATAAGTCAGTTGTTGTTTCATTCGTTTATACTGAAGTAGTCCAGTAGTGCTTCACTAGCGGCTAAGGGCCCAACGCTGGTGGGTCCACTTTCTATCTATACCATTACTTTACAATCGCAGTGATGTGATCATTTGGTTTGGTTTTCATTCATTTAAATACAATTACTTTACTGTTGTTTGTTTCCAGAATTTATAAATTGTTGTAACTGTCACTGAATTGCATTGTTGTTCCTTTTCATCATAATAAGATTATTACTTTTTGCAAACTATACTACTATGCTGTTCATTTCAATTATAAAGCTTCGTTGTTCATTATAGTAAACTAACTTTGTTGTTCATTACAAATTGCTATTCATTTTTACCCAACAACATTGTGGTTCATTTCCTTTCTGCAAGTATTTGGTTTTGCCTTTTTTGCATTATTAATGTCAGCATATTTATTCCATTTCTATTGGCAACACTGTTGATTTAATTTATTGCTATTTTCAATTAGTTGTTTTAGTGTGGAGTGTAAGATCAACAACTGTAAAGAACATTGGCTATCACTGTCAGAGTTCTCAGATTGAGGATCTTGTTTATGATTGATTTCATTTACATCAGTTGACAAAGGAATGATTTATTGCTACTGCATCGTTGACTGATAATTGTTGTTAATTTCTTAAGTGAATGATTTAGTTTCAAATCGTTGAGTTTCTTTTAAAGTGCAAGTAGGTTTTATTTCAAGCATCCATTTACTTTTGTATTTGAAGCATTGTATTGCAAATTGGAAAAATTACTCTTGGATTGAATTGACCACCTCAAACTGAGTGCACTTTTGAAATAGAAAATCACACCTAGATTGATAATTAATGTAGGATAAATAGGAGTTAAAAAGACACCTTTGATACCTCAACATTTTGGCACTGTTGCTAGGGAGAGTGTAGCCATTTCTTTTCTTCAGAGAGTAGTGTGCAGTTGGTGTGTGCCTACTACGAGAGAATTGGGTATTAAAAACAGAAGGTAAGAACATGCTTATGGAGCATGTAACAACCCTGCTCCATTGTCCGCTTTCCAACAGATTTGTTAACTTCTTTTTGGGTAGAAATAAAAATTTTAGTTGTGTGTATGACTAAGAAAAAAAAACTTGAAAATATTCCTAAACTACTACCAAACCTTGATAAAGCTAAGGGACTAGTGACTCTTTGTAGATCAACCTTAATAGACAAAATCATTAAGCAAGCCAAATCTCAACCATCAATGGGCACTAGAAAAGTTGCTTCTAGACAACCTATTGGTTCCCTTTGGGCCACAGTTTCACCATCTGTAGACTTTGCTGAGGTGCATAGCCAAACAGAAGAGACCAAGCAATATTTTCAATAAATTGAGAATTCTCGCCCAATTTCTTTTCAGGAATGGAACTCTAGAAATCTCCACGAGGGAGGAGTAGAAACAAGGGGAATAGAAGGGCCAACATCCCCTCTTGAAATAGTTCTAACACCTAACAACCCAGATAAGGGAAGTGTTGTTAAGGTCATCCAAAACAAAGTAGAAGAACCTTAAAAGTAAAAATCCCCCCAGATAATAGTTCAACAAGGACCACTCATTATCCTTGACCAAGGAAGTGCTGTCAAGGTCATTCCTACTCCTTCTATTCAGCCTAGGAACAACTCCCAAGAAATCATAGAATGATATTGGCACATATTTAATCAAAAGGCCCAGAACTAGCAAACACCTCAAACCTCTACACTACAATATCCCATTTTGGACACTACAGCTAATGCACCTATGAAGGCCATTCCTCTCTAGCATATTCCTACATTCCATGCCATAACAACGAAAGATCCAGATGCATTTCTATTCTAATTTGATGTATTATGCTAGGGGTATTACTATACCACCGATCCTTAAAAACTAAAACTATTTCCCTCCACATTAAAAGGAGCAACTTTACGATGGTTTATGGAATTAGGTGGAGGTGTTATAAATGACTAGGATCAGATGAAAGGTGATTTTCTAAAGAAATGTCAAGATTATTGTAGGTCCAGAGAATTAAAGGATGAAATATTTCAAATGATAGTGAGACGTAATGAAACACTGGAGGAATATGTAGAATGCTTTCAATACAATCTCCAGAGATCTCCTTATGCATCTTTACCCTTGCCAGACAATGTGTTAAAAACTACATTAATTAAAGGGATGAAACAACAATGGGTTGAAACATTAAATATTATCGGCAAGGTGACATATATTAGGAAAATTTTGCTAACATCATTAATTTGTGTATTAGGAGCTCGACAGGTAGCACAAGACTAAAGCCAGTAGAATGTGACATGATCACAAGGGATAGTAAGGTTCCTAGTGGAGGTATAACCTGCGTAGAAATCGACAATCTACTAGAAGATTTCAAAACTGATATTCTAGGGAGTCTATCAAAGAATTTCGACATCATGAAAGCTAAACAAAATCAAGCAGAAGCAGAGCAAAATTTGGAAATATTTCGCCCCAGATGAAAAAAGAATCATAGCCACAAAGAGTGCCCACTGGATACAATCCAATTCTACACCATCTGCACGAAAGATCACTCCACAGAAAGTTGCCCCTCACTCCTAGGATTGAAAGCAATTTACAACAGAGTAGAAGAAGAAACAAAACTAGTTTGCCTACTCAATCAGTGCGCTCAGTGGCAGCCATGACAAACAGGTATGCCCATTGATCCATCCTCTTCTTTTTAGTCTCCTCAGTATAATGCTTAGTAATATAATGGAATGTGATAGAATCAGCCACCTTTCCCTAACTGGTCACAACAACCATTTCCCATATCATCATCGCCAAATCAAACCAACTGGCCAAACATTCCTTACTCTACACCATTTTGGAAAAATAGTGCATATCCAACACAATGGTCACCCTCCACCTCGTAGAGTCAAACTTGGTAGTCAAATTGGCAGAGATCGATAAATCAGCCAACTGGAACAATTCCTCTCCCTTAACCTACACTGCCAGCACCTTATACATTGCAACAAAATCCCTAGAACAACTTAAGACCGCAACTCTCAGCACAACCCATCCTGAACCCCAACAATAGACCGGTTTAGTCTATTCAAATAATTGACGGACTGGAACTAGAAACCAAGTTAAGCGAGTGCAATGACATTCAATTAAGATCTGGGTGCATTATAGAAATAGAGGGAGACAAAAATGATCAAGTTGAAAACTCGTTACCTTTATAACAAACAGTACAGAAGATAATGTGGTTAGAAAACAAACTCATGAACAAGAAACCACCTTTTCTCCTCCATTCCCAGAATGATTAATCATACCATGCCCAATAGAACATCCTGATTTTGATTTTCTGGGAGAACTAAGAAATTTGTGTATAAAAATTCCACTCCTCTAAGCTATCCAAGATATCCCAATTTATGGAAAAACCATTAAAGGATTATGTATAAAAGGTTCCAAGAGGAGAATAATAACTATCCTAACTGTCCGAATAGTCGGCACCCTATTTGACTTACTATCAGGAAGAGAAGCATCTGTAAAATATGAGGACCCAGGGAATCCTATAGTCATGGTGCAAATCAATGGATGTTCCCTCCCAAATTACTTGGTTGATTTAGGAGCTACAATCAACATTTTAACAACCTTACTGTTGTTGGCTAACGCATCGGTAGTCAGACTAGAAGGTACATTACATGATGTAATGGTATCTATAAATTCCTGGGAATACCATGCAGACATTCTGGTTATTAATCCCAAAAACTGACTAGATGGACATCCTTTAATTTTAGGTAGACCCTGGCTGGCAACTCCTGACGGTTACATTGGTTGTTGACAAGGCAGCATGACTATAGCAGGAGTGAGTAATGTCAAGAATTTACCCTTATACCCTCCAGCCCAACCAAGCATCACAATAATTAAAACAAAGAAACAACCTGTATCATACCTGAGAAAAAATATTAGATTACCATTAACCATCGAAGATGCCCTTGAATTTAAAGACCAAACAGAGGATGACATTATTAACAGCTTGATTAACCAATCAGAAACCAGATCCCATTTACAATGTCACATGATTGAGGAAGCATTCGATAATGATGTAGAACAAATCCCCTGAAATACACTCATGATCAATTGATACCTACCACCTCTGTTTACAACAACAAAACTATAGAAATTGAGCCAAGAAAAACTTTGAACTTTAACAAAAATCTGACTACTATAGAAGAATAAAAGTTGGTCCAACTAGTGAGAAAATATAAGGAAGCTTTTGCATGGGATTATCCTGATATGAAAGGAATTGATCCCGAGTGGTGTACCCACCACATTTATATAGAAAAGGATGCTAGACCCATTCATCAACCCCAACGCAGATTAAACCCTCATCTTAAGGATATTGTGAAAGCTGAATTACAAAAACTTTAGATGTAAACTTTACTTACCCAATATTTGACAACAAGTGGGTCTCTCCACTAGTAGTGGTGCCAAAGAAGAATGGAAAGTGGTGGATATGTGTAGACTACAAAGAATTGAACAAAGAAACACAAAAAGACCACTTCGCCCTTCTATTCATTGATCAGGTATTAGACACATTAGCATGAAAGAAAATATTTTCTTTCCTATATGGCTTCAATGGATACAATCAGATTCAGATTGCCCCTGAAGATCAGGATAAAACCACTTTTACCTTCCCTTGGGGAAAATTTGCTTACAGAGTCTTACCCTTTAGGTTATGCAATTCTCCTACCACATTTCAGAGGGCCATCCTCACCACTTTTCAGATTTAATAAATGAAGGGCTTGAAGTATATATGGATGATTTCACACCTTATGGATATGATTTTGAGTTAGCAATACAAACATTGGAAAAGGTGCTAGAACGATGTATTGCCAGAGGCTCTGCTTGAGCCATGGAAAGTGTCATATGATGATGACAGAGGGACTCATCTTAGGTCATTTTATCTCAACAGCTGGAATATAGGTGGATTCGGCTAAAATTCAGATAATTTTGTTAATACCTACTCCTACCACACAAACATAGGTACGCAGTTTTCTGGGTTTTTCTGGTTATTATAGAAGATATATAGAGCATTTTTCTCAAATTGCTGCACCTTTATATGCACTAACAGGGAATGTTGATTTCGTTTGGACAGATAAGTGTGATCATGCTTTTGAGGATCTGAAAAAGCTCGTATCGACAACTCGGGTGCTTAGGGGCCCCAATTGGGATTTGCCATTCCAAATTTCATCTGATGCTTTAGACACATCAATTGGAGCAGTTCTTGGGAAGGAAGAAGATAAAAAGCCATATGCAATTTATTATATTAGCAAGAATCTATCTCTTACTGAATTAAAATATACTGTGACTGAAAAAGAATTTTGAGCTGTAATACATGCTCTAAATAAGTTTAGACATTATATAACTGTGTATCCTGTAGTTTTATATACAGATCACTTTGCCATAAAATATTTAGCAAATAAACTAGTTACAAATGGTAGAGTAACAAGATGGTTGATTCTCTTGCAGGAATTTGACATCACAATTAAGGATTGACCTGGAAAAGAGAATCCTATAGTTGATTTTCACTCACAAATGCCAAAGCCAGTGGATGTAGAAGCAGTGGAAGATCAATTTCCGGATGAAAAATTGTTTGTTGTTACTGTCAGAACACCATGGTATGTTGACGTTACAAATTACTTAGTAGTAGGCAAATTACCTAAGCATTTAAAGCCTAATGAACGAAAGCAGATAGTGCAATGCAGTTCCTGATTCTCTCAGATTGGGGGCTACTTATTTCATATAGGGGCAGATATGCACATCAGAATATGTGTCTAAGAAGATGAAATATTTGACATTTTGAAAGCATGGCACGATGAGTCCTGTGGCAGAAATTTCGCAGACCACGGGACTGGTCACAAGGTTCTACAAATAGGCTATTATTGGCCCACTATTTTTAAAGATGCTAAAAGTTTGTTCAAGCGTGTGATAGCTGCCAGAGGGTAGGGTGCCCTGGGCAATCTGATGAAATGCCTCTAAACCCATAGTTAGTAATTGAGCCATTTGAGCGATGGGCGCTCGATTTTATTGGTATTATTAACCCATCATCAAATCAGAAAACATACATACTAGCTGCAATAGAGTATGTTACCAAATGGGTTGAAGTAGAGGCACTACCAAGAGCTATAGAGGATTTTGTAATACATTTTATTTTCCAATTATTTGTGCGATATGGCCTCTCGAGGGAGAAAATTATATATGGGGGACCACAATTTGTAGGCGATAAAATCATTGCAACATTAAAAAATTAACACGTTTTGCACAAAATTACAACCCCATAGCACCCACGAGTGAATGGCCAAGTAGAAAGTACTAATAAGGTAATTGAGGCAATACTTACAAAAACAGTTGCATCACACAGAGGTGACTGGGCTGCAAGATTTCTGAAAGCCTGTGGGCATACCGAACAATGTGGAGAAACACCATCGGGTATTCACCATATCAATTATTATTTGGAAAAGAACCCATCTTTCCAATCAGATTCGAAATTCAAACTTTAAGAACAACACAGGATTTGAATTTAAATAAGGCCCAGAATAATAGATTATAGAAAATCAATGAGTTAGATGAAATGAGGCTCTCATCTCTTCAACGCACTGCATTAATTCAACAGCAGAGAGAAAAATGGCATGATGACTTGATTAAAAGAAAATCTTCCACGAAGGAGATTGGGCACCCATATACGATTCCAAGTTTCACGATTTTCCCGGAAAACTCCAGACACGATGGCTTGGACCTTATGGGATACAGAATTTCATGATAGTGGCACCATTACATTAACTTCCATTGATGGATCTGGACATTATCTCAAAACAAACAGTCATCGAGTGCGACTTTATCACAAACCGCTTACTCAAGAATCTTTTTACCAATAATTACGGGAAGATTCCACTATGTAGATTCTTGTTGAGGAAGATAACCCCTCCTCAGCATTATTTCACTGAACAATTCCTTTATTTCTGAATTTTGTACTTAAACTTTTCCTTTTTTTTTCGCTTGTATAAACTAGTTTTTTTGTACATATTTTTATCGTTGTTCCATTTAAGGAATAGCTGTCATCCCTCTTAAGTAATAGTAGTCATTCCATCTAAGGAGGAGCATATGATTTCTTTATTATTCCAATGTTGTTCCTCTTAAGGAACAACTGTTGTTCCTCTTAAGGAATAACTGTTGTTCCTCTTAAGGAACAACTGTTGTTCCTCTTAAGGAACAACATTTTTGTATGTCCCGTTTGGAGTTTGCATTTTTGTTGTTCCTCTTAAGGAACAACACTTCTGCATTGTATTTTTGTTGTTCCTTTAAAGGAACAACACTTCTGCATTATATTTTTTTTTTTCCTCTTAACAAACAGCTGTTGTTCCTCCTAAGGATGAGCAGTCGTTCCTCTTAAGGAACAACACTTCTGCTTGACTGTATTTTTTTTGTTTCTCTTAAGGAACAACTTCTATTTCTCTTAATGAATAGCAATTGTCCCTCTTAAGGAACAAAATTTTTGCGTGTTTCTATTTTTGATGTTCCTCTTAAGGAACAATAGTCGTTCCTCTTATGGAGCAACACTTCGCGTGTCTCTATTTTTTTTGTTGTTCCTCTGAAGGAACAACTGTTGTTCCTCTTAAGGAACAATAGCCGTCCCTCTTAACGAACAACAACTCTACTTGATTCATATTTTTGTTGTTCCATTTAAGGAACAGCTACTATTCCTCTTATGGAACAAAAGTTGTTCTTCTTAAGGAACAAGAACCCCACGTGCATTTTTTTTTTAGTTGTTCCATTAAAGGAACAACTGTTGTTCCTTTTAAAGGAACAATGGTTTCGCTATTTTTTTACATTCTATCATTCTTGCTAAGGAACAGTAGTTTCGATTTGGAGTGTTTTTGGCTGTTCTGCCAAATGATCAGGACTTTATTTTGCACTTGTTTTACTTGTTGTTTCACTTAAGGAACAAGTACTTTTCCTCTTAAGGAATAGCAGTTTCGCGTGTAATTTTTTTTTTTTTTTTTTTTGTTCCTCTTAAAGGAACCACAATTTTTGCGTGAAGATGTTCTTTCTGTTATTCCTCTTAAGGAACAACAGTTGTTCCATCTAAGGAACAACACCTTTTGAGTGCATTTTTCATTGTCTCTCTTAAAGAACAACATATTTTTTGGGAGTTTTTGTGAATAATGTTTCACTCTTCATGATCCTTCCAAGGAAAAGATACAAATTTATACAAGGATACAAAAATTAGAGGTTACTGAAATAAGAAAATTAAAGAAAAATTATCATCTTTAAAGAGATTTCTTTGTATTGATAACGAAAAGGAAAGGGCACAACTATCTATATCACTTTGTTGTCATTATCTTCACTTATACTTAAATTGATTGATTATTTTTAGCATGTTGGTTCTTCACTAATTTTCATAATTCTCTTTGATTATTATTATTGAATAAGAATAAGGGCATATTTTCCTCTATTAAGATGTTCAGAATTCTTCCACAATCCCTACCCTTAAGGAGTGTTGAGCCATCCTCTATATATAAAAAGGAAGTGCTATATGAAAGAAAAGAGAAAGAAAAAATATATCTATATGATTACTAACAATCCTATGATTTGTCAAATGAAGGATAGGGGGTCTCATCAAGAGCCAGCCTACTATGATCATAAGGAAGCAGTGAAGTGGCATTCCCACTATGGCCACCACAATAGGGAAATTATCCAATGGGCACACCAAAAAAAAAAAAAGTCCTTAGAACAGGAGGTCTCATCACGAGTCGGCTTGCCCACTTTTCACTCATTCCTGGTTAATGACATTATGATTCAACTGGTTACCAAGCCAGCACAATGGCCTCCATTCTGACATCACGAGGCACTTTCCTAGGCATACATAAAGGATTATGGTTCCAAGGGTGAAAAAGTAAATTTTTCAAGGTTATAAACACCTGTGGACAACAGAGCTCTCCTCACGGTATTGCAGTCATATTTTTCAACACCAATAGTAATTATAGACCCTTTTCTTATTTCTTTATATTTATTTCAAAAAAGTTTATGTTCCCAAATTCCTTTTCAAACCTTTTATGCATGAATATCGTTTAAAATCAATCATAAACAATTGAAGTGGGATGGGGATCACATAAGCATTTTACCTATGTCAACTGTCCTTCTCCCTTTTCACATCATTCCATAACATCTCCATATCTATTCACGATTTTCATCATAAGCCTCGATTTCAGTAACTTGATACTTTTTGCGATCTTGCCATAAATATGTACACCTTTCCATTTTATACTGTACAATTGCCGTCCAGTACACTGCTCCTTCATTTAATTAGTCGAGGATGACCTATCACATTTCAGGGGGGTGTGAGTGATTTCCAAAATACTCCTGCACACATGTCATTTTCCTATTCAGAGGTACTATACTGCATTAGATCCATTAATAGAAAAGTTTTAACGGTATTGGGATATTATCTGATATACACAGTTTGTTGTTCCATTGTTATCTTTGTGTATTGTTGTGTAAAATTAGCAATATAAAGAACTTAGATGCAATGGTAAGTTGATCAATACGCAGCGAGCCACAGGTACTAACAGTTTCTGACACTGCATAAGAAATTTTGGTAAGAACAGGATGGATCACCTATTTTACACGACTACAACAACCCCATGAAGTTGTGGCTATCGAATTTTTGCAGAATTTGCTGGACGATCATTCCATAGTAAGAGGAAGGTGAATAACAGTGACAGATACAGTGATTGCAGAGGTATCTAGACTACCAGCAGTGGGACCCATATGGACACATAAGAAATTGAGACTTCAAGATGCCATGGCCACCTTTCGGGACAAGGGACAGAACCTGATCGTTAAAGGAAAAGGAGTGTAGCCTTCATCTATGGGGGAACCATGCATGGAACTAGCTAGAATAGTGCAGTGCTACATTACATGTGACAGAAGAAAGGATGTGGTAAGACCATGCCACCTCAAATTATTATCAGTATTAAAACATAAATGTGTTGTAAATCTGCCTACATACTAAAATTTTTTGCTGCATGATGCTACTAAGAGTATAAAAAGGTCCCGTCATATAGATACGGTAGTGAGCCACCATTGATTAATTCGATTAATAGTAAGTTACAACCTTGCTCAACAACAGACTAGTTGGGAAGAATTTGTGTTCTCCATAGATGGGGAACTAGCCTTACCAGCCCCAAAAAGAAAGAGAATTTCCAATACAACAAATGGGCCTCCAAAACACATACACTCCTCCATATTAAGAATAGGCAGGGGAATGTTTGAGAGCCTTCAGCGTAGCAGTAGCGAACTATTAGAATTACTGAGTTCCAAAAACGATCAGCCCTCACAAACCGAAGGGAGAAGTAACCAAGAGTCAGAATTAGAAGAAGAAACTAAACACTCTAGTGAAGAAGAGAGGGAAGGAACTGAACTACCTTTAAACCCTAGTGTAAGTCCATCGCGAAACCCATTGGAGGAGGAAAAATTGGCCCACATTTTTGCCAATATGAGTGAGTATATCCAACCCCAAAGTCTGCTCAACCTCAATATTGAGGCAGAGCAATCACAGGAACACTCTGCCCACACCAAGAATTCATTAGAAGAAATAAATAATGAGGAAGAAGTAGGAGTACAAGTCACTCAGGAAGTGGTAGACCAAACTAGGGATATTCCTCCAGAGCAACCGAGTCCATAACATTTAAACACTAAAGGGATACTCCAAATAGAGGATATGGAGACTAGTCAGGGCAAAGGCACAACCCTTCAAGAGAAAAATCCAACGAAACAGTCGAGCCCAGAAAGAATAGAGATAGTTAGGGAGATAGTTGTTACTCCTGAGTACAAGAAGAAAAGTGAAATTAAGAAGCTGCGAAAGGAACAACGAAACTTGAAAAATCTAGTAAAACAACAAAAAACGAAAGATAAAGGCACCGAAAAAGGGGAAAATCGCAAGAAGAACCCCTAAAATAGTGGATGCAACCATACAAACTAAACCTCATGATACAAAGGCCGCGGAGACTCAAACCAAGCTTATACGTGTTCAGGATGGTAAGGAACAACATGTAGCTATTACAGACACAGCTGTCCAAACAGAAAATGTATGTCTGCGATATAGATGTTCAAATGGAGGCACTATCCTCCAGCAATATGACCACTCAGAAATTCCGTGATAAAGAGACACAGAATATGGGCACTCGGAATTATGATAAGAGCACCCAAATAAATCTTCAACCCAAAGATGTTTTGATAAACAACCACCCTGGTATAATAAAACTCTAAGAGGATCTGTCAAAAGCTCAACGGACTATAGAGAAGTTTGAAGAAGAAATTGTCCCTCAAAAGAAATATCAAGAATTGCAACAGCAATTGAAGAGCATCAATGCATCAGAGAATGAAGCCTTCGGTAAATATTGAAGGGTAGAAGAAAATATTGAAGAGGTAAAAAATAGCCTGAAAACAGTCAAGAATCAAATGGATACTCTTTGTTCTTTATATACAGATGTTCTAGCATGTAGGTCACCTACCAAAAACTATGTCTTGTTTCTGTTAGAAAGATATTTACAGTTAAAAATTAAGGCTGTGAAGGCAGGTAAATCTATATAACTAAAAACTATTGATGATTTTATAAATTGTTGTAAACACCATGGAGTAAAAGTTCAATGATTACTCTGTGAGTTTTATTTACATAATTTTATATTAGAAGTGGAAATGGAGAAGAATCCTAGTCTTTTTGAGGGTGATATACAGTTTCGAGCATTTATTTCATTTGATGTTAACCAATTTAAGTGGCTCAAGGCCCATAACACTTTTTAGAGACAAGAAAATGGATTAGAAATCTGGGTTAGGGGTGAACCGAAAAACCCATTGCAACTGTGGGCTAAACATGAAAGCCTAATGAGAAAGGAAGGAGTGATTCAAACCGTAGGACCCATACATAAAGAAATTGTCCAGCAAGGGGTAGAATATTTCCTCTCTATCAAAGACAATTCCTTGGCGGCAGCTAAATTCAGATGGAAGAATTTCAATCAAAATATACAAGACGGAGATCCATTCAATTACAAGAACTTCAAGTTAGCTATAGATCGCCTAGTTACCTATAGTAACCTCATTTTGAGGGAAGGCCCTTATTGGCCTGGTTGTAGGTTTTGAAGCCATATTATCAAGTATCCCGCACAAGGGTACAAGGCCATATATGAGTTGCCTGAAGGGCAGACAGGGCCCATTTTTAAAGTTTTAGCTACATCATGGTTTTCGACCACTGCATCACAATCCCTCTCCAGCCTATTCTTTGACTGCTTTGCATGCCAATTACATGGTTTTCATGAGACCATGAAAAATGGTAAGCAAGGTGGTGTGTTGAGCTACGGAAAATGTATGAATTTGCCATTTATTTCCTTATCTTTTCCTTTTATCATAACTCCTTATATTCCTGACATGATAATAAATCAAAGAGTTATAGAAAAAACTAAGGAGTTATTGATTATTGTGAATTAGTGAAATATTGTCTTTTTCCATGCAAAAAATAGAAGAAATGGAAAAAATACAATTTTGAAGGAAAAGAAAAATCATAGTAACTGTTGTTCCTTCACAAAGAAGTCGTATCCAGACAAGCAGATCAGGATCAGACTGCACAGTTAAGGATAAGGATGGAAAATCACAGCATCAGTGAAAGAAGACAAAGGGATAAACTAGAGTTAGAAGATGGAGCGTATCCCTTAGGAGCTCTAGATCCTAAGGGGTCATTGTCTTACAGTCTACCTTTTATTCCTGCAGGAAAGATCACTCCACAGAAAGTTGCCCCTCACTCCCAGGATTGAAAGCAATTTACAAGGAAGTAGAAGAAGAAGCAAAACTAGTTTACCTACTCAATCGGTGCCGTCAGTGGTAGCCACGACAAACATGTATGCCCATTGATCCATCCTCATATTTTTAGTCTCCTCAGTATAATGCTCAGCAATATAATGGAATGTGGCAGAGTCAGCCACCTTTCCCTAACTAGTCACAACAACCGTTTCCCATATCATCATCGCCAAATCAAACAAACCAAACCAACTAGCCAAACATTCCTTACTCTCCACCATTTTGGAAAAATAGTGCAGATCCAACACAATGTTCACCCTCCACCTTGTAGAGCTAAACTTGGCAGTCAAACTAGTAGATACCGATAAATTAGCGAACTGGAACAATTCCTCTCCCTTAACCTACATTGCCAGCACCTTATACATTGCAACAAAATCCCTAGACCAAGTTAAGGCTGCAACTCCCAGCCCAACCCATCCTGAACCCCAACAATAGACTGATTTAGTCTATTCAAATAATTGAAGGACTGGAACTAGAAACCAAGTTAAGCGAGTGCAATGACATTCAATTAAGATCTGGGTGCATTATAGAAATAGAGGGAGACACAAATGATCAAGTTGAAAACTCGTTACCTTTATAAAAAACACTATAGAAGAGAATGTGGTTAGACAACAAACTCATGAACAAGCAACCACCTTTTCGCCTCCATTCCCAGAATGATTAATCATACCAATAGAACATCCTGATTTTGATTTTATGGGAGAACTAAGAAATTTGTGTATAAAAATTCCAATCCTCCAAGCTATCTAAGATATCCCAATTTACGGAAAAACCATTAAGGAATTATGTATAAAAAAGCCCAAGAGGAGAATAATAACTAACCTAACTGTCCGAACGGTCGGCACCCTATTTGACTTACTATCAGGAAGAGAAGCACCTGTAAAATATGAGGACCCAGGGAATACTATAGTCATGGTGCAAAGCAATGGATGCTCCTTCCCAAATTACGTGGTTGATTTAGGAGCTAAATAAACATTTTAACAACCACCACTTGTCAAAAGCTTGGGATTACATCATTAGACCGAACCACAACCTTACTGTTGTTGGCTAACCCATCGGTAGTCAGACTAGAAGTTACATTACATGATGTAATGGTATCAATAGATTCCTGGGAATACCCTGCGGACATTCTAGTTATTAATCCCAAAAACTGATTAGATGGACATCCATTAATTTTAGGTAGACCGTAGCTAGCAACTCCTGACGGTTACATTGGCTGTTGACAAGGCAGCATGACTATAGCAGGAGTGAGTAATGTCAAGAATTTAGCCTTATACCCTCCAACCCAACCAAGCCTCACAATAATTAAAATAAAGAGACAACATGTATCATACCTGACAAAAAATATTAGATTACCATTAACCATTGAAGATGCCCTTGAATTTAAAGACCAAACAGAGGATGACATTATTAACAGCTTCATTAACCAATCAGAAACCAGATCCCATTTACAATGTCACATGATTGAGGAAGCATTCAATAATGATGTAGAAGAAGATCCCCTGAAATACACTCATGATCAATCGATACCTACCACCTCTGTTTACAACAACAAAACTATAGAAATTGAGCTAAGAAAAACTTTGAACTTTAACAAAAATCTGACTACTATAGAAGAATAAAAGTTGGTCCAGCTAGTGAGAAAATATAAGGAAGCTTTTGAATGGGATTATCCTGATATGAAAGGAATTGATCCCGAGTTGTGTACCCACCACCTTTATATAGAAAAGGATGCTAGACCCATTCGTCAACCCCAACGAAGATTAAACCCTCATCTTAAGGATATTTTGAAAGTTGAATTAAAAAAACTTTTAGATGTAAACTTTATTTACCAAATATCTAACAACAAGTGGGTCCCTCCACTAGTAGTGGTGCCAAAGAAGAGTGGAAATTGGTGGATATGTGTAGACTACAAAGAATTGAACAAAGCCACCCAAAAAGACCACTTCGCCCTTCCATTCATTGATCAGGTATTAGACACATTAGCAGGAAAGAAAATCTTTTCTTTCCTATATGGCTTCAGTGGATACAATCAGATTCAGATTGCCCCTGAAGATCAGGATAAAACCATTTTTACCTCCCCTTGGGGAAAATTTGCTTACAAAGTCTTACCCTTTAGGTTATGCAATGCTCCTACCACATTTCAGAGGGCCACCCTCAGCACTTTTTAGATTTAATAAATGAAGGGCTTGAAGTATATATGGATTATTTCACAACTTATGGATATGATTTTGAGCTAGCAATACAAACATTGGAAAAGGTGCTACAACGATGTATTTCCACCAGGCTCTGCTTGAGCCATGGAAAGTGTCATTTGATGATGATAGAGGGACTCATCTTAGGTCATTTTATCTCAACAGTTGGAATATAGGTAGATTCGGCTAAAATTCAGATAATTTTTTTAATACCTACTCCTACCACACAAACATAGGTACGCAGTTTTTTGGGTTTTTCTTGTTATTATAGAAGATATATAGAGCATTTTTCTCAAATTTCTGCACCTTTATATGCACTAACAAGGAATGTTGATTTCGTTTGGACAGATAAGTGTGATCGTGCTTTTGAGGATCTGAAAAAGCTCGGATCGACAACTCGGGTGCCTAGGGGCCGCAATTGGGATCTTCCATTCCAAATTTCATTTGATGCTTTAGACACAGCAATTGGAGCAATTCTTGGGCAAGAAGAAGATAAAAATCCATATGCAATTTATTATATTAGCAAGAATCTATCTCTTACTGAATTAAACTATACTGTGATTGAAAAATAATTTTGAGCTATAATACATGCTCTAAATAAGTTTAGACATTATATAACTGCGTATCCTGTAGTTTTATATACAAATCACTCTGCCATAAAATATTTAGCAAATAAACTAGTTACAAATGGTAGAGTAACAAGATGGTTGATTCTCTTGCAGGAATTTGACATCATAATTAAGGACCGACCTGGAAAAGAGAATCCTATAGTTGATTTTCACTCACAAATGCCAAAGCCAGTGGATGTAGAAGCAATGGAAGATCAATTTCCAGATGAAAAATTATTTGTTGTTACTATCAGAACACCATGGTATGTTGACATTGCAAATTACTTAGTAGTAGGCTAATTACATAAGCATTTAATGCCTAATGAAGGAAAGCAGATAGTGCAACACAGTACCTGATTCTCTCAGATTGGGGGCTACTTATTTCATACAGGGGCATATATGCACATCAGGAGATGCGTCTAAGAAGATGAAATATTTGACACTTTGAAAGCATGGCACGATGAGTCCTGTGGCAGACATTTCGCAGGCCGCGGGATTGGTCACAAGGTTGTACAAATAGGCTATTATTGGCCCACTATTTTTAAAGATGCTAAAAGTTTGTTCAAGCGTGTTATAGCTGCCAGAGGGTAGGGTGCCCTGGACAATCTGATGAAATGCCTCTAAACCCACAGTTAGTAATTAAGCCATTTGAGCGATGGGCGCTCAATTTTATTGGTCCTATTAACCCATCATCAAATCAGAAAACGTACATACTAGTTGCAATAGAGTATGTTACCAAATGGGTTGAAGTAGAGGCACTACCAAGAGCTATAGAGGATTCTGTAATACATTTTATTTTCCAATTATTTGTGCGATATGGCCTCTCGAGGGAGAAAATTATAAATGGGGACCACAATTTTTAGGCGATAAAATCATCGCAACATGAAAAAATTAACACATTTTGCACAAAATTACAACCCCATAGCACCCACGGGTGAATGGCCAAGTAGAAAGCACTAATAAGGTAATTGAGGCAATACTTAAAAAAATAGTTGCATCACACAGACGTGACTGGGCTGCAAGATTTCTGAAAGCCTGGTGGGCATACCGAACAATGTGGAGAAGCACCATCGGGTATTCACCATATCAATTAGTATTTGGAAAAGAACCCATCTTTCCAATCAAATTCAAAATTCAAACTTTAAGAACAACACAGGAGGTGGGTTTGAATTTAAATAAGGCCTAGACTAATAGATTATAGAAAATCAATGAGTTAGATGAAATAAGGCTCTCAACTCTTCAACACACTTCATTAATTCAACAACAGAGAGCAAAATGGCATGATGACCTGATTAAAAGAAAATCTTCCACGAAGGAGATTGGGCACCCATATACGATTCCAGGTTTCACGATTTTCTCAGAAAACTCCAGACACGATGGCTTGGACCTTATGAGATACATAATTTCATGACAATGGCACCATTACATTAACTTCCATTGATGGATCTGGACATTATCTCAAAGCAAACAGTCATCGAGTGCGACTTTATCACAAACCGCTTACTCAAGAATCTTTTTACCAGTAATTACGGGAAGATTTCACTATATAGATTCTTGTTGAGGAAGATAACCCCTCCTCAGCATTAATTCACTAAGAAATTCCTTTATTTCTGAATTTTGTACATAAACTTTTCCTTTTTTTTTTCGCTTGTATAAACTGGTTTTTTTGTACATATTTTTATCATTGTTCCATTTAAGGAATAGTTGTCGTCCCTCTTAAGTAATAGTATTCGTTCCATCTAAGGAGGATTAGATGATTTCTTTATTATTCTCATGTTGTTCCTCTTAAGGAACAACTGTTGTTCCTCTTAAGGAATAGCAACCGTTCCTCTTAAGGAACAACATTTTTGTATGTCCCATTTGGAGTTTGCATTTTTGTTGTTCCTCTTAAGGAACAACACTTCTGCATTGTATTTTTGTTGTTCCTATTAAGGAACAACACTTCTGCATTGTATTTTTGTTGTTCCTCTTAAGGAACAACACTTCTACATTATATTTTTTCTATTCCTCTTAAGGAACAGCTGTTGTTCCTCCTAAGGATCAGCAGTCGTTCCTCTTAAGGAACAACACTTCTGCTTGACTGTATTTTTGTTGTTTCTCTTAAGGAACAATTGTTATTCCTCTTAAGGAATAGCAACTTTCCCTCTTAAGGAACAAAATTTTTGCGTGTTTCTATTTTCAATGTTCCTCTTAAGGAACAGTAGTCATTCCTCTTATGGAACAACACTTCGCGTGTCTCTATTTTTTTTGTTGTTCCTCTGAAGGAACAACTATTGTTCCTCTTAAGGAACAATAGCCGTCCCTCTTAAGGAACAACAACTCTACTTGATTCATAATTTTGTTGTTCCATTTAAGGAATAGCTACTATTCCTCTTAAGGAATAGAAGTTGTTCTTCTTAAGGAACAAGAACCCCACGTGCATTTTTTTTTAGTTGTCCCATTAAAGGAACAACTGCTGTTCCTTTTAAAGGAAGAGTGGTTTCACTATTTTCTTACATTCTATCATTCTTTCTAAGGAACAGTAGTTTCGATTTGGAGTGTTTTTTGGCTGTTCCGCCGAAGGATCAGCACTTTATTTTGCACTTGTTTTACTTGTTGTTTCACTTAAGGAACAACTACTTTTCCTCTTAAGGAATAGCAGTTTCGCGTGTAATTTTTTTCTTTTTTTCTGTTCCTCTTAAAGGGACCACAATTTTTTCATGAAGATGTTCTTTTTGTTGTTCCTCTTAAGGAACAACAGTTGTTCCATCTAAGGACTAACACTTTTTGAGGGCATTTTTCATTGTTTCTCTTAAAGAGCAAAATATTTTTTGGGAGTTTTTGTGAATAACGTTTCACTCTTCATGATCCTTCCAAGGCAAAGATACAAATTTATACAAGGATACAAAAATTAGAGGTTACTGAAATAAGAAAATTAAAGAAAAATTATCATCTTTAAAGAGATTTCTTTGTATTGATAACGAAAAGGAAAGGGCACAACTATCTATATCACTTTGTTGTCATTATCTTCACTTATACTTAAATTTATTGATTATTTTTAGCATGTTGGTTCTTCACTAATTTTCATAATTCTCTTTGATTATTATTATTGAATAAGAATAAGGGCATATTTTCCTTTATTAAGATGTTGAGAATTCTTCCACAATCCCTACTCTTAAGGAGTGTTTATCCATCCTCTATCTATAAATAGGAAGTTCTATATGAAAGAAAAGAGAAAGAAAAAATATATCTATATGATTACTAACAATCCTATGATTTTTCAAATGAAGGATAGGGGGTCTCATCAAGAGCCAACCTACAATGATCATAAGGAAGCAGTGAAGTGGCATTCCCACTATGGCCACCACACTAGGGAAATGATCCAATGGGCACATCAAAAAAAAAAAAAGTCCTTAGAACAGGAGGTCTCATCACGAGTCGGCTTGCCCACTTTTCACTCATTCCTGGTTAATGGCATTGTGATTCAACTGGTTACCATGCCAGCACAATGGCCTCCATTCTGACATCACGAGGAACTTTCTTAGGCATACATAAAGGATTATGGTTCCAAGGGTGAAAAAGAAACCTTTTCAAGGTTATAAACACCTGTGGATAACAGAGCTCTGCTGATGGTATTTCAGTCATATTTTTCAACACCAATAGTAATTATAGACCCTTTTCTTATTTCTTTATATTTATTTCAAAAAACTTTATGTTCCCAAATTCCTTTTCAAACCTTTTATGCATGAATATCGTTTAAAATCAATCATAAACAGTTGAAATGGGATGAGGATCACATAAGCATTTTACCTATGTCAGTTGTCCTTCTCCCTTTTCACATCATTCCATAAAATCTCCATATCTATTCACGATTTTCATCATAAGCCTTGATTTCAGCAACTTGATACTTTTTGTGATCTTGCCATAAATATGTACACCTTTCCATTTTATACTCTACAATTTCCGTCCAATACACTGCTCCTTCATTTAATCAGTCGAGGATGACCTATCACATTTCAGGGGGGTGTGGGTGATTTCCAAAATACTCCTGCACACATGTCATTTTCCTATTTGGAGGTACTATACTGCATTAGATCCCTTAATAGCAAAGTTTTAACATTATTGGGATATTATTTGATACGCACAATTTGTTGTTCCATTGTTACCTCTCTGTATTGTTGTGTAAAATTAGCAATATATAGAACTTAGATGAAATGGGAGGTCGATCAATACGCAGTGAGCCACAGGTACTAACAGTTTCTGACACTGCACAAGAAATTTTGGTAAGAACAGGATGGATCACCTATTTTACACGACTACAAAAACCCCATGAATTTGTGGCTATTGAATCTTTGCAAAATTTGCTGGACGATCATTCCATAGTAAGAGGAAGGTGAATAACAATGACATATATAGTGATTGCAGAGGTATCTAGACTACCAGCAGTGGAACCCATATGGACACATAAGAAATTGAGACTTCAAGGTGCCATGGCCACCTTTCGGGACAAGGGATACAACCTGATCGTTAAAGGAAAATGAGTCTAGCCTTCATCTATGGGGGAACCATGCACGGAACTAGCTAGAATAGTGCAGTGCTACATTACATGTGACGGAAGAAGGGATGTGGTAAGACCATGCCACCTCAAATTATTATCAGTATTAAAACATAAATGTGTTGTAAATCTGCCTACATACCTAAATTTTTTGTTGCATGATACTACTAAGCGTATAAAAAGGTCCCATCATATAGATACGGTAGTGAGCCACCATTGATTAATTCAATTAATAGTAAGTTACAACCTTGCTCAACAACAGACCAGTTGGGAAGAATTGGTGCTCTCCATAGATGGGGGACTAGCCTTACCAGCCCTAAAAAGAAAGAGAATTGCCAATACAGCAAATGGGCCTCTGAAACACAGACACTCCTCCATATTAAGAATAGGTACGGGAATGTTTGAGAGCCTTCAGCATAACAGTAGCAAACTCTTAGAATTACTCAGTTCGAGAAACGATCAACCCTCACAAACCAAAGGGAAAAGTAACCAAGAGTCAGAATTAGAAGAAGAAACTAAACACTCTAGTGAACAAGAGAGGGAAGGAACTGAACTACCTTTAAACCCTAGTCTAATTCCATCACGAAACCCATTTGAGGAGGAAAAATTGGCCCAAATTTTGGCCAATATGAGTGAGTATATCCAACCCCAAAGTCTGCTCAACCTCAATATTGAGGCAGAGCAATCACAGGAACAATCTGCCCACACCAAGAATTCATTAGAAGAAATAAATAATGATTAAGAAGTAGGAGTACAAGCCACTCAGGAAGTGGCAGACCAAACTAGGGATATTCCTGCAGAGGAACCTAGTCCATAGCATTTAAACACTAAAGAGACACTCCAAACAGAGGATATGGAGACTAGTTAGGGCAAAGGCACAACCCTTGAAGAGAAAAATCCAACGAAACAGTCGAGCTCAGAAAGAATAGAGTGTAGGAATTTACAGGGTAAGTTCCTCAGAAAGAACACCAAGGTACACCGCTCACAAACAGATCACAGATCAACACACCAGTATTTTTGACGTGGTTAAAACCCTCAAAGAGGGAAACAGTCCACGGCCTGAGCCAACGTGGCCACTTCAGGCAATTTATTAATAAAAGAATGAAAATTTACATAAGCTTCTCTCATAGACGGATCACCCTACAAATGACCCTCCATGCTCTTTAAATAGAGATCATGGACCAATCGGGTGTTAAGCCAAGGATCAAGTGTCGGTAATACCGAGGAGAGAATGAACCATCGGATCACTACATATCGTGACCATCGGATTGTAAGTTACAAAATGTACACACTTTACCTAACTCTATACCTAACTCTATACTAGACCAAGTTGTACTTAACTATTTCCTATGTGTCGGAATATCCTAACACCCCCCCTTAAGAACAACTTGGGATACGATTGAAGGATTTACAAATATGACACAATAGGAGAAGGAAGGAGGCACTAGAGCCTATTTAGAGATAGTTAGGGAGATAGTTGTTACTCGTGAGTACAAGAAGAAAAGTGAAATTAAGAAGCTGTGAAAGGAACAACGAAACTTGAAAAATCTAGTAAAACAACTCAAATGAAAGATAAAGGCACTGAAAAAGGGGAAAACTGCAAGAAGAACCCTGAAAATCTTGGATGCAGCCATACAAACTAAACCTCATGATACAAAGGCCGCGGAGACTCAAACCGAGATTATACGTGTTTAGGATGGTAAGGAACAACATGTAGCTATTACAGACACAACTGTCCAAATAGAAAATGTATGTCTGCGATATAAATGTTCAAATGGAGGCACTATCCTCCAACAATATGACCACTCAGACATTCTGTGATAAAGAGACACAGAATATGGGCACTCGGAATTGTGATAAGAGCACCCAGATAAATCTTCAACCCAAAGATGTTTTGATAAACAACCACCTTGGTATAATAAAACTCTAAGAGGATCTGTCAAAAGCTCAATGGACTATAGAGAAGTTTGAAGAAGAAACTGTCCCTCAGAAGAAATATCAAGAATTGCAACATCAATTAAAGAGCATCAATGCATCAGAGAATGAAGCCTTCGATAAATATCGAAGGGTAGAAGAAAATATTGAAGAGGTAAAAAATAGCCTGAAAACAGTCAGGCATCAAATGGATACTCTTTGTTCTTTATATACAGATGTTCTAGCATGTAGGTCACCTACCAAAAACTATGTCTTGTTTCTCTTAGAAAGTTATTTACAATTAAAAATTAAGGTTGTGAAGGCAGGTAAATCTATAGAACTAAAAACTATTGATGATTTTATAAATTGCTGTAAACACCATGGAGTAAAAGTTCAACGATTACTCTGTGAGTTTTATTTACATAATTTTATATTATAAGTGAAAATCGAGGAGAATCCTAGTCTTTTTGTGGGTGATATATAGTTTCGAGCATTTATTTCATTTGATGTTAACCAATTTAAGTGGCTCAAGGCCCATAACACTTTTTAGAGACAAGAAAAGGGGTTAGACCTCTGGGTTAGGGGTGAACCGAAAAACCCATTGCAACTGTGGGCTAAACATGAAAGCCTAATGAGAAAGGAAGGAGTGATTCAAACCGTAGGACCCATACATAAATAAATTGTCCAGCAAGGGGTAGAATATTTCCTCTCTATCAAAGACAATTCCTTGGCGGCAGCTAAATGCAGACGGAAGAATTTCAATCGGAATATACAAGACGAAGATCCATTCAATTACAAGAACTTCAAGTTAGCTACAGATTGCCTGGTTACCTATAGTAACCTCATTTTGAGGGAAGGACCTTATTGGCCTGGTTGTAGGTTTTGAAGCCATATTATCTGGTATCCTGCAGAAGGCTACAAGGCCATATATGAATTGCATGAAGGGCAGGCAGGGCCCATTTTTGAAGTTCTAGCTACATCATGGTTTTCGACCACTGCATCACAATCCATCTCCAGCCTATTCCTTGATTGCTTTGCATGCCAATTATATGGCTTTCATGAGGCCATGAAAAATGGTAAGCAAGGTGGTGTGTTGAGCTATGGAAAATGTATGAATTTTCCATTTATTTCCTTATCTTTTCCTTTTATCATAACTCCTTTTATTCCTGACATGATAATGGATCAAAGATTTATAGAAAAAATGAGGGAGTTATTGATTATTGTGAATTAGTTAAATATTGTCTTTTTCCATGCAGAAAATATAAGAAATGGAAAAATACCATTTTGAAGGAAAAGAGAAAACATAGTAACTGTTGTTCCTTCACCAAGAAGTTGTATCCAGACAAGAAGATCAGGATCAGACTGCACAGTTAAGGATAAGGATGGAAAATCACAGCATCAGTGCAAGAAGACAAAGGGATAAACTAGAGTTAGAGGATGGAGCGTATCCCTTAGGATCTCTAGATCCTAAGGGATCATTGTTTTACAGTCTACCTATTATTCCTTATTTTGTCCGCTTTTCCAACATAAAGGGGACAACGCTTGTAAAGATTGGGGGATCACTTTTCATTATTTAAAATTCTCTATTGTCTTTCTCTGATCATCGACTCTCGTTTATTAAAAAAGAGTATGATTACCTATAACATTTTCGCATGATTAATACATAATTCAGTTGGTAGTATGTTCTTTTATAATGAAGTAGTCTAGGAGTGCTTCACTAGCGGCTAAGGGCCCGGCCTTGGTGGATCCACTTGCTATCTGTACCATTACTTTACAATCGCAGTCGTGTGATGGTTTGGTTTGGTTTTCATTCATTTAAATCACATTACTTTACTGTTGTTTGTTTCCAGAGTTTATAAATTACTGCAATTGTAACTGAATTGCATTGTCGTTCCTTTTCATCATAATAAGATTATTACTTTCTGCAAACTATATTGTTATGTTGTTCATTTCAATTATAAAGCTTCGTTGTTCATTCCAATAAATTGATTTCGTTGTTCATTTCTACTCAATAGCATTGTTGCTCATTTCCTTTCTGCAAGTATTTAGTTTTTCCTTTTAGCATTATTACAGTTAGCATATTTATTCCATTTCTATTGGCAGAATTGTTGATTTAATTTCTTGCTATTTCCAATTAGTTGTTTTAGTGTGGGGTGTAAGATCAAAAATTGTAAAGAACATTGGCTATCACTATCAGAGTTCTTAGATTAAGGATCCTGTTTACGTTTGATTTCATTTACATCAATTGACAAAGGAAACAGTGATTGCTACTGCATCCTTGACTAATAATTGTTGTTAATTTCTTAAGTCAATGATTTAGTTTCAGAGCGTTGAGTTTCTTTTAAATTGCAAGTAGATTTTATTTCAAGCATCTTTTTACTCGTGTATTTGAAGCACTTTAAGTTGCAAATTGGAAAACATTACTCTTGGATTGAATTGACCACCTCAGATTGAGTATACTCTTGAAATAGAAAATCTCACCTAGCTTGATAATTAATGTAGGATAAATAGGTGTTAAAAAGACACCTTTTATACCTCAACACCTGTATATTCTAGTGCTTGGAATAGGAGCGTTCCTTCTAGCCTCTTCCCGGAAATGCATGAAAGTCCACTTTGAACCCCCAAAAGAATTCAGGAAAGGCAGAAGGTCTAGTTTAGCAACTGATTGATCATTTTCATCATGCTCTAAACTAGAATAAGCCCTTCAAAGCACCCACGGGCCTCTCTTCGAGGGCTTATGATCTTTGTTTTCCTCAATGGGTATGGCACAGCAGACATCAAAACCTAGAGATATAATCATTGTAAAGGTCCTTGAAGACGTTGTTAGCATCGATGAATCTCTACCGACCATAGATCTCAGCATCAATGGAGTACCCAAGATGCTAAAAAAGGTACATGATGACTCTGCAAAGCAAGCAATTGACATGCTGCACCATGAGCTAGAGCACGAACCCTCAGAGGTGGAACAATACCCATAGTGGACATGGACGACCTATCCCTTTCTAAAATGAGGCATTCTTCATAGATCTAAACAAAGGATCTTTAATGCGGGCAGTGAGACAGTGGATCAGCTGATGTACTGGGAAGATCCAGTCAATCACAACTGTTTTCTCCCTGTCCTCCACTGACTCGACAGATCTACGACAAATGTCTTCTTTCTGGTGGACTGGGCAGAGCAGTGGAGTGCCTGGGATATCCACCTGGGTGATCTATTTACAAGACTATCAACACTATGCCCTGAGGAGCCTTCTGTGTAAAAGAGAGCCAAATTGGTTTCCAGTTCATGAACAAGATCTCAATGAAGATAAGAGTTGCATAGAAACAACACAGGATGGGCAAAGCCCTAACTAGGAGGCCTCATGGAACTCACAGGTGGGCATCAAACAAAGGGTGATCCCAAGCATGCTACTATGGCAGACTCGATATAGATGTTCATAAAAATGTTGGAAGGCAGTCATCTCTGTTGGAAGCTCCAGTAAGGAATGAGGATACTAGACTTAAGGCAAGAAATACAGCTTCACCACGAGATACCAGCAAGTAGTCAAAATCTGATTTATTCAGGACACAACTTACAGGAAAATGACACGCTACAAGATTATGGCATCATAAGAGATTCGACTATCATAATCAATCTACGTCTGTGGGGCAGATGTTCTGGAACCAGAACAATAAGCACGGGCTCTTCTAAATATGTAGTCAAATGAAAGGCAAAAGCCCAAACCAAACCAACAACAATGGTTGATGTGCCAGGGCCTTACATCATGGAACAAAAATCTGAAAACCCTATCCTCACAGTCTCCTCAATGCCTGAGGTAGATAACTTATATTTAGATCACTATAACATTGTAGTTATATGTAGATTTAATGGCTATTGGCCAAAATATGATGTTCTACACTAATGGATACATGCTATATTGTCACCAAATTGTGAAATCTATCTATGTCCTAAGGGTTTTTTCATAGTCAGATTAAACACAGCACAAGAATAGGAACATATCCTCAATAAGGGGCCATGGTTCTAGGGAAATTTTCCTCTCTTCATGACCTCATGGTTCACATATTTTGATTCCAACACTATTGTGGTATCAAAAATGCCAGTTTGGGTCAAGTTGCATAATCTCCCATTACACTTCTAGCATCGTAATGAATTAATTGCCTTTGGGAACTCCCTTGGAAAATTCCTAAAGATTGAAGGGTACAGATTTACAAGCAGGATATTTACTTTTCCCAAGATATGTGTTGAATTAGATCTCAGCCAAGGATTACCAGATAGTATCACATTGAATTTCAACAACTCACAGTGGACCCAACCATTGGACTATGAAAGAACATATTTTCGATGTTGTGGATGTTTACAAATAGGCCACCTACATAACACCTACCCACTGGCCAAAAAATACCCCAAATGGAATAAGAAGTATCAGAAAAATCCAAAAGGATGGCAATACACAGACCCCCTAGAAGAATAAGAAGAAATAGCAAAAACAACAGAAAACAAAGAAGAACCAAATACTCAAAAGGACCAAAACAACACACAAAAGGACGATCCCGACAACCTCCCACAGTAACTTGAGACCCAAATGTAAATAAGTGGAAGAAAACAAGCTCATGGATCAGAATGCTCTAGCTCTGACAAAGAATACCCCACAAATCCAAATGAAAAACAACTGGCCATTTTAACATCCACTCCCAACACTGGAGGTTTGAGAAAAGTGGAAAAGTAGAAAGGTAGAAAAGACTAGGCTCAACTGTAATTTTTTTAATTTTTTTTTCGTATCATGTAAAATAGGAACAAATCGTATGCATATGCTATTTAGCATCTACAACATGTAATTTTGTCTTATTAATAAAATTACAATTTTTCCAAGGGGAAAAAACCTACAAGATGGATTATAACTAATGTTATGGTAGGAAATGAGGTCATTATGCTTGGATATTGATTCATGTAGAGTGAAGGATCTTCAAACACAATTTAAAAGGGATAACTTACTTAAGGAAGCAACCATTTCACAAAGTTGTTGTGGATGAAAAATTTGGGGTAAAGTGTTTGAGAAAAATGACATAATCTTAAATGTATTGACCTCTATATAATTATATTTGAATTAAATATTATGTTCTTTTGTGAAATTTTAAGAATGGATAAGGGATGGACTCCATTGTTACCATTGTGTGAGGGGTGAACTCCTTCACAAAACATTTGATAAATGTTTGTTGGTTTTTCCCTTAAGGGTTTCTAGGGTGTATCAGTGTCCATATATGTCTTTTCCTATTTTTTTTTTATCTTGATGATGTTTCCACCTTGCATGGCATTTCATTTTACATCATTCAATTTGTTATTAATAAGCTCAATTAAATTACCAATTTTAATTCAAACATCCCCTAGTAACCTCACAGGAAAATGCATGGAGTTAGGAATTTTTTTCAGCATTTACCAATGTGTAACTTTTTAAATTACTTTATATATGCCCTCATTGATGATTATAACAACCGTCATCATTAGATAGAGAAATATTTAGTAAAATCATAGTGAGTTATACAACTATTAACTGTCTTTCTTGTAGCATATTAACTTAAATTTCCTACTATAACTATGCATCAATTCCATGGTTCTTTTAACTCAATTAGTCAATCTTATACTTGATAACATAACCATCACATCATGAAAGAAATTAACATAATAAAAATGTCACAATGAACAATCACATCATTAGACACCATTATCCCCTAGAAACACAGTAGGGTGAAAACCAACAAACATTAATTTTATTATTAAATGCCCATGAGGTTCTTCATCCCCCACTCAATGGTTATAAGGGACTCCATCCCTTGACCATTGTCATGAAATATTAGATAAAATAATAATCTTAGATGCAACATAAGTAGCTATAAGATATTACAATCATCACGATATCATTTACCCATGAATCATCAATCTCTATGTTTTTATGGTCAATGTTTCCATTAGTGTATCATCCTGCACTTATCATTCCTCAATATACATGGACCAAAAAAATTGTATCTGCCACAATCTTAAACATGAAATATTATTTACACAAGTCACCATCCTTTCTTGTCATTGTTGTTGTCAACACACTTGATATCATGATTAGATAAAACATAAAATATTAAATAATTAATTAATCAATCTTTATTAATGACATTTCAACATATATTCATGTGCATGCATAAAACATAAACATAATGTCATGGAATGCCTTCTTTAACATCATTTCACATGCATTAATAACAAGAAAATGATTATCACGCGTCATCTTTTAAAAAAAAATGCTAGCAGAATCTTGCATGCACTTTCATATTATTTCCAAATTAAATATAACATACTAGATATTTTTCTTATGCATGCAAATGCATAACAAGCTTTCAAGAGAACTAACCTAACAAGAAATTTTATTTGTCCCTACCAAAAACATAATTTCCACATGAGAGCTGTTCAAAATGGCGATTATGTATAAAAATGCAAGCTCTATTTCAAACAAAGTTAACATAATAGTTATAGTTTCTTGCATGCACCTACTTGTCCTATCCAACAGAAAATGACATGATAACTTTTTCTTCTTGCATGTGAAACCTATATTGTTTTTTGAAAGGAATGCAAATGCATAACAAGCTTTCAGGAGAACTAGCCTAACAAGCAATTTTCTTTGTCCCTACCAAAAACATAATTTCCATAGGAGAGCTATTCACAATGGCTATTATGTATAAAAATGAAAGCTCTATTTCAATTAAAGTTAACATAATAGTTATAGTTTCTTGCATGCAACTACTTGTCCTATCCAATAGAAAATAACATGATAACTTTTTCTTCTTGCATGTGAAACATATATTGTTTTTTGAAAGGAAACTAAATCTTGAATGGAAAAAATAGATTCTTTTCCAAGGGATCAAACACATAACATTTATTCTTTCATATATGCAAAAATATGCTTTACTCTTACCAAAAGATCTAGCCTGCGAACTATACATTATCGTGTCCCAAAAGAAAGTTAATACCATAGCTAATCCCTTTAGGTGTTCAAATGCATATTATTTTTCCCAAAAAAATGCTAACACAATCAATATTATGAAATTTCACCTTAATTTTCTCCATAAATCTAATACGAATACTATATTTTTCCATACATGCAAGTGTATATTTTTCTCTAAAGAACCTTCCAAAGGAATATTCACACAATAAAGCATATGGTTACCATTTTTCCTCTCCAAGAATATAATTCAATAATGGATTCAAGGACACGGTTTTCTCTTCTTTTTTGAAGAATTTTAACACGACAAATACTTCCTTGCATATATATATATATATATATATATATATATATATATATATATATATATATATATATATATATATATATATATATATATATATATTCCATAGGATTTAACACATTACTTATGATTTTTCCAAAAGTTGGCTAACTCACTAGCTATTATGCATGCAATACAGAACCTTTTTCTATCAGTTAACACATAATACAAACTTGTAATATTTCCTCAAGAAATAGCATGAATAACAAATCCTTCTCAAATAACATAACCATTCGAATTTTATGAAAATGTTTTATGTGAACTCTTTCTCAAAAATTCACTTATCTCTTTTTGCATGACTCAAAATTCTCATGCATGTAAAGTCACATATTCATTTCCAGTAGATCCAATATACTAGATATTATTCCTATGCACACAAGCTCATATTCTCTTTAACAGTCTGATATTTCTCTCTAAAATTTTAATTCTTATTCATCACAAGAACATCCTTGGTAATATTTTAAATGAAATAACTTAATTCCTTTTCAAAAACTATTAACATAATTGTTCTATTTTTTTATGCACGCGAATAACTTATTTTTTTCAAAAAATATCAACATAATTCTTTTGTTTTTGTGCCTACAAATAACTTATTTATTCTCAAATAATATCAAACTTGATAGTTATTGGTCCATGCATGTAACTAATTTATTTATTTTCAAGAACATGAACACAATTGTAATATCTATATGTACATAGACAACAATTCTTATCTGACTAACAAATCAAATGGAAGAACTCAGTTTTACTATGTTTTCCTTGTTTTAGTCATCAACTTTGGAAACTATTTTTCAGAGGTTAAGAATGAATCTTTTAAAGATATAAAAGGTTTTTGATTGGAACGAGCTCCTTTACAAAAAGCTCTTTCTAGTTTTACACATATATCACAGTGTGGGAGATACAAATACATAGATTGGACCCTATTTTCCAATAACTCAAGCAATTCACACAATCATTTAGCCGTGAAAATATTTTAAGCATTCAATGTACAAGAATTTTTTTAAGAATTAAATGAAAAAAACACTTATTCCTCTGTGGATGAAATTCCATGGAGGTTTTCCTAAGAAAGTAATCTGGAATGTTTATCATATGAAAAATTTGAAGAAAATAAATTCTATTATTATTTCTTCATGCACCATATGCAAACACAATAATAATTTTCAAAGAACATTGTTAATTTTCTTATAATTCATGCTTCGAATCCCTCCTTCCTATCTCTTGGCTTGATTCTACATGTATTATGTTATCATTTTTCATATTTTCCCATAGTCTTACCTTAAGTAGAATTAGAAAAATGTAATAGATTTTCTAAATCCTTAAAAAAACCATAAATCACTAATAAATCACTCCATAAATCATATTTTTCTAAACTCTAAAATAACCCAATAAATCACCATAAATCACTCTATAAATAATATTTTTCTAATGTAACACCCATTTTGTTCTCTATTTTTAACCCTTTACTATTTTTAGACATTGAACTATTATTGTACTTAATGGAAATGGAAGCCATGATCAGACTTATGTGATGATGTAATTATTTTATTATTTGGGTTAATAAATAATTTGCCTGGAATATTTCAGAAAATAGCACTAGAGTTTAGAAGACCTCTTGCCCACTCAGGAAAACTATTGGTGGTCAATCCCACATCATGGACCTTCCCAAAAAGTCTCCTAAAAATCCCTATAGAAAATAATTAAAAACAAATAACATAATTGGAGAGAAATATTATGTTAATCAATTAGTTGGATAGGAATACTAAGTGGGGTGCAATAAAGCAATGATGTGTTTTAAAGAAAGGAAAATAATATTTTTTGAAAAAATTAAAACAAAAAGCCTAGGAAAAAGGTTGGTAGACCTTAAAGGAGGACGCTCCTAAAAATATGCTTGGAAGAAAATGTATAAAATAAACCACCTAGGAATCAAAAGGGGGTGGATTCCTAAGGGCAAGAGTGTCTTATCTCGGGGGGGGGGATTCTAATGAGATTTCATGGTTTGGAGGAACGTGCTCTATTCCTTATTCTGCAACCATTTATTTCAGGTATATTCAACTCTTTTAATTATTCACACTAATTGTTATGAATAATGAAATTGTGCTCATACATTCAGACTGATCTTGAATGAATTTGAAGGGTTTAATGATATGCATTGATAGGCTTAAGTAATTAATGTGTATTTTTACTCAATTGAAATTATTATATAAGACATGTATCCTTTACTAGTTATTCTATATGCTATTGTATTTATGCGCACAAGTTCTATATGCATGCATGGAAAATAAAATTGTTGAGATAAATGATACATAATGGTGATCAATATACATTTTGTAAGATTCTACATGTAGAGTATATGTCACTTTATAGGATATCTTACTTGTGAACAATTTTTGTCTGCATACAAGCATTGCACACATGTCGAAGGAAATCACATACAAGGATAATAACAATATAAGTAATCTACAACTAAAACTAATATTATAATAAAAACTAAGAATACATATATGGTTGAATGTAGTTACATTGGAGTTATCCATTATTAAATAAAAATATGCAAAGTTATAAATAACTTATGAACTTGACCCTGATTTTAATTTTATAGGTTGAAGAACATTAGTTGTTGTTCAAATTTATTGGTATTAAGGTAATGGAAAAAAAAAATTGATTTTCACCTTAGTGTAATGTGTCAAATTCCTTACAAGAAAAAAAATAAAAAAATCCCATGAAAAGGGATGTAACCTAGAATTATTATGAAAAATAGGTTATGTAGAAGCAAGTTGAATTCAATCAAATTGCGCGAATGTATTAAGGAAAGGTGATAAGCTTCAACAAATCTAATTATATACAAAGGCATGTTACAATATTGATAGATACATGTGAATCCCTTAAAGGTTTCAACTTAAACTAAATCAAAGTGTTCTTATAAACACTTTGGAAGAAACTTGAATCTTATATCCTAAAACAAGAACTCGATATAGTAGCATTAGATGGAGCATAAGTAAGTTAGAAATAACACTTGTAGGAAATTAAAAATTTGAAACTAATTTTGAGGATAAGTAACAACCCTTAGTACTTATATAATCAATTTGTTCGATTTTCCATAGGTTATACCTACATAAACATGGTGTGGGTATGAGTGTAAGTAAATACTTACTGGGATGGTAAGGAGAGAAAATAAAGAAATGGGTAGTTTAAGTCTACACACGAACGTAATTGAAACATACCAAGAAGTGAAAATTGAAGTATTCCTCTTCATAGTTATCTACACAATAAACATTATATATGTTACTAAATGAAATAACAAATATTAAGTGATAGAGATAAGCTACAAAAAGTCTTTATTAGAGAGAGTAGTCTTGACATCGTGACTGTAAAACTAAACGATTTATCCAACAAACCCAAGCCTCTTAGGGCTATGGTGACGGGAAACACTTATAAAATTGTAAAGTCTTCAAATCAACCTTAGCCGTAGGTCGTCCTGACCTAAACAATCAACATAAATTCTTTCAGTAGAGAAATAAGAGACACGGTAATAAAAATTATGACCTCTCTAGGGGAAATTTTTTGAAAGGATGTTCAATTAAAAAAAAAATAGAGGGAAATCATATTCTTTTACAGTGTTTGTAGGAACTGAAATTGGAAATCAACCTCAAATTAGAAAATTAAATACACTAAAATTTGAAGATGCCAGAGTGGGAGGTAAATGGAATTACCAGAGTTTACAGAAAGCTGAAACAAAATATTACTCCTATCGCTTCCTGAAAACGTTGCAGAGGAAATGTTAGTACAAACCCTTCGCCATGGCAAGAACAAAAAAGAAAGACAACTATGATTGCAAGGGAAAAAGGAATACCGACTAAATGCTTATGTTAGAGAATTAAATTATGGTGAGTAGGAGAAAATAAGGTTAAGACATAAAATCTGAAAAATAGTTGAGATTCACCACATCATATGAATTTTAACCATTTCTGTAAATAAAGATGAAGATTAGGGAATAAAATATGAAAGGGTCTCTACCTTATTATAAACAAAAAGACAGCATTTACCGCCTAGAACATGAGTACAAATTCATATATAACTTTTTTGATATGCTCGTTAAGGTTGTCAATTCCTTTTACCAGAAAATTATAGGGGTTACTATCCCCTGTCCTTCAAGTACAAAGTAACAAAACCAAGACAATTTTTCCCTTTTTCCAAATGTCCATTTTAAATTCGGGAAAACAAAAACTAAGTTTGAGGCATAAAAGTGACCATCACAGTGAAACATTTAACACCTAGGAAACAAAGCCAGAGAAGAGAGCCTATGAGTAGTCGAAAACAAATGTTAAACCCTCCAAAGTTGTCACATTAGTGTGCATGGAAGCAAAAACCTATTATCACATCCAGTTTCCTGAGTGCCATCAATACATAGTAAGTAACCATAGGACAAGAAAATGGACCCTTACTTGTAGTTCTTGACAAACAAGAAAATTTTGTATAAGAAAGTATAGCCATTTTATCTCCACAGTGAAATTTTGCTGGGAAATGGCAAGTTAATTTTTAGGAAAAGAAGTAACAAATAAAATTACAGGTGGGGTAAATGTTGTGTAACCAACAATAAAACTGAAGAAAAAAAACAATGGCCCCTTGTAAAATCCCAGAGTGACACTTTGGCACTGTGGAGTAGAGAAAATGGGAAGCAAGTGAAGTCATGGATGCAGGGTTAGGAATTTTAACTAACCGAAGATATTTCCCACCTTTGGATATAATGGAGGAATCTCCATCATTACAAGTACGGCTATCATGTGACCTCACATGGATATATCTCATGTGGCTGAAACTAGGCATTTCCAATTGTAGGGTGTAAGCCACCTTTAATTCCTTATAAGAACAATAAAGTTTAAATCATACATTAGAGTCTAACTGGAATGAAGATAGTATTTAAAGGTTCCAATAAACATTATACATATGCACCAAGGTGTCGTACAATGGTAGTATGGATATATTATAGTATGCAACATGATAAAAAGTATACTAGATCCATTTATATCAATATATATACTATGATAACACCTTAATCGATTTAATTATGACAACCCAATGAAACCATATATTCCACATGATATTTATAAAAACACTTAACCATATTTCAGGAATGAAATCACTGACCCTTCCATTTTCTACCTATATAGAATCGGATTAACTGAACAGTAGAAAGAAAAATTGGGTAGATAATATGTAAAATGTGAAGACAACCGAGAAGTTAATGTCCCACATTTAATATAAGAAGGTGTCTCAAATAAAAAGGAGAAAAAGAGCCAAAACCTTGAAATAAATCTTTTTGTGGTACAATAATCTTATAAATTCGACTACAAGTCTATATATAAACCTTTTTGGACATGAGTAGTATATTTCTATTGATTAAATATACAATAACACTTTAGAAAAGGGACATATTATGAAGGAGTTCAATGAGTTTCCTAATCAAAGGGAAATATCCTGACTTGAAGTTCTTTATACAAAAAAAGAATGTATATATGAAGAGTCATGGTGTTTAAGTTATGCCATGTGGATACCAAGTATTCAAAACATGTGTTCATAATGAAGTAGTAAAAGAAAAGTAAAAAGAAAAAGAAAAAAAAACACTAGTTAATTACAAAGATACGAAGTGAGGAAACAAATTAAGGTATTACCCAAATCATTTTAGATTATAGTGTAAAATGGAAACAAATTCTAATGAACTTTAATAATTGTGTAGAATTTGATACCATCTTTATAGTGTGAAATAAACTGTTCAATTGATGGGATATTACAAATTTCTAAAAAGTGGCACCAAAATACCTAAAGAAGTAAAAATAAATAAATTACAGTGCCGTCAAGGATAATAAATATTACAAATGTTAGTTTCAAGTAGAGAGTCATGGGGAAGCAATTAGGAGATAGAGGAAATAGGGAAATTACTACTAACTTTACAATTTAAAGAAAGAACAAAGGATAAAATTTGATACTTAAATGGGGTAGGATACATATGGTATCAAGGTTCTAGGTTCAATATTGAGGCCTATGGGCCAACCCACAACTGTATGACATAAATTAGCATTGCTACATTAGACCTAGGTGTAGATCTAACCTAGGGGGTAGTAACAATTCAAAGTGCTATATTTAAACTATTAAATAAATGGGATGAGACAAGGGGATAACACATGAGCTAGTAATAATTATTCCAAAAGGAGAAAAGTATCTAGTTCTAATCTAACAATTATACAAATGAAACAGGAAAAATAAAGCATTGGTATATATACATCTTTATATCAAAAGAGAATGTCATACCATTATATAATACATGGGATATGTAATGACTATAATGACGTTGTCTAATGATTTTTTGTAAGTCTTTAGTGTCGGGTACTACAAACTCAATAACGCAAAAACAATGTTACCTTATACACAAATTTGCTACAGAACCATTTGAGGAAATCATGAGCTTCAAGTTCAAGTGAGTATGTTAATAACTGAGGATTTTGCCTCTAAATGTATATATAGTATAAATACAAATCAATAAATGTTAGTGCAGAAAGTTCTAGAAAGGTAATACAAATTAGTGATAACAGAGTACTGAATGAATAAAACTTAACTCCAAACAAGGACTACAAGGGGGTAGAAGAAAATATTATAAAGACAATATCATAAAGGCATAAGAGAAAATTTTAACAAACTTAGGTATCTATTAGAATATAAGTTCAAAATTCTTTAAGGCCTACAATTATATACAAAATAGTTGATGGGCTTCAACAAGTTATTACTATATATAAGTTAATAAAACATCGAAGAAAAATGATCACTTTTATGGGAAATATAAGACCTATACGATGGAATGATCTTAACAACAGAATGGTTGGGGTAGAGTGATGTTGGAAGAAAGAAAAATGTGATTTATAGTAAAAATTTCATAGAAAACAGTGTGACGCATACATTGCATTGGAAAAAAAAAAATAGAGAGGGATGTTACACCGGTCAATTCTTGCATAATACTGTGCAGTGAAGTAAGTGGTGTCATAACTCTGGTAACAAAGAATATTATAAAAATTAAAAACCTACATAGAATAGGTATTTATTAAGTGTAATCCAAGAAGCATAAATATCAACTTTTTCATTCCTTGCATGGAAGTGAACCTTAAAATATGGTGTATGGAAGGGAAACTGTAGCATCACAAGAGTAAGAATAGAATAAATATTGAACAAATAGTGTTTACAGACTATACGAAGTAATTAATATTCAACATATTTAGGGAGGAATGTAGTACTCTGATAAAAAAAATCATCTAGTGTTTAGTTGCTTAATGATATAATTTAACACATAACAAAAAAGGAATGCCAAGAATAATACAAATAACTAAGTACATATCTATAATTGCATGAAAATTGAGATACATGCTGAAACATAATCATGATATGAAGGGAACTTAGCAAACCATCTCATTTCAAAAGGATTCAATAAGCTTTATAGGCTAGTAAGTTGATGTAATGTGGTACATGAACTTAAATTGTGAATAAAGAATACAGTAAAAATGCACAAAATTAAATTATGAATCAAGGATATAAAGTGTTCTTATTTCTATGGGAATAGTACACCCTAGGGTATGGGTTAGCACCCGAACATAGAAGAGGGCATACAACAACAAGAAGCAAGTAGACAAGCGGACTTAATACTTAAGCTACTGAAGTAGGAAGAAGAAGTATTACTTGAAGGTCCTATGTTTGAGGGCATTCTCATAGGGTCCAAACCCTCTGCTTCCTCTAATGCTTCAAAACGTGCAACTCATTCAAGAAAAGCATATACACCAACAACAGTTGAAAGCATGTTTATGATATAAGTGTTAGATCATATAAGAATATAAGTATATACCATGAAATCATACATCATTTAGATTAAAACATAAATTAAAACATTAATATCTTCAAATCAGGAACACAACATGGCTTTTTTATTGATGATTGGAAAATAATTTGAAAGAACTTGATTCGTCCATGGCTCCAAGAGAAACCTTCCTTCAAATCTTACCAGCCAAAGCCTCAAAAATCCTATTTCAAACGCATACACATGGATGCCATATAAAGGATATGGACATCACAATGAGGAAACAAGAGTTTCCTATAGCTAGGAGTGCATGAGGCATAAGGATAAATCAGACTTCATCAGGGAAAAGTTGGATATAATTTCAATATCGTATCTTTCTCTCCGCTTAGGCCTTCCCCATGAGCTGTATTTATATGACCTCAAAAAAAAAAAAATCAGTTGGGAAACAGCTAGGCCACATGGTCCTGTAGGCAGGCTTCGATGTAATCCGTAAACCCAGCCCAAAAAATAGGGATTTTATTTTTTTTTCATATTTTAAATCATATACGTGGTTTGGATATAGTTGAACCCTCATGTGCATGCGCGTTTTGCAGAGAAGAGTCCCGTATCGAATTTAAATAATATTTTTTAATATTTGGACCAAGTCTGAAGGGAAAGGTGTAACCAAGGCCATGACTCAGATAATCAAGTATACAGAGGTGGTAGATGATGCTATAACATATGCCCGCTAATATATGAGTTCAGAAGGGGTATATGATGGCCGAATGTATTAACTGTATAGAAAGAATCATGTGAGGACTTGGGAGGAGATCATCAGATTCGAGCTTGCGAAACGAATGGAAGAGATCAGAAAGAAAGCTCATGTTTGAGGTGGGCATACCCATGCTCCAAGATAGTGAAGCAAGTCTATATATCGAGTATAAAGAAAATCCAATATGTGTACAAGTACAAATGAAACTGAGAAATACATATTGGATTATTTTATCGTAGCTACAAAAGTACATATCAAGGCCATTTAATAATATCACATATATAAGAACCAATCAATGATGTTTAATTAGATATCTGATTACTAAAGTCACATAACTGATCGTCAAAAGTACGAAGTCAAAAAGTGGAGTAATTGTACTGCATGCAACTCGAGTGCCAACATCTAGGATGGCGTTGTGATGAATTGCACTATATAAGGTGGATGGTGTCACTGTTAGTAAAATGGAGGGACTGACATTTGAACCATGAAATTTTGATGCAACCCCAAGTTTTTACTAACCGCCATGGTACAGTTCTACACTATGGGAATAAATGAGCTAAAGTCAACCATGTGAGAAATCATTTGATTATTGTCATTGATGTATATTGTTAAAAAACGTGAGATAACTCACTGATAATGATGATGACAGTCAAGGTACCCAAGTACAATCTAACAAATGTGAATAAATGAGTTGAAGTTGAACACTTGAAAGTGTCTATAAATTGGGATACATTGATGTATTCTCATTGTCGATAGTGAAGGACTCTGCCATTAGTGATTGCAAACCCTAAGGTACTAAAAAAAGAATCTAGATCTTATTCCCAGATAAATAGGTCAGATTCAATAGGAAGGGACTTGCTAGAAGGCAAGCATTAAGGTATCCTACATCAATCCACCATGAGTGTAACCCATCAGCCAATAATGTGGAAGGAATCAGAAGAAGAAATATGAAGTAACCAAATCGAAGCACATTTGTACTATATAGAAGATGTGGCTAGCACACAACAGAAACCCTCTGAACCAACCAGTAATGAAAGTTGACACAGAGGAGAGGAATCCACCAATAGTGTCAAATGGAAACCAAGGTACTGTACAAATCCCAATGTGTGATAATGTAAGATGACATTAAACACAAGGGAAACCCCTCAGTCAAATACCCATAATATTTATTGATGTTGAGCACAAGGTCACTTATAAATGATGAAAATAGGTCCAGGGTGCAGCTCTAAGCATATTATCAGAGCTATGTGTTGAAGTCGATAAGAGGAGAACCGCCAACAAGAAGTCAATGGAGACCTTCTTGAACCAATGCGAGCAAAGGACCAAATAGCTAATGTAATACTGAACATAACGGTAACAGAGACAGTATGGATGACTGAATATGAGTCAAGAGACATTGTCAAAAGGTCAAGTCAGGTTTACTTCCCTTGAGCAAAAGCATGACTTAACTATGACTATATGGAAACATATGATAAATTTGTATAAGTTTGTCATGTAGGAGGCATAAACAAACTCTCCGTATGATTGGAAGAGATAACCAACCCGAGGAGTATTGGATCAATAACAAGGTTATGGCTCTCCTAAGTCAAACTAAAGCCCATCCTGATGGAGGAAAGACTTTCTTTAGCTACTTTTTATAAGAGCGACACAAATGAATCTTACTACAATCAAATATGGAAGTAAAGTCCCATTCCTGATCTTTTTTAGAATATAATTTTTTTTTGTCTTTTCATATTTGAAAACCTTGAAAAGGAATAAAATAATGCCTATGGTAGAGTGGAAAAAATGAGCGTCAAAATACAGATGTGATAGTTCCTGGAATGGGGACATTCCTATACTCAATGCAAGGTGACAAAATGGGTCAATGGCACTCAAAGGAATGTTCCTTCCATGGGAAAAATTTGTCAAGCTATAGAGGCTATGTGATTGCAAGTTTGATTCTGCAAAAAGACATGGTCCAAAACTGGCTTATACACAAGTCCAAGTGAAGCTGACTTAAGGCTGAAAGGTACAAATAATCAACATGAAATGCAATAGTACAACTCAACATGTGGGAACCTCTAGTGTATTGTCGAAGCCTAAAAAATTGTTGCGACAACATGGGGGAAAACCACCCAATTCGGACCTTGAAAGAAACTCCTTTTCCACTTGGTATAGTGGCTCTGACTGGGGATAATGGGACCAGTTTCCCAGTAAGGGTTGATTTGATAATGTTGATGGGATGACATAGGATGTAATGGGAAATGGTTCAACTAAGCGTAATCTAACCTAACTACTAAACACATACATATATCTTAATCTAACAATATCTAACTATAAATATACCTGGGAATAAAAAATGATATGCAATCTATAATGATGTCTTACAACAATTGGTAATAAAGATCATTCAACTACCAAAAGAAATGAAATCGTTGAACAATAATTGTTTTGGATAAATAATTAGACAAAACAATTGAGAGAAATATATCGCATAGGAAAATCATTCATGTATTCAAAATGAAACCAGAGCTAACATCATACAAAAGTGCAATAATGCAAAACTATAACTTTGATGTTTCATACATAAAATAATTGAGAGAAGAAGTGTTGCTTAATACATAAATAAAACATAATCATATAATAAAAGTACCATACATGATAAGTCATGCTCATTTTCTTAAGTAATATTGACCCAATTTCATTCAAACCAACACATTCTAAGAGTACATAAGTGCATTTCAGTAGAGCATGCTAGATATTCAAAGAAAAATAGATCTTGTTCCATTCATTTCACCAAAACCTTCTCAAAAGAATAGAAGTGTAATGTCTTGAAAATTGTTTTTGATAAAATATCTAGACCCCTCTCTAAATGCATGAGAGGGGTTTAAATACTGAAATATATGCCTCAAAATAGTTATTAAAAAAATAGATGAGGAGGTTTCAAAGAACCCTCTTCAGAATGGGCAAAAATAAAACTAAAACTGAAATAAATTAATGACTAGCTCATTTGAACTTGATCTCTGAGGTCACAAATATCAACCATTACCTTGGAATGATGCAGTTGGTTGATTGCAGATTTTAACAGCCCAAAAAATATGGCATCTGCCAATGTTGGCACCATATTTTGTGTAGAGGTTGTTAAACACCTCAAATTCATCCACTCATTGTGTGGTTTTACTAGAAGCTCCTAGTACGTCTCCCAATTCATCCCGTTTAGCTCTTTAATTTCCTCCTCCTTTTCCTACGTTGTTTTTTTCGACCGCTACTTTGGTTGTTTGAAATTTGATACAAACCCCTATACACACTCCTTAACAAGGTTGGAACAATGGAGGTTTTCATTTACGACTTCTATTATGTTGCTTGTTTCTCCTGCTCCTATCGTTGTTGCCATTTCTTCCTATTTCAAACGAGAATCCCTATCTGTAAATAGAATATATTTGCGGGAATCTTCCACTTTTGGTAGGTTAGCCCTACTCCCATATTTTGATTCTTACCAGGTGATAAATTGATGTAGGAGCATTCAACCAAGAGAAAAACATTGTATTTTAGTACACATAGGGGGGTCATGTGTTTTAAGGAAGTTGGATTCCTAAGTGTTGAATTAATGTAATATTTAGGCTTTTGAGTGAGTAGGATAGGAATTAAATATATAATATGAGATATTTTGTAAATGCTCTTGAATGAAGGATAACATGAGTGGATAATAATGACGAGACAATTAGAAGTCAATTATAACTCTTAAGGTAATTTCATGATTTGAGGAACTAGAGAGGATTCCTAGGGATTAACTGGAGTTAGAAGTCGACTTAGAGGACATTTAAGATTTAGTTCAGTAGTTTAAGGATCTAAACCAGAATTAGTTCAACAGAACATTTCTGGTATAAATATAGTCCTACAGGAAGACTATAAAAAAAAGGAGGCCATTGATATTGAAGATCAGGCCTGAGAGACAAAGAGTCTCGATATGTAATCAATTGTTTATACTTATATATATACAGAGGTTTATTCCATAAATGTGTAAGTGTGTGAAATGAGTATTTAATCATTGAATTACATGTAAGTTGTGTATTCTGTAACAGAGGTTGCAGGCAGAGTTCTATAGAACTACACAGTGGAGGAGAATGATTCAGAGGAATCATAATGGGTCTTTGAATCAAGTTGAAGTATCAGAGTGAAGCTCTGGAGAGACTGTGATGTGAGAATTTGTAGAGCTCAAGCTCAGGAGTGAGTTGAGTAGTGGAAGTGGAAGAATGAAACTGTGAAGAAACCCAAAACCACAAGAAAACATTGAAGAAATAGCGAAGTCAAGAAAAGGGACGAACGAAGAAGTGAGGTGTCAATACACAAGAACCGTTGGATCTTGGAGATCAACAGACAAGGTTGTCAGGTGATAAGCGGTAAAGATTAAATCACATAGATTGGAATGAAGGAATGAATGGTGGAGATTAACCAAAAACACTGGTGGAAGTAGAATTTGGAGGAGCTGTCACAGTCGTCGATGGTTGAAGATCTATGGTCATCAAGCGCGAACAAGTTCGAATGGGTTTATAAGAGGAAGTGGTATTTTGGGTGAGGTAGATACCATAAGTGGTAAAAAGGAGTGGTCACCTGATTCCACTAACCGAGTGACACATAGCGGCAGAGGAGAGAGAGAAAACCACTTTTACGGGTGGGTATTCTCCGTGCTTGTTGTCTACCTGAAATCAATTTCAACCGTTGAATCAAAATGAGTTGATCGACGGTGGATGATTTTCGGGAATGTTTGTTTGATCAGGTTAAGTGACAACCGTCAGATCGAGCGCTAGATCAATGGTCCTGATTTGATCAGAGATCAGAGAAAGGAAGGAGCACTGTTCCGGAAATGGCTTGGGAGTGTGGATTCGATGATAATTATAGTTGCGGGTGAAAGTTTTTCGAAGTTCGGTTTAAGTGCTTAGTCGAATTTTTCCCGTGTATTATGATAGAGTTGAAGTCACCGGTTAAAGGTAATTTTATATGTATTTCTATTAAAAAGGGGTATAATAGAAATATTGTGTGGATAAGGTTTATGGGTTAAGTTTACACATAACCAAAGTTAAGAGTGAGAAGGTTTATGAGGGTGAATGAGCCCCGATAGAAAGGAAATGGTGGATTAATGGTTAGACTTGGTTACTCTATAATTTTCTTTACAGAGGTTAAGAAAGGGGTCTTAACCATATTCTAAATGAAGATTTGACTCCTTAGAGAGTTAAAATTCTAGGACAAATATGCTTATGCATTTTACATGCATACTGTGGGTGTAAGCTGGGGTAACCTAGCATCATTTGGTATCAGAGCAAAACTATAATTGAAAAAATTGGTGTTAAAATAGAAAAAAGAAATTCTATGTGAAAGAATTGAGAACAAAGTTATGTTTAAGACGTTTATGTAGGCAAGGAAAAATCAGATTCTAATCTGACAGAAAGTAGGCACACAAAGGTGATGTGTAGAAGAACTTTTAGTGCAAGAAACAGAGGATAATCCATTCAAGGCGCAGGTGGAATGGTGGAACAAGATCATGCATAGATCTTGAAGGTGAGGTGATATGTTCTATTTTGATTTGATTGGAGAATGTGTGTTTGTACATTGATGCAAAAATAACAACAAAAGAATGTGAGAAGGTTACAACATCTAGAAAAAGGAGTGCTTGAATTGGTCCATAGGAAAGAACCAGAGAAATGCTAAGAGACTAAGCTTAGAGGAGAGAATCTTAGTAAAGCATATGTAGCAAGAAGGGGACTTGTTACTGCAGAGGTAGTGTTGCAGCTCGCAAAGGCAATTCCACAAAGGATGTGGGTAGAATTGCTAAGGGATGAAGAAGCTAGTAAGACTTTCTAGGTGAAAGAAGAGGTGGTCAGAACCAAGTATTTCATTGTGATTGAAATAGAAGAGGACAGTTATGTTCTTGAGAAGTGTAGAAGAGTTGAAGCCTAGAAGGAGCATAGAGAAGTGCTCAAAGGAGGTTCCCATGATAGAGAACCAAGTGCTTGCGAAAAGACCAAGTATAGAGGAAAGCTTGGTGACGTAAGTTGCAACAAGGAGGACTTGTTGTTGTAGAGGCTTTAATGCAGCTCATAGTAAGTGAGTAAGGAGCTCATGAAGATAGAGAAGAAGAAGATGGCTATGAACATGCATAGTAGAGGTTCTGAGAAAGATGAAGAAAGAGGATGCCAAGGCAAATGGAAAGAGGATGAGTCAAGAGAAAATTGACAAGGAAATTGTAGAGTTAAAAGTACAACTTGATGCATTAAGGAGAATACTTGAGGAAAGCCAGAGACCAGGCTGGGTCTTAGGAAGAAACCAGTGAAGTGGAAAAAGTTGCAGAGAAGGCTACAAGAGAGGCAAGTAAGGTGGTTGGGGGAAAAACTCAAAGACGCTGAGTTGGAAATGAAAATGGAAGTGTCCATTTGTGAAGCAGAACAGGGTGAAGTTTTGAGTGGAAATGAAAAATTGAAGACTGAAACTTCAAGTGAGTCCAAAAGGTTACATGTTTTTGAATCTGACAATTTGTGTATATTTGTAGGTGAAACATGTAAAGAAGGACAATTTTTTGATATTGTCATAAAGGAGGAAGAAGACAAGCAAAATCTAAATTCTATTCTGGAGGAAGATTAGGTAGATATGTCTCATATACAATTAGGGAAAGATATCAAGCAACCAAGTGAAGGGTTTGAGGAGATTGAAGAGGAGGCCATCGAAGAATTTCTGAGTCATAAAGAGAACTTGGAACAACAAGGAGATATGATGGTTAAAACATCAAGTGGGACCACAAGGCCTTATGTTTTAAGACTGATAGTTTGTCTGCGGATGCAGAAAAAATGCCGAAGAATATTAATGCATATGGTGAGACAAGGATAACTCTTGGAGAAGGTAAACAACAAGAGATTAAAGACAAAGTTGAAGAAGAGACTATGTTAGATGAAAACATAGTAAAGGATCATCAGTTCACCATGTTGATAGGCACAATGGAAATAATCATGGAAGTTGTTGAGACAGTAAGTAAAAAAGAAGAACATCTACTAAAAGATGTTAAGAAGGAAGAAACCGATGCAAAGGATTTAACCTTGGGAGAAAGGACATCTGATGATTGGTCACTAACAACGGATGGTTTTGCAGAGGATGAACGATCTTTTGAAGCTGTCAAAAGTATGGAAAAGTATCTTTCAGAAGATGAATACTCTGGAGTAAAGGATAAGGGAGAATATCTCTTGAATGAGGAAGGCAATGACTTATTGAGCATAAATAACATAATAATGAAACTGTTACCACACATGGATGATTTCTTGTGGGAAAAAGAGATGAAGTTCAATTTGAAGAACTGATATATGAAATAACAGTTGAAACTTTTGAGCCTTGTAATTTTCAAACTGAAAATTAGCTTATAAATGCAGGGATTATAAGTGATGATGAAGTACTTGTGAAGTTCCAAAGAGAAATTGCATTGCTAGATTATTTTCTAGGAAATTCAGAGTATGACAGTGTGATTGCAGAGGAAGAAGTTCACTACAGTGAACAAGAGCAGGAAGAAATCTTTAGAGTAGATGATGTGGAGGAGAGACTAGCTGACAGTGTCATGAATTCTTTTGAGAATTCAAAATAGCATACTGATGTGCTGATAGAGGTGAAAGAAACAGAGCAGCAAACCGAATTGTTGCCAAAGGAAGATAAGGCATAGAAGCCTTACATTTTTTATGTTAACAAGTGTTTTGTGAGTGCAAGTTTAGTTGCAAATGTCAGAGGCAATTTGGCACATATGAGCAGCCCAATAAATATGAAAGAAGAAGATGATGTGGAAGAATTTAATCCATGGAACAAAGATGTTCAATTTCTGGAGAGAATGTTGGAAAGTCATCACTCAATGCAGATAGAAATAATCATGAAAGAAGGTAAGGATGAAAGGGAGGTAGTAAGCGTAGGAGTCAAAGTAAAAGTTCGAGCAAGAGAAAGAGCAATGTCTACAATGGTAGCAAGAGCAAAAGTAGAAGAAAAAGTAAACCATAAACTTCAAAGTGGGAGTAACCTATAGAAGTTTGAAGAGTTAGTGGACAATAGCAACAACCTGAAGTAAAAACAAAGAGGAATAAGTAAGAGGCAGAATATGGACCAGTCCAAGGATGAATTGGAGACAGAGATTGAAGAATTATGGCAGCCTAATGATGAAACTATCCATGTGGAGGAAATTGATAGTAGCAGGAAGCATGATCAATCAGAACTTGAACCTGATTGACAAGGAGAGGAAGATGAAATAGAATACAACAGACATACAATAGCGACAAAGGTGCAAGGCATTTGGGTAGATACAAACTAAAGTTTGGGACCTTGAAGGTTTTCTATCAACTTATGAAGACACATGATTAGGATATCATGAATACTTTCTACTTTGGGAGTCTGATACAAGAGCATTCAACCCAAGAGAAAATCATTGTATTTTAGTAGACATAGGGGGGTCATGTCTTTAAGGAAGTTCACTTCCTTTGTGTTGAATTAATGTAATATTTAGGCTTTTGAGTGAGTAGGAAAGGAATTAATTAGATAATGTGTGATATTTTGTAAATGCTCTCGAATGAAGGAGAACATGAGTGTTTATTAATGACGAGAGAGTTAGAAGTCAATTATAACTCTTAAGGTAGTTTCATGATTCAAGGAATTGGAGAGGATTCCTAGGGATTAACTGGAGATAGAAGTGGACTTAGAGGAAATTTACGAGTCAGTTTAGTAGATTAAGGATCTGAACCAAAATTAGTTCAACAGAAAATTTTGGAATAAATATAAGCCTACAGGAAGATTGTAAAAAAAGGGAGGCCACTGATATTGAAGATCAGGCTTGAGAGACATAGAGTCTTGATATGTAATCAGTTGTTTATACTTATATATATATAGAGGTTTATTCCATAATTGGGTAAGTGTATGAAATGAGTATTTAATGATTGAATTACATGTAAGTTGTGTATTCTGTAACAAAGGTTGGAGGTAGAGTTCTATAGAACTACACAGAGGAGGAGAATGATTTAGAGGAGTCATAGTGGGTCTTTGAATCTAGCTGAAGCATCAGAGTAAAGATTTGGAGAGACTGTGATGTGAGAATTCGCAGAGGTCAAGCTCAAGAGTGAGTTAAATAGTGGAAGCGGAAGAATGAATCCCTGAAGAAACCCAAAACCATAGGAAAACATTGAAGAAATAATGAGGTCAAGAAAAGAGACAAACGAAGATGTGAGGTGTTAGTAGACAGGAATAATTAGATCTCGGAGATCATCGGACGAGGTTGTAAGATGATAAGTGGCCAAGATTAAATCGCATAGATTTGAATCAAGGAATGAACGGTGGAGATTAACTAAAAACACTGGTGGAAGAGGAATCTAGAGGAGTTGTCGCAGTCATCGATGGTTAAAGATCTATGGTCATCGGGTATGAACATGTCCGAACGGGTTTATAGGTGGAAGTGGTATTTTAGGCGAGGTAGAAACCATAAGTGGTAAAAAGGAGTGGTCACCTGATTCCACTAACCGAGCGACACGTAGCAGTGGAGGAGAGAGAGAAAACTACTTTTTTGGGTGGGTATTCTTTGTGCTTGATGTCTACCCGAAATTAACGGCAACCGTCAGATCAAAAGGATTTGATCAACAATGGAGGATTTTCGGGAAAGTTTGATTGGTCATGCTAAGCGACAATAGTCGGATCGAGCGCCAGATCAATAGTCCTAATTTGATCGGAGATCAGAGAAAGGAAGGAGCAGCGCTGCAAAAATGGCTTGGGAGTGTAGACCCAATGATAATTATAGTTACGAGTGAATGTTTTTTGTAGTCCAGTTTAAGTGCTTGGTCAAGTTTTCCCCATATATTTTGATAGATTTGAAGTCCTGGGTTAAATCTATGTTTATATGTATTTCTATTAAAGAGGGGTATAATAGAAATAATGCGTGGATAAGGTTTATGGGTTAAGTTTACACATAACCAAAGTTAAGAGTGGGAAGGTTATATAAATATGCGGCTAAGGGTTAATGAAGGTTTATGATGGTGAATGAGTCCTGATAGAAAGGAAAGGATGGATTAAGGGTTAGACATGGTTAGTCTATAAATTATTTTGCAGAGATTAAGAAAGGGACCTTAACCATATTCTAAATGAAGATTTGACTCCTTAGAGAGTTAAAATTCCGGTGACAAATGTGCTTATGCATTTTATATGCATACTATGGGTGTAAGTTGGGGTAACCAAGCATCATAAATTCAGAAAAAAATAAATAAATAAATAAAATAAATAAATAAATAAAATATAATAAATAAATATAATAAATAAATAAATAAATAAAAAATGTCAATTTCTTCATACTCAAACTTCATATCAATTACTTGGTTTGTTAATTTATCAGTTGTTTCATAGTAAGGATTTATTTGCGAGATTTTCTAGAAGAATATTTCCTCTTGTTCCATTATTAGGGAATTTAGGTTAACTACTTCTTTAATGAATTCCTCAATTTGTGTTTTCTCTTTGAGTTTATCCACTATAGCTTCGATTTGATGAATTTATGCATCCGTTTCTAATAAACTGGCCCGGTGTTGTACACTCATCTACTCAAATTCTCTTCGAAGTTGGGCTACCTGTAATTCTGCTTCTTGATTAGTTTTTTCTTGGGCTAATTACTATTCTAGCAGCAAGAATTTTCTATTTGTTTTCCTTCAAAAGAAAACGAACTTTTGTCGCCTTGTCAATGGTGGTTGTGGCATAAGCTCCTATGAACTGCAAAATATTTGTGAGATTCTCTTATGGGTCGATAGGCGTGTCCTTCCAAACAATATCCATGGGTTCATTTTCCAGAGTTGTAACAGTCATAACGTCAAGTTTCCTTTTCTTCCTTTGTCTTTTAACTACAACCCTATGAGTAAGACTGTAGAATATATATAATGGAGGTATCTCCTCAATTCTTAGAACAATTTCCGAAGTAGGAAGAGCAGGAATTATCTCAATATCTTGGGTACCTGTAGATTCTTCCCCTGTTGTTTTGGATTTGCTTTATGCTCGGTTTTCTTGGGGGTTTGTAGATCAGATGTTTGCTCCAGATTTGTGTCTGTATGGAGATTCTTATTGAATTCATACCATTCTTGTTCTAGGTCAATGACTGGAGCTTTACCTATCTGAGTTGAAGTAGAAACAACCTCAGACTGCTTCTTTGCTAAGGCCTATTTGGTTGTTTCCTCTGTACTTTTGGTTGTGTCTTTATGAGACTCTTTATTTGTGCTTCCTCCTCCATTTTGAGATTTTCATTCTGAGTGGTCTAACTCATAAATTGAATTCTCTTCGGTTTCTTTTTCATAATTTCCTTTGGAACTTCCGTCCAAGCTTACACTAGGAGTTGACTCTATTATTGGTTCAATCTACAATAGGTCCAATGGGACCTTTAACAGTCTCTTATTCTTGTATACATGGAAAGCATTAATATCTTAAGGGGTCAACAGTAATGGTGCCATATGTAGAACTTGTGAAAATGTTTATGTTTGTAGGAAGACGTCAACAAAGGCATCCTCTTCATGGGTGAATTGTTTAACTTTTACCATAGTAGTAAATTCCTTAGCAATGTATTTGGGCCATATTACCTTCCTGTAGCTGTAACCAATTTCAAAGACATAATATTATCTACTTCCTTTACTACATGTCCATAATCGTGTAGTGCAAAAGAACCACATTGCAATGTGAAAGTTGGCAAAATCGATTTCTTCTTCTCTTTCATTCCTCTGGTTAAACCACCTTACCTTGCTGTCTGGTAGGCTATTTCTCTACCCAAAATTTTGTTAAGGAAATAATATGGGAGGACATGTAGAGAAGTAATGCTCCCAAGCACTAAAATCTACGTGAACGTCTCTTCCCCAAACCATCTATCTACTGGAATGATATCTACTTCGGCCTCCTTACAAAACCTAGGGATGTTCTATCAAGAACTGCTTTATGAATAGGCAGCATAACACCCTGATAGATCTTATAAAAATGGGGGTGGAATCAAGATTCCCACAAAATTTTATGGTATATATATGGATGGGGGGTGGGTTCTTTACAGTCCACTTCCATCACATATTTGGAAACTGAGAATTAAAACAATTTGCGTCCATAACAAAATCAGTCATGAAGAAATGGGGGAAAATCCTTGAAGAAACACTTCCCTTCTTTCTATACTGCATAATGGACTTTGCTAAATTATCTGATGAAATCAGACCCCAGTTCATAATTGTTGCATTAGCTTCTACATCTATTAACGGGAGCCATTCCATGGAAAATTTGGTGCTATTAAGTCTACCGAATAACCTACATATCATTCTTGCTGCGAAACTCTGAGGGGGAGAGATGGATGTTATTGAGTACATACCAGTTTTATCACTTTTGAGTTTGCCTCCACTTGAACTCCAGGTCTGTGTAGCGTCTAACAGGTAGTCATTCTCTTTAGCAAATTGCTCAACAAACACTTTGTTGTAGAGATTTTTAGGCTCTGGTAGCTGGTACATTAGTCGTAGGTTTTCCAGTGAGAAAGACCCCATGACCTATTGACTTTTATTCTTGAAAGTTCTTTCTAAGATGCGTACCTCACCAATTACCCATTTTACCGTATCTATGTATGCTATTATCTTTGGTCTCATAGTTTTTCGGTGTAAGAATGAGCATGTTGTCTCAAAATAGGAGGCGCCAGATGACTCCTAAGCATTAGTCATGGCCTTTATTATCAGTGGCCTAGGTTGCTCTTCTTCTAACAAGTTATACATGGGTTCCCATGTTGTGTTTCCTCCGTCCTTGCTGCATGTGGTATCGGAGAAAAGCAGTACCATGTCTAATTTCTCAGATGCAGTCTCCTTCCCCCTCTTTTCCATTCTTTCTAATGATGTTTTCTATGAAGGTTTCCTGAAATTGAGTAAATGGAAGTTATCGGATAATCACGAAGTGAGAATGACAGTGAGAATTAAATGATACAGTTAACCTCAAAAGGTGACAAGAAAGTAGCTTTCATTCAAAACACAGATGAAAAGATATCAAATCACATCGAGCCACTCTTAACATAAATTCCATTATACTTATTAAATACCCACTAAGGTCTCTTATCATTGCCTTTATTACTGATTTAAACTATCGCGTCACAAATGGGAAGGGAAAAACTTTAAGGTGGTGAGTTTAAAGCACAAAATGATGATTATGAAATTGCGATAAGATTAAAGTATTATCACAAACCACACTATCACATTTTTGGTTGTACAATTTTCTAGAGTTGTTTAGAATTCTGGGGGATGTGAGATCAGTGGCATAATTTTCATGGTTTAGAGCGTACTTTTCCTAAATGAATAATTACTTCATAAAGTTCCTTTTTACTAAGCATCAATCTTAACTTGTAGTTTATAACATTTTTTCTTTTATCGGGTCCAGGATCTATCACACTTTGAAAACTTGTATATTTCATAAGATTGTCTTTTAAGTGAAGTTACACAATGTGATAAGTATTGGCCCACTCTAAGACAATATCGCAGTTCACATATTATGATAGGCTTTGTGATTCATGTCTTTTATAAAAGCTGATATGTGATTGCGATAAACACTTCCATTTACAACAAATGCTTTAAGTCTTAGCTTTTAAATGAAAAGTATCATGATATCCTAAGTTAAATGTAGTGATCCCTTCCATCACAATTTGCAGATCCTGGTTGTTAATTACCCTTTGATACAATTGGTCCAGCAATATGCGATAAAAGAAAGTTTTGCTAGTCTTAAAGGGATTTGACTTGATATCTTAATTTATTTTTAATAATTTTAAAAGAAACCACCTAAGTGCTAAATTTGTCTTGGAGGATTTTTAATAAAGGGTCCCCATGTGTTAATATAATATTAACTATTAAATCAATAAATGGGCGGGTTGTTGAACAACACAAAAGAGGGTATAAAGCCAGAAAGACAACAAAGAAGAAGGAGGATGAAGATTCATCGCACAAAGTCATGGTGGGACTAAAGAGGACTCTCAAGCCTACTCAATCTTTGCAGTGTGGGAAACATATGTCAGCAATGATCTAACTAGAAAGCCCATGTAAAGGAAGGCTATACCAGCATGTCATGATTTTATAAGTCATCGATTGAAAATGGTTTTAAGAATAATAACACAATGGGGTCGAACATAAGGCAACATATCATAGTATGGAGGCTAGAATGCATAATGCAACAGAAAAATGGTCTTCCCTAAACTATATGCCAGTGATGAAAAATGATACATGCCATGAAAGGTTAACAGTCATGGAATTGAAGCAATAGAAAAACTCTCAAAATATTCAATTTAACCTGAAAGTCTAGCTATCCTAGCACTCAATGCCAAAAGGTCACAAAGTTTATAAAATTATTAAAAGTAAAAGATAAACTTTATAAAAGTGGGTTTTTAAAAGTTTTTCAAATTACAAGTTATAAATAGATCTTTTGTCCCAACAAACCTAATTAGTGTTTCGAACAATTGAGAGAGGGAGCTCTGGAGCAAAGACCAACAACTACAATACAACCTATTTGTCAGTTTGAATAGTTACAAAACATCCAGGTATTCCTCAAATTTGAATTTTTAATGAATTTACGTAAATTTCAAACATTTTTTCAAGATTTTTACCATAGAGATCTTGTTTTTAGATTTTTTCTCTCTGCATACGTGGGTTGGGCATATTGAAGTCATGTATGAGTAAGCCCTATACGTGACTATGTATGAAGTGAACCCATGTGTGCACAATGAAAATTTTCAGATTTTAAATTTTTAATGGATGAAAATGTTTGAATTGCAAGATGACTATCACATGGAAAGAAAGAGAGCATAGTGCAGTAGACAATGAATTAATTAATGACTCACTGTCACTGGATTCAATGAGAGGGTGTGGATTATTGAAATTTCTCAAAATTCCTAATATGAAAACCAACACAAGGTTGCTAGAGATGCTTTTTAATTACTAGGATCCAGAAGAGGATTATTTTAAGATTTATCAAATACCCTAGTCAATTGAAGTAGAAGATATCTACTTCATCACTAGACTTTTCCAGAGAGGGGGAAAAGTTGACTTGCAAGGGAAGGCTTGAGGAAGCCTCAACATAGATGATTATATTCACATATATTTTCCCGAGAATAATGAGAAGGTAGGGACACATATCCCAATAAAGAATGTGGAGAGTCTACCCCTCAGAATTCTCCTTTTTACTATTGTGAGGGTAGTTGGTTCAACTTCATTACACCAAGCATCACGTGTTATAATGAGCCTAGCAGTTGATTGTGTCACCATAGTCTGTTATTGGTGTACAACCCTCCCAATCAATATGAAAAAGAAACTCACTTCCATCAAAAATACTAATACCAAAAATTTTTGGTATGGTACCATCCTTTGCAATCTCTTCTTTGAGAGGATATGAGGGCTTTGACCCAAAGTGCTCTCTACCATCAGCAGCCCAAGGGATCCGCGTATTGGTAGATGGGCTGATTTCGTGAAGGGACTAGGGGGTTGCAAGGTCCCTAGAACAACTTTTGATGGTGATTTCTTCCTTTTGCTGGGAAGAACAATTCATTTCCATACAGGGCTACCCTTATGCAAGTATGGACTTCAGAGGGGATTCGTATCTAGTACTTCCACCAGATGTTGCATGGGGTTCCATAGGTAAAAACAATTTTAATTTTTTTAAAGTTATTCGATTTTTTTTGTATATAAAAAATTATGAACTCAAATTCCTTTTTGTGAGACATAATATTCTTACAAAATTATTTGGTCATGATAAAGATGTAGGATCACTAAGACCAGAGGGTCTACCTAGGCATATGAATTGTGGAAGAGACATGGAAAGTGTCACAGATCAGACTGAAAGGTTTCTCGATATTGTATAGAGGAACTTTGAGAGTTTGACTCACTAGGTACCTATGGCAGTGATAGAGGATTTACTAGAGGCTATGCAGAGACCCATGGTAGGAGTACCACGAGATTGGGTGCAACTCTTCTGATGGGTGGATAATGCCATCATCTTCCTCTGAGATGCACATACGAGGTTGGACCAATAGATATATATTACAGATGTCTAGATTTTGATAGGCATGACTGGGCTTAAGCCCTAATCTTGTATGACATTTTGTCTCAATTTTGTATAACATTTTGAACACAAAACTTCTATCTATATAAATATGGTTTCATGAGGTGATGATCATATATATAGATGATGTTCGACTGTTTTTTATTTTTGATGTGATGAATGATTAATATGCCAACATAATGCTTGATTATGTAAGTTTTTACCCTGTACAAAAATTACCTGCATAAGAATTCTAAAACACAAAAAATAAACAATGTGAGAGCATAACACATAAAACACACATACATAGAGATTTTACCCTGGATCCAAAAACTGGGACTACTAGATTGATTTTTCATTATTTTCTTTTCAAGGTTACAATACATATATATATCTGTTGAAGCATCCAATACCATGGACCAAAAACCATCACGCCCAAAACCATCTGCGTAATCCATGCACAAAACCATAGGTAGGTTCGCCCCACCTAATATAGGTTCCAAAAAAAATTTCCCTGGGGCACTGCCCAAGACACCATAGAGTGGGGCTACCCGCCCCTGTCAAACCCACTCAACAGGGAGGTTTCCACCACCCCGCTGCAAAATTGATGTAATGAATGGGGGGCTTTGCTCCCCCTCTAACCCCCCAATTAACTAGGGTGTCTAGTCATGGAAAGAATATAACACAACCACCATTCTCCCACATGTTGTTTTCTTTCCACATGGGGCCATAAGATATCTTAGTCATTTACCCAGCCTTGCAATGCCCATTGTTTCTCTACGCCAAGAGAACTTCTCAGAGCTCACATATTTTGTCAATTCATCTGCAGTATTCTTCAAAGAGTCCACCTTTACTAGCAACACTTTTTTGTCTTCTATCATATCCGTCACAAAGTGATACTAAACATTAATGTTCTTTGTCTTTGAATGGTAAGCATGGTTCTTTGCCAATAAAATTGCACTTTGGTTGTCACAGTATATCCTTATAGCTCCCTACAATAACCCCATACTTGAACTCAATCTCCGCAACCAAACTACTTCCTTTCTTGCATGAGTGGCTTCCTTCCACTGTAGTTGATAGTGCCACTACAGATTGTTTCTTACTCATCCAACTGAATACACCTCCAAAAAGTTTAAACACATACCCACTTGTAGATATTTTCCGATCCGTAGTCTACCTCAAAAAAGACACAAATATGCAAAACTCTATCCAATCCTGGTCTTATTTGGTAGAACAAACCATAATCACTAGTGCCACGCAAATAGCTAAAAACCCACTTCACTGCTATCCAATGCTCCTTCCTTGATTTTAACATCAATCTGATCAATACTCCCACTACATGTGCAATGTCTGGTCTAGTACAGACCATCACATACATCAGGCTATCAACTGCACTTGCATATGGAACATGGGACATGTCCTCTTCCTCTTCTTGTGTCTTGGGACACTCTTCTGCAAATAACTTTACACCTACAGGAATAGGAACCTTCACTGGTTACTGTCCTTCATATTAAACCTATGCAATATTGTCTCAACATACTTCCTCTAGTTTAACCAGAGCTTCCTCTTTGCCAGATCTCCTTTAATTTCCATGCCTAAAATATAGTTTGCAGCACCAAGATCTTTCCTGTTGATGTTGGAGGAAAATTGGGTCTTCAAATCCTATATAATTTCTTTGTCATTTCAAACCAGCAACATGCCATCCACATATAAGACCAGATAAATAACCCAATCACCAATTAATTTAAAATACACAAAGTGATATGCTTTGCTTCTGGTGAAGCCAAGTCCCAGTATAAATGTATCAAATTTCTGATACCACATCCTTTGTGACTATTTTAGCCCATACATAGACTTCTTTAACTTTCATACCAGTTCATTCTTACCCTACACCACAAATCCTTCAGGTTGCTTCATGTAGATATCCTCTTCCAGATCCCCGTGAAGAAATGTTGTCCTCACGTCCATCTGTTCTACCTCAAAATCCAAAGCAACAACAACAAATAAAATTAATCTAATAGAAGCTACCTTGGAAACAGGAGGAAAGATATCAACAAAATAAATTCCTGGCACCTAGGAATAACCTTTTGCTACCAACCAAGCTTTGTATTTATCCACCTTTCCTTCTGCGTTTGTCTTCTTCTTGAACACTCATTTGCTGCCAATGGGTTTCCTTCCATTCGGAAACTCCACCAGATCCAAAGCCTAATTTTTATGCAATGATGCCATTTCATGAACCATGGCCTCTTTACAAAGTTTTCCATCCTCTGAATCTATTGCTTTCTTCATAGTTCTAGGATCATCAATAATAATAGATAAAATAAAATTTGAACAGAAAGCAGATGGACTATACGGTTCTATCTGCCTTCTTTCTCAAATTGATCTTCTCACAACCAGAATTTGTGTCTCTTCATATTTTGATTCCTCTTCTACTGTAGAGTCCATTTCTTCCTCCTTTGGCTCAAACTCTATCTTCTCAGATTCCTTTGATGGGAATTCATGTTTAATAAAAATTTTCACCTCTCTGAACACCACATCTTGGTTGTACACAACCTTCCTTGTTACTGGGTTCCAAATCTTATAACCCTTTAAACCATCCTTATACCCAATAAAGATGAACTTTTCAGATTTACTACCCAACTTTGTTCTTCTCTCCTTTGGAACATGTACATATGCATCACATCCAAATACCCTCAGATGTGAAAGAGAGGGTTTCTTACCAGTCCATACCTCTTATGGAGTCCTATCCTCCAATGCTGATGAATGTGATCTTATGGTCTCCATGACCTCTGCCCAAAATTCCTGTCCTAACCCGACACCACTAACCATGCTTCTTGCCATTTCCATCAATGTCTTGTTCATTCTTTCTACAGCTCCATTTTTCTCAAATGTTTATGGAGTAGTCTCCTGTCATGTTATACCACACTTCTTACAGAAATCTTCAAATTTCTTGCTGCAAAACTCTCGACTGTTATATGTCCTCAACACCTTTATCTTCTTCTTTGTCTTTTTTTCCACTAGAGCCTTAGATTCTTTAAACTTGTCAAAGACATCAGATTTCTTCAAGAGGAAATATATCCATTTATTCCTTCAAAAGTCATCTATAAATGATACATATTACACAAACTTACCCAGTGATTGAAGCTTCACAGGTCCAAACACATCACGTGAAAAAGCTCTAATATCTATTTTGTCGTCTTACCACCAGAGGGGGAAATCACCTGATTCTGCTTCCCATATTCACAATTTTCACAGAAATCAAAATCCAAAGAGCTATTAGTCATACCTTCTACCATACCTTTACCTTGAAGTATTCGAAGGCCCTTCCCTCTAATATGTCCAATCCTTTGATGCCATAGCATGGTCTTTTCTCTAGAGACCACTAGATTTTTTGCTCCACTTTTAGGAACCATAGAACTATTGCACCCATCAATAACAACGCTACCTTGGGGCTTGTACAGAGTTCCAATATGAACTCCCTGCATCAATACTAGTGCTACATGAACCATCTTGTAGGTATCTTTATCAAACACTACTTTTACACTTGCATCATCCAACTTGCTTACATAAATTGGATTTCTAGCCAATGCATAAATATGTAGTACACCTAGAAGTGTTCTAACCCTTCCACCTTGAAAATTCAACTTTACTTTTCCGCGACAAATGATTCTAGCCTTCCTATCATCCCCTAAGAAGACATCATGACCATCATATTTCTCATACTAGCAGAACCACTCCCTATGGGGAGTGAAGTGAAAGGATGCACTTGAGTCAATCAACCATGCATCATTATCTACATGTGTACTTGAAGAAGCCAAGTATACATCCCCACCTTAATCTTATGTGGTTTTTTCCACTCCAGAAGGAGCATCATCATATCCGTTTCCTTTGTCAGGAGCTTTAGATTTACAGTCCCTTTTGTAGTGCCCTTCCTTTTTGCATTTCTAGCACACCTTGATAGGTTTTCCTAGAGATTTAGATCTCTCACTCCTCATTTCTGTTTATGTTCTGGGACCGTCCTTGTACAAACAAGGCATCACAATTCTAGCTCTCCATATTTTTCCATCTCATCTCCCCCATCAGCAAGGATGAGACTATTTCATCGAATTGTAAGGCAGTTGCATTGCTACCTATTGCAATAACTAGACTATCCCATGAATTTGGTAGAGAGAACAACAAACTGATGCATTTATCTTGTTCTAAAATTTTGATATCAATAGATAATAACTGACTCACAACAGTATTAAATGCATTCATATGCTTTGTCACCGAGTCTCCATCTTTCATCCTCGGGTTATACAGATTTTTCTATAGGAACAGTTTATTCATTAGAGACTTAAAATGGTACAAAGTCCCTAACTTGACCCACAAATCCCTAGCCATAGCTTCCCCTAATACATTCAGTAATAATGGATCTGAGACACACATTTGTATTGTGCTCTTTGCCTTCTAATTCAACTTCTTCCATTCTTCATCGGAAACTCCCGTTGGTTTAGTACTCGGATCTACCATGATCCACTGATATTTATCTACCAATATATACTTCATCCTGAGTTTCCATAACTCAAAACTCTAACCATTCAATTTCCACTTCTCGCCATCTTCTTTCACCACCAGAATCGATCCCATAGATCTCCCACTGAACAGGGTCTACCACAGGCCTGAGAAAAATTCCTCAGCAACAAAGGCATCTCCTTGAAGCCATAATAGCTTTGATACCAAATGTAGGTTTTAACCCCATAAAGAAATTACCTGCATATGAATTCTGAAACACATAAAATAAACAATGCGAGAGAATAACACAAAAAACACATATACACAGAGATTTCCCCTTGAACCCAAAATTGGTACTACTAGATTGACTTTTCATTATTTTCCTTTGAATCTTACAATACATATATATACATTTCAAAGCATCCAATACCATGGACCGAAAACCATCACGCCCAAAACCATGTGCGAAAACCATGCAAAAAACCATAGGTAGGTTCACCCCACCTAATATAGTGTCCAAACAAATTTCACTAGGGTGCTACCCTAGACCCTGTAGAGGGGGGTTACCCACCCCCCTCAAACCCCCTGTGACCCCCCTACTGCACAATCGACAGAACGAAGGGGGGGCTTTGCCCCCCCTCTAACCCTTTGGTTAACTACGGGGGCTAGTCGCAGAAAGAATATAACACAACCCAAAAGATTATATATGGAATCAACAAATGAGTTTTATGATAGTGGAATATGAATAAATGTGATAAACTAAATGATCTTTTTAATAAATGCACTCTTAGAAATTGGTGATATAAAAAAGGATCTCTCACGCAATACAGTTGTTTAACTAGGAAACCAGTAGTTGTGAATCCAATAATAGTACTAATGAATCAATACCAAGAGATAATATCTAGATAGTAGGTTAACCATAATAGTATATTTAGTAACATTATTTGAATCAGGGTTGCTACATATGCCTCTTGAAACCAACAATTAACTAGATGGATAGTAAATCATCCAAGCCGCGGAAGCCAAATTCAGTGTATGTCGACTAGCACCATCGGTGAACCCAAGATGTACCAAATCATCCACCAATACTTGCCAAAGCAGAAAAAATATCTATATCACTACGATGAAACTTATAGATAGATATGCACAAATATATACAACATCTACAACCAAGCAAATGCTAGGTAGGAACCTAGGCATAATACTTTTTAGGATAGAGCCCTTTATGGGCTCTGATAGTTCGTTTCCATCAAAATCAACAAATTTGTAAGCTCCTTTTTTAAAGAACTTTTTAACGATAAAAGGACTGTACCACATGGTTTTAAACATACTTGCCTCCAAGGCATCTTTGTCTTGGTAATAGACTAGGACAAGGTCACCTTCAGAGAAAACCCTAGGATGCACAGCCTTATCATATTGGAGATTCACTCTCTTTTTATGAGCTTCGTTAACTGTGGGAGCATCTTCACACTGCTCGTCAAGATGTTCCAAACGAATGAGTTGGTCTTCAAGACAAGAGGTTTCTAGAAGAAGTTTTACAACTAATTTAAGTAAAGAAATTTCACATTCCACAAGGAACATCGATGCCAAACAATAAACTAGTTGAAAATGAGTGAAACCCATAGCAGTCTTAACCAACATCCAGTATGCCCAAGGCATGGGATATAACATGATATGCCAATTGGATCGAGCCTTATTAATTGTCCTTTGCAAGATAAATTTAAGGGATTTATTCACGACTTCCATCTAACCATTGGCCTTAGCATAGTAAGGGAATGAATGCTCCTGTCAGAAACCCAACTTGATAGCCAATTTAGCCATCATCTATTTCTAGAAATGACTACCATGGTCAGTGAAAATCTCCTTTGGAATACTGAAATGAGAAATGACTTAGATGAAAAGCAACAGGTTTGTTGTTTAACCATAATTCACAATAGTGGGCATAACTTCAGCCCACTTGGTAAAGTAGTCCACTGCTACAATAATAAATTTATGACCCTTTGCTGAAGGCGGGCTACAAGTTGTAAAATTAATGTGCCACTTTGTGAACGGACCCATGGTAATAATAGGAAAAGGCAGAGCTGTATGAGTGTGCATTTTCCGAGTATAAACCTAAAAAGGATGTCATTTTTTGACCGCTTCAACACAATCTTTGAAAATCAAAGGCCAAAAATACCCTTCACGCAAGATTTTTTTGGTTGTAGCAAGCCGAGAGAGATGACCACCACAAGCTCCACTTTGGCAATCATTCATCACTGACTCAGCTTCTTCTAAGGTTAAGCAGTGTCTAAGGATTGTATCAACCCTGCACCGATATAAAGTGTCACGATAATAACACAAATTTTTGCTAAGTGGCACAATTTTCTTTGCTAAAAGAGAGGGTAAGCTTCGAAGTATAAATATATATAATAATATCTCCATACCAAGGATCTTGTGAAGAAATAAGAAAAATATGCTTATGAAGGAGGGATTCCTCATAAACTAGTTCCTCTTCATAAGACAACTATGAAATTAATTCTGCCAGTACTAATGATTTCTTAGATTTGGCTCACAATAATTTGAGATCAGACTCTTGTAAAATAAAAATCCATCTGTTACATTTTCCCCCAATCACTCGCCTACTCAAAACAAACTTAAATGGACTAACAATCACCAAGACAAAAGTTTTTCTAGGAAGAATATAGTCAAATTAGCTGCCAAAGATAATTTTTCTATAGGAAAATATCGTAGTTCAGTACCTACCAAGCCTCGGCTCAGATAATAAATCATGTGCTCTCGAAGAGCATCGTCTTCCTAAACTAGAACCTTACCAATGGTTGATTCTTCTGCATCGTAATATAAGAGAAAAACACTATTATAATCGGGTGGACTCAGTAATGGAGTAGAGGTCAATTCTTTTTTCAAATCATTGAATGAGCATTGAGTGAAATCATCCCATATACTTGGAACTCCTTTCTCCAACAATCACATAAATCCCTTTGTAATCTTAGTGTAATTAACAATAAATCTCCTCAATAGATTGGCTTTTCCTTGGAGACTTTGAAGTTGACAGATGGTAGACAAGGAAGGAAACTAAATTATTGTCTCAACCTTGAAAGGATCTACATGAACCCCTTCAGTGGATATGATGAATCCCAATAATCGACCATATGTGATAGCAAAAATGCATTTATTTGGATTCAACCCAATTTTATAAAAATGACATCACTCAAAAACCAATTGAAGATTATGAGTATGATCAATCATCTTTCGAGACTGAGAAAGTAGGTCATCAAAATAAGATTTAATGATATGTTTGATATCATGGAAACCGTAGGACATGGCCTGCTCAAAAGTAGATCCAGTATTTTTAAGGCCAAAATATATATTATTATATGCAAAAGTACCACAGGGGCATATAAAAGTTGTCCTATGCTAATCTTCAAGATGGATAGTAATGTGATTATAACTCGAGAAACCATCCATGAAGGATAAATCTCATTTCCTGCACATTTCTCAATAATCTGATCAATAAATGGTATGGGGAAATTATCTTTAGGACAAGCCTTATTTAAATCCGTAAATCCTATGAATACGCGGACCATTCCTTGTATTTTATCAACCGAGAATGGATTCGATACCCTCTTAGTCAACGGAACCAGATATTTAAAACCCACCTTGAGCAACTTCTCAACCTCGGCATTGATAGTTTCCACCTTCCTAAGGTTTACGAGTCGACACTTTTGTTGTATAGGCTTCACATTCGCGCAAGTCTTGCTCATATGTTCGACTATTGATGGATCAATTCCAAGAATTTCCTCATAAGATGAAGCAAACACGTCACTGAATTATTTAAAAAGATTGGTATAGATTTGAATTTCTTCATGGGAGCATTTGGCTGCAATGAAAACATTCTAGATTACATTGGGATTCCTGGGGATGTTCACTGGAATAATTTCTGAAATAATTTACACGTTGCATTCGAAAAAAACCTGTGATGGATCCAAAGGGTTTAAAACTGTGAACATCACTAGTAAATGAAGGACTAGACAAACTTAATTCTACTTCACGCAAGTCTAGGAGAAAATATGACCAATGATGCAAATCATCTCGTGATCTATCTATACCCATCATTGCTTCTAAGATTGCTTCCCCAGATGGTAAAACAATATGAATGAAATCCATAGAAGAACTAGAGTCAAGAGTCCAAGCTGGAGCCACATCTCCATCCAATTCCTCAAGTGAAAGAGGAGTAGGATTAGTATCTACAATGTTGACAATAAATTTATAAGCAATTTCAGCTGCACATATAGGATATGTCATTCCACCTACTTTCCCTACTTTTAGTGTGGTGTAGCAGAGGTTAATGGCCAAGGATATAAAAAATAATGGCTTCTAAAGAAATCTCTTCGAGAAGAGGTCCTCTAAAATGAAATGAAGTTTATTAGAGAAAGAGGAAAAGGAAGATCAAAATTACCCATCAATGAGTAATACATTGCAACTCCTAAATTCTCAACAGGTTACTTGTGATTATTCACCAAGTGAATGGAGGAATCAAAGGATGCATTGGATTCTTTCGTAGAATACTCGATATGATCAACAGTAACAATTCTCCCTTCATGGGGAAAGCATAGGATGCAAATAATGATGATACAATAGCATCGATTTCATAAATCAAATTTCGTCCTAATATAAGGTTATAATACAAATTTACATCGACTATTTCCACCTCAATATTGTCTGCCTTGCCCCCAATAGAGATGGGAAAGCATTAGGGGGGTTTTGAAGAATAAAATCGGCCTTCTAAGGAAATTATAAAATAATAGTGGAAATAAAAAGATAAGATTAGATGACATCATCAAATTTTAGAAGGAAAAAAGAAAAAACTATCTTTTCAACTCATATTTTCAACTTATCTCCATATGGGTTTACTTAGATTTGGAGCATAAACACTCATTGGATGCATAATTTGATTCCTCATTCAAGGAGTACCCATGTTTCATCCTTTTGATGTATTTCTCATTTTTTTGTAGCAAGGTCCATCAAAAGTATGTAACATGGGTACTCTTTGGATGGGGAATCAAATTTTGCATCCAACGAGTACTCCCGCTCAAAATTTGAGTAAAACCTTAGGCAGATAAGTTGAAAATATGAGTTGAAAAAGTAGTTTTATTATTTTATTATTTTTTAATATTTTTTTTCTTACTCCAAAAATGGTGAATCACCGCCCATTTTTGACATCATCATCTTGAATCCTATTGGTTTTTATAAAGTTTATTTTGGTTGTATATTTTTCTTAGGAGGCCTATTTTAGACCTCAAAAATCCCCTAATGGCTAGAGTAATTCCATGCGGTCTATTAGAATGACCATCAAATGCAATCAAGAGAGTAGCTGAAGGAACAACTTCTGGAGATCTGATGGATTTCCAACATGCAATGGGGACGTGACACAGGTGGAATCTCCCTCATCAACTAGAGTTCAAAAGATATCGATCTTTTGATATGTAGATTTAATTTGGAAATCCATATGATGACGAAGCCTCTTCTTAATATTTGACATGTCAAATGTAATAATAAGAGACAATGTTTGAGATCTATAGCCTTGATCAGAGTGAGCAACAAACTCCTTTGTGCCCGAAATGACTGGAATACCTCTAATGCAAACATCATACAAGGGATTTGGGCCATATCTTCAACAATGGAGTAGTTTTGAGCAGCCCTGTCAATAGGGTTAATCTTCAAACATTTTGTAGAGCCTTATAACATTCGAGGTATAGAATCAACTGTGGACTTCTCAATATTGAGTGGCTTTGTAACATCGTGAGTAGCCTTAGCCTTGGAGGATTCCAATTCACCATAATCATGTGATCTTGTAGCAACATTAACATGAGTATTCATCATATATAGATTTGATGGATTTTCTCCCTCTGCGTTACCCGCTCAGGGGTTTCCAATACTAGCATTCGTGCCAGCAAACATTTGATGCCCTTAGGGAAAAGTGTTAGTTAGAAATGCCTCGGAGGTAGAAGAAGCCTGCTGCGCTAACAAGCACTAGGTGTCCTGAATCTTAGGGAAAATATGAGTTAAATGGTCTCCATTACACAATTTTCAAGGGAACTTAACTTTCCTTTTAGACTCCTTTTTACCGGGTCTCCCCAATATTATTACTGGGTTTGCTTGGATTACCCTTCCCATCCTTATTTTCCTTCTTACCTCATCCCTTTTTCTTCCCATCACATTATCGATTTCCTTTGGGGTTGGAAGATTGGACAACGTTAATAGATGAAGGTTGAGAAGGAAAAGACACTAACGAAGATTCCTGAATTGAAGAAGCAGTTTGTAAAAACAAATGTTGCAATTGACTTAGTAGCTTAGCTGTGCTACTATCGACTGATATGACAATCCCATTGGTGTGGGGACATGGCTTAAATTTAGCTAAATCGATCATGCATCGAGGAGAATTTGGAAAAATATTCTCAAGAATCTCATAATAAAAATATATAATTTCTAATTGTTGCGGTCTAAAGATAACATGTACTTCGGTGAACACTCTAGAGAGTGACACATCCTTAGAAATTTCTGGCTGTAAAGATTTTAAAAACCACTCGAGAAGGAATTCCTTAGGAATATAAGCTTTGATGATGCTCTTCCTTCTTCGCCATTCTTGAATATGCTTAGAAATGTGAGTTGTTGTATCTTGTTGGAAACTAGCCAACAGTTCAGTTCCAACATCATACCAAACGAGCAATTTAAAATGGTTAAAAAACATAGTATCTAATTATGCAAATGAAGCAAATGTTACCCCATTATGTTCTATATACCATTTAGCAACATTTACAGTTAAGGTGCTCTGAAACAGTCTCAACCTAATTGAATTGTCAATTAGGGAATTAGATGAACACCATAAATGAAATGTTGTTATATGGCCAGCCAGATCCTCCCGAAAATTTCCTTTGAATTTTGAAATATATATTGGAAGTTTAGTAGGAACCAGAGGCCACGCTAGATTATATCGGGTGGGGTCATTCATCAATTTTGAGATATCTAGCAAATTTAGGGTTGTGAGGAATGGTAAGGATTGAGGATCTTGAGAATTCCACCCACTATGAGACGGATTTCCAACAGTCTGAAAAGAGTATCCTAGATTTGTAGACGCACCAGGTTGCCAAGGATTGCTTGTAGAAGAAACCAAACTGTAAGGAAAAACTTGTGGTCCAGAAAAATTCAGAGTTTGACCAACCCTTGCCGAAAAGGTACCATGACCAATAATATTTCCTGTAAGCAAAATATTAAATGGAGAGGAGAGCCCTTGGTAAGGGTTTTGATGCATTAGCGAATGGAGAAAAAGTGTAAAAGGAACTTATGCAGGAGTAAGGCATGTTCCGTTGTTGACCAAAAGAAAACTGATTCCCGGTGCCTAAGCCACTAAAAGTAGAGTTAGTCCACCTTTGAAAAGGATTATAACTTTGACCTTGAGTGGAAAAAGGAAGAGATCCTAAAGAAGGATTAGAATGAGGTATGTGACCACTTCCAAAATGAAAACCATGAAAAGAGGCTGAACGACTAACCATAGAAGTCATAGCTATGGAAATAGCAGATGGGATGGATAGCTGAACCAAGGGAACTGAACTAGAATGCATCCTGAAGGGGAAGGAACCAGTGGGAAGGAAAATCTTGGATGCCCCTACTCAAAGATGGAATGGAAGTGGAGCCAAATATTGTATTACTAGAAGTGATAGTAGATATAGATATAATACCTCCTAGTTGAAATGGAAGAGGACTATGCTCACTAGTAGCACTAATAGCTGGATTTGTGCTCCCAAAAGTGGCCATAGAAGGAAAACAACGATAAAAGCCAGGGCTTTCTAGCCTATAAGTCAGGGTCCCAACATATAATAGAACATATGGATAATTAGGAGAAAGAGGTGAAGAAGGAGTCGTAGGTGACTCAGGAATCTCTTCAACTTCAACTTCGTCTTTCATCTAGAAGATAACCCTAGAAAGGGTAGGAGTATACCTATCCAAATCACGACTTTATCTAGGTCTTCCCTGTGAAACTATAGCCTGATGCAAAGGATCAATCTTCGATGTGTTCGCGGCCATTGATTGAAAATCACTAATAGAATTTCTCCTACGCCTTATAGAAGAAGGATTGACACTCATAGGTGAGAGCCAATGAATCCTCCTGAACCAATGAACTAGTCAATCAACCACTTTTAATTATTATGAGAACTGGTAAAGACTCAAAAAATTATAAAGCTATGGCAATCTAGGAGCAAACATCACTCACTGAAATGTCCCTAAAGATACAATCAATCAAGCTATGTTTAGGCATTTCCACTCCAGGTGATTAGTACTAGACACCAAAATACAAGAAGGTGATATAAATGACCTTCCAAAGATAGTTTGAGATAATGATGACCCAAGCCTACCATCGAAGGTAATAGAAACAGTTACACTAACCTCCAGACGAAACCCTTTGTCGTTCAACTACCCGAGCTTCGCAAGGGCACGCTAAAAAAGTATTAATGGGAGTGATAGAACATCTACCCCAGGTACCATAGGTATTCACCCCCATAGTCACCTATGTTGTCCCTAGGAAAGAAAACTAAGGTCAACATTTTGTATCGGCAGCTGTGCAAAACAATCTTTCGTTGGGATCTAAGAAGTCGGAGACGGGCTATCTCTCTTTCCTCCCTTCACTTCCCCTCGTGCTTAACTCGCATGAGAGAATAGCTTTCCTGGTCAACTCATGACACTGGATTTCACTCTTTCAATCAACTTCTACATTTTAAATTTATAGTGGCCTTGGAGAGTTAACTCTCCACTTACCTATTCCAAGGCCCTAATGTGACCTAGACTAGTTGATGCTACTATGACAATTCAAAAAATTCTAGTTCACTTTAAATTAAGCACTTGATTTTAATGTATTTTCTTAGCTTAGGGGTAAAATGGATGTGCAACTTTATGATGTTATGGATGAAAAAGAAATAAATAGAAAATTTGGCTACATGCACATGCAACTTCTTTTCTTTCGATGAAAAGAGATTTGTACAAGGTTCTATGAAAAAACTATGAAAGCAATAATTTCTTTTTATTTTTTCGAAACATACACTCACACATTCAAACTCTACAAAAATACTAAAAACTCTTACAGTGCTACTATCCTAATGGAAACTAAATACTTAATGAAAGATTCAAAAGTCTAGCCTAAAAAAAATCAAATGTGTTTATCGAAATGATCAAGTGGCAAAACTTGACAATATTAAGGACAAACTCAATCACAAACTCTTCCCAAAATCAAGGGAATTTAACCTAATGAAAAGACTTTACACTTCCTCAAAATGATAAAGAGAATAAAAATGAAACCAAAAAGGAAAAATAAAGGCAACAAAATAATGTTTTTTATCTTTTTCTTTTTAATGACACAAAGAGTTTTTGAGAAAACAAAAACTACTAAAGTCTCCAATATCAAATTTAATCATAAAGAACCTCAAACTTCACAAGTGGTAAATATCACAAGCATGATAAGACTTAAAGTGAAAGGAGGCTACCAACTCAAATGAAATGATCTCAAGAGATGCACACAAAATCCAGCAAACAAGAAATAATCCCAGAAGACCAAGAAAACTTTTAAGATTGCAAGAAAACTTTCTCAGAAACCAAGAAAAAACTCAGAACACCAACTTTCAGGAAAGCAAGTTAAAGTAATGCAAAGGCTGGGTTATAAGAAAATTGAGAACAATTCTCTATGCTAAAGGCTCAGAATAGCCAAGAACTTCACTGAGAAGCCTTGAACCCTAACACAAAAACCAACACCTTGCCAAATAGCAAACCCTAGGTTGACCAACTCTTTTCACAAAGAGAGATAGGAAACTGAAAATCTTCTAGAAGTAAGAGTTTCCAAGACAATCAATGACTAAACAGAAATAAGAAACATTAGAAAAAACCATTTTTCAGACTCAGCCCTTGAAAAATTCAAATAAAACTAGACATACATGATTGTATAATGACATATATGCGTGTATACATGACTATTCTCAAGGAAACACACATATACACGTGTTTCTTTGGACAAAAGTACGTGTATACACTATTGTCTAAACTAAAACTCGCATATGTAAAAGTCAGTAAAGAAAAATAAAAAATTTGGGTCTGATCCAGAAGATCAGAATTTTTTCCCAGTTTGCAGAGAAGTCAAAGATATTGGAAAGACAAGAAACCAAATAAAAAGGCCCAGATGAAGCAAGAAACAACCCAAACTAGGAAATGCTAGAAGTATTCAACAATGGAGTTGCCAATTATGCTATGGAAATATTACACCCTAGGGTATGGGTTGAGCACCCCAACAGAGTAGAGGGCATACACCAACAAGAAGCAAAAAAACAAGAAGCGTTAATACTTAAGCTACTGAAGTAGGAAGAAAAAGTATTACCCGAAGGTCCTAAATTTGAGGTCGTTCCCATAGGGTTCAAACCATTTACTTCCTCCATTGATTCAATACTTGAAACTCCTTCAAGAAAAGCATATACACCAGAAGTAGTTGAATTCGTGTTCATGATATAAGTGTTAGATCATATAAGCATATAAGTATAAAACATGAAATCATACATGAGTTAGATTAAAACATGAATTAAAGCATTAAGATCTTAACATCAGAACCAAGGCATGGCTTATTTATAGATGATTACAAAAGAATGTGGAAGAATATAACTTCATTCATCCATGACTCTAAGCAAAAGCTTCCTCCAGATCCGTCCAGCCCAAGCCTCAATAATCCTCTTTCAAGCACATACACATGGATGCCATGTAAAGGAGATGGACATCACAATGAGAAAGCAAGGGGCTTGCTATGGCTAGGAGTGTAGGAGCCAAAGGAATAAATTAGACTTGATGAGAGACAAGATGGATATAATATCAATATCCTATCTTTCTCTCCCATTAAGACTTCCCCGTGAGGTGTATTTATATGACTTCAAAATAGTTTTTTCAGTTGGGAAACAGTTAGGACACAAGCTCCTGTAGGTAGGCTTATGGTGTAACCCATAAACCCCAACCAAAAAATAGGGATTTTATATCTTTTTCATGTTTAAATCATATATGGATGTTGGGTATAGTTGAACCTACATGTGCATGCACTTTTTGAAGGGCAAAGTCACATATGGAATTTAAAATAATAGTTTCTAATATTTGGACCAAGTCTGAATAGAAAGGATTGCCCACGGCCATGACTCAAAGAATCAAGTATATAAAGGTGGTAAATGATGTTATAGTACTCATGAACAAGTTATTCTGAAATTGAGTTCTATGCATATACTTTTTAGATCCAAATGGATAGAAAAAGAATATGCAATCATATCAGAATAGTTTCGACCCTAGGAACTAAGAGCAGGTAATGGATATATAAAATACAAGACAAATTATAAGTTATATAAAGACCAATATAACTACAATAAAGTTTAGCACTATACAATAGGTAATTATAAATGAGTCTTCTTAAGCATAATTAATATTAATATTAGCACAACTGAAACATCTCTATCAAGAAAATAGATGCTAAAAACATAACTGTTGGGAATTAATTCCCTTGTAGACTAGTAATTTATGTTCAGATGTATGACTACCCTAAAAAATGGGAGTACAGAGTCTAACCAATGAAAAAATAAATTCCAAGCAAGAAAACACAAAGAATTATATATACAGGAAAGAGGGAATTTCAATGGTCAAGAAAAAAAAATTGGGCGGGTGGGGAATAAATTCTTGATTGGAAAATAGAAGAAAACAATGGACTTCAGACATTTATGTGTAAAGAAATAACAACCAAGAGATTGATTGAAAAAAATATACCTTAGGAAAATGGGACAGTGACATATGGGAAGGACCTACTATTTAGGGGATATAAACAAGAGACATAATAGAATATCACTATAAATTATGGTTAAAGAAAAAAAAATCAACCACGAAACTAACAAAGTAGATAGAAAAATGGAAGACTATCAAGAATGAAAAGATATAAATGCTTAAGAAGAATTGACATAGAATCTAGGAAGGGTAGGGAAATCTTGAATTGACATCAACCTTAAGAATGAAATGGTCTCAAAATTTTATGGGATTAGAGATCAATATTGTTATTTCCTTAGAGATTTCACAATTTAGATTTTTATGGAACCTAGAATGATGATGAAAGTGGTTGGTTGCAATGGTGCCACCGGATAAACTACGAATGCTGACAGAAGTTCTTCGAGTAGCCTAAGAGAGTAAGGAGAACATTCTCATAAATATCTAGGAAGGAATAATTCCTAAGCTTAAATTTTGCTAGTTGACATATGATTTTAACATGTACATGTGTGTGTCCAAAAATGTCTGAAATTGATAAAAACAATTACACTAACTTGCTGGGTGTTAAGACATCCCATGCATATGAAAATAAAAATTCAAGGGAGTAAGGTAAAGGAAAATAGTGGATAAAGGAAAAGAAGTGTTGTAGACCTGTGAAGTTACCTTTACTGAAACTTGAGTATGTTAAGATATCACTTTAATTATCTATGTTGGTATTGTCAATTCCTTATTTATGGTTCCCCATACTTTGTGCGATTATAGAAAGGCTTGGAAACAGGTGGTAGATAATCAGGATGGACTAGACTAAGCCCACCTTGGAGCGGAAGTGATAATAATATAACAACCATGGAAGTGGGCAAGATAGTATTTTGTTCTACACTTAAATATGGATGAAAAAATCATATTTGACATGATGGTATCTGTTGTAGTGGTTACAACCACCCTCCAAAATTTCACCTTAGCTTTGTTTTGGAGCCTCCCTACCAACCTTCATAGCAGCCTGTCTTGCTTCATCAAGTACATAAGCTTTAGTGGTTTTCTTGAAGAAAGCCAGCCATTGATCAAACCTTCATGCATTCCCCTGATCGGATGTTCATGTGGACTTGGTCCAACAGTATGTTGAATAGCTCCTTCGATAATTTGCACAAATATGGACGGAAACTAGCCTTCCCTCCAGAAATTACGTAACATTAACATGAAGCCCGCTGGGCCGCAGAATTGCACAATTCTGCTGAGCAAGCTTCACCCAGAAAATTGCACAATCCTTCCCCGCTTGGTTGCTCACCCTAGAATTTGCGCAAATCTGGGTAGCAGTCAGTTTCTCTACCAAAAAATTGCACATATCTTCTAAGAATCTAGCTCAACTCTCACCCAAAAATGCACATTTTCTCTGAATAGATTGAGAAGGCTCTTGCATGTGCAGTTGAGTTGACTGGTTCCCTCCAGGACCGCAGAAAATAGACTTCCATGCATGGGCTTCTTCTCCTAAGGTAGCATGCAAAGGCATCCCTTGCCTTAAGGACGTATCTTTGGCAGTTGGAGGTTGCATGCAAGGATCATTTCAGAAACCTCCCACTAAGTGTCGCTTTCCCTATTTTTGTGCCATGCATGTCACAACTTCTATTTTATCAAAACTCATCAACCGAATGATGCAGAGCTCATTCCTCACATCAATGTTGCAGCGCTCACATCCCATATCGCATATAGGATATATTGGCACATTCAGCTCAGTTTTTTTGGGGTAAGCCCACCTTCCATGTCTTGTGTTGAATTTCTGACGCTTTTTGTGTTTCGTTTCATATGAATGTTGTCTACTTGATTTCAGTGAGTGCTTGTTATCATTTTGATACATACTAGCTTGTACTAGCACTATTTCAGTTTTTGTTGTTGTCTCACTGCTGTCACATGTGTGAAACTATTTTTCACCAACCGTCGCCGACTCAACGACTCGCCTGACTCACATGCATGTTGATCTATTTACTGAATCTTTCATTCAATGTTTTCATGCACTGTTAATCACTTATGCTTTCACTTAGTGTTTCCATGCATTGAAAGTCATATTTTCTTTCAGTTGCCCGTCGGCGAGACTGGCTAACCTCGACCTAGACTCTACCTTCACTGAGACAACATTGTGCAATCTAGGGAAGGAAGGCTCTGTCTTCCTCCCCAAAAATGTGTATTTCGGCCCAGGCACTATCCTCTAGGATTATTTTTTTTCATTTCTGAGGGACAGTGACTATTGGCCTAGAATATTGCGCAATCCAATCACTGAGCTTACATTGCACATTGCATAATTCTAGTAGTCAGCATCAAGACTGGACAATGCATTGTGCAATTCTCATAGTTAGTCAGCATTGCAGTAGCCTAGACTATGCCTTATGCAGTCTTGGTAGTGAGTCTCTCGACCTCTCAGCGGAAATTGGGTGACCTTCATGACTAGTCACCCAGGTATGTTGGAAGTTAGTTCTTAAGTTCATCTTGCTTTTCGACTAACAGATGGATTTCCATGAGTGTTGACATGTCTCTAGGTATCGCAGGTGGTCATATGCCTCTTAGCAGTACAGGTACAATGGTTTCTAGGAGAGCAGAGATGAAGACATCATTCATAGCACACTTGGGGATGTCGTCAATCAAGTGTCTATGGACTTTCCTACCCACGAAGATATCAAGTTGTTCGTAGAGAAGGATATAAAGATATGAAAACAATAGCATCACAGCGAGCAACATCATGAACATCAATTGGAAGCAACATATTGGATGAAACGAGTGCGAGAGGAAGGTTGTTGACAACATAGAGGCGGAACAAAGTTACAATCTCAAGCAGATCCACTGATGATAAAAGCAAGTTTGGAGACACAGGCTATAAGGTGACGACATGACATGGAGATCGCACGAAGACAGAGAGTCGAACACAGAAGGAGTTGCATGTGGTGAGGTAGAAACTCAAGGAATAACATGAGCTACACAGACATGCGAATAAGTTGCAACAGGAATAGGAATAGCAGTGGGCACAACATGCACTCATGGATGAAACTGCACCCATACAAGTTATAAATCCATCCCAGCAGTGGCATGAAGTAGACACAGTGAGAAGTGTTGTTAATCGAATGTAATGGATTCTGCAACATGCATTTCATTGTGTGCACGCACGCGATCCAACCCTTTCAGCACACTCGCCAAGGCGAAGACAGGAAGCAAGTCCAATTCGAGCTGAACATGCAGTTGACATTTGATACACATGACCACCATCACACATTGGATGATCAGCATAGACACTATGCATCAGTGTGTTTCTGGTTCGACTGCACCAACAATACCTTGTGCATGCTAGTAGACAAGTTGAATGAAGGAGCCACCAAAATGCACCCAAGAGTTCACTTCAGCAAGATGTCATGATGGGTTGCATACACACCATCATAGATGACCAAGCTTAGAATCAACTCACCACCTTCACCATCACAAGCATGTTAAAGAGTTGGTCTCACCTCAATAGACCGAGTGTCAGTAATGTCTTCCATGGCTTGCTAAAGCCATTTTGTCTCAGATGAGCACATGTGCATTATAATGTAACGTCATGTCAAGTGGAAGTTCAAGTGTCAATATTGGATGTAACAATCATAGAGTAGATGAAGAGTCATGATGGTAGATGAATTGTCACAAAGGATAATCTGAAGGGTCATGCCACACTTTTCTGTAAATACAACCTCATAAGTCATTGTAAAGGCTTTTGGATAGCCAAGCTTCAATGGGAGTATATTGGAGAAAGGTTGGACAGTACTGTAATGAGCCTTGGATTCTCCACTGCGTAGAGCTAGTACATCTCTTTGGAAGAGGAGGCAGTTGTGGTTGTAGCATTCCACTATTGGAACTAGTGGTTGTTGGGCCGCTAATATTTCGTTATTATTATAACTTTTTAGCACCTATTTCTTCCATTTCTACCCTTCTTTATCACATCATGTATCATAATTTATCATATAATTCCATTTTATAATTATTTATGCTCTTATGGATAAAAAATATTTGATCTCCTTTATTTTTAATAAATTAATGATTATTATGCATGATTTTACCAATGATGGTTTATTAAAAAATTTGTTGTAACATCACTCACCATTTTAGCCTCCAAGATATTTTCCAGATTGCAGATTTGAACTTCAGCTTATTATTAAATATTCAAACTCAGAAATTCGCTGGAATAAGAAGTGACATTTTTGCATTTTACGTTTTGGGCAAATGGAGAAGAATCTGGAAAATCCAAAACATGGGTTTTGTCCTGAATGGAGCGAATTAGTTTTATTATGAGTAATTTTCACAAATTCAGTCTGTATTAAGAGAAACAGAATGTTCTCTGAAGAAAATTTTCTCAGATTCATTGTTGCAGCCATTTTCCAAATTATCTCAGTTGCAATACCAAATTTGACCTGTTCCTACTGAATGTTGATGGAAATATATTTCAGATATGATCTTGCTGATCAATTTGTTCTGAATAATCCAATTTTGTAATGGGAATCATATTGTAATCATCTGGGTTGTAACTTCCATTTTCTCTCTATGTATTTAAATGAGAATAGAGATCAAAGAGTGATATAGATTAGAGATAGGATAGGATAGGATATGAGGAGAGGGGATAATGGAGGGATTTAGCTTTTCGCTTGGGACCTCAATTGTAATTTCAATACACAGAATGTTATTCTGAAGGACAGATCGTATTGTAATGAGGAGTGAATTTAATGATTAATATATAATTTGTGTTGCTCGTCATTTGGATATTCTGAAGTAGCTCGGCAGTATTCACTGGTCGCTAGGGCCTGGTCTTTGGTGGATCTTACTGCTATTCCCTATTTGATACTTCTCCATTTCCTAGAAGGTTAATCTATTTTATATCTTTGCATTTCTTGCGATTTTATTCCATTTGATATCTTCTGATTTCTTGTGAGTTTACATTGTCATTAGTTTACTTTCCTTTATTCTGATCTCATGAACTTCGCTACTTTCTCATTTGATTTTATTTATGCTCACTGCAGGTTGAATTAATTATCAGTTAAGACATCGATTTTTGGTTGGTTACGATAAGAATGTGGTTAGTATATAATCAACTGAAATAGATTAGTTAATACTACTAAACTCTCGGTTGACATCATTTCCATTCAAATTGCTTAATTAAGATAGAGTGTGATTCATATAGAATCAACTAAAAGAGATTGGTTAATGCTATTATGCTCTGAGTTGATGCTATTTTCAATTGAATTGTTTCCTTCAGATTTGATTATGATTTTAGTTGAAGATTATGTCTTGATGCTTGGATGTAATATCTCCATTAACAGTTGTAGCTTCAGTCTTATAAATGCATCCATTTACTCTTGTATCAAGTTTTATAGTTCAACTTAAAAAGAATTACTCTCTGGATTTATGGCTTGCACATATTGTCTACACTCTTGAAACAAAAAGAATTACCCAGGTTGATAATTAATATGAGGTAATTAGGAGTTTTAAAAGACACCTTTTAGCACCTAACATTTGGTGTGTCGTTGCCAAGGAGAGTGTTTCCATTTCATATAGAGTGATGTATGTTTGATATTTGCTACTGGGAAAGAATTGGGTATTAAAAATGAAAGGTAAGAACCTATGTAACGCGCAAGTAAAGTGCTTGCTCCTTAACCTGCTTTTCAGCACAGTTGCATACAAGTTGAAGTACACATTTGATGTTTGTCTACTGTGAAAGAATTGGGTATTAAAAAAGGAAGGTAAGAACCTGCGTAACGAGCAAGTAAAGTGCTTGCTCCTCCACCTACTTTTCAACAGAATTTTGTAGGAATTGAAATAGGAATAGGACTACAATTTTTGAAAGAATATCATAATTCCACCCAAGTGGTGATGTAACAACCACCCATTTCACTAACCAATTGACATGAACATTTTAAGGAGGATCCTCGATGAAAGACATGAAAACCATCTTCTATTATGGTAAGAAATGGCTCACATTGCATCCTTTGATTCCTTATCAAAGATCTAGGAGGAGTGACACAAATGCACATAATTCCCGCATCTTCTCTACCAAATTTACATGGTTTGAGAAATGAAGATCCATATACATTCTTATTTCAGTTTGAAATACTTCTTAGAGGATATGATTATTGTACTAATGATCAAAGGTCGAAAGTGTTTCCTCTTACTTTAAAAGGAGCATCTCTCCGATGGTTCATGAGCCTAGGTGGGAACTGCATCCAAACATGGGAGGACATGAAGAATGTATTCTTGAAGAAGTACTGATCTGAAATGGGGCACTAAAGGCTTCTTGTCACCTTACAAGAACCTCTCCCACTCCAAATCTTATATCTATATCTATATATATATATATATATATCTATATATATATATATATATATATATATATATATATATATATATATATATATATATATATTCCCAAGGTCTATGCTGATGATTGATAATTTAGGAGCTAAAAGCGCTCGAAAGAGGTGTATACTTATGTGTGTTTTTAGACTGTTTATGTGCTTTGTGTTCTTTTCTTAAGCTAATATTTAAATACATGTAATAGTAAATAATGCAGAAAATAAGAAAACACAAAAGACAACAATGGAATATGGAGTTCACCATGATATCTTGCACTACGTCTACTTGAGCTCTAATTAACTCGATTAGGATCTTTAGGATTATGGTCTGAATACTTTCAACTATCTTTGACTCAACTACAATGGTTTACAACTGAACCGTTGGGCTTAGAATACAATCTTACCCTTGGCTTTCCTTACTCTGCAAATAGATCTAGGCTTCTCTAGACTAGACTCCTTCAATTAGCACTCTGAGCTATCTTGAGCTCTAGCTTGCACCAACTCCATCAGAATTCTTTTAACTGTCTTTGAAATTCCTTCTTCTGTCTTCAGCACACTTTAGACATTAGAAATAGCTTGATCATTTGATCTCTTTGTTGTTCTGCCTCCAACCTCTGGTGGCTCTTTTTCTTTCCTCCCAGCCCTTGGTGGCACTCTACGAATCTACAGCTCTCTGGCCTTCTATTCTCTATAACCCCAATGCACTTATCTATGTAGGAAATCACCCCTTTGCCATCGCCCTAACCCCTGATGGCTCTCGGTTCTCACGAGCTTCTGGTTTCACTCGACTTCCAAGCAACCCTCCGCTTCTGAGTCACCCCAACTCCGCATACGGCCTCCTCCAGGTTTACACTTAGAATTCAAGCATGTTTGAGCCTCTCGGGCTTCCCTACACTTCTCCTGAGCATAACTCTACCTCTCTGTGTTATCAGTGGTTCACTCGACCTCCAAGCGAATCTCAGCAACCTTCAGCTGCCCTGTCAATTGAGCTCCCTGTTCTTTTTGTAATATATCAATTACAGTCACCCCCATCATTGAAGACCGACTGTTTCATTACACGAATCTATTTATAAATGGAAAGGAACTGACGCGCATGGCCACCGGATATTTTTTCCTTCCTCTAGCCGAAATAGCCAAATAACAGAAATACACAGGAAAGCAAATGCAAAAAACATCATGGCTTTTTTAACTGAATTTCAAATAGTATGAAATCATGTCCATAACCTTATTGGGTCTATGCCTTCATCACAAATCGCAATAGCACATCGCATGGGTATGGTGCTTCTCAGTCCTTCGCATTCCCCGATCTCCAATCTCCAATTGTTTCGATGGTCGATATCGCACATCGCATATCACATCGGCTCAATGGACTGTGTCTCTGCTCCTGTGATCACTCGATTGCCCGATCACCTGATTGCTGCTTATCGCATATCGCTCATCCGCATATCGCATTTGTAACGGACCCAGGGTCCAGCCATAGTTCCATGGTGTTTTGGAATGCTATATCGTAGCGATCACATATCACAATCAGTTGGGGCTACGGTCCTCCACACTCTGCCATTTCTATGATTGTGATGCGATATATATATATATATATATATATATATATATATATATATATATATATATATATATAGATATATATATATATATATATATATCTATATATATATATATATATATATATATATATATATATATATATATATGACAAGGCCCTTTAACGCACCGCTTATTAGTTTGCTGCCTTTATTAAGGATTTTGTATAAAGTGACCATCTCCATCATGTTCTGCTTTCGACCCTTATGCTTACTCGAATTGGGTTTTACATGCATTTGTGCCATTTTAGCACCTTTTAACTTTTTACTTCTATAAGAATATTTTTCGTGGACTTAGAGGTTTATGCTAGATCCATTTTGGATCATGCCTTCCCACTAAAAAGCTTTTTGACTCAAAAAGACTAATATATTGATCTGAACAATAACTGAGAGTACGTCACACTCTTCTTTCAGCCTCCATACACTTGTCTTGCGTAGTGCCTCTGAACCAAAACCTTTGAACACTCCCTTCCAGGATGTGCTTGTCCTCCTGGGAAGAACTGTCTTCCCCCTTGATTTCCTATAGAACTCTTGCTGAGAAGGTCACGGAAAGTAGTTTGAACTTCTCTTCCTTGATAATTGATCCGAGGTGGCTCAAACCAATGTGAAGTTACATCTACTTCACAAAATTTTAATTTGTACCTGTTTGACATACTGTCAACAACAACTGTTAACAACAACAGGGTTGCAGACAACAACTGGATGGCCTAAACTCCTACTTCAACAAATGAAACAGATATCACATTTTGTGAACACCTCCATGTCTTTACATCTGCATACAAATGATTGACTAGATAACAAGCCAACAATACATGCCTCTAAAACAATTGACCCTTCAAGTCAAGCATGTAGAAAAGGAACTTTAGGATTCTTTTTCAAAGACAGAACACTTCGTCATTATCTCCATCTTGGAGACCAAATCAACTTTTTCCAAGTCCATATTGCATTACATGCATGTTTAAAACGAAGTAATCAACCCTCCAAATTAATCACACATACATGTTCAAATACAAGGAAATCATCAACATCCTTGTGTTCATGCTTATGCATGCATTTCATCCTTTGTTTTAAGCATGCATTTCATCCTTCATCTTTTGCTTAAGTACATTGTACTTTCAAAGCTGAAATGAAATATAATGTTTCATCCTTCAAGTTTCACTTAAGTACACTATATTTTCAAAGCTGAAATGAACATAATGTTGCAGCAATAAAGTGAGTCTCCTACTCAACTTTTCCACTCACCTTCTTGGTAAAAACTTGCAACTTGCATCTCATTAACAATGAAATCTGAATAGATGCATTATATCAATAGACATGCAATATTAATTGGATAAGAACTCTAACCATTTCTTACCAATTCATTTCAAAGGTGCTACCTCTATCTTCACATCAACAGCAACATGTGAATAATATTGAAACATATCATTTATGGAAACTCTTTTTCCATTCCTGCCATTCTCTCTCTCCACTTTCTTCAAGTTTTGTGGAAGCATTGTTGGATTCAGAGACCAACATTTTGGAGCAATATGTCCTTGATTATGGCAGGAAGTGCAATGCATGTGCATCTTCTTGACAGCATTATTTGGCTTGTCCAATGGACCTTTGGCTTCCTGCTTCATTTCCTTCAAAAGTTTCTTATATGTGGCCATTCTCTTCCAAAATCTAGAAACATTATGGTTATCCAAACCACAAAAGGAACATGTGTTGGCATTATGGCATTATGAAAATATGTTGAACTTGATGGCAACCCTCTCTTAGATGGTCATTTCTCTTATATACACCATGATGGGGACAGGAAGAGCCAAGAGGAGAGAAGAAAGGCCATATACTCATGTATTAGAGAAGAAAGGCCATATACGCATGTATTAATGTTATCGGAGGTATTTGGGCGCCTAAAACCCATATATGCATGCATTTATATTATCGGGTGTTGGTTGGGTGCGTAAAACCCATATATACATGCTTTTACAATAATCAAATGCCTTTTTCCTTTTTGGCGGAATCAACACAAGTTAGATATGTTTCGGCACATATGGACCCGATGGCATATCACAATCGACCCGATGGTGGAATTAAAAATTGGTTTATATTAATATCGCATCCATGCGCGTCGGGGGTCCGGCTAAGTGACTTCTTTGAAACCTCCGATTGGGAGCAGACCCGATGAAGGCATCAATCATGGTTTATAACAAGATCGCATCCACAGTATCGCAATACATAAAGGGTCACCCACCTCAAATCCTCCGATTGCGATAACTCAGCGGACCCGATGGTGGAATTAAACTTGACGTATAATAATATCACGTCCAATGCTTAAAAGCCCTGAATGCCGATTGTGATAAAGAGGTAGTGGACCCGATGGGAGCATTAAAGGAAATATATAATCATATCACATCCGCAGTTCGGTATATATGCGCGTCGGACTTCGTTGAAACCTCCGATTGCGAGCGGACCCGATGAAGGCATCAAAACATGGTTTATAAAAATATCGCGTCCAGAGTATATCGGAATACATAAAGGGTTGCCCACCCCAATCCTCCGATTGCGATAAGAGGGGTCGAACCCGATGAAGGAATTAAAAGCATTTCATATTAAATCGCGTCCGCGGTGTTCGCCCATCTTATAATAGCCTCCCAGTTCAAATCGCCGATAACGATGAAAGGAGCGGACCCAATATATAAATAAAGGCTGGTTAATGGGGCATATCACATCTGATCCATCGGATCGGACGTCGGGCATGTATTGTTAGCGATGAGGAGCAGAACCGATATATAAATAAAGGCTGGTTAATGGGGCATGTCGCATCCGATCCATCGGTTCGGACGTCAGGAATAAACCATGAGATGGGCAGGCACCGATAGCAATAAGGATTGGACCCGATATATTATTAGTTTGGATGCGTTAATTTAAAAGCCCGCCTTTTGTGGTTTTGGACCGTTATCATAGTTTTCCCGCTTAAGCCTTCTCTTAAGAGAATTGGTCAAAACAGTTGTGCCTTAGGTTTCGGATCCTCTGGTTTCGATTCATGGTATTATCAAAAGCATGACTATATAAAGAAAAAGGGGATCCGGTGGAAAGATATCGATTATTAATTGAAGATCTTAAGGGATAATAGATCGGCATTCTTATGATCTGTCAAGGAGCAATCTACTGAACCAAATTCAAGAAGAATGCACGCAGGATGGTAGATATGCATCGCTTCGGGGGTATTGCAGTTCAGTTGAGAGCAACCAACCGCGGGGAAGTAGCAGTCATTCCTTAACTCTGATATAGCGTCTTTTTTTGATTCGCTAAAGGTCTCTGGGTCCGGATATTGGGTTTGTCTTGTGTCTAGCCTCTGGGTGCTCTATAACATGTATGTCCTCTGCATTATGGTATGATTCTGGCATATACAACCTCTGATTAAAAGGTGACCAGATCAGATATTTATTTATAGCTAGTGTTTGGGTTGGCGCGTGGGTGATCTGCTGTATAAAGAAAACATGTATTGATCTGAGGTTTGGGTATTTCTGAAGAATCATTTATACTTTATGATCATTTGATCTTCTTGGATCCAGTTTGAAAATTTATGAAAAGTGGTCCTTGAAAGAAGTAAGGGGGTTGTAGCTCCCTTCCAGGAGAGACTGGAAAATGAGAGAGAGTCGTAGCTCTCTGCATGTTGCAGCCTGCGTACTGGTAAAGGGACTGCACTAGTACAATCTCATTGTAAAAGAAGTTTCTAATTGAAAGAAGATAGAGACATATTGCAGCAGGTGGTTTTCACCCACATTGGGTTTCCACCTTATATCTGGTGTTCTTCGGTGTGACTATCTATTTATCTTGTTCATGCTCATTATTTTATGGTACTGACATACAAAGTAATGATCAATATCTGAAGAATAATTCAAAGTATAAATAAGGAAGTTATATTGAAAAGAACTTAATAATACTGATTCACCCCCCCCCTCTCAGTATTATTTCCAACAACATGCAATTCTTTTCCTATGCTTATATGGAATTTTATCATGCTTTACATAATCAAAAGGAATATGGTTAAAACCAAATTTATACCCTTCTCTTTCACCTTTATTGGCTTCATGAGGGGGTGAATTGAATGAAGAAGTGGCTCCCTTTGGAACACCATCAATCACTTCAATGCTATTAGAGCTTCGACAACTCTCTAGTTCAAGTGTATGCTGATATACACCTTCTTTCTATGAAGTATGCTTCACACTATTGCATTCCCCAAGAATACAATCTTCACACTCTTGAGGTTGAAGACCTGAAATGAAACCCCTTCTTGGAACTGTTTCAATTGTCTTCATCGCATCTTTGGAACTTTCTCCATAAGATTGTCCATAGCCAAGACCCAAATACTTAGGCATTTCCTCAACCATTATTAGCTCAGCAATACCTTGTGCATGTTTGCCCAAACCATTTCCTTCATAGACCATTTTGGACATTAACTTGGAACCTATGCCTCTGGTATGTTTTTCAAAAGAATCAACATAAACATTCTTAGAAGAATTTGAAGACAAACAGGAATTGTTTACCTCTTCTTCAAGCTTATACTTGATCAAGGCTTCTTTGGTAACAAAGAACTTTGTCTCCAACTCATGCATCCTTTTCAGGTTCATATTTGCAATATGAAGTTGCCTCTCCATTTCCTACAATTTGTCAGAAAGCAACTTCTTCTCTTCCTTCATGGAATTCAACTACTCTTGAAGTCCAACACTCATTTCTCTCACCATTTCCATCATGATGAACAAGTCTTGATTCATGTCTTCATCAAAGAACCTTGTGATTAAGGAAGAATTTGAGGACTCACTTGTAGAAGTAGTCATTACGAAAATGAACAAAGGAACTTCAAGCAAGATTGATAAAGAGCTTATTCAAGCAAACTTTTGCAACAAACCTCTAGTGCTTCAAGGATTGCCTTGAGGTCCATTGGGATAAGAAGAATGTCTTCATCCCTTTTTCCTTCTTGTCCTCTGATGGACTTAGCTAACAACAGCTTTGCCTGATCCTTTGCAAAATCAAACAATAGTTAGTTTACAAACATCATACAATCAATCCTTGACTGTTTAAACACCTTTCAAGTCAACCAAGCATATAGATTGCTCTGTCAATCAAGCATTCTGATCTGATACCACTTGCATCATGATACCACCTGCTTCATGACACAACCTGCTCTGGTATAACTTACTCTGATATAACCAGCTCTGATATAACCTTCTTTGAAGGTGGGGTTAATCAACCTGATACTCTAATACCACTTGATCTGAAATGGGGCACTAAAGGCTTCTTGTCAACCAACAAGAACGTCTCCCACTCCAAAGCTTAAACAATTTCCAAGATATATGCTTATGATTGATAATTGTGGAACTAAAAGTGCTTGAAAGAGGTGTATGCTTATGTTTGCTTTTAAATTGTTTATGTGCTTTGTGTTCTTTGCTTGTGCTAATATTTAAATACATGTAACAGTAAATAAGCAAACACAAAAGACAACAATGTAATATGGAGTTCACCCTGATATCTTGGGATACGTCTCCTTGAGCTCTAATAAAATCAATTAGGCTCTTTAGGATTATGGTTTGAATTCTTTTAACTGTCTTTGACTCAACTCCAATAGTTTACAACTTAACCATTGGGATTAGAATACCATCTTACCCATGGCTGTCCTTACTCTGCAGACAGATCTAGGCTTCTCTGGACTAGACTCCTTCAATTAGCACTCTGAGCTATCTTGAGCTCTAGCTTGCACCAACTCCCTTAGAATTCTTTTAACCATCTTTGGAATTCCTTCTTTTGTCTTCAGCACACTTCAGACATCAGCAATAGCTTGATCATTTGATCTCTTTGATGTTTTGCCTACAACCTCTGGTGGCTTCCTCTGTCAAGCCTCCAACCTCTGTTGGCTCTTCTGCTGTCCTCCCAGCCTCTGGTGGCACTCTGAGAATCTATGACTCTCTGGGCTTCTACACTCTAGAACTCCACTATTCTTGTCTCTCTGGGAAATCACCCCTTTTTCATCACCCTAACTCGTAGTGGCTCTCGAATTTCATGAGCTTCTGGTTTCACTCGACCTCCAACCGACCCTCTACTTCTGAGTCACACGAATCCGCAGACTGCCTCCTCTGGGCTTACACTAAGCATTCAAGAATCCTTGAGCCTCTTAGGCTTCTCTGTGCTTCTCCTCAGTATAACTCTAACTCTTTATGTCATTAGTGGTTTGCTCGACCTCCAAGCAAATCACAGCAACCTTCAGATGCCCTGTCAATCCAACTCCCTGTGCTTTTTGTAATACATCAATTATAGCTGCCTCAATAATTGAAGACCGACTGTTTCATTACAAGAATCTGTTTATAAATGGAAAGGAACTGGTGGGCATTGCCACCTAATCTTTTTTCCTTCCTCTGGCCAAAATAACGAAATAATGGAAATACACAGGAAAAGACATGCAAAACACATCATGGGCCTTTTAATCGGAATTCAAATATTATGAAATCGCGTCCATAACCTTATTGGGTCCGCGCCTTCATCACAAATCGCAATCGCATGTCGCATGGGTCTGGTGCTTCCCAGTCCTTCACATTCTCCGATCTTCAATCTCCAATCATTCTGATTACCGATATCGCACATCGCATATCGCATCGGCCCAATGGACTGTGTCTCTGCTTCTCTGATTGCCTAATCGGTGCTTATCACATATCTCTCATCGAGAAATCAAATTTGTAATGGCCCCGGGATCCAACCACTATTCCATGGTGTTTCACGGTGCGATATCATAGTGATCACATATTGCAATTTCTCGGGGCTGTAGTCCTGCACACTCCACCCTTTATATGATTGCTATATATATATATATATATATATATATATATATATATATATATATATATATATAGATATATATATATATCAATATGACAAGCTGCTTTAACACATCACCTATTGATCTGCTGCCTTTATTAAGGTTTGCATATAAAGTGTCCATCTCCATGATCCTTCACTTTCGACCCTTATGCTTACCTGAATTGGGGTTTACATGCATTTGTGCCATTTTAGCAACTTTTAAATTTTTACCTCTATAAGAAGATTTTTCTTGGACTTAGAGGTTTATGCTAGATCCATTTTGCATCAAGCACCAAGACTATTGCAAATCCAATGAAGATATTTTTGGTATGATACAAGGGGAAGATGAAATCTTGGAGGACTATGTAGAGTGATTTCAATATAACCTTCAAGAATCAAAGCATAAGTATTTGGAAAAAGAGATCTTAAAAACACTCCTTAAATGAATCAAAGATGAATTTTTATAACTCTTAAATGTGATAGGAAAAGGTGATGTTTTTCAATTCTCATATGATGATGTTTATGAATTGTGCATAATGTATTCAAGAGGAATATCCAAGGCTAGTAAGAATTCTAGAGACATTTGTTCTTTATTTTCCAAATCTGATACAAGAGAAGGAAACATAAGAGCTAAAATCAATGATTTATTTGAACATTTTAAAATTGATTTTATTAGCTCTCTAGATTCACAATTGGATGTTTTGCAGGTTCAGAAAAATCAAGAATTTGATGAAGTGTTTTTCCCTCATTACTGAAAGGAGCATCCCATAGATTGTTGTCCTTCCTTATCTAGGATGGAAGTAGCATATCAAAGAGATGGGGAAGCTGCAACAAGGTCAAAACCATGGAAATTGTGGCCTACATGTATGGTGCAAAACACTTCCTCTCCATTCTCTTACTTGCATAATCCATTATGGAATATTAATGTGTTAGGGCAGCCATGGCCATCTCAATATAACACCCACAAATCTTGTTTAAAAGTTTGGCATGGTTCATCTTATGATTGCATGACTATTCTCCCTCAACATCAAAATGCTCCATTCCCTACACAATTTCCTGCTCAACTCATTCCACACCCTCACCATAATAAACCAGTATAACATTCTTACAGTGTTGAACTAGAAAATTTACCAACCCTTCCCACCCATCCTATCTGACATGCACCATTGGAGAAAACTTATACTGAGATTCAGAATGTTTCAAATCCAAAAATTCTAGAGGTTATGGAAAAAAATGTGGTTTCTTCTAGTCTGCATCGACAAGTCATTTTAAAAGCCCAAGAACTTCATGATATGATGACTATGGGAACTCAAGAAAGTAAATGATATATTGAAGATTTGTTTCACTCCATCATTTGCTTGTAGCATCGCTCCATACCTCAACAATTTTTGACACCATCTTTTCAAGGGAAGTTGACTTCTCATACCCTAATATTCATTAACATGCATTTTTCAAATTTGGGTATATACACACTTGAGGCCTTATTTAGAAAATGGCTCCACTAGAAGTACTCTTATACGTAATCATATTCATTTTTCAAAGTATAGTAGGTTATTGTAAAAAATAAAATAAGGACATAAATAAGCACATTTTTTAATGTGAAAATAGTTGTTTTTGTTGCAACAAATTGCGGAAATGAACATCGGTGATAAATGTTTTAATTCATTTGTGTATGTAGATGAATTATAATGTAAATGACAGTTCTACAAACACTCATATCCCTTTTTATCATCGATTTGGAAAAATGCTTGAATATCACATTTTTTGGCTTGTGGGCTTCATGAAATTTTTGAAAACACAGTCGGGACAGTCATGCTTTGAGGGACAAACAGGGTATATTTTAAAAATCAATTTCTATAAAAGTATCCCTTGATGTCTAATTTCCAACCCAATTTGAGTCACTCAATTTGGATTTGAAGCGAAAAAGTTATAACCAAAACAGTGACAGGGTGTCTAAGAGGTAACTCAGGAACAAAGTTGGGACAGTCAGTTTTTGGAGGTCTAAATGAATATATTTTTAAAACATATTTCTATCCTATGTATCCATTGATGTCTAATTTTCAACCCAATTTGAATCACACAATTTGGATTTGAAACAAAAAATTTATAACCAAAACATTGACTTGGTGTCTAGTAGGGAGCTCAGGAATAGAGTTGGGACAGTCCGTTTCTGGAGGACTAAATGACTATATTTTAAAAATATGCTTCTAAAATATATTCCCCTATAAATTTAGTTTACAAAGAAATTTGAATCACTCATTTTCGATATCGTATGAGAAAGTTATCACCAAAATACTGATTGTCTATCGTAAATTAGCACTCTTAAAGCTCTGTTTTTCCAGATGTTCATTAGAGTATTTGACCGATCAATTCTTTTTGTTTTCAAAACCTGTTTATATTGGAGATAAATAAATAAATTTCATTTCATTTCCAATTTTAATCATTCAAATCCATCATCAAACGAAAAATATATGCTTAAAATATCCACTATTGTTCTAAGTTGGGAAATCGAAAATGACTCTCTTATGCAATTTGTTCTAAGTTAAATTGACATATCATATCATTGAATTTTTAAAACCTATTTATACTGGTGATATATATTTGAATCATCTCTCATTTGGCTTTGGAATTACTCAAATTGGACGAAAAACAAAGAAGTTATGATTAAAACACAACAGGTTAGCATGATTGGCCACTACTCTCCCACAGGTAACAAATAAATTTTACTTTGTTATTTTTCCATGGATTTATTTTACAAAGTAACTACTTGTTAGTTTTTTGCATAATTCTTGGACTAGGGGAGCCCGATCAGCTCTCTTTCTCTATGATTTAATGTTTTATTGCAAGTAGACACTCATTTGTTTTGCAGGTCTTAGGAGAATAAAGAAGGTCAATTTAAGGATGAGCGATTCTTGAAAGAAATTTTAATAAAACAAAGGAATTTCATCCAATTCATTACCTAGCCAATTAATAACATAAGAAATGAAGAATTTATTTCCATTTGAAGATTCATGTCACTACAACCAAAACATTTTTCCCGAGAGATCATTTATTTCCATTGACAAATTGATATTCCCTTAGGAAATAATCTCATAGTTGTTGTAACTTAATTTATTTATTTATATATTGTTTTTAAAATAAAACATTTTTTCTTTTTTAATTTCTCTTATGCTTTTGTGTTTCAGGTGTTGCTTCCTTCAAATTGTAGTTTCCGCTCCATTTGCAATTAAAAAATGAGGACCCCACCATGCAAGTTTCAGTTGCAGAAGGCAATTCTCTGGCAGCTGCATTTCTGTAAAAATTTATTTCTTTTTAAACTATAAATATGATTGGTTTATGTCTTTTTCTCTATTTGTTTGCTGTTGTAAATATGATTGCTTTTCTCTTTTTTTCTGTAAATATGATTGCTTTTCTCTGTTTTTCTGTAAATGCAATTTCTTTTCCCTGTTTTTCCCTATTGTTTTTCTTTCTTATGTATGATTTCTCTTGTGTTGTTTAGAGCAGTAGGGATGATTGCTTGTCTGTGTTTTTTTCTCTCCCTATGTTTTCTTGTTGTTCCCTACAGGGAACAGTTGTTGTTGCCTCCACGGAACAACACTTTTTCGTGTGTTGACTTGTTGTTCCTTACAGGGAACAATTGTTCTTCCCTAAAGGGACAAACACTTTTTCCGTGTGTTTTTATTGTTCTCTACAGGAAACAATTGTTGTTCCCTCCAAGGAATAGCACTTTATGCGAGTATTTCTTTTTTTGTTGTTCCCTTTACTTTTTTTGTATGTTTTTCTTTGATGTTCCCTCTGGGGAACATCACATTTCTCTGAGTATGATTTTGATATTCCCTCCAGGGAACAGTTGGTGTTTCCTAAAGGGAACAACACTTTTTCTGAGTGCTTTTTTGTTGTTCCCTCTAGGGAACAATTTTTTTGAGTTCTTTTTTTTTGTTCCCTCTAGGGAACAATTGTTGTTCCCTTTAGGGAACAACACTTTTTTCGAGTGTTTTTTTCTATTCCATCCAGGGAATAGTTGTTGTTCCCTAAAGGGAACAACACTTTTTCCGAGTGTTTTTTTGTTGTTCCCTCCAAGGAACAACTACTCTTCCATAAAGGGAACAACACTTTTTTTGGAGTGTTTTTTGTTGTTCCCTCAAGGGAAAAACACTTTTTCTTACATTTTTTCTAAGTATGATTTTGTTGTTCCATGAAGGGAACAACTACTGTTCCCTTTCCCGAAAGGGAATATCACTTTTTCCAAATGTTTCTTTTGTTGTTTCCTCTAGGGAACATATACTGTTCCCTAAAGGAACAACACTTTTTCTGAGTGTTTTTTTCTGTTCCCTCAAAGGAACAGTTGTTGTTCCCTAAAGGGAACAACACTTTCTCTGAGTATTTTTTTTATGTTCCCTCCAAGGAACAGTTAGGGAACAACACTTTTTTTTTTAGTGTTTTTGTTGTTCCCTCTAGGGAACAACACTTTTAGAGTTTTATTGTTCCCTCAAGGGAACAACACTTTTAGAGTGTTTTGTTGTTCCCTATAGGGAACAACACTTTTAAAGTTTTGTTGTTCCCTTAAAGGAAGAAATCTTTTTTTCAGACTGTTTTTTATGTTCCCTCCAAGGAACAACACCTTTAGAGGTTTTTTGTTCCCTCAAGGGAACAACACCTTTTTTGGAGTGTTTTTGCTGCTCCCTCTAGGGAACAACACTTTTAGAGTGTTGTTGTTCCCTTAATGGGACAACACTTTTTCTAGAGTGTTTTTGTTGTTCCCTCCAGGGAACAACACTTTTAAAGTTTTGATGTTCCCTCAAAGGAACAACACTTTTTTTTAGTGTTTTTGTTGTTCCCTAAAGGGAACAACACTTTCAGAGATTTTTTGTTCCCTCAGAGGAACAACACTTTTTTTGGAGTGTTTTTGTTGTTACCTCTAGGGAACATTACTTTTAGAGTTTTGTTGTTCCCTTAAGGGAAAAACACTTTTTCTGGAGTGTTTTTTTGTTGTTACTTCAAGGGAAAAACATTTTTTTGGAGTGTTTTTTGTTGTTCCCTTAAGGGAACAATTGTTGTTCGCTAAAGGCAACAACACTCTTTTTTTTAGTGTTTTTTAAGTTTTTGTTGTTCTGTCCAGGGAACAACACTTTTAGAGTTGTTGTTGTTGCCTCTAGGGAACAACAATTTTTTTGAGTTTCTACCATTCCTTCTAGGGAACAACACTTATAGAGTTTTGTTGTTCCCTCTAGGGAATAACACTTTTTTGAGCATTTTTTAGTTTTTTTTGTTCCCTCTTGGGAACATCACTTTTAGAGTGTTTTTGTTGTTCCCTCTTCGGAACAACATTTTTTCTTCTTGTGAAGTTTTGAGTGTTGTGATTAGCACCTCCTTCCTCTTGTGGGATTATTCCTAGTTCCTCCCAACCACATTTTACTGATTCCCTTTCATGGCATGAAGTACACTACTTGTATGAGGACAATAATTATGGATTCTATTGAAGCGAGTTAATATCGTTCACGTTATGATCTTTAACAGGACAACTTTTGGATGAGAGATTCTTTTTAAGAAAAGGGACAATTATTTATATACTACTTTATTGCGTTGTTTTCTATTGTACATGATACTAATTGATCATCTTCATACCATATTTGTTCCACCCTTCATGGTTATAATCTTCTCTGTTTGTAATACATGAGATTATGGGTATATTTTTTTCTATTGACGTCTTCAACTTTTTCCATCATCCCTACTCTTAAGGAGTACTGAGCCTCCCTTTATTTATCATAAAAATGTGTAATACAAAAAAATTTTGTTTGCAAATGGAGGATAGGGTGTCTCATTAAGAGCCAACCTACCATTTTCATAAGGCTATAACAAAGTGACATTCCCATTATGGCCACCACACCAGGGTTATGATCCAATGAATAGCCAAAATATCCTTGGAATAGGAGGTCTCATCACGAGTTGGCCTGATCACTTTTGCTACATCCTAGTGAATGGCAGTGTGGTTATCTGGTTACCACGTGAGCACACCGATCTCTTCTATAAAACAACACTGGAACTATTCATTTATAAATTGAGGATCCTAGCTCATATGGGTTAAAAAGCAACCCTGCCGAGGCTATGGACGCCTACTGGTAGCAGAGGCTCTATTTATGGTATTGAAGTTATATCTTATCATCAATTATTACTATAATACCATTTTCTTATTCTCTCTTTTTATCAGGGAAGTTATTTCCTTAATTTTTCCATGTTTTAAGCCTTTACGCATGAGAATGGTTTTTCGATCAATCGCTTCATTTTCGGCTGGGATACCGTCAGAAAAGCATCTTTCTTGCATAGTACTTTCCTTTCTGCTTACCACATAACTTATCATCAATCCAAAACATCCTATCTCTTATTCATAACTATCTTTACACACTCTACTCTCATTATAACCATACCTCTTTTTGTCCTATCATTGATATGTGTACTCTTCTTCATTTACTGTCGTATTGTTCACTCCCTTGCCTTGCCATCAGAACAACACTTTTCCTGTGCTTTATGGTCATGAATGCCCTTTTCCAATTGGAGGGGGAAGGTATACATTATGGGATAGCATGGGATATAATTATTGCACTCTACCATAACTTATTGATTTGAAATAACATTAGTATTGCGTTGATACAAAAGTTTTTTCTGATTGGTAGTTTTGTATACAACTTATCTATTGCTATTCAAAACTAAAACTATGGATTCAAGAAATTTGCATGCAAAATAGTGATTTGTTTATAGGAGAACAACAAGTACGAGGGGAAATCTATTCACAGTAAGGCCACACTATTGCACCTAATAGCAGAGGCTCGAGAAACTCGCGAATGCGAACAATTGTTCAGACATGATGTGCTTGCTTGGATTCCACCTTGTGCATCACTTTCAGCATCAACTTAGCATACATCAATTTCAACAAATGCTAGTCCATACATGTCATTCCACATTTTTTCATAGGTAGAACTTGAGGTAAAATACCATAAGTTTCTGATTTATTGAAGATTTAGGAGAATTTCATGAAAATCCATTGAGCATTATTTATCATCATTCATTCCACATCTTTACCACTTCCCATTTTTCAGAGACATATCATCTTTCAGTTTGGGGGAGTGTTACTTTCATTCATTTCTTTCTTATGACCATGCCATTAATATTTTTAATCATCCATTGATCTTCTTTTTCATTCTCAACGCCTCCCTTATTCCATGATGTTTTACACCAAGCATAGATTTCGGCAGATTGTCACAACCACCTCAATTTGTTTTCTAGCATTGCATGCAGACATGCTCATTATCCAGTTTGGGGGAGGAATTTCTACACATGATGAATTTGTTCTACTTTATTTCTCATTTAAGGCATACAATTTCATTTTTATGCAATGAAAAAATTGATTTGCATATATCTTTAACAATATGAACTAAATTCTTGTGATTTTTTGATAACAAAGAGGTACCTTTAAAATACACAAACCCAAATATTTCAAGTTAAATTAGTTTGTGACATTTCAGAGATCATGCACTATCACCTACAACCATTTTTTTTATATCTCATGGTTCGTGCATCAAAACGATCTGATTTTTGGATCATAGAAGCATTAATATAGTAGAAATCTACTTGCAACATAACAGCAAAATCCGGTTTGTAGTTTTTGAGAAAACGGTGAATGATGTTTGTTGTTACTTATATCATATTTTACTGCAACTTCATATACATATAGTTGAACCTCAATGTGAAAATTATTACGCCTTCATCAACATTGCTAAAATTGAATATTCATTATTTGAGGAAGAAGCCATTTTTGCCATCAATTTCATGACTTGAGATGAACATCTTTTTTATATAGCTTGGTTAATATAGAGGCTTCGAGTTGCATGAGGACATGCATTATATTCAATTTGGGGGTGTGTTGGGCCACTAATATGTCATTATTATTATTACTTTTTAACACATATTTCATCCATTTCTACCCTTCTTTATCACGTCATTTATCATAATTTATCATATAATTCCATTTTATAATGATTTGTGCTCTTATGGATAAAAAATATTTATTATCCTTTATTTTTAATAAAATAATGATTATTATGCATGATTTTACCAATGATGGTTTATTCATAAATTTTGTGTAACATCACTCACCATTTTAACCTCCAAGATATTTTCCAGATTGCAGATTTGATCTCCAGCTCATAATTAAATATTCCAGCTCAAAAATTCGCCGAAATAAGAAGTGATAGTTTTGCCTTGGATGTTTCGGGCAAATGGAGAAGAATCTGAAAAATCCAAAACATGGGTTTTGTTCAAAACGGACCGAATTAGTTTTTTGAGGGGTAGCTTTCCAAAATTTTTTCCATATTAAGAGAAACAAAATGTTCTCTGAAGACACTTTTCTCAGATTCACTGTTGTGGCCGTTTTCCAAATTATCTCAGTTTCAATACCAAATTTTACCTATTCCTATTGAATGCTGATGGAAAGATATTTCAGATATGATCTTGTTGATCAATTTGTTGTGAATAATCCAATTTTGTAATGGGAATCATATTGTAATCATCTCAGTTGTAACTTCTCTTTTCTCTCTGTGTATTTAAATGAGAACAGAGATCAAAGAGGGATATAGATTAGAGATAGGATAAGATATGATAGGAGGAGAGGGGATAATGGAGAGATTTAGCTTTTCGCTTGGGACCTCAATTGTAATTTCAATATATGGAATGTTATTCTGAAGGACAGATCGTATTGTAATGAGAAGTGAATTTAATGATTAATATATAATTTGCGTTGATTTTCATTCAGATATTCTGAAGTAGCTCAGCAGTATTCGTTGGTGGCTAGGGCCTGGTCTTTGGCGGATCTTACTTCTATTCCCTATTTGATACTTTTCCATTTCATGTAAAGTTATTCTATTTTATATATTTGCATTTCCTGCGAGTTTATTCCATTTGATATTTTCTGATTTCCTTTGAGTTTACATTGAAGTTAGTTTACTTTCCTTTATTCTGATCTCATGTACTTCACAACTTTGTCATTTGATTTCATTTATGCTCTCTACAAGTTGAATTAATTATCAGTTAAGACATTGATTTTGGGTTGATTACGATAAGAGTGTGGTTAGTATAGAATCAACTGAAAGAGATTGGTTAATACTACTAAACTCTCAGTTGACATCATTTCCATTCGAATTACTTAATTGAGATAGAGTGTGATTCATATAGAATCAACTGAAAGAGATTGGTTAATGCTACTATGCTCTCGGTTGATGCTATTTTCAATTGAATTGCTTGCTTTAGATTTTATTATGATTTCGGTTGAATATTAAGTCTTGATGCTTGGATGTAATATTTTCGTTAACAGTTGCAGCTTGAGTTTTATAAATGCATCCGTTTACTCTTGTATCAAGTTTTATACTTCAACTTAAAAAGTGCTACTCTCTGGATTTATAGCTTGCACATATTATGTACACTCTTTAAACAAAAGGACTTACCCAGGTTGATAATTAATGTGAGGTAATTAGGAGTTTTAAAAGACACCTTTTAGCACCCAACAGTGGTTCGACATGGATGTATTATATGACTAGAACCTACACTTAATATAACAAGCAAACACTTTTCATGCATATATATATTTGTTTTCTTACACATGCATGAATGGAATATTCTGTATAAGTATGTATGAATCTTTTTGAAATGTTTTGTTGGTTTAACCATCACTCTGGATTGGTCGCCAACTTTCTTTCCAACTTGTGATGCATCTTCACTTCTGTGTTCCCTTCCAAGCCATGTACTATTACAGGTTTCCAATGGCATAGTCACCTCACCCTCAGTGTATTAGAACCTTTCGTGCACCTTCCTTGGCTTTTTACAACTGTCACACCTTTGCTACCATTAGAGACATCTTACTTTCCTCTGAGTGAAATCGCAGTCAAGGCATTATCGTACAACCCAGTGTTGGGACTCCTACACTGAACGGCCTGAGGTCTAATTCGGATTTCTTACCAAGGAGAACCCATTACATGTTGGCGAGTCCAACACTGTCAACATTTTTGTGCTAGAAGGAGGGCTAGATAACAAGATGAGTCCTCCCATATGTTTTGAATCTCTACACATCTATCATGACTAATTACTGAGTTTCTATTCCAGAATGTATGTTTTATGGAAATGACTTCGTTATCATAGAAAAGCTCTCAGATAACTTGTCTCATATAACATTTTATGGTGGAGGACAAGTAGCCTTGATTAGGTAGGTGGTCGGTGTTGTAAACTCATGCGAAAGACATGGATTCTTCGAAGAATACATGAGCTGTGCACTGTTCATGTACACGCTTTGAGGGAACTGTTGTGCTGTACAACAACCCCCCATTTCATAAAATTTTTATACAAAATCATAATATGAAATGGGTCCCTTTTAAAATAAACTTAGATGTGTAAACAAATTGGTATTAACCCATCATAAGAAAAACCCTTATTAAATTGTTTAACGTAAATGAAAATTTTAAAATCCTTTTGAACAGAAATAAAATATGGCTTTAAACTATTATACAACTCTTCAATATTGCGATAAAGCGATCGCAAGATTGCATATCAAAATAACAAAGGAAGCATGCACAAAGGTACATCCATTCTCTCCGATCTAAAAAACATATCGCAATCTAATATCGGAGAAGGTAAATACCAAAGCAGCAACGTAATAGAGAATTTTGAATTCTTCGATGCGATGAAGCGTATCGCCATCGACAATCGCCAATAACAAGTCAACACATGATGGGAGGTAGACTCAAATCCTCCGATGTGATAAAGCATATAACAATTGGCTATCGGCAAAATCACATTGACACGACAATAAAGCCCGAATCCATTCCCCGATTGCAATGCATTAATGAGGTGCATATCTCAAGGATATATCTTAAAGGTTTGCATGCATTATATGAGCTTTAGGTGATCGAAGATGCTTAAAACAAGCATTAAAGCCTTTCCTTTCACGTTACCGATCGCCGATTTGCGAGTTATCACTAATTATCCATCAAAGAAATCTAAGCCATGCTTGAATGAATCATTTGGCCTATAAACGACATGATGGGCATTTAGAAATTCCTTTACCATGATTGACAGGTTAAACGGCTAATCAATGTAGCAGATAAGGTTAGATGTTTTCTTTAGATTTTATCCGTGGCAATCGTACTCTAATCCATTATCAACTGCTGATCGACGTAACTCTTTTTCATTATCATATTGGTCTGTAGTAGTATTTCTCTATATCACTGTTTTTCCAATCACTTGTGCTCAATTCCGCTGAAATTACGAATTTGAAACAAATGGGAAAGAGATCAACAGTGGCTCGTATAGTGGAAATGGAGCTAGCCAAGGATCCTGGACCAAGCAAAAAAGGGTTAATCTCAGACACTAAGTGCCTCGATCTTCGAAATACGAGCTGGGAGAGTATCTACAATCTAATAGAAGTAGAGGAGCCTGAGGAAATATCAGAGGAAGCTATAGCTGACTCGAGTAACAAATTGGAAGCGTCCCTCAAAGATTTAGCTTGTTCATATTTGCAATAGCAACATGAGAAAAATCCTCCCATATACTGTCGTAGTGAGATGGGTGGTAGGGGAAATTCTAGTCTCAAACAAAACATTTTGCACAATTGACGGGAGGATATTTGACTTGTTTCAACTTGATGATCTAAGGAAAATGTATCACTTGCCTGAGCCTGAAAAGTGGTACAACAAAGCCTTCCTTGAAAAATTTGCAAAAGAAAACGAGACAGAATCGGGCCCGATTAGGGAGTGGAGACATTTTCCCCAGAAGCACAAGCACGAATCATCAGGTAAGTACTCTGTGGACTCATTAGCTTCTCCTTACTATTATGTCAGAGCAATGATGTGTAGAATGTGGGGAATACATGACTTTGCCAAGTTTACTATTGAAATGGTCCCTCTGATGGAGACGGCCATCAACAGTTATGTGATGGACTGGGAAAACATTTTGTCCAACAAATTGGCCACAACAATTCTAGAATTCAGATCAAATTCACGTTAAACTACCAGGACCATTCCCCCTTTTTATTACAGTGCTTAAATTATGGATACTCTTTGCTTTAGTTCTGAATATCCGATACTCGGATGGAGATGGACTCCTGAAGACCCTAAGCCAATCCATATTTATCATCAAATATTATGGAAGGCTCACTACAAAGATCATTTGTACAAAATTTGCAATGGTTTTATGTTTCTTTTCTACTATGCTATTTTTGATAAGCCTGCCCCCAAGATTTCCGAGGAAGCAGGGATCGAATTCACTGTAGTAGGTAATTGGCTCGGAGAAGAAAAATTCACTTATATAAGGATTTTTGGTAGCCTTAAGAAACCCCATGTCCTTCCCCTGTATGTGCCCGATAAGTTGTTAGCTCGGGAATTGGTCTTCTAGATAACAACGGAAGGAACATCCAAAACCCTTAAAAATTCCAAAAAATAGGTATGGCCTACATTTCCTTTAATATGTGGTCTTTACACTCTCCATTATTACAAACACGTAGAAAAGGAGACATAAAAAATAAAAATACTCAATCTTGTGACAATTCCCAACAGACAATATGATCCAAGAAAAGTTGCCTATAATGTTCTTGAACAAGCCAAACTTGCAAAGTTTGATCATGAGAAGGATGACTTTGATGATATATTTTCCTTAGCAGAATCATTATTTCAGGTAAAGACATTGGCCAGGGTCAGGTATCAAGATGAAGGGCTGGAAGTGTTTAATAGGCTTAGAGAGAAGAGGTTGCAAACTCTGCCTCTAGACTTATTAGCCACCACCCGGGCAATCCAGTCAAGCGAACCTGAGCACCAAACCATTGACAAATATCTTGCTATAGAAAAAATTCCTGAGAAAGGAGAAACGCCAGCTTAGGAGAAAGCACAGGAGAATGCACAGGCGAAAGAACAGGGAAAAGGCAGTGAACACATGGATATAGATACTCAGATTGATCCCAAGCTCCTTAAAGAATGGCAACAGTTCAATTCCATTATACGCAATCCTGAGAGTTCACTGAGTTTCACCATGCCTAAAGTGACAAATGGTCACAAGACAACAACAAGTACGGATCCAACTGAAGGAACCAGTGGCCTACCTATAAGTAAATATGTAGAGATAATTCCTAAGGATCCATCGGATAAAATTGTTTTTCATATAAAAAAATACCACCTTTAGATGTCTTTTACAGCTAGGGCTATAGTAAAAAGACAATGGAAAAAGAGAAGTCTTGATCAATCTTCCCTTTTACCTGCACAAATAGAGATGGCTAATGTGGTATGGAAAGAAGAATTCAATCCTTCCGAATACCTCACAAAATTCTTTCAATATGCCGAGGCATATTCAACAGCCACTATGGATAAAGCATCAGAAGTGAGCAATTTACTCAAGGAAAAAGATCAGACAATTGTTTCATTAGAGGCATAGGTATCCAAAAGAGAACAGAGAATAGAGAAACTAGAACAGCAGTTAGTAGCATAGCAGCATATAAACAACCAACTAAATGAGAAATTGGTCAAGGAAAAGCAGAGAATAGATCAGAGTGCAGTGCAGAAACAAAAAGAGTTGTCTTTAGCGTTGGCCAACCTAAAGACAATGAACGAACAAATGAATAAAAAAAATATGAGGAAATCGCTCAACTATCACAACAGATAGAAAGGTTCAAAAGTTTTCCTCAACCAGCAGAGTTCATGTCTGAAGCTATCCAAATCAATAATGCGTTGATTAAACAATTAAATTTACTATGTCATAATATTTCCCTTGTTGGGCCCATCTGTGAGATTCCTTCATCAATGATTGACAATCAGTTGACGCAAGATAGAATTTGGAACAGGATGATGAGACATTGACAAACTTTCTTGCCTGGCAAGAAACCAATGAAGGGCAAGCTGCAAATCTACCTAAAATTCTAGAATCACACAAGGAAATTATTTTCCTAGAATGGAAATCACAACTGATGAAAGAAATGGAAACTTCAAGATGTAGATCAGCAACCGATAATTTGATTGAGTTAATTAATGATACTCTATTTTTCTATCCAAACTGATTTCACAGTGGACTCTAGGTAAATTTCCATTAGCCAAGGCATTGAAACAGACATGCAACTAAGAATTGGAAAAGAAGGAGAGATTAATCGCAGGCATCCAAAGTTTAACTTGGGACACCATTTGGTTCTTCCTAGTGAAACCATACAATCAAAGGGCATCACTCAAAGGTTTAATCGATGTGATCGGTTACATGATTCCCAAAATTCACGATGCTATGTATTCAGCCCAACTACACTCACGTCTGAGTCACCCTCTAGAATTGAAACCAATGCTTTCTATCTGCCAGCTCGAGCTAAAGGATGATCAGCCGAAACAGTGAATCATTCTACCAACTCCAAGCAGGCCTACTTTAAGGAGATTTTCATGATTTGGTTATACCACCTAATAGCATTTTTATTTCAGAATCCGTTAGCTTAGATAGTATTTATAGACCCTTTCATGTCTTTAGAAAGGGTCCTCAATTTTTGTATTAAACTTGGATCGGGAGTCACACTATTGTGCTTCTGATATATATTTTTTATGAAGACTGGGCCTATATTCTTAATTTTAATGAAGAATACTTTGATGAGATATGCACTACTAAATTTTGTGAGAGTATTTCGAAGTTAGAAGAGGAAATCTGAATGCAATTGATATCAGAAGGCATCCAAATAACATATGGTACTATAATCTATGCCTTTGCTCCATTGTTTTATATGAATCAACATTTATTCAATCTTGTTATCATTGGATATATGTATGTGTTTTAACACCTATCCTTATACTTATCACTATTGAATGTTTAAGGAATGTTATTCTTTCAACCATATTTATGTCAATGATATATGAAGAATAGTGTAATAATGTTTTAATGATTACCTTGCTCAACTACTTGAACAAAGTACTTATCATATGAATGAATGCCTTTGTTTATCAATGGAGTCATCTATATGCCTATTTGTAAATAAAGATCATCAAAAGTTACACTAAAGTGGAAATTTTCCGGGATATATTAGTTGTTTATAATTTTACGTTTTAGAATAGATCATTCATCATTATCATTAGATAATATAAAATAAACCACTTATCCATATTATTTACAAATCATTGGGAAACTGGTCCCATTATATCTAGTTGGAGCCACCACACCAAACAGAAAAGGACCTGCCTTTAAGGTCCGGATTGGGTTGTTTTCCCCGATGTTGATGCAACGATTTTCGAGGCTTCAACATTTTTGGCACTAGAAGGAGGGCATGAAGTGTGAATGGCGAGAAAACCCAAACCCACAACCCATTCTAAGATTAAATATCCCTCCACTTCACCTCTGACCTCTCCTTTGAATGATGGAACCCCAATCTTCAAACGAGAAGAAGAGGAGACTACTACCACTACTCAACCCCAACATACCCCAGAACGATTAACTCCTGAGTCTCCTAAAGTGCAGTCTCTTCTCCATAAACTTCAAGGCTTTTCAATATCACCATAGAAATCTGAGGTATCTCAAGGTAGTGAGACTTCGCAATTCATTCCACCTCATCACCTCACCAGACTTCAGAGCGGAAAGCTTAGTATTGAACCTACTGATTTACCTTTACTGAAAAGGAAATGGGAAAGAAAAAACTGAAGGATCTAATAGTTAGATTTTCTCATCATCATCCTCCATTTCATCTTCTCTGGTGTGAAGTTAGCCATCCACTCCTCCATTACACATTGTTGTCCAACAGGGATCTGGAACTTCAACATCTCAACCACCTCAAACCTTAATATCATTTCCTTCCCAAACATCTGGAATTTCATCGGCAATATCATCTAGTATTAGTTCTACAATGGCTCAGAATCCATGGAATAATCCTGGTGCAGTCACGATGCCTGCACCATTACATCCATTGCCTGCACATCCTGAAAAATGGTTGTCGAAATTTAATCCAGATGCAGGAATATAAGCCAATGAGCATATTAACAACTTCATGTGGAAGTTAACTTAAAAGGAGTGATAGAGGAAGATGTTGTTTTCAGGCTTTTCCCTTATACCTTACAAGGATCATCCGGGTCTTGGTATTTTTCCTTGCCGTCAATATCCATTACAAGTTGGAACATTTTTCAAGAACAGTTCTTGACTAAATACGGTGATGACAGATCTCTAGCAACGTTAATCAATGAGCTCTCAAATCTTAGGGTAGAATCTAAAGAACCCATAAAGGAGTTCAATTCACGGTTTAATAAACTCTTGAATAACATTCCAACTGCCTATCAACTGAGTGAGCAAATCAGAAGCAAATGGTATATAACAGCTTTACCTTCAAATATAGCTATTTTTGTAGATAAAGCTACAAAGCCAACTCTAGCTGAAAACATGAAAGAGGCACTTGCTGTAGAGAAACACATTATTGCTGTAGAAAAGAAAGTTGCTCTTGAAGACAGAAAATCCAAAAATGTCTCTTTCAAAGATGATTCAAAGAAGAAAATGCCTAAAGATCCATATGATATGGAGGGTCTCCAAAAAGTTCTCAAGACTATGTCAAATGAAATGGTAGAAATCAAGAAGCAAGTAGATGAGACTTCAACAAAAAGGCCATTTAGAAACTTTAAGAAACCTAAATCAAAACCACCAAATGCTATATCCAATGCAAAATCAAATCCCAAAGCGGAAGAAGAGGAAGAAACAACTTTATCATCCGAAGAACCTGCAAAAGAGGAAACTGTAGAATGTCATGGGATGTGGGATTTTATTTTGCCTAATTTTGATACAGAAAATGAACAGGAAGCTTTCCCTGTGACTACCAGGAGTAATGGTACTCCTGAACCTGTTCAAATAACTCAAAAGAAAAGGAATGCAGGTACTACTACCAAGGAAAATTTTTCCACAAAGAAGTCTACAACGATCCCATCCCAAAATCGGCCATCAGCTTCAAATCCACCTCCAACATCTAAAACATTAGTAGTTAAGGCTTCTATGGACTACAATATTATTGAAGACATGAAGAAAACAAAGGCAAACATCACTATGTTTGAGCTTAGTAAACTCAAACATCAACCAAAATTGTTTCTTAAGGAGTTAAATGTTGTACCTTCTTCTCCTCTTCCCAATGCTGTATTGTCCAAAGCTGCTAATGAGACAGGTAAACCACCTCGTGCTAAAGTAGAAGCTACTGATGTTGTTTTAATCGGGGAGAGCTCCAATTCCCATACTCCTCCTTTTCTCTTAACCTACGAGATCTATAATAGAAATCTACGCAACTATTTGATTGACTCAGGGGCTTCGTCTAATATAATGCCAGCTTCGGTTTGTTCTAAATTGAACATTGAACCCCAAAAGTCTGCAATTCATATTATCCAATTGGATAGAACTAAGGTCCGGGTTTTAGGAGAAATCAACTCAGTTACTATTAGGTTATCAGCTGATCCAAGAGTGGTTCAGAGAATTGATATTTTAATTGCTAATATACCTGAATTCTATGGCTTGATTTTGAGTAGAGACTGGTCTGATAAACTTCATGGTTATATTTCCAGCGATTGGTCTCATATATGGCTACCTTATAAAGGAAAGCCAAACCAGATCAAGATTGATCTGGAGAAACACATCACCCATACTGTTACTGAATTCGAATAAGAAAATCAACCAATAGCATTCAATAACAACATTTTGGGGAATTAATTATCTGGATCATTCTTTAGCAATATTAACGCTCAACCATCACCTTTCTCAGTTAATAATTTCACATCTCAAATTGAAATTTTTTCACAAACAGATACATCAAGATGTGTTAAAATTGTTGAGGAAACTATAAATAAAATTGTAGATAAACCTTTGTTTTGGTCATTATATTTTGATGGGTCTAAATCTAGTGAAGGTGCAGGAGCAGAATGTATTTTAGATAGTCCTGAGAGGGAAATGACCATGTTATCATGCAGGTTGGAATTTGAATGAACAAACAATACAACGGAATATGAAACCTTGATTCAAGGAATCTACAAAGTAATTGGTCTAAGAGTTCAATTTTTGAAAGTGTTTGGTGATTCAGAAATTATTATAAAACAAGTCAGAAATACAATTCATTGCCTTTCTAGTCACCTTAAACACTATCAGTCTTTGGTACATGACCTTATATATCAATTTTTATCATTCAATATTTCTCCCATCCCTAGGTCCCCTAATGCAGCAATAGATTTACTAGCTAATGTTGCTTCCAAACTCCTTCCATCTGAAGATTACAGCCCAGACAGATTCTCAGTAGAGTTAATTTTTAGACCATCAATTCCTGATAATGTCACTAATTGGCGAGTATTGAATCACGATGAAGACATTTTAAATTTCTTAACTTCTGACAAATCCTATCATGATCAAATTATTGATGAAAGTGATCATGACCTTCAAATGAAGGGAAAGCAAGAAGAAAACTCAATACCTAAACCAGTGGTCAACTTGAAGATCTTTATGACATCAAAGACAGGTTTAAACAGGTTACTAATTCAAAGATCCAGAGTTCCAGTTTGAGATTTGAATTAATAAACCTTGGTATTGAGCGTAATCCACAAAACATCATTTTAGGATTAGGAATTTCTTCAAAAGAAAGAATTACGTTCATGAGATTAATATATAAATACAAAAATGTCTTTGCTTGGAAATATGATGATTTTAGAACATACGATACATCTATCATTCAACATACTATTTCAATGTTTTCTTAACAAAAACCGGTACAACATAAGTTAAGGAAAATTGATCCTAAGTTAAAGAGTCAAATAAAAGTTGAATTAAACAAACTCTTGAAAGCTAAGATAATTTTTTCTGTTAGACATTCAAACTGGGTGTCCAATATGGTGCCAGTATGAAAGAAAAATGATGACATTAGAATTTGTATTGAGTTCAGAAATCTTAACAAAGCAAGTCAAAAGGATAACTTCCCTTTACCCATGGGACAATCACTTCATTCAGTAGCAGGTTCTGAACTGATGTCCTTTTTAGATGGTTTTTCGCGGTATAACCAAATTTTGGTACACCCTGATGACAGACTCAAAACTATTTTTAGAACCATGTGGGAACTTGTGCCTACCAAAAAATGCCTTTTGGACTTATCAATGTTGGAGTTGTATTTCAAAGAGCGATGCACATATCATTCAAAGGACTAATCAGTAGGTTAGTAGTTGTCTATTTGGATGATATTACTATATTCTCTAAGAAAATGTCAAACCCTTTGCATGATTTGAAACAAATCTTTCAACACTTCAAAAGGTACGGCATTTCACTTAATCCAAAGAAGTCTTTTTTCACTCCTGATCAAGGTAAGCTCTTGGGCTTCATTGTTTCAAAAGATGGTATTATATTGATCCAGATAGAATCAAGAAATTTCTGATATTCCATTCCATCATAATAAAAAATTCATGCATTCATTTTTAGGTAAAATTAACTTTATAAAAGGATTTGTTCTAGATTTCTCCTAAAGTCTTTTTCCATTACAAACCATGATCAAGAAAAGTTCAGTGTTTAGATGGGGGCCTGCATAAAAAGAGGCATTTGATTCTATCAAACAATCAATCATAAATGCCTCTACTTTAAGCACTCCTAATTCTTCAAATCATTTCATGTTACATACCCTTGCATCTGATTCATCTTATGTAGTAGTGCTGACACAAATTAACGATCAAAACTTAGAAGCCCCAATCTCATTTTATAGTTCAAACCTTCAAGGTGACGAACTTAATTACTCAGAAGTTGCAAAACAAGCCTTTGTTGTATACAAATCCATTAAACATGACCTTTTCTCTTAAAAGCTCACACAAAAGTTATAGTCCCTTTTTCAGCAGTAAGACAATTACTAGTTCAAAGGGAATTATGAGAAAAAAGAGCAACTTGGGTCACAACATTACAAGAATATGACTTGGAAATTAAACCAGCAAAGATTGTCAAAGGCCAAGGTTTTTTCAGGTTGTTAGCAGGAGCTTCTAACATTCAAGAACCTGAAAGTACCAAAGATACTGAAGAAATCAATCAGATAAGTACCTCTAATCCTGAATCCCAATATGCAGATATGATTTTCTAATTGAAAAATGGACATGCTCCTTCTAATATTTCCTATAAAAACAAATGTGCCATAAGATTGAAAGAAAAAAACTTCATAATTGTAGACGATGTATTATTTAGATGAAATTATGATTCAATTTTTTTAAGATGCTTAGAAAAACCTGAAGTGCAAAATGTCTTGCAGAAACTACATGACGGAACAACAGGAGGACATTTTGGAGCTGATACAATAGCTCACAAAATCATTCATGCTGGATATTATTGGCCCACCTTGTTCAGAGATTCTCATGAATATGTAAGGAAATGCCAAAGTCGTCAAACCATTAGGGGAAGACAAAGGAAACCACCTTTTCCTTTGCAACCAGTCAACATTGAATAGCGTTTTGAACAATGGGGATTGGATATCATTGGGGAAATCACTCCACATTCATCCAAATAGCATAGGTATATCCTTATAGCTACCGATTACTTTACTAAGTGGGTTGAAGCAATTCCTTTGAAGACAACAAACTCTGAAGCAATCATTGAATTCATAGATCAGTTCATTATTACCAGGTTTGGTCTGCCAAATGATCTTATTTTTTACAACTCATCTTACCTCTCTGGAAATTCTATATTTGAGTTTGCTATCAAAATGGGATTTAAATTGAAGTATTCTGCAAAATACTACCCTCAGGGTAATGGCTTAGCAGAATCTACCAATAAAAATCTTATCACAATCACTAAGAGAACTATTGAACAAAATCATAAAAACTGGCATAAATCTTTGATATTTGCACTATGGACTGACTAAATAACACAGAAGGCTTCCGTCAGCACTTCTCCATTTAACCTAGTGTATGGAAAGGAAGCTGTCATACCAGCAAACTTAGTACTTCCATCACTAGCTTTAGTGCAATTTATTGAAAAAAGTCCCTGATCTTCTATTCAACTAAGACATGATCAGATCCTGAAATTAGAAGAAGAAAGGGAGAAAACCCAAATTATACATGCAAAAAATAAATAGATTATTAAGTCATCTTTCGACGCAACTTCAACTGGCTCAAAACATTTACAAGTTGGTGATCTAGTTTTGAAGTGGGACAAAGCCCATGAGGATAAAGGAAAACACACTAAGTTCTAGAAAATGTGGCTTGGACCATTCCAAATCAGCGAGAAGATAGGCCCTTCTACATTCATATTGAAATATCTATCAGGAAAGAGAGATCTTCTTCCTGTCAACGACCTTATCTTGAAAAAATTCTTCAATTGCAGAGGTAACCTCTTCTCGCTCTGTAAATGTTCAATTTTTAGCAAGATTTGTGTGAATAACTTATTTTGTTTAAAATCGTAGGAAAATAAAGTTGTCAAAAGCCTCCCATTGGTCTTTGCTATATCAAAAAAGTTACCCAAAAGAAAATAGTTTTGATATTTACTTTTAAGAAATGGAAGCCTTAAAGGAAAAAGAAATTTCTAAGAAATTAGGTATAATTAGATTTTGAAAATCTCATTTTATTTTTGTGAAATCTTCTCAAAACTTAGAAATACTGTAAAGCATTTTAAAGTTTTAGTATCCTGAAAATAGTTACCAATACAAAACAGAGACTGATTCAGTCTTAGCATCTTCAACTCCCACACTGTCATCCATATTCTCTTAAAGAGAAAAATTGTTACTCCCATCCATCAAAGCTTATAATGATTTAGAGTGTAATTCTAAAATATATTTGATATAAAAGATAAGAGGTCTTATTACAAGCCTGCTTACTATGATCAAAGGGGAATAGTTCAACTGACATTACCAACATTGCATATCAAAACAGGGTAATGGCTTATAATTATAAGATAAGGGGTCTCATCATGAGCCAGTTTTTTCAGTTAAATTACACATTGCGAATGGCATTGTCAATAGCTGGCCACCAAACCAAGACAATGGCTTTTTCTCTTACAAAATAAGGAAAAAAAGGAAAAAGTAATACAAAAGATATGGAAACATATCTTTTGGATTCATTCTTTTTAATTATAGTCTGAAATGGATGGAATAATGAATGATCAAATGGTTAAAAGGTAAACCTATCGAGACTATAAATTTTTGTTGGCAGCAAAGGCTCTACCCATGACAAAGGAGTCATTATAAAAGCTAAGTTGGAAAAGTATTTTGTTTCATCATTATCAACCAATTAAGGCTTATTTAAAACTTAGAATGTATGTAATTTTAAGAACATAAGGAAATAGCAAAAATAGTTATCATTATGTTCAAAATTTATGATTACCTAGTTATATTAGATTTTCTCTATCATGTAAGATTTCCAGATTAAGAAAGTTTAAGTATTTTAATTAATTTCTCAGAGATAACTGTTTCTCCCAATAAATTGAAAATTGTTGTGCTGTACAACAACCTCCCATTTCATAAAATTTTATACAAAATCATAATATGAAATGGGTCCCTTTGAAAATAAACTTAGATGTGTAAATAAATTGGTATCAACCCATCATAAGAAAAACTCTTATTAAAAGGTTTAACGTAAATGAAAATTTTAAAATCCTTTTGAATAGAAATAAAGTATGGCTTTAAACTATTATACAACTCTCCATTATTGTGATAAACTGATTGTAAGATCACATATCGCAATGAAAAGGGAAGCACGCACAAAGATACATCCATTCTCTCCGATCCGAAAAGCATATTGCAATCAGATATCAGAGAAGGTAAATGCCAAAGAAGAAATGTAATAGAGCCTTTTGAATTCTACGATGCAATAAAGTGTATCGCCATTGGCAATCGGTAATAACTAGTCAACAAATGATGGTAGGCAGACTCAAATCCTCTGATGCGATAAAGCATATCGCAATCGGCTATCGGCGAAACCGCATTGACATAGCAATAAAGCTCGAATCCATTCCCCAATTGCGATACATTAATGAGGTGTGTATATTGAGGATATATCTTAAAGGTTTGCATGCATATATCACCTTCAGGTGATCGAAGATGTTTAAAAAAAGCATTAAATCCTTTCCTTTCACGCTACCGATCGCCGATTTGTGAATTATCACTAATTATCCATCAAAAAAATCTAAGCCACAATTGAATGAATCATTTTGCATATAAACGACATGATGGGCATTTAAAACTTCCTTTACCATGATTGACAGGTTAAATGGCTAATCAATGAAGAAGTTAAGGGTAGATCTTTTCTTTATATTTTATCCGCAGCAATCTTACTCTAATCCATTACCACCTGCTGATCGACATAACTCTTTTTCATTATCATATTGGTTTGTAGCAACATTTCTCTGTATCACTATTTTTCCAATCACTTGTGCGGAATTCCGCTGAAATTAGGAATTTGAAACAAATGGGAAAGAGATCAAAGAAATCCACAACAGCAACTCCTACAGCGGTAGTGCAGCCAGCCAAGGATCCTGGACCAGGCAAAAAAGGGTTAATCTCAGACACTACGTGCCTCGGTCTTGGAAATACGAGCTAGGAGAGAATCTAGAATCTAATAGAAGCAAAGGAGACTGAGGAAATATCAGAGGAAGCTACAGCTGACTTGAGTAACAAATCGAAAGTGTCCCTCAAAGATTTAGCTTGTTCATATTTGCACAGAATAGCAACATGAGAAAAAATCCTCCTATATACTAACATAGTGAGATGGTTGGTAGAGGAAATTCTAGTCTCGAACAAAACATTTTGCATAATTGACAAGAGGATATTGGCTTGTTTCAACCTAACGATCTAAGGAAAATGCATCATTTGCCTGAGCCTAAAAAGCGGTACAGCAAATCCTTCCTCGAAAAATTTCCAAAAGAAAACAAGACAGAATCGGCCCCGATTAGGTAGTGGAGACATTTTCCCGAGAAGCACAAGCATGAATCATCAGGTAAGTACTCTGTGGACTCATTAGCTTCTCTGTACTATTATGCCGAAGCAATGATGTGTAGAATGTGGGGAATACATGACTCTGCCAAGTTTATTATTGAAATGGTCCCTCTGATGGAGGTGGCCATCAACAGTTATGTGATGGACTGAGCAAACATTTTTTCAGACAAATTAGCCACAACAATTCTTGAATTCAGATTAGATTCACGTAAAACTACCAAGACCATTCCCCCTTTTTATTAGAATGCTTATATTATGGATACTCCTTTCTTTAATTCTGAATATCCGATACTAAGATGGAGATGGACTCCCAAAGACCCTAAGACAATCCATATTTATCATAAAATATTATTGAAGGCTCACTACAAAGATCATTTGTACAAAATTTGCAATGGTTTTATGTTGGGTGTCTACTATGCTATTTTTGATAAGCCAACCCCCAGGATTTCCGAGGAAGCAGGGATATACTTGACTGCAGTAGGTAATTGGTTGAGATAAGACAAATTCACTTATATAAAGCTTTTTGGTAGCCTTACAAAACCCCATGTCCTTCCCCTATATGTGCCCGATAAGTTGTTAGCTCGAGAATTGGTCTACCAGATAACAATGGAAGGAACATCCAAAACCCTTAAAAATTCCAAAAAACAGTTATGGCATACATTTCCTTTAATATGCGGTGTTTACACTCTCTATGATTACAAACACGAAAAAAAAGGAGACAGAAAAAATAAAATGCTCAATCTTGCAACAACTTCCAACAGACATTATGATCCAGGAAAAGTTGCCTATAATGTTATTGAACAAGCCACCACTCTGAAAATCCAGTCAAGCGAGCCTGAACACCAAACTATTGAAAAATCTCCTGATATGAAAAAAATTCTTGAGAAAGGAAAAGCGCCAGCTCAGGAGAAAGAACAGGGAAAAGACAGTGAATACATGGATATTGATACTCAAATTGATCCCAAGCTCCTTAAAGAATGGGAACAGTTCGATTCCATTATAAGCAATCCTGAGAGTTCACAAGGTTTCAGCACACCTAAAGTGATAATTGGTCACAAGAAAGCAAGAAGTATGGTTCCAACTGAAGGAACCAGTGGCCTGCCTATAAGTGAAGATGTAGAGATAATTCCTAGGGATCCATCGGATGAAATTGCTTTGCATATAGAATAAATACCACCTTTAGATGTCTTTTACAGCCCTAAGCATAGGGTTGTTGTAAAAAGACAAAGGAAAAAGAGAAGACTTGATCAATGTTCCCTTTTATCTACACAAAAAGAGATGGCTAATGTGGTATGGAAAGAAGAATTCAATCCTTCCAAAGACCTCAAAAAGCTCTCTCAATATGTCAGGGCATATTCAGTAGCCACTATGGATAAAGCGTCAGAAATGAGCAATTTACTCAAGGAAAAAGATCAGACAATTGTTTCATTGGAGGCACAGGTATCTGAAAGACAACAAAGAATAGAGCAATTAGAACAGCAGTTAGTAGCACAAGAGCATATAAACAACCAACTAAATGAGCAATTGCTGAAGGAAAACTAGAGAATAGATCAGAGTGCAGTGCAGAAACAAAAAGAGTTATCTTTAGAATTGGCCAAGGTAAAGACAATGAATGAACAAATGAGCAAAACAAAATATGAGAAAATCACTCAACTATCACAACAGATAGAAAGGTTCAAAAGTTTTCCTCAACCAGCACAGTTTAGGTCCGAAGCTATCCAGATCAATAATGCATTGATTAAATAGTTAAATTTACTATGTCATAATATTTCCCTTGTTGAGCCCCTCTAAGAGATTGCTTCATCAATGATTGACAAATCAGTTGACGCAAGACAGAATTTGGAACAAGTCGATGAGACATTAACAAACTTTCTTGCCTGGAAAGAAACCAGTGAAGGGAGAGCTGCAAATCTACCTAAAATTCTAGAATCACACAAGTAAATTCTTTTCCTAGAATGGAAATCAAAAATGATGAAAGCAAAAAGGGAAACTTCAAGATGTAGATCAGCAATCGGTAATTTCATTGAGTTAATTAATGATACTCTTTATCTGTCCCATTTGATTTCACAGTGCACTCCAGCTAAATTGCCATCAGCCAAGGCATTGAAACAAACATGCAATCAAGAATTGGAAAAGAAGGAGAGATTAATCGTAGGCATCCAAAGTTTAACTCGGGTTACCTTTTAGTTCTTCCTAGTGAAATCATATAGTCAAAGGGCAGCACTCAAATCTTTAACCGATGCGATCAGTTACATGATCCCCAAATCTCACGATGCTACGTATACAGCCCAACTACATTCACGTTTGAGTCACGCTCCAGAATTGCAACCAATGCTTGCTATCTGCCATCTCAAGCCAAAGGATGATTACCCAAAACAGTGAATCATTCCACCGACTCCAAGCAGGCCTACTTTAAGGAGATTTTCATGATTTGGTTATACCACCTAATAGCATTTTTATTTCATAATCAGTTAGCTTAGATAGTATTTGTAGACCCTTTCATATCTTAAGAAAGGATCCTCACTTTTTGTATTAAACTTGGATCGGGAGTCACACTATTGTGCTTCCGATATATTTTTTTTTATGAAGACTGGGACTATATTCTGAATTTTAATGAAGAATACTTTGATGAGATATGCACTACTGCTTTTTGTGAGAGTATTTCTAAATTAGAAGACGAAATCTGAATGTGATTGATATCATAAGGGATCCAAATAACATATTGTACTATTATCTATGCCTCTGCTCCATTCTTTTATATGAATCAACATTTATTCAATCTTGTTATCATCGGATATATGTATGTGTTTTAATAGCAGTTCTTAGACTTATCACTATTGAATGTTTAAGGAATGTTTTTCTTTCAATCATATTTATGTCAATGATATATGAAGAATAATGTAATAATGTTTTAATGATTACTTTGTTAAAATACTTGAACAAAGTAATTATCATATGAATGAATGTCTTTGTTTGTCAATGGAGTCATCTATATGCCTATTTGTAAATAAAGATCATCAAAAGTTACACTAAAGTGGAAATTTCCCGGGATAGATTAGTTGTTTATAATTTTATATTTTAGAATAAATAATTCATCATTATCTTTAGATAATAGAAAATCAACCACTTATCTATCCCATTTACAAATCATTGGGTAATTGGTCCCATTATATCCAGTCAGAGCCACCACACCAAATGGAAAAGGAGCTGCTTTTAAGGTCCAGACTGGGTGGTTTTCCCCGATGTTGATGCAACGATTTTTGAGACATCAATAGGAACCCAATGCACTAGTGTGCCACACTGCCCGAAAAATCTATTCATTCTCATGCTCATCTAGTCATAGAGATAGACCGTGCTTTCAATCACTATGATCGTAAAGCACTCAACACAGAAATTCGGAAATTACGAAAAGAATGCAATGAATCCATGGAATACTTTCACACATGCTTTTGAAGTCTTGCATACAGATTTCCTGAAGATTACATTGATTTGGAATTTCTCGATGGGATATTTCAGTATTTTCTTTACATACCTGAAAATCCACAATTCTTGAAATAACTTGAATCCCACTCATACTCCATTGATGGAACTGCACAATCACTAGTAGGCACAATCATTGTCACAAGTTACTGTCCACCTTCACCTCATCAAACAACTCCACCACCACAGAGTGATGTGGGAGATCTTGCACATACCTCTGTTGAACTGTCACATCCTCCCACCGCACCTTCTCTTGATATTTGTGCAGACTTTACTTGCAAGCCTGTTTGTTTTCATGTGGATTCGTTCCCTCGACCTTCATCCCCACGTTCTATTGATCCTGCGAATTGTAGTGTCTTGTGTTCTTCCATTCTGGACCTCTCACTTGTTGTGAATGAGGATCAAGTTTTTGATGGATTTGGTTTTATGCAGCCAACCTGTGCCATCATTCATGATGAGTGTGTGCATGAATATAATGAAGAAACCGAAATGAGGGATGATTTCCTTCCAGCCGCGCCTCATCCACTTCCTTCTAACATGCCTTGTGATTTTGTCGCTGCTGATTTCTCCTATGAAAACCAATTTTTGAATGTTTCTACTTCCGATCATTCACAGGACACATCAAATGTCAATCTATCATCACAGTGCTGAGAGGACACATATTCCTCTAGAAATTGGTCTGATTTGTCATCTATCATTTCTAAAAACATAGAGGGTGAACATATTTGCTTCTCATCTACCCCTCTGCCCAATTCATCAAATCACGAGGATGCCAAAAAACATCCTAAATTTTCTGATGTTGGTTGTTGTGATCTCTCTACTTCTTGATCTAATCACGATTTTGATTCAATCATTGTTAATATATCTAAGACACTGGCGTACAATGATATATCTGTCAATGAAGTCAAAACCACATAGACTATCGAGGCACTTCAACTCGAGCTAATGGTTATGTCAAGCCCTCACTATCCTGATGTTGGTTTCACTTCCGGTCAGGAAATTGTTGAAACACTCAAGGATCCTCATCAATCTCTGCTTTGCATTGAAGGTCAACCAAACACCCAGATTTCAATTCCTCCATTCAAACTACACGATTCCATCGCTCATGCATTGGAGGAATCTTACACAGCAAGCATGCATGCACAACATAAGTGGTCTACTTTTATCACATTTTCTTGCATGTCACAATCAAGAGAATGCACACATTGAACATTTGCATGCAATGTAGAATAATACCATGGCAACTCCACAGAGTGCATGTCATGCACTTTCTCTCATCTTTTTTCTGTGGTTGCTTGTAAAATCAGAGTGCGTTTGTCTTCACTATTATATATTTCTTGTTTGATGGCTCGCATAGTTGTCTTGTTCATGAACCATGCCTTCACTAACATGGGTCAACCAATGCACTATGGCTACATTGGTAGTATCACTTCACGTGAGATGGCCCATGCACCTTTAGCTTAGGAGTAGGAGTAGTGTTTTCTTTCAGTATGTTTTCTTGTATACTTGTTTGCTTACTTGCTTTGTTGGTTGGTTTTCTTGCTTGCTTGTTTGCTTACTCACTTTGCTTTCACTTTTTCTTCTCCTTTTACTTCGATTTGTTATTTTTTTTCTTGTTTTTTTCATAGGTTAGTCTCGTATGAAAGCATCTATGACTCTTGAAACGAGCTGGTAAAGTACAAGAGGACTTGTACAACTATCAACATTTGGTTATCTGTTGTCCACTCCGTTATTTAAGAAGTTGTTGTCTCTAGTCCATGATACATCAATGGAAGATATGTATTGTTCGAAGTGAACCTTGGTGAACTCACAATGTTTGTGTGCTCACTAGTATCCCATACTCTATTTGGTTGTTTTTCCGTTAATCCTCGTCAGCTCAGTCAAGTAGAGTAAGGTGACGGGAAAACCTTACTAGGAATGTTAGAGGTATAATAAACTACTTCTCTGTAGGAAAAACCTCTTCTACTCTCAATAAGTCAGGATCCCTCTTCCACCTCTGAAATGAATAAGTGTTATGCACAATTTTGAACATGAAAAATGAAAGAATGAAAAAGTGAAAAAAAGTTTGAAAAAATGAAAAATGAATAAGGAAAAAGAAGACAGAGGCTTCCTACACAGAGAGGTGATGCAAGTAACTCCATTGAGGTACTGACCAAGCTCACTAGTAGCAAAACCATGCTTGTGGTCCTATGTGTCTCCGCGGGGGTACTGTCTAGCCTTGCTAGTAGTAGAGCAACACCAAAAATGAAATTAAGACTCTGACAACTATAATGCTTGTGCATCAATATACCTCTCAACCCAAATTGAAACAATTATGTTCACTTGGCTTCGAATGTGTGTCAATCGACCAAGATCTTGGAGGATGCTACATCTTACAATCAAGCTAGTGTGAAACCAAGATAAGCTGAGAACTAAATGATACTTCCAGAGGTGTTAAACATGATTTTCATGAGTATGGTCCATTCACAGAGCTAGAGTTCTAACAATGTATCACCAAGTGTTGTAGCGCTATAACCACCCTCCAAAATTTTTCCTTAGCTTTGTTTTGGAGCCTCCCAAAAAACATTCACAATAACATTTCTTGCTTCATCAAGTACACAAGCTCCAGTGATTTTCTTGTAGAAAGACAATCTTTCGATCAAACCTTGATGCATTCCCCTCAGAAGTTGTTCATTCACACTTGGTCCAGTAGTAGGTTGAGCATCTCCTTCAAGAATTTTCTCAAATCTAGAGGGCAACCAACCTTCCCTCTAGAAATTGCGCAATCTTGACTGGTAGCCTACTGGGCCCCAGAATTGTGCAATTCTATTGAGTAAGATTCACCCAAAAAATTACGCAATCCTTCCCAGATAGGCTACTTAGCCAAGAATTTGTTCAAATCTGGGCAGAAGTCAGCTGCTCTACTAAGAAATTGAACAAAAATTTGGAGCATTCAGCCCAACCCCTAGCCAAAAATATGCATTTTCTGCCAGCAGATTGAGCAACCTCTTGCATGTGCAGCTGAGTTGACCAATTCCCTACCGGACTGAGGAAAAAAGACTTGCATGCATGGGCTGCTTCTCCCAAGGCAACATGCAAAGCCATCCCTTGTTTCAGGGATCTGTTTTTGGCAGTTTGAGGTTGCATGCAAGGATGATTTCAGAAACCTCCCACCAAGTGTCGCTTTCCCTAGATTGTGGCATGCACATCGCAACTTTGATTTTATCAAAACTCATCAACCAGACACTACAAAGCTCATTCCTTACATCAATCTTGCATCTCTAACATCCCACGTTGCATCTAGGAGGTATCGACACATTCAGCTCAGCTATTTTGGGGTAAGCCCACTTTACATGTCTTGTGTTGCATTTCTGGTGCTTTCTATGTTTTGCTTTGTATGAATGTTGTCTTCCTAATTTCAGTGAGTGATTGCTGTCATTTTAAGACATACTAGCTTGTACTAGCACAATTTCAATTTTCATTGCTATCCCACTATTGTCGCATGCATGAAACTATTATTCATGAAGGATCACTGACTTGGCGACTCGCCTCACTCACATGCATGTCCATCTATTTACTAAATCTTTTATTCAATGTTTGCATGCACTGTCAATCTCTTCTACTTTTAGTTAGTGTTTCCATGCATTCACTTTCATGTTTACTTTCAATTTCCCATCAACGAGTCTTAGCAACCTCGACCAAGACTCTACCTTCACTGAGATCACATCTAACAATATAGGGAAGGAAGGGTATGTCTTCCTCTCCAAAAATATGCATTTCCTCCCAGACACTCTCCTCAAGGACTGCCTTGTGCATTTATGAGGGATAGTGACTGCAGGCCCATAAATTTTTGCAATGCATTCACTGAACTGACAACTATTGCCAGCTGAGATTGTGCATTACATAATTCTAGCAGTCAACAACCAAATTGGACTGTGCATTATGCAGTTTGAGTAGTCATTCAACCTTCCAGTAGCCGAGACTATGCCTTGCATAGTCTTGGTAGTCAATCTCTCAACCTCCCAGTGGAAATTGTGTGACCTTCATGATCAGTTACCTAGGTATGTTGCATGTCACTTCTCAAGTTCATTTTGGTTTTTGACTGACATATTTCCTGCCATGTGTGTTGCCATATCTCAAGGTATCGTAGGTGTTCATCTGCCTCTTAGGAGTATGGGTACAATGGTTTCCAGCAAGGCAAAGATGAAGACACCATTCAGAGCACACTTGGGGATGTAGTCGATCAATTGTCTATGAATTTGCCTACCCACGAAGACATGAAGTTGTTCATAGACAAGGACATCATGATATGATGGCAGCAACATCACAGTGAAAAACATCATGGAAATCAGCCAAAGGGAGCATACCAGATGCAACGAAAGTGAGGGCAAGTTTGTTGACATCATAGAGGTGGAACAAAGTTGCAAACTCAAGTAGATCCACTGATGATGAAAGAAACTTTGGACACTTAGGCTATGAGGTAACGACGTGACATGGAGATCATGCAAAGATAGAGAGTGGAACAAAGAAGGAGTTACATGTGCTAAGAAGCAACTTATGGAAGAACCTGTTCTGCATAGACAAGAGAATGAGTTGCAGTAGGAACATGAACAACATGGGGTGCACCATGCACTAATGGGTGAAATTGTGCCCATACAAGTTATAGATCCATCCCTGTAGCTGCCACAGATTAGACATGGTCAGCATTGTTTTTAATCTCATGCAAGGGATTTAGCAGCATGCATGTCATTATGCGCACGCATGTGATCCAACCCATTCGTCACACTCACCAAGGCGAAGACATGAAGCAAGTCCAATTAGAGCTGAACATGTAGTTGATAGGTGATGCACATGACCACCAACACACACTATAAGATCAGCACGAAAACTATGCATCAATGTGTTTTCAGTCTGGTTGCACCAAGAAGACCTTGTGCATGCTAACAAACTAATGCGCCCAGATGCAATGGAGGCATGAGTTCACTTCAGCAATATGTCACCATAGGGCGCATGCACACTATCACGAACAAACAAGTTTGGCATCAGCTCACCACCTTCACCATCACAAGCATGTCAAAGAGTTGGTCTCACCTCAATGGACCAAGTGTCAATGATGTCTTGCATGGCTTTCTCAGGCCATTTTTTCTCACATGAGCACATGTGCATTGTAATGTAACGTCGTGTCAAGTGGAAGTTCAAGTGTCAATAGTTGGATGCAACAGTTAGAAAGTAGATGAAGAGTCATGAGGGTAGATGAACAATCAAAAAGGGCAATGTCAAGGGTCACCCCACCCTTTGCTATAAATAGAACCTCATAACTCATTGTAAAGGATTTTGGTCAGCCAAGCCTCAATAGGAGTATCTTAGAGAAAGCTTGGACATTATTGTAACAAGCCTTGGCTTCTCTACTGCGCAGAGCTAATACATATGTTTGGAGGAGAAGGCAATTGTGGTAGTAAGGTTCCACTATTGGAACTAGTGGTTGGACATGGATGTATTGTATGACTGGAACTTACACTTAATATAACAGAGAGAAAATGTTTCATGCATACGCTGTATTTTATTCTATGCTATATGATTTACTCTAAATGATATATGTATTTGTTTGCTTACTCATGCATGTATGCACTATTTTGTATAAGTATGTATGAACCTTTCTAAAATGTGTTGTTGGTTTAACCATCACTTTGGATTGCTTGCTAACTTTCTTTCTAGCTTGTGATGCATCTTCGCTCATGTGTTCCCTTCCAAGCTATGTACTATTACAAGTTTCCAATGGTGCACTCACCTCACCCTTAGTGTGTTAGAACCTCTCATGCACATACCTTGGCTTTTTGTAGCTGTGACACCCTCGCTACCATCAGAGACATCTTACTTGCCTCTGTTCGAAATCGTGGTCAAGGAATTACCGTACAACCCACTGCTAGGACTCCTACACCAAATGGTCTGAGGTCTAATTTCGACTTCTTAGCTGGGAGATCCCCTTAGATGTTGGCAGGTCCAGCACAGTCAAAAGTATCAAAATAACAACCCAAGCAAGAATTTTGCAAATAGTCCTTTCATTATTATTTCCTTTGCGTAAGTAATATCAATGGAAATTTATTTTTTTTGAATTTCATGACACCCATGTCACTGGCATAGCCATAAAATAAATGTACCAAAGGACGTATTGTATTATGTAATGCTATATTGATATTGTTGACCTTTCTGGGCACATGTGGGTAGCTTTGTTTGGATGCAAGTCGATGATTCTTTGTTGGAATGCACTAATGAAAATAGGAAACACTTGTTCAACATGTATGAAACCATGCTAGGGAATGGGCATGAGATGAAACTAAAAGCATATTTTACTCTAGAACTGAACCATTTCTCAAAATATAGTGAATTGAAAGCGCTTTAGTATTCAAGATATTGTTGTAGAAATGAAAGAAGAAATTCAAGAGGTGTTTCTTTCCCATCGTAAGAAAATATGGAATTGAGGAACATTGAGGACGTTGCTTATTAAAAGTGGGGAAGATATCACAACATTATGGTTCTATTTCTTTTAAACATTCACTATTTTTAGACATTGAACTATTATTGGATTTAATGGAAATGGAAGCCATGATTAGAGATATGTGATGATGAAATTATTCTATTATTTGTGTTAATAAATAAATTTCTTGGAAATATTTAGGAAATACCGCTAGAGTTTAGAAGACTTATTTCCCACTTCAAAAAACTAGTGGCGATCAAGTCCTGATCATGGACCTTCCAAAAAAGTCTCCTAAAAATTCCTAGGAGAAAATAATAAAAGAAAAACATTATGGAAGAGAAATATTATGTTAATCACTTAGTTGGAGAGAAATACTAAGTGGGGTGGAATAAAGAAAATATATGGTTTGAATGAAAAGAAAATAATCCTTTTTGAAAAAAATAAAGCACAAACCCTAGGAAAAAGGTTGGGAGACCTTAAAGTAGGACGTTGCTAAAAATCTATTGGGAAGAAAATCTATAAAATAAACCACATAGGAATCGAAAGGGGGTCGATTCGTAAGGTAAATAGGGTCTTAGGTCAGGAGGAACTGCTAGTGACAGTTCATGTTTGGGTGGAGCATGCTCTATTCCTGATTATTCTGCAACCATTTATTTCAGTTAGATTCAACTCTCTTAATTATTATCACTAATTGTTATGACTAATGAAATTGGGCTCATATCTTCGGACTAATTTTGAATGACTTTGAATTTTTTAATGATATGCATTGAGAGACTTAAGTAAATGATGTGTATCTTTACTCCATTGAAATTACTATAGAACACATGTATCCTTTACTAGTTATTTCATATGTTATTGTCTTTCTGCGCTCAAGATCTATATGCATGCATGAAAAATAAAATGCATGAGATAAATGATACATATTGGTGCTAAATATACATGTTGTAGGATTCCACATGTAGAATATATGTCACTTTATAGGATATTGTACTTGTTAACGATTTCTATATGCATACAAGCAAGAAACACATGTCGGAGGAAATCACATACGACGAGAATAACAATATAAGTAATCTAAAAATAAAATTGATCTTAGAATAAAGACTAAGAATACATATATGGTTGAATGTAGTTACGTTGGAGTTGTCCATTATTAATTAAAAATATACAAACTTATAAATAACTTATGAACTTGACCTTGATTTTAATTTTATAAGTTGAAGAATATTGGTTATGGTTCAAATTGATGGGTATTAATATAATGGAAAAACAAAATGATGTTCATGTTAGTGTAATACGTCAAATTCTTTACAAGAAAAAAAAACGATAAACAATAATACCATGAAAAGGGATGTAACCTAGAATTATTATGAGAGATAGCGTATGTAGAAGCATGTTGAATTCAATCAAATTGCATTGATATATTAACAAAGGTGATAAGACTCAACAAATCTAATCATATACAAAGTCATATTTCAATATTGATAGATACATACGAATCCCTTCAAGGTTTGAACTTAAACTAAATCAATGAAGAACACTTTGGAAGGAACTTCGAATTTTATATCCTAGCACAAGAACTTGATATAGTAGAATAAGATGGAAAGTAAGTAAGTCAGAAATGTTGACCTATAGGAAATAACAAATTTGAAAATAATCTCGAGCATAAGTAGCAACCCTTAGTAATTATGTAATGAATGCGTTCTATTTTCCATAGGTTATTCCTGCACTAACTCGGTGTGGGTGTCAGTGTAAATAAATTGTTACTAGGATGGTAAGGAGAGAAAACAAAGAAATGGGTACTTTAAGTCTACAGACGAACATAATTGAAACATACGTGGAAGTGAAAATTGAAGTATTCCTCTTCATATCTATCAGCAAAGTAAACATTATATATGTTAGTCAAATAAATAATGAATATTAAGTGACAAAGATAAGTTACAATAACTCTTTATTAGAGATAGTAGTCTCAGAATCGTGGCCATCGAACTAAATGATTTCTCAGAAAAACTAAAGACCCTTAGGGCTATGGTGATTAGAAACCCTTATAACACTATAAAGACTTCAAATAAACCTTAGGTGTAGGCCATCATGACCTAAATAGGCACTATAAACCCTCTCTATTAGATAAATCAGATATAGGGTAACAAAAAATACTAGTTTCCTAAGGGAAAATTCTCATAGGAGGCTCAATTAAAAATTAAATATAGGGTAAACCATATTATTTTACGGTGTTTGTAGGAACTAAAATCAGAAAGTCAACTAAAATTAAAATGTTAAATACATTAAAATTCCAAGATGCCATTTTTTTTTATTTTATTTTTTTTATTTATTTTTTATTTTATTTATTTTTTATTTTATTTTATTTTAACTTTTTTTTTTTTTTTTTTTAATCGATTGTAGACTAGGAAGAGGGACGCGGCCGATGATGAACCCTAACAGCTCCTCTGCTGCCTCCCCTGTTTCGGCTGCCGCCTGGCCCATGTTCGACCCTGTCGCAGACGCAGATGTGAGTTCTACACAGGGATCGCAGCTCTTGAAGTTGAACCCATCAACCGCTGCCGACTCAGTGCCCTTGGCCTCCGTTTTGCATCGGCTCCCTGCCGTTGAGGAGGAAGAACCATTTCAGATCAGACGGACAGAACTCTGCACAGATACCCAGGGCTCGTCACTTGATGATTGCTTTCTAGAGAAAGAAGCAGCGACGACGGGGTCAGGGTTCGATCAGAGGGCGTCCAGAGCCAAAACCGTCCATGTTTTCTTCTGTTGCAGCAGATCGGTCAAAGAGCTGACCTATCAGGCCGCAGATGCTCAGCTTGGACTCAAACTGGGGCTTCGATCTCAACCCACGGCCGCGCAGGTTATCACAGTCGCCCTTCACGCAAAGCTGCCCAGCGTTCAGGACGGCCGCAGAAAGTACAGCTCGAAGTCCCCTTGCCTTAACGGAAGAGATGCACCTGCCATTAGGGTCTCGGCCGCTCAGATAAATGTGTGCTCTTGCCACGAACCAGAGCAGTTGACCTCAGCACTCGCATGGTCCCCATATGGATCTAGGGTGAACAACTGCTCTCCGAAAGGCATTTGTAGCCTCAGATCCAACAACGACAGGCCAGATCCGGTCATCCAGCAGGCAGAACAGGCCATGCTATTGCCAGATCCAGAGATTTGTAATCATCTTGGCATGGGATCAAGGCCTGTATCTGACTCCTTTCAGATTCTAATCTCTCAGCCTTCAGGCAGAACCATCATGCAATGGGTCAGCCCTTCAGATCTGGTGCAGGAACTCAAACTGAAACTAGAATGCAGATTGGGGATTCCGTCAAGCCTTCTGTGTCTTCTCTCTCAAGGTAAACAACTTGAAGACCCTCTTCCTCTCTCTGCTTACAGCATTTCCAGGAATAGCTTGGTGGCGACGACCCTCTGTTTAAGGGGGGGTGCAGCGGGGCAATCTTCCTCTACCAAGCCTTTCTCATACAAAGATGCAGTCCACTCTGATATCCCCAAACCTCCAGAAGCCCCTAAATCTAAGGTCTTCTTGGTGGACAAGATCGAAGAAGTTCCCTTTGTTGAATTCATCCATGAAGATCTAGCCTCTCAAGATCAAGATTTTGCTGAAAGAGCCATCATCTGCAGATTCAACGGATTGTGGCCGCGTTCTCAGGATCTCTACGCATGGATACATGCAAACTGGACTCATCATTGTAAGATCTTTTTTTGTTCGAAAGGCTATTTCATTGTTCTATTTGATAACAGCAAGCACTATGAAAAGGCCTTAGAGGAGGGCCCTTGGCTCATGGGAAATGCAGGGCTATTTTTGACTCCTTGGTTCCCAGACTTCGATCCAGCCACTGCAGTCATTACCAAGACTCCTGTATGGACCAGGCTTCCAAACTTTCCTACCCACCTGTGGAGCACTCATGTCTTCAGAGGTATATGAGACACCTTAGGCAACTTTCTCTGTGGAGATTTATGGCGGGAAGCTAAAGGTCTCTACTCATATGCAAGAATATGTGTGGAGTTAGACCTGAGCAAAGGCCTTCCAGAACAAATCAACCTTAAGATAAACGACTTTGTCTGGACCCAGACTCTGGACTACGAGAATACTGCTTTTCGGTGCCGCCATTGCCACCAATCTGGGCATTTGCAGAATACATGCCCATCTCGCCCAGCAAAAAAGAACAAGGCCAAGGCCTCCAAGCCCAAGTCCAAGCGTTGGACCCCCTTCTCTCCTCCTCCAGTGGTGGATCCAGGTTCCTCCAGCTCTGAAGATGAAGACAGCGATGAAGAATTGAAACAGGCCCCTCATTCCGTGGCCCCCTCCACCGGTGGTCTAGCGCCTTCCTCTGACTCAGCCATTGCTCAGAAACGTATCCATGTGTCCTCCTCCTCGGATTCAGAAAAGGAGGGCTTCCCCAAGGAGGGATCCCCGGTGGAGGATCCCAATCTTCAAGTTGTAATCGCTCAACCACCACAAAATGGTTGGGTTGTAGTCAAAAAACGAAAAGGGAAAAAGCTTCGTGTTGAAGACTCTACCCTCTCAGGGTAGTTTACTTTGTTTCTTTCAGCTTCTAGTGTCATGTTGTAGCTCCTTGCGTGCTTAACTCCTTCTCCGGAACCGAGGTTGATAGGTCTATCATTTCCGGTTGCCGGTTTCTTGCATCTCTGGGATGTACCCTCTTGTACAATATTTTTTCTTAATAGATTTAGACTTAATCGAGAAAAAAAAAAAAAAAATCCAAGATGCCATAGTGGGAGGTAAATAAAATTACTAGAGTTTACAGAAAGGTGAAAGAAAATATTACTCCAGTTACATCCCGAAAACATTGTAGAGGAAAAGTGAGTACGAACCCTTGCCCATGGTAACAAGAAAAAAAACAACTATGACTGCAAGGGCATAAGGAATAACGATTGAATTCTTACTCTAGAAAATTAAATTTTCGTCGGTAGGAGAAAACAAGGTTAATCCATAAAATCTAAAAAATAACCCAGATTTGCCACATCATACAAATTTTAGCCATTTCCATAAATAAAGATTAATAGTAAGGAATCAAAGACGAAAGGGTCTCTACCTTGTTATAACAAAAAAAAAATCTAAGTTTGTGGCATAAATGAGCCATCAAAGTTAAATGTTTAACACCTTGGAAACAAGGGCAAAGAAGAGAGGCTATGAGTAGTCAAAAAGATATGTTAAACCTTCCAAATTTGTGACAATATGGTGCATGGAAGTGAAAACACATTATCACATCTAGTTTCCTGTGTGCCATCAATACAAAGTAAGTAACCGTGGGACAAGAAAATGAACCCTCTCTTGTAGTTTCTGAAAAACAAGAAAATGTTGTATAAGAAAATCCAGCCATTTCATCTCCACAGTGAAATTGTTCTAGGAAATGTCTGGTTAATAGTTAGGAAAAAACAATTAACACATAAAATTATAGGTGGAGTCATTTTTGTGTAACCAAGAATAAAGATGAAGAAGAAAAGCCATGGCTTCTTGTAAAATCCTAGAACGGTGCTCTCGCACTTTGGAGTAGAGAAAATTAGAAGCAAGTGAAGTTCTAGAAGCAGGGTTAGGAATTTTGACTAACCCGAGTTATTTCCCACCGTTAGATTGAATTGAGGAATCACAACCATTGTAAGTACGACTGTCATGTGACCTCACATGGATGGATATCATGTGACACAAGCTAGGCGTTGCCAATTATATGGTGTAAGTAGCCTATAATTACTTACAAGAACAATAAAGCTTAAATCATACATTAGAGTCTAAATGGAATGGATATAGCATTTAAATGTGCCAGTAAGAATTATACCTATGCAACAAGGTCCATACGATGAGAGTATGGTTATGTTATAGTATGCAACGTGATAAAAAGTAAACTAGGTCCATTTAAATAAATATATCTACTAATATAACAGCTTAATCGATTTAATTAGGAGAGCCTGATAAAACCATATATTTCAGATAATATTTAAAAAACCCTTGACCAGATTTCAATAATGAAATTGTTGACCCTTCCATTGTCTACCTATATAAAATCAGAGTAACTGAATAGTGGGATGCAAAACTTAGTAGATAATAGGTAAAATGTGAAGACAACCAAGAATTTAATGTCCCACATTTAATATAAAAAGTAGGGTATCTTAAATAAACTGGAAAAACAAGAGAAAACCTTGAAATAAGCCATGTTGTTGTACTATAATATTATAAAATTGGCTGCAAGTCTATATCTAAACCTTTTTGGACTTGAGTAGTATATTTCTATTTATTAAATATACAATAAAACTTTAGAAAAGGCACATATTATGAAGGAGTTAGATGAGATTCCTAATGAGAGGGAAGTATCTTGACTTGAAGTTCCATATACAATAAAAATTGTATATGAAGAATCACGGTGTTTAACTTATACCATGTGGATACTGAGTATTCAAAACATGGGTTCATAAGGAAGTAGTAAAAACAAAAAAAAACTAGTTAATTATAAGGATGCCAAGCGAGGAAACAAATTAAGGTACCTTAATGAATTTATCTTAGATAATAAAATGGAAATAAATTCTAATGAACTTTTATAATTGTGTAAGATTTTATACCATCTTCATAGTGTGAAATAAACTATTCAATTGATATGATATTACAACTTGCTAAAAAACAACATTGAAAGACCTAAAGAAGTAAAAAAACAAAATCATAGTGTCCTTAGTGATAATTAATATTACAAAGGTTTGTTTCAAGTAGAGAGTCATGGGAAAGAAATGAGGAGATATGGGAAATAGCGAACTACTTTTGACTTTACAATTAAAAAAATGAGGCTAAAATTGGATACTTAAATTGGGTATGTTACATATTATATTAAAGTTGTAGGTTCAATATTGAAGCCTATGGGCCAACACACAATTGTATGACAAAAATTATCATTGCTATATCATACCTACGTCTACATAGAATATGAATCATCACCTCCTAGAATCTAATTGCAAAAAGGAGAAAAAGAAACTGGAACTACCCAGTAGTAAAATAGTTCTTGAATAGGTTGAAGGAGAGAAGCAGTAATAACTCACACAACTAAATTGAAAATATTTAAAGAAATGGGATGCTTGAGCTGGTAATAGTTATTCCAAAAGGAGAAAGGTTTCTAGTTCTAATCCAACAATTATACCAAGGAACCAAGAAAAATTAAGCACTGGTATATGTAATATTTAGATTGAAAGAGAATGCAATACCATTATACTATACATGGGAGATGTAATTAGTGTAATGAGGTTTCCTAATTATTTTGTGTTATTATTTAGTGTCGAGTACTACAAACTTAATAATGCACAAAAAATGTTACCCTATACACAAATTTGCTACAAAACCTCCTTAGTCCATCATGAGCTTGCAACTCAAGTGAGTAAGTTAATAACTGAGGAGTTTGCCTCTAAATGTATCTATAGTACAAAGAACAATGAATAAAGGCTATTGCTGGAAGTTCTAGGAAGGTAATATATAAATTAGTGATAACAGACTACTGAATGAACAAAATTAGAACTCCAAAGAAGGGCTACAAGGGGACAGAAGAAAATGTAATAAATAAAATATCATAAAGGCGTAAAATAAGTTGTTACAAACTTAGGCATATACTAGCTTATAAATTGGAAATTATTTAAGGCCTATGAGTATATACAAAATAGTTTATGAGCTTCAATAAGTTATCATTGTATTGAAGTTAATAACTCATTGCAGTAAAATTATCCGTTATATGGGAAATCTAAGGCCTATACGAAGGAATGAAGCTAACAGTGGATTGGTTGAGGTAAAGAGATGTGGGAAGAAATTAAAAACTGATCTATGGTAAAAATTTCTTAAACAATGCTGTGAGGTATCCATTTCATTGGAATATATATATATATATATATATATATATATATATATACATATATATATATATATATATATATACATATATATATATATATATATATATACATATATATATATATATATATATATACATATATATATATATATATATATATATATATATATACATATATATATATATATATATATATACATATACATATATATATATATATATATATATATATATATATACATATATATATATATATATATATATATATATATATATATATATATATATATATATGAATGTTACACTAGCCAATTCCTGCATAATACTGTAGTGAAGTAAGTGGTGACATAACTCTGGTAACACATAATATTGTAAAAAATTCAAAACCTTCATAGAATACGTATTTATTAAGTGTAATACAACAAGCATAAGAATCAACTTTTTCATTCCTTACATAGCAGCAAACCTTAAAATATGGAGTACGGAAGGGAAAATGTAGTATCACAAGAGTAAGAATATAATATATATTGAATAAATAGTTGTTATATACTATATGTAGTAATTAATATTCAAACATATCTAGGGAGGAAGGTATTACTCTACTAAAAAAATCAATATGTGTTTAGTTTATTAGTGAGAGAATTAAACACATAACAATAAAGGAATGCAAAGAAGAGTACAAATAACTAAGTACATATTTATAATTACATGAAGAGTAAGATGCCTACTTTTACTCATAATATAACACTACAAATAACAAAAAACACAATCATTTCCCTTCGGAATGAAGGATTTTTATGTTTAATAAGTAGAACCAATAATGTTTATGGAATGAAATACTTTTGTTTGTGAATTATTTATGCAATGTCAAATAATACTTTAGTCATAATGCTTCCACAAGTATTCATGGAGCATTGGCCCTATAATAATCAAAATGATAAAAAAATTGTATCAAGTGAATGTTGTCCGTTATTCAATGTTGCCTTTCTTTCCCACTTCTGTTGTCTACAAATTACTATCTTTCTCTCCCATAGTAATTTCAGTCAATTTCAAACTCATGGAATTTATCTCCAACCATTCTCCTTTGGTCTGTTTGTTTCCATCATAAGTTAAATCATAAGTACATACATCAACAATTTATTTCGTCTATGCATGCATATAGATAATTATTTTACGATAGGTTTGTTTGCTCATAAAAGCCTACAAACACAACCTATTTCATCGAAATTGTAACATATATAAATTAATATATCATGCATGCAAAACTATAACACATACAGTGAATTTACAACATGCAACTTATGGTCTATTATAAAATCCAAAATATTTGGACGATTTTGAAATCAATAACAAAATATATACAAAATTTCACATAACTATATTTAATGTTTTGGAATTATTCAAGAACCGAGCAAATTCCACCCAACCTTGAACTATCTCCAATAGTTCATTTCCGAGCTAAGATATACTTGCCACTAGAATCAAAAGCCTCATTGATTCATTCATGGCTTCTTCCCAGCAGATTTTTAGCAACGTCCAACTTTAAGGTCTGTCAACCGTTTGCATAGGCCCTTTTGTTTTTATTTTTCTGAAAAAAAGATTCTTTTCGTTTTCTTTAATACATTTCTTTCTCTCCCATTTTCGTTTATTCCACCCAACTTAGTATTTCTCTCCAACTAAGTGATTGACATAATATTTCTCTCCTATTATGTTAATATTCTCTTTTTTTCTTACTGTCTCCTAGGAATTTTTAGGAGACTTTTAGGGAAGGTTCATATTGGATTTAATGACCAATAACTTTTCATAAGTTGGCAAGAAGTCTTCTAAAACTATAGAGTTATTTACTGAATATCCCAAACAATGTATTCATTAACTCAATAATAAAAGAAAATATTACATCATCACATCAATCCCACGGTGACTTCCATAGCCATTCAATCCAATAATAATTCAACGTCTAAAAATTTTCAATGTCTAAAAATCCATTATAATTTATATAGTTTTCCATTTGCATATTGTCATTAAAGAAAATGAACATTTATGTACATCATGCATCCATACTTGAATATCAACATAGGTCCCACAATTTATAAATGTACATTGATAGAAAATTATCATATGTCATACAGGTTGTATACCTTCCAAATTTCCACATAATAACAACCATGCACCTTAGCAAAAAAGCAACATATCTTAATTACCATAACATTATACTTTTTGTAAGATCCCACCTTACCAACCATCAATATTATAGAGAAATAACAGTCTCATTGAACACTAAGACACAAAATCTAAATTGTTTTTTCTTTACAATTAGTTCATAGACATGTAAGCTACAACCATTGGGGAATTTTGGATAAACAATTTGCAATCATTCAATCTACAACCACTGGGAATTTTATCAAATAGTTTGCAACCACAAAATCTACAGCCATTGAGACATTTTAAAAATCATTTCTGAAGCATGCAATTTACAACCATTGAAGCATTTTAAGAAATAATTTACAAGCATGTAATATATGCCATTGAGGAATTTTAAAAAACTAGTTAGTGGACATGAAATAAATTTCCCTAAATACATTTAAACTATGAGAGAGATAGTAAAAATAGAATTTACAAAATAGTGTGAATCATATTAATATCATCGATCGTAAAATTTTTGCAAAACAACACAATCAACAATCCTTACAAGGCTATGAGAAATCGAAAAAGTCGACTAGATTAAGGAATCTGAGTCTAAAAATAACTTTTCTCGAATCAAAGTTGGGGTTACATGGTATTATTGTATGAATAGGCCCTGATGTTTAGTTCAATCAAATCCAAAATTCATAGGGATGTAATTATTTGAAACAAAAAAACTTTGGAAGTCATTTACCACTTTTGTCAAACACAGGGAATGCAAACCTTCATCTACAACTCTACATGAATAAAGACAACCCAACCTTGTGCTACTATGAGTTTTTCACTGAATTTAAGTTCATTATATGAATTACACTTGACTCATTTCTATTTCTTAACATCTAAACAAGTTCTCTGAATGTTTTCTTTCAAAACATTCTATTGTTCTCTTCAGGGTCAACTACAATTTCTACATTCTTTATTAATCACAAAAACCATACATGCATTCATTCTTTATAAGCAGTGTTGTAACTTTATGTAATATCCCTAAGATAAGCTACTGTAAAAACACTTGTAAAATGAGTGTGTTCAATAATTAATTCTTAATTCCTATATTGAGAATAATTTATATTCTTCTATCTAAATAAATTATATTTCCAAGTTCGTATATTTTATGAGTTTTAGAACTAATGAATCATATTTTTAGCAAAACTATGGATAAGTGATAATTTGTCCATAAGGCAAAAAAAAATCTACTTAAAAAAACATGTGATATTTATGGATGATTTATTGAGTGATTTTAGAATATAGGAAAATATGATTTATGGAGAGATTCATGAATGATTTATTGAGTGATTTTAGAATCTAAAAAAATATGATTTATGGATGATTTATTGCATGATTTTAGAATTTATAAAAATATGATTTAGGGAGTGATTTATGGGTGATTTATGGAATGTTCTTAGGATTTATAAAAGCTATTGCATTTTATTAATACTAGTTATTGTAAGCCTATGAGAAAATATGAAAACTAATGACATAATAGATGTGGAATCAAGCCAAGAGAGAGGAAGGAGAGATTCCAAACATGCACTAAAAGATAAGTAAAAATGCTCTTTGAAAATTAGTATTGTGTTTTCATATGGTACATAGAAAAATAAGAATTGAATTTATTTGATTAAAAATTTTCATATGATAAAGATTCGACATTATTTTCTTGGGAACACCTCCAAGGAATTTCGTTGAAAGAGGAATAAATTTTTTGTTCATTGAATTCTTAAAATGTTTCACGTGTATTGAATTTCTAAAATATTTTCATGGCTAAATAATTGGGTGAATTGCATGGGTTATTAGAAAATGGGGTCTAAATAACTATTCCTATCTCCCAAACCATGATATATGTGTAAAAATTGAAAGATGATTTTGTAAATGAGCCCCTTCTCGCCAAAATTCTCTGCCAAATTTGAAAAATTTATTTTCAACACCTCAAAAATCATATCCAAAGTTGATCACTAAACATAAAATTATTTAATATTTAAATATGGAAAAATTGGTTGGAAATATTCATTCGAATCTCCCAAACCGTGCCACCTATGTAAAAATTGAGAGAGGGACTTTTTAATGAATTTTTCCCACCAAAAAATTCTTCCTGTTTTGAAAAATTCATTTCCAAATGTTCGAAAACTACGTCCAAAGTTGTTGACTAAAATAGGAAAAAAAAAATTAAAATAGAGTGCTTCCATTTGATTTGTCACCCACATAAGAATAGTTGTTTATGTACATATAGAGATAACTATTGTGTTAATTTTCTCGAAAAGAAATAAATTAATTGCATGCACAAAAGATAACTATTAAGTTTGATATTTCTTGAAAATAAATAAGTTATTCACATGCACAAAAATAGAAGAATTGTGTTGATATTTCTTGAAAAGAAATAAATCATTTGCATGAATGAAAAAATAGAACAATTATGTTCATAATTCTTGAAAAGGAACTGAGTTATTTCATTTCAAATATTACCAAGGATGTTCCCATGATTCATATGCCTTTATGTTTTAAAGAGAAATATTGGACTCCCAAAGGGAATATGTGCTTATGCGCATAGGAATGATATCTAGTATATTGAATCTACTAGAAATGAATATATGATTTTACATGCATGCGAAGCTTGAGTCATGTTGAAGGAGGAGTAACTTCTTTTAGAAAGACTTCACAGAAAACCTTTGCATAAAATTCAATTGGTTGTGTTATTTGAGAAGGATTTCTAATTCATGCTATTTCTTTAAGAATTATTATAAATTTGTGTGATGTGCTAAATGATAGGAAAATATTTTTTATTGCATGTATAATAGCTAGTGAGTTAGCTAACTTTTGGAAAAATAATAAGTAGTGTGTTAAATTCCTTGGAAAATAAATATATATATTTGTATGCAATGAAATATTTGTTGTGTTACAACTCTTCAAAAAGGAGGGAATATAAAAGCATGTCCTTGAATGCATTATTGAATTAGATTCTTGGAGAGGAAAATTGGTGATCACATGCTTTATTGTGTTAATATTCCTTTCGAACATTATTTATAGAAACATATACACTTGCATGTGCGGAAAAATATAATTTTGATACTAGATTTATGGTGAAAAGGAAGGTGAAATTGCATAATATTGCTTGTGTTAGGCTTATTTTCTGAAAAACAATATGCATTTGCACACCTAAAGTGATTAGATACGGCACTAGATTTATTTTGGCAGAATATTATGTATATTTAGTGGGCTAGATACTTTGGTAAGAATAAAATGTCTTTTTTCATACATGAAAGAAAAAATGTTATGGTTTTGATCCCTTGGGAAATAAATGTTTGTTTTTCCATACAAGATTTAGTTCCTTTTGAAAAGAAATATATGTTTCACATCCAAGTATAAAAATCTATGATGTCATTTTTTGTTAACTTTAGTTGAAATAGAGCTTGCATTTTTATGCAATAACTATTGTAAATAACTCTCATATGGAAAATATGTTTTTGGAAAAAATCATACATTCACATGCATAATTATATAATCCATTATGTCAATCCCATTAGAAAAGAAAACATAATAGTAGGAATAAAGAAAATTGCTTGTTGAACCTGTTCTCTTGAAAGCTTGTTATGCATTTGCATGCATAAGAATACTATCTAGTATGTCAGATTTCCTTCGGAAAGAATATGAAATTGCATGCAAGATTTTGTTAGCATTTTGTTGGAAAGATAACGCATGGTCATGAATTTCTCTTCATTAATGCATGTGAAATAATGTTAAAGAAGGAATTTCACAATGTTTTGTTTATGTTTTATGCATGCAAACAATAAATGTTGAAGTGCCATTAATAAGGATTAATTATTAGTTAACCAATATTTTATGTTTTATCTAATCATGATATCAAGTGTGTTGATGAAAAAAATGGGAGGAAAGGATGGTGACTTGTCCAATGAATATTTCATGTTTAACATTGTGGGATATACAAATTTGTTGGTACATGCAGATTATGGAATTCCAAGTACATGATGATCCACTAATGCAAACAATGACCACAAAAACATAGAGGTTGAGGATTCATGGGTAAATGATACCATGATGATTATAATAGCTTATAGCTAGTTGTTGTATCTAATATTATTTTTTCTATTTAATATTTTATGACAATGGTGAAGCGATGGACTCCTTATAACCATTCAGTAAGGGGTAAACACCCTGACGAGTGTTATATAATAAAATTAAATGTTTGTTTGTTTTCACCCTATGAGATTTCTACGGTATATCGGTATCAAATGATGTGATTATTATTTGTGACATTTTTATGATGTTAATTATTTTCATGGTGTGATATTTATATTATCAAGTATGTGGTTTACTAACTAAATTAAAAGAATGATGGAATCGATGCATAGCTATAGTAGGAAATTTAATTTAATATACTACAATAAGGACAGTTAATGGTTCTGTAACTCACCATTCTTTAACTAAATATTTCTATATGTAATGATGATGGTTATTTTAATGATAATTGAGGGAATATAGAAAGTAATTTAGAAAGTTAAACATTGGTAAATGCCAAAAAAAATTCCTAACTCCATGCATTTTCTTGTGAGGTTACTAGTGGTATCAGAGAAAAAGGTTGCAACACTAGTACATTTTGGAAATCGTTAAGCCTAAAAGAAGTAGAGGTATGATGTTAGTGGGCATCATCTCATGTATGATTCTAACTGAACTTGTAGTATACTGTAATTGACATGAGATGCATGATGCATGATTAATGACCACATTAAAGAATAAAAGGCAATAATGTTGCTTTAAAATTTGTGCACATGACATTTGAATATTGATGTGGATAACAAACAATAAAACCTTTGTTGTATCTATGAAAAGTCTTGAGCACTCACTAATTATAGTGAGGATTAATTTCCATCCTTTGCATGCATAATATTACAATAATGATTATGGTGCATTAAAAAAAAAAACATGACGAAAGTTACAATGCACTACTTATAAAGAATGAATGCATGTATGGTTTTTTTATAACTAAAGAATGTAGAAGTTGGGGTTGAACTTGAAGAGAACAATAGAATGTTTAAAAGAAAAACATTTAAAGAACATCTTTATATGTTAAAAAAGAGCACTGAATCAAGTCGCATTCATATAGTGAACTTAAATTCTATGAAAAACTCATAGTATCATAAGGTTGGGTTGTCTTCAGTCATGTAGAGTTGTAGATTAGAGTAAGATGCAAAGTTGCAGTAGGAAGAATTATATTAGAAACTTGTATTAATTGTTATTACTTCATGATATTCTCTATTCTCTTCATAATATTACTTCACTTAATGATCACGATTGTATTATTTTATTATCAGTTAAGGAGTAAGTAATAAGTCATTTGGGAATATTATATGCTCGTGAAACAAGTAAAAAATTATATCCTATGTATTTATGCAAGAGGTATTCAGGGGATGTTGCAAGTGGTATAAAAAAAAAGGTTGTAATGCTGACACCTCTTGGGATCCGTAAGAACAAGGAGGAGTAGAGGTAATTTTATTTTATGCAAGATCAGGTATCACACTAACGACATTAAACAAAAATTCATACGCTAGACTGCATTTAATATGAGATGCATGATGACTTTAATAATTGCATTGAAGAATGGCAGTGTTAATAATTAGTTTAAAGAATAATTGTACTCATGGAATTTGAGTCTTTAGGTGTATAAAAGACAATTAAAAATATTGTTGCATTGGTTATACCTAGATCATGGAAAATTGTGAATACTCACACTATAAATAGTGATAGTATTCATTAACTACCATCCTTGTCATGCATACTTTTAGAAAAGTGTTTAATGGTACATTAAAATAAAAAAATCTTACAACTGTAATACATTTGTTATAAGATAGAATGAATGTATGCATTGCTTTGTCAATAATGAAAAAATTTGATATTTAAAGGATGTAGAAATGAATGGGTTGTCCTTTAAATGGATAATAAAATGTTTAAAAAGAGATGAAAATAAACCTCTTGAATGTTGAGAATAAAAAATGAGTCAAGCGGTAGGTGTCAACTGTAATAACTAATAGTCGATTGTGTCTTGTCAAGGATTTTGATTCAGTTTTTAATAGTTGGTTAGGATTGGATATGTAGTATATTGCACTATATCTTATGAATTCACATTGCTTGATGTCATTGTTGGTAATTGAAATACTAATAAATTGTAAGTGATCTATTGAAAAAATATTGAACTTATCCTTAAAAGTATATTGTAGCAAGTTTATGGGAATATGAAACATTTGCTCTTTGATTGAAGATTATAACTAAGATTGTAAACAAAGTGATTGTGTTAGTTCATACTCATAATAGTGGCTACATGTTGTTAATTACATTGTCTTCTCAAACTTCACACAGAACAATGCAGTTCTAAAAATTGATGATTTAGTGATGGTGTTAGATACTATGCATCATGCATCTAATTAATATGGTACGTTCATATTTTGTAAATTAATTCAATATACATGAATATTGTAAGTGAGACTACATATTAAACCAAATTATTTAGGTCCCATATGATGTAGAAATGTGGTGTCTTCATTATCATCGATGAACAAAAATTTAAATGGTATCTTGATTTTGTTGTCTTATTTAGCCAAAAAAAAATTGTGTTATTGACTTCCATTTAATAATTTTGTATAATCATTTTTGCTTAGACATATATACACAAAACGAAATGTCATTTTTCATTAATTATAAGTATGGTGAATGTTAATGATTGAATTATAATGGATATATCTTTTAGAAGGTCTCATTCCCTTAATTGTTGATTTTGAAAACATCATCATGGAAAACATTTTTTTGAGTATCCTTGGGTATATTATTTGCAGGATGTATCCTTATTTTCTATGTTTATGCTTAATGCATGTAAATTGTTTATGTAAATGGAATATTGATGGGACCAATACCTTTCTACTTCGTTAAAGTACTGAGAAATGTTGATGCATGTGAAAATTGAAAATACATCTTTACTATATTTGATGAGACATTTTTGTAAATAACATGATTTTGTGAAGCGTATGGTTTACTAAACCTACCACTGTGACAAATATTGCTAGCATGATGGAAACGTAGTGACATCACTAAGGTTTTGGAAGCAAAGAGTATAATAATCAGTCAAAGGTAAAAGGATGCATTGTGATTATGATTCAAATTGTGAAGGTATAATGTTTACCATTATGCAAACATGACATGCAATGTTTTTGCATAGAAGGGATAGTGATGCTTTTTCTAAAATGCAAGTTGATTAATTTGTGGAAAACTTGAAATGAACACCATCCATGTGACATGAAATGTTAGTCATGATTCCTACAAATTGTTGGATTTCACGGACACCCTAGTTGAAGGCTAATATTGTGAGGACACTCAAGTAGTAGGGCCCCAAACATTTCAAGGAATTATGAGCTACTTGGAAGCATAAGTTGCTAATTAGAAAATGTTTCAGGGAATCATTCAATGATAATGGGAATAAAATTTTGACTTTGATTTTTATTTTCAAAATGCAGATTGATAAATAACATCAAGACAAAGTGGTAAATCTTTTTTAAAATGAATTTTATGATTTCCTAAGATGCCATGTGATTGAAATGTCAAAATGTTAAAAGTAAATATTATTTATGAGAAAGTAAAAATTTATTTTGTTGATAAAATTAAAACATTATATTTATTATTATTGTTTCGAATATCAAAGGAGCCACTTCCTAAGAGGTTAGACTCCTAAAGTCTAGGAAACAATGAAAATCAGTTATGGTACATGAAGGGAAAATAAATATCCTCCATTTTGCCAAATGGATGACCCGGTTTGGATGATATGACGACCAAAGTTTAACATGGCTAGAGATAAATGTTATTGGTCGATGAGGTTTGAAATAGATTGAGGGAGATAATGACCAGTGAGAAATACAGGCTAAACATGTACACTGATCTAGAATGACATTGCTTCAGTTGAGGAAGTGTAAATCTATGAAAGTTTTATGATTAGTTCCTAGGGAGGAAATGAGCCTAGTGCTTAGGGAGGAAATATTGGGACTGTAGCTCAAGGGTGACCTCTATCATATTTTTAGGAATTCGTGATACTAAACATGTATATGTATTTGGTAAGGGCTAAGAGAGAATTAAATTTATGGTGTTATGACTACTTTATTAATTTATGTGAATGAGAGAACTTTATGCTCTATGAGTACTTGCTGAGGTATTGTCATAAATAATTAATAGTTAAAAATATTACCTTTAATTACGTAAATGACTAATAGTTGAAATTATTGTGATTAAGATCTGGTTTCAAATATTGTGATAAAAAAAATGTGATTATGATTGAGGAATACTATCTAAATTTTTTGGTCATACCCCATGGGGTACCTTCCATGGAGGATTATAAACCACCCAATGTGGTTGATGTCGAGTAGATAAACCACTCTTAGATTTCTTGCTACATATGATAAAACACCAATAATTAAAATATTGTGTGAAGTGGGCATGGTTTCCAAGAGTATTGGAAATTAAAACAAGGATTTTATAAAAGATTTTATATTTTGTTTTACAAAATTGAACAATGGCTAAAAGATTGATAGTAAAAATTGAATATTTTCGTAACTGTAAATATTTACAATTATTAATAAAACATTAATTTTTCTAATTAATGCTATTTCTTGAAAATTAAAATTATCATTTTGAAGGGGAAGGGTACCCTTTTATTTTTTTCGGTTATTTTAATGGTGTTAGACCTGCCAACATTCATGGGATCTCCCTGGTATGAAGTCCCAACTAGACCTCACACTGTTTGGTGTAGGAGTCCCATCCGGTACGATGGATCGGTTGCCATTATATTAAAGATATGCCTTAGCTCTTGCTTATTGGCACGTGAGAGTGGTTTGGTTTGTCTTCTAAAAACAAGGTTCACATGCCTAGTGAGTGCTTAGTTTCGCTTGTGTCAAATTTCTTTCACTGTAGAGGGAGAGGGTGGAAGTGAGCCTCGTGTTGAAAGGGAATAGTCTCAACTCTACTAGACAAACACGACACATCAGGACATGCACATCTTCTGACAGATTATTCCATATGGATGTGGCATTCACAAACATAAGGTGAATAGATATCACATACAACACCTAGCAAAATAGTCCACATGAGTGCGCTAAGCGTTATAAAAGTTTACCAGAATGAATTTGTCAAGTGTCGAGTAGGATAGCCCCAGATGGACAAGAAAACATTAACAACTGATACAACACATTTCCAATATAATATGTACTAAAATAATTGAAATAGTTCAACTATCTAAATATATGTTAAAGAAACATGCATTACAAGCATCCAAAGAATAGTCTTACAAACAAATACAATACATGTGTGAAACTGTGTTGGCATGTTAACGGGCTTTTGAATTAAGTGAATGTTCCAAGACACATCTATAAACCATTACGTCAGTAACCTCGATAGCGGGGCATTGGAGCCACTACTCGCTCCTCAAAGAAAATATTTCAGACTCTAAAGGATATGTGGGAGGAGGCAAGGTGAAAATTATTTTACATGTACAAATGAGGGGTATTTATAACCAAGGGTTAGACTCACCCTTGTGACTATTCAACTTCCCTCATGAATTTTTGACTTACATGACTCCTCATATTTACATGTGTGTCTCTTAGACTTCCATGTTACATTACATTGACTACAACAGTGAGGCCCATATTATTGATGTGGCTGAGATGACTCATGACATGACTTAAAATGACATAGATGGTATGTTAATGCTGCTACTAGTGTGCATTTTGAGCTGCAGTGTTGTTGAGTGATGGATGTGTTCTTGGTGTATCATAGCTTCACCTCCGCATGGCAAGGTGTGTAGAGTCTTCAATGGTCTTCGTGTTCACTTGATGTTGCATGTTCACATCTCTCATACACTTGTAATTTAGCATGCTCCATGTGTTTGTTTGCTCACGAACAAGTCTCCTTGCATGCACTCCTTTTTCATCCCATTCATCATTACGTCATGTGTCATCCATGTACCCATATCTATAATCACTCATGACAAGACAACATCAATCCAAAAATATCATAGTCTACCATGATGCATTGTCTTCCACTTAAGGATGCAGGTGACCGAGATAGAGGAAAGGCTCTGCAATTGTGTAAGGCAGATTTCAAGCCGAGATACGAGCTCCTGGCACTATCCATAAAACTTTCACAGAGGTAACTGGGAGGATGAGATGGGCGATCCAAATCAACAGTGATTGTTTTTGGGATATGGCTCGGCTGGAGGGCAGATCTGCTCAATTTTTTAAGGAGGACAATGCAGGCAGCAAGAGAACACTGAAAGTGAAAATTAGGCAATTTCTCTGGGGAGTTGGCAATGAGCTACGGGAGGCTACTGGAATAAAATGTATAGATTTGGGATGGTTGCATACTGTACATCCCTACATAGTTTTTGGGCTTAACGGGATGCTGGGAAGCGGGGAGAGTGCTCATGAAAATTGTGCATTTTTCAGCAGGAGCAGAAGGTCGACTCAGAGGGTAACTAACTGAGAAAAATGCATAATTTGTTAGGGTAGTGTAGTGACAGGAAAAAGGTGTATGTCTGGCATGTCTGCTTAGTTTCTTCAGTCACCTGAAGTGGGTATTCTTGGTAGCTTCTGCAGAATGTTTTGGAGGAGTGAAGTCCGGGGTTACTACCCAACCATACTCTCTACTTGACTAGCTAGAGGCTTGGTTGATTTGCTTACAAGTAGCACAGATTGAGATGGCTTGCTGAGAAACTGTTGCGTTGTTCTAGGTGACAGTTAGTGGGGTCGATTCTAGGATTATGTATTGTAGACTGCCTAGGAGTTAGCCTAAAGATCTGCACAATTTTGGGCACCATTCCATGTTCATCGAGGGCTTAAACTGTGCAGTGCGGCTTAGCAGAGCTCCAGCTGTTTGGGGATGGTCCAGTGGACAAGGTTTCAAAAAAATGACTAAGTGTGTGAATGAGTGAATTTGTACATTTATGACCTTGCAAACGCACACCCAACATGACTTGACGATATGACATCTCAAACCAATAAAAAAACATGCACTCAGTGTGACTAACTAAGGGGTGCAAGTGACAAGCGTGACACTTGTGATAGACGTTCAGACGACCGTGACAACGCTTGCATGATACTACTTACAAAATTGTGTGTGAGTGCAATAGATGTTTACATGGCGACCAGAACTCAAACATAACCTTCAACATCACGAGAATGATGTCACAAGCATGACATAACAATCAACATGCGGAAGATGAAAATTGGTCGAACAAGTGAAAATGAAGTAAGAGATGTAGAAGAAACACATAAAATAACCTTTCATGTTTGTGCACATGCATGTTACAGAGGATAGGATGATATGAAAATGACAAAAAGTCCTGCAAACTCAACTAAGAGGTGTACTTCAAAAGATGTTATTTACATAGAATACTTACCCTCAAGATGATCATCCATCCGACGAAGTTTGCATGCGGTCCTGATCTTTTCTATTAATTGGTTCGTCGGTCCTTCTCCTCAACTCCTTGGAAGTGATTTTAGCATGTCACCTTTTCATGTAGTCACTTAGAGGTAGATCTGCACAATTTCAATAGTCAATGATTACTGCTGAAATGAGGTCGTGGGAGGCCCATGTGCATAGTATTTGCATGTAAGAAATATAGGGTAGCTTGAACAACACTGCATAGTTTTGAGGCACAGGACACTGCTGCAGGATTGGGGTCCTTGGAACAGACCTCTGCAATTTTTGAGTGCAGTGCAGCTAGACTGATCTGTGTATTTCTAGAGAGAAGTGTTGCCAGCTAGACTGCTCTGAGCATTTTTGGAGAGAAATGTTATCTAGGATCTCTATGGTGTGCAAGTTTTTGGCAGGAAAGGGAGGTTGGTATATCTGTGGCCTATGAGGTTTTAGAAGGTAAGGGAGGAAGCTTCATGGTTGTAGAAGCAAAGCACATAGTTCAAAGAAGCTATATGAGGCTAGGTTTCTCAAGAAAATGGTTAAGTGTAAGATCAGTGAAACATATGTAAACATTGATAGGACTTGATTTTGATCGCAAACAGACACTTAGTTTAACAACGTAGACCATCCAAAATGCATAATATATACTTTTCTTTATGCAAAAACCATCTTGACAAGAGTGCATGAAGTGACTATGAAACATGTCTATGTGATGACAACCACTCATGGGCACATGCTTTCCTTGAAGCAAAACAATGTTCCCTTTGCATTACAAACAACAACCCCTATGCCCAAAGATGACATAGGCTTCATAAATATGATAACATGGAAAACTCTTAAGATCATGGAGGGAGCTTCAAATCATCACCTTACCAAGAAGTGACCAAGGGTGATCGACAAGAGGATCCAAGGTAGGCTTCGAAATTTGCATGCGAGAAAAAATTTTGGAGGGTGCATGTAGATGCTACAACACTTGGCAACACATTGGTAGAACTCCAGCTCTCTACATAAACCTTGTTTTGTGAAAAGCGAGTCTAACCTTTCTGGAAGTATTGTTCGATCCTTTGATCATCATGGTTTCCACACTATCTTGGTTGAATGATGTAGTCCTTACCATTCCCTTGATCAGTCAAATAGATTCCAAGGCAATTCAACTTAGTTATTTGAATTGGGAATGAGGGGTATATTTGTGCACAATAAATATGACTGTTAGAGTTTAGGTTTCATCTCTGCCATTGCTCCATTTCCAGCAGGCTTGGACACTACCCTGGCAGAGTCACGCAGGAAGATAATCATCTCTTTGATGTTAGCAAGCCTTGTCAGTAGCCTGATAGAGTTACTCGCATCACCTCTTTGTGTAGGAATAAGTTCTCTTCTTTCTCGTTATTCAATTTAATTCTTTGTTTTGTTTCAAAAACTATGCGTTGGGACTTATTTATTTCAAAGGTAGAAGAGGGATACCTACTGATTGAGAGTAGTAAAGGTTGTTCCTTCAGATAAGTATGTTATGTATACCTCTGACATACTTGTTAAGCTTTCTACCCTCACCTTACTCTATTTTACTGGGCTCATAAAGGCTAGCCCAAAAGAACAGATTAGAGTAGGCAGCACTAGTTAATAGTGCAAGTGTTGTGTTTTCACCAAGACTCACTCAGAACAAAACATATTTTCCACCAAGGCATCATCAACTGAGGACAACAAGTTCTTCATAACGAGAGAGGACAAAAAACTACCATATGTTGATAGTTGTACAAGTCCTCTTAGATTTTCCCAGCTTGTCTCGAGATCCAAACACATTCCACAAGAGGCTAACCTATGGGTATAAGCAAGCAAAGGAAGAAAAAAGAAAAAAGAAAAAGTAAAGCGAATCAAAAAAGGCAGAAGCAAAGCGAGCAAGTAGCTAACCAAACCAAGAAAGAAAGCAAGACAACATGCAAACCAGAAGGAAAAGAAAATAAAATAAAAGAAGCAAACATTGCTCCTACTCCTATGCTAAATAGTGCATGCGCCTACTAATATGAAGTGATATTTCCAATGTAGCCACCGACGCATTGGCTAGCCCATGTTAGTGAAGGCATGGTTAACAAGAAATATATGCATGTAAATCAATGAACAAGAAAGGTAGAGTAGTGAAGACCAACATGCTCCGAGTTCTAAAACATCCACATAATACAAAATAAAAAATTCACAAAAAAAACATTTTGTAGACGTACCATGGTTTTGCAATGCACTCCCTGCAGACGGTAAACATACACACTCTTTGGACTGTGACATATGAGCCAACATGAGATATACAACCAGCTTATGCTTTGCAAGGGGGCTTGTTGTGTAATATTCCTTGAAGGCTTGAGTGATGCAATCATGCAATTCAAGTGGACGAAGTGACATTTTGGTGTTTGGTTGATCTTCAATGCGAAGCAGAGAGTGATGACTAGGCTTGGGTGTTTCAAAAATTTTCTGATCAGAAGTGGAACTAACCTTAGGGAAGCGAGGGCCTGATATAACCATCAACCTGATATAACCAAGTAGAAGTGCTTCGATAGCTTGGGGGTTTCCACTTCATAAATAGGTAGATCATCAGATACCAGTGACCTAGACATATTAACATCAAGTGAATTGACATCGTGATCAAATGAAGAAATACAGAGATCATGACAACTGCGATTAGAAAATTTGGGATGTTCATTGGCATCCTCATGATTTGATGAATCATGTAGAGGGGTAGATGAGAAGCAAGGATGTTCACCATTTTTGTCTTCATAAATTATAGATGACATATGGACATATTTTTCAAGGAATATGTGTCCTCTATGTGATGTAATGAGACACTGACATTCAATGTGTCATGTGAGTGATCAGAAGTAGAAACATTTAGAAATGAGTTTTCACAGGGGAAATAAACAATGGAAGAATCACAAGGGATGTTGGGATATAGGGGATGTGGTGTGGATGGAAAGGAGTCATCCTTCACCGTAGGTTCTTCTTTAGATTCTTGTACACACTCATCATGGACGGTAGCATAGGTTGGATGCACAACACCAACTCTATCAACAACTTTATCCTCGTTAACAACAAGTGTGGAGTATGGAATGGAAGAAAACAAGAAAGTACAATCTGAAGGATCAACATAATGTGGGGACAGAGGTTGGGGCAACAAGTCCATATGACAACTAGCAGGTTTTCAAACCAAATCTACGTAGATATCAAGAGAAGGTGGGGTAGGAGGATGTGACAATTCAATAGATGTGTGTGCATGTTCTCCCACATCGCTCTATGAGGGTGGAGCTGTTTCATGAGGGGAAGGTGGAAAATCACTTGTGAAAGAAACTATGTTCCTCTTGTGATTGCATAATTCCATCACTAGAGAATGTTGTGAGGCATTGAAATGATTCTAGGAGTTGTGATTTTCATCGATTTAAAGAAGATAGTTAAATATTCCATGGAGGAATTCCCAATCAATTTCATTCTTAGGAAATAAAAATGAAATATTACGAAATCGCAAGTAAATTTTTTCAAGGGATTCATCAGGTGCTTTCCATAATTTCAGAATTTGTTTATTGAGTTCTTTATCATCAAAAGGATTGAAAACATAGTCTATCTCTCTAATCATATGATGGAGATATTGAATGGATTTTTTGGGGAGCGTGGCATGCCAATGCAGCGGGTGCCCTCGAAGCATGTATGCAAACAATGAGAAGCTCATGTAATCCTCAAAGACTTCATGCCTCTCATGAGAGCCTACAACACCAACCGCGTGTTTAACCAAGGCTAATTGGCCTCCACCATCGTGTGTTTTACATGACAAGTTATTCCAGAGCTCTTTTGAGATTTCAAAGTCATTTCCATAAGACATACATTCTGGAAGATAAATTTTGTGTTTAGTCATGATAAGTATGTGGAGATTCATAACATATTGTGTGGACTCAGCTTGTCATATCACCCTCCTTCTAGCACCAAAAAATTTGATGGTGCTGGACTGGCCAACATTCAGGGGATGTCCCCGTTATGAAGTCCCAACTAGACCTCAAATGGTTTGGTGTAAGAGTCCCATCTAGTACGATGGACTAGTTTCCATTATCTTAAAGATATGCATTAGCTCTTACTTGTTAGCACATGAGAGTGGTTTGCTCCGTCTTTGAATAGTGAGGTTCGTGTGCCTAGTGAGTGATTAGTGTCTCTTAGGTCAGAGTGGTTATGAGTCTCAGTTTGAAATTTAATAGTCCCAATTCTGCTAGAGACACACAATGCATCAAGACATGTGCAGCTTCTAGTGGAGTAGTCCATATAGAGGTGGTAGTCACAAACACAAGGTGAATAGATAACATGTATAACGACCGGCGGAATAGTCCACAGCAGTGCATTGAGTGTTATAACAATTTTACAAGAATGAATCTGTTGAGTGTCTGTTGTGATATCCCACATGGCCGAGACAATGCTAACAACTGGTACAACACATTTCCAATAGTATATGTACCAAAAAAACCGAAATAGTTCAACTATCTTGATACAGGTTAAAGAAACATGCATTCCAAGCGTCCAAAGAATAGTCTTACAAATGAATACAATACATGCATGAAAATGTGTTGGCCTGTTAATAGGCTTCTGAATTAAGGAAAGTTCCAAAACACGTATGTATACCATTACACATATGTATACCATTACATCACTAACCCCAATAGCAGGGCATTGGAGACTGTCAAGGATATTGTAGGTTGTAACCCCATACAAAAATTACCTACATATGAATTCTAAAAAACTGAAAATAAACAATGTGAGAGCATAACACATAAAACACATATACACAAATATTTTCCCCTGAATCGCAAAACCGAGACTACTAGATTGATTTTTCATTATGTTCCTTTCAATGTTACAATACATATTTATACATGCCGAAGCATCCAATACCATGGACCGAAAACCATCGCGTCCAAAACCATGTGTGAAAATCATGCACAACACCATAGGTAGGTCTACCCAACCTAACATAGGGTCAAAAACCAAAAAGTGAGGTTACCTGCACCCCTAAAACCCCCTGTGACTACACCCACTATGCAATCAATGCAATGAAGAGGGGGCTCTGCCCCCCTTCTAACCCCACGCTTAACTACGTCGGTTAGTCGTGGAAAGAATATAACACAACCCAACATTCTCCCACTTGTTGTTTTCTTTCCATAGGGGGCCACACGAGAGCTTAGTCATTTATCCATCCCTGCAATGCCCATTGTTTCTGTACACCAAGAGAACTTCTCAAAGCTCACAGATTTTGTCAATGCATCTGCAGTATTCTTCAAAGTGTCCACCTCTACCAGCAACACCATTTTGTCTTCTATCATATCCCTCACAAAATGATACTAAACATGAATGTGCTTTGTCATTGAATGGTAAGTAGGGTTCTTTGCCAAGGAAAATGCACTTTGCCTGTCACAGTCTATCCTTATAGCTCCCTGTACTAACCCCATACTTGAACACAATCTCTCCAAACAAACTGTTCCCTTGCTTGCATGAGTGGCTGCAATGTCTTCTGCCTCTATATTTCATAGTGCTACTACAGATTGTTTCTTACTCATTCAACTGACTGCAACTCCAAATAGGTTAAACACATACCAACTTGTAGATCTTCTCTGATCCAGATATCCAGCCCAGTCTGCATCAACAAAGCCACAAATATCTGACACTATGTCCAATCCTGGTCTTCCTTAGTAGCACAAACCATAATCACTAGTGCCAGAAAATACCTGAAAACCCACTTCACTACTGTCCAATGCTCCTTCCCTGGTTTTGACATAAACCTGCTCAATACTCCCACTCCATGTGCAATGTCTGGTCTAGTATAGACCATTGCATACATCAGGCTACCGATTGCACTAGCATATGGAACATGAGACATATCCTCTTCCTCTTCTTGTGTCTTGGGACACTCTTCGGTAGATAACTTTACACCTATAGGAATAGGAACCTTCACCGAATTACTATCATCCATATTAAACCTCTACAATATTATCTTGACATACTTCCCTAATCTAATTAGAGCTTTCTCTTTGCTCGATCTCTTTTAATTTCCATGCCGAAAATATTGTTTGCAGCACCAAGATCTTTCATTTCGAATTTGGAGGACAAATGGGTCTTCAAATTCTGGATAATTTCATTGTCATTTCCAACCAGCAACATATCATCCACATACAAGACCAGATAAATAACACATTCACCAATTCATTTAAAATACACACAATGATCTGCTTTGCTTCTGGTGAGGCCAAGTCCCCATATAAATGTATAAAATTTCTGATACCACATCCTTGCTAACTATTTTAACCCATACAAAGACTTCTTTAACTTGCATACCAGGTCTTTCTTACCCTTCATCGCAAAGTCTTCAATTTGTTTCATGTAGATTTCCTCTTCAAGATCCTCGTGAAGGAATGTTGTCTTCACATCCATCTGTTCTACCTCAAAATCAAAAGCAGCAACAACAGATAAAGGTAATCTAATAGAAGTTACCTTGGCAACAGGAGGAAGAATATCACCAAAATCAATTCGTGGCATTTGGGAATAACCTTTTGTTACCAACTGAGCTTTGTATTTCTCCACCTTTCCTTCAACATTTGTCTTCTTCTTGAACACCCATTTGCTGCCAATGGGTTTCCTTCCAGCTGGCAACTCCACCAGATCCCAAGCCTCCTTTTTGTGTAAAGATGCCATTTCATCAACCATGGCCTCTTTCTAGAGTTTTCCATCCTCTGAATTTACTGCTTCCTTCACAGTTTTTGGATCATCATCAGTAATAGATAAAGAAAAATTTGAACAGAAAGCAGGTGGACTATATATTTCTGGCTGCCGTCTTTTTCGAACTGATCTTCTCACAGCCAGAGTTTGTGGATCTTCATCTTCTGATTCCTCATCTATTGTAGAGTCTAATTCTTCCTCCTTAGGCTCAAACTCTATCTTCTCATGCTCCTTTGGTTGGACTTCATGTTTAAAAACATCTTTTACCTCTCTGAAAACCACATCTTGGTAGTACACAACCTTCCTTGTTACTGGGCTCTAAAGCTTATAACCCTTCAAACGATGCTTATACCCAATAAAGATGCACTTTTTAGATTTACTATCCAACTTGGTTTGTTTCTCCTTTGGAACATGTACATATGCATTATATCCAAATAGCCTCAGATGTGAAAGAGAGGGTTACTTACCAGTCCATACTTCTTGTGGAGTCTTATCCTCCAATGCTAATGAAGGTGATCCATTGACCAGGTAACATGCTGTCTCCACTGCCTCTACCCAGAATTCCTGTCCTAACCCGACACCACTGAGCATGCTACTTTCCCTTTCCATCAACGTCTTGTTCATTCTTTGTGAAACTCCATTTTGCTGAGGTGTATATGGAGTAGTCTTCTGCTGTTCTATACCACATTTCTTACAGACTTCTTCAAATTCCTTAGTGCAAAACTTTCCACCATTATCTGTCCTCAGCATCTTTATCTTCTTCTTTGTCTCGTTTTCTACCAGAGCCTTAAATTCTTTAAACTTGTCAAAGACTTCAGATTTCTTCTTAAGGAAATATATCCATGTATTCCTTGAGAAGTCATCTATAAATGATACATAGTACACATACTTACCTAGTGATGGAACCTTCACATGTCCAAACACATCACTGTGCACAAGCTCTAATATCTGTTTCACCCTCTTACCACCAGAGGGGAAAATCACCTGATTCTTCTTCCCATATACACAATTTTAGCAGAAATCAAAATCCAGAGAGTTATTACTCATACCTTATACCATACCTTTACCATGAAGTATTCGAAGGCCCTTCTCTCCAATATGTCCAAGCCTTTGATGCCACATCATGGTCTTCTCTCCAAAGACCACTAGATTTTCTGCTCCACTTTCAAGAACCACAGAACTATTTCACGCATCAATAATAGTTCCACCTTGCAACTTGTACAGAGTTCCAATCCAAACTCCCCGCATCAATACCAGTTCTCCTCGAACCATTTTCCATGTCTCCTTCTCGAACACTTTTTTTACATCGGAATCATCTAGCTTGCTTACAGAAATCAGATTTATGGCCAATGTAGGAATATGTAGAACACCCGAAAGTTTTGTAACCCTTCCACCTAGCAACTTGAACTTTACTTTTCCGTGGCCAATGATTCTAGCTTTCCTGTCATCACCCAAGAAGACATCACCACCATCGTATTTATAATACTCACAGAACCACTCTCTACAGGGAGTGAACTGAAAGGGTGCGCTTGAGTCAATCAACCATGCCTCATGATCTACATGTGTACTTGAAGAAGCCAAGTACACATCCCCACCTTCATCTGAGGTGGTTTTCACCTCTGTGAAAGGAGCATCTTTAGATCCCTTTCCTTTGTCAGGAGCTTTAGATTTACAGTCCCTTTTGTAGTGCCCTTCCTTTTCACATTTCCAGCACACAACCTTTATAGGTTTTCATGGAGATTTAGATCTACCTACAGATTTACATCTTCCACTCGATGACTTATTTTTGTTTCTATTCTAGGACCTTCCTCATATAGACAAGGCATCACCATTCTGGCTTTCCATTTTTATCCATCTCATCTCCTCCATCAGCAAGGATGAGACTATTTCATCAAACTGGAAGGCAATTGCATTGCTACCTATTGTAATAACCGGACTATCCCACAAATTTGGTAGAGAACACGACAAACTAATGCACTTATCTTCATCTGAAATTTTAATATCAACAGATGTTAACTGACTTACCATAACAGTAAATGTGTTCAGATGCTTTTTCATCAAGTCTCCATCTTTCATCCTCATGTTATATAGGTTTTTCCACACAAAGAGTTTATTCACTAGAGACTTAGATTGGTACAAATTCCCTAACTTGTCCCACAAGGCCTTCGTCGTAGCTTCCCCTAATACATTGAGCAATACTGAATATGAGACACACAATTGTATTGTGCTCTTTGCCTTCCAATACTACTTCCTCCATTCTTTATTGAGCATTCCCGTTGGTTTAGTACCCAGATCTACTACGATCCATTAATATTTAGCCACCAACAGATGCGCCATCTTGAGTTTCCACAACTCAAAACTCTGACCATTAAATTTCTCGATCTTTATCTTTCCACTGCTTGACATCTTCTTTCACCACCAGAATCGATCTCACAGATCTCCCACTAAACAAGGTCTAGCACAGGCCTGAGTGAAACCCCTTAGCAACAAAGGTATCCCCTTGAAGCCAAAACAACTTTGATACCAAATGCAGGTTGTAACCTACATACGAATTCTAAAACACAGAAAATAAACAATGCGAGAGAGTAACACATAAAACACATATACACATAGATTTTCCACTAGATCCCAAAACCGAGACTACCAGATTGATTTTTCATTAGTTCCTTTCAATGTTATAATACATATTTATACATGCCGAAGCATCCAATACCATGGACCAAAAACCATCGCGTCCAAAACCATGGACCGAAAACCATCGCATTGAAAACCATGTGCGAAAATCATGCACAAAACCATATGTAGGTCCACCCAACCTAACATAGGGGCCAAAACAAAAAAAAAATTGGGGTGTTGCCCCGAGCACCATAAAGTGGGGTTACCTGCACCCCTCAAACCCCCTATGACTCCCCCCGCTATGCAATCGGCGCAATGAAGAGGGGGCTCCATCCCCTTTCTAACCCCCCAGTTAAATGCGTGGGCTAGTCATGGAAAGAATATAATACAACCCAACAGGTACGTGGGAGGAACCAAAGTAAAAATTATTTTGCATGTACAAATGAGGGGTATTTATAGCCAAGTGTAAAAATGGCCCTTATGATTCTTTGACTTCCCTCATTACTATCTGACTTACATGACGCTTCAACTTTACATGACTCTTCATATTTACATGTGGGCTTCTTGGACTTCCACATTGCATTACATTGATTACAACAGTATGGTCAGCTGACATGACTCGTGACATGACTCCACACAGCAGAGCTGGTATGTTCATGTCATTTCTGGTGTGCACGTCGAGCACTAGTGCTACTAAGTGATGGATGTGCTCTTCATGCATCATGGCTTCACCTCTGAATGGCAAGGTGTGGAGTGTGTTCGATGGTCTCGGTGTTCACTTTATGTTGCATGTGTAGACCTCTCTTCCACTTGTACTTTTCCATACTCCATGTGTTCATCCACTGACGATCAAGTCTCCTTGCAGGTGATCCTTGTTCATCCCATTCTTCGTCACACCATGTCTCATCCACATGCTTATATCTACAATCACTCCTCACAAGACGAAATCAATTCCATAAATTTCCTATTCTACCATGAGGCATTGTGTTACGCTGCCAGATGCAGGTGATGGGGAGAGAGGACAAGGCTGTATAATTGTGCAAGGTAGATTTGAAGCCAACATGTGAGCTTCGTGCACTATCCATGAAAGATGCGAAATTTTTTCAGGGTGATAGTGTTGACAGTAGTGGCAGACTAGCAGTGAAAACTATGCAATTTCCCTGTGGAGTTGACAGCAGGCTATGGGCAACTACCGACAAATATTGTGCTATTTCTCCATGCAGCTAGTAGCAGGCTACAGGAGGCTACTAGAAAAAATTACATAGAGTTGGTAGGCTGGCGTGGTGGACATCCATGCTCAGTTTCTAGCTTGAGTGGGATGTTGGGCAGCTAGGAGACTACTCATGAAAACTACAATTTTCAGGAGGAGCAACTGGCTAGCTCATAGCATGACTGGCTGAGAAAATTGCAAAAAATTTTAGGGTAGTGTAGTGATAGGAAACAGGTGTCTCTTTGGCATATTTTTTTAGTTTTTCAATCAACGAAAGTGAGTATGCTTAGTAGCTTCTGTGCCATTTTTTGTGGAGTGAGGTGCGAGGTGACTACCAGACCAAACTTGTTGGTTTACCAAGTAGATGCTTGGTTAATTTGCTTGTGGGCAGGCTAGAATGAGATGTCCTGCTAAGAAACTTATGCATTGTTTTGGGTGACAGTTGGTTGGGTCGATTGAAATATTACGTAGTGTAGACTACTCAGGAGTCAGCCTAAAGCTCTGTGCAATATTGGGTAGCAGTACATGTTCAATGAGGGCTGAAACTGTGTAGTGCAGCTCAGTGAGGTTAAGTTGTTTTCGGGTGGTTATGTCAACATGGTTTTGAATAAATTACTAAGTGTGTGAACGAGTGACTTAGTACTTGTATGAGCTTCTGAATACACACTCAACATTACTTGACGACAAGACACCTCGAACCATCAAGACAATATGCACATAGTGTGACTGACCAATGGGTGTGAGCGACAAGCGCGACACTTGTGATAGACGTTTAGACAACCACAATGACGCTTGCACGACAGTACTTACAATATAGTGTGTGAGTGCAATAGATGTTTACATAGTGAACACAACTCAAACACAACCTCTAACATCACCAGAATGAGGTCGCAAGCATGAGATAGAAATAAGCATGCCAAAGATGACAGTTGATTGAACAAGTGAAAAAGATGGAAGACATGTAGAAGAAACACATAAAATAACCTTTCATGTTTGTGCACATGCATGCTACTAAGGACATGATGATATGACAGTGACAAGAAATCCTACAAACTCAACTAATAGGTGTACTTTGAAAGTTGTTTTTTACTTACCATACTTACCCTCAAGATGGTCATGCATCCATAAGATATTTCATGTGGTCCTCATCTTTTCCATTACTTGGTGCCTTGGTCCTTCTCCTCAACTCCTTGGAAGCGATTTCAACATGTCACCTTTTCCTGTAGTCACTGAGAGGTAAATCTGAGCAATTTTAGCAGACAATGACTGATGCTGGAATGAGGCCGTGGGAGGCCTGTCTGTGAAGTTTCTACATGCAAGACAGATAGTTCACCTTAAACAATGTTGTGAATTTTTGGGGCACATGACACTTCTGCAAGATGGGCATCCTAGGACGAAACCTCTATGTTATTTTTGAGTGCAGTGTTGCTGGACTGCTCTTTTCTGGAGAGTAGTGCTAGAAGCTAGACTACTCTATGCATTTTTGGAGAGAATTGTTGACTGGTGTCTCTATGGGCTGTAGGGTTTCCAAAAAAAAGGGTGGTTGGTATCTTTGTGGGTTACGAGAAGCTGGATGAGGCTAGGCTTCTCAGGAAAATGGCTAAGTGTGAGATTAGTGAAACATATGTAAACATTGATAGGACTCGAATGTGATCGCACATAGACACTTAGTGTCACAACGTAGAACATCCAAAGTGCATAAGAGCTACTTTTATTGATGCAACAACCTTCGTGAAAAGAGTGTGTTAAGTGAGTGTGAAACATGTCTATGTGATGACAATGACTCATGCACACATGCTTTCCCTTGAAGTAAAACAACATTCCCTTTGCATGACAAAAAAAAACACTATGCCCAAATATGACATAGGCTGCATAAAGAGGAGAACATGGAAAACTCTTAACATCACAGAGGGAGCTTGAAATAATTGTCTTACAAACAACTGACCAAGGTTGATCGATCACAGAATCCAAGGTAGGCTCTGAAATTCACATGCGACTCAAAATTTTGGAGGGTGGTTGTAACCGCTACAACTTACAAAATGTCATCGCTGGAGATATATGTCATGATTGAAATCTCATTTAAAAGAAAATTATGAGAGATAAAAGATATCTAATTGAAAATATGAAGGCAGAGTGGGAGATAAATATCAGGAAACAATAGAATGATAATGAAATGAAGAAGAGGCAAACATCGAGGAAGGTGTTATATTTAATGGGGGAGAGAATTCAATATCCTAAGAATTAAATTTAAAATGATCATTTTAATAAGATAAAATGATATTGTTAAAACAAATATTCTTGATGTGCATCAATTGGAAGCAATAATTAGTTTTGAAATAGTTGCAACTATAATATGAGTTTGATATGCCTTACTTGATGAAGCCTTGCATTCATTGCTAAGTCAATTTCTAAGGTTATGGAAGGAGGCTCGACTCAACTATGTCGAATCCCTTTGTAAACTTTCCCTTTTGTATTATGATCACCCACACCACAATTGTTCCATTCAAACCTAACAATGAGATATTTATGTGCGTAAATACACTAAACATGGTGTGTCACGGGACTCATTGAAACTTAGACTTTGAACTTTGTAGCTCCTCCTTCTCTCAATACTTTGAGTGGTTATGGCCATTGAAGCAACCATTATTACATTTTCAATAAACATTTCAATCGTTATCCTTATTCCTATTAAAGGGGGAATGCGTGGAGTCTCGTAGATCACCTCATCTATTTTCCTACCTTTTCTGCTTGTGGGTTGAAGTCTTGGGCTAAATTATGACCTTGTGGGTGCATGTCTTGCTTCATCAAGTATATAAGCTTCAGTGGTTTTCTTGAAGAAAGACAGCCCATTGATCAAACCTTCATGCATTCCCCTGATCGGATGTTCATCTGGACTTGGTCCAACATTAGGCTGAGTAGCTCCTTCAATAATTTGCACAAATATGGATGAAAACTAGCCTTCCCTCCAGAAATTATGTAATATTAACTCGGAGCCCGCTAGACCCCAGAATTGCACAATTCTGTTGAGAAAGCTTCACCCAAAAAATTGCACAATCCTTCCCAGCTCGGTTGCTCACCCTAGAATTTGCACAAATCTGGGTAGCAGTCACATATCTTCTAAGCATCTAGCTCAACTCTTAGCAAAAAATACACATTTTCTCTGAATAGATTGAGAAGGCTCTTGCATGTGCAGTTGAGTTGATTGGTTCCCTCCAGGACCGCAAAAAATAGACTTCCATGCATGGGCTTCTTCTCTTAAGGCAGCATGCAAAGGCATCCCTTGTCTTAAGGATCTATCTTTGGCAGTTGGAGGTTGCATGCAAGGATCATTTCAAAAATGTCCCACTAAGTGTCACTTTCCCTATATTTGTGCCATGCATGTCACAACCTCTATTTTATCAAAACTCATCAACCGGATGATGCAGAGCTCATTCCTCACATCAATGTTGTAGCGCTCACACCCCATATCACATATAGGATCTATTGGCACATTTAGCTCAGTTTTTTTGTCGTAAGCCCACTTTCCATGTCTTGTGTTGAATTTCTGGCGCTTTTGGTGTTTCGCTTCATATGGATGTTGTTTGCTTGATTTCAGTGAGTGCTTTGTTATCATTTTGATACATACTAGCTTGTACTAGCACTATTTCAGTTTTCGTTGCTATCTCACTGTTGTCACATGTGTGAAACTATTTTTCACGAACCGTCGTCGACTCAACGACTCACCTAACTCACATGCATGTTGATATATTTACTAAATCTTTCATTCAATGTTTGCATGCACTGTTAATCACTTATGCTTTCACTTAGTGTCTCCATGCATTCACTGTCATATTTTCTTTCAGTTGCCCGTCGGTGAGACTCGCCAACCTCGAACTGGACTCTACCTTCATTGAGACAACATTGTGCAATTTCGGGAAGGAAGGCTCTGTCTTCCTCCTCAAAAATGCGTATTTCGGCCCAGGAACTATCCTCCAGGATTATTTTTTCATTTCCAAGGGACAGTGACTGTTGGCCTAGAATATTGTGCAATCCAATCACTGAACTTACATCCATTGCTAGCTAAGATTGCACATTGCATAATTCTAGGAGTTAGCATCAAGACTGGACAATGCATTATGCAATTCTCGTAGTCAGTCAGCCTTGCAGTAGCCAACAATATGCCTTATGCAGTCTTGGCAATGAGTCTCTCAACATCTCAGTGGAAATTGGGCGACCTTCATGATTAGTCACCCATGTATGTTGGAAGTCAATTCTTAAGTTCATTTTGCTTTTCGACTAACAGATGGCTTTCCATGAGTGTTAACATGTCTCTAGGTATCATAGGTGTTCATATGCCTCTTAGCAATACAGGTACAATGGTTTCCAAGAGAGTGGAGATGAAGACATCATTCATAGCACACTTGGGGATGCCGTCAATCAAGTGTCTATGGACTTTCCTACCCACAAAGACATCAAGTTGTTCGTAGACAAGGATATAAAGATATGAGGGAAATAGCATCACAGTGAGCAACATCATGAACATCAATTGAAAGCATCATATTGGATGAAACGAATGCGAGAGGAAGGTTGTTGACAACATAGAGGTGGAACAAAGTTGCAATCTCAAGAAGATCCACTGATGATAAAAGCAAGTTTGGAGACTCAGGCTATAAGGTGACAACATGACATGGAGATCGCGCGAAGACAGAGAGTGGAACAAAGAAGGAGTTGCATGTGGTGAGGCAGCAACTCAAGGAATAACATGAGCTACACAGACAAGCGAATAAGTTGCAACAAGAATAGGAATAGCAGGGGGCACAACATGCACTCATGGATGAAACTGCACCCATACAAGTTATAAATCCATCCCAGCAGCTAGCACGGAGTAGACATGGTGAGAATTGTTGTTAATCAAATGTAATGGATTCAGCAGCATGCATTTCATTATGTGCACGCATGCGATCCAACCCATTCAGCACACTCACCAAGGCGAAGATAGGAAGCAAGTCCAACTGGAGCTGAACATGTAGTTGACATTTGATACACATGACCACCATCACACATTGGATGATCAACAAAGACACTATGCCTCAGTGTGTTGTTGGTTCGGTTGCACCAACAATACCTTGTGCATGCTAGTAGACAAGTTGAATGAAGGATCCACCAAAATGCACCCAAGAGTTCACTTCAGCAAGATGTCACGATGGGTTGCATACACACCATCACAGATGACCAAGCTTAGAATCAGCTCACTGCCTTCACCATCACAAGCATGTTAAAGAGTTGGTCTCACCTCAACAGAACGAGTGTCAGTAATGTCTTCCATGGCTTGCTAAAGCCATTTTGTCTCACATGAGCACATGTGCATTGTAATGTAACTTCATGTCAAGTGGAAGTTCAAGTGTCAATAGTTGGATGTAACAATCATAGAGTAGATGAAGAGTCATGATGGTAGATGAATTGTCACAAAGGATAATCTGAAGGGTCATGCCACGCTTTTCTATAAATAGAACCTCATAAGTCATTGTAAAGGCTTTTGGACAGCTAATATTTGATGGGAGTATATTGGAGAAAGCTTTTACAGTATTGTAATGAGCCTTGGCTTTTCTACTGTGGAGAGCTAGTACATCTCTTTGAAAGAGGAGGTGGTTGTGGTTGTAACGTTCCACTATTGGAACTAGTGGTTGTTGGGCCGCTAATATGTCGTTATTATTATCACTTTTTAACACCTATTTCATCCATTTCTACCCTTCTTTATCACGTCATGTATCATAATTTATCATATAATTCAATTTTATAATTATTTATTCTCTTAGGGATAAAAAATATTTCTTCTCCCTTATTTTTGATAAATTAATGATTATTATGCTTGATTTTACCAATGATGGTTTATTAATAAATTTGTTGTAACATCAGTCACCATTTTAGCCTCCAAGATATTTTCCAGATTGCAGATTTGAACTTCAGCTTATTATTAAATATTCAAACTCAGAAATTCGTTGGAATAAGAAGTGACAGTTTTCCATTGTACGTTTTGGGCAAATGGAGAAGAATATGGAAAATCTGACACATGGGTTTTGTCCTGAACGGACCGAATTAGTTTTATTATGAGTAGTTTTCCCAAATTCAGTATGTATTAAGAGAAATAGAACGTTCTCTGAAGAAACTTTTCTCAGATCATTGTTGCAGCCATTTTCCAAATTATCTCAGTTGTAATACCAAATTTGACCTGTTCCTACTTAATGTTGATGGAAAGATATTCTAGATATGATCTTGCTGATCAATTTGTTGTGAATAATCCAATTTTGTAATGGGAATCATATTGTAATCATCTCGGTTGTAACTTCCATTTTCTCTCTATGTATTTAAATGAGAACAAAGATCGAAGAGGGATAGAGATTAGAGATAGGATAGGATAAGATATGAGGAGAGGGGATAATGGAGAGATTTAGCTTTTCGCCTGGGACCTCAACTGTAATTTCAATATACAGAATGTTATTTTGAAGGACATATCGTATTGTAATGAGGAGTGAATTTAATGATTAATATATAATTTGCGTTTCTCGTCATTTGGATATTTTGAAGTAGCTCAAAAGTATTCACTGGTGGCTAGGGCGTAGTCTTTGGTGGATCTTACTGCTATTCCCTGTTTGATACTTACCCATTTCCTAGAAGGTTATTCTGTTTTATATCTTTGCATTTCTTGCAAGTTTATTCTGTTTGATATCTTCTGATTTCTTGTGAGTTTACATTGTCGTTAGTTTACTTTCCTTTATTTTGATCTCATGAGCATCACAACTTTGTCATTTGATTTCATTTATGCTCACTGCAAGTTGAATTAATTATCAGTTAAGACATCGATTTTTGGTTGATTACGATAAGAATGTGGTTAGTATAGAATCAACTGAAAGAGATTAGTTAATACTACTAAACTCTCGGTTGACATCATTTCCATTCAAATTGCTTAATTAAGATAGAGTGTTATTCATATAGAATCAACTGAAAGATATTGGTTAATGCTACTATGCTCTCGGTTGATGCTATTTTCAATTGACTTGTTTGCTTCAGATTTGATTATGATTTTAGTTGAAGATTATGACTTGATGCTTGGATGTAATATCTCCATTAACAGTTATAGCTTGAGTTTTATAAATGCATCCATTTACTCTTGTATCATGTTTTATAGTTCAACTTAAAAAGCGTTACTCTCTGAATTTATAGCTTGCAGATATTGTGTACACTCTTGAGATAAAAAGACTTACACGGGTTGATAATTAATGTGAGGCAATTAGGAGTTTTAAAAGACACCTTTTAGCACCCAACATTTGGCGTTCTGATGCCGAGGAGAGTGTTTCCTTCTGATAGAGAGTGATGTATGTTTGATATTTTCTGCTGGAAAAGAATTGGGTATTAAAAATGGAAGGTAAGAACCTACGTAATGAGCAAGTAAAGTGCTTGCTCCTCAACCTGCTTTTCAGCACAATTGCATGGAAGTTGAAGTACGTGTTTGATGTTTGTCTACTATGAAAGAATTGGGTATTAAAAAAGGAAGTTAAGAACCTGCGTAACGAGCAAGTAAAGTTCTTTCTCCTCCACCTGCTTTTCAGTAGAATTTCGTAGGAATTGAAGTAGAAATAGGGGTACAATTTTTGAAAAAAATATCATAATTCCACCCAAGTGGTGATGTAAGCGCCACCCATTTCACTAACCAATTGACAGGAACATTTTAAGGAGGATCCTTGATGAAACACATGAAAACCATATTCTATTATCGTAAGAAATGGCTCACATTGCATCCTTTGAATTCCTTATCAAAGATCTAGGAGGAGTGACACAAATGCACATAATTCCCACATCTTCTCTATCAAATTTTCATGGTTTGACAAATGAAGATCTAGATACATTCTTATTTCATTTTGAAATACTTTGTAGAGGATATGATTATTGTACTAATGATCAAAGTTTGAAAGTGTTTCCTCTTACTCTAAAAGGAGCAGCTCTCCAATGGTTCATGAGTCTAGGTGGGAACTGCATCCAAACATGGGAGGACATGAAGAATGTAATCTTGAAGAAGTACTGATCTGAAATGGGGCACTAAAGGCTTCTTGTTAGCTTACAAGAACCTCTCCCACTCCAAATCTTATATATATATATATATATATATATAGATAGATAGATATAGATATATATATTCCCAAGGTCTATGCTTATGATTGATAATTGCGAAGCTAAAAGTGCTTGAAAGAGGTGTATACTTATGTGTGTTTTTAGACTGTTTATGTGCTTTGTGTTCTTTTCTTAAGATAATATTTAAATACATGTAATAGTAAATAATGTAGAAAATAAGCAAACACAAAAGACAACAATGTAATATGGAGTTCACCATGATATCTTGCACTACGTCTGCTTAAGCTCTAATTAACTCGATTAGGATCTTTCAGATTATGGTCAGAATACTTTTAACTATCTTTGACTCAACTCCAATGGTTTACAACTAAACCATTGGGCTTAGAATACCATCTTACCCCTGGCCTTCCTTACTCTGCAAACAGATCTAGGCTTCTCTGGACTAGACTCCTTCAATTAGCGCTCTAAGCTATCTTTAGCTCTAGCTTGCACCAACTCCATCAAAATACTTTTAACTATCTCTGAAATTCCTTCTTCTATCTTTAACACACTTTAGACATTAGAAATATCTTGATCATTTGATCTCTTTGTTTTTCTGCCTCCAACCTCTGGTGGCTTCCTCTGTCAACCCTCCAACCTCTGATGGCTCTTTTGCTGTCCTCCCAGCCTCTGGTGGCACTCTACGAATCTACGGCTCTCTGGCCTTCTATTCTCTATAACCCTGCTGCACTTATCTATCTAGGAAATCACCCCTTTGCCATCGCCATAACCCCTGGTGGCTGTCAGTTCTCACGAGCTTCTGGTTTCACTCGACTTCCAAGTGACCATCTGCTTCTAAGTCACCCCAACTCTGCAGACTGCCTCCTCCGGGTTTACACTCAAAATTCAAGCATTTTTGAGCCTCCTGGGCTTCTCTGTACTTCTCTTGAGCATAACTATGACTTTTTGTGTTATTAGTGGTTCGCTCGACCTCCAAGTGAATCTCAGCAACCTTCAGCTACCTTGTCAATTGAGCTCCCTGTGCCATTTGTAATACATCAATTATAGTCACTTGCATCATTAAAGACCGCCTGTTTCATTACATGAATCTGTTTACAAATGGAAAGGAACCAACGGGCCTGGCCACCCGATATTTTTGCCTTCCTCTGGTCGAAATAGCCAAATAACAGAAATGCACATGAAAACACACGCAAAAAACATCATGGGCTTTTTAACCAGATTTCAAATAGTATGAAATCATGTCCATAAGCTTATTGGGTCTATGCCTTCATCACAAATCACAATCGCATGGCGCATGGTTATGCCGCTTCCCAGTCCTTCGGATTCCCCGATCTCTGATCTCCAATTATTTTGATCGTCGATATCGCACATCGAATATCACATCGGCCCAATGGACTATGTCTCTGCTCATGTGATCGCTCGATCGCCCGATCACCCGATTGCTGCTTATCGCATATCTCTCATCGGCATATTGCATTTGTAACGGCACCAAGGTCCAACCATTGTTCCATGGTGTTTTGTGATGCGATATTGCAACGATCGCATATCGCAATCACTCGGGGCTATGGTCTTGCACACTCTGCCCTTTATATGATTGTGATGTGATATATATATATATATATATATATATATATATATATATATATATATATATATATATATATATATATATATATATATATATATATATATATATATATATATATATATATATATATATATATATATATATATATATATATATATCACCCGATTGCCGCTTATCACATATCGCTCATCGGCATATCGCATTTTTAATGGACCCGGGTCGAACCACAGTTCCATGGTGTTTTGCAATGCGATATCATAGCGATCACATATCACAATTAGTTGGGGCTGCGGTCTTGCACACTCCGCCGTTTATATTATTGCGATGCAATATCTCTCTCTCTCTCTCTCTCTCTCTCTCTCTCTCTCTCTCTATATATATATATATATATATATATATATATATATATATATATATATATATATATCTATATATATATATGACAAGCCCCTTTAATGCATTGCTTATTGGTTCGCTACCTTTATTATGGATTTTGTATAAAGCGTCCATCTCCATCATGTTCTGCTTTCGACCCTTATGCTTACCCGAATTGGGTTTTACATGCATTTGTGCCATTTTAGCACCTTTTAACATTTTACCTCTATAAGAATATTTTTTGTGGACTTAGAGGTTTATGCTAGATCCATTTTGGATCATGCCTTCCCACTAAAAAGCTTTTTGACTCCAAAAGACTGATATATTGATCTGAACAATAACTGAGAGTACGTCACACTCTTCTTTCAGCCTCCATACACTTGTCTTGCATAGTGCCTTTGAACCAAAACCTTTGAACACTCCCTTCCAGGATGTGCTTGTCCTCCTGGGAAGAACTGTCTTCCCCTTGATTTCCTATAGAACTCTTGCTGAGAAGGTCACAGAAGGTAGTTTGAACTTCTCTGCCTTGATAATTGATCTGAGGTGGCTCAAACCAATGTGAAGTTACATATGCTTCACGAAATTTTCATTTGTACCTGTTTGACATACTGTCAACAACAACTGTTAACAACAACAGGGTTGCAGACAACAACTGGATGGCGTAAACTCCTAATTCAACAAATGAAACATATATCACATTTTGTGAACACCTCCATGTCTTTACATCTGCATACAAATTATTGACTAGATAAGAAGCCAACAAAACATGCCTCTAAAACAATTGACCCTTCAAGTCAAGCATGTAGAAAAATAACTTTAGGATTATTTTTCAAAGACAAAACACTTCGTCATTACCTCCATCTTGGAGACCAAATCAACTTTTTCCAAGTTCATATCGCATTACATGCATGTTTAAAACAAAGTAATCAACCCTCCAAATTAATCGCACATACATGTTCAAATACAAGGAGATCATTAACATCCTTGTGTTCATGCTTATGCATGCATTTCATCCTTCATCTTTCGCTTAAGTACATTGTAATTTCGAAGCTGAAATGAAATATAATGTTTCATCCTTCAAGTTTCACTTAAGTACACTATACTTTCGAAGATGAAATGAACATAATGTTGCAGCAATAAATTGAGTCTCCTACTCAACTTTTTCACTCACCTTCTTGGTAAAAACCTGCAACTTGCATCTCATTAACAAAGAAATGTGAATAGATGCATTATATCAATAGACATGCAATATTAATTGGATAAGAGCTCTAACCATTTCTTACCAATTCATTTCAAAGGTGCTACCTTTGTCTTCAAATCAACAACAACATGTGAATAATCTTGAAACATATCATTTATGGAAACTTTTTTTCCATTCCTGCCATTCTCTCTTTCCACCTTCTTCATGTTTTGGGGAAGCATTGTTGGATTCAGAGACGAACATTTTGTAGCAATATGTCCTTGCTTATGGCAGTAAGTGCAATGCATGTGCATCTTCTTGACGGCATGATTTTCCTTGTCCAATGGATCTTTGGCTTCTTGCTTCATTTCCTTCAAAATTTTCCTAAATGTGGCCATCTCTTCCAAAATCTAGAAACATTATGGTTATCCAAACCACAAAAGCAACATGCAATTCTTTTCCTATGCTTATATGGAATTTTATCATGCTTTACATAATCAAAAGGAATATGGTTAAAATCAAATTTATACCTTTCTCTTTCACCTTTATTGGCTTCACGAGGGGGTGAATCGAATGAAGAAGTGGCTACCTCTGGAACACCATCAATCTCTTCAATGTTGTTAGAGTTTCGACAACTCTCTAGTTCAAGTGTATGTTGATATGCACCTTCTTTCTACAAAGTATGCTTCACACTATTGCATTCCCCAATAATACAATCTTCACACTCTTGAGGTTGAAGACCTAAAATGAAACCCCTTCTTGGAACAGTTTCAATTGTCTTGATGGCATCTTTGGAACTTTCTCCATAATATTGTCCATAGCCAAGACCAAAATACTTAGTCATTTCCTCAACCATTATTGGCTCAACAATAGCTTGTGCATGTTTGCCCAAGCCTTTTCCTTCATAGACCATTTTGGAAATTAACTTGGAACCTATTTCTCTGGTATGTTTCTCAAAAGAACCAACATAAAAATTCTTAGAAGAATTTGAAGACAAACAGGAATTCTTTACCTCTTCTTCAAGCTGATACTTGATCAAGGTTTCTTTGGCAACAAAGAACTTTTTCTCCAACTCATGCATCCTTTTCAGGTTCATATTTCCAATATGGATTTGCCTCTCCATTTCCTACAATTTGTCAGAAAGCAACTGCTTCTCTTCCTTCATGGAATTCAACTACTCTCAAAGTCCAACACTCATTTCTCTCACCATTTCCATCATGATGAAAAAGTCTTGATTCATGTCTTCATCAAAGAACCTTGTGATGAAGGAAGAATTTGAGGACTCACTTGTAGAAGTAGTCATTATGAAAATGAACAAAGGAACTTCAAACAAGATTAACAAAGAGCTTATTCAAGCAACCTTTTGCAACAAACCTCTTGTGCTTCAAGGATTGCCTTGAGGTCCTTTGGGATAAGAAGAATGCCTTCATCCATTTTTCCTTCTTTTCCTCTCATGGACTTAACTAACAGCAGCTTTGCCTGATCCTTTGCAAACTCAAACAATAGTCAGTTTACAAACATCATAAAATCAATCCTCGACTGTTTAAACACCTTTCAAGTCAACCAAGCATATAGATTGCTCTGTCGATCAAGCATTCTGATCTGATACCACTTGCATCATGATACCACCTGCTTCACGATACAACCTGCTCTAGTATAACTTACTCTGATATAACCAACTCTAATATAACCTTCTTTGCAGGTGGGGTTAATCAACCTGATACTCTAATACCACCTGATCTGAAATGGGGTACTAAAGGCTTCTTGTCAACTAACAAGAACGTCCCCCACTCCAAAGCTTAAACAATTTCCAAGATCTATGCTTATGATTAATAATTGTGGAACTAAAAGTGCTTGAAAGAGGTGTATGCTTATGTTTGTTTTTAAATTGTTTATGTGCTTTGTGTTCTTTTCTTATGCTAATATTTAAATACATGTAACAGTAAATAATGCAGTAAATAAGCAAACACAAAAGACAATAATGTAATATCGAGTTCACCCTGATATCTTGGGCTACGTCTCCTTGAGCTCTAATAAAATCGATTAGTCTCTTTAGGATTATGGTCTGAATTCTTTTAACTGTCTTTGACTCAACTGCAGTAGTTTACAACTGAACCATTGGGCTTAGAATACCATCTTACCCATGGTTGTCCTTACTCTGCAGACAGATCTAGGCTTCTCTGGACTAGACTCCTTCAATTAGCACTTTGAGCTATCTTGAGCTCTAGCTTGCACCAACTCCCTTAGAATTCTTTTAACTATCCCTGGAATTCCTTCTTTTGTCTTCAGCACACTTCAGACATCAACAATAGGTTGATCATTTGATCTCTTTGTTGTTTTGCCTGCAACCTCTAGTGGCTTCCTCTGTCAAGCCTCCAACCTCTGGTGGCTCTTCCGCTGTCCTCCCAACCTCTGGTGGCACTTTGAGAATCTATGACTCTGTGGGCTTCTAAACTCTACAACTCCACTACTCTTGTCTCTCTGGGAAATCACCCCTTTTTCATCTCTCTAACTCGTAGTGGCTCCCAACTTTCACGAGCTTCTGGTTTTGCTCGACCTCCAAGCGACCCTCTAATTCTGAGTCACTCGACTCCACAGACTGCCTCCTATGTGCTTACACTAAGAATTCAAGCATATTTGAGCCTCTTAGGCTTCTCTGCGCCTCTCCTAAGAATAACTCTAACTCTTTATGTCATCAGTGGTTCACTCGACCTCCAAGAAAATCACAGCAACCTTTAGATGCCCTATCAATCCAACTCCCTGTGCTTTTTGTAATACATCAGTTATAGCTGCCTCCATCATTGAAGACTGACTGTTTCATTACAAGAATCTATTTATAAATGGAAAGGAACTGGTGGGCATGGCCACTTAATCTTTTTTCCTTCCTCTGGCCGAAATAACCAACTAATGGAAATACACAGGAAAACGCATGCAAAACACATCATGGGACTTTTAACTCGAATTCAAATATTATGAAATCGCGTCCATAACCTTATTGGGTCCGCGCCTTCATCACAAATCGCAATCGCATGTCGCATGGGTCTGGTGCTTCCCAGTCCTTCACATTCCCCGATCTTCGATCTCTGATCGCTCTGGTTGCTGATATCGCACATCGCATATCGCGTCGACCAAATGGACAGTGTCTCTGCTTCTCTGATCACCTGATTAGTGCTTATCAAGTATCGCTCATCGACAAATCGCATTTGTAATGGCTCCGGGATCCAACCACTATTCCATGGTGTTTCGCGATGCGATATCGTAGTGATCACATATCGCAATTTCTCGGGGCTGTAGTCCTGCACACTTTGCCCTTTATATGATTGTGATATATATATATATATATATATATATGACAAGCCCCTTTAACACACCGCCTATTGATCTGCTGCCTTTATTAAGGTTTGTGTATAAAGTGTCCATCTCCCTGATCCTTCGCTTTCGACCCTTATGCTTACCCGAATTGGGTTTTACATGAATTTGTGCCATTTTAGCAGCTTTTAACTTTTTACCTCTATAAGAAGATTTTTCTTGGACTTAGAGGTTTATGGTAGATCCATTTTGCATCAAGCACCAAGACTATTGCAAATCCAATAAGATATTTTTGGTATGATGCAAGGGGAAGATGAAATCTTGGAGGACTATGTAGAGCGATTTCAATATAACCTTCAATAATGAAAGCATAAGTATTTGGAAAAAGAGATCTTAAAAACACTCCTTAAATGAATCAAAGATGAATTTTTATAACTCTTAAATCTGATAGGAAAAGGTGATGTTTTTCAATTCTCATATGATGATGTTTGTGAATTGTGCATAAGGTATTCAAGAGGAATCTCCAAGGCTAGTAAGAATTCTAGGGACATTTGTTCTTTCTTTTCCAAATATACTACAAGAATAGGAGACATAAGAGCTAAAATCAATGATTTATTTGAAGATTTTAAAATTGATTTTATTAGCTCTCTAGATTCACAATTGGATGTTTTGCAGGTTCAGAAAAATCAAGAATTTGATGAAGTGTTTTTCCCTCATTACTGAAAGGAGAATCCCATAGATTGTTGTCCTTCCTTATCTAGGATGGACGTAGCATATCAAAGAGATAGGGAAGCTGCAACAAGGTCAAAACCATGGAAATCGTGGCCTACATGTATGGTACAAAACACTTCCTCTCCATTCTCTTACTTGCATCATCCATTATGGAATATTCATGTGTTAGGGCAGCCATGTCCATCTCAATATAACACCCACAAATCTTGTTTAAAATTTTGGCATGGTTCATCTTATGATTGTATGACTATTCTCCCTCAACATCAAAATGCTCCATTCCCTACACAATTTCCTGCACAACTCATTCCACACCCTCACCATAATAAACCAGTAAAAAATTCTTACAATGTTGAACTGGAAAATTTACCCACCCTTCCCACCCATTCTATCTCACATGCACCATTGGAGAAAACTTATACTGAGATTCAGAATGTTTCAAATCCAAAAATTCTAGAGGTTATGGAAAAAAATGAGGTTTCTTCTAGTTTGCATCAACAAGTCGTTTTAAAAGCTCAAGAAATTCATGATATGATGACTATGCGAAATCAAGAAAGTAAATGATATATTGAATATTGGTTTCACTCCATCATTTTCTTGTAGCATCACTACATACTTCAACAATTTTTGACACCATCTTTTCAAGGGAAGTTGGCTTCTCATACCCTAATATTCATTAACATGCATTTTTCACATTTGGGTATATACACACTTGAGGCCTTCTTTCAAAAATTGCTCCACTAGAAGTACTCTTATACATAATCATATTCATTTTTCAAAGCAAAGTATGTTATTGTAGAAAATAAAATAAGTAAGGACATAAATAAGCACATTTTTTAATGTAAAAATAGTTGTTTTTGTTGCAACACGTTGCGGAAATCAACATCGGTGATAAATTTTTTAATTCATTTGTGTATGTAGATGAATTATAATGTAAATAAAAGTTCTACAAACACTCATATTCCTTTTTATCACCAATTTGAAAAAATGCTTGAATATCACATTTTTTGGCTTGTGGGCTTCATGAAATTTCTGAAAACATAGTTGGGATAGTCATGTTCTGAGGGACGAAACGGGTATATTTTAAAAATATATTTCTATCAAATTATCCCTTTATTTCTACTTTCCAACCCAATTTGAGTCACTCAATTTGGATTTGAAATGAAAAAGTTATAACCAAAACATTGACAGGGTGTCTAAGAGGCAACTCAGGAACAGAGTTGGGACAATCCATTTTTGGAGGTCTAAATGACTATATTTTTAAAACCTATTTCTATCCTAAGTATCCATTGATGTCTAATTTCCAACGCAATTTGAATCACTCAATTTTGATTTGAAACAAAAAAGTTATAGCCAAAACATTGACTGGTTGTCTAGTAGGCAGCTCAGGAACAGGGTTGGGATAGTCAGTTTCTGGAGGCCTAAATGACTATATTTTAAAAATATGTTTCTACAATCTATTCCCCTATAAATATACTTTACAAATAAATTTGAATCACTCATTTTAGATATCGTATGAGAAAGTTATGACCAAAATACTGACCGTATATCGTAAATCAACACTCTTAAAGCTCTATTTTTCTAGATGTTCGTTAGAGTATTTGACCAATCAATTCCTTTTGTTTTCAAAACCTGTTTCTATTGGAGATAAATAAATGAATTTAATTTCATTTCGAATTTGGATCATTTTAATCTATCATTAAACGAAAATCTATGCTTAAAATATACACTATTTTTCTAAGTTGCGAAATCGAAAGTGACTCTGTTATGCAAGTTGTTCTAAGATAAATTGACATAACATACCATTGAATTTTTAAAACCCTTTTATATTGGTGATATATATTTTAAGTATCTCTCATTTGGCTTTTGAATCACTCAAATTGGATGAAAAACAAAGAATTTATGATTAAAACACTACAGGTTAGCATGATTGGCCACTACTCTCCCGCAGGTGACAAATAAATTTTACATTGTTATTTTTCCGTGGATTTGTTTTAAAAAGTAACTAACTGTTAGTTTTTTTCATAATTCTTGGACTAGGGGAGCCCTATCAGCTCTCTTTCTTTATGATTTAATGTTTTATTGAAGGTAGACACTCATTTTTTTTGCAGGTCTTAGGAGAATAAAGAAGGTCAATTTATGGATGAGCGATTCTTGAAAGAAATTTTAATCAAACAAATGAATTTCATCCAATTCATTACCTAGCTGATTAATAACATAAGAAATGAAGAATTTATTTCCATTTGAAGATTCATGTCACTACAACCAAAACATTTTTCCCGAGAGATCATTTTTTTCCATTGACAAATTGATATTCCCTTAGGAAATAATATCATAGCTGTTGTAACTTAATTTATTTATTTATATACTATTTTTAAAATAAAACATTCTTTCTTTTTTGATTTCTCTTATGTTTTTATGTTTCAGGTGTTGCTTCCTTCAAATTGTAGTTTCCGCATAATTTGTGATTAAAGAATGAGGACCCCACCATGCAAGTTTTAGTTGCAGAAGGCAATTCTCCGGCAGCTTCATTTCTGTAAAAAGTTTTTTTTTTTTAAACTATAAATATGATTGGTTTATGTCTTTTTCTCTGTTTGTTCGTTGTTGTAAATATGATTGCTTTTCTCTGTTTTTCTGTAAATGCAATTTCTTTTCCATGTTTTTCTTTCTTCTGTATGATTTCTCTTCTGTTTTTTAGAGTAGTAGGGATGATTGCTTCTCTGTGTTTTTTTCTCTCCCTATATTTTTTTGTGGTTCCCTACAGGGAACAGTTGCTGTTCCTTCCATGGAACAACACATTTTCATGTGTTGACCTGTCGTTCCTTACAGGGAACAATTGTTCTTCGCTAAAGGGAAAAACACTTTTTCCTTGTGTTTTTATTATTCCCTACAGGAAACAACTGTTGTTCCCTCCAAGGAATAGCACTTTATGCGAGTATTACTTTTTTTGTTGTTCCCTAACACATTTTTTTGTATGTTTTCCATTGATGTTTCCTCCGGGAAACATCACATTTTTCTGAGTATGATTTTGATATTCCCTCCAGGGAACAATTGTTGTTCCCTAAAGGGAACAACACTTTTTCCGAGTGTTTTTTTCTATTCCCTCCAGGGAATAACTGTTGTTCCCTAAAGGGAACAACACTTTTTCCAAGTGTTTTTTTGTTGTTCCCTCCAGGGAACAACTACTATTCCCTAAAGGGAACAACACTTTTTTTGGAGTGTTTTTTGTTGTTCCCTCAAGGGAACAAAACTTTCTTTTAGTGTTTATTTGTTGTTCCCTATAGGGAACAACACGTTTTTTCTGATTATGATTTTGTTGTTCCCTCAAGGGAACAACTGCTATTCCCTTTCCCTAAACAAAATATCACTTTTTCCAACTGTTTCTTTTGTTGTTTCCTCCAGGGAACAGATATTGTTCCCTAAAGGGAACAACACTTTTTCCAAGTGTTTTTTTCTGTTCCCTCAAAGGAACAGTTGCTTTTTCTGAGTATTTTTTTGATGTTTCCTCCAGGGAACAGCTGTTGTTCCCTCCAGGGAACAACACTTTTTTTTGAGTGTTTTTGTTGTTCCCTCTAGGGAATAACTCTTTTAGAGTTTTGTTGTTCCGTCAAGGGAACAACACTTTTAGAGTGTTTTGTTGTTCCCTCTAGGGAACAACACTTTTAATGTTTTGTTGTTCCCTCAAAGGAACAACACTTTTTTCACACTATTTTTTATGTTCCCTCCAAGGAACAACACTTTTAGAGTTTTTTTGTTCCCTAAAGGGAACAACACTTTTTTTGGAGTGTTTTTGATGCTCCCTCTAGGGAACAACACTTTTAGAGTTTTGTTGTTCCCTCAATGGGACAACACTTTTTCTAGAGTGTTTTTGCTGTTCCCTCCAGGGAACAACACTTTTAGAGTTTTGATGTTCCCTCAAAGGAACAACACTTTTTTTCAGTTTTTTTGTTGTTACCTCAAGGGAACAACACTTGTAGAGTTTTGTTGTTCCCTCAAAGGAATAACAATTTTTTTGGAGTGTTTTTGTTGTTACCTTTAGGGAACATCAATTTTAGAGTTTTGTTGTTCCCTTAAGGGAAAAACACTTTTTCTGGCGTGTTTTTTTGTTGTTCCTTCAAGGGAACAACACTTTTTTGGAGTGTTTTTTGTTCTTCCCTTAAGGGAATAGTTGTTATTCCCTAAAGGCAACAACACTCTTTTTTTAGTGTTTTTTGAGTTTTTGTTGTTCCCTCTAGGGAATAGCACTTTTTTGAGCATTTTTGAGTTTTTTTTGTTCCCTCTAGGGAACATCACTTTTAGAGTGTTTTTGTTGTTCCCTCTTCGGAACAAGTTTTTTGCTTCTTGTGAAGTTTTGAGTGTTCTGATTAGCACCTCCTTCCTCTTGTGGGATTATTCCTAGTTCCTGTCAACCACATTTTACTAATTCCCTTTCATGGCATGAAGTACACTACTTTTATGAGTACAAAAATTATGGATTCTATTGAAACGAGTTAATACCATTCACGTTATGATCTTTAATAGGACAACTTCTCGATGACAGATTCTTTTTAAGAAAAGGGACAATTATTTATATACTACCTTACCGCATTGTTTTCTGTTGTAAATGATACTGATTGATCATCTTAATACCATATTGGTTCCACCCTTCATGGTTATAATCTTCTCTATCTGTAATACATGAGATTATGGGTATATTTTTTCTATTGACATCTTAAACTTTGTCCTTCATCCCTGCTCTTAAGGAGTACTGAGCCTCCCTTTATTTATCATAAAAATGTGTAATACAACAAAATTTTGTTTGCAGATGGAGGATAGGGTGTCTCATTAAGGGCCAGCCTACCATTTTCATAAGGCTATAACAAAGTGACATTCCCATGATGGCCACCACACTAGGGTTATGATCCAATGAATAGCCAAAATTGGAATAGGAGGCTCATCATGAGTTGTCCTAATCACTTTTGCTACATCCTAGTGAATGGCAATGTAGTTATCTGGTTACCACGTGAGCACACTGATCTCTTCTATAAAACAACACTGGAACTCTTCATTTATAAATTGAGGATCCTGACTCATATGGGTTAAAAAGCAACCCTATCGAGGCTATGTATGCCTGTTGGTAGCAGAGGCTCTATTTATGGTATTGAAGTTATATCTTATCATCAATTATTACTATAATACCATTTCCTTATTCTCTCTTTTTATCGGGGAAGTTATTTCCTTAATTTTTCCATGTTTTAAGCCTTTACGCATGAGAAATGGTCTTCCAATCAATTGCATCATTTTCGGCTAGAATACCGTCAGAAAAACATCTTTCTTGCATAGTACTTTCCTTTCTGCTTACCACATAACTTATCATCAATCCAAAGCATCCTATCTCTTATTCATAACTATCTTTACACACTCTACTCTCATTATTACCATACCTCTTTCCGTCCTATCATTGATATGTGTACTCTTCTTCATTTACTATCGTATTGTTCATTCCCTTGCCTTGCCATCAGAACAACACTTTTCCTATGCTTTATGGTCATGGACGCCCTTTTACAATTGGAGGGGGAAGGTATACATTATGGGATAGCATGGGATATAATTACTGCACTCTCACATTACTTATTGATTTGACAAAACATTAGTATTGCGTTGATACAAAAGTTTTTTCTGATTGGTATTTTTGCATACGACTTATCTATTGCTATTCAAAACTAAAACTATGGATTCAAGAAATTTGCATGCAAAATAGTGATTTGTTTATAGGAGAAAAAAAATTATGGGGGGAAACTCTATTCACAGCAAGGCCACACTATTGCACCTAATAGCAGAGGCTACAACAACTCGCGAACGCAAACAATTGTTCAGACATGATGTGCTTGCTTGGATTCCACCTTTTGCATCACTTTTAGCATCAACTCAGCATACATCACCTTCAACAAATGCTAGTCCATACATGTCATTCAACATTTTTTCATAGGTAAAACTTGAGGTAAAATACCATAAGTTTCTGATTTATTGAAAATTTAGGAGAATTTCATGAAAATCGATTGAGCATTATTTATCATCATTCATTCCACATCTTTACCACTTCCCATTTTTCATAGATATATCATCTTTCAGTTTGGGGGAGTGTTACTTTCATTCATTTCTTTCTTATGACCATGCCATTAATATGTTTTATCACCCATTGATCTTCTTTTTCATTCTCAACACCTCCCTTATTCCATGTTGTTTTACACCAAGCATAGATTTCGACAGATTGTCACAACCACCTCAATTTGTTTTCTAGCATTGCATGCAGGCATGCTCATTCTCCAGTTTGCGGGAGGAATTTCCATACATGATGAACGTTTTCTACTTTATTTCTCATTTAAGGCATACAATTTTATTTTTATACAATGCAAAAATTGATTTGCGTATACCTTTAACAATATGAACTAAATTCTTGTGATTTTTTGATAACAAAGAGGTATCATTAAAATACAGAAACCCAAATATTTCAAGTTAAATTAGTTTGTCACATTTCAAAGATCATGCACTATCACCTACAACCATTTTTTTTATATCTCATGGTTCATGCATCAAAACAATCTGATTTTTGGATCATAGAAGCATTAATATAGTAGAAATCTACTTGCAACATAACAACAAAATCTGGTTTGTAGTTTTTGAGAAAATGGTTAATGAATTTTGTTGTTACTTATATCATATTTTACTACAACTTCATATACATATAGTTGAATGTCAATGTGAAAATTATTATGCCTACATCAACATTGCTAAAATTGAATATTCATTATTTGAGGAAGAAGCCATTTGTTCCATCAATTTCATGAGTTGAGATGAACATCTTTTTTATATAGCTTGGTTAATATACAGGCTTCGAGTTGCATGAGGACATGCATTATATTCAATTTGGGAGTGTGTTGGGCCACTAATATGTCATTATTATTATTACTTTTTAACACATATTTCATCCATTTATACCCTTCTTTATCACGTCATATATCATAAGTTATCATATAATTCCATTTTATAATGATTTGTGCTCTTATGGATAAAAAAGTATTTCTTCTCCTTTATTTTTAATAAAATAATGATTACTATGCATGATTTTGCCAATGATGGTTTATTCATAAATTTGTTGTAACATCACTCACCATTTTAACCTCCAAGATATTTTCCAGATTGCAGATTTGATCTCCAACTCATAAGTAAATATTCCAGCTTAGAAATTCGCTGCAATAAGAAGTGACAATTTTGCATTGGATGTTTCGGGCAAATGGAGAAGAATCTGAAAAATCCGAAACATGGGTTTTGTTCAAAATGGACCGAGTTAGTTTTCTAAGGGGTAATTTTTCCAAATTCTGTCCGTATTAAGAGAAACAGAAGGTTCTCTGAAGACACTTTTCTCAGATTCACTGTTGCGGCCGTTTTCCAAATTATCTCAGTTGCGATACCAAATTCGACCTATTCCTATTGAATGTTGATGGAAAGATATTTCAGATATGATCTTTTTGATCAATTGTTGTGAATAATCCAATTTTGTAATGCGAATCATATTGTAATCATCTCAGTTGTAACTTCTCTTTTCTCTCTATGTATTTAAATGAGAACAGAGATCAAAGAGGGATATAGATTAGAGATAGGATAAGATATGATAGGAGGAGAGGGGATAATGGAGAGATTTAGCTTTTCGATTGGGATCTTAATTGATATTTCAATATACGGAATGTTATTTTGAAGGAGAGATCGTATTGTAATGAGGAGTGAATTTAATGATTAATATATAATTTGCATTGCTTGTCATTCGGATATTCTGAAGTAGCTCGGCAGTATTCGCTGGTAGCTAGGGCCTGGTCTTTTGTGGATCTTACTTCTATTCCCTGTTTGATACTTCTCCATTTCATGTAAATTTATTCTATTTTATATATTTGCATTTCCTACGAGTTTATTCCATTTGATATCTTCTAATTTCCTTTGAGTTTACATTGAAGTTAGTTTAGTTTCCTTTATTCTGATCTCATGTACTTCGCAACTTTGTCATTTGATTTCATTTATGCTCACTGCAAGTTGAATTAATTATCAGTTAAGACATTGATTTTTGGTTGATTACGATGAGAGTGTGGTTAGTATAGAATCAGCTGAAAGAGATTGGTTAATACTACTAAACTCTCAGTTGCCATCCTTTCCATTCGAATTGCTTAATTGAGATATAGTGTGATTCATATAGAATCAGCTGAAAGAGATTGGTTAATGCTACTATTCTCTCGGTTGATGCTATTTTCAATTGAATTGCTTGCTTCAGATTTTATTATGATTTCAGTTGAAGATTAAGTCTTGATGCTTGGATGTAATATTTCCGTTAACAGTTGCAGCTTGAGTTTTATAAATGCATCCGTTTACTCTTGTATCAAGTTTTATACTTCAACTTAAAAAGTGTTACTCTCTAGATTTATAGCTTGCACGTATTGTGTACACTCTTTAAACAAAAGGACTTACCTAGGTTGATAATTAATGTCAGGTAATTAGGAGTTTTAAAAGACACCTTTTAGCACCCAACAGTGGTTTGAAATGTATGTATTGTATGACTAGAACTTACACTTAATATAACAGAGCCAACACGTTTCATGCATATATATATTTGTTTTCTTACGCATGCATGTATGGAATATTCTGTATAAGTATGTATGAATATTTTTGAAATGTGTTTTGGGTTTAACAATCACTCTGGATTGGTCACTAACTTGCTTTCCAGCTTGTGATGCATCTTCGATTGTGTGTTCCCTTCCAAGCCACGTACTATTACAGGTTTCCAATGGCATAGTCACCTCACCCTCAGTGTGTAAGAACCTTTCATGCACCTTCCTTGGCTTGTTACAACTATCACACCTTTGCTACCATCAGGGACATCTTACTTGCCTCTGAGTGAAATTGCAGTCATGGCATTACCGTAGAACCCACTGTTGGGACTCCTACACCGAAGGGTATGAGGTCTAATTGGGACTTCCTACCAAGGAGAAGCCCTTACATGTTGGCGAGTCCAACACCATCAACATTTTTGTGCTAGAAGGAGGGCTAGATAACAAGATGAGTCCTCCCATATGTTTTGAATCTCTACACATCTATCTGACTAATTACTGAGTTTCTATTCCGGAATGTATGTTTTATGGAAATGAATTCATTATCTCATAAAAGCTCTCAGATAACTTATCTCATATAACATTTTATGGTGGATACCAAGTAGCCTTGGTTAGGTAGGTGGTCGGTGTTATAGACTCCGGCGAAAGACATTGATTCTTTGAAGAATACATGAGCTACGCGCTGTTCATGTACACGCTTTGAGGGAATTGTTGTGTCGTACAACAAACCCCATTTCATAAAAATTCTATACAAAATCATAATATGAAATGCGTCCCTTTTAAAATAAACTTAGATGTGTAAATAAATTGGTATCAACCCATCATAAGAAAAACCCTTATTAAAATGTTTAACGTAAATGAAAATTTTAAAATCCTTTTGAATAGAAATAAAGTATGGCTTTAAACTATTATACAACTCTTCGATATTGCGACAAAGTGATCATAAGGTTGCATATCGCAATAAAAAAGGAAGCATGCACAAAGATACATCCATTCTCTCTGATCCGAAAAGCATATCGCAATCAGATATCGAAGAAGGTAAATTCCAAAGCAACAACGTCATAGAGTATTTTGAATTCTTTCATGTGATAAAGCGTATTTCCATTAGCAATCGGCAATACAAGTCAACACATGATGGGAGGTAGACTTAAATCCTCCGATGTGATAAAGCATATCGCAATTGGCTATCAGCAAAATTGCATTGACATGGCAATAAAGCCCGAATCCATTCCCCGATTGTGATGCATTAATGAGGTGTGTATCTCAAGGATATATCTTAAAGGTTTGCATGCATTATATCACCTTTAGGTGACCGGAGATGTTTAAAACAAGCATTAAAGCATTTCCTTTCACGTTACCGATTGCCGATTTACAAATTATCACTAATTATCCATCAAAGAAATCTAAGCCATGCTTGAATGAATCATTTGGCCTATAAACGACATGATGGGAATTTAAAAATTCCTTTACCATGATTGATAGGTTAAACGGATAATCAATGAAGTAGTTAAGGGTAGATATTTTCTTTAGATTTTATTCGCGGCAATCCTACTGTAATCCATTATCACCTGCTGATAGACGTAACTCTTTTTCATTATCATATTGGTCTGTAGTAGCATTTCTCTGTATCATTGTTTTTCCAATCACTTGTGCAGAATTCCGCTGAAATTAGGAATTTGAAACAGATGGGAAAGAGATCAAAGAAATCCGCAGCAGTGGCTCCTATAGCGGCAGTGCAGCCAACCAAGGATCCTGGACCATGCAAAAAAGGGTTAATCTCAGACACTACGTGCCTCGGTCTTGGAAATACGAGCTGGGAGAGTATCTACAATCTAATAGAAGCAAAGGAGCTTGAGGAAATATCATAGGAAGCTATAGCTGACTAGAGTAACTAATCGGAAGCATCCCTCAAAGATTTAGCTTGTTCATATTTGCATAGAATAGCAGCATGAGAAAAAATCCTCCTATATACTGATGTAGTGAGATGGGTGGTAGAGGAAATTCCAGTCTCGAACAGAACATTTTGCACAATTGATGGGAGGATATTTGACTCGTTTCAACCTAGTTATCTAAGGAAAATGTATCACTTGCCTGAGCCTGAAAAGCGGTACAACAAAGCCTTCCTTGAAAAATTTGCAAAAGAAAACAAGACAGAATCAGCCCCGATTAGCCAGCGGAGACATTTTCCCCAGAAGCACAAGCATGAACCATCAGGTATGTACTTTGTGGACTCATTAGCTTCTCCTTACTATTATGCTAGAGCAATGATGTGTAGAATGTGGGGAATAAATGACTCTGCCAAGTTTACTATTGAAATGGTCCCTCTAATGGAGGCAGCCATCAACTGTTATGTGATGGACTGGGCAAACATTTTTTCCAACAAATTAGCCACAACAATTCTAGAATTCAGATCAAATTCACGTAAAACTACCAGGACCATTCCCCCTTTTTATTACAGTGCTTATATTATGGATACTCTTTTCTTTAGTTCTGAATATCCGATACTTGGATGGAGATGGACTCCCGAAGACCCTAAGCCAATCCACATTTATCATCAAATGTTATGGAAGGCTAACTACAAAGATCATTTGTACAAAATTTGCAATGGTTTTATGTTGCTTTTCTACTATCCTATTTTTGATAAGCCTTCCCCCAGGATTTCCGAGGAAGCAGGGATCGACTTCACTGCAATAGGTAATTGGTTCGGAGAAGACAAATTCACTTATATAAGGCTTTTTGGTAGCCTTACAAAACCCCATGTCCTTCCCCTGTATGTGCCCGATACGTTGTTAGCTCAGGAATTGCCCTACCAGATAATAATGGAAGGAACATCCAAAACACTTAAAAATTCCAAAAAATAGCTATGTCCTACATTTCCTTTAATATGTGGTGTTTACACTCTCCATGATTACAAACATGTAGAAAAGGAGGCAGAAAAAATAAAAATGCTCAATCTTGCGACAATTCCCAATAGACAAACAATCCAAGAAAAGTTGCCTATAATGTTCTTGAACAAGCCAAACTTGCAAAGTTTGATCATGAGAAGGATGACTTTGATGACCTATTTTCCTCAGCAGAATCATTATTTCAGGTAAAAACATTGGCTAGGGTCAGGTATCAAGATGAAGGGCTAGAAGTGTTTAATACGCTTAGAGAGCAGAGGTTGCAAACTCTGCCTCTAGACTTATTAGCCACCACCCTAGCAATCCATTCAAGTGAGCATGAGCACCAAATCATTGAAAAATTTCCTGTTGTGGAAAAAATTCCTGAGAAAGGAAAAACACCAGCTCAGAGGAAAGCATAGGAGAAAGAACAAGGAAAAGGCAGTGAACACATGGATATAGATACTCAGATTGATCCCAAGCTCCTTAAAGAATGGTAACAATTTGATTCCATTATAAGCAATCCTGAGAGTTCATTGGGTTTCAGCATGCCTGAGGTGACAATTGGTCACAAGAGAGCAATAAGTAGGGTTTCAACTAAAGGAACCAATAGCCTACCTATAAGTAAATATGTTGAGATAATTCCTAAGGATCCATTGGATGAAATTGTTTTGCATATAGAAAAATACCACCTTTAGATGTCTTTTACAGCTAGGGCTATAGTAAAAAGACAAAGGAAAAGAGAAGACTTGATTAATCTTCCCTTTTACCTACACAAATAGAGATGGATAATGTGGTATGGAAAGAAGAATTCAATCTTTCCAAATACCTCACAAAACTCTCTCAATATGCCAAGGCATATTCAGTAGCCACTATGGATAAAGCGTCAGAAGTGAGCAATTTACTCAAGGAAAAAGATCAGACAATTGTTTCATTGGAGGCACAGGTATCCGAAAGACAATAGAGAATAGAGAAATTATAATAGCAGTTAGCAGCTCAACAACATATAAACAACCAACTAAATGAGAAATTGCTCAAGGAAAAGCAGATAATAGATCAGAGTGCAGTGCAGAAACAAAAAGAGTTTTCTTTAGCATTGGCCAAGCTAAAGACAATGAATGAACAAATGAGCAAAAAAAAAGATGAGCAAATCGCTCAACTATCACAACAGATAGAAAGGTTCAAAAGTTTTCCTCAACCAGCAGAGTTCAGGTTTGAAGCTATCCAAATCAATAAGGCATTGATTAAACAATTAAATGTACTATGTCATAATATTTCCCTTACTGAGCCCCTCTATGAGATTGCTTCGTCAATGATTGACAAATTAGTTGACGCAAGACAGAATTTGGAACAGGTTGATGAGACATTAACAATCTTTTTTGCCTAGCAAGAAACCAGTGAAGGCCAAGCTACAAATCTACCTAAAATTCTAGAATGACACAAGGAAATTCTTTTCCTAGAATGGCAATTGCAACTGACGAAAGAAGAAAGGCATCCAAAGTTTAACTTGGGACACCTTTTGGTTCTTCCTAGTGAAACCATACAATCAAAGGGCAACACTCAAATGTTTAACAAATGCGATCGGCTACATGATTCCCAAAATTCACGATGCTACGTATTCAACCCAACTGCATTCACATCTGAGTCACCCTATGGAATTGCAACCAATGCTTGCTATCTACCAGCTCGACCCAAAGGATGATCGGCCGAAATAGTGAATCATTCTACCGACTCCAAGTTGGCCTACTTTAAGGAAATTTTCATGTTTTGGTTATACCACCTAACAGCTCTTTTATTTCATATTCAGTTAGCTTAGATAGTATTTATAGACCCTTTCATGTCTTTAGAAAGGGTCCTCAATTTTTGTATTCAACTTGGATCGAGAGTCACACTATTGTGCTTTCGATATATTGTTTTTATGAAGACTGGGCCTATATTCTGAATTTTAATGAAGAATACTTTGATGAGATATGCACTACTACTTTTTGTGAGAGTATTTCTAAGTTAGAAGATGGAATCTGAATGCAATTGATATCAAAAGGCATCCAAATAGCATATGGTAATATAATCTATGCCTTTTCTCCATTCGTTTATATGAATCAACATTTATTCAATCCTGCTATCATTGGATATATGTATGTGTTTTAACAGTAGTCCTTATACTTAACACTATTGAATGTTGAAGGAATGTTATTCTTTCAATCATATTTATGTCAATGATATATCAAGAATAGTGTAATAAGGTTTTAATGATTACTTTGTTCAACTACTTGAACAAAGTAATTATCATACGGATGAATGCCTTTGTTTATCAATGGAGTCATCTATATGCCTATTTGTAAATAAAGATCATCAAAAGTTACACTAAAGTGGAAATTTCCCGGGATAGATTAGTTGTTTATAATTTTACGTTTTAGAATAAATCATTCATCATTACCATTAGATAATAGAAAATAAACCACTTATCCATCTTATTTACAAATCATTGGGAAACTGGTCCCACTATATCCAATTGGAGCCACCACACCAAACAAAAAAGGACCTGCCTTTAAGGTCCAGACTAGGTGGTTTTCCCCGATGTTGATGCAACGATTTTCAAGGCTTCAACATTTTTGGCGCTTGAAGGAGGGCATGAACTGTGAATGGCGAGAAAAACCAAATCTACAACCCATTCTGAGAGTAAATCTCTCTCCACTTCACCTCCGACCTCTCCTTTGAATGATGGAACCCCAGTCTTCAAACGAGAAGAAGAGGAGACTACTACCACTGCTCAACCCCAACATACCCCAGAACGATTAACTCCTGAGCCTGCTAAAGTATAGTCTCTTATCCATAAAATTCAAGGCTTTTCATCTCACCACAGAAATCTGAGGTATCTCAAGGCAGTGAGACTTCACAATTAATTCCACCTCATCACCTCACCTAACTTGAGAGCGGAAAGCTTAGTATTGAACCTACTTATTTGCGTTTATTGAAAAGGAAATGGGAAAGAAAAGCAACTGAAGGACCTGATAGTGATGTTTTCTCATCATCATCCTCCATTTCATCTTCTCTGGTGTGAAGTCAACCATCCACTCCTCCATTACACATTGTTGTCCAACAGGGATTTGGAACTTCAAATCTCAACCACCTTAAACCTCAATATCATTTCCTTCCCAAACATCTGGAATTTCATCGGAAATATCATCTAGTATTCGTTGTACAATGGCTAAAAATCCATGGAATAATCTTGGTGTAGTCACGATGCCTGCACCATTACATCCATTGCCAGCAAATCTTGAAAAATGGTTGTCGAAATTTAATCCAGATGTAGGAATATAAGCCAATGAGCATATTAACAACTTCATGTTGGCAGTTAACCTAAAAGGAGTCACATAGGAAGATGTTGTTTTTAGGCTTTTCCCTTATACCTTACAAGGATCAGCTGCGTCTTGGTATTTTTCCTTGCCGTCAAGATCCATTACAAGTTGGAAATTTTTCAAGAACAGTCCTTGACTAAATACGGTGATGATAGATCTCTAGCAATGTTAATCAATGAGCTCTCAAATATTAGGATATAATCTAAAGAACCCATAAAGGAGTGCAATTCACGGTTTAATAAAATCTTGAATAAGATTCCAACTGCCCTAAACTGAGTGAGAAAATCAGAAGAAAATGGCATATAACGGCTTTACCTTCAAATATAGCTATTTTTGTAGATAGAGTTGCAAAACCAACTCTAACTGAAAACATGAAAGAGGCACTTACTGTAGAGAAACACATTATTGCTTTAGAAAGGAAAGCTGCTCTTGAAGACAGAAAATCCAAAAATGTCTCTTTCAAAGATGATTCAAAGAAGAAAATGCCTAAAGATCCATATGATATGGAGGGTCTCCAAAAAGTTCTCAAGACTATGTCAAATGAAATGGTAGAAATCAAGAAGCAAGTAGCTGAGACTTCAACAAAAAGGCCATTTAGAAACTTTAAGAAACCTAAATCAAAACCACCAAATGCTATATCCAATGCAGACTTAAATCTCGAAGAGGAAGAAGAGGAAGAAACAGTTTTATCATCTGAAGAACCTGAAGAAGAGGAAACTGTAGAATGTCATGGGATGTGGGACTTTATTTTGCCTAATTCTGATACAGAAAATGAACATGAAGCTTTCCCTATGACTACGAGGAGTAAGGGTACTCCTGAACCTATTCAAATAACTCAAAAGAAAAGGAATGCAGGTACTACTACCAAGGAAAAAGTTTCCACAAATAAATCTACAACGATCCCATCCCAAAATCAGCCATCAGCTTCAAATCCACCTCCAACATCTAAAACATTAGTAGTTACGGATTCTATGGACTACAATATTATTTAAGACATGAAGAAAACAAGGGAAAACATCACTATGTTTGAGCTTAATAAACTCAAACATCAACCAAAATTCTAATGAGACAGGTAAACCACCTCCTGCTAGAGTAGAAGCTACTGATGTTGTTTTAATCAGGGTTAGATCCAATTCCCATACTCCTCCTTTTCTCTTAACTTATGACATCTATAATAGAAATGTACACAACTATTTGATTGACTTAGAGGCTTCCTCTAATATAATGCCAGCTTTGGTTTGTTCTAAACTGAACATTGAACCCCAAAAGTCTGCAATTCATATTATCTAGTTAGATAGAACTAAGGTCCGGGTTTTAGGAGAAATCAACTCAGTTACTATTAGGTTATCAGCTGATCCAAGAGTGGTTCAGAGAATTGATATTTTAATTGCTAATATACCTGAATTCTATGGTTTGATTTTGAGTAGAGACTAGTCTGAGAAACTTCATGGTTATATTTCCAGCGATTGGTCTCATATGTGGCTACCTTATAAAAGAAAGCCAAACCAGATCAAGATTGATCTGGAGAAACACATGACCCATACTGTTACTGAATTCAAATAAGAAAATCAACCAATAGCATTCAATAAGAACATTTTGGGGAACTACTTATCTGAATCATTCTTTGGCAATTTTAGCGCTCAACCATCACCTTTCTCAGTTAATAATTTAACATCTCAAATTGAATTTTTCTCAAAAACATATACATCAAGATGTGTTAAAATTGCTGAGGAAAGTGCAAATAAAACTGTAGATAAACCTTTCTTTTGGTCATTATATTTTGATGGGTCTAAATCTAGTGAAGGTGCACGAGTAGAATGTATTTTAGTTAGTCCTGAGGGGGAAAATACCATGTTATCATGCAGGTTAGAATTTGAACCCACAAACAATACAACGGAATATGAAGCCTTGATTCAAGGACTCTACAAAGCAATTGGTATTAAAGTTCAATATTTGAAAGTGTTCGGTGATTCAGAAATTATTATAAAACAAGTGAGAAATAAAATTCATTGCCTTTCTAGTCACCTTAAACACTATCAGTCTTTGGTACAGGACCTTATATCTTAATTTTTATCATTCAATATTTCTCCCATCCCTAGGTCCCAGAATTCAGCAGCAGATTTACTAGCTAATGTTGCTTCCAAACTCCTTCCATCTGAAGATTACAGCCCAAATAGATTCTCAGTAGAGTTAATTTTTAGACCATCAATTCCTGATAATGTCACTAATTGGCGAGTATTCAATCACGATGAAAACATTTTAAATTTATTAACTTCTGACAAATCCTATCATGATCAAATTATTGATGAAAGTGATCATGACCTTCAAATGAAGGGAAAGCAAGAAGAAAACTCAATACCTAAACCAGTGGTCAACCTTGAAGATCTTTATGATATCAAAGAGAGGTTTAAACAAGTTACTAATTCAAATCTCCAGAGTTCCACTTTGAGATTTGAATTAATAAACCTTGGTACTGAGCGTAATCCACAAAACATCATTTTGGGATTAGGAATTTCTTCAAAAGAAGGAATTTCATTCATTAGATTATTACATAAATACAAAAATGTCTTCGCTTGGAAATATGATGATTTGAAAACATATAATACATATATCATTCAACATACTATTCCAATGCTTTCTGAACAAAAACTAGTACAACAGAAGTTAAGGAAAATTGATTCTAACTTAGAGAGTCAAATAAAAGTTGAATTAAACAAACTCTTGAAAGCTAAGATAATTTTTCCTTTTAGACATTCAAACTGGGTGTCCAATATGGTGCCAGTATGAAAGAAAAGTGATGACATTAGAACTTGTATTGATTTTAGAAATCTTAACAAAGCAAGTCAAAAGGATAACTTCCCTTTACCCATGGAACAAACACTTCATTCAGTAGTAGGTTCTGAACTGATTTCCTTTTTAGATGGTTTTTTGGGTTATAACCAAATTTTGGTACACCCTGATGACAGACTCAAAACTACTTTTAGAACCAAGTGGGGAACTTATGCCTACCAAAAAATGTCTTTTGGACTTATCAATGCTGGAGCTACATTTCAAAGAGCGATGGACATAGTATTCAAAGGATTAATCAATAGGTTAGTAGTTGTCTATTTGTATGATATTACTGTATTCTCTAAGAAGAGGTCAAACCATTTGCATGATTTGAAACAAATCTTTCAACGCTGCAAAAGGTATGGAATTTCACTTAATCCAAAGAAGTATTTTTTCAATCCTGATCAAGGTAAGCTCTTGGGCTTCATTGTTTCAAAACATGGTATTTATATTGATCCAGATAGAATCAAAGAAATTTCTGATATTCCATTCCGTCATAATAAAAAATCCATGCATTCATTTTTAGGTAAAATTAACTTTGTAAAAAGATTTGTTCCAGATTTCTCCCAGAGTGTTTTGCCATTACAAACCATGATCAAGAAAAATTCAGTGTTTAGATGGGGGCCTGCAGAAAAAGAGGCATTTTATTCTATCAAACAATCAATCATAAATGCCCCTGCTTTAAGAACTCCTAATTTTTCAAATCATTTCATGTTACATACCCTTGCATTTGATTCATCTTATGCAGTAGTGCTGACACAAATTAACAATCAAAACTTAGAAGCCCCAATCTCATTTTATAGTTCAAACCTTCAAGGTGTTGAACTTAATTACTCAGAAGTTGAAAAACAAGCCTTTGTTGTATACAAAGCCATTAAACATGACCCTTTCTCTTAAAATCTCACACAAAAGTTATAGTCCCTTTTTCAACAGTAAGAAATTACTAGTTCATAGGGAATTAGGAGAAAAAAGAGCAAATTGGGTCACAACATTACAAGAATATGACTTGGAAATTAAACCAGCAAAAATTGTGAAAGGCCAAGGTTTTTGAAGGCTATTAGTAGGAGCTTCTAACATTCAAGAACCTAAAAGTACCAAAGATACTGAAGAAATAAATCAGATAAGTACCTCTAATCCTGAATCCCAATATGCAGATCTGATTTTCTATTTGAAAAATGGAAATGCTCCTTCTAATATTTCTTATAAAAACAAACATGCCATAAGATTGAAAGAAAAAAACTTCATAATTGTAGATGATGTATTATTTAGACGAAATTATGATTCAATTCTTTTAAGATGCTTAGAAAAGTTGAAGCACAAAAGGTCTTGCAGAAACTACATGACGGACTAGCAGGAGGACATTTTGGAGCTGATAACAACTCACAAAATCATTCATGTTGGATATTATTTTCCCACCTTGTTTAGAGATTCTCATGAATATGTAAGGAAACGACAAAGTCGTCAAACCATTAGTGGAAGACAAAGGAAACCAGCTTTCCCTTTGCAACCAGTCAACATTGAGTAGTGTTTTGAACAATGGGGATTGGATATCATTGGGAAAATCACTCCACATTCATCCAAATAGCATAGGTATATCCTTATAGCTACCGATTACTTTACTAAGTGGGTTGAAGCAATTCCTTTGAAGACAACAAACTCTGAAGCAATCATTGAATTCATAGATCAATTCGTTATTACCATGTTTGGTGTCCCAAATGATCTTATTTTTTATAATGCATCTTACTTCTCTGGAAATTCTATATTTGAGTTTGCTATCAAAAGGGGATTTAAATTGAAGTATTCTGCAAACTACTATCCTCAGGGTAATGGCTTAGCAGAATCTACAATCAAAAATCTTATCAAAATCATTAAGAGAACTATTGAACAAAATCATAAAAACTAGCATAAATATTTGATATTTGCACTATGGGCTGACCGCATAACACAGAAGGCTTCCATCAGCACTTCTCCATTTAACCTAGTGTATGGAAAGGAAGTTGTCATACTAGCAAAATTAGTACTTCCATCACTAGCTTTAGTGCAATTTATTGAAGAAAGTCCCTCATCTTCTATTCAACTAAGACATGATCAGATCCTGAAATTAGAAGAAGGAAGGGAGAAAACATAAATTATACATGCAAAAAATCAACAGATTATTAAGTCATCATTCGATGCAACTTCAACCGACTCAAAACATTTACAAGTTGGTGATCTAGTTTGGAAGTGGGACAAAGCTCATGAGGATAAAGAAAAATGCAGTAAGTTCTAGAAAATGTGGCTTGGACCATTCCAAATCAACGAGAAGATAGGCCCTTCTACATTCATATTGAAAGATCTATCAGGAAAGGGAGATTTTCTTCCTGTCAACAGCCTTATCTTGAAAAAATTCTTCAATTGAGGAGGTAACCCCTTCTCCCTCTGTAAATATTCAATTTTTAGCAAGATTTGTGCGAATAACTTATTTTTTTTAAAATCCCAGGAAAATAAAGTTGTCAAAAGCCTCCCATTGGTCTTTTCTATATTGAAAAAGTTACTCAAAAGAAAATAGCTTTGATATTTACTTTTATGAAATGGAAGCCTTAAAGGAAAAAGAAATTTCAAGGAAATTAGGTATAATTTGTTAAAATTGGCAACCATGGAAAAACTTCATGTGGGTCATCTTATTCATGGCTGATAATATTTTTATTAGATTCCTCTCATCGAGAGGTGTAGGATTGATATAAATATCATTCAATTCCGATAAGTATTCATGGAGATATGAATTTATTTTGATTATGGAATTATTATCAAGCCGACCTACAACTCTTGTAGGCTCAGAAGCCCAACAATCGCATCTATTCAAAAACCAATGTTGTGTATAAATATAAGAGGACTTTTCCTCATTTTCACTCACACTTCTCATCACATCTCTCTCTCTACTGCGTAGAAATGAGTCTCTTCTATACTGTGTAAAAATGGGTCTCTCTCTTACACATGTGAAGCAGGAAACTGCTGAAACTAAAGCTGCAAATGCAGAAGTAAAGATTGACCTACATGTCCTAGAAGATCCCCTCTTTGGAATTGTGTTGTAGGTTCATCTGAACCTCTTCTGAAAGCTGTAACTTTTGGTGGTGGAATGAAGTCAATCCGACGAACATTTTGCAAGATATCGACTGCCCTAGTTTGAAGCTGGAAACTACTGAAACTGAAGCTGCAAATGCAGAAGTAAAGATTGACCTGTGTGGCGTAGAAGATCTCCTCATCTAAACCACGTTGTAGGTTCATCTGAATCTCCTCTCGAAGCTGCAACTTTTGGTTGTGGAATGAAGTCAATCTGATGGTCGGTTTGTGAGATATCGTCTGCCCTAGTTTGATAATGAAGTCGCTAATGTTGATGTTGCTGATCTAGGGTTTGCTACTGCTGATATGAATAAGATTTATTGTACTATTCCTCTCTGCTGAATTAATGAAGATAAAATAAGATTTGATCAAAGGGTTTCCCCACACATTGTGGGGTTTTTCCGTGGCTAGCTGCCACATCTTGTGTCTCTTGTCATGGCTTGTTTTTTGTCGATTGTTTAATGTTCTATCTGCACTTTATGTTATGTATGTGATTGCTAATCTATGGAATATAATAAGAAAAAGAAGCAAACTATTATAAGCATAGAACATACCATAACTTAACATGGTATCGAAGCTGAGGTGAAGACAAAGCCCGAGCAAGAGCAAGAGCAATCATCGAAGAGAAGATTGGCAAGGTTATCCTAAAAGTACTATGGGGTCCTCAACACTCTTTCCTACCGAAGACAAGATCCGTGAGAATGCTGTCTATCACGGATGGAAGATGTCTATCGATCTAACCCTGGAGGATCAACGAGTGTTGGGTCACGTGAGAGGCAATGTTGTTGAGCCTCCATCAAATGCACCTCCTGCTGCCAGGAACAAATGGAAGAACAAAGAAATTAAAACAAAGAAGATCATCGAGGACTCTATCAACAAGCACTTGGTGGCCTACATCTCTGAACTGGACACCTCCAAGGATGTCTACGATAGACTCGTGAGTTTATTCAAAGTAATGATGCAAATCAAGTGTTGTTCCTTAGAAATAAGCTGAAGGAAATTAAGAAGGGTAAAGATGAGAGTATGCAAGCATACTTCTTAAGAATAACTAAGATCAAGAATGATCTCCTATCTATTGGGGAGGCTATTACTGACAGGGAAATGGCACTCACGACTCTTGGAGGATTACCATCCGAATGGTAGGTGTTCAGGACTACTCTTCTAAACTATAATGTAACTCTTGTTTTTGAGGAATTAATGGCTAGATTCATTCAAGAAGAAACAAGGGAAGAAGAGCAGGAAATGCCCATGCCTAAAGGTCCTCCTCCTACCTTTTTCCTTCTCATGCTAAGAAAAGAAATAATTCTAGGTCTAAATCGAAAAGGAAGGCTGGATCTAAGGGTGGAAGAAAAGGACAATGTTTCATTTGCAATAAAGCAGGTCACTATGCAAGGCAATGCCCTGATAGAAAGGACTCGCACCATGACGATGATCAAAATCCCTCTCATGGTAATCGAAGGGATGGAAAATTTAATAGCAAAGGTAAGAGGAGAGCTGGGAATCGAGGAAGAGGACTACCATTCAAGAAGGCTAGAAAGTCTAGGATGTACTAAATGCACTTGACCTCAAAAATAACCTAGTGTCCATCTCGGCAATGGAAGACAAAGGCTACAAGGTAACCTTCAGCAATGGCAAGGTACGTATATGGAAAAATAATGTTAAAGATGCATTTACTCTTGGGTTTAGAGTTGATTCTTTATATCAGGTCAGTGGAAGTCCACTAGGTGTCATGTCTTGTGACACAATGCTTCAGTTCGAACTTTGGCATCAGAGGTTTGCCCACCTTCATTACAAAGCTCTACCCGATGTAAGACAGATGGTAACAAGGATGCCTAACTTCCAAGTAGAGAAAGAAGGTGTATGTCCAGGATGTGCTGAAGGAAAGATCAAAAGGGGACCATTCAGCTCAAGCCAAAGCAAGACATTCGATATATTACAGTTTTTCACTCAGGCATATCTTAGGCTGGCATTAAGAGGGAGACTACTACACCACATACTCCTGAGAAAATGGTGTGGCGGGAAGGAAGAACCATACGATTGTGGAAGCTGTCGGGGCCATGCTACATGATCAAAGACTTCCAAAGTTTCTATGGGCTGAAATTGCAAACATTGTCATATATGCCCTGATCAAGGATTGGGTTCCAAGACTCGAGAAGAAAATTTCAGCGCAAGGTGAAAAATCTTCCAACTTTGAGGAGCTCTCAAGAAGTCGACACCAGGGAACTGAAAGAAAAGGATGATGAATCAATGCCTGATGTAGAAGAACCCATGGATCTGATTGATCCTCCTCCACATGAGCCTTCCTCTTCTACGAAGAGGCCTTCATGGCTTAGGGGGATACTTGATGATGCTGAAGGACATGCTTCACCCTGAGGAACCTTCCATCAAAGTAAGAAAATTAACAGGTATCAAGGATACCTGACCATCATGAGCATGATCATACAAAATGAGCCTTCGTCATTCTCAGATGTCGTCAAGAATTAACTATGGAAGGGTGCTACGACCATAGAATATGATTCTATTATGGAGAATGATGTCTGGGAAGTAGTTCCCAGACCCTGGACAATACAATTGTTACTTCAAAATGGCTTTACAAGATAAAGCATGCAGCAAATGGAAGTATGGAAAAGTATAAGGTTCATTTTGTTACTCGTGTTTTATCCCAGAAGGAAGGTATAGACTATGATATTTGCACCTGTTGCCAGATATACGACCATCTGCTTGATCATAGCCCTTGTGGCTTCACAAGGATGGAACCTACATCAGATGGATGTCACGACCTCGTTCTTGCATGGTTCTATCCAAGAAGAGGTCTATGTGGAGTAACCTGAAGGATTTGAGATTTATGATTGAAAATCTCATGTATGCAAGTTGAAGAAGGCTCTCTATGGGCTGAAGAAAGCACCTAGGGCATGGTATGAGAGGATCGATAGCTACTTGATGAAGCTGGGATTCACTAGGAGTGAAGCTGATCCTAATCTTTACTTTAAGGTTGAATATGACAAGCCTCTCATATTGGTGTTGTATGTGGATGACCTCTTTCTAATAGGTGCAAACCCTCTCATTCACAAATGTAAGAGGGAGCTGGCTTCTGAATTTGAAATAAAGGACCAAGGACTTGAAGTATGGCAGAAGCCAAGGGAAATTTTCCTATCTCAAGGAAAATATGTGGTAAAGATATTGGAAAGATTTGGTATGATGGACTGCAAGCCTGTGACTACCTTGAGGATCTTAACTTTTAGAAGTTATATGGCAGTGATGTCGGACCAGGCTTGGGAAATTCCTCTGAGTTTAAAAAAATCATTCACATTGATGTTCTTGGTGAACCTCCATCCGAACATATGCTTTGCAGTTCGCACTGTGAGCTCATATTTGGTTGAGCCTCACTACATTGATGCAAGGAATCTTCTGAGATGTCTTCAGGACACAATCTCTCATGGATTAATATACACTGTCGGAGATGTGAGACTACTTAGATATACTGATGTTGATTGGGCAGTCAGTGTGGTGGACCATAAGAGCACTTCTGGGTGCTGTTTCACCTTGGGATCTGCTTCGATATCCTGGATGAGCAGGAAGCAGAAGTCGGTGGCTTTGAGCACCACTGAAGCAGGATATATTGTTGCTATCATGACCTCGTGTGAGGCAGTCTGGTTGTGAAAGATCTTGAGTGAGCTGTTTGGATTTACATTGGATACCACTGTGATTCTCTGTAACAACCAGAGGTGGGATCCAATTATTGAGGAATCCCATATTGATCGATTGCTCCAACAGATAAACATCATTTGGGATATGGTAAGTCGATGAGCAAGGAGGCTCCATCACATTAAGATGATGTACAGGACGATACACCTTGTCAAAGCCCCGAGGAAAGATCTAATCTGTGATTTTCCCAAATGACTTGGAGTCGTCAAGAAACCCTTGTACAAGGGTCCTACATGTTGCATACATTGAGCTCTGGGAGCTCTGAGGGCTTGCAGTTATTACTCGAGCAACATATGACCATAAGGTGACTCACCCTCCCCTGGTGGTGCGCACTGGAACAAGATGATTCGCTGTCTTGTGGAACAAGATGATTCACTCTCTTATGGAACAGGATGATTCACTCTCCTGTGTAGCAGGATGATTAGTTCTCCTGTGAGGCCTGGATTGATGTGTTCTTCATGGCGATTGTAGCAAGATTGATGTGTTCTCCAGTGAGGCCTGGATTGATGTGTTCTCCATGGCGGCCTGGATTGATGTGTTCTCCATGGTGATTGTAGTAGGATTGATGTGTTCTCCTATGAGGACAGGATTGATTAGTTCTCCTGTCGAGGCATCCTACCCATGCAGTCTGGGACTCATGGGAAGTACCTCTCATCTAATCAATGAGAAGGGAAATGAGGTTAGGGACCATAGTAGTACCAATGGATGCATCGTTGTATCTACCGTACTCCCTACGCTAGGATGACCTCCATTGATCTGGGGTCAATGATACTGGTCTGGGACGAGTGGTAGGAGTTGTACCATACTATGACGCTAACTTCGGGTCAATTGAGACTGGTCTGGGACCAGTCGTACATACTCCAAGACTGACTTCATGTCAGTGCAGTACTGGTCTGGGACTAGTGAGAGTGGTACATACTATGACGCTGACTTCGATTCGGTTGAGACTGGTCTAGGACCAGTGGTACACTCTCTAAGACTGCGATACTGGTCTGGGACTAGTGGTGGGAGTTGTGCCATACTATGACGCTAACTTCGGGTCGGTTGAGACTGGTCTGGGACCAGTGGTACATACTCTGAGACTAACTTCGTGTCAGTGCAGTACTGGTCTGGGACCAGTGAGAGTGGTTCATACTATGATGCTAAATTTGGGTCGGTTGAGACTGGTTTGGGACAAGTGGTAGGAGTGGTACTTACTATGAAGCTGACTTCGAGTCGGTTGAGATTGGTCTGGGACTAGTGGTACACACCCTGAGACTGACTTTGAGTCAGTGGAGGATGATATTAGTCTAGGACCAGTGGAGTTGTACTCACTATGACGCTAACTTCGGGTTGGTTGAGACTGGTCTATGACCAGTGGTACATACTTTGAGACTGACTTTGAGTCAGTATGATACATCCTTGATCATTTCTTCTTCTTCATAATTCGGACAAAAGCAGAGCAGAACAGAACAATGCAAGAGCAGAGCAGAATAGAGCAAAACAATACCAATCAGTACAGGGCAGAACAAGACAAAGCAGAATAGGCAGAATAGAGTAGAGCAGGGCAAGGCTCAGGCTGTACAGGGCAGTGCATTTGCTGGATGAATAGTAATGACCGATAGAGAGATTGCAGATGAAGTTCTCCCTGGTTGAAAGGGAGTGCTAAAATTGGAAACCATGGAAAAAATTCATGTGGGTCATCTTATTCATGGCTGACAATATTTTTATTAGATTCCTCTCGTCGAGAGGTGTAGGATTGATATAAAGATCATCCGATTGTGATAAGTATTCATGGAGATATGAATTTATTTTGATTATGGAATTATTATCAAGCCGACCTACAACTCATGTAGGCTCAGAAGCCCAACAGTCGCATCTATTCAAACACCAACGTTGTGTATAAATATAAGAGGACTTTTCCTCATTTTCACTCACACTTCTCGTCACATATCTCTCTCTATACTTCACAGAAATGAGTGTCTTCTCTACTGCGCAGAAATGGGTCTCTCTCTCACACATGTGAAGCCAGAAACTGCTAAAACTGAAGCTGCAACTGTAGAAGTAAAGATTGACCTACGTGGCATAGAAGATCTCCTATTTGAAATTGTGCTATAGTTTCATCTGAACCTCCTCTGAATGCCATAACGTTTGGTGGTGGAATGAAGTCAATCCGACGAACGATTTGCAAGATATCAACTGCCCTAGTTTGATGCTGGAAACTGCTGAAACTGAAACTGCAACTGCAGAAGTAAAGATTGACCTAAGTGGCCTAGAATATCTCCTCATATGAACTACACTTTAGGTTCATCTAAACCTCCTCTGGAAGCCGCAACTTTTGGTTGTGGAATGAAGTCAATCCGACAGTCGGTTTGTGAGATATCGTCCTCCCTAGTTTGATAATGAAGCCGCTAATGCTGATGCTGCTGATCTAGGGTTGGCTACTGCTGATATGAATAAGATTTATTGTACTATTTCTCTCTGCTGAATTAATTAAGATAAAAGAAGAGTTGATCAAAGGGTTTCCCCACACATTGTGGGCTTTGTCCCTGTCTAGCCGCCACACCTTGTGTCTCTTGTCCTGGCTTGTTTTCTGTCGATCGTTTAATGTTCTATCTTCATTTTACTTTATGTACATGTGATTGCTAATCTATGGAATATAATAAGAAAAAGAAGTAAATTGTTATAAGCATAGAACATACCATAACTTAACATAATTAGATTCTGAAAATCTCATTTTATTTTTGTGAAATCTTCTCAAAACTTAGAAATACTGTAAATCATTTTAAAGTTTTAGTATCCTGAAAATAGTTGTCAATCCAAAACAGACACTGATTCAGTCTTAGCATCTTCAACTCCCACGCTGTCATCCGTATTCTCTTAATGAGAAAATTGTTCCTCCCATCCATCAAAGTTTATAATTATTCAGAGTGTAATTCTAAAATATATTTGATATAAAAGATAAGAGGTCTTATTACAAGCTTGCTTACTATGATCATAGGGGAATAGTTGAACTGACATTACCAACACTGCATACCAAAACAGGGTAATGGCTTATAATTATAAGACAAGGGGTCTCATCACGAGCCAGCTTGTTCAGTTAAATTACACCCAGTGAATGGCATTGTCAATAGCTGGCCACCAAACCAAGACAATGGCGTTTTATTTTACAAAATAAGGAAAAAAAGGAAAAAGTAATACAAAAAATATGGAAACATATCTTTTGGATTCATTCTTTTTAATTATACTTTGAAATGGATGGAATAATAAATGAGCAAATGGTTAAAAGGTAAACCTATCGAGACTATAAATTTTTGTTGGCAGCAAAGGCTCTACCCATGAGAAAGGAGTCATTATAAAAGCTAAGTTGGAAAAGTCTTTTGTTTCATCATTATCAACCAATTAAGGCTTATTTAAAACTTAGAATGTATTTAATTTTAAGAACAGAAGGAAATAGAAAAAAATAGTTATCATTATGTTCAGAATTTATGATTACCTAGTTATATTAGATTTTCTCTATCATGTGAGATTTCCAGATTAAGAAAGTTTAAGTATTTTAATCAATTTCTCAGATATAACTGTTTCTCCCAGTAAATTGAAAATTTTTGTGCTATACAACAACCTCTCATTTCATAAAATTTTTATACAAAATCATAACATGAAATGGGTCCCTTTGAAAATAATCGTAGATGTGTAAATAAATTGGTATTAACCCATCATAAGAAAAACCCTTATTAAAAGGTTTAACGCAAATGAAAATTTTAAAATCCTTTTGAATAGAAATAAAGTATGGCTTTAAACTATTATACAACTCTTCATTATTGCAATAAAGCGATTGCAAGATCACATATCACAATAACAAAGGAAGCGTGCACAAAGATACATCCATTCTCTCCGATCCGAAAAGCATATCGCAATCGGATATCAGACAAGGTAAATGCCAAAGCAGAAATGTAATAGAGCCTTTTGAATTCTATGATGCAATAAAGCGTATCACCATTAGCAATCGGCAATAACTAGTCAACACATGATGGAAGGCAGACTCAAATCCTCTGATGCAATAAAGCATATCGCAATCGGCTATTGGCGAAACAGCATTGACATAGCAATAAAGCTCGAATCCATTACCCAATTGCGATGCATTAATGAGGTGCGTATCTTGAGGATATATCTGAAAGGTTTGCATGCATTATATCACCTTTAGGTAATTGGAGATGTTTAAAACAAGCATTGAAGCCTTTCCTTTCACTTTACCAATCACCGATTTGTGAATTATCACTAATTATCTACCAAAAAAATCTAAGCCACAATTGAATGAATCATTTGGCCTATAAACTACATGATGGGCATTTAAAACTTCCTTTACCACGATTGACAGGTTAAACGGCTAATCAATGAAGCAGTTAAGGGTAGGTATTTTCTTTAGATTTTATCCGCAACATTCTTACTCTAATCCATTATCACCTGCTGATCGACATAACTCTTTTTCATTATCATATTATTTTGTAGCAGCATTTATCTGTATCACTATTTTTCCAATGACTTGTGCAGAATTCCGCTGAAATTAGGAATTTGAAACAAATGGGAAAGAGATCAAAGAAATCCATAGCAACTGCTCCTACAGTAGTAGTGTAGCCAGCCAAGGATCCTGGACCAAGCAAAAAAGCGTTAATCTCAGACACTACGTGCCTCGGTCTTGGAAATACGAGCTAGGAGAGAATCTACAATCTAATAGAAGCAAAGGAGCCTGAGGAAATATCAGAGGAAGCTATAGCTGACTTGAGTAATAAATCGAAAGTGTCCCTCAAAGATTTAGCTTGTTCATATTTGCCCAGAATAGCAGCATGAGAAAAAATCCTCCTATATACTGACATAGCGAGTTGGGTGGTAGAGGAAATTCTAATCTCGAACAAAGCATTTTGCACAATTGACGGGAAGATATTTGGCTTGTTTCAACCTGATGATCCAGGGAAAATGTATCACTTGCCTGAGCCTGAAAAGCGGTACAAAAAATCCTTCCTTGAAAAATTTGCAAAAGAAAATGAGACAGAATCGACACCGATTAGGCAGTGGAGACATTTTACCGAGAAGCACAAGCATGAATCATCAGGTAGGTACTCTGTGAACTCATTAGCTTCTCCTTGCTATTATGCTGGAGCTATGATGTGTAGAATGTGGGGAATACATGACTCTACCAATTTTACTATTGAAATGTTCCCTCTGATGGAGGCGGCCATCAACAGTTATGTGATGGACTGGGCAATCATTTTGTCCGACAAATTAGCCACAACAATTCTTGAATTCAGATCAAATTCACGTAAAACTACCAAGACCATTCCCCCTTTTTATTACAATGCTTATATTATGGATACTCTTTGCTTTAATTATGAATATCCGATACTCAGATGGAGATGGACTCCCAAATACCCTAAGCCAATCCATATTTATCATCAAATATTATGGAAGGCTCACTACAAAGATCATTTGTACAAAATTTGCAATGGTTTTATGTTGCCTGTCTACTATGTTATTTTTTATAAGCCTACCCCCAGGATTTCTGAGGAAGCAGGCATAGACTTGATTGTAGTAGGTAATTGGTTCGGAGAAGACAAATTCACTTATATAAAGCTTTTTGGTAGCCTTAAAAAACCACATGTCCTTCCCCTATATGTGCCCGATAAGTTGTTAGCTCGAGAATTGGCCTACCAGATAACAACGTAAGGAACATCCAAAACCCTTAAAAATTCCAAAAAATAGGTATGACATACATTTCCTTTAATATGCGGTGTTTACACTCTCTATGATTAAAATCATGCAAAAAAGGAGACAGAAAAAATAAAAATGCTCAATCTTGCAACAATTCCCAACAGACAATATGATCCAAGAAAAGTTGCCTATAATGTTCTTGAACAAGCCAAACTTGCAAAGTTTGATCATGAGAAGGATGACTTTGATGACCTACTTTCCTCAATAGAATTATTATTTTAGGTAAAAGCATTGGCTAGGATCAGGTATCAAGATGAAGGGCGAGAAGTGTTTAATAGGCTTAGAGGGCAAAGGTTGCAAACTCTGCCTGTAGACTTATTAGCCCCCACTCTGACAATCCAGTCAAGTGAGCATGAACACCAAACTGTTGACAAATCTTCTGATATGAAAAAAATTCTTGAGAAAGGAAAAACGCTAGCTCAAGAGAAAGAACAAGAGAAAGAACAAGCAAAAGACAGTAAACACATGGATATTGATACTCAGATTGATCCAAAGCTCCTTAAATAATGGGAATAGTTCGATTCGATTATAAGCCATCTTGAGAGTTCACAGGGTTTCAGCACGCCTGAAGTGAAAATTGGTCACAAGACAGCAACAAGTATGGTTCCAACTGAAGGAACCAGTGGCCTACCTGTAAGTAAAGATGTAGAGATAACTCCTAAGGATCCTGCGGATGAAATTGTTTTGCATATAGAAGAAATACCACCTTTAGATGTCTTTTATCGCCCTAAGCATAGGGTTGTTGTAAAAAGACAAAGGAAAAAGAGAAGATTTGATCAATATTTAGTTTTACCTACACAAACAGAGATGGCTAATGTGGTATGGAAAGAAGAATTCAATCCTTCCGAAGACCTCACAAAACTCTCTCAATATGTCGGGGCATATTCAGCTGCCACTATGGATAAAGCGTGAGAAATGATCAATTTAATCAAGGAAAAAGATCAAACAATTGTTTCATTGGAGGCATAGGTATCTGAAAGACAACAGAGAATAGAGAAATTATAACAGTAGTTACCAGCACAGCAGCATATAAACAACCAACTAAACGAGCAATTGCTTAAGGAAAAGTAGAGAATAGATCAGAGTGCAGTGAAGAAATAAAAAGATTTATCTTTAGAATTGGCCAATCTAAAGACAATGAATGAACAAATGAGCAAAACAAAAGATGAGAAAATTGCTCAACTATCACAACAAATAGAAAGGTTCAAAAGTTTTCCTCAACCAGCAGAGTTCAGGTCCAAAGCTATCCAGATCAATAATGCATTGATTAAACAGGTAAATTTACTATGTCATAATATTTCCCTTGCCGAGCCCCTCTATGAGATTGCTTCATCAATGATTGACAAATCAGTTGACGCAAGACAGAATTTGCAACAGGCCGATGAGACATTAACAAACTTTCTTGCCTGAAAAGAAACCAGTGAAGGGCAAGTTGCAGATCTACATGAAATTCTAGAATCACACAAGGAAATTATTTTCCTAGAATGGCAATCACAACTGATGAAAGCAGAGAGGGAAAATTCAAGATGTAGATCAGCAACCGGTAATTTGATTGAGTTAATTAATGATACTCTTTATATTTCCAATTTGATTTCACAGTGCACTCCAGGTAAATTTCCATCAGCCAAGGCATTGGAACAGACATGCAATCAAGAATTGGAAAAGAAGGAGAGATTAATTGTAGGCATCCAAAGTTTAACTTGGGTCACCTTTTGGTTCTTCCTAGTGAAACCATACAGTCAAATGGCAACACTCAAATGTTTAACCGATGCGATCTATTACATGATTCCCGAAATTCACGATGCTACGTATTTAACCCAACTACATTCACATTTGAGTCACCATCCAGAATTGCAACCAATGCTTGCTATCTACCAGCTCAAGCCAAAGGATGATTAGCGGAAACATTGAATCATTCTACCGACTCCAAGCAGGCCTACATTAAGGATATTTTCATGATTTGGTTATACCACTTAATGGCATTTTTATTTCATAATCAGTTAGCTTAGATAATATTTATAGACCCTTTCATGTATTTAGAAAGGGTCCTCAATTTTTGTATTAAACTTTTGTCAGGAGTCACACTATTGTGCTTCCGATATATATTTTTTTATGAAGACTGGGCCTATATTCTGAATTTTAATAAAGAATACTTTGATGAGATATGCACTACTGCTTTTTGTGAGAGTATTTCTAAATTAGAAGACGAAATCTGAATGCAATTGATATCATAAGGGATCCAAATAACATATGGTACTATTATCTATGCCTCTGCTCGATTCTTTTATATGAATCAACATTTATTCAATCTTTTTATCATTGGATATATGTATGTGTTTTAATGGCAGTCCTTATACTTATCACTATTGAATGTTTAAGGAATGTTATTCTTTCAATCATATTTATGTCAATGATATATGAAGAATAATGTAATAATGTTTTAATGATTACTTTGTTAAATTACTTGAACAAAGTAATTATCATATGAATGAATGTCTTTGTTTATAAATGGAGTCATCTATATGCCTATTTGTAAATAAAGATCATCAAAAGTTACACTAAAGTGGAAATTTCCCAGGATAGATTAGTTGTTTATAATTTTACATTTTAGAATAAATCATTCATCATTATCATTAGATAATAGAAAATCAACCACTTATCTATCCTATTCACAAATCATTGGGTAACTCATCCCATTATATCCAGTCGGAGCCACCACACCAAATGGAAAAGGAGCTACCTTTAAGGTCCAGACTGGGTGGTTTTCCCCGATGTTGATGCAGCGATTTTTGAGGCATCAATAGGAACCTAATGTGCTAGTGTGCCACGCTGCCCGAAAAATCTATTCATTCTCATGCTCATCTGGTCATAGAGATAGACCATGCTTTCAATCACTATGATCATAAAGCACTTAACGCAGAAATTCTGAAATTACGAAAAGCATGCGATGAATCCGTGGAACAGTTGCACACATGCTTTTGTAATCTTGCATATAGATTTCCTGAAGATGATATTGATTTGGAATTTCTCGATGGGATATTTCTGTATTTTCTTTACATAACTGAAAATCCACAATTCTTGAAATAACTTGAATCCCACTCATACACCATTGATGGAACTGCACAATCACTAGCAGGCACAGTCACTGTTACAAGTTACTGTCCACCTTCACCTCATCAAACAACTCCACCACCACAAACTAATGTGGGAGATCCTGCACATACATCTGTTGAACTGTCACATCCTCCCACCGCACCTTCTCTTGATATTTGTGTGTATTTGGCTTGCAAGCCTGTTGGTTTTCATGTGGATTCGTTCCCTCGACCTTTGTCCCCACGTTCTATTGATCCTATGAATTGTAGTGTCTTGTGTTCTTCCATTCTGGACCCCTCACCTATTGTGAACGAGGATCAAGTTTTCGATGGAGTTGGTTTTATGCAACCAACCTATGCCATCATTCATGATGAGTGTGTGCATGAATATAAAGAAGAAACCGCAATGAGGGATGAATTCCTTCCAGCCGCGCCTCATCCACTTCCTTCTGACATCCCTTGTGATTCTGCCACTATTGATTTCCCCTATGAAAACCAATTTCTGAATGTTTCTACTTCCGATCATTCACAGGACACATCAGATGTCAGTCTATCATCACAATACCGAGAGGACACATATTCCTCTGGAAATCGGTCTGATTTGTCATCTATCATTTCTGAAAACATAGAGGGTGAACATATTTGCTTCTCATCTACCCCTCTGCCCAATTCATCAAATCACGAGGATGCCAAAAACATCCTAATTCTAAATTTTCTGATGTTGGTTGTCATGATCTCTCTACTTCTTCATCCAATCACGATTTTGATTCAATCATCGTTAATATATCTAAGACACTGGCCTACAATGATCTATCTGTCAATGAAGTCAAAACCCCACAAATTATCGAGGCACTTCAACTTGAGCTGATGGTTATGTCAAGCACTGACTATCCTGATGTTGGTTTCACTTCCGGTCAGGAAATTATTGAAACACTCAAGGCTCCTCATCAATATCTTCTTTGCATTGAAGGTCAACCAAACACCCAAATTTCACTTCCTCCACTCAAACTACACGATCCCATCGCTCATGCATTGGAGGAATCTTACACAGCAAGCATGCATGCACAACATAAGCAGTCCACTTTTATCACATTTTCTTGCATGTCACAATCAAGAGAATGCACACATTCAACATCTGCATGCAATGTAGCATAATACCATGGCAGCTCCACAGAGTGCATGTCATGCACTTTCACTCATCTTTTTTCTGTGCTTTCTTGTAAAATCGGAGTGTGTTTGTCTTCACTATTATATATTTCTTCTTTGATGGTTCACATAGTTGTCTTGTTCTTGAACCATGCCTTCACTAACATGGGTCAACCAATGCACTGTTGCTACATTGGAAGTATCACTTCACGTGAGATGGCCCATGCACCTTTAGCTTAGGAGTAGGAGTAGTGTTTTCTTTCAATCTGTTTTCTTGCATACTTGTTTGCTTACTTGCTTTGTTGGTTGGTTTTCTTGCTTGCTTGTTTGCTTACTCGCTTTGCTTTCACTTTTTCTTCTCCTTCTGCTTCGATTTGTTATTTTTTTCTTGTTTTTTCGTAGGTTAGTCTCGTATGAAAGCATGTATGACTCTTGAAACAAGATGGTAAAGTACAAGAGGACTTGTACAACTATCAACATTTGGTTATATGTTGTCCACTCTGTTATTTAAGAAGTTGTTGTCTCTATTCCATGATACATCAATGGAAGATATGTATTGTTTGAAGTGAACCTTGGTGAGCACACAACGCTTGCATGCTCACTAGTATTGCATACTCTATTTGGTTGGTTTTTCGTTAATCCTTGTCAGCTCAGTCAAGTAGAGTAAGGTGATGGGAAAACATTACTAGGAACGTCAGAGGTATAATAAACTACTTCTCTGTAGGAACAACCTCTTCTACTCTCAATAAGTCAGGATCCCTCTTTCGCCTCTGAATTGAATAAGTGTTATGCATAATTATGAACATGAAAAATGAAAGAATGAAAAAGTGAAAAAAGGTTTGAAAAAATGAAAAATGAATAAGGCAAAAGAAGAGAAAAGCTTCCTACGTAGAGAGGTGATGCAAGTAACTCCATTGAGGTACTAACCAAGCTCACTAGTAGTGGAACCATGCTTGTGGTCCTATGTGTCTCTGCGGGGGTACTGTCCAGCCTTGCTGGTGGTAGAGAAACACCAAAAATGAAATTAAGACTCTCATGACTATAATGCTTGTGCATCAATATACCCCTCAACCCAAATCGAAACAATTGTGTTAACTTGGCTTCGAATGTGTGTCAATCGACCAAGATCTTGGCGGATGCTACATCTTACAATCAAGCTAGTGTGAAACCAAGATAAGTTGAGAACTAAATGATACTTCTGAAGGTATTCAACATGCTTTTCATGAGTATGGTCCTTTCAAAGAGCTAGAGTTCTACCAATGTATCACCAAGTGTTGTAGCGCTACAACTACCCTCCAAAAGTTTGCCTTAGCTTCGTTTTGGAGCATCCCTACAAACATTCACAATAACATTTCTTGCTTCATCAAGTACACAAGCTCCAGTGATTTTCTTGTAGAAAGACAGTCTATCGATCAAACCTTGATGCATTCCCATCAGAAGTTGTTCATTCAGACTTGGTCCAGTAGTAGGTTGAGCATCTCCTTCAAGAATTTTCTCAAATGTGGAGGGCAACCAACCTTCCCTCTAGAAATTGTGTAATCTTGACTGGTAGCCTGCTAGGTCCTAGAATTGTGCAATTCTACTGAGTAAGATTCACCCAAAAAATTGCGCAATCCTTCCCAGCTAGGCTACTTAGCCCAGAATTTGTTCAAATTTGGGCAGAAGTCAGCTCCTCTGCTAAGAAATTGAACAAAAATTTGGAGCATCCAACCCAGCTCCTAGCCAAAAATGTGCATTTTCTGCCAGCAGATTGAGCAGCCTCTTGCATGTGCAACTGAGTTGACCAATTCCCTACGGGACTGAGGAAAAAAGACTTGCATGCATGGGCTGCTTCTCCAAAGGCAACATGCAAAGCCATCCCTTGTTTCAGGGATCTGTTTTTGGCAGTTTGAGGTTGCATGCAAGGATGATTTCAGAAAACTCCCACCAAGTGTCGCTTTCCCTAGATTTGTGGCATGCACGTTGCAACTTTGATTTTATCAAAACTCATCAACCAGACACTGCAGAGCTCATTCCTTACATTAATCTTGCATCTCTAATAGCCCATGTTGCATCTAGGAGGTATCGACACATTCAACTCAGCTATTTTGGGGTAAGCCCACTTTCCATGTCTTGTGTTGCATTTCTGGTGCTTTCTATGTTTTTCCTTGAATGAATGTTGTCTGCCTAATTTCAGTGAGTGATTGTTGTCATTTTAAGACATACTAGCTTGCACTAGCACAATTTCAATTTTCATTGCTATCCCACTATTGTCGCATGCATGAAACTATTTTCCATGAATGATCACTGATTTAGCGACTCGCCTCACTCACATGCATGTTCATCTACTTACTAAATCGTTTGCATGCACTATTAATCTCTTCTGCTTTTAGTTAGTGTTTCCATGCATTCACTTTCATGTTTGCTTTCAATTGCCTGTCAATGAGTCATAGCAACCTCGGCCTAGACTCTGCCTTCCCTGAGATCGTATTTAACAATATAGGGAAGGAAGGGTATGTCTTCCTCTCCAAAAATATGCATTTCTGCCCAGACACTATCCTCAAGGACTATTTTGCACATTTATGAGGGATAGTGACTGCAGGCCCATAAATTTTCCCAATGCAGTCACCGAACCGACAGCTATTGCCAGCTGAGATTGTGTGTTGCACAATTCCAGAAGTCAGCAACCAAATTGGACTGTGCATTGTGCAGTTCGAGTAGTCATTCAAGCTTCTAGCAGTTGAGACTGTGCCTTGCATAGTCTTAGTAGTCAGTCTCTCGACCTCCCCGTGGAAATTGTGTGACCTTCATGATCAGTCACCTAGGTATGTTGCATGTCACTTCTCAAGTTCATTTTGGTTTTTGACTGATAGATTTCCTGCCATGAGTGTTGCCATATCTCAAGGTATCGTAGGTGTTCATCTGCCTCTCAGGAGTATAGGTACAATGCTTTCCAGCAGAACAGAGATGAAGACACCATTCAGAGCACACTTGGGGATGTAGTCAATCAATTGTCTATGAATTTGCCTACCCACGAAGACATCAAGTTGTTCATAGACAAGGACATCATGATATGATGGCAGTAACATCACAGTGAAAAACATCATGGAAATTAGCCAAAGGGAGCATACCAGATGCAACGAATCTGAGGGGAAGGTTGTTGACAACATAGAGGCGGAAAAAAGTTGCAAACTCAAGTAGATCCACTCATGATGAAAGAAACTTTGGAGACTTAGGCTATGAGGTAACGACATGACATGGAGATCGTGCGAAGATGGAGAGTGGAACAAAGAAGGAGTTACATGTGCTAAAGTAGCAACTTAAGGAAGAACCTGTTCTACATAAACAAGTGAATGAGTTACAGTAGGAACATGAACAACATGGGGTGCACAATGCACTCACGGGTGAAAATGTGCTCGTACAAGTTATAGATCCATCCCTATAGCTGCCACAGATCAGACATGGTCAGCATTGTCGTTAATCTCATGCAAGGGATTTAACAGCATGCATGTCATTATGCACACGCATGTGATCCAACCCATTCATCACACTCACCAAGGCGAAGACAGGAAGCAAGTCCAATTGGCACTGAACATGTAGTTGATAGGTGATGCACATGACCACCAACACACACTATAAGATCATCACAAACACTATGCATCAATGTGTTTTCAGTATGGTTGCACCAAGAAGACCTTGTGCATGCTAGCAGACTAATGCGCCTAGATGCAGTGGAGGCATGAGTTCACTTCAGCAATATGTCACCATGGGGTGCATGCACACCATCACGAACAAACAAGCTTGGCATCATCTCACCACCTTCACCATCACAAGCATGTCAAAGAGTTGGTGTCACTTCAATGGACCAAGTGTCAATGATGTCTTGCATGGCTTTCTCAGGCCATTTTTTCTCACATGAGCACACGTGCATTGTAATGTAACGTCGTGTCAAGTGGAAGTTCAAGTGTCAATAGTTGGATGCAACAGTCAAAAAGTAGATGAGGAGTCATGAGGGTAGATGAACAATTAAAAAGGGAAATTAAAGGGTCACCCCACCTTCTGCTATAAATAGAACCTCATAACTCATTGTAAAGGATTATGGTTAGCCAAGCTTCAATAGGAGTATCTTAGAGAAAGCTTGGACAGTATTGTAACAAGCCTTGGCTTCTCTATTGCGCAAAGCTAATACATATGTTTTGAGGTGAAGGCGATTGTGGCAGTAATGTTTCACTATTGGAACTAGTGGTTGGACATGGATGTATTGTATGACTGGAACTTACACTTAATATAATAGAGAGAAAATTTTCATGCATATGCTGTATTTTATTCTATGCTATCTGATTTACTCTAAATGATATATGTATTTGTTTTCTTACTCATGCATGTATGCACTATTTTGTATAAGTATGTACGAATCTTTCTAAAATGTGTTATTGGTTTAACCATCACTTTGGATTGCTTGCTAACTTTCTTTCTAGCTTGTGATGCATCTTCGCTCGTGTGTTCCCTTCCAAGCTGTGTACTATTACAGGTTTCCACTGGTGCACTCACCTCACCCTCAGTGTGTTAGAACCTCTCATGCACGTACCTTGGCTTGTTGTAGCTGTGACACCCTTGCTACCATCAGAGACATCTTACTTGCCTCTGTGTGAAATCGTGGTCAAGGAATTATCGTACGACCCACTGCTAGGACTCCTACACCAAATGGTTTGAGGTCTAATTGAGACTTCTTACCTGGGACATCCCCTTAGATGTTGGCAGGTCTAGCATAGTCAACAGTATCAAAATAACAACCCAAGAAAGAATGTTGCAAATAGTCCTTTCATTATTATTTCATTTGCGTAAGTAATATTAATGGAATTTTTTATTTTTTTTTTAATTTCATGACACCCATGTCACTGGCGTAGCCATATAAATGTACCAAAGGACGTATTGTATTATGTAATGCTATATTGATACTGTTGACCTTTTTGGGTGCATGTGGGTAGCTTTGTTTGGATGCAAGTGGATGATCCTTTGTTGGAATGCATTAATGAAAATAGGAAACACTTGTTCAACATGTATGAAAACATGCTAGGGAATGGGCATGAGATGAAACTAAAACCATGTTTTACTCTAGAACTAAGCCATTTCTCAAAATATAGTGAATTGAAAGCACTTTAGTACTCAAGATATTGTTGTAGAAATGAAAGAAGAAATTCAAGAGGTGTTTCTTTGCCATCGTAAGAAAATATGGAATTGAGAAATTACGGTTCTATTTGTTTTAAACATTTACTATTTTTAGACATTGAACTATTATTGGATTTAATGGAAATGGAAGCCATGATTAGACATATGTGATGATGAAATTATTCTATTATTTGGGTTAATAAATAAATTTCTTGGAAGTATTTAGGAAATATCACTAGAGTTTATAAGACTTATTTTCCACTTCAAAAAACTATTGGCGATCAAGTCCCGATCATGGACCTTCCAAAAAAGTCTCCTAAAAATTCCTAGGAGAAAATAATAAAAGAAAAACATAATGGAAGAGAAATATTATGTTAATCACTTAGTTGGAGAGAAATACTAAGTGGGGTGGAATAAAGAAAATACATGGTTTGAATAAAAAGAAAATAATCCTTTTTGAAAAAAATAAAACACAAATCCTAGGAAAAAGGGTGGGAGACCTTAAACTAGGACGTTGCTAAAAAACTGTTGGGAAGAAAATCTATAAAATAAACCACATAGGAATCAAAGGGGGCTGGATTCGTAAGGTAAATAGGGTCTTAGGTCAGGGGGAACTGCTAGTGACAGTTCATGGTTGGGTGGAGCATGCTCTATTCCTGATTATTCTGCAACCATTTATTTCAGTTAGATTCAACTCTCTAAATTATTATCACTAATTGTTATGACTAATGAAATTGTACTCATATCTTCGGACTAATTTTGAATGACTTTGAATTTTTTTAATGATATGCATGGATAGACTTAAGTAAACGATGTGTATTTTTACTCCATCGAAATTACTATAGAACGCATGTATCCTTTACTAGTTATTTCATATGTTATTGTCTTTCTACACTCAAGATCTATATGCATGCACGAAAAATAAAATGCATGAGATTAAGGATACATAATGGTGCTAAATATACATGTTGTAGGATTCCACATGTAGAATATATGTCACTTTATAGGATATTGTACTTGTTAACGATTTCTATATGCATACAAGCAAGACACACATGTCGGAGGAAATCACATACGACGAGAATAACATTAAAAGTAATCTACAAATAAAATTGATCTTAGAATAAATACTAAGAATACATATATGGTTGAATGTAGTTACGTTGGAGTTGTCCATTATTAATTAAAAATATACAAACTTATAAATAACATATGAACTTGACGTTGATTTTAATTTTATAAGTTGAAGAATATTGGTTATGGTTCAAATTCATGGGTATTAAGATAATGGAAAAAGAAAATGATGTTCATGTTAGTGTAATGCATCAAATTCCTTACAAGAAAAAAAAAAGATAAACAATAATACCCTGAAAAGGGATGTAACCTAGAATTATTATGAGAGATAGCGTATGTGGAAGCATGTTGAATTCAATCAAATTGCATTGATATATTAACAAAAGGTGATAAGACTCAACAAATCTAATCATATACAAAGTCATATTTCAATATTGATAGATACACATGAATCATTGAAAGGTTTGAACTTAAACTAAATCAATGAAGAACACTTCGGAAGGAACTTGGAATTTTATATCCTAGCACAAGAACTTGATATAGTAGAACAAGATCGAAAGTAAGTAAGTCGGAAATGTTGACCTATAGGAAATAACAAATTTGAAAATAATCTCGAGGATAAGCAGCAACCCTTAGTACTAATATAATGAATGCGTTCTATTTTCCATAGGTTATTCCTGCGTGAACTCGGTGTGGGTGTCAGTCTAGATAAATTGTTACTGGGATGGTAAGGAGAGAAAACAAAGAAATGGGTACTTTAAGTCTACAGACGAACATAATTGAAACATACGTGGAAGTGAAAATTTAAGTATTCCTCTTCATATCTATCAGCACAATAAACATTATATATGTTAGTCAAATAAATAATGAATATTAAGTGACAAAGATAAGTTACAGTAACTCTTTATTAGAGATAGTAGTCTCAGAATCGTGGCCATCGAACTAAATTATTTCTAAAAAAAAACGAACACCCTTAGGGCTATGGTGATTAGAAACCCTTATAACACTATAAAGACTTCAAATAAACCTTAGGTGTAGGTCATCGTGACCTAAATTGGCACTATAAACCCTCTCTATTAGATAAATCAGATATAGGGTAACAAAAAATACTAGTTTCCTAAGGGAAAATTCTCATAGGAGGCTCAATTAAAAATTAAATATAGGGTAAACCATATTATTTTACGGTGTTTGTAGGAACTAAAATCTGAAAGTCAACTAGAATTAAAATGTTAAATACATTAAAATTCCAAAATTCCATAGTGGGAGGTAAATAAAATTACTAGAGTTTACAGAAAGGTGAAAGAAAATATTACTCCAGTTACATCCCGAAAACATTGTAGAGGAAAAGTGAGTACAAACCCTTGCCCATGGTAACAAGAAAAAAAACAACTACGACTGCAAGGGCATAAGGAATAACGATTAAATTCTTACTCTAGAAAATTAAATTTTCGTGGGTAGGAGAAAACAAGGTTAATCCATAAAATCTAAAAAATAACCGAGATTTACCACTATCATACGAATTTTAGCCATTTCCATAAATAAAGATGAATAGTAAGGAATCAAAGATGAAAGGGTCGCTACCTTGTTATAACAAAAAAAAACTAAGTTTGTGGCATAAAAGAGCCATCAAGGTGAAATGTTTAACACCTTGGAAACTAAGTTTGTGGCATAAAAGAGCCATCAAGGTGAAATGTTTAACACCTTGGAAACAAGGGAAGAGAAGAGAAGCTATGGGTAGTCAAAAATAAATGTTAAACCTTCCAAATTTGTGACACTATGGTGCATGGAAGTGAAAACACATTATCACATCTAGTTTCCTGTGTGCCATCAATACAAAGTAACTGTGGGACTAGAAAATAAACCCTTTCTTGTAGTTTCTGAAAAACAAGAAAATGTTGTATAAGAAAATCTAGCCATTTCATCTCCACAGTGAAATTATTCTAGGAAATGTCTGGTTAATAGTTAGGAAAAAACAATTAACACATAAAATTATAGGTGGAGTCATTGTTGTGTAACCAAGAATAAAGATGAAGAAGAAAAGCCATGGCTTCTTGTAAAATCCTAGAGCGGTGATCTCGCACTCTGGAGTAGAGAAAATTAGAAGCAAGTGAAGTTCTGGAAGCAGGGTTAGGAATTTTGACAAACCCGAGTTATTTCCCACCGTTAGATGTAATGGAGGAATCACAACCATTGTAAGTACGACTGTCATGTGACCTCACATGGATGGATATCATGTGACACAAGCTAGGCGTTGCCAATTATAAGGTGTAAGTCACCTATAATTACTTACAAGAACAATAAAGTTTAAATCATACATTAGAGTCTAAATGGAATGGAGATAGCATTTAAATGCGCCAATAAGAATTATACCTATACACCAAGGTCCATACGGTGAGAGTATGGTTATGTTATAGTATGCAACGTGATAAAAAGTAAACTAGGTCCATTTAAATAAATATATCTACTAATATAACACCTTAATCGATTTAATTAGGAGAGCCCCATAAAACAATATATTTCAGATAATATTTATAAAAACCCTTGACCAGATTTCAATAATGAAATTGTTGACCCTTCCATTGTCTACCTATATAAAATCAGAGTAACTGAATAGTGGAATGCAAAACTTGGTAGATAATAGGTAAAATGTGAAGACAACCAAGAATCTAATGTCCCACATTTAATATAAAAAGTAGGGTATCTTAAATAAACTTGAAAAACAAGAGAAAACCTTGAAATAAGGCAGGTTGTGGTACTATAATATTATAAAATTGGCTGCAAGTCTATATCTAAACCTTTTTGGACTTGAGTAGTATATTTCTATTTATTAAATATACAATAAAACTTTAGAAAAGGCACATATTATGAAGGAGTTAGATGAGAGTCCTAATGAAAGGGAAGTATCTTGACTTGAAGTTGCTTATACAAAAAAAATTGTATATGAAGAATCATGGTGTTTAATTTATACCATGTGGATACTGAGTATTCAAAACATGGATTCATAAGGAAGTAGTAAAAAAAGAAAAATAAAAAAAAACTAGTTAATTATAAGGATTCCAAGCGAGGAAACAAATTAAGGTACCCTAATGAATTTATTTTAGATAATAAAATGGAAATAAATTCTAATGAACTTTTATAATTGTCTAGAATTTTATACCATCTTCATAGTGTCAAATAAACTATTCAATTGATATGATATTACAACTTGCTAAAAAACAACACTGAAAGACCTAAAGAAGTAAAAAAACAAAATGATAGTGCCCTTAGTGATAATTAATATTACAAAGGTTTGTTTCAAGTAGAGTGTCATGGGAAATAAATGAGGAGATATGGGAAATAGCGAACTACTTTTGACTTTACAATTAAAAAAATGAGGCTAAAATTGGATACTTAAATTGGGTATGTTACATATTATATCAAAGTTGTACGTTCAATATTGAAGCCTATGGGCCAACACACAATTGTATGACAAAAAATAGCATTGCTATATCATACCTACGTCTACATAGAAGATGAATCATCACCTCCTAGAATCTAATTGCAAAAACGAGAAAAAAAAACTGGAACTACCCAGTAGTAAAATAGTTCTTGAATAGGTTGAAGGCGAGAAGTAGTAATAACTCACACTACTAAATTAAAAATATTTAAAGAAATGGGATGCTTGAGCTGGTAATAGTTATTCCAAAAGGAGAAAGGTCTCTAGTTCTAATCCAACAATTATACCAAGGAACCAAGAAAAATTAAGCACTGGTATACGTAACTATTTAGATTGAAAGAGATGTAATTGGTGTAATGAGGTTGTCTAACTATTTTGCATTATTATTTAGCGTCGAGTACTACAAACTTAATAACGCACAAAAAATGTTACCCTATACACAAATTTGCTACAAAACTTCCTTAGTCCATCATGAGCTTGCAACTCAAGTGAGTAAGTTAATAACTGAGGAGTTTGCCTCTAAATGTATCTGTAGTACAAAGAGCAATGAATAAATGTTGTTGCAGGAAGTTCTAGGAATTTAATATATAAATTAGTGATAACAGACTACTGAATGAATAAAATCAGAACTCCAAAGAAAGGCTACAAGGGGACAGAAGAAAATATAATAAATACAATATCATAAAGGCGTAAAATCAGTTGTTACAAACTTAGGCATCTACTAGCTTATAAATTGGAAATTATCTAAGGCCTATGAGTATATACAAAATAGTTTATGAGCTTCAATAAGTTATTATTGTATAGAAGTTAATAACTCATTGGAGTAAAATTATCCTTTATAAGGTAAATCTAAGGCCTATACGAAAGAATGAAGTTAACAGTGGATTGGTTGAGGTAAAGAGATGTGGGAAGAAATTAAAAAGTGATCTATGGTAAAAATTTCACAAAAAATGGTGTGACGTATCCATTTCATTGGAAATATATATATATATATATAGGGATGTTACACCAGCCAATTCCTGCATAATATTGTGTAGTGAAGTAAGTGGTGACATAACTCTGGTAACACATAATATTGTAAAAAATTCAAAACCTTCATAGAATACGTATTTATTAAGTGTAATACAACAAGCATAAGCATCAACTTTTCCATTCCTTATATAGCAGCAAACCTTAAAATATTGAGTATGGAAGGGAAAATGTAGTATCACAAGAGTAAGAATATAATATATATTGAAGAAATAGTTGTTATATACTATATGTAGTAATTAATATTCAACATATCTAGGGAGGAAGGTATTACTCTACTAAAAAAAACAATATGTGTTTAGTTTATTAGTGAGAGAATTAAACACATAACAATAAAGGAATGCCAAGAAGAGTACAAATAACTAAGTACTTATTTATAATTACATGAAGAGTAAGCTGCCTACTTTTACTCATAATATAACACTATAAATAACAAAAAACAGAATCATTTCCCTTCGGAATGAAGGATTTTGCTGTTTAATAAGTAGAACCAATAATGTTTATGAAATGAAATACTTTTGTTTGTCAATTATTTATGCAATGTCAAATAATACTTTAATCAAAATACTTCCACAAGTATTCACGAAGCATCAGCCCTATAATAATCAAAATGATAAAAAAATTGTATCAAGTGGATGTTGTCCGTTATTCAGAGGTGCCTTTCTTTCCCACTTCTGTTGTCTACAAATTACTATCTTTCTCTCCCATAGTAATTTAAGTCAAATTCAAACTCATGGCATTTATCTCCAACCATTTTCCTATGGTCTGGTTGTTTCCATCATAAGTTAAATCATAAGTACATACATCAAAAATTTATTTTGTCTATGCATGCATATAGATAATTCTTTTACGATAGGTTTGTTTGCTCATAAAAACCTACAAACACAACCTATTTCATCAAAATTGTCACATAGATAAATTAATATATCATGCATGCAAAACTATAACACATACAGTGAATTTACAACATGCAACTTACAATCTATTATAAAATCCAAAATCTTTGGATGATTTTGAAATCAATAACAAAATATATACAAAGTTTCACATAACTATATTTAATGTTTGGGAATTATTAAGGAACCGAGCAAATTCCACCCAGCCTTAAACTATCTCCAATAGTTCATTTCCGAGCTAAGATCTACTTGCCACTAGAATCAACAGCCTCATTGATTCATTCATGGTTTCTTCCCAGCAGAGTTTTAGCGACGTCCAACTTTAAGGTCTGTCAACCTTTTGCATAGGCCCTTTTGTTTTTATTTTTCTGAAAGAAAAAAAAAAAGATTATTTCGTTTTCTTTAATACATTTCTTTCTCTCCCATTTTCGTTTATTCCACCCATCTTAGTATTTCTCTCTAACTAAGTGATTAACATAATATTTCTCTCCTATTATGTTAATATTCTCTTTTCTTCTTACTGTCTCCTAGGGATTTTTAGGAGACTTTTACGGAAGGTTCATATTGGATTTAATGACCAATAACTTTTCATAAGTTGGCAAGAAGTCTTCAAAAACTATAGATTTATTTACTGAATATCCCAAACAATGTATTCATTAACTCAATAATAAATGAAAATATTACATCATCACATCAATCCCATGATGATTTCCATACCCATTCAATCCAATAATAATTCAACGTCTAAAAATTGTCAATGTCCAAAAATCCATTATAATTTATATAGTTTTCCATTTGCATATTGTCATTAAAGAAAATGAACATTTATGCACATCATGCATCCATACTTGAATATCAACATAGGTCCCACAATTTATAAATGTACACTGATAGAAAATTATCATATGTCATACAGGTTGTATACCTTCCAAATTTCCACATAATAACAGCCATGCACCTTAGAAAAAAGATCAACATATCTTAATTACCATAATATTATACTTTTTGTAATATCCCACCTTACCAACCATCAATATTATAGAGAAACAACAGTCTCATTCAACACTAAGACACAAAATCTGAATTGTTTTTTCTTTACAATTAGTTTGTAGACATGTAAGCTACAACCATTGGGGAATTTTCGGTAAACAATTTGCAATCATTCAATCTACAACCACTGAGGAATTTTATCAAATAGTTTGCAACCACAAAATCTAAAACCATTGAGACATTTTAAAAATCATTTTTCAAGCATGCAATTTATAACCATTGAAGCATTTTAAGAAATAATTTACAAGCATGTAATATACGCCATTGAGGAATTGTAAAAAATAGTTAGTGGACATGAAATAAATTTCCATAAATACATTTAAACTATGAGAGAGATAGTAAAAATAGAATTTACAAAATAGTGTGAATCATATTAATATCATCGATTGTAAAATTTTTGCAAAACAACATAATCAACAATCCTTACAAGGCTATGACAAATCAGAAAAATCGACTAGATTAAGGAATCTGAGTCTAAAAATAACTTTTCTGGAATCAATGTTGGGGTTACATGGTATTATTGTATGAATAGGCCCTGATGTTTAGGTCAATCAAATCCAAAATTCATAAAGATGCAATTATTTAAAACAAAAAAACTTTGGAACTCATTTACCACTTTTGTCAAACAAAGGGAATGCAAACCTTCATCTACAACTCTACATGAACAAAGACAACCCAACCTTGTGCTACTATGATTTTTTCACTGAATTTAAGTTCATTATATGAATTCCACGTGACTCATTTCTATTTCTTAACATATAAACAAGTTCTCTGAATGTTTTCTTTCAAAACATTCTATTGTTCTCTTCAGGGTCAACTACAATTTCTATATTCTTTATTAATTACAAAAACAATACATGCATTCATTCTTTATAAGCAGTGTTGTAACTTTATGTAATATCCCTCATATAAGCTACTGTAAAAACACTTGTAAAATGAGTGTGTTCAATAATTAATTCTTAATTCTTATATTGAGAATAATTTATATTCTTTTATCTAAATAAATTATATTTCCAAGTTGGTATATTTTATGATTTTTTTGAATCATATTTTTAGCAAAACTATGGATAAGTGATATTTTGTCCATAAGGCAAAAACAAATCTACTTAAAAAAAAACATGTGATATTTATGGATGATTTATTGCGTGATTTTAGAATTTATAAAAATATGATTTAGGGAGTGATTTATGGGTGATTTATGGAATGTTTTTAGGATTTATAAAAGCTATTGCATTTTATTAATACTACTTATTGTAAGCCTATGAGAAAATATGAAAACTAATGACATAATAGATGCGGAATCAAGCCAAGAGAGAGGAAGGAGGGATTCCAAACATGCATTAAAAGATAAGTAAAAATACCCTTTGAAAATTAGTATTGTGTTTTCATATGGTACATAGAAAATAAGAATCAAATTTATTTGCTTAAAAATTTTCATATTATAAAGAGTCGATATTGTTTTCTTGGGAACACCTCCAAGGACTTTCGTGCAAAGAGGAATAAGTTTTTTGTTAATTGAATTTTGAAAATGTTTCACGTGTATTGAATTTATAAAATATTTTCATGGCTAAATAATTGGGTGAATTGCATGGGTTATTAGAAAATGGGGTTCAAATAACTATTCCTATCTCCCAAACCATGATATATGTGTAAAAATTGAAATATGATTTTGTAAACGAGCCCCTTCTCGCCAAAATTCTCTGCCAAATTTGAAAAATTCATTGTCAACTTCTCAAAAATCATATCGAAAGTTGATCACTAAACATAAAATTATTTAGTATTTAAATATGGAAAAATGGGTTGGAAATATTCATTCGAATCTCCCAAACCATGGAACCTATGTAAAAATTGAGAGAGGGACATTTTAATGAACTTGTTCCCATCAAAAAATTCTTCCTGTTTTGAAAAATTCACTTCCAAATGTTCAAAAACTACTTTCAAAGTTGGTGACTAAAATAGGAAAAACAAATTTAAACAGAGTGCTTCCATTTGATTTGTCAGCTGCATAAGAATAGTTGTTTATGTACATATATAGATAACTATTGTGTTAATTTTCTCGAAAAGAAATAAATTAATTGCATGCACAAAAGATAACTATTAAGTTTGATATTTCTTGAAAATAAATAAGTTATTCACATGCACAAAAATAGAAGAATTGTGTTGATATTTCTTGAAAAGAAATAAATCATTTGCATGAATGAAAAAATAGAACAATTATGTTGATAATTCTTGAAAAGGAACTGAGTTATTTCATTTCAAATATCACCAAGGATGTTCCCATGATTCATATTCCTTTATGTTTTAAAGAGAAATATTGGACTCCCGAAGGGAATATGTGCTTATGTGCATAGGAATGACATCTAGTATATTGAATCTACTAGAAATGAATATGTGATTTTACATGCATGGGAAGCTTGAGTCATGATGAAAGAGAAGAGTAACTTTTTTTAGAAAGACTTCACATAAAACCTTTGCATAAAATTCAATTGGTTGTGTTATTTGAGAAGGATTTCTAATTCATGCTATTTCTTTGAGAATTATTATAAATTTGTGTGATGTGTTAAATGATAGGAAAATATTTTGTATTGCATGTATAATACTTAGTGAGTTAGCTAACTTTTGGAAAAATAATAAGTAGTGTGTTAAATTCCTTGGAAAATAAGTATATATATTTGTATGCAATGAAATATTTGTTGTGTTACAACTCTTCAAAAGGAGGGAATATAAAAGCATGTCCTTGAATGAATTATTGAATTAGATTCTTGGAGAGGAAAATTGGTGATCACATGCTTTATTGTGTTAATATTCCTCTCGAACATTATTTATAGAAACATATAGACTTGCATGTGTGGAAAAATATAATTTTGGTACTAGATTTATGGTGAAAAGGAAGGTGCAATTGCATAATATTGCTTGTGTTAGGCTTATTTTCTGAAAAATAATATGCATTCGCACACCTAAAGTGATTAGATACGGCACTAGATTTATTTTGGGAGAATATTATGTATATTTAGTGGGCTAGATATTTTGGTAAGAATAAAATGTCTTTTTTCAGACATGAAAGTATAAATGTTATGGGCTTGATCCCTTGGAAAATAAATGTTTGTTTTTCCATAGAGGATTTAGTTCCCTTTCAAAAGAAATATATGTTTCACATCCAAGGATAAAAATCTATGATGTCATTTCTTGTTAACTTTATTTGAAATAGATCTTGCATTTTTATGCAATAACTATTGTAAATAATTCTCATGTGGAAAAAATGATTCTGGAAAAAATCATACATTCACATGCATAATTATATAATCCATTTTGTCAATCCCATTGGAAAAGAAAACATAATAGTAGGAATAAAGAAAATTGCTTGTTGAACCTATTCTCTTGAAAGCTTGTTATGCATTTGCATGCATAAGAATACTATCTAGTATGTCAGATTTCCTTTGGAAAGAATATGAAATTGCATGCAAGATTTTGTTAGCATTTTGTTGGAAAGATAACGCGTGGTCATGAATTTATCTTCATTAATGCATGTGCAATAATGTTAAAGAAGGAATTTCACAATGTTTTGTTTATGTTTTATGCATGCAAACAATAAATGTTGATGTGCCATTAATAAGGATTAATTATTAGTTAGTTAATATTTTATGTTTTATCTAATCATGATATCAAGTGTGTTGATGAAAACAATGGGAGGAAAGGATGGTGACTTGTCCAATGAATAGTTCATGTTTAACATTGTGGCATATACAAATTTGTTGGTCCATGCAGATTATGGAATTCCAAGTACATGATGATCCACTAATGCAAACAATGACCACCAAAACATAGAGGTTGAGGATTCATGGGTAAATGATACCATGATGATTGTAATAGCTTATAGCTAGTTTTTGTATCTAATATTATTTTTTCTATGTAATATTTTCTCACAATGGTCAAGCGATGGACTCCTTATAACCATTGAGTAAGGGGTGAACACCCTGACGAGTGTTATGTAATAAAATTAAATGTTTGTTTGTTTTCACCCTATGAGATTTCTAGGGTATATCGATATCTAATTATGTGATTATTCTATGTGCCATTTTTATGATGTTGATTATTTTCATGGTGTGATATTTATATTATCAAGTATGTTGTTTACTAATTGAATTAAAAGAATGATGGAATCGATGCATAGTTATAGTAGGAAATTTAATTTAATATACTACAATAAAGACAGTTAATGGTTTTGTAACTCACAATTCTTTAACTAAATATTTCTATATGTAATGATGATGGTTATTTTAATGATAATTGAGGGAATATAGAAAGTAATTTAGAAAGTTAAACATTGGTAAATGCCAAAAAAGTTTCCTAACTCCATGCATTTTCTTGTGAGGTTACTAGTGGACGTTACAAGTGGTATCAGAGAAAATGGTTGCAACACTGGTGCATTTTGGAAATCATTAAGCCTAAAAGAAGTAGAGGTATGATGTTAGTGGGCATCATCTCACGTATGATTCTAACTGAAATTGCAGTATACTGTAATTGACATGAGATGCATGATGCATGATTAATGACCACATTAAAGAATAAAAGGCGATAATGTTGCTTTAAAATTTGTGCACATGACATTTGAATATTGATGTGGATAACAAACAATAAAACCTTCATTATACCTATGAAAAGTCCTGAGCACTCACTAATTATAGTGAGGATTAATTTCCATCCTTTGCATGCATAATATTACAATAATGATTATGGTGCATTAAAAAAAATAAAACATGACGAAAGTTACAATGCACTGCTTATAAAGAATGAATGCATGTATGGTTTTTTTATAACTAAGAAATGTAGAAGTTGGGGTCGCACTTAAAGAGAACAATAGAATGTTTAAAAGAAGAACATTGAAAGAACATCTTTATATGTTAAAAATGAGCACTGAGTCAAGTGGAATTCATATAGTGAACTTAAATTCTATGAATAACTCATAGTATCATAAGGTTGGGTTGTCTTCATTCATGTAGAGTTGTAGATTAGAGTAAGATGCAAAGTTGCAGTATGAAGCATTATATTAGAAACTTGTATTAATGGTTATTACTTCATGATATTCTCTATTCTCTTCCTAATATTACTTCACTTAGTGATCACGATTGTATCATTTTATTATCAGTTAAGGAGTAAGTAATAAGTAATTTGGGAATATTGTATGCTCGTGAAACAAGTAAAAAATTATAATCCTATGTATTTATGCACGAGGTATTCAAGTGATGTTGCGAGTGGTATCAAAAAAAAGGTTGTAAAGTTGACACCTCTTGGGATCCGTAAGGACAAGGAGGAGTAAAGATATGATGTTATTTTATGTAAGCTCAGGTATCACACTAACGACATTAAACAAAAATTCATACGCTAGACTGCATTTAATATGAGATGCATGATGACTTTAATAATTGCATTGAAGAATGGTAGTGTTAATAATTAGTTTAAAGAATAATTGTACTCATGGAATTTGAGTCTTTAGGTGTATAAAAGACAATCAAAAATATTGTTGCATTGGTCATACCTAGATCATGGAAAATTTTGAATACTCACACTGTAAATAGTGATAGTATTCATTAACTAACATCCTTGTCAGGCATATTTTTAGAATAATGTTTAATGGTAAATTGAAATAAAAAATCTTACAACTGTAATACATTTGTTATAAGATAGAATGAATGTATGCATTGCTTTGTCAATAATGAAAAAATGTGATATTTAAAGGACGTAGAAAGGAATGGGCTGTCCTTTAAATGGATAATAAAATGCTTAAAAGAGATTAAAATAAACCTCTTGAATGTTGAGAATAAAAAATGAGTCAAGTGGTAGGTGTCAACTATAATAACTAATAGTCGATTGTGTCTTGTCAAGGATTTTGATTCAGCTTTTAATAGTTGGGTAGCATTGGATATGTAGTATACTGCACTATATCTTATGAATTCACATTGCTTAATGTCATTGTTGGTAATTGAAATACTAATAAATTGTAAGTGATCTATTGAAAAAATATTGAACTTATCCTTAAAAGTATATTGTAGCAATTTTATTGGAATATGAAACATTTGATCTTTGATTGAAGATTATAACTAAAATTGTAAACATTGTGATTGTGGTAGTTCATACTCATAATAGTGGCTACATGTTGTTAATTACATTGTCTTCTCAAACTTCACGCAGAACAATGCAGTTCTAAAAATTGATGATTCAGTGATGGTGTTAGATACAATGCATCATGCATCTAATTAATATGGTATGTTCATATTTTGGAAATTAATTCAATATACATGAATATTGTAAGTGAGACTACATATTAAACCTAATTATTTAGGTAAAATATGATGTAGAAATGTGGTGTCTTCATTATCATTGATGAACAAAAATTTCAATGGTATCTTGATTTTGTTGCCTTATTTAGCGAAGAAAATTTTGTGTTATTGAATTCCATTTAATATTTTTGTATAATCATTTTTGCTTAAACATATATACACAAAACGAAATGTCACTTTTCATGAATTATAAGTACAGTGAATGTTAATGATTGAATTAGAATGGATATATATTTTAGAAGGTCTCATTCCCTTAATTGTTGATTTTGAAAACATCATCATGGAAAACATTTTTTTAAGTATCCTTGGGTATATTGTTTGCAGGATGTATCCTTATTTTCTATGTTTACTCTTAATGCATGTAAATTGTTTATGTAAATGGAATATTGATGGGACCAATACCTTTCTACTTTGTTAAAGTATTGAGAAATGTTGATGCATGTGAAAATTGAAAATACATCTTTACTATATTTGATGAGACATTTGTAAATAACATGATTTTGTGAAGAGTATGGTTTACTAAACTTACCATTGTGACAAATATTGCTAGTATGATGGAAACATAGTGACATCGCTAAGGTTTTGGAAGCAAAGAGTATAATAATCGGTCAAAGGTAAAAGGATGCATTGTGATTATGATTCAAATTGTGAAGGTATAATGTTTACCATTCTGCAAACATGACATGCAATGTTTTTACATAGAAGCGATAGTGATGTTTTTTCTAAAATGCATGTTGATTAATTTGTGGAAAACTTGAAATGAACACCATCCATGTGAGATGAAATGTTAGTCACGATTCCTACAAATTGTTGGATTTCATGGACACCCTAGTTGAAGGCTAATATTGTGAGGACACTGAAGAAGTAGGGCCCCAAACATTTCAAGGAATTATGAGCTACTGGGAAGCATAAGTTGGTAATTAGAAAATGTTTCAGGGAATCATTCGATGATAATGGGAATATAATTTTGACTTTGATATTTATTTTTAAAATGCAGATTGATAAATAACATCAAGACAAAGCAGTAAATCTTTTTTAAAATGACTTTTATGATTTCATAAGATTCCATGTGATTGAAAAGTCAAAAAGTTAACAATAAATATTATTCATGAGAAAGTAAAAATTTATTTTGTTGATAAAATTAAAACATTATATTTATTATTATTGTTGCGAATATCAAAGGAGACACTTCCTAAGAGGCTAGACTCCTAGCTTCTAGGAAACAATGAAAATCAGTTATGGTACATGAAGGGAAAATAAATATCCTCCATTTTGCCAAAGGGATGACCCGGTTTGGATGATATGACGACCAAAGTTTAACATGGCTAGAGATAAATGTTATTGCTGGATGATGTTTGAAATAGATTGAGGGAGATAATGACCAGTGAGAAATACAGGCTAAACATGTACACTGATCTAGAATGACATTACGTCAGTTGAGGAAGTGTAAATCTATGAAATTTTTATGATTAGTTTCTAGGGAGGAAATGAGCCTAGTGCTTAGGGAGGAAATATTGGGACTGTAGCTCAAGGGTCACCTCTATCATATTTTTAGGAATTCGTGATACTAAACATGTATATGTATTTGGCAAGGGCTAAGAGAGAATGAAATTTATGGCGTGATGACTACTTTATTAATTTATGTGAATTAGAGAACTATATTGTCTATGAGTACTTGCTGAGGTATTGTCATAAATAATTAATAGTTAAAAATATTACCTAGAATTACGTAAATGACTAATAGTTGAAATTATTGTGATTAAGATCTGGTTGAAAATATTGTGATAAAAATAATGTGATTATGATTGAGGAATACTAACTGAATTTGTTGGTCATACCCCATGGGGTACTTTCCATGGAGGATTATAAACCACCCAATGTGGTTGATGTCGGGCATATAAACCACTCTTAGATTTCTTGCTACATATGATAAACCACCAATAATTAAAATATTGTGTGAAGTGGGCATAGTTTCCAAGAGTATTGGCAATTAAACAAAGGATTTTATAAAGATTTTATTTTTTCTTTTACAAAATTGAACAATGGCTAAAAGATTGATAGTAAAAATTGAATATTTTCGTAACTGTAAATATTTACAATTATTAATAAAACATTAATGTTTCTATTTACTGCTATTTCTTGAAAATTAAAATTATCATTTTGAAGCGGAAGGATACCCTTTTATTTTTTTTGGTTATTTTTATGGTGTTAGACCTACCAACATTCATGGGATCTCCCTGGTATGAAGTCCCGACTAGACCTCACACCATTTGGTGTAGGAGTCCCATCCGGTACGATGGCTCAGTTTCCATTGTATTAGAGACATGCCTTAGCTCTTGCTTATTGGCACGTCAGAGTGGTTTGGTTTGTCTTCTAACAACGAGGTTCACATGCCTGGTGAGTGCTTAGTTTCGCTTATGTCAAAGTTCTTTCACTGCAGAGGGAGAGGGTGGAAGTGAGCCTCGTGCTGAAAGGGAATAGTCTCAACTCTACTAGACACACATGACACATCAAGACATGCACATCTTCTGACAGAGTATTCCATATGGATGTGGTAGTCACAAACATAAGGTGAATAGATATCACATACAACACCTAGCAAAATAGTCCACATGAGTGCGTTAAGCGTTATAACAAGTTTAGAAGAATGAATTTGTCGAGTGTTCAGTAGGATAGCCCAAATGGACAAGACAACATTAACAAATGATACAACACATTTCGAATAGAATATGTACTAAAATAATCGAAATAGTTCAACTGTCTAAATACATGTTAAAGAAACATGCATTACAAGCATCCAAAGAATAGTCTTACAAATAAATACAATACATGTGTGAAAATGTGTTGGCATGTTAAGAGGCTTCTAAATTAAGTGAATGTTCCAAGACACATCTATAAACCATTACATCACTAACCTCGATAGCGAGGCATTGGAGCCACTACTCGCTCCTCAAAGAAAATATTTCAGACTCGAAAGGATATGTGGGAGGAGCCAAGGTGAAAATTATTTTACATGTACAAATGAGGGGTATTTATAACCAAGGCTTAGACTAACCCTTGTGGCTGTTTGACTTCCCTCATGAATTTTTGACTTACATGACTCTTCATATTTACATGTGTGTCTCTTAGACTTCCATGTCACATTACATTGACTACAACAGTAAGTCCCATATTATTGATGTGGCTGAGATGACTCATGACATGACTTGACACGACATAGATGGTATGTTCATGCTGCTGCTAGTGTGCATGTTGAGATGCAGTGCTACTAAGTGATGGATGTGCTCTTGGTGTATCATGGCTTCACCTCCACATGGCAAGGTGTGTATTGTCTTGAATGGTCTTCGTGCTCGCCTGATGTTGCATGTTCACATCTCTCGTACGCTTGTAATTTAGCATGCTCCATGTGCTTGTTTGCTCACGAACAAGTCTCCTTGCATGTGCTCCTTTTTCATCCCATTCATCATTACATCATGTCTCATCCATGTACCCATATCTGCAATCACTCATGACAAGACAACATCAATCCAAAAATCTCATAGTCTACCATGATGCATTGTCTTCCACTTAAGGATGTAGGTGACCGAGACAGAGGACAAGGCTCTGCAATTGTGTAAGGTAGATTTCAAGCACAGATACGGGCTCTGGGCACTATCCATAAAACTTTCACAAAGGTAACTAGGAGGCTAAGATGGGCGATCCAGATCAACAGTGATTGTCTGTTGGATCTAGCTCGGCTGGAGGGTAGATCTAGTCAATTTTTTTAAGGAAGACAATGCAGGCAGCAGGTGAACACTGTAAGTGAAAATTAGGCAATTTCTCTGGGGAGTTGGCAATGAGCTGCAGGAGGTTGCTGGAATAAAATGCATAGATTTGGGATGTTAGCATACTGGACATCCCTGCGTAGTTTTTGGGCTTAGCGGGATGCTGGGAAGATGGGAGAGTGCTCATGAAAATTGTGCATTTTTCAGGAGGAGCAGAAAGTCGACTCACAGGGTGACTAACTAAGAAGAATGCACAATTTGTTAGGGTAGTGTAGTGACAGGAAACAGGTGTATGTCTGGCATGTCTGCTCAGTTTCTTCAGTCACTCGAAGTGGGTATTCTTCGTAGCTTCTACAGAATGTTTTGGACGAGTGAAGTTGGGGGTTACTACCCGGCCATACTCTCTGCTTGACTAGCTAGAGGCTTGGTTGATTTGCTTAGAAGCAACACAGAATGAGATGGCTTGGTAAGAAACTGTTATGTTGTTCTAGGTGACATTTAGTGCGGTCGATTATAGGATTGTGTAGTGTAGACTGCCTAGGAGTTAGCCTAAAGATCTGCACAATTCTAGGCACCATTCCATGTTCATCGAGGGCTGAAACTGTGTAGTGCAGCTTAGTGGAGGTCCAGCTGTTTGGGGATGGTCCAGTGGACAAGGTTTCGAAAAAATGACTAAGTGTGTGAACGAGTGAATTTTTACATGTATGACCTTGCAAACACACACTCAACATGACTTGACGATAAGACACCTCAAACCATTAAGAAAACATGCACTCAGTGTGACTAACCGAGGGGTGCGAGCGACAAGCATGACACTTGTGATAGATGTTCGGACGACCGTGACAACGCTTGCGTGATACTACTTACAAAATTGTGTGTGAGTGTGATAGATGTTTACATAGCAACCAAAACTCAAACATAACCTTCAACATCACGAGAAAAAGGTCACAAGCATGACATAACAATCAACATGCAGAAGATGACAATTGGTCGAACAAGTCAAAATGAAGCAAGACATGTAGAAGAAACACATAAAATAACATTTCATGTTTGCGCACATGCATGTTACGGAGGATAGGATGATATGACAATTACAAGAAGTCCTGCAAACTCAACTAAGAGGTGTACTTCAAAAGATGTTCTTTACATAGAATACTTACCCTCAAGATGATCATGCATCCGACGAAGTTTGCATGCGGTCCTGATCTTTTCCATTAATTGGTTCGTTGGTCCTTCTCCTCAACAACTTGGAAGTGATTTTAGCATGTCACCTTTTCATGTAGTCACTTAGAGGTAGATCTACACAATTTCAATAGTCAATGACTGTTGCTGAAATGAGATCTTGGGAGGCCCATGTGCATAGTCTTTGCATGTAAGAAATATAGGGTATCTTGAACAACGCTGCATAGTTTTGAGGCCCAGGACACTACTACAGGATTGGGGTCCTTGGAGCACACCTCTACAATTTCTAAGTGCAGTGCAGCTAGACTAATCTTTGTATTTCTTGAGAGAAGTGTTGCCAGCTAGACTGCTCTGAGCATTTTTGGAGAGCAATGTTATCTATGGTCTCTGTGGTGTGCAAGTTTTTGTCAGGCAAGGGAGGTTGGTATATCTATGGCCTATGGGGTTTTAGAAGGTAAGGGAGAAAGCTTCATGGTTGTAGAAGCAAAGCGCATAGTTCCGAGAAGCTATATGAGGCTAGGTTACTCAAGAAAATGGTTAAGTGTGAGATCAATGAAACATATGTAACATTGATAGGACTTTATTGCGATCACAAAGAGACACTTAGTTTAACAACGTAGACCATCCAAAATGCATAATATATACTTTTCTTTATGCAAAAACCATCGTGACAAGAGTGCATGAAGTGACTGTGAAACATGTCTATGTGATGACAACCACTCATGCGCACATGCTTTCCCTTGAAGCAAAACAATGTTCCCTTTGCATTACAAACAACAACCCCTATGGCCAAAGATGACACAGGCTTCATAAATATGATAACATGGACAACTCTTAAGATGAGGGAGGGGACCTTCAAATCATCACCTTACCAAGAAGTGACCAAGGGTGATCGATAAGAGGATCCAAGGTAGGCTCCAAAATTTGCATGCGAGCAAAAATTTTGGAAGGTGCATGTAGATGCTACAACACTTGGAAACAGATTGGTAGAATTCCAGCTCTCTACATAAACCTTGTTTTTTGAAAAGTGAGTCTAACCTTTCTGGAGGTATTGTTCGATCCTTTTATCATCGTGGTTTCCACACTAGCTTGGTTGAAAGATGTAGTCCCTACCATTCCCTTGATCAGTCAAAATAGATTCCAAGCCAATTCAACTTAGTTATTTTCATTGGGAATGAGGGGTATATTTGTGCACAATAAATATAATTGTCAGAGTTGAGGTTTCATCTTTGTCGTTGCTCCATTTCTAGCAGGCCTGGACTCTACCCTTGCAGAGTCATGGATGAACATAATCATCGCTTTGATGTTAGCAAGCTTGGTTAGTACCCTGATAGAGTTACTCGCATCACCTCTTTGTGTATGAATAATTTCTCTTCTTTCTCCTTATTCAATTTACTTCTTTGTTTTGTTTCAAAAACTATTTATTGGGACTTATTTATTTCAGAGGTAGAAGAGGGATACCTACTTATTGAGAGTAGTAAAGGTTGTTCCTTCAGATAAGTATGTTATGTATACCTTTGACATACTTGTTAAGGTTTTTGCCCTCACCTTACTCTATTTTACTGGGCTCACAAGGGCTAGCCCAAAAGAACTGACTAGAGTAGGCAGTACTAGTTAATAGTTCAAGTGTTGTGTTTTCACCAAGACTCACTCAAAACAGAACATATTTTCCACCAAGGCGTCATCAACTGAGGACAACAAGTTCTTCATAAGGAGAGAGGACAACAAACTACCATATGTTGATAGTTGTACAATTCCTCTTAGATTTTCCCAGCTTGTATCGAGATCCAAACACATTCCACAAGAGGCTAACCTATGGGTACAAGTAAGCAAAGGAAGAAAAAATAAAAAAGAAAAAGTAAAGTGAATGAAAAACAAGCAAAAGCAAAGCGAGCAAGCACGTAACCAAACCAAGAAAGAAAGCAAGACAACATGCAAACCAAAAGGCAAAGCAAAGAAAATAAAAGAAGCAAACACTGCTCCTACTCCCATGCTAAATAGTGCATGCGCCTACTAACATGAAGTGATATTTCCAATGCAGCCACTGACGCATTGGCTAGCCCATGTTAGCGAAGGCATGGTTAACAAGAAATATATTCATGTAAACCAATGAACAATAAAGGTAGAGTAGTGAAGACCAACATGCTCCGAGTTCTAAAACATCCACATAATACAAAAGAGAAAATTCACAAAAAAAAAACCTTTTGTAGACGTACCATGGTTTTGCAATGCATTGCATGCAGATGGTAAACATACACACTCTTTGGACTGTGACATATGAGTGAACATGAGAAAGACAACCAGCTTATGCTTTGCAAGGGCGCTTGTTGTGTAATATTCCTCGAAGGCTTGAGTGATGCAATCATGCGATTCAAGTGGAGGAGGTGACATTTTGGTGTTTGGTTGATCTTCAACGCGAGGTAGAGAGTGATGACTAGGCTTGGGTGTTTCGAAAATTTTCTGATCAGAAGTGGAACTAACCTTAGGGAAGCGAGGGCCTGATATAACCATCATCCTGATATAACCAAGAAGAAGTGCTTTGATAGCTTGGGGGGTTTCCACTTCGTCAACAGGTAGATCATCGGATACAAGTGACCTAGATATATTAACATCAAGTGAATTGACATCGTGATCAAATGAAGAAATATAGAGATCATGAAAACCACGATTAGAAAATTTGGGATGTTCATTAGCATCCTCATGATTTGATGAATCATGTAGAGGGGTAGATGAGAAGCAAGGATGTTCACCCTTTTTGTCTTCATAAATTATACATGACATATGGGACATATTTTTATACGAATATGTGTCCTCTCTGTGATGTAATGACACACTGATATTCAATGTGTCCTGTGAATGATCAGAAGTAGAAACATTTAGAAATGAGTTTTCACAGGGGAGATAAATAGTGGAAGAATCATAAGGGATGTTGGGATATATGGGATGTGGTGTGGATGGAAGGGAGTCATCCTTCACCACAGGTTCTTCTTTAGATTCCTGCACACACTCATCATGGACGGTAGCATAGGTTGGATGCACAACACCAACTCTATCAACAACTTTATCCTCGTTGACAACAAGTGTGGAGTATGGAATGGAAGAAAACAAGACAGCACAATCCGAAGGATCAACATAATGTGGGGACAGAGGTTGGGGCAACAATTCCATATGACAACTAGCAGGTTTTCAAATCAAATCTACACAGATATCAAGAGAAGGTCGGGTAGGAGGGTCTGACAATTCAATAGATGTGTGTGCATGTTCTCCCACATCACTCTACGAAGGTGGAGTTGTTTGATGAGGGGAAGGTGGACAATCACTTGCGAAAGAAACTATGTTCCGCTTGTGATTGCATAATTCCATCACTAGAGAATGTTGGGAGGCATTGAAATGATTCTAAGAGTTGTGATTTTCATAGATTTAAAGAAGACAATTAAATATTCTATTGAGGAATTCCCAATCAATTTCATCCTTAGGAAATCAAAATGAAATATTATGAGAGCGCATGTAAATTTGTTCAAGGGATTCATCAGGTGCTTTCCATAATTTCAGAATTTCTTTATTGAGTTTTTATCGTCAAAATGATTGAAAACATAGTCTATTTCTCTGATCATATGATGGAAATATTGAATGGATTTTTTGGTGAGCGTGGCATGCCAATGCAGCGGGTTCCCTCGAAGCATGTATGCAAACAATGCGCAGCTCATGTAATCCTCAAAGACTTCATGCCTTTCATGAGAGCCTACAACACCAACTGCGTGTTTAACCAAGGCTAATTAGCCTCCACCATTGTGTGTTTTACATGAAAAGTTATTCCAGAGCTCTTCTGAGATTTCAAAGTCATTTATATAAGACATACATTCTGGAAGATAAATTTTGTGTTTAGTCATGATAAGTATGTGGAGATTCAGAACATATTGTGTGGACTCATCTTGTCATATTGCCCTCCTTCTAGTACCAAAAAATTTGATGGTACTGGACCGGCCAACATTGAGGGGATCTCCCCGTTATGAAGTCCCAACTAGACCTCAAATGGTTTGGCATAGGAGTCCCATCTGGTACGATGGACTAGTTGCCATTATCTTAAAGATATGCATTATATCTTACTTGTTAGCACATGAGAGTGGTTTGCTCTGTCTTTGAATAGTGAGGTTCATGTGCCTGGTGAGTGATTAGTGTCCCTTGGGTCAGAGTGGTTGTGAGTCTCAGTTTGAAATGGAATAGTCCCAATTCTGCTAGAGACACACAATGCATCAGGACATGTGCAACTTCCAGTGGAGTAGTCCGTATAGATGCGGTAGTCACAAACAAAAGTTGAATAGATAACATGTACAATGACCAGTAGAATAGTCCACACCAGTGCGATGAGTTTTATAACAGTTTTACAAGAATGAAACTGTCAAGTGTCTGTTGTGATAGCCCACATGGCCGAGACAATGTTAACAACTGGTACAACACATTTCCAATAGTATATGTACCAAAACAACCAAAATAGTTCAACTATCTTAATACAGGTTAAAGAAACATGCATTACAAGCGTCCAAAGAATAGTCTTACAAATGAATACAATACATGGATGAAAATGTGTTGGCCTGTTAATAGGCTTCCGAATTAAGGAAAGTTCCAAAACACATATGTATACGATTACACATATGTATACGATTACATCACTAACCCCAATAGTGGGGCGTTGGAGCCACTACTCGCTCCTCAAAGAAAAGATTAGAGACTGTCAAGGATATTGTAGGTTGTAACCCCATACAAAAAATACCTGCATATGTATTCTAAAAGACAGAAAAAAAGCAATGTGAGAGCATAACACATAAAACACATATACACAGATATCTTCCCCTGGATCCCAAAACCGGGACTACCAGATTGACTTTTCATTATGTTCCTTTCAATGTTACAATACATATTTATACATGCTGAAGCATCCAATACCATGGACCGAAAACCATCGCGTCCAAAACCATGAGTGAAAATCATGCACAACACCATAGGTAGGTCCGCCCAACCTAACATATGGTCCAAAACCAAAAGTGAGGTTACCTACACCCCTCAAACCCCCTGTGACTCCACCCTCTATGCAATCAATGCAATGAAGAGGGGGTTCTGCCCCCTTCTAACCCCTCGCTTAACTACGTGGGTAGTCATGGAAGGAATATAACACAACCCAACATTCTCCCACTTATTGTTTTCTTTCCATAGGGGACCACAAGAGAGCTTAGTCATTTATCCATCCCTACAATGCCCATTGTTTCTCTACACCAAGAGAAATTCTCAGAGCTCACAGATTTTGTCAATGCATCTACAGTATTCTTCAAAGTGTCCACCTTTACCAGTAACACCATTTTTTCTTCTATCATATCCCTCACAAAGTGATATTGAACATCAATGTGCTTTGTCTTTGAATGGTAAGTAGGGTTCTTTGCCAAGGAAAATGCACTTTGCCTGTCACAGTCTATCCTTATAGCTCCATGTAATAACCCCATACTTGAACACAATCTCTCCAACCAAACCGCTTCCTTGCTTGCATGAGTGGCTGCCATGTATCTTGCCTTTGTATTTCATAGTGCTACTACAGATTGTTTCTTACTCATTCAACTGACTGCACCTCCAAATAGGTTAAACACATACCAACTTGTAGATCTTCTTTGACCCAGATATCCCGCCCAGTTTGCATCAACAAAGCCACGAATATCCAACACTATGTCCAATCCTGGTCTTCCTTAGTAGCACAAACCATAATCACTAGTGCCATGCAAATACCTAAAAACCCACTTCACTATTGTCCAATGCTCCTTCCCTAGTTTTGACATAAACCTGCTCAATACTGCCACTGCATGTGCAATGTCTAGTCTAGTACAGACCATTGCATACATCAGGCTATCGACTGGACTTGCATATGGAACACGAGACATATCTTCTTCCTTTTCTTGTGTCTTGGGACACTGTTCAGCAGATAACTTTACACCTACAGGAATAGGAACCTTCACCGGTTACTATCATGCATATTAAACCTTTACAATATTATCTCGACATACTTCCCTAGTTTTATCAGAGCTTTCTCTTTGCCCGATCTCTTTTAATTTCCATGCCGAAAATATAGTTTGCAGCACCAATATCTTTCATTTCGAATTTGGAGGACAAATGGGTCTTCAAATTCTAGATAATTTCTTTGTAATTTCCAACCAGCAACATATCATCCACATACAAGACTAGATAAATAAAACATTCACCAATTAATTTAAAATACACACAATGATCTTCTTTTCTTCTGGTGAGGCCAAGTCCCCATATAAATGTATCAAATTTCTGATACCACATCCTTGGTGACTATTTTAACCCATACAAAGACTTCTTTAACTTGCATACCAGTTCTTTCTTACCCTTCACCGCAAAGTCTTCAAGTCGTTTCATGTAGATTTCCTCTTCCAGATCCCCGTGAAGGAATGCTATCTTCACATCCATCTGTTCTACCTCAAAATCAAAAGCGGCAACAATAGATAAAAGTAATCTAATAGAAGTTACCTTGGCAACAGGAGGAAAAATATCACCAAAATCAATTCCTGGCACTTGGGAATAACCTTTTGCTACCAATCGAGCTTTGTATCTCTCCACCTTTGTTTCAACATTTGTCTTCTTCTTGAACACCCATTTGTTGTCAATGGGTTTCCCTCCAGCCGCCAACTCCACCAGATCCCAAGCCTCATTTTTTTGTAAAGATGTCATTCCATCAACCATGGCCTCTTTCCAGAGTTTTCCATCCTTTGAATCTACTGCTTCCTTCATAGTTCTGGGATCATCATCGGTAATAGATAAAGAAAAATTTGAACAGAAAGCAGGTGGACTATATCTTTTTGGTTGCCTTCCTTCTCGAACTGATCTTCTCACAACCAGAGTTTGTGGCTCTTCATCTTTTGATTCCTCCTCTGTTGTAGAGTCTGATTCTTCCTCCTTAGGCTCAAACTCTATCTTCTCAGGTTCCTTTGGTTGGACTTCATGTTTAAAAACATCTTTTACCTCTCTCAAAACCACATCTCGGCAGTACACAACCTTCCTTGTTACTGGGCTCCAAAGCTTATAACCCATTAAACCATGCTTATACCCAATAAAGATGCACTTTTTAGATTTACTATCCAACTTGGTTTGTTTCTCCTTTGGAACATGTACATATGAATTATATCCAAATAGCCTCAGATGTTAAAGAGAGGGTTACTTACCAGTCCATACTTCTTGTGGAGTCTTATCCTCCAATGCTAATGAAGGTGATCTGTTGACCAGGTAACATGTTGTCTCCACTGCCTCTACCCGGAATTCCTGTCCTAACCCAACACCACTGAGCATGCTACTTTCCCTTTCCATCAACGTCTTGTTCATTGTTTGTGCAACTCCATTTTGCTGACGTGTATATGGAGTAGTCTTTTGTTGTTCTATACCACACTTCTTACAAAATTCTTCAAATTCCTTACTGCAAAACATTCCACTGTTATCTGTCCTCAGCATCTTTATCTTCTTCTTTGTCTCGTTTTCTACCAGAGCCTTGAATTCTTTAAACTTGTCAAAGACTTCAGATTTCTTCTTAAGGAAAAATATCCATGTATTCCTTGAGAAGTCATATATAAATGATACATAGTACACATACTTACCCAGTGATGGAACCTTCACAAGTCCAAACGCATCACTGTGCACAAGCTCTAGTATATGTTTCGCCCTCTTACCACCAGAGGGGAAACTCACCTGATTCTGCTTCCCATATACACAATTTTAGTAGAAATCAAAATCCAGAGAGCTATTACTCATACCTTCTACCATACCTTTACCATGAAGTATTCGAAGGCCCTTCTCTCTAATATGTCCAAGCCTTTGATGCCACAGCATGGTCTTCTCTCCAGAGGCCACTAGATTTTCTGCTCCACTTTCAAGAACCACAAAACTATTGCACCCATCAATAATAGTTCTACCTTGGAACCTGTATAGATTTCCAATCCAAACTCCCCGCATCAATACCAGTGCTCCTTGAAACATTTTGCATGTGCCCTTCTCAAACACTGTTTTTACATCGGAATCATCTAGCTTGCTTACAAAAATCAGATTTATGGCCAATGTAGGAATATGTAGAACACCCTGAAGTGTTGTAACCCTTCCACCTAGCAACTTCAACTTTACTTTTCCGTGGCTAATGATTCTAGCTTTCCTGTCATCCCCCAAGAAGACATCACCACCATCGTATTTCTCATACACACATAACCACTCTCTATGGGGAGTGAACTGAAAGGGTGCACTTGAGTCAATGAACCATGCCTCGTGATCTACATGTGTACTTGAGGAAGCCAAATACACATCCCCACCTTCATCTGAGGTGGTTTTCACCCCTGCAAAAGGAGCATCATCAGATCCCTTTCCTTTGTTCGGAGCTTTAGATTTACAGTCCCTTTTGTAGTGCCCTTCCTTTTCGCATTTCCAGCACACCACCTTTATAGGTTTTCCTGGAGATTTAGATCTACCTACAGATTTACATCTTCCACTCGATGAATTATTTTTGTTTCTGTTCTGGGACCTTCCTCATACAGACAAGGCATCACCATTATGGCTTTCCATATTTATCCATCTCATCTCCTCCATCAGCAAGGATGAGACTATTTCATCAAACTAGAAGGCAGTTTCATTGCTACCTATTGCAATAACCAGACTATCCCACAAATCTGGTAGAGAACACAACAAACTGATGCACTTAACTTCATATGAAATTTTAATATCAATAGATGCTAACTGACTTACCATAATAGTAAATGCATTCAGATGCTTTGTCATCAAGTCTCCATCTTCCATCCTCATGTTATACAACTTTTTCCACACAAAGATTTTATTCACTAGAGACTTAGATTGGTAAAAAGTCCCTAGCTTGTCCCACAAAGCCTTCATCGTAGCTTCCCCTAATACATTGAGCAATACTAAATCTGAGACACAAAATCGTATCATGCTTTTTGCCTTCTAATCCAATTTCTTCCATTCTTTATCGAGCACTCCCGTTGGTTTAGTACCCAGATCTACCACAATCCACTGATCTTTAGCCACCAACAGATCCTCCATCTTGAGTTTCCACAATTCAAAACTCTGACCATTAAATTTCTCGATCTCTATCTTTCCATTGCTTAACGTCTTCTTTCACCACCAGAATTGATCTCGCAGATCTCCCACTAAACAAGGTCTACCAGAGGCCTGCGTGAAGCCCCTCAGTAACAAAGGTGTCCCCTTGAAGCCAAAACAACTTTGATACCAAATGTAGGTTGTAACCTACATACGAATTGTAAAACACAGAAAATAAACAATGTGAGAGAGTAACACATAAAACACATATACACATAGATTTTCCCCTAGATCCCAAAACCGAGACTACCAGATTGATTTTTCATTATGTTCCTTTCAAGGTTACAATACATATTTATACATGCCGAAGCATCCAATACCATGGACCAAAAACCATCGCGTCCAAAACCATGGACCGAAAACCATCGCATCCAAAACCATGTGTGAAAATCATGCACAAAACCATATGTAGGTCCGCCCAACCTAACATAGGGTGGAAAACAAAAAAAAATGGGGTGTTGCTCCGAGCACCATAAAGTGGCGTTACCTGCACCCCTCAAACCCCCTATGACTCCCCCTACTACGCAATCGGTGCAATGAAGAGGGGGCTCCGCCCCCTTTCTAACCCCCCAGTTAAATACGTGGGCTAGTCGTGGAAAGAATATAATACAACCCAACAGGTACGTGGGAGGAACCAAAATAAAAATTCTTTTGCATGTACAAATGAGGGGTATTTATAGCCAAGTGTAAAAATGGCCCTTGTGATTCTTTGACTTCCCTCGTGATTGTCTGACTTAGATGACGCTTCAACTTTACATGAATCTTCATATTTACATGTGGGTTTCTTGGACTTCCACATTGCATTACATTGATTACAACAGTGTGGTAGGCCGACATGACTCGTGACATGAATCGACACAACAGAGCTGGTATGTTCATGTCATTTCTGGTGTGCACGTCGAGCACTAGTGCTGCTAAGTTATGGATGTGCTCTTCATGCATCATGGCTTCACCTCTGAATGGCAAGGTGTGGAGTGTCTTCAATGGTCTCGGTGTTCGCTTTATGTTGCATCTGTAGATCTCTCTTCCACTTATAATTTTCTATACTCCATGTGTTCGTCCACTGATGATCAAGTCTCCTTGCATGTGCTCCTTTTTCATCCCATTTTCCATCGCGCCATGTCTCATCCACATGCTTGTATCCGAAATCACTCCTCATAAGATGAAATCAATTCCATAAATATCCTAGTCTACCATGAGGCATTGTCTTACGCTGTCAGATGCAGGTGATGGGGAGAGAGGACAAGGCTGTATATCTATGCAAGGTAGATTTCAAGCCAACATGTGGGCTTTGTGCACTATCCATGAAAGATGTGCAATTTTTTTAGGGTGACAGTGTTGATAGTAGTGGGAGACTAGCAATGAAAACTACGCAATTTCTCTGTGGCGTTGACAGCAGGCTATGGGAGGCTACCGACAAAAATTGTGCTATTTCTCCATGCATCTAGTAGCAGGCTATGGGAGGCTACTAGAAAAAATTACATAGAGTTGGCAGGCTGGCGTGGTGGACATCCCTGCTCAGCTTCTAGCCTGAGCGGGATGTTGGGCAGCTGGGAGACTACTCATCAAAACTGCAATTTTCAGGAGGAGCAACTGGCTAGCTCATAGGGTGACTGGCTGAGAAAATTGCAAAATTTTTGAGAGTAATGTAGTGATAGGAAACAGGTGTCTCTTTGGCATTAGATATCATTTTTTGGGATTCAACTGCGTTAAGTAAGTCATTCAAACGTATGACCATTTCCATGAGAGGTAGTCGTAACTGACTAATTTCTCATGATTTTTGAATAGTTCACTTAGCACTCATTGCATCGGGTGATGCTCACAGGGGTGAAGAAGTGGGATTGAAACTAGTGAAATGTGAAGAACGAATCACATAGCATCAATCATCTTTGGCATATTTTCGTAGTTTTTCAATCAACGAAAGTGAGCATGCTTAGTAGCTTCTGTGCCATTTTTTTGTGGAATGAGGTGCAAGGTGACTACCATATCAAACTTGTTGGTTTACCAAGTAGATGTTTGGTTAATTTTCTTATGGGCAGGCTAGAATGAGATGTCTTGCTAAGAAACCTATGCATTGTTCTGGGTGGCAGTTGGTTGGGTCGATTGAAATATTACGTAGTGTAGACTACCTAGGAGTCAGCCTAAAGCTCTGTGCAATATTGGGTAGCAGTACATATTCACCGAGGGTTGAAATTGCGTGGTGCAGCTCAGTGAGGTTAGGTTGTTTTCTGGTGGTTAAGGCAACATGGTTTTGAATAAATGACTAAGTGTGTGAACGAGTGACTTAGTACTTGTATGAGCTTCTAAATACACACTCAACATTACTTGCCGACAAGACACCTCGAACCATCAAGACAACATGCACATAGTGTGACTGACCAATGGGTGTGAGCGACAAGCGTGACACTTGTGATAGACGTCTAGACGACCACGATGACGCTTGTGCGACAGTACTTACAATATAGTGTGTGAGTGCAATAGATGTTTACATAGTGAACACAACTCAAACACAACCTTTAACATCACCAGAACGAGGTCGCAAGCATGAGATAGAAATCAACATGCCAAAGATGACAGTTGCTTGAACAAGTGAAAAAGATGCAAGACATGTAGAAGAAACACATAAAATAACCTTTCCTGTTTGTGCACATGCATGGTACTAAGGACATGATGATATGGCAGTGACAAGAAGTCCTACAAACTCAACTAATAGGTGTACTTTGAAAGTTGTTTTTTACTTAGCATACTTACCCTCAAGATGGTCATGCATCCGTCAGATATTTCATGCGGTCCTCATCTTTTCCATTACTTGATTCCTTGGTCCTTCTCCTCAACTCCTTGGAAGCAATTTCAGCATGTCACCTTTTCCTATAGTCACTGAGAGGTAGATTTGAGAAATTTCAGGGGACAATGACTGATGCTGGAATGAGGCCTTGGGAGGCCTGTCTGTGAAGTTTCTGCATGCAATACAAATAGGGCATCTTAAACAATGTTGTGCATTTTTGAGGGACATGACACTTCTGCAAGATGGCAATCCTAGGAGGAAACCTCTACGCTATTTTTGAGTGCAGTGCTGCTGGACTGCTCTTTTCTGGAGAGTAGTGCTGGAAGCTACACTACTCTATGCATTTTTGGAGAGAAGTGTTGACTGGTGTCTCTGTGGGCTGTAGGGTTTCCACAAAAAAGCGTGGTTGGTATCTTTGTGGGTTACAAGAAGTTGGATGAGGCTAGGCTTCTCAGGAAAATGGCTAAGTGTGAGATCAGTGAAACATATGTAAACATTGATAGGACTCGACTGTGATCGCACACGAACACTTAGTGTCACAACGTAAAACATCCAAAGTGCATAAGACCTACTTTTCTTGATGCAACAACCTTTGTGAAAAGAGTGTGTTAAGTGAGTGTGAAACATGTCTATGTGATGACAACCACTCATGCACACATGATTTCCCTTGAAGTAAAAGAACATTCCCTTTGCATGACAAAAAAAGACCCTATGCCCAAATATGACACAGGCTGCATAAAGATGAGAACATTGAAAACTCTTAACATCACAAAGGGAGCTTGAAATAATCGTCTTACAAACAAGTGACCAAGGCTGATCAATCGCAGAATCGAAGGTAGGCTCTGAAATTCACATGCGACTCAAAATTTTGGAGGGTGGCTATAACCGCTAAAACTTACAAATGGTCATCACTGGAGATATATGTCATGATTGAAATCTCATTTAAAAGAAAATTATGAGAGATAAAAGAAATCTAATTGAAAAGATGAAGGCAGAGTGGGAGATAAATATCAGGGAGAGAATTCAATATCCTAAGAATTAAATTTAAAATGATCATTTTAATAAGATAAATTGATATTGTTAGAACAAATATTCTTGATGTGATTCAATTGGAAGCAATAATTAGTTTTGAAATAGTTGCAACTATAATATGAGTTTGATATGCGTTACTTGATGAAACATTGCATTCATTGCTAAGTCAATTTCTAAAGTTATGGAAGGAGGCTCGACTCAACTGTGTCGAATCCCTTTGTAAACTTTCCCTTTTGTATTATGATCACCCACACCACAATTGTTCCATTCAAACCTAACAATGAGATATTTATGTGCGTAAATACACTAAACATGGTGTGTCACGGGACTCATTGACACTTAGACTTTGAACTTTGTAGCTCCTCCTTTTCTCAATACTTTGAGCGGTTATGTCCATTGAAGAAACCATTATTACATTTTCAATAAACATTTCAATCGTTATCCTTATGCCTATTAAAAGGGGGAATGCGTGGAGTCTCGTAGAGCACCTCATCTATTTGCCTACCTTTTGTGCTTGTGGGTTGAAGTCTTGGGCTTAATTATGACCTTCTAAACAATTTATTGAAACTACTGCAAGCACTCCATGCAACACAACAATGTACATATCAACTATGGATATTATGGAAATAGAGAAACATCAGTAAATTTTCCAATTTCATTGAAAAGATTGAAAAGTTCTTGTGAGTTGAAAAATATAGTTATGTGTAAAGATAATAATTTATGGGATTTCCTTTCGAAAATAATATGTTGATATCACGTGTAGAGATAATAAGTTATGGAATTTTATTTTGAAAATAATATGTAGACATCATGCACATAGATAATATAGGTTATATGAATTTGTTTTGAAAGGAATAAGTAGTTCTTTTGCTCAGAGATAATATCAGTTATAGGACTTTCAATTAAAAATAATATAATATATGTTACGAAATTTTATTTTCAAAAGAATATGTATCTCGTTTGCATAAAAAGATAAGAAACTACGCTATATTCTTGAAAAGGATAGCATCAAAATATTGTGCACAAAAAGATAAACAATTGTGTTATTTTTTTAAAAAGATTGCATATGAATATTGTGCATAAAAATATGAGAATCCATTTCATTTTGTTAAAAAGGATTGCATGGTTTTGTGTGTGTGGAAAGACAAAATAATTGTGCCAATTTGCATGGTTCCTGTAAATATCTTGAAAAATCTTGCATGGATTATTGTGTGTAAAAATATAAGTTAACTTCATTGGTTCTTTGAAAATACTTCATAAGTTAACTTTGTTAAAGATATTGCATGTTTCTTGTGCACAGAAATAAGTTGACATTGTTGATTTTGTGAAAATATTACACGAGCTTTGTACAAAAAGATAAGTTCACTACAGTGATTTCCTGAATAAAGAATTTTTGTGATTTCATGCATGTTTTTTTTATTCACATTCAAACTAATATAATTGTGGTTTTCATTTGAGACAAAATGTCATGGTTTTCTAATTTCATGTACGCTTTTCATTCAAATCCAAATTACAAGTTACTATTATAGAAATAAAGGTGGTTTTGTAGTTGGAATAATGATGAACAGGGTGGTTTTCATAATTGTATGCATTTAATTGATATTCATTATGCATTTATTTAATGCAAGTGTGATATGGATGAGAAAACATGTTTTAATATTTTTTTTGCATGGATTTAAAGTTGTGAAATATGAATAAGAACATATGCTTTATAACTTTATGCATTTATTAATGCATTGGAAATATGCAAAATTAGATGTGCATTATAGGGACGTGCACATGTAAAATGCATTAGAATAAAAACCAACAAGATTCTAGTTGTATTTTCTATTGTTAACCAGTTTTATTACATTGGTACAAGAAAGAATGGATTTGTACTTGATGATGCATGTAAACGTAAAATATTAAAGATAAATTTTAATATTATTTATGCATGTGGAGGGAAGTGGTCTTGCAATTGGAGATGCGTGTAAAAGTAAAAGATTAAAGATAAACATGATTTTTAATGTTATTATGCATGTGAAAGAAACTCAAACATGAAAAGATGTATAGCACATAGAAGATTACTAGTGATAACTGGTAGAGATTAATTATTTGGCTTCTAAAAAATAGATATTTTACCTAATAATGATGTAAGATTTGTTGATGATAATAATTGCAGGAAATAATCGTGGCTTGTTTGAAGAATGGATTGATAGTTTCTAATTTTTCCCTTTTGAAACAATAGGAAGATGGATTATAACTAATACTATGGTGAGTAATGAGGTCATTATGATTGATTATTGATTCACGCATAGTGAAGGATCATCAAACATAGTTTACAAGGGATAACCTACTACATGAATCAACCATGTCACAAATATGTTGTGCATGATAAATGTGGGGTAAAGTGTTTGAGAAACATGACATCATGTTGAATGTATTGACCTCTAGATAATCATGTTTGAATTAAATATTATGTTCTATTGAGAAATTGTTGTAATACCACTCTGTTCTTTATGTGATCTAGACCTATGAAGGAACAGAAAAAAATACAGATACAAACATAAACATAGATATGCAATAGAAATAAATATTCATTTCGTTAATATCAAAGAACTGAAAGATGCTTACATGCAAAATGGATATAAACTAGCTCGGGTGATGGTAACTTATCTTTGAGAAGAGATGAGGTGAATACATGGCTTTGAATTATATTAAAATGAGGTTCAAGGGAATTTTTATTATTCAGCAACAAGGGAAAACCCTAGAAAAGAAAAAAACAAACCCTAGGAGATGGAATGCCAAGAATTTTTGGGTCCTGTTGGGCTTAATTGGGTAGCCAACTTCCCAGGGACATAACTTGGTCATATGATCTCTGTTTGGCATCTAAGATACCTTGCTAGGAAGATCCTATAGCTATGGGCTTGCTATGGACCTAAAAAAAAATTCATTGAGGGTGTCACAATAGCTCTAGAAGTTCATGATCTGAAAAACTGCTAAAAATAGTAAATTGTGGTATAACCAATGAAACTGATGAAACCGACTGGAGCTCTATATGCAGTAGGAGGGGGGCCACCAATATCCACCTAGATCATTCCTCCCCCATTACAAACAAATGGTCCCCATTGTGTGATGTGTTGGTTGTCTTATTGATTCAGAGGTCTCTGCCGCATCGGACCACAATTCCTAAATCAGGCAACAACGTCGTCAGGTGGGATTCGAGGGTGACGAATACTTTCAAAGAGCACCTCCCCCAGCAAGGGTTTGGGGGTAGTGAACCCAAAGCTAAAAACAAATGAAAATTTCCTTGTAAAATATTGCAATTTCATAGTCAATCTAGGGCATTAATTATGCAAATGGTCTGACAATAGAAGTTATGTTAATTTAAGGTTTTTTCCCTAGAAGGAGACCCTTGGTTTATATGAGGGAATTGTATTGTGTTTGTGTATGATTATTCAAAGAGAGAGAGAGGAGGTTGTGTGACATCAAAGAGGAAATTACAGCGGGTCTACTTTAGGTGGTATCTCTTCATTTTTGGGAATAATATAAAAGGAAAAACTGGTTGTTTCTCTATTGATGTAGGTCGGATTCGGTGAACCACATATATCTATATCTCTCTTGTTTTATTTATTCTTTATTTGTGTTTTCACAATATTTTATGTCTTCCATTTCTCTATAATATATAATTGTGTAACATGTAGAGCCTCCACGAGGTGAGGAATTTTTTGTTGAACCTAGTCCTTGGTAACCCGCTTGCCCTGGTGAAGGAGTTAGTCTACCTTGAAAATTTGATATTTTGGATCCTTTTCTAGTGATTATTCTTGAAATGCATATCCATGTCTTACATCTCTATACTACTAGTGAAACCCCTTATTGTTATTAGTACAACCCCCTTATTATATCGTTGTGCCCTTGTAGTCCCCATATTGTTGTTATGGTGCCCCATACAAGCCCACTATTGTTATTATTGTTCCCTTACATTATTATTCTTGTGTCGGCTCTGATTATATTATGACCCCTTAGACTCCGATATATAGAAAGGAGGTCTTGTCATTTGTATCATCTAAGAATTGTTGATTTGTGTAGTGTAAATGAGGTTTCTCCCTTGAACATGCTTATTTCTAAGGCGTTTATCTATCTTTTCTATATTTTTGTGAGATGGTTTAATAACATTTAGTATTAGAGCTTTACATTCTAGGGTTTCACTACTCCAAACGGGTCATCATGGAATTTTCGCTATAATGTTTTTCCTGTGATGTTTCAGAAGCTAAAAAAAAGCCCCACTTGAGACACAATCTCGCTAAACCTAGGATCCAAATTTCAGATCTTGTCTCACTATATTTTAGGATATATGATCTAAGGAAGTTAGGGATTTTGCAAGCTCCAGAATTTCATCTAAACAGGTCGTCATGGAATTTGCACTATAAATTTTTCGCTACGAAGTTTTAGAACCTAAAAGAAAAAACCATTTGAGAAGAAATTTGTCTGAACCTCAGGTTCGAATTTGAAATCTTGTCCCACTATATTTTCGGATATATGATCTGAGGAATTTAGGGTTTTTGTACTCTCAAATTATATCCTAGAGATGCAACCTTGGGAAAATCATCATAATGTTCTCTCTGAGCATCAGATTGAAATTTCATAAGAAGTTACAAAGAGAGGACATCAAATATTTTTTTTGGCTATAATTTTCAGAACCTAAGGTTGAAACAGTGACATGTGGCATGTCGTACAACTTCACTCTATTGAACTAGTCTATAATTAGGTCATTTAGGACATTGAGAATAGATATTTCTTTATGAATCTAATTGAAGTAAAGTTAGAAAGAGGACTCAGAGGGCTATTAAAAATCGAAATTTCACAACTTAAAGATCTGAAAGTACAGAGTTACAGTCATTTCAAGATCGAGCTTTTAAAATCAAGAAAAAATGAGATGAGGAAGTTTGATGGCAAGGATTCGGTAATTGGATACTACATATGGAGAAATATTTTGATCTATATGGTGTAACACTATTACAAAAGGTATGTATTGCATCTAATTATTTAGAACCAAATCATTTTTTTATGGTACAAAGGGCTCTGTTCTCATAAACCACTTGTCACGTGGTCATTTTTCATGGAGGAAATGATAGCACATTATGACAATACAAAGAGAAACACCTTGTTTAGCCAATTGATAAATCTCAAACAAAGGGGTTCAATTGCAAAGCAGATTGAGGACTTCCGAAAATTGAATATAAGGGTAAATGATATTCCAGAGAAAAAAATGGTTGATGTCTTCATAGGGACTTTAAAGGATAACATTCAACATGAGGCTCATCTTTGGGAACCTGATTCATTAGAGAAGGCATTCAGGTTGGCAAGAAAAATTGAAAGCGAAATTATGGAAACAAGGAATCCCACCAGTCACGAATATAATTATGGAAGTGTTTTTTATCCTAGCCTTCCACAACCTACAAGGTTTACACCACAACAATTGGAAGAAAAAAGAGAAAAAGGGCTATGTTACAATTGTGATATCAAATACACTAGAAGTCATAAGTGTCCTCAGAAGAAATTATTTTACATAGATAATGAAGAGGAGGAAGAAAAGGGTCAATAAACATCAAAAGAAGAGGATATACACTAGGAACCCACCCCAGAGAAATAAGAAATCAATCCGACCATATGTTGTAAAGCATTGGAAAGAATTACGACTCCTCAAACTCTCAAGATAGAAGGACATATCAAGAAGAAAAAGATTCAAGAAGTGAAAGACCACATCGAGAAAGAACAAATGAATCTAGCCATATCTTGTAATGCATTAGACGGAATTACCACTCCTCAAACTATCAATATAGAAGGACATATCAAGAAGAAAAACGTTCAAGAATTGAAAGATCACATCAAGCATCAAGAAATGAATCCGACAATATCTTGTAATGCATTGGAAGAAATTACCACTCCTTAAACTATCAAGATAGAAGGACAGATCAAGAAGAAAAAGGTAATAATGTTGATTGATTGAGGCAGTACCCATAATTTTATTCATTGTAAGATAGCCAAGCAATTGAATTGCTTCCTATATCCAGCACCAGAGTGTCAAGTGATGGTTGCAAGTGGAGGAACTATAGATTGCTCTGGAAAGTGCCATATTATCAAGCTATCCATGGGAGAATATGTATTGAATAGCACAATTCTTTCCATTCCAATGGGTGGTGCTGATTGTTTACTAGGAGTCTAATGGCTACAATCTTTGGGTATGATAGCTTTTAATTTTCAAGAAATTTTCTTGAAATTTTTTTGTAAAGGAAAGGAAGTTGAATTGAGGGGTGTCGAAGGGAAACCTAGAAAGATAATCAACTCTAACATCATGACAAAGCTTCTAAATAAAAAACAACGAGGCGTAATTGCACAATTATGTTGACTAGAAGATCCCACATCGAAATCGTGTATTTCTACAGATCTCCAAAACATTTTGGATAATCATTCCAAGGTATTTGAGACTCCCAAAGTCCTCCCACCTATTCTTGATCATGATTATGCTCTTCATTTGATTCCAGTAAGTGTTCCTCCAAACATCAGGCCTTACAGATGTCCATATGCCCAAAGGAGTGGGAACTCATTCAAAACTTGCAGAAGATCCCAGTTCAAATAGTATAGCGAGAAATTGAAAAGGAAGGAAAAATCATATTGGAAGTTGAAGCCATGACAAAATCGAGAGATCGATACCTTTGAAATAGATCAATTTCAGAGTATCTCATCAAGTGGAAAAACTTTCCGATGAAGATTCCACATGGGAGGACAAGAATTTATACAGAAGCATCAAAAACTATTGAAGCATTAAGGATAACACCTTTTGAAGGAGAGGGACATGTTAGGTCCCTATACTACTTGTGTAACCCCTTATTGTTATTAGTACAACCCCCTTATTATATTGTTGTGCCCATGTAGTCCCCATATTGTTATTACGGTGCCCCATAGAAGCCCACTATTGTTATTATTGTGCCCTTACATTATTATTTTTATGTCAGTTATGATTATATTATGACCCCTTAGACTCCTATATATAGAAAGGAGATCTTATCATTTGTATCATCTAAGAATTGTTCATTTTTGTAATGTAAAGTAGGTTTCCCGCTTGAAGAGGCTTATTTCTAAGGCGTTGATCTATCTTTTCTATCTTTTTTGTGAGCTAGTTTCATAACACCATGATCCTTTTACATGTGGCATGTTCAATGTAGCTTACATTGAGATCTATTGGTGTAACCTTCTCAGAAATGTTTGATGTGTTCAGAAATGGGGGTAAGTATGGCCGCATCATGTCCACATTGAATATTAGGTGCAAGCCCAACAACTGCATAATGTTGAGCTCGAAATAATTTTCCCATACATCCTTACTGATGGTGTAAGGCCCATATTGGAGCAAATGAATCTTGTGGTGGGGCCCATAAAGGTTCTCCTTCTGCAAATGTACCAAACTATGTCACCCACTTAGAACTGATGTGGTACCTAATGATGGTCATGGCGTTGTTTATAATTAGAATTTTCTTTGTCCAATATGTCATGGACCTATTAGAGGATGTGATGAATGTGCTAAATGAAGTTTTCACCCCTATCATATTTTCACTGGACATGAGGCGAATTTTCTTAAGTAACTTCAAATGGTATGGAAACATCAATGGAGATAGTGGTAGGAATTCCAATCCCTCCTCAAAGGGGTTGTGTGCAGTTGAGATGTGGAGAGCTCTATTGTAATTGTGTTGGAAATAGGGAAGGATCACATCCCATGTGTGTGGGTGCTTTGCATTATACATGTGCAAGATGTTCACAATCATTTTGTTGAAGACCTCTGTTTGGACATGAATTTGATGGTAGAAGTTCGTGGACTTAGTGAGCTTGTTATCCAAGAACGACTAGAGGCTTGACCAGAATTCACTTAGGAACTGGTTACCTTGATATGAGATAATAGACTGAGTGATCCCAAAGAGTATCCATACTCATTCAAAGAAAATTTTGGTAGTGGCTTTTGTTGTGGTATTCTTCTTATAGGACGCCAAAATGGTGATCTTAGAGAATTTGTTAACAACCACGAAAAGAAATTCATTGCCATGCTTAGTAGAAGCAAGGCTTGACATGTAATCCATGTATATGGATTCCTAGGGTTGTCCAAGAGTAGGAAGAGGAGTATACAGGCCTTGCTTGTTGATTTTAGATTTGGAAATGGTGTAGGCAATGAAATATATGATGTATTTCCCAACATCTTGTCAAAGGTTTGGCCAATAAAAAACATTTTGCAGCACTGTCACTACATTCTCTACCCAAACATTTCTAGCGACCCAACTGTAGTGTGCCTCCCAAATCATCTTGGCATTTTGTCTTGAAGGAACACAAATGTGTACCAGGCGGCATAACAGTGTGCCCTAGAGGAGAAAGTATGAAACTTTCTTGCCATCAATGAGGATCAGATAGGTGGTGTTGAATTTTAGATCACTCTTGTAAAGATGTGGCCATTCTGAACTCTCATGCCCATAAGAGTCAAGCACATTGTCATCACTATGACCGAATGATGGCTGAGGAAATATGTAACATTATTGATGTTTCCATTCTTATACGTGATGTTATAGTGGAACTATTGTAGGCATGTGGACCACTTATTATGGTGATCGCTCTGTAACTTTTCTTGCATTTGTATGAACTACAAGGGTTGGTGGTCTGTGTGGAGGAACATTTCCTTCCCTCGAATGTAATGCTTCCATCATTAGTAGGCATGCATAATGGAATACATGTCTTTGTCATAGGCGGGATACTTTTAAATTGTGTCTGAAAATTTCTCATTGTGAAATGCCACTCAATGCCCCAGTTGAGTAAGAACTGCACCGATAGCATAGTAGGAGGCATCTGTCTCAATCACAAATTGTTATTGTAGGTTTGGTAATGTGAGCATTGGTGTAGAGTAGAGGTAATTCTTCAACCCGGTAAATTCCTTTTTTTGGTATTTAGAACAAAAAAAAACTTTCGCTTTGCCCTTTCTGACTTGAGTCCAAGGCCAAATGATATGAGAGAAACCAAACATGAACTTGTAGTAGAAATTGGTAAGAACCAGGAGTATACATAACTTTGTTAGAGTGGTTGGGGCTGACCAATATCGAATAAATCTTATCTTGGCTTGGTCGACATGCATGGCTTGCTCATCAAAGATGTACCCCAGATATTTAACCTGAGTAATATCAAAATTGAATTTCTCAAAATTGGCACACAACTTGTGTTGTCACAGGGCTTGGAGGATCTACCAAATATGGTGTAGGTTCTCTTCCCAACACTGGTTGAAGCTCAAGATGTCATGCAAATACACTATAACAAATGACTTGGTGAAGGGTTGCAAGATGTCATCTATCAGCCTCTTTATGGTTGCAGGGGAACTTGTCAAACCAAAAAGCATGACCAACCATTTAAAAATTCCCTTCTTAGATTTGAAGGTAGTCTTCCACATAATAGAGGGTTTGATTGGCACATGTTGATAAGCATAATTCAAATCAACGTTTCTCGACTATTTACCCCCTTGAGCTAGTCCAAAGGACATCAATATATGGAATTGGATACTTATTTTGGATAGTGATCTTATCCAATGTTCCATAATCAATACCACGGGGGCTTCGCTACGGGAGAAATATCATACCACGTGGGTTCATATTTGGGATATATATTGAGGAAAAAACCGGCATAATATATTGAGCATATAATAGGGGGTAAAGGGATTTTCTATTGCAAAGTATAAAAATTGGAGGTCAAAGTTAATGAAAAATATAAAGGCGTATAAAAAATCTTAATGAAAAAGAGGATACCTACAATATCTAGTGAAAGTAGGGGGTTTTTAAATTGCGAAGGTGTACTAGGTTTGTATTGGTAGGGGGTAAAATAATGTGGTTTTTAGAGGTATTTTCCAATATGTAGTCAAATTAAGGGTATTTTTCAGTATTCCATGAACGCACGTGATATGTGATAGATTGATTGAGTGAAGCCCCCATGGTCAATACAGAGTCTCCAAGTGTAAACTATCTTTGTTACAAACATTATCTGGCTCCCATAGGGTGATGAAATTGCCTTGATGTGCCCTTTCTACAACAACTCTTGAATATGTCTATTAATTTCATCGTTATCTAGAACATAGCATTAGTATATTGGTTCGTTGCGTAGCAATGTGCGTAGGGTCAAATCAATTGACTGTGTGACCTAAAAATGCATGGTTATCGTTATGGGTGAGGTGAAGATATCCCTGTACTCCTCCATGAACTTGTCCATTTGTTATTTCCGTGTAGAGGAGCGCTACCTGGAGGATGTGGATGTGGTCACAATAATCTTCTTGCTCTATGGGTTAATGATAAGGAAGAAAAATTTCCTAGTCATGGAAATGATCTTACTGCATTGCTTCGCAAAGATGAAAGAGGTGGCAGTAGGTGGAGCTACATTCACTATCCTATATAACTTATTTCCCAAAGAAATAACAATAGTGCGAGGCAAAGACTTATACATAGCATGATATTTCCACAAGTATGGTTGGCCTGATAATACATTACAAACTTAAAGAGGACCAACATCACACAGTACCTCATATGTGAAGGGCTTATGTTGTAGGGAAGGCGACATTGTTGGATGGCACGAAGATCTCATCCTCGGTGAAGCCACCTGATGGTGTATGGTTGCAAGTGTGGTGTGGTCGATAGGCCCAACCACTTCATGACCTCTCCTTAAATGAGGTTCTTTTGGCTTCCATTATCAACAATGAACTATAGCGAAGAAGCCTTCACCCACATTTGTGAGTGGAATAGATGCTCCCCATCCTCTAGATATTTAGGCTCAATATTTTGGATCTTGATGGTAGCAATGGTGGCACTGGGATCCAAATCAATAATATGCTTCTCGTTTTCATTCCCCTTATTGAGTTTTGACTCAAAGTAAGAACATGCATATCATTCTATAGCCTTCAACTCAACCATGAGTGACTACATGACCCAACACTTAGTCATCTTGAGTGGGGCTCTTATGGAACTAACACAATTTTTGTGTGGCTTTATTCGTCTTCATGGTGGTGTTATTTTCTTGCAACTTTCGTGGGTTGTCTTGGGTCACCCCTTCTTGGAATTTTCTTTTATTTTGCAGTTTGGGGGAACCTTTCCCCTTGCTTCAGATTCATAGATCCAAAGTCTCACTTCTTCTGTTTAAATTTCTACTCGATATTGACGATGTATCAATAGGTAGTGCCAAGGGGGGAGTTATCCAAGAACTCCATCTCATCCTTGATGTACTTGTATATATAGTTGCAGTACTTGAGTACTAGATTTTTCTCAAAATCCTTGATACCCAACATCATTTTAAGTGTGTAAAATTTATCTATGAACTCTAGCATGTCTTGGTCCCTTCCCTACCATAGCATGGTCCACTTTATGTATTTATCTTCATAGCTCCCAACTGGATAATACTATTGCTTGATGACATCTGGGAAAGAATTCCAAGTGTGTGCCTGAAAATAGTGAGTGTTTCCCTCATCCTTCTTCTCACAGTAGGTTTCCCACCAATCCTTGACGTGGAGGGCAACTTTAAGGAGTGCAACTAATATTTTCCCCATTGGAAAAATCATGAACTAAAAAATATACTTCTAACAAATTTAACCATTTATCTGTAACATATGCATCTACATGGCCTTCAAATACTGGGATGTGGAAGTTGAATTCCACTTTAAAGGGAGTGGGGCCTCTAGAGTGGTTGTTGAATGAAGATGCATCACCTGTGGGTAGCTTTTAAAGGAACTAGGAAAATTTATCCATCATCATGTTCCTCTGTTTCTCGAAGGCTTCCTCAAGCAATATTTTGAAAGGATCTCCTGCTCCCTTGTATTTATTTTCTTCGACCATGAAATTTCTTTAGGGTTTTCTAGGATTATCTTGCAAAGGTTCAACCAATTCGAGCCCTAACTCCTTATATCCTGACCTCGTTGGGGACATGCAAAGAAAAATAGAGAAAGAGAAGACCACTCTGGTACCATTTATCTAGAATTATGCATGGACACAATAGAATATAGATACAAACATAAACACATAGATGCAACAAAAATAAATCCTCATTTCATTAATATCAAAGAACTAAAATATCCTTACAAGTAGAATGGAAACAAACTAGGTCAGATGATGGTAGCTTATCTCTGAGAAGAGATGAGGGAGCGACATGCCTCTAAGCTCTATTACAATGAGGCTTAAGGGCCTTTTTATTATTGAACAAGGGGAAATCATAAACAACCAAAACCCTAACCCTAGGAGATGGAACACCAAGAGTTTGTCGGCCCCATTGGGGTTACTTGGGCACCCAACTTCCTGGGGTCGTGACTTGGTCATATGATCTTTTTTTGGTACGTACAATACCTCACTAAAAATATATATTCAATTTCTACAATATTTGTTGTAAGAACCTACCTATGCCTGCGAGTTCGTTGTGAACCTAAAAAAAATGTCGTTTAGGTGGTCAAAAGAGCTCCAGATATTTAGGACCCAAAAAATTGCTAAAAATAGTAAATTGTGCTATAATCAAGGAAAAGGATGAAACTAATTGGATGTCTACATGGAATAGGCGAGTAGCCACCAATATCCACCTGGATCATTATGAGTTTCTATTTTTCGACTAGACAGTTTGTAGGTTGGCAACTAAGGAAGCCATGTTGAATTTCTAAACCAATAGTGTCAAATAAAAGTTAATGTAATTTGACATATATTATTATTGATAAATAAAATTTTGGAAATTACTTAATAGGATAACATCAGAGTCAAAAGATTCTTGTCATTTGTAAACAACTGTGGAGGGATAAACTCAAGTTGTTACTTCCCTAGAAAATCTTCTAATATTCCCAAGAGAAATAATTGGAAAAAAAATATAAATTTATTATGATGGGAGAAAACGATCATAATAAACCAATTAGTAGAGGAAGTTACCAAGTTGGTGGTTCATTAAAGTGATGCAGGAGAAAATTACAGGATTTAAAGGAAAACGGAAAACATCGTTTTTCAAAGAAAAAAACATAAAGGCCTAGGAATTGGGTTGGCATACACAACAAGGTAGGCCACTACCAAAATTCTACAGGGAAAGGAACTTACAAAAAACAACATGCAGAAATCAATGATGTTGTTGATTCTGATGATAAGTAAATCTATACTCGGACATTAGTACCATATATACCTGGTTTTTTGTCTAAATGAAGCTCCTCTCCAAGGGAATGATCCAACCCTGTGTGATACAATACTATCACTTAGAAATCAAGAAGATTAACCATCAGAGTCAACGTAATTTGACATATATTATTATTGATAAATACAATTTTGGAAATTACTTAAGAGAATAGCATCAGAGTCAAAAGATTCATGTCATTTGTAAACAATGGTAGAGGGATAAACTCAAGTTGTTCCTTCCCTAGAAAATCTGCTAAAATTTTGAGGAGAAATAACTAGAAAAATAATATAAATTTATTACGATGGGAGAAAATGATCATAATAAACCACTTAGTAGAGGAAGTTACTTAGTTGGTGGTTAATTAAAGTGATGCAGGAGAAAAAAGCAGGATTTAAAGGAAAACAAAAAACATATGTTATCGAGAAAAAACATAAAGGCCCAGGAATTGGGTTGGCATACACAACAAGGTAGGACACTGCCAAAATTCTACTAGGAAGGGAACTTACAAAAAAAGCATGCATAAATCAATGAGGTTGTTGATTCTGATGATAAGTAAATATATACTTAGACATTATACAAGTATCATATATACTTGGTTTTTTTTTTCTGAATGAAGCTCCTCTCCAAGGGAATGATCCAACCCTATGTGATATCAATACTATCACTTAGAAATCACTTATAAATTGGGTCATAAATGATTGTTAATTTTGCTTCACAATTCCCTTTGAATCACTTCAAACTGCTTTCTCAAACAAAACTTATGCAAAATTAAAAAACATTACTCACCCTTTTTCCACCTTAGAGGTGCTTAATATTGAATGTCCCGTATCTCTGTAATTGCAGATATCCAAGGTCTAAAATTATGGCTTGTGGTATCCCTCTAAGTCCTGTTTCCAATCCCACAATTCTGATTGAGATTTGATTCTCCAAGAAGGCATTATGCCTAATCTCCCATGATGGCCTAAATATATATGGGTTCACTAGAGCGAATTTTACAAACTGCCACATGTTACTGTTTCTACTTTCAACCATGAAAATGATACCCAACAAAATAAATTTTGTCCTGTTTCTATCACTTTTTACAAAATTTTAATTTGATGCTTAGAGATAAAGTTTTGATGATTTTACCAAGGTCACATGCTTTAGATCTACTTTTGGATGCTTCAAACACCCTAACTTCTTCAGATCATATCTGGCAAATATAATGATACAAGATCTGAAATTCATAAACGAGGTTCACCACGATTTCGACTCAAATGGTTTTTAATTTTAGCTTCTGAAGCTTTCTAGAAAAAATGTTATAGCGAAACTTCCATGATGACCTATTTGAAGTGGCGAAATCCTAGATTCCAGAGCTTTGATACAAAATGTTATGCGACCAACTCACAAAATAGAAGAAGAGATTGATCAAAGACATCAAAATTAACCACTTTGAGGGGGAAACCTCCTTTACATTACACAAATGAACAATTATTTGATGCTACAAATGACAAAACCTCATACCTATATATAGGAGTCTAAGGGGTCACAATATAATCAAACTCGACATAATAATAATAATGTAAAGGCACAACAATAACAATAGTGGGCTTCTATGCAGAAAAATAATAATAATAAGGGGACAACAGGGGCACAAAAATAATAATAAAGTGCTACAATGAAAATAATAATGGGGGAATATACTAGTATTATATGGACCTAACAGAGGTCAAAAGTGTGCATAATTTGGAAGAAAATATAGTTTCTGGGAGGAATTCTAGAAGTAATTCAGGTCTAGATACTTGAATGAATGATAATATGACAATCAAGCAAAGGAGTTTCATGAGTTAAGCCTAGGAAAGTTAACTATAGACGATATTGTGATATATCCCTTCTACGAGAGAAGAGAAAGACAAGGTGATGAGATTTTGAATTTCCTATTGATCCTTTACAAGGAAAGGGTTGAGTTTGACAATCCTAAAACAATGGATGAAGTTGTAAGAAAAACAAGGTTATGTCATCAGTAGTTTAATAATATGGGAGAAGACTCAAAAACGTGGAGAAGTAAGGACATAAACAAATTTGTAATCGGGACAAAAATATAGAAATGTGCTTATATTAAAAAATTTAGTAATGACCACCAATGAAAGAAACATAGTAAAGGAAATTCAATCTATCCAGCATAATCCTAGACTGGGTCCAAGCCCACGGATTCGAGCAGTAAAAATATAGGTGTGATGAAGGAGAGAGAACCATTGAGCTGCACGGGGTGTCAGGATCCACATTTGTTCAGGAATTGTCCATGCAATCCCAGGTCCATTCAAATTTTTCAAACTCTTCATGAGACAACATCATTGAATGATATTGCAAGAAAGATTCACTAAATAAGTGCAACACTTGAGGATAGGAAATCAGAGCACCAATCCATTATAATAGGGTTTGAAGGTGCTATTTTAAACCATTATATTTATCTATTAATTGATCCAAGGGCTAGATTAATTTACATTAGTCCTCAAATTGTGGAAAAATATAAATTAAAAAATAAAAGGTTTAAGATTGCATCGTTAGTATAGTTAGCTACTAGCAACAAGAAAAGGGGAACTAGCCAAGTGAAACAGTGCCCCATAAATTTAAATGTTTACTTCATAGAAGTAAATCTAAATATTCTCCCCTTAAGATCCTACAACATCTTAATAGGCATGGAACAGTGGGAAAAAATGTTGTTATAAATTTTCTAGAAAAAACATTAATTTGTATAAGTCAAAAGGGACAAACCCAATTAATAATAGGTATATCAAAACCCATATAAGTATACAAACATCAGATTTACAGCTGAAGAAGAGTACCAAGAAATGGTGTCAATTGTTTGCAGAGTATGTCGAAGCAAATGAGCAGTGCACATAAAAACAAAAATTAGATGCCTTGCGAGTCATTAGATATTTTTGATATGTTTTTCCAAAAGAAATTTTGTGTTTACCTCCCCAAAGAGACATGGATTTCGCCATTGATCTAGTACTAGGTGCAACCCTAATGTATAGAGCACGTTATAGAATGAGTACTCCTGAATTATTGGTATTAAAGATGAAATTAAAAGAACTACTCAATAAATGATATATCAAACACAGTGCATCACCATGTTGGGCTCCTGTGTTATCTGTAAAGAAAAAAGATGGAATATTTATAATGTGCATCGTGTTAGCACCCTATAATTGAGCCTCTAGGCTGAAAAAAGGTTTATAGGGGTAAACATGACCCTCTTTTGGCTAGAAACTGGCCCTTTCCAACCAGAGGGGGCTACATCACTCAAAATAATGTCAAAATGTGAAAACAATAAGGCTTAAGGACATAAAACCAATGCCATATCTGTAAAATAGAAATAGGAATCAATTATGGTGGTTAACAAACATAGGAGTAAAAGCCACTCGGCATGAAGTCATAATTCAGATCTTACATGAAATTATCAAAGCTTAACGAAGAACTCACAAAAACAGAGACAAGGTAGGCGTGACTTCAAGTTATTACATTTTTCATAATATAGTGGTAGAAAGAGCCGTACACTACGTCCAAAGCACCTAATTACGAGTGAGTCTTAAAAATAACTTGGAAGTACGCAAAAATACATTCAACCACATGAAATAGAACATGACTAACAGATGAATTGTGAAACATATATCTTTGATCAAATATCAAGAAGAAGAAAAATTTACCATAAAGGAGCACCTTACAGAGGGTGAATTATAACATAGTTTTAGAAAGGAAATAAAAGCATTCAGAGCACCAGCAAAGATGAATTCTAAACTACTTATATCCAATTTAGAGGTGAAGATTTAACATTTAAATGGAAAAGACAAAGAAAAAAAATACACATAAGAAGGGAAACACAAAACTTTAGAATCCCACCACGAGAATATCTAGTAAAGTGCCAAATGTTATTCACTAATAATTTTATATTCAGAAAATAAAATCACATATATAGGCCCCTTTTCTCCCAATTCCAACCCTTTTTTCATATATTATTCTTCTTAAATACAATTAGGAAGATTTTCATGCATGAAAAATAAGAGACGAGATACAATGTATCTCATATTGGCTAAGAAGATCAAGATACAATTAACCTTGGAAACATCATATTATGAGTTTCACAAGAAACTTAGCAACATCGAGCTTCGGATAATCAAACTTATCAATATATCTATCCCTATCCTAATCACTATCATAACTGTAGAAGGTCCAAAAAGACCAAAATGCAAAAAATAAGCCTCGTTGATATAGTTGCGCAGGAGGGTGAAATAACCTCCAAGCTTGACATAGTTGCAGAATTTTCTCAAAAAAAATGAGCTACTAAGTTTGCTTGAAATGGTGTGTTATTATTGTAGGACCCCTGAGATATCCTCTTTACCCTTTGCTGACCTCCTAATTGAATGCTCACCACATGCGTAGAATAATTCAAATTTGCATTTGCTTGACATTTCCCACTCCAACAAAATATTGTAGTGCCTCAGCCATGCATAAAACTTACCTTATAACACCCAGAATGCATTAAATATTCCAACCTACCAAAATCTGGACTTTACAAGTCAAATTTCAAAAACATTTTAGAATTTTGTCAATAAGAAATTGTGGAAAATGGGTCTCCAAGTGACACCTATAATTTTGAAAACGTAACACCTACCCACAAACTGAGAGAATTTTTTTTTTTTAATTTGGCCTATTATAGAAGAAAATATATTTGATTTTTGAAATATTCACCTTCTGTTGTTACAAAAATCTGTTGAAAAACAATGATTGAAACAGAAGGAAAATGCAAAATTTTGTTTTTTGAAAAATAGGCCTCCAAGAGTATTCCATATCTCCAAAACCATAACACATGTGAAGAAACAGAAGGAAAATTTTGTTACTTTTACTATTCTTGGAAAAAACCACTTTGATTTTCTGTAAATTCTTTTCCATTCGGTCAGAACCCGCTTTTGAAAATGATGACCAAAACAGTCAATTTTAGAGGAAATTATGTAGCAAAGTGTAGATGACCTCCATGGTTGATATGGCTGTATATGGTTTTGTGCAAGGATGAGTGTGTAGATGTGTTTGATATGACCTAGTGATGATGTATCACCCTTTGAGTGCTTCTCTCCATGGTTTTAGACCTCCAACATGGTTGTTCATAGTTTTCACAGTGGTTGCAGAGCGACTGTGTGGCCTGGAGTTTGCACAGAAGTTGTGCAGCAACCTTCTTCCACATGAACTATGAAAAATGAATTATGATGATGAATTGTGAATTTTGTGGGTGTAATGGAATTACGATGAGATGTGAATTGAGGTGTGACATAATGATAAAATGTGAATCAAGAGAGTATATGATGGAAAAATGGTGCATTGGAAGAAGTATATGAAAGGGAAATATGAATTATAAATGGTGAACTGTGAATGATGGATTATGAATGGTGGAATGCGGACATGATGTACACCACTAACAGACCCATAAAACTTTAGCAAATGGAACTTGATTGTTAGGTTTTTGACTTGTGATAAATGGCAACCCCATGAAATGACCCCCTTGAAACCTCAATGAATCTACATGAAAATATGACCTTATGACCCTCTATGACATGAAAAAATTACAGTGACCTTAGAAAATGATCTTTAGACTATGAAAACAATGATTCATAGGCTAAATTGACATACAAACTCTGAAAATGAATAGAAAGAGGCAAAGACACTTTCATCCCTAGACCCTAGGACCCTAACACATCAATTACCTGCAATTAAATAAGCTAACCATAAAAAAAATACCCTTTGCCTCGTATTAATGATCTGTTCAACCAAATAAGAGGGGAAACCATATTCTCAAAAAAATATTTAAGGACCAAGTATTGTCGGCCGAGAATAAAGGATCAAGACATTCATAAGAGAACTTTTCAAAGCAGATATATTCATTACAAATTTTTAGTGTTACATGTGGCCTTACAAATGCACCAACAAATTTTATATGCTTAATGAACAACATATTTAGTAAGTACCTTGATAAGTTCGAGTTGGTATTTATATATGACATTCTGGTGTATTCCATGAATGAATAAGAACATCGGTAACATCTAAAAGTGGCTGGAAACTTTAAGAGAAGGTAAATTATATGCTAAGTTTAGTAAATGTTAGTTTCTGTAGGAATTTGTAGGGTAAGTTCTTGAGACAGAAAACCAAAGGACACTACTTACAAACAGATCATAGATCAATACACCAGTATTCTTGACATGGTAAAAACCCTCAAAGAGGGAAACAGTCCATGGCCTGAGCCAACACGGCCACTTCAGGCAATTTATTAATAAAGTAATCAAAATTTACATAAGCTTCTCTCATGAATAGTTACCCTACAAATGACCCTCCATGTTATTTAAATAGAGATCATGGACCAATCAGGTGTTAAGCCTTGGATCAACGGTCGGTAATACTGAGGAGAGAATGAATTGTCAGATCACTTCATGTCTAGAACATATTGTGACCATCAGATTGTAATTTACAAAAGTACATAGCAAAGAAACACACTTTACCTAACCCTACACTAGACCAAGTTATACTTAACTATTTCCTATGTGTCTGAATATCCTAACATCCCCCCTTAAGAAAAACTTGGCATTGAATTGAAGGATGTACAAATATTAAACAATAGGAGAAGGAAGGAGGCATTAGAGACTATCCCCCCTTAGTGACAACTTTCTGAACTCCAGCCATAAATCAAAGTTTAGTAAACTTTGCCTCTTTGAGAGCCTTTGTAAAGATGTTTGCAACTTCATCATCTATTGAACAATATTACACTTCAAGAACATAGTCATGAATGAGCTCTCTGATGAATTGCATGTGCAGTTCAATGTGTTTGTTGCGCTGATGTTGGACTACATCTTTGCATAGTTGAATGACACTTTTATTATCACACCAAAGTGTAGTTGGATGCTGCTATTGAAAGCCAAACTTTGACACGATCTAATGAAGCCACAAGGCTTCGTTACTAGATTCTAAGGCACCACGATACTCTGCTTATGCTAAACAAAGATAAATGGCACTTTGTTTCTTGCAAGCCCATGTAATAGGTATTCAACCAAGAGTGAACACATAACCTGCAGTAGACTTTTGATCATCAGGGTCACCAGCCCAATCGGAATCAGTGAAACCAACCATAGAGGAGATGCTTCTGCATTGTAATTAATCCCAAACTAAAGTGTACCTCAAACATAATGAAGTATTCTTCTAGATGCTTTCCAATGACTTTCATGTGGGTTTTGCATAAGCTGAGAAATAAGGCCAACAACAAGGGAAAGGTCGAGACGAGTATGGGTCAGATACAAAATTTTTCCTACAAGTTGATGGTATAAGGTAGCATCAACTTTAGGGGAAGTACTAGTGACTGAAAGTCTGGCTCAAGACTAAAAGGGAGAAGGGGTTGGCTTACAGTATTCCATCTGAAAATGGCGTAGAAGATCACAGGCATACATGGACTGGGAAAGGGAAATACCTTCCTTGGATTGCAACACTTGAAGAACAAGAAAATAATGCAACTGTCCTAAGTATGTCATTTCAAACTTCTTTTTGAGGCTATAATTCACATGGTTTATAAGGTTGGGATCACTGCCAGTAAGGATAAGATCATCAACATAAATAACAAGAATGATAAGACACTTGCCCACTTTCTTGGTGTAGACAATATTGTCAGAATGACACCTAGAAAATCCAGTTTCTAAAAGAATGATATCCATTCTAGCTTACCAAGCCTGAGGGGCTTGCTTTAGACCATAAAGGGATTTCTTAAGCCGATATACAAGGCTGGGGTCTGTTTGTATAAAGCCAGTAGGTTGTTCCATATAGATTTCTTCATGCAAGTCCCCATGCAAGAAGGCAGATTTAAGGTGAATAAAGTTCATTTTGGAAACAGGGGAGAAGGTTTTAGTATAGTCAATGCCTGAACAACTTGTGAAAATCCCTGAGCAACAAGACAAGCTTTATGTTTATCAACTTTTCCATCTGGTCCATACTTGGTTCTGTAAACCCATTTGCATCAAACAAGTTTTGTCCCTTTGGAAGAGGAACAAGATCCCATGTACCATGTTCCATTAACGAACAATATTCTTCATTCATAGCTACGTCCCAATCTAGATGGCCTGAAGCTTCTACAAAGATGTCAGGATCATAATTCGCTGAAGCTTGAGCCAGTAAACAAGAGGCTATATCAAACTTAGAATGTGTACGTCACTGATCTATAGGATCACCGACAAGAGCACCTTCTACATCCCGAGTGGCATGAACCCATTTTGGAAGTTGAGTTGTTGAAGGTGGATCCTGAGAAGGTGGGGAAGGATTTTCATCCTCACTATCATCATCTGAAGAAGAAATATTTTCAGAACTAGAAGGGATAGAGAGAGCTGGCACATCTGCTAAACTAGGCTCATAGGCCGATATATTTTTAGCAAACTTTACATCTCTTCTAATGATAACATTTTTGGACTTAAGTGGAATAAGTCTATATCCTTTGACATTTTTAGAATATCCAACAAAAATACATTTTTCACTCTTAGTTTCTAAAGCTTTATGTTTGTCATGTGGAATATGGTCCCATGCTTCACTTCATCTGAAAGTGACTTACATCTGTTTTAATTGAGCTCCATTCTTCTTCTGGAGTGATATTCTTTAAAACCTTAGTAGGAGTGTGATTTACTATGTACTTTTCACAGTCAATTCCTTCTGACCAAAAATTAAGACTAAGTCCTTTAGATTGAAGCATACAATTAGCCATTTCCTTTAAGGTACGATTATTCCTTTCATCTACACCATTTTGTTGTGGAGTATATGGAACAGTATGTTGCATTTGAATTCCAATCTCAGTGAAAAGGTTGATGAATTTGTTGTTAACATATTCTCCTCCATTATTAGATCTTAGCTTAAGAATTTGATATCCAGATTGTTTTTCAACAAAGGCCTTAAAGCCCAAGAACATGTTAAATACTTTACTCTTGAGTTTTAAGAAGTATACCCAAGTGTGTCTGGGTAAATCATCAATGGAAGTTACAAAATACTTGTAGCCAGAGAATGAAACAACTAGAAGTGGACCACATAAATCGCTATGCGTAAGCTATAAAGGGGCTAAGGCGTGCCAAGAGGCACGTTTTTTAGAACTTTCCAGATGATTTATTCTAAGTACACATCCAGAACAAACACCAACTCTGTAAGATACCATTGGAAGACCTGTCACCATATTTTATTTACATAGATTCTTAAGGGAGAGATAGTTTGCTCACTTCATCATTATGAGCAAAAAATATCGAGGGAAGATTTGATGACCCAAAGTTGTTAAACTTATACAACCTTGTAGAATCATCAACAATGTCAGTAGCTAAAATCTATCTAGGATATCTTAGGTCCATAATAACAACATCGTGAGGTGAAAATTCAATGATTTTACCTTCACCTGAATGAGTTATCTGATATATAGATAGAAGGTTGCAGGATAAGCTTGGAACACATAATACATCATTAAATTGACCAATGTCTAGATGAATAGTTCTAGTCCCTACAACACTAAGAGATCTACAATCACCAACATATATACTTTTGGTGTTACAATCATTTAAAGAAGAAAACATGGCTTTGTTTTTGGCCATGTGATAAGAAGATCCAAAATCAATGAGCCACTCATGAGAATGAGAAGAATAAGATACATTTAGTGCATAACCAAACCGAGATGCTGGACAAAAACATGCAGAAACTACAATTCCTGAAGATGAAGTTGAAGTTGAAGAGTGATCTAAATGGATGTTATGCTTCTTCATTGCTTCTTCCAAGGCTTCCATATTCTTAAATCATTTGGATTCTAAGTGACCATCTCGATTACAAAAGTGGCAATGTCTATCAGTCTTATTCCCTTTGTTTTTATTTGCCCTATCATTTTGTTGAAATGATTTTTCATTTTGAGACTCAAATTTCATAAGACCATTGTTTGGTTTAGGACCATTCTTTTTAGGATATTGCTTCTTAGGATTCTCTGAATTTGGTTGCTGTTGGGTAGCTAAGACTTTCTTTGAAGAGTTTCCAAGATTAAGAAGACCAAGATATATGAGTTTTTCTTGTTCTCTTATTAAAGAATCACAAAAGGAATCAAAATAGGGGGACTTGTAGTCTTTTCCTTGAGAAATACAGGCTTCTCTACTAGAATGGAAGGTGGAAACAAACATAGAGTAGGCTGGTCCCAACATAGTAAGAATGGAATAGATACAGCTACCATCTTCTTTAGTAACCTTAACACCTTCCAAGAGAAGTCTAAGGGTATTGAACATGGACAAAAAATCTTCAATGGAAGAAACATTATTGGCGTCCAATGTAAGCAACTCATTTTTGAGTTTATGGGCTCTAATTTCATTTTTAACTCCACAAACTTTAGTGAGTTGTTTCATTGCTTCATTAGGAGTATCAAGTTCTATGATATGGAATCTAAGGTCTAGACAAATAGACATCCCTATTAACCCACGTGCTTGATCTTGCCTATTTTCCCATTTGGTGGCCTTATCTTCATCTTGAGGTTTCGTGTCTTCGCCTGAGGCTGTTTTGTATTGACCTTTACTTCTAAGTAAATCCACAATGTAGGACCACCATTGGAAGTAGTTGGTGCTATCAAGAATGACCTTGGAATTTCTATTTTAACAAAAGTTGAAGCTGTAGATGTTGAAACTAAGTTTTCCAATAGAAAGATCTCGAAAAATTAGGCTGATTAAAAGAAAATAGCTTTGAAAATAGCTTTCCGGATGAAGAAGTTATTGATCTAATTAGCTCACTTAAAAAAAAATAAAATTATGTGACTCACTTTTTAAATAAGTGAAAGTCACTTTTACAATGGTACTTTATGAGCTACCCACTAAATTGTAACTTAAATAAAAGATAAAGAGACTTTAAAATTATAATTGACTCAATTTTATAATGGGTGAGAACACTTTTACATAAGGTAACATTAAAACATAAGTTACATGTGCTCTTTGAAAAAGTAACTCAACCAAAAGAAAGACTTGAACTCAAGACCTCTATTCTCATAAAGTAACTTTAGACTAAGTGAGGTAGTTTAAAAGGTTAGTAATTTTTGGAAAGGAGGAAGGGTTTTTTTTTTTTTTTTTTAGTCACTGAAGCTTTAGGGTGAGTGCTTACTTGAAAAATCTCTTTTTTTCCTATAAAAAAAAACCACAAAACCTAACACGGACATACAAAACAAACAAACCTTATGCGTTGAATTTAACTTTAGCTGGAAACTAAATATTTTCCTCAATGTTTCTGACTTTTTGAGATCACACTAAGGCACAACAGAAAAGAGCATATACATGAAAGAAAATCTTCCTTTCTATTTTTGATTTGCCCAGATCGCACAGAGTCATGGGGAAAAGAGCATATGCATAAATGAAATGTATAGATCCAGTAATAAAAAAGAGAGGGCTAAATAATCCAAAATAAATGGAGAGATGAATAGCTAGAACTGCAAATAAAGACTATATACCTTCGTATATTTAAAATGGCGTAGATAGGGATACCAGAAACATTTTCGCGTGAAACAAAAGGGGTTCCTCGTTGGAACAGATGCTCCTAACGCAACAGAGCAGTTCTCCTGGCCCGAAAGCAGTCAAAAACAGTAGATCTAGGAAACGACAATCGGATGCAGTGGTACCGACTTTAGATTTGGATCACCAATGGATCTTTCCCTCAAATAGCTCTAATACCATGTAGGAATTTATAGGGTAAGTTCCCCAGACAAAACACCAAAGGAAACTACTGACAAACAGATCACAGATTAATACACCAGTATTATTGACGTGGTTAAAGCCCTCAAAGAGGGAAACAGTCCACGACCTAAGCCAACATGGCCACTTCAAGAAATTTATTAATAAAAGAATGAAGATTTAGATAAGCTTATCTCATGAAAGGTTACCCTAGAAATGACCCTCCATGCTCTATAAATACAGTTCATGGACCAATCAAGTGTTAAGCCATGGATCAAGTGTCGGTAATACCGAGGAGAGAATGAACAGTGGGATCACTTCATGTCTAGAACATATCATGATTGTCAGATTGTAAGTTACAAAAGTACATAGTAAAGAAACACACTTTACCTAAATCTACACTAGACCAGGTTATACTTAACTATTTCCTATGTGTCAGAATATCCTAACAGTTTCATAAGGACGTAATACAAAATTTGGGCAATGTCACTTGAGAACAGGGATTTCTTGTTGATCCTGATAAGGTCTAGGATATTTTGAATTTGCTCCCATCTAAGGATGTTTTAGTTTTCCTCTGCTTTATGGGAATTACAAGTTATTACCGAAGATTTATTGAAGGGCTCTCTCAGGTGGCCTACTCTATTACCTCCTTACAAAAGAAAGGAATAAACATTGAGTTGAAATCCAAGTGGCATTAATTTTTTATAGACTAAGATATTTCCTAACAATGGCCCCTATACTCAAAATTGCATATCTAGAAAAGGAATTTTTTGTATGCGTTGATACTTGTTTGGAAGGGTTAGGAGGAGCCTTATTGTAGGAAAATTGAGTAGTGGCCTATGAGTCTGGGAAACTAAAATCACATGAAAAGAAATATGAAATATATGATTTAGAGCTGCATGTTGTAATACATTATTTAAATATGTGGAGACACTACTTGTTAGGAAAAAATTCACCTTAGTAATAGATCATATTAGCTTGAAATATTTTTTCAGCCAAACCGATCCTAATGCTAGACAAGCTAGGTGGATGACTTTTCTTAGTGAATTCGAATTCGATTTCAAACATATTGAATAGAAAGAAAATAAAATAGCAGATTCCTTAAGCATACATTCAAATTCCCTAATGGCAACAATTTTTAGTAGTATTCACATATTTTATGGAGCAAATTAGAAAGTCAAAACATGAGAATCACAACTATCTAGAAATTCAAAAAAAAATGCCACATACAATAATTCCAAGTTATATTGAAAACTCAGAAAAGTTGCCAACCTACATAAATAGATTGTATGTTCAAACGTAATTGTTCTAAAAAAGACAATTTTGGATGGATATCATAAGAAATCGTATGTTGGACACCCAAGATATGAAAAGATGATAACTGCATTGAGGAAGGAATTTTACTCGCATGGCATGAAAAAGTAAGTACCAGAATACTTGTCCAAATTCTTATAATGTCAGTAGGTGAAGGTGGAACATCAACACCTAGCAAGACTATTAAACCCACTACCCATTCCAGAATGGAAATGGGAAGTGATATCTTTGGACTTTATTACAGTTATACTAAAACAAAGACGACAACATGAATCCATCATGGAGATTGTGGACACCTTTAGTAAAGAAGCATGTTTTATACCTCTATATTCTACCTATGGAACAAATTAGATTGCACACATTTTTATGAAGGATATTTTCCGATTGCACAAAATACTAGAAATGATAGTGCTAGACAGGGATGCTAAATTCACTTCCATATTCTAGAAAGCTTTATTTGGAGGTATGTCAACACTAATCTTTAGCACTGCATTCCACCCATAAAAACATGGGTAGATGGAGAGAAAAAATAATATTTTATAGGACATGCCAAGAATGTATGTCATGGACATAACTGTTAAATGGCCAGATTTCCTACATGTAGCAGACATTGCCTACAATAATAATTATCAATATTCAATAAAAATGAGTCAGTTTGAATCCTTATATGGTAGAAAATGCTACAAAGCTCTCAGTTGGAGTCATCCATAAGGCATGCTGACATTGGGACAAGACGCATTACAATAAATGGAATAGGTAGTGCAAAAAATTCGACCAAACCTAAAAACTGCACAAGATAAAAAAAAAAATTGTTATGCCAATAAAAATAGAATTCACAAATAATTAAAGATTCGAGATCATGTTTACTTAATATTTAAACCAAGGAAAAGCACCTTAAGGGCAAGAAATTGTACCAAATTGGCCCCACGGTTCTGTGGGACTTTTAATATTTTGGACAAGGTTGGGCCAATAGACTATCGGTTGACATTGTCGAGCCATATAAAAATAGAGAATGTTTTTCTTGTATCTTTGTTAAAAATATATGTCCATGATAATTAGCACGTAATTGATTAGAATTTGATACACATGGAATCAGAAGGAGACCTTCTGGCAGAGACACTTCGCATATTATATTGGAGAGAGATATTTCTCCAGAATCGAGCCATCTTTCAGGATAAAATGTAATGAAAGAAATTTATGCCTCAGGAGGAAACATGGGAGATTGAGAATAAAATGCAAGAGGAATTTCCAAGAGTACTCCAAAAGGGAAGAAATTAGTCAAGGAACACCAAGGAAAATGTTAAATAAATATGGGGGGAAGGTGCACTACCCCTCTATTCTTTATGAGTTTCTATTTTTGGACTACAATATTTGTAGGTTTGTAGCTAACGAAGCCATGTTGAATTTGTAAAATAGTAGTATCAAATAAAGGTTAATGTAATGTGACTTATATATTATTATTAATAAATAAACTATTGGAAATTGCTCAAGAGAATAGAACATGATTGAAATGATTCTTTCCAATTGTAAACAATTGTGAAGGGATAAGCTCAAGTTGTTCCTTCCCTACAAAATTTCCTAAAATTCCTAGGAGAAATAATTGGAAAAAAAATATAGATCTTCTATGATGGGAGAAAAATATCATAATAAACAACTTAGTAGACGAAGTTACGCAGTGGGTTAGCAAAGCCAACAAGGCAAGACACTGAAAAAATTCTATTGGGAAGCTAACCTATAAAAAAATCCATACAAGAACCAATGAGGTTGTGGATTCCAATGGTAGGAAAATCTTAATTCCACGGAGAAATGATAGATTCAATTTGTGGTCGGGAGGAGTGTGCTCATTTTTGAAGTAATTGTCTCAACAAGAATTTTGGTTATGATTAGATTTTTCTTGGAGTAAATAGCATTTTGATTTTGAATTTATATGGACTTAATAAGGAAGTATACCATATCTTCTCTCGTAAGGAATTGATATATTTTTGAATATATTTCATATATATATTTGGTACTGGTATAATGTGTGAGTATAACTGGATATTGAAAAGACAAAAAAAAATAGAATATATAATATGCATAAGTGAGAATACTTAAGAGGCATATGCTAGAGTTAGTATACTAGTTATATCTGTGAAGAATGAAACTTTAATTTTAATTTATGATAGGTTTGTTATAATTAAACTCAATTGTTATATTTACATAATGGGAACTAGTGTTCTCGAAATTGAGGAAGACAAGTAAATGAATGTAAGGATCTAAGGCTAGAGGTAGCTGAAGTATCGTATTCCAATAGTATATACATATGGTTAGTGTAATATCCCTCCATTATTGTAATTTTGTTTTCTTTGTTCAGACTAGGAATGGCAAAAGATCCATGAAGTACATCAAAATAATCATGCCAATAAATAATTTTATTAATAAACAAATGAAAGTTAATTTAAGTACATGGGAATGAAACACTTGAATATGAGGTCCTTGCCAAAGAAAGAAAAACAAAAATCTCATTGGTAAATGAGATTAGGATAATTATTTCATGAGAAGGATTGGAAATAAGATTTTATATAAGATTTAATGGACCCTCCTAAAGGGGGACCCTCCTAAAGGAAAATTTATCATTAAAGAAAGGTATCAAATACATATTGAAGACATCAATAGGGGTTTTTGGAGTTTTTGGATACCTTGGCAATAACGTCTCAGTACATGGGTGAACTTGAGGATTATGGTTCAAGGTTGGGTGGTGAACGCGTGAGATTCCCAAGTGATCTTTTTTCGGTGATACTCATTGGATTATTTCTGATGAGCTATTTTATCTCTTTTATTTTATTCCACTTCATTTATCCTCTTTTATGAATAGAAATGACTAGATGTTGTCTTATATCTTATATCTTAGGTCTATATTGTTATTGAAGCTAAAGTTGCTGATATTGGAAATGGAATTCCACCTGAAGAATAAATTTATGATTCTATAGACATGAACTTACTTTTTTAGTTAAAAATGAAATTTTTTGTGTGAGAACCTTGACCACCATAATACAATGCATGCAAGTTTTGGATAGTGAATCCAACTATTAATATAAAAATAAAAGAAAAGGGATTCTGACATAGTTGGTCTTGCATGATTACTCTCAAAGGATGTGAGAAGGAAAATCTAAGTAGTTTATGGAAATTAACATCAAACAAGATAGTATGCATCAATTACTCAGAATTTAAATTCTTAGATTTTGTAACAAATTTTCCTAAGAGAAGTTATGTGTGAATTAGGGATGAGTATAAGATAACGGAACAACAAAAAGAGGAATGATTATTAGAATATGGGGTAAAAGGATATGAGGACGACATCCTTGGTGTAATGGAAAGTGTAATCCTGGTGATATTCAATTGCCAAAATATTCATAGTGTTAATACTTAAGTAAGATACAATAATTCAAAGAACAGGCTAGATAGATTTCAACCATTTCCTAGTCAAATTATGAAAATATTTTAGTAATTTCATAATATATATATATATATATATATATAGATAGATAGATAGATATAACAATAAAGATAAATAATATTGAAGCCATCTTCCTCTGTGCAACCCAAATTCGAGGCAAACAAAGGAAGTTCAAATGTGCAGAGTTGCTTATACCAAAATAAATATATGAAACTCATCTAAATGGTGTGTGTATATATATATATATATATATATATATATATATATATATATATATATATATATATATATATATATATATATATATATATATATATATATAGATAGATAGATAGATAGATAGATATATAATCTCGATATCGATAGTGAAGCAGTATTTAGTCGACGCAATTACCATAACACACATACTGAATGATGTCGATTTAAGGTGGTAAGTTAATAATGAAATAATATTGGGAATCAACAAATGTATCATGATGCTACTTAAATGTTATTCCCTTCCTATGAGATAAATAATCTAGTCGTATGACTCGAGAAAATCAATGAAGATGAAACTATCATAGTAACTTGTTCATCTAAATAACACGATGAGTTTCAAATTAAATCTAATAGATTAGGTTACACATAGATGGGTAAGAAGACTTTTCCACGGATTGGTAACATATTAAAGGTCTTCTTTAGTTTCAACATATTTAGCCAAGGGTTGAATTTATTCCATGACAATGTTTCTTACAAAAAAGATGAATTACACAACTTAGAGAATGTGGTAAAAAGAATCATGTTTGATTAAGTTAAAGGTTGTCTGATGAGTGTTTGAAAGCAACACTCAACTCAGCTCATTAAATTAGGAGCACACACACATATGAAGTAGTGCACAAAGTGTATAAGTAATTTGATATTTCATTAACAACCTTCAAAACAATGTTTGTAGAAAAAAGAGCAATAATCAAATAGAGGATGAAAATAAATATTGGTATGAGCTTCCTCCAAACTGTGTTCACCAAAATATGTCGAAAAAATGATTGGCGAGAAATTGAGCTCATGCAACCAGTGAAAAAAAAAACATGAAAAATCAAATAGGGAAATATTGTATATCTTATTCTTGTTGGTAAAAGAAGGAAGCACTACCTAACATAATTAATTAATAAATCTTGATAAAGGATTAGGGTGAGTTTTCTTCGAAAGATATTTATGGGATATAGTGTAAATAATTTATAACCAAAAAAATTACTTAATAAGAAGAGGCCTTGGGGAATATGGATTAGGGAATTTGAAGAGATCAAGAAGCCTTATATCAGGGTGCACTCAGCACCAGATGGAAAAATATTCAATGACAGCACACATCAACATGAAGGATATACTAGATAAGTGGTATATAAGTAGCAAAAGATAGAGTATCACTGAAAAATTCTGGTTCATAGATAAAGTAATCACAAAAATAACATAAAGTAATCACAAAAGTAATAAAGTATATCAACCAATTACAGACTATAAAAATGAGAGTAGTTGAAATAAATGTATTTTAAGAACATAAGAGACCTATAAAAACACAATGGTACTGAAGGAGAGTTCCGAAATGATAAATAATCTATTAACCTTACCTAGGAATGAATACGGTAAAATGTACCAAGGCAGAAACTGGGTCTGAAAACATGATGGTTCTTAGATGAAACTGAATAGACCATGAATAGGGTGAATAAATCCTTGATTGGGAAGAAATATTAACTTTAAGAGCTTTGTAGAATTAGAAGTTAGTATTGGAGTTCATCATAAACATCATAAATTAAATGTCTATTGAATGAAAAATGCCTATAAATCGAGGGATTGCAATGATATAACCAAGAAAATTAGGAATCATGATAAGAATTAATTGAACATCCTAACAGACCCTAAAATGAAATCTATTGAATGGTTTGGGCCAATTTATGCAACTCAAGAGCATGGGTCAAAAGAATAAGAGCTTATGGGCGTGGGGCACTTACATTTTCCACTTAATCATAACACTTAGATGCATTAAAATACTTTTTAATTACCGATGTGATGTGGTGAATTCCTCTTTTATGTCATCAAACTCTTACAAGTCTATGGAAGGATATGGAAATAAGTGGCAGAACCAAAAGAATGGACTTGACTCGGTGCACCTTAAAAACGAAACTTGAATAATATAACCATAATAGTTGATGGGCTAATAGGTTGTCTTGCATTTAAGTATGCATGATAGATGTATAGTTGATACACTAGTATCAAATAATAGCATAATATAAAACGATGCAAGTATTTTAGTAACGATTATTTTCTGTTTGAAGACAATATGAAAGGAAAATGGCAACTCCATATTTTGAAGGTTACATTCAATAACGACCATGTCACTTGGTATAACCATAGATAAATGTACAGAAAGGATCTATAGTATTGTTGTGATGATATGTCAAGGTTACTGACCCTATTTGGATGCATGTGGATAGTGTTGGGTGCAGATGAAACACATGAAGCACATGCTTAGTAGGTATGAAAAATTTCTAGAACAATACCATGCAATAAATGAAATAGTCTGTAGGCTTCAATGTTGAGCCACCAGGAAAAATAAAGTCAAGCGGAAACACTTGGTATTGAAGTCATCAAAGACAAGATGTATCTCCTTGCCGTATTTAGAAAATATGGAAATTCCTCTGATAATATGGACGATTGAACAACATGTTAAACTCGTATAAAATTGATAGAAACATTATTGCACACTTGAGAAAAAAAACAAATTTGGGATTAGGTCTTAAGAACGAGAACCAATCGAAATTTAGCACCACAAGTTTGTTGGCCACTCTGAGTTCTAGACCAAAATGGATTCATGGTTTATCAATTAGTGCCACCTATTCATATCAAAGTTTATAATAGTTTTCATGTACTTTTACTTTAAAAAAATATGTACATGATAACTCTCATATAATTGATTAGAAAATGCTACAGGTGGAAATCGAAAGACACTTTCTGACAGAATCTCTTTGTATCTTGGATTAGAAAGAGATTTAGCTCCAGAATCGAGTTGTTGTTTGGGTTGAATTAAAATGGAAACATTTTACACCGAAGAGGCTACATGGGAGCGGGGAGATGAAATGTTGCAGAATTATCGAGTACTATTTCAGAGGGAAGTGAGAAGGAATAAACACCAAGGACAATGTGAATTAAAATGGGCAAGAATGTAATATCCCTCCCTTACTATAATGTGTTTTTGTTTCTTCACACTGGGAATGGCAAAAAAGACATGAAGTACATCGAAATGCTCATGAAAATAAATAAATTTGTTAATAAACAATTAAAAGCAAATTGAAGTACTTGGGAATGAAACACTTTAATATAAGCTTCTTGCCAAGGAAAGAAAAAAAATCTCATTGGTAAATGAGATTAGGGTAATTCTTTCATGAGAAGGATTCTAGATAAGCTTCTAGATAAGATCTAATGGATATGAGAGAAAATCCATTAAATATCTTAGCTAGAGAAACATTCTAACCTTGGATAAGCATAAAGTGTCGCAGGAGAGAAGGGGGCCTTTTATGGAAAACTCTAGGCAAGTGGAAAACAAGAAGACCAAAAAAGAGGGACAGCATTAAAGTAAATTTTATCATGAAAGAAAGTTATAAAATAACTATTGAAGGGATCAATAGGGGTGGATGGATACCATTGCAAGAAAATCTCAGCGCGAGGGTGAACTGGAGGATTACAGTTCAAGATTGGGTGGTGAAGGCGTGAGATTTCCAAGTGATCTTTTGTTGGTGATAATGATTGGATTATTTCTGATAAGTTATTTTATCTGCTTTATTTTATTCCACTACATTTATCCTCTTATTATGAATAAAAATGACTATATGTTGTCTTATATCTTTATTTAAAGGAATGTGAATTTAGATAATGGCTTACTAGACCTGAAGTTACTAAATAGATGTGTGTAATCTGAGATGGGAAATGAAATTCCACCTGAAGACTAATTTTATGATTTTATAGACATGCACTTACTTTGTTGGTTAAAAAGGAAATTTTTTTTGTGAGGACCTTGACCACCATACAACAGTGTGTGAAAATTTTGGATGGTTAATCCAACTATTCATAACAAAAGAAAAGAAAATGGATTTTGACATAGTTGGTCTTGCATAATTACTCTCAAAGGATGGGAGAAGGATAATCTAAGTAGTTTCTAGAAATTAACACCAAGCACGGATATGATAGTATGCAACAATTACCTGGAATTTATGTATGCATTAGGGATGAGTATGAGATAACGAAACAATAAATAAGTGGAATGGTTATTGAGATAAAATTAGAGACACTCAATAATATATTCTATTCATATGAATAAGGGAATTACACACATATTTATACAATCAATAGTCTCAAGATAGGAATGCTATCTTAGACGTACAGTAGTGTGGTTGAGAGATTCTCTCAACCACACACTAAACTAGGAGAAACTATATTCTAGCTTATTCCTATTATGTAGGAACAAACTCCTCAAATAGAAAAATACAACCATAGACAAGTAGGAATTAATTATTTCCAACTCCCCCCCTTAATGACTACTTGTCATGATAGTCAAATCCACCATCATCACATGAATTGCATGTACAAAACCTCCAAAAGCACAATCTGCCGCCCTCGGACAGATCCACAACTTCTCCGATCCCACGGATCCCCTTGAAGGTGAATTGGCGCGATCCTTAACTAAAAACCCGCGCCCATTGGCACGATTAATGGCCTAACTGACGCGCCAGTTGGCCTTCCTGGTGCTGCTGTCAGCACGAAAAACACGCCAATCCCCTTCTACTCAGAAAAAATCATCTGAGTTCGAGCCAGGTGTTCTGCAGTCCACCTGCTCCTACGAGCACAAAGCTCTCGTGTACACACAGCCACAAAGGCACTTCAAGCCACACAGGCAATTCCGCCACACAGGCAAGCTAGCTTCAAAAGGCACTTCAGCCTCAAAGACCATATAGATGGTTTCTGGCTCACCATCAACCATTCAGCCACAAAGGCAAGCTGGCCACAAAGGCCCTTCAGTCACAAAGACTATATAGATGGTTTCTGGCTCACCACCAACCCTCACTTTCAAGTGATAAAACATGGTTTCAGGCTGACCATAAACCATTACAAAGTGGTTTTAAGATCACCACGAACTTTCAGATGCCCTTAAAAATCTTACATCTGATTCTACATTTTGGAGTTTCTGAGTACATACAATGACTATTACAATAACATGCTAGGGAGTCTATTCCACAAACCACACTAAGTCAAACAAACATCTACTTTGTTTTCCACCATAAACATTGTCACTGCTGCTTTGCCTCATCTGTTCATTGTTCACATCGTGGGCATCCTTGTCTGCTTAAATGACTTCTTGGAACTCCATGATTAATCTGTCATTCGTTAGAGTTGCAAATTCTAAACAAATAACTTTGCCTACATTGAGTTAGCTAGGCTCAATAAGGCTCAATAATATTTAAACATGATTCCAAGAAAATACAACATAAACTCTTTAATTTCTCTATCTCTGCCCAAAGATGATTATTTCCTAAACATAACAGCAACTATTTAGAGTCCGGAAATGTCATGAATCATAACCAGCGATCTGCAATTGGCCGCCTGCTCAGCACACACCACCGGCCCGATCTCCTCCAATCCTGCAGTGTTCTGGACCCGACAATCTTCTCCACGTTGGGCTGCCACACCAGAAACACAGCAGCAGTACCACCAATCCTCTGCCAACATAACCAGTCCACCGGTTCGACGGATCTGCTATCATCTGCTCGGATCTCACTCTCTGAATTGCAGACACACCACAGACTTTGCTCTAGCAATCTCCTCTCTGGGGGTTGACTAATCGATTTTATTTCACACAGGCTAATGTATTTCAGGTTTACCACAGCGGCCCACAGTGGAGGGACCATAGTTCAACCCACCACTCTCCCGCTGTGCCACCACGAACCCAGGCTTCACGCTCAGCCTCAACACACGCAGACCCAAATGATCTATCTCTACGCACAATAGTAACTCCCATCACAATAACTGGATGCAAACTATATGCAACAATACCCTTCACAATAGCAATGTAGGGAATCAAGCAGGTCAGAGCACTACAACAGCGAAATAAGCTCGTTCAGCAATGTGCCAACAAAAATAGAGATATTTTGGGTGGCCCTGTTCAAGTCGATGAGCGACCACCGAGTTCTGCCAAGGGCTCGGTTGTAAAGCCTGTTAAGTTGGTTCTATTATACCATGCAATCAGCGAGCAGGAGCCAGCGATCCTCTTCACAATTCTCAATCACGCGACAGCAAAACCTCCCGAGGCCTCCTGGCAATCTAAGCGACTTCTTCGTCCCGAAGCGGAAGGATATTCATTTCTGCGCAGGCACCAGCTTGGACCAGCTGCCAACACGCATCTGCTGCGCCATGCTGCCTAGACACAATTTTCTTATTTCACAACCCCTCTGTTGCGCAGCCCGAATCGATCCCTCTGATGCGCAATTGTAAATTTTAATCACTGCACATCGAATTTCGTCTCAGAACGGCTGGATTAAATCCTCCTCTTAGTCACTGGATCTCTGCAGCATTCGAGTCACACCCTTGGTAGTATCCCTATTCAAAAGACTCGCTCAAATTTAATGTTGTGAGCAACACGGATTCACTGAAACCACAGGCTTTGGGCCTGTTTCGCTGCCATTACAGAGCTCACACACTACACCACCTTAATCCAGCAACAAACCAGGATGAATGCCACAAACCCGCAGCAGATCCATCATGGTTTTCAGCGATTTACCAGTAGATCTTCGATGCTGCTCTAATGCTTATCTGCTCCACAAGATCTGAAAAACCACCCATGATTTCTGCAAGTAGAACTTACCTGCCCAACCTCCACTGCCATGTATACCAGCGCCTCTTCTTCTGTCAAATCGGCGCTGATAGCCCTTGATGTTTTAAAAACGTTGTAAGGGAGATCAGTGTCGTAGGTAACCCTTGGAAGATGCTTTTAAGATCACATCATCGCATGCCATAGTCTCTAGCACATTCTAAGATTTCTGATCCACACGCTTCACAATTCCAACGTTGTTTTGCAACACGACCACTCTGCAACTTTAGAGGTGGAACACAACAAGTCCGCAGGCTTGTAGTATAGACGAGCAAGGACTTCTTAAAAATGCACCGAGCACCAGCGACTTTCAATCAGTCACCTTCTCAGCACACGTTGTTGGCTTGACTTCCTCCGATCCTACAACGATTTGCATCGGATCGACCTCCTCCGCTCTTGCAACGATCTGCACTCTCTTATGCTACACTGAGACATAGATCTGCCAATCCAAGACATCACAAACCTCCAGCTATTGGAGTCACCAGCAATTGAATTCACGCGGCACCCTCTATCTGTACCCACTACCTGCGCCAACCCTTCCATGCTCCATGCTCACCACACCAAAACAAATTGTGAGAGCCTCCACGATTCAGACATCAGATCCACGCTTCCACTGCGTAGATCCATGCTGATCTAGGCTCATCCACGCTGTGGGCCGATCGACACTTACTCTCTGCACCGGAGGATTCCTTCACAGATCTGAGGCTTCATCTGGGCGAATCAACAAGCCTTCAAACCTCTAGGCTCATCCACAATTCTGCTGCGTATATCCCAGCAGCAAACTCCACCTTCTCACTGGCCCTTCTGCCAACATGGTTTTCAGGAAGAGGCACAACCACTTCCATTCGCTATCATGCAGGCGGTCTCCGCTTACTTCAAACATGCAGGCTCACACTGACTCACAAGCCTACGTGAATGCACAGACCCCCATCGGGTCCTCTTCATCTTCTAAAAAGATATATTTTTCCTTCATCTGCTCGAAGTTGGGCTGGGCTAAGACTTGATCTCGCAACTTCTGGTCCTACTGTATCTTTAACTTCGGTTCTGGAGACTCGGCCAAACTTGGGGAAGATACTGCAAATGCCAACCCCATTCCCAGTCCGAGTTCCGATACTACCATGCTTCAATTGGTCCGTCCTGCCATAAATTGGCCTTCAAAAAATTGTAAGCTGATCAACGATCCATTAAACTCGGATCTGAAACATTGATTGCCAGAGAAATATTATCCAACGCACTGTTGTAACCATCGAATTGTATCCACGAAGAACGCCCCCAGTCTGCAGTGAAAGTGCTCCGATGAATGAAGGGACTGCCACAGCAATCGACTGATACACCAGATAGGTATTCTGCAACATCAACTTTCACTTCTTCTATCGCTGTGGGCAGATCCTCCTTGGGTCACCTCCTCGTCAAGGGCGAGGTGGTTCCACGATTTTTTTGGCAGGCTGCATCAATAGCCAGTCCCTTCCCGGAGCTTCACATCCACGCAGATACACACCTCAAGAATAATTCTCAATCAACGGGCCAATTCAGCCAATGGGCCAATCTAGTCAACCTCAATGTTAAATTTCCACGACGATTTCAAGTCTCCACAGCAAGCAAGTCTGATAGACAAACCAAAAAATCAATGTAAAAGAAAAATTCACCAAACTCTTTATTTCCCACCCCTTTACTAATCCCCTCTAGCGCAAAGCTTCATGACGAGCTGGATTGATTGCTTGTCCTCGTAAGCGCCCTCGAAATCCTTCTTCGCCGCAAGTCTGCCTATTCGCTCAACACAGCCATAGGTCTCAGACAGTGGATGATGGACAAACAAATACTCACAAAACTTTTATTCTCTTCATGCCAGGAGCAGCCAAGCCCACGAGGGGCTAGGCCCTCAGGCTCCGATACCAAGATAAAATTAGAGACACTCAATAATATATTCTATTCATATGAATAAGGGAATTACACACATATTTATACAATCAATAGTCTCAAGATAGGAATGCTATCTTAGACGTACAGTAGTGTGGTTGAGAGATTCTCTCAACCACACACTAAACTAGGAGAAACTATATTCTAGCTTATTCCTATTATGTAGGAACAAACTCCTTAAATAGAAAAATACAACCATAGACAAGTAGGAATTAATTATTTCCAACTTATTGGAATATGGGGTATAAGGATATGAGGATGATGTCCTTGGTGGAATGGAAAGTGTAATCCTGATGATATTCAATTGTCAAAATATTCATTTTGTTAATACATAAGTAAGATCCGATAAACTAGAGAACAACTAGACAGATTTTAACCATTTCCTAGTCAGATTTTAGAACTATTTCTAGCAGTGAAACTCATTTGACATGAGAAGTCATATCTATATTATGAAAAGAGTTCAGAAATTCAACAATATATATAGATTTTATCTTGATACCGATAGTGAAGCAATATTGAATCTACATAATTACCATAACACAGGTACTGAATGACAGCAATTTAAAGTAGTAACTTCATAAGGAAAATTTGTGCAAAGGATGAGAATTAAACACATATAAAAGAAATACTTATGAGTTTTCAACTGAGGGGTTCATCTCTGCAGAATTAAAAAGAAAAAGTAAGAGGAACAACAGTTTGGAACAAGCCATAATCTCAAGCAGTCTTAGAGGAAGAAAAGTTATAATTTATATGTAAAAACACAAAGATAATAAGTTGTCTTCATATATAGAGACAACATTGCAAAATGCATATCTGGAACAAAATCAAAACTATATATTTCATAAAGGTTGAGTTGTAGTTAGAGCAAAAGATCACCTGAATGATGTGTGCTAGCTAAACACAAACAAAGTCTCTGGCATTCGATTTTTTTTAATAATACACACATTAGCACATAGATAATTATATGTTAAACTTAATAATGGACGCAAGTTAACTTGGAAATTATACAATAAATTTTAATCCTTCTTCAAAAAGGCGTGGATTAAATAAATTTTGTACATGGAATAAGTAGAAATACTATTGGAAGTTGATATACATGAACATTGCACACATCTATTTGCACTAAAATAAATATTCTTACAATCTCCACACTAGATTAACTCTTTGTTCTTAAATTTGTAATAGTTTCTAGAAAAGAAAAGAAAAATAATAATAAACCAGAATAACTCACAATTGAGTAGAAATTACAGAATGATAAACTCGATAGAACAAGATAAGTTTGTCATTAAAAATCATGTTCATATAAATTTTAGAAGGTAGAATAAAACACTTAGGGGTATCGATTCATATCATAAGACTATACAATCATCTTTGAATAGGAGCATTAGGAAACGTTTGAATAAACCCACTAGAAGACATGAATCTAAGCCACAATATTGAAATTTCATCCTAGAGAAAAGTCTCATCTAGAAAATTCCCCATAAACTCATCACTGGAGTATATACATCGAACCAAGCTGTAGAAAAGGGAGCGTTGTAAGTCAAGGGATATGTGTTTCCAGTGAAGTGATTTTAAAAAGGTGGTTATGAATATGTCCTCAATTACTTTTGCAAAAAGGAACATCGGAAAATACATGTATTAAAAGAAAAACTATAGGATAGGTCGTATGAAGAGCCACAAGGTACAGCTTAAGTGAAGCAAATGAATATCCTTACCTATCCAACGAAACTTCCACCAAGAGTTTTTCTTCATTCAACCAAGAAGTGAACACATAGAATTACCCAAATTGGTTAGGCTATCACTATAAAATAGTCGAAAAACCTAAGAAGGGGAAGAAGATTGTAAACACGAAAGAATCCTCCATATTAGGAGGAAAAAGAGTGCAAACTAAGGGTGCTTGAACTAACGATGCTTGGGAAAGTTTTGGATGGATGCAACATCGACATAACCTATGAAAAAATCATTTGGTAATGAGTTGTGCAGGAACCCTGAAAGAAAAGGAAGACACTTCAAGAGCTGAGTATGCCCTCCTTCAACAATAAGAAAATAGAACCACTGTTAACTAGATGTGGGTTTAACAAAAGGAAAGAAATTGCACAATGAGAACCCAGTAAAATAAAATAAAAATGAGATTAACATTACCTTCGGGACACGAGTAAACTTTCTTCTGCGAAGCTATTGGAAAACCATCCAATAGGTCATAGTTGGAATTGAGTGCCATCAATATCAAATTGTGAGTATGACTGTCAATATCATATTAATCCACTTTAACATTTTAAAATATAGGGTAGTTAATAGGAGAGACTTACAAACCAAATAAACCCCACCTAAAAATTATTCTCTAACTAGACATACACGTGTAACAATGAGGATGTAGCATGAAGACCTTGTAACTAGAGTAGTTGTTCAACACTCCTTGTGCTCACTCGGCAGTGACAAAGAAGGCTTTCAGAAAAAATGGCAAGGAACAAGTTGAGGAAGGAGGTTTAGGGTTTAAACGATGCTCTGTGAATTGTATGATTTCCTTCGAGCATCCCAAACATTCATGAAAATACAGAATCATACATGCCCATGTGAAGTGCACATGGAACTGATGTGTTGGGCTGAGAGGATTGGCTTCTCATTATTCTAGGAACACAATCTCCAACGACTCTAACATTTGTGCAATAGAGACTCTATTTGAGTATACAGTGTTTAAACATTAGGGAAGAAAAATTTATACTCGACATACAGTCTTAAGAAATCCAAATCTTCCATTGGTAATGAATCCATATCTCATCGAATTCTATGTAAAATGGGTACTTAACCAACCTTAAAAGACCATGTCTATAATATCAAGGGTGGTTCACCATCATACATAATATTACAATTATTGCATGGGGAAGAACAAAATATAATAAAATTATGTATAAGATAAATCACACCAACGCCACAATGAAAAATTAGGACAAGGTATACGATTCTACAATTATAATCTACAAATAGTAGAGAATCGATGCATGAGAAGTTAACATAGGAATTAAGAGATTATTCCATCTTTATAAATCTTATTAAGTGGAATAGTTATTGTATCAGGAATTTCTTAGAGTTAAATCTCGTCAATGGAAATGGCAATGAAGGTAAGTCGAGAACATAATGAAACCTAAATCAGTTAAACCCAAAGGAGGAAATAACCAAGATATGATGCTAAGAACGTAATATAATAACAATCCCTAGTCAATTTGCATATTTGTACAAAAGTTGACACATATTCCCTACAATGGGAAGAATATCCTTAAATTGTGTGAATTTAACAGTCTGCTAAAAAGAAACATCAAAAGACATAAAGACCTTAGTAAATTGGATTGTATTAAGCTATAATAAATATCATAGAAGTTATATGCAATCAATTTAAGATCTCAATAAGAGAGTCATTAACATAAAAGAGAGAGAAAAAAATGTTTTGTGATGATGAGGTATGTGATAGTTAGACAAATACTATTCCACTAAGAAAGAGGAATCATGAAGCTCAATCCAAATTTCCCTATATTTAAGAGTTTCTAATGATATTCAAGTGAAACAACAAAGAAATAAGAAGTAATAAGATAATAGCATTGGAATGGAATTAACAAAGGTATGTTAGAACCATTAGGGAAAGGTAGACTACAAGTAACAAAAGTTGGTATGTGTGGGTTCCTATCCTTGCAAATTTATTTTCATGCAAAGAAAAGGCAATATATGGTAGTAAATTTAAATATGGTGACACAAAGAAAGAGATATTGAGCATACATCTTACACCAAAAAAATTGTTGAGATTGAATTTTCTTAAGAGGGATAAAGGGCAAACTTCGTGCTCCTCTGGTCCAAAAATATTAAACATTTATTGTATTCTTACCTCCCACAAAATGGACCTCTAACTACCATACTCTATCTCGAGAAACATGATGATCAGGGGTAGAAAACTGAGAGTATAAATGATATAAATACTCATACTTTAGACTAAAGTTAAACAGTGTGTTGCATGCATATTTAAGAAACAAAATTATTAGCAAAGTTAACTATATATATATAGATAAACACGCATCTTGAAATTTAACATAATTATAAATAAAAGAAATTATGAGTATTCTTTTTCACACAAATTTCCAAAGAGAGTCATATTCCAGAGGTCTAAAATGAGTTCATTAGTGAAGTCCTCACCTTTCCTTTTAAATCAAAAGTGAAGCAAAGAAGGACAATGAGATCGAGTAGAACAGACAACAAAACATCTAATCATTAAGCATGCGAGTTTATTGTAGAGAATCCTTCATAGAGAGAGTTCATTATAAATAATAAAATTAAAGTTCACATGAATTGAATATTATCTCAGTATGTATATCAGTAAACAAAACTCCAGTAGGGAAACCCTCATAAGGTTATAACAGATTAAATTGAAAATGTAGCGAGGCACATAGCCTTAGTGTCCTGAGAATTATAGAAATAATAGAAACTTTTGTTGAGGGTCCAATACACTGGAAAGTAGCTGAAAGGTCGTATTCGTCGCCTTTATCCCACTAGCCACAATATATTCTTAGGAGGGTAATCATAAAAAATAAAAAATAAATCCCTCTCCATGCCAAGAGTGGGAAACTGCTCAACCGACATCCATTGTGCTTTGAGAAGAACTGCGGGTAGCTAAAGTGGTATAACTAAAACTAACCTATAATATGGAATATAAAATTAGTAGTGGAAGGTAGGAATATTGTTCCCCGAAAACCCTTGAATTAAATCTAGTGCATGACTACTTGCAATAAGAAATAAATTTTATAGTAAGTGCCATTGTGTTAAGAGAAAAAATGTACTCATGTTTAAAAAATAACATTGAAAAAAAGTTGTTAGGATATTGTTGATGGTGTTGGACCCGCTAACATGTCATGGGATCTCCCTGGTAAGAAGTCCCAACTATAGCTCAAACCATTTGGTGTAGGAGTCCCAGTAGTGGGTTGTATGGTATCACCTTGATTGTGGTTGTGCATAGAGGCAAGTAGGATTTCCTTGTTGGTAGCAAGGGTGTGACTAGTGCAACAAGCCAGGGAAGGTGCATGAAGTGTTCTAACACATGGAAACTAGAATAAGTGTGCCCCTTCGAAACCCGTGGGAACATGCGGAGTAGAAGGGAACACAAGAACAGATGCATCAGAAGCTAGAAGGCAGGTGAATCAATGATCCAAAGTGATGGTTAGACCAGACACATCTAAAAAATATACATACATACATATATAGAAAGAATCCATGCATACATGCGTAATAAAACAACTACATATATCATTAGAGTAACCAAGATAACTAAAATACAATAATAACATATGCATGAAATGTGCTAGCCTTGTTATATTAAGAAATTGAAAGTTCCAATCATACATACAACCAAGTCCAACTACTAGTCCTGACAACGGAACGTTACAGACACTGCCACCTTCTCCTCCAAAGAGATATGCTAGATCTACACTGTGGAGAAGCCAAGGCTTGTTGCAATACACTCCACGCTTTCTCTAAGATACACCTATAGGAAACTTGGCTCCCAAAAATCCGGTGCAATGAGTTATAAGGTTCTATAAATAGCAAAGGGTGAGGTGACGCTTGACATTCCCCTTTGTGACTCTTCACCTACCCTCATGACTATTAAAGTATGACATGACTGTTACATCCTATTATCGACACTTGGTCTTTCACTTTTACAAGATGTTACATTACAATCTACACATGTACCTATGTGAGACAAAATATGCTTGAGAAAGCCATGCAAGCTATCACTAGGACTTGGAAAGTTGTGGGAAGACCAACTCTTCAACATCCTTATGATGGTCGACGATGGCGAACTGATGCCAAGCTTGGTAGTCCACTATGGTGTCTACGTGCTTAATGGTGACATCTTGCTGAAAGTGAACTCTCATCCTCATTTCGTCTGGGTACAATGATTTGGCACCTTTGTCCAAATCATCTGATAATATGCGCACCATAGTCTTGAGTGTAGTTGGACCAGCAAACTACTAATGCATCGTGCCTGCACTGATATCCAAGTTTGTGTTGGCAGCTACACGCATCAACTCATCAAAGTACATGTCCAACTCCATTTAGACTTGGTTGTTTGACTTTGCCACAGTGAGTGTGCCAATAGATAGAATCACGTGCCTGCGCACAATGACATCAATACTTATGAACACTCGTGCATGTGAAGCTTATAAACTGGTGATGAGCTGCAGGAGTTCCTCATAGTTCTGGATCTAACTTTCGATGTGTGCCTTCAACTCTACTGCTTGGGCTTCATCATCTTTGGCAAGTGCAATGGGGCACCTCTATACCTCATTGTTAATGTTTTCATGTGATCAACAACAATGTGAAAATTTGAGAAGACGCGTGCTCTCCTAGCACAACGATGCTGCTAGCCATTGAGACGAACAACTTGCTTGTGCACCGTGCCAAATCTAGAATACAACATCTGCATGACTGCTTCCAGGGATGATACTTCATCCAATATTGCCATTCTCAACTCTGATCAGGTGGATGATGTAGTATTTTCTCCTCCCTACTTGGCTGCTTGTAATTCCTTAGCCATTCACTCGTTCTCTTCTATCAAGAATCAAACATACAAGTTGGTGGCCTCGACATATGCTCAAGTAAAATAGGCCAATGTTGTTGGATGCTTGCACACAACAAATACGATCACTCATTCTTCAAACTGTATAGGAGATATGTGGACATCCAGAGTAGGCACTCTATGTGACTATAGAACCCTGTGTTGCGACTCGTCGATAAATATGTTGTGCATATCTGCCTCTAGATTGTCTTCAAGTATCTTTGTGTTTTCTTGGTCGCTTGTGACTTTCTCTGCTTCTAGATCTGGTGAATCCAGTGGGGTTACTTCTTAGTTATGACGCATGAGGTCAATATCCTGATATAACTCTGGCTACACCCTATCCATATCCATCCATTGTAGCATCTGTTCAATCTCCTAAGCTAAGTCCTGCTCCTGCAAGTGCTCACCCTGTCTTCTCTGTGTGAGCTACGCGGATGAGTCTATAACCTTTACGGGTGTAGTTTCATCAATCTATGCATGTTTTACCTCCTACTGTGTCTATCCTTGTTGAGCAGCTCATGTTCTTCCTAAAGTTGTTGCTTAAAATCTTGCAACTCCTTTTCTGTTTCCTCCATCCTCCATTTCTCTCTTTGCCTTTACGTGTTCCTCTTGTCACGATGTCACCTCTTAGCCTCAATCTCCAAAGATGCTTTCATTACAAGTGGATCTTCTTTGAACTTGCGGCTTTATTTTGCCTGTCTATTGTCAACAACATTTCTCTTAAATTTGTCTTACGCATGTAAGCAACCCTCTACTGCTCCCAGTGATAGTGCTCTCTGAGATGTAGCTTCCCTCTGCTTTGCTAACCTCTCTACAACTATGTCAACTGGTTCATTGAGCCTGGAGAAGTTGTGTCAATATCTCCATGGGTCTTCCTCAATACAATGACATGCCTCATGGATCCAAGGAAATTTCACTCTCACTTAGTGGTTCTTTACCAAGCAATGCAAGTTGTACGGATTGAAACTTCTAGCATTGAAGGTGAATCTCTTGAACTCCTCGATTTCGGCCTCAACATGTTTGAGATTCTGTATCTCATACAACCTAATCCACAAAGGAAGAGCCGGTCAAGGTGCCTTCTTCTTCCTATGTAGGCTAGCTTCCAACCCTGTCGATATGTGATATGACACTTCTTGCATGACAAGCTTGTCCATGGAAAGTTGCGGTAAAACAATGAGGTGGCTTCTCTGCATTGTACATCCATATGAAGGTGCCAAGGGATGAGGCATACCAATCTTCTATGTCAACCAATGTCTCCATCTCTACATGCAACCTGCAAGGCGGATCCTGCTCAAATATCATTTTGTACACCGAGGTGACAAAGTGGTCTGACAAATTTGTGAGAAGGCTGCAAAATCTGCATTCAAAGAACAATCTGCAATGAGTGTGCAAAGAGGTTTATGAAGATGTCCATGCACAATATAAACCTAGGAACCACTATATCTATATCTCCACTTGTTGACCTTTGGGTGGATGTCGAGCTTCCACCACTTATTCCTTCAACCTGACATCCGACATGTAAGACCATTTGCATGGCCTTCCTTCACTAGCTACTTCGTCAAACACAATCACCCAGCTATGTAGGAAGGTATTTGTGCTCTCTTGGCCGTATAAGTGACATGAAAATATGACCAAGAACTGATGTGCCTTCTACAGTATCTTCGTCTTGTAAACTAGGTTGGGTGTTATACTAAACTGAGCTAGCTCTTTCACCCAACTCTTCAAGATATCTCTGGAGTTTGTGCTACTGCTCGGTTTGTTGAAGGATTTCTCCATTGTGATCATCAGTTGTGGAAAGTGATACATCTCTTGAAAATCCTTCACAGCCTTGAAGGTAGAAAGAAATCTCCCACTGACACTGCTGATTGTCATCGTCTCAGGATCAGTGTGTGAGACAATCCAGTTGATCATGTCCATGTATGCAAATGTGGGATACCTGCATGTAATCCAGTAGAAGCCAGACATGGAGATGTTGACATAGACCCTATGGTCTTCCAAATCATCATCAAATGTGCTTGAGAATGTACCATTGATGTCCTTCCATTTCATCTTGATGTCTCTTTCTATGAACAACTTGGTGTCTTCATAAATGGGCAAGCTCATAGACACGTGCTCAGCTGCATCTCCAGTTTGACCTCCAACGTGTCCTTTGACCCTGCCCTCTTGGAGTCCATTGTACTTGTATTGGTAAGAGAGAGATGAACACAAACTATAACTTGAGACATAGTGGCACTCATGGCTAGAAATATGTCAGTTGAAAACCCAAAAAAAATTGAGGGCTGTCATGCAACACACCTGGGTGACTGGCAGCAAAGGTTGTGCAACTTTCACCGGGAGGCTAGAAGACTCGCTGCTGAAACTACACAAGGCGCAGTTCTGGCTATCAGGGGGCTGACTGACTGTCATAACTGCACAATGCAGAGTCCATATTGGCCTACTGAGGATTGAGATTATCCAATGTGCAATTTCAGTTAGCAATGGGCATGCAAGCCCAGGGACTGCATTACGTAATTTTCTCGGTCAGTAGGGCATTTCCTCCCACAATTGCGCAATGCGAGCCTGGATGTCAGTGCTAGCTAGATTTGCGTAGTTTCAGGATGGAAGTTATGGCCTTCACTTCAAGAAATGTGCATTGTTGTCCGGGCAAGGCAAGGTCCGAGCCAAGGCAGCCCAGACCCTCCGACGGGTGACATAAAACTTGGAAAGGTTTGTATGCATGGAAAGACTGAACATAGACAAGAGTCAATGATCATGCATGTAAGCAGTGAATGTAAGATTTAGAAAATGGGAACACACACATGTGTGTGAAGCGAGTCATCGCAACAACGACCTTTAGTTCAAAACAGTGTCATGCATGTGACAATAGTGAGATGCAAATGAAAACTAAAATGGTACTTTTAGAAGCTAACATACATTAAACTGACAGCAAGCATTCAACAACACTAAGTAAACATAATTCATACAAAGTGAAATACAAAAAATGACAGAAAAGAAACAAATGACATGAAAAGTAGACTTACCCAGAAAAAGTTGAGTTGAACATGCTAAAGACTCCTTGAGGTGATGCGGGATGTTATAGCTTCAATATTGATGTGAGGAATGAGCTTTCAAATGCCGAACAAATAAGTTTTTATATCAATGTGCATGCCACAAATCTAGGAAAAAAAGACACTTGAAGGGAAGTTTCTAAAATGATATTTGCATGTAACCTCCAGCTGCTAAACATTGATCCCTAAAATATAGGGATGCTTTTTGCATGTTTCTTTTTACTATTTCGGGAAAAAATAACCTATACCTGCAAATTAGGATTGCTTAGTCCTGGAGGGAACCAGTCAACCTGAAGTCACATGCAATAGTCTGCAAGCTTGGGAAAGGGATTTGCACAGTTTTTAGGTTGAGAAAGTCTGGTTGTCGCTCAGGAATTGCGTAATTTGGAGCATGAGCAGGCCACTGCCTCCCAGAATTGCACAATTTCTAGCCTGAAGCCTAGTATCGGGTTGGATTGTGTAACTTCCTGAGGGAGGGATACCTAGCTGGATTGTGCAATTCTGGAGCCGAACAGGATTGCACAATTTATGGAGGGAAGGCTAGTTCCCCTCTAGAATTGTGAAATTTTCAGAGGGAATATCTAAGCCAGAGATTTCTCTAAGCCCGGAATGACAGCTTGCATTGGGAGACAAACAAGTTCACATGCATAGGCTAACAGGCTACTAAAACACAACTGAAGCCTATGTACCTGGTCAGTGTAAGACATGCTGCTAAGGATGGTTGGTAGTGAGGCTCCAAAACGAAGATAAGGCAAAATTTTGGAGGGCAGTTGTAGCCGCTACAATAGATACGAATAGCAGGGAGGAATCCAGGCAGAGTTATTTTGCATAGTACGATGGGTTATCGTTGGCCTTAAGAAATCCTACAAGGGTTATGAGTCTCGTGGCATGAAACAAAAATAAAAGAAAATGATACATAACCTGATGCTATGCCTCAAGGCGTTGAAAATTCCTCCCTAAGACTAAACCAGACACATGATGGCATTCGCCCGCCTAAATCATGACTGAAACAAGATGAATTATAGATTCGATAATAAAAAATAATTCTAGCGAAAAATCCCCAATAACCCTATGGAAAAACGAATGGAACTCATAAGACAAGAGAATATATATATATATATATATATATATATATATACACATATACATATACCTGTTTTTTTCCAAATGAATCTCCTCTTCAGGGGAATGATCCAACCCTACATGATACAATACTGGGAATTAGTAATCACAAAGACAAACAAAGAATTGAAGGTTTAAACCTCTAATTAAAATTATTTCCACCCAAATTCATAATAGAAAACTAGGAAAAATGACTTAAAATGGGAAACTGGAACTTATCCGCAACTAAATGACAAAGTTATGCCATGTAAGTGGCAGTAATACGAGGAAGACAGGGACCAACGGACATTACCATAGCAGTTGTGGAGATAACCTTGTCAACACTTGAGCAAATATTTAATTATTATAATGAACATACAAGGAATTGCATAAGAAAATAAGCAGGGTAACTGATCAATTAAACATACCATATCGATTGGATGCTAAGCATGGTTTGAGGAGGCCACAACACTTGGTCAGTGCACACAGCCGTTGAGCTACCAACACTTCTTCGGGCGATGTTATACACACATGAAACCATCTAAGCGGCAAACGAACCCCAAAAGTAATGAGAATGGTCTAGATACATGGGATTAGTGATTGGAGAAAGCATTGATCATCATTTGATGAATACATCAAAATCCCCACCGTTCGTGCTTCTCCAAGAACTGACACCATGTGAAGTTCCCACGGGCGAGGAAGAGGTAGAAGATTATAATTTGAGCACAAAGTTCTATGGCTGCCACCTCAAACCCCTCAATAGCACTTGCATATACATAGATGAATTTGTTAGAGATTTCATATGGGTGAAGTCCATAACCTGTGTGCCAAATAAATCAGTTTGAAAGCACACCAGTGTAGATTAGTGATTAATGTACATGGACAACAAATCTAGGTGGTTTAAGTCCCTAAACATAATTCTCAAGGATCTTACAATAAAGTCAGAAAAAAAGTGATATACATAAATACGTTATGCTTCTGAGTGTGCAATAGAGAAAAGGAATTCAATAGGTGGTTGTTGAAGCCATCTTCTAGAATAAATGTTAGTATAAGTGCTATGGTATCAACCATCATGAGGAGAGGATATATATATATATATGAAAACATATAGAAAAACTAAATTTTGGCAACACTAGCTTTGTGACAATTTTAGCTATGGACAAGGGATGAACACATGTGTTGCCATTGAGTAAGGAGTGAAGTCCCTGACGAAACTTTTAATAAAATAAAGATTTGCTGGTTTTTACCTTCCGGGTTTCCATTGTATATGGTTGTCCATTTATGCATTTGTCTATTATGTTACCTTGATAGTGTTGCCACTTTGCATGACATTGAAGCTAACATCATTCAAGCTATTATTGATAAGCCCGCTAAATGAAAAATATTAATGGTGCAAAGTTGCGGCAAAAAACATTCTGTTAACAACTTGCATTAATAGTTATTACTTCATGAAATTGGCTATTCCTTTACTAAAGTTACTTCACTTAACGGTCATGATTATATCATTTCATTATCACTGGAGTAAGGGATAAGCTATTTGGGAATATTATATGCTTGTAAAGCTAGTAAAAATTTATATTCCTATATAATTTTGTACAAAGTATTCCCGAGATGTTACATGCTTAAATACATGATCATTTTAAAATGAATATAAATTTTAATTAAAATATTCCAATAATATATTGGTTAGTTTATAAAGGAGGCGTATAAATCGTTATATATTCAACATAACATGTATAACACATATATAGAAATAGAAAAGTAATATAATTTCATCTTTTAACTCTATACTATATTATTTAACACTAATATATTATAGATTAAGAAGATAAAAATCCAAATATTGTGACAACGTGCCTCAATGATAGATTGGAAGTAACTGTACTTTAGAATTTTGTTTAGAATGCATTACGATATGAAAGATTTGAAGCATGTTATTAGGCTTCAATATTCGAGATACGTTACGTCTTAGGAGGATTATGCGTTAAACATCCTTGGGGAGCTAAACTAGGTGGAGATTTCGGATCTTGAACAATTTATATGTAGAGCTTACACTGGTGTACAAGAGCTTAACATGAGCTACATTTCTCAATCAGGAAGCCCCAATTTACGATCTTACTAATCATAGAATCCAGTGGACAGCGCCAAATCTTTCTGGGGTTCATGAATTTGGTATTCTATGCTCCCGGTAAGTGGCTGGATGGCAGGCAGGATACCCTGAGGTGGGTAAGGCGGGGACCTTACTAACAATAATTCGTTCGGAGTGGGATGATATTTGGGTTGGGTTGTCAGCAAGCCCAGCAATATTCTAATGATTGCTTTCCTTGGTGCGAGAAGAAATTTGGGAAGATCCTTAGGAAGTCAATTTCAAATCATACTTTATTTTGTCATATTTGGAATTGACTAACCTAATTTTCAGAAAATATTCACCACTATTAATACAACTACTTCAATAAATTACAACACGAGTGTACGTACGTTTTTTTAAAAGGAGGCAGCATTTTCCCAAAACAAATGTGTGTGCATTATGTTTAGCATCGTAGAACTTAACATGCACCCACGTTTTTCATACTGCTCGAGTACCGATTTCACATTTAAAAAAAAAATACATGTTACTTTTCTTTGTATATATATCCACGTTATTGACGCAATCAATGAAATTTAGGCCAGTAATGTCAAAGAATTGAATTAAATGTTACGTATGATATTTTCATTAACAAGCGTGTACCAGAAATTACTTCTCTATTTTGCGGCACTTGGGACGTGCATTTGGTTTTTTCAATCGAGTATTTATATGAACCAAATTTCATTTATTAATAAAAATGTGTGCTTTTAAAAATTGGTATATGTATATGTTCCTCTTTATCAAGAAGAAAAAACATCATACTTACATTGACAAAATAAAAGTATATACATTTTCAAAATAAAAGTAGATACATTTTCTATACAGTGATTTCATATTATGAACTTGCATCTCTGAGTTATATAAAACACTCAAAAATTATAAAGTTATTTAATGTATTTACTAGAATCTGTGAAGATATATATTATTAGAATTTTTTTCCTTTCTATATCTATTTCTTTGAAAAAAAAAAAAAAAAAAAAACATAATTTTAATATATATTAATCTTTTTTATGGTGAAAATAAAATAATAAAAATTTTGAACATGATATATAAAAAGTTTCATAGTATAACTATTTTGGATGTCTTTTACAGAATTAAACTCCCCAAATTGTAGATAATGCCACTATAAATGATTGAGTAGAAAATATTTTTTAATGCCTCTTGGTGATGTTTTCTAAAAACATGATTGATAGACACTTTTTGGAAGGATTTCACCAAACTTCTGATGTGTTGCATCAAGAATGTGTGGGAAGGTTTTCTAAATGAATATTATTGTTGTACCTAATCCATGGTCACTTTTGAGTCAGTGAAAACAACTAAGTCCACTATATATAGTTAATTGACACACAAATGTGCACCCCCAAACATATTGTAGCTTGAATCGATTATTTCACCTTGAGCCACTATTCTAACAAAGATGAAAAGAGTTTCCAAGCTTCAATACAAAGAAGTCCCACTGCTACAGACTTTGTTAGAGGATACCCCATTTAAGGAAAACAACAGGATAGTGAGACCATACCTCCTTATAATGAGTGTTTCTCGAAAGAGACTTATCCTTCATAAACCCAGTTTCCAAGAAGTATGCAAATCCTTTTACATGTGTCTTTTATTTCAGTGACAATCTGGTCGAAGATATTTTCGTTCCTGCTTCTCCAAACTTCCTAGAGAATATAGAAGTGTAATGATTCAAATGTCATACTTTCCTCCAACCACATACATAAACACCTTTCTATGGATCTTGAATTCCACTCTGCTTGAATGTTAAGTGAATGTAAAACCACTCTCTAAAATGAGACCACATATGAGCATGACAGAAAGAGATGTTCCAGAACTTCTGCATTATCATTGCACAAATCACATTTTTTAGGTCCTTGAAAGCCCCTTTTGAGGAGGTTATCTCGAGTTAGAATCTTGTTATGGACCACCAACCACATGATGCATTTCAATTTCATTGGAATACTAAATTTCCATGTTTTGTGTAACTAAGAGGCTCTATTGGATTGGCCTAGACCCTTAGTAATGTATCTATAAATATCTTTGATGTCTAACTACTTTTTTTTCACACTTCCATCTGATGACATAATTGTGCAACGAACTATGCCCATTCCATTGATAAATCTCTTCAATTACAAGATCAAGACCATTGAGCCATAAACAAGTTACAGTTGAAGAGTTTCGATAAGCACATAGTTGGTTCATATATAAGTTGTTTTCATGTAATAATTCAAGGAGGGATATAGATAGAGGATGTATTCCCCCTATTCCTTTTATGGTGTCTGGTCCTATTTCATTCCTATTCCCCCTCGTGAGCTCCCATCTCAGATTTATGAGAAGCCAAATCTTGGTTCTCATCATGCTTCTCCATATGTATGAGGCCCCCTTTTTCTCCATGGCCTCCTCCTTTATCCAATCCTCTACGTATTTGTTTTATAATTATTTTTTCTTAATGGCATGTTTCCAAATACCCTTTCCCTTTCCCTTTAGAGCTCTCCATAACTTCTTAACTATATGTCCCTTATAGAAACTCTCAGTGTCCATTAAATCCCATCCTCCATCCTTTTAATGATGAGAGAGAGAATCTAAATGAACTAAATGGATCTTTTTGTGGAGTCCAGGTCCAGCACATAAGAACCTAACAATAATGGCATCAATTATTTTTAAGTTGTATGTTCCTATATAATAATAATAAAATGTGTACTTGTTAAACTATTCGGTATGTTCCTATATGTTAAATAGAAAACACAAAAGGAAACTTTTTTCATTTATCAATTTTTAACATTATTTTATTTCTATGTATTTATATATTTTTCCCTCAATATTAATGTTTTCTTTCTATTCTTTCTCCCTAATCACTAGTGTTCTCTTGATAATTTATCCCAATATCAATGAAAACAACTAAATGGGATAGTGGAGTCACTAAAATTTAACATTTTCACTAAAATAATTCTCATTTTTATATCGATTTGATTCAAAAACATATTTTTATATTGTTTAAATACAAAAGTTATACCATTATTAATAATATTTTGTTATTGTTTAAATAAGGTTTTTATTTCACTATGGAGCCCTAATTCAAACCCAACCCTAAACCCCATAAGACTCATAGAAATTAATCAATGTTTAAATGAATTCAAAAACATAATTGGTGAGCCAGAGAACATGCCAGAGATATCTCATATTTCACCGTGCATTTCACTAGAAAATATTGTTGATTCCGTTGGCTATACCCATGGTAATTTTTTGATATATTCAAATTTAATTATAAGACCAAAGAGTACAACTCAAAAACATTAATAATGAAAATGTGAAAATATTATGTATAACCATAGAGATGTTCTTTCAATTTTTTATTAACTCTAAAACCAACGACCCCAGATTTAATAAAGAAGCATATTTCCATGGAGAAATGCACATTATAACCATGTAGAGATAATTGTGAGACAAATGGCTTGTCATAGTGGATAAACAACCCTACAATAAATGAGAGGCGCCTTTGTATTTTAATTGTAACTTATGGGTTTAATTTTTGTCAAAATCCAAGTCAATTATTCTCACTTTGATTCATTTGAATTAGTTAGTCTAAGTTGTGTACACTATTGAGAAATGGATAATCATAAGACATTAAGATGGTCTCCCAATCTTGCATTCATAATGCCTAACACTTCCCACTCACCACCGCAACCTAGAGACAATATTCATGGCACTTATATTGCGATATAATCCTTAATATGTAATTTATTTCACCATAATCTGTTTTTTGATAGCAACCTTTTACGAATCATTGTTACATGATACTTAACCACTAGTTGTAAAACCTTCAAGCCACATTTATTGTAAAAAATGCATGAAATCTAGCTATGTGGACCATTGAACTTCTAACCATGCATTTATACACTTAACGAACCTACGTATAACCCATATATTTATGGGATATTAAATAATACCCATAATTTCAGATAAACATCTATGAAAATTCTTTTGTTGAATTCCCCATCTAAATACATATTTAATAATTAAAAAATCAATATTTTTAAATAATACTCATTTTTCTAACCTGGCATACCTATAAATGCCTTGGATATCCTCAATCCCTCCCAAATACTTACAATACATTGACCTTAGTTCTCATAATTATAAAAACTCTTTTATGAAGGTAAATAGTGAGGTATTGGTCAACAAGATGAAATCCATGTGGTTCTAATATTGTTATTCAACATCAATAACACAATTTTAAGCATACATTTCATGGACTAATCGAGGATCATGTTAAGGCTTGTATCATAGATGAGGTTAGCATGGCACAATTTTACATTTTTGTTGATTTTATATATAGTTTTAAAATTGAAATATATTTAGTAAACATAACTATAACGTAATTTTAACCATGTTTTATCTTTTGTCGTATCTCATACAAGATGTAGAACCTACATCTAAATGGGAAGGCACATATTACATTCTTCCACATGTTACCCTAGATTCGGTGTAGTTGTTGCAACAACATTCATGATTAAGGAACCTAACAATTTGAGTATTTAGATTATTGTGTCATTTTCCCTTCAAAATTATACTAATGTTATAATTGTATATTTTTATAACTATGCCCATAAATAACAAAATAAGTACACATATACTTTAGTTATATCATAATCAAGCGTAATGCCAAATATAGATCAACGAATTAGAGCTAGTATCCATTTTTTTATATGAATCCTTTACTTGTTATCTTCAATATAATTTCAATGTCAATCGCAAGATTTCATCTTGAATATTCGAAGCCCAATTAACTCGTGACCAATATATGTTCACTTTTATATTCTCGGATAATATTGTTTCCTTATATAAGGTATTTTGTTTAGTGTTTGGTCTTCATCCCTTCTCGTTTGCCTCGGAAAACGAATTTTCTTAAACCGTCGGGATGTGTTTCATAAATACTTCATGATTCTCATCTCGATAAACTTGGAAACTCCAAGATAATTTTGTCACCTCAGTTTTTATATTTCTATGGGTGGGCTTTCCAATCCGAGTTGGCGAGAAATGACAAAAGGGTTAGGCAATGACCAAGACCTCTCCTCTCCTTATTTAACAATTGTGTTATCTTCTCACCAACCAGACCTGTTTTGTTTCATTACATCCACCATTTTGTTTACATTTTTCTTCATCTTCTTGTTTCACAGGGTGTTTTCCATGTGTTCCATTTATTATTTGTTCTTATTAGCTTGTTGCTATAATTTCCATCTCATCTTTTTGGTAGCTGTAATAATGGTGGCTCACCTATCTATGTCACCCATCTCAAGGAAGTGGGAAATAGCAAATTATTTTACGGGCATGGGTGGGCTTGCAAATCATCTCAAAAAAATTAAGTGGGGGTAAGAACTCTCCTTATTGTAAAATTGCATTTTATAACGAATATTATTTTAGTAATAACATTTTCATATGAATTTCCCTTGAAAAGTCCCAATGAATCTCTTCCAAAGATTGAAAAATCCCAATGAATCTGTTCCGAAGATTGGTTTGTATCTATACAAATACTCACCACATGAGAGAAAAGAACAGCATATGAGGTCATGTATCTTATGGAGTTGTTTGGGAATGAAATATAATGCTTATGCGTCTATCTTTATAATAAGATCTAGGTATGAAGTCTTCTATGGACTTTAATAACTCTTTTGTGAAGCTCGATCACTTGCATGCGATTTATATTTTTATGGTATTTTTACAATGGCCTCCCTAATGGTTTCATTAGCTTTCCTCTAATTTTCACCTTTACCTTCAACTTCCTCTCCTCATTCTTTCTCATTTTATGCTTTGGTGTATAGTCATCCTACCTTGGGGATTATCTTAATAATGTCAAAATTTTGGCAGGCGTATGAATGGAAACTCATTTGTTTCATGTTGCTCATGTTAAGGAAGCGGGAAAGCTCTAGCTTGTTTAAATTCACGTAACTTCACTTTTGTACATGGGCAGACTTTATAATTTTGGATAAAAAGTTGCCTCAAAAAAATTAACTTGTGACAAAATACCTCGGTTTATATGATAATTTGTAATCATTTCACCAAGTTTTCCCTTATATTTATTGGTTCCACCCTATTCACCTACATATTCCTCTTATTTTTCAGCATGGTGTTTTCCTTCTCTTTCATTTGTTTTTAGTCTTCCTAACTTGTGACTTTTATTGGAAACCTAATTCTTTTGTAAGTGTAAGGATGGTGACTCAAAAATATTTCTTGTTGCTAATCTCAAGAAAGTGGAGAACCCTAAATATTAACATTTACCTAACTTCCTCTTTATGCAGGAGTGAGATTCCTAAATTACCCTGGTAAGCCTTCTCAAAAATCCAAATTCATAACAAAGGACTCGTCCTGTTTGACAATTATTTGTTCTTCTACCTACTACTCCGTTTTATCTATCTTTTTAATATTGTAATGCTGGCCTCAGTTTTGTTCTTTATCATTTTGTATGGTTTTTTCTTTATCATTCATTTTTTTTGTTTGGTATTATTACAATATGACTTATGCCTGAAATTAAAAGAGGTGTACAAATATTAATTTATTTATTCTATTTCATTTGTAGTGGGAAACACAAAATTAATTTATTCTAATAATAAGTATGTTCACCCTTGATCTTGTAAATTATCTTGAAGTTGAAAATTTGTTTACATAATTAATGTTTAAGACAGTCAAATATGATAATTGTAACTCATGAGATGTTGACTAATTGTTTTTTGTGAGGTGTAGTCTTCACCAAGTCATAAGTTTGAATATGACGGGGAACGATTGAGGATGGGAGTTTTGGGGAGTTATACTATCCTAACAAGCATCCAAGCTAAACCAATCTTCAAACAATCTTAATGATAACATCCCACTAGTGTGAAAACCGATTTTCCATAAAACATTGTGTTGGCGTTAGCCTAAGCTGATCCTAGTTCAAGAAAAGGAAAAATGATAATTTCAAACTCTCATATATATATCACATAATATATAAAAATAACATGAAGAATATAGAGATGATTAATATAGAAGTTTAAATAAGAAAAGGAGGCATACATAGCTCCATGGATCTTTATGACATAACGTGTAAGTTGTAGGAGTTTCATGCGGAAAGAAACGACATGTAATGCTTATTTGTAACACTGTTGTTCTAGATTCATGTAACTAAGATTATTTTCTATAGATTTTTCTATAAAGTATGTAATTTAATCGTATAGAATTTATTAATTATCTATATATATATATATATATATATATATATATTATTTTTTGTGTTCATATATAATAATATATTGTTTTAAGATGATATATGAGTAGAGGAATGGAGATTATCAGTTTTATTATCACTTTTTTATGGAACATGTAGTATAGGCTCAATTGGAGCTTTTTTTTTTTATGATATATTTATTTTTATACTATGGCATTAGTATTATCAGGTTTATATACTTTCCACCTGCATCTACAGACACATATATACTCTCTGGACAGAGTATTTTTTTTTTTTAACAATACATTAACACATCTAAAGACAAGTCTTTCCTGAAGAGCTTATATATTATGTTTTCTCTTTATTTGACAAGCATAGAACCTTATTTTTTTGCGTATGCAAACAACATTTACAACATTTAATTTTCCTTAATATAATGAAAATAGTACCTTTTTCCGAGGGAAAAAAATATATATTGTTTTTGTTAAAATATTTTAATTATTTTAATATATGGAAACAAATTTTATTAGTGTAGCTGGATAAATATATATAATTTAATATGTTTCGAAGTGTTTGATTGTGTTAATAAACAATATAAGTGATATTTCCATCCTCAATAAAAACAAAATATTGCTTAAATAAGAAAACAATATCAATTATAAAAAATAAAAAATAAAAATGCACTTGCTTAGTTAGTGCAAAATAAAAACCAAATATTCACTTAATAAAAAACAATGTTGTAATAGATTTTTGGGATCCATCTCATTTATGTTGATTTGGAGATCGACGTTTCAAATCCACAACTGTGGTTCATCATCAAGATATAAAAGTATATGGAAAACAAATAAACCTTAGTATTTGATAAATATGTAAATATTATTAGGGTTTTGTGAAAAAATGCCAAATTATTAAGAAATGATTTTATACAAATATTATAAATTGAGTGATAATGTGAATATTAAACTAAAATGAATTAAATAATTAAAATGTTTTTACAAAGATTAATTAATATATATGTTTATATTATTGAAATTAATAATATATTTGTTGTTATATTATACAATAATCAATGTATTCTTAATATTCAAGAATAATTAATGTGTTCTTAATATATTGAAATTAATTAATATCTTAGAAATGTTTATATGACTGATTAGCATCAAATAATGCAAGGAATAATACAAAAAAAAGTAAATAAACCAGTGGGAGTGTTAATGATGAATGGAACATAAGTTAAGGGATTTCAAAATTTTCTAGATTAGGATATTAATATGGGGATTCAATTTTTTCTTATGATCCATTCTTCATCACTGTTGAGATTCTTAGGATGTTTATTGATTTCAATGGCCTCTCTAAAGTTTTTGTGGAAGTAATGGTAAATTTTAGACAAGATTTAGGTTTTCTTAATGCATATATGATGTTTGGTATTATTGGAATTCTCTACTAGTGCAATTTTTTTTTTGTCGATATGTTTTATGTAAGTGAAATGATCTAGGATTATAGGATAGGATAGTTGGTTTTGGGTAAAAGGATTGTAAAGTATCGATAATTTCACCGTTATTGTGCTTACCTGTTACAACTAAAGACTCATTCTATGCCCACTCATTCTATGCCCAATATGAGAGACTGATGTGTAATTATTTTATGAGAGTTGTCACTTTTGAATTAAATAAAAAAAATCTAAATAAAAAAAATTTGGCTAAGTAAAAAAAATGAATTTACATGTTGTGTTAGTTTTAATTAAGAGCATTATAAAACATCAAAAATCCCATTCTCATTGTGCTATATTTGTTTTGATACTACCACATGGTAGGGAGGAGATGTGGTAAAAATATTTCACTTTCAATTTTGACCATAAATAAAAAAAAAAATGTATAGGTGAAAAAACTTAATTTTCCATCAAGATTAAAGAGAGATAAAGTATTTAAGATTTTTTTTTTTTTTTTTTGTAAATTTCAATTTCTATTGATCATCCATGTGTAGGATTCCAATTACAACCACAAACACCTATTCTTCCCACCTCCAATGGTGAGGATTTTAGATCAAATAAAATATGGTCTATATTCTGAGATATCAGAATAAAAGATTCAGAGTAAAAGACACGATAAAAAAATATAGCTAGATATAACATGCATGAAACCCCACTATAACAACAAAAGATAGTACTAATTCATGTAAAAATAGAAAATTAGGATGACTTTAAGTTGAAAAAATAATTCAACGTATTTACATCAGTTAGGGCTACCCGAGTATCGAGGCAGCTAGGCATGTTTTCTCAAAGGAGGATTCCTTCAATGCGGCCCAAATGAATGGCTCTTTCTTGATGATCCATTGATTTGTCTCTATACTCTATGATGAGGTCATACACTTTTCCATGAAAAAATTTTATATGCCAACATATTTCTATCGTACAAATATATTGGTTATGTTGATCAAGAATATGCCTCGATTTGGGAGCCACTCAACAATCAAAGCCAAAATCTTTATATCGATGAAGTTGTTGCTTTCTTCCATGGTAGTAGATGATGATTTGTTAAGGTTAATTTGAGTTGGTTTTAGAGTGAGTTCTCTCAATTGTCTAACAATCAAGAAGGCTTTAAAATGAGTTTCAACTTTTCCCAGACTGTGACTCAAGGAGTCATTGTGGCAACACATTCATTTGCAAGGCATATTGTGAGACTAGTGGGGGGTGGGGGTTATAGGTGGACTAAGGTTAATTTGGTAAGATGGGTCCCAAGAGGAAGGGGTTGTGATTAGTACAACAAAGATCAATTAAGTATTATTTCAATATGTATCCAATACTAAATCATAGGAGATAGAGCTATAATATGCAAAGAGCTATAGTCATATTTTAGGACACTATAGGAGTATGTGTGGATGAGGAAGAAAGGTAGGAGCATGAGTCTTGAGAGAAGTACGGGGCCCAAGGCTATGCAATGCGGAAAGAAATTTAGTCCAACGAGTTTACCAAGGTGAACAATGGACCCTGAGCATGGTATTTGATAGGAATAAGACACACAATAATTTCTTATACTAAATCCTAAAACTAGAAATATGTTTACGAAACAACTACTGAGGAATACATAGATTTGTAGTACCTTTAGATGGGGTTCAAATACCTAGTGAGATACCTTCTGCGAGATGTAGCCGACATTAGAGAGCACCACCTAAGGAATACAACCTATGTTGGGGATAATATTTTTGAGCCATGGCTCACTAAAAGTCTCTAGCAAGCTATTGATGAATAGAGATAACTATGCTCCTCCTCTTATAATAGACATGGGTGTACATCATCTGTTGGAGAAGCCACATGAGGAGCATTGATTACAATAGGAGAGACATTGACCTGAGGCCAATACACAAACGAATTGAGAGAAATTAGATTATTGAGGGGGCATAGGGTGGCTTGTTCTAGAGGATTAGGACTCAACTCCATTGTTATGAGGGAAACAATAATCTTTCAATAGTGATTCATGGTGCAGAGGAAAAGATGGATAAGAATGTGATTGAGTGATCTAGGTAAAATGAAGTGAACAACAATGATGTCCATGGAGGAGACCATTAAATTTTACCCGTAGTGCATTATCACCCATGGTAACATGTAGAGGAGGTGGGATAATATTATGGTGAAGTTGTCCCATCACCACACATTGCACATTTTCACACCCTAATAGAGGGAAAAGTTATTAAGAGTTAAAAATTTAATGTACTTTAATCTTTGCGTGTCTGGAAGATGTATAATTCTTAAATTTTTTAAAAATATTTCAATACAACGCTTAAATGAACTATTTGAATATCCAATATAATTAAATATATTTCAATATCAATATATATATCTATATATATATATATATATATATATATATAGAGAGAGAGAGAGAGAGAGAGAGAGAGAGAGAGAGAGAGATTTCAAAACTCATAGAAAAAGTAATTGAAAATAAAATTTACTTCCTAAAAAGAGAAATCATAGGTAGGTGAGAGCTTCATTTAATTTTTGATATAAAATTAATACCTCGTGCCAAAAAATATTAATAATAAAAATTGGACATAAATCAACCATTTATATATTAGTAAATAACTAATATCAATGTGTATTTAAAAATATATTAATATCAAGAAAAACAACTTAATGTGAGCAATCTAGTTCAAAAATAAAATATTTCAATGGCCATGTTAAGTAAAGTATTTCTATGTTACTATATACACATTACATATGATTTAAACACACACATGCACACACATATATAGAAATTCAAAAGAAAATCTTGTGCTTAAAATATTTCAATTAATCTAACTATTTTGAATTTTAACACTTTTACAACAACAAAAAATGTCTAAAATCTGGAAAAGATTTATTGGATTTTCAAAATTGAGTTATGCAATCTACAAAATTCAAGTTCAAAAATGGATTTAAAGGTATTAGATCCTTTTATGCATTCAAAATTGCTATTTAAACAATGGAAAATTACACACGCACACACACACACACACACACACACAAATATAGCACCAATCTAGACCCATATTCACGATGGATATGGTAAGGGGAAGATACAGATCAATTGTCTAGAGGTGAAAATTCCTTTCCATGCTTTTTAGCTTAAAATAGGTTTCCCCATGAAGAGATTGAATCCCTCTTATTAAATGAAAGAATGGCGAAGATATAAGATATGAAGGATAAGCCCTGAATGCATATATTATTCACATGACATACATTTATAATAAATTGGAGTGACTCTTCGATTCATATTTCAAGGTCTCTCGGACTCCCTTTAACTATTCAACTTTGTCACCATAACCTTTAGTGTATTAGGTGTCCAACATTCCCCCCTTTATCCAAAGGGGTATGTGTGAGTCCAAGACGAGATTTGCAAGACAAAATATGCAAAAATGCATGGAAGCACTAGGTTGAATGTTCTCTCTCGAATGTTGGTATGAGGTAGTGGTTTAAGGATGACCACCAACACTAGAACAAGTACTTCAATTACCAAAACTGTTCCAAATCTAGTGAGAAACTGAAATATTTTCCTAGAGGAAGTCTCCCTAATAATTTTCAGCTAGAGACCTTCGACATGGAAAAGGGAGGTCTATAGCCTGTGGTGCTTTAAAGATCACCACCAACTCTGGAATTCTTAATTTTATTCCTGCAACGCTTCCACAGTTGGCAAGTAGCGGAAGTCTTCTACTAGAAGAAGTGTCCTTAATTCTTTAAAGTGGGAGAAGTTCAACCTAAGAAGGGACATCTCAACCCCTCATATATGGTTTAAAGTTGACCACCCACCAAAGGCGTTATAAGGGGCATCTCTATCTCTGTCTACAACTCTGAATTTGGTATGGTAGGTAGTGGCTTAGGTTGAGTTGAACTTCTATGTCTATTGCTACAACTTTGAATTAGGAAACAGGTTCAAATTATGGCTTAGGCTCGATTGATGTGGCTTTCAAACTTGTATATGACCATCACTACCCCCCTATTAGATACAAGGAGAGATGATGGAGAAAACTAAATTACAAGATTTTTCAATACTCTGGAATAAATTATGACATATGATTGAAATGTCTTCTTAGTTGTTGAAGCCCATTTCGAAGAAGTGATCCATCCAATATGAATATTTGTTCTTGCAAGAGGCTTGTTTTTGAAGCATTTGTTTGAAGAAATCTGCCACATTAAATATGCGCTATATTCCTATACCTTGAGGCAATTGCAACTCATAGGCATTTGAAGAAAATTTAGGCAGAATTTTACAAGGTCCAATTTTTTTGAATTTCAGCTTATTGATTCACGCTTACGAAATCTTTTTTTGCACAGATGCGCTAGAACATGATCCCCTACATTAAATTGTACCTCCCGTCGCTTCAAATTTGCTTTCTATTTGTACCTTTGACTGTTGTCCTATAATTTTGTCTTCACGTGCTCATGTAGGTCATTAATTGCTCTTGCAAAGTCTTCCCCATCAACACTTTTTCTTTCTAATTGTCCCAAATCTCGTAGCTCATGCACTACTCGGGGATGCATTCTATACAAAATTTGAAAAGGACTATTTCCTGTGCTTCGATTTGGTGAATCGCTGTAAACAAATTCCTCTTGAGAAAGTACATGATCCAACATTTGTGAATTTTCTCCAACTAGACTCCGCAACAGGTTTTCTAAGCTTCTATTCACTATGTCCATCTGCCCATCAGTCTGTGGGTGATAAGCGGAGCTGAAATTTAACTTCGTGTCGAACGTTTTCCACAAGGTGTGCTAGAAATGCCCTATGAATTTGACATCCCTATCAAAAATAATGGACTTGCGTAAGCCGTGTAGTCTGACGACTTCAGTGAAAAAAAAAGTGTGCTACTTGGGTAGTGTCAATTTTTTTTCTGCAAGGGATGGTGTGGCATCTTCGAGAATTGGTCCACCACCACCATGATGGAATCAAAACCCTGCTATGTTTTGGGTAGACCCAAGACAGAGTCTAGACTGACTGAATCCCACAGTCTGTTTGTAATAGGCAAGGGTGTATACAACCCCGTGTTCTAACTGTGCCTTTTTGCCAACTAACATATCTTACACCTGGTCACATACCGCTGCACGTCTCTTTGCATCTTCGGCCAGTAATAGAAATGACTAAGCTTATCCAAGGTCTTATCAATGCCAAAATGTCCAGCTAATCCTCCACTATGTTTTTCCTGGATGATGTTCTCCCTCATCAAACATTCTGGAACACACAGCTATCCTCCCTTGAATAACAGCTACTCCTACAAGTCATAGTCTAGCCATGGACTATTGTTCCTCAACAAAGGATTCTGGTAGGCTTCATAAGCCTCCTTGAAATCTGCATATGTTTGATAGAAGTCCTTTAGGTGTTGAAATCCCAACACTTGTATCATGCTCTCCTGCAACAGTATAACTCTTCTGCTTAGTGCATCTACTACCCTATTCACTTAACCATTGATCTGCTTGAATACGAATGTAAAACTCTACAAGTAGTCCACCTATTTGGCATGTTTGTGGTTCAACTTATATTGTTGCATAACATACTGTAATGCATAATTATCAGAAAAGAAGACAAACTCATTACCCAAGAGATAATGCCTCCAATGCACAAGGCTTGGCTAACGGCATAAAACTCCTTGTCATAAGATGTATACTTTTGCCTACCTTCGTTTAATTTTTCGCTGAAATAGGCTACTAGTTTGTCTTCCTGGCTGAGTATGGCTCCAATGGTTGTACCACTGGCATCACAACGAACTTGGAAAGGTTTGTTGAAATCAAGAAACCTGAAAATTGGCCTCTGAGTGATCTTCTTCTTCAATATCTGGAAGCTCTTCTCTGTAGCTTCAGTCCACTCAAAAGGTTGAATTTCCTTTTTATTGTATCCAACATAGGTATGCAGATAGCACTAAAATTATTTATAAACTTGCGATAGAGACTTTCCAATCCATGAAAACTCTGAACTTCGAATAGACTCTTAGGGGATGGCCAGCTAAGTATAGCTACAACTTTTTCTGGGTCGATTTTCAGCTCATTTTCTGCAATCACAAAACCAAAATAGACTAACTCCTTCTGAAAGAAAGTACTTTTTTTTAAATTTATCAGTAACGTTTTTTGCTACAACATCTCTAGAACATATCAAACATGTTGAAAACATTCTTCCTTGGTCTCGCTAAAAATCAATATATCGTCAAGATACACAATCACAAATTTCCCAATGAACTCCTTGAACATCTCGTTCATCAAGTGCATGAAAGTACTAGGGGCATTAATCAACCCAAATGGCATCACCAGCCATTCATACAGCCCTTTAGTAGTTTTGAAAGCTATTTTCCATTCATCCCCTTCTCTGATTCTAATCGGGTGGTATCCCACTCTTCAGATCTATCTTCAAAAAATATGATGCCCCACTCAAGTAGTCCATCATGTCATCCATTCGTGGCAATGGAAACCTATATCTGATCGTAATTTTGTTTATTGCTCATAACTTTGTACACATCTGCCACTTGCCTCCTTTCTTGGGAGCTAAAACTATCAGAATTTCACAGTGACTTAAAATTTCTGTATCAAGCATTTGTCCAACAGTTCTTGTACCTTCTTCCTGATCTCTTCGTTGTCCTTTGGAATCATCCGATAAGCAAAATTATTTGGTAAACTAGCTCTAGGGATGAAATCTATGTGATGACTGATACTCAGCTCTTGTGGTAATTTATTCGGTAAATCATCCACCACAATGTTGCTGAATTCCTGTAACATTTCTTGGATTTCTTCAGGTAAGTCAGAAATTTCAGTGTGCAATAGCACTGCTCTCGGCCTCCTTAAAACAGCATAATTTACCTCATCATCTTCAATCTGTTTTAGAAATTATTTTCCGCCCACCAGCAATACTTTTGTCCCACTAGTCTCTGTTGTTTCTTCTTCGTTGATGGGTACTAGCGTATGCTTAATTCCATCCTTGACAAGCTTGTAACAGTTTGCTTTCCTGTCATAAACAACTTTTCAGTCACATTGCCACGGTCTACCTAGCATAATATGACACATGTCCATGGGCATGATGTCACAAATCACTTTGTCCTTATACTTTCCAATATGGAACTCCACTTCACACTGCTGATCAACTAGCAGTTGGTGACCCTTCTATAACCAACACACGTTATAGGGAGTTGAGTGCCTCAACCTTTTCAAACCCAATTTCTCCACCATCTCTGTTGGAACCAAATTATCAGTGCTTCCACTGTCTATAATCACTTTGTAGCATTTTCCATGTGACTTGCACATAATCTGGAATAATTCCTTTCTTTGGGTTTGTTCAATTGTTTCCTTTGCTGGTTTCAATAGTACCTTGTTCAAGACTAAGGTCTCTCATGTCTCTGGTACATTCTCTACCTCTTTAGGTGGTGCCTCTGCTTCCTCTTTCTAAGCAACATATTCTCCTCTTTGACCAGCCTGTTCTCCTTCAGGAAACTCAAAGGACTTGTGCCCCCACTTGTGGCTCTTGTAACACTGGTAGGCAGCTCCTTTGCCTCTGTCATTTCCCATTCCTCTCTGGTATGGCCTTCCTCCCCTAGTGCTACCTTCCTTCTATGTTGTCCATGAGGTCTTTGAACTGCTGCCCTCTTCACTATTGTTGGTAGTTTTTCCTCTGCCAAAGGATTGTCCTTTCCCTCTACAAGTTCCTCGTCCTCTCCTGGCATTCTAATTTCTTCCGATATTTTCTTCTACCTTTAACGCACTCTGGTATGCTTCCTCTATGGCTTTTGGAAAAAGAATAGTTATCTCCTCCAATATCTCTAGCCTTCGGCCATTCACAAACCTTGTTGTATTTTATGGGGTGTCTTCAGTATAACCACTCTCAAATTCACTTGATAGAATTCTTCAGTATATTCCTTCACCATCATTCCTCTCTGCTTCATATTCTGCACTTAACGATACAGAGCAATCTGGTAATCTTTGGGAAAAAACTTACCCGTCATCTTTGTGACCATTCTGGAACACTTTTTAATGGATAACTTATTCAATCTTCTCCTCTCGGCTTGGACAATGTCCCATCACAAGGCCGCGTGTCCTTTCAGCTTGGTGGTAGTGAATTTAACTCTCCTATCTTTGCTGACCTCCTCACATTCAAAATATTTGTCTAACTCACTAATCCTATCCAACTGAACCTCTGTCGATAAACTACCATCATAGTTTGGAATTTCAGGCTTTGGATTATTACTAGCCAACAAAACTGACCTTAACAATTTTATTTCAGGTCCTTATTCATCTTATCCATCTGTCATAACTATAGCTTCTTCTTCACTGTCGTCCCCTACTTCCAGATCCCTTCTCCTTCCTGCTTCTATTGTTGCCAAACGGGCATTCAGGATCCTAATCTCTTCCCTCAATCCTTCATCTACTACTCTTCGAATAGCTATGCCATGACCTCTTCTTTCATCTTCCATTTTATAAAGAAAATCAATTACCTCAACCTGCTCTGATACCAAAATTTGATGTGACCAACCCTTTACAGTTCCGTATGAATAATTAACCATTGATTGTTTGCGTAGCTAGTTGACTTAATGGCACTATACCTTGGTGTTAATGATTTGAGGACAGGTGTCCTGGCCTTGGGGCTCATTCCTTCCTGCCTCTTACCAAACCCTCGAAACCCTCAGTTGATTCATTTCACTATTGTTTCACTTTGTTGTTTGTGGGGTGAGGTCTCTGGTTCTTTTTGCTCTACTCTTCTGTGAAACAAAAAGTTTTGGCTCTGGCTGTTTTACGGTGGTTTATCTTCGCCGTGCCTGGACATGCATTTCTCTGAGGGTCTCCTCCTGCTTATGCTGTCAATGTTGCCTGTTATGTGCTCTTTTTCTCGGCTTTGGGTCTAGAACCCTCGATCACGGTCTTTGGTTTCTATTTGGTTTAGCTCTAGTTACGTTTTCACTTGTAGACTTATGTTATATGCTGTTCGTTTCGATGCACTTCATCCTTTGTTTGATTGTTTGCTTGGTTCTTGCCACAAGTTGCAGTTATGGAGTGGCTCGACTCTTGGCTGTCATTCAACAATTAATCCGAGGTATGTTAACTCTCCATGCTATCCTTTTTCTCCTCATTTTCTTCCAGTGCCGACAGCTCTTTCTCCTTATAGGCAGTGAGCACTCTGTGACCGTAACTTTTGCTCGTGGTTTCTCTCCTCTGGTTCGCATGGGCTTGGCTCTCTCAGGTAGGTTCTGTTGGCCCTTTCCTTTGTTTTCAACCCTCTGTCTATGGCTTCATTTCACTGTTTGCTGATGGCCTGCTTGTTGGCCATGCAGGTGCACAACCAGGCTCCATTTGTGGACCTCGCACCCTGACTCCTATGCTCAAACTGGGTAGGGTCACTCCTTGAAAGTTCTCTGCTTGTCTGTTTGAGGGTTTTGTTGTTTGTAGGGTTTATGAGTCTATTGTCGTAGTTTGGTTTTGGCTCTGCGGTTTCTTGGCCTCACTATGCCTGTAGTTTCACTGTATATTTATGGCTCTGCTATTGTAATTATGGTTGTAATGATACGGTCTTGTGATGACCTCACAGTGGTTTTTGATATTGTCAACTTTGTTTTATTTACTGGTCTCTGAATAGTGAACTGTGGATGTTCTGCTTTGACATATTTATATATATATTGATACAGTGATTTTTGGTTAATAAAAAATTGCAAAGGAAAATTGTTTGAGTTCAATTCTTTGTTACGTTGTTCACTTGTTTAGGGGCTCTCCTTGCTTTGGTTCTTACTGTTAGTTATCTGTCATCATTATGCTTATGGAAAACAAAACGAATTTAATTGTATTTTGTAGAAAAGATGCTTAGGCTGTAATATGAATGGATTCAGATGTGTTTGTTCTTGAGAATGCTTTTGTGCATTTTCTTCATTCTATGATGGTCAAAAGATTACAATATTCGTTTTCTTATTTCGTTTTATAGAGAATACTGGACAGTTATCAAACTTCCAGTAGTTACATTAAGTTGTTTATGAATAACTGTCTTTTCTTGATTTGTAAACAAAAAAAAATATTTAAATAAAACTAAAAAATAAGAAAAACATATAAGAAAACACTAACCGAGATAGCCATTCCTAGAAATGTAAATGAAAATGAAAACTAACGAAACTCAAACTATTAGAAGAGACAAACTCTCAGCTATAACCTCCCTGAGCTAGATGCTTCTGCATCAATCTGAGCTAGATACTCCTGCATCAATATAGAAATAAGGCATTGAGGGGAAGAATTTTGAGTTTCTTAATAATAAGATGGCGTGGAGCAAGTGAAGAAAATGAAGATAAAATAAATTAACTATATTCCAGTGATAGATTATAATTTTTACATGAGGATGTATATCAGAAAAATTAGTGCTTGCGTCCATAGAATTGGAGTTGAGGCATCCGCATGCAAACTACTTTCCCATGGTTGGTTGTGTGAAGGTGTTGTGGAGACAGAGAACGTGTCGGAGAGTGTATGGACAAAGAATTAATGTCATCTTTTATTCATGATTTGATACTTCAGAACGTCAATTAAAACTCTTGGCCTCATGATTGACATGAAATAAATTGCATTTTAGTTGCATTAACGAAGTAACAACGTCCAATATGATTTGGTTAAAAACGGTGGAATACTGTAACTGTCAAGTTTATAATATACATTTATATATGTATTAACTTCTATAAATTTGTTTAATTAAATTATAAATATTTGTGAAAATTTGTGATCTCCATAAAAAATTGTGATTTTTTTAGGGTGAGAAAATTTTATGAGCGACATGAGACATATGTCAGGGGTCCTAAATTTAGACATACAAATTTTTGTAAGAGAATGAAATGCTAACAAATTATTTTTTAAATAAAATAAAAATATTTTAATTATTTATCAAGTTAAAAATTATAATTTGTCATAGTCAATGCAGAAATAATAGTGGTCCACAGGAAAATTAATTGCTAGAGTCTTCTGGGCAAGGTCCAATAATGTTTTACTTTTTTAAAATATTATACACCATATATGGTCTTAGTGAATATTCTTCATCATCATCAATTTTAGTCTTAATGGACATTCATCATCATCAATATTAATGCTCTTTTATAAAATAGTAATTCTTTATTCTTCCACCTTTATTCTTCATCATCATAATTATTTTTATTAATGTCTCAGTGTCATCATTCTCAATGTCATTGTCATTACCATCACCATCACCATCACCATCATTATTGTGACCATAATCATAACTATCACTATTATATAATTTTTTTTATAAAAAATCATTATTTATTCATAAATTTATTAAAATACAAATTCGAGACTGTTTAAATAACTACTCACCCTCCATTAATATAATTTTGTGGTGTTCCATCCATATATATATAATTGTTTTATTTTGCTTAATATTTCCTGAACTTTTTTTTTCATTAGAGATAAACAATTTTTGAAAGTTTAGATTTTGAGATATACATAAATTATAATGTAATGCAGCTTTTGCTTCTTATTTTCACGTGCTTAATAGACATTACTTGGAACTTGTAGGTTTTCAAGTTAAATGATTTTGACGATGACCCATTTTAGAAAGAAAAGTAAATGAAGTTAAAATTAATGTGAAATTTATAAAATATTTTTAATTAATTATAATTAAATTTAGTAACTATTTAATAAAAAATATTAATTTACTAAAACTATTAATAATTTTAAAACAAACTATGCTTTAGAATTTTTAAAACCTTTTAAACTATTTCTCCGGAAAAGAATAAAAATTAATTTTATTTTATTTTAAAAAGTTTGTATTTCTTCGAAATTTATATTAAATTTCAAAAAATTAAATATCTTTTACAGTTGGAATGAAAATTATCACACACATTTTTGAAGATGTGTATCTAAAATTTCAAAATACGAGGTAGAATTTATTTTTAACATTCCAAATTTTTGTAGTCTAATGAGGCGGAGCAGTTGCTCAGAAAGTTATGGAAATCCCGGTCATATTTAGAGAAAAAGATTTTTGTAAATCCAAGATAAAGTTGTTAAACTTCAAAATTTTAGGTGTCCTAAATGTTTTTGATGGTGCTGAATCTATTTCGACCATCAAAAACATGATTCAAACTCTGCCTCTACAAGATTTTTTGAAAATTTTTTTTGCCCAGATTCCAGCCAATTTCCAGCCACTTTTGATCATCCAGACAATTTCCCCAACTCATTAGATGACTCCTTCCAAATCTACCATGTTATTTCATGTCGTGGAAACAGCATTTCCGGAGATTAAGGTGGCTGTCTCTTTCTATCCTTCCTATTTTATGTACATCCGTCGATTTTCTTCTATCGCTAATTCCTTGCGATAATTGTTTTGTTTATTTGAAAGTATGTAACGAAAATCGAAGAGAACGTGTTCCTGTTGGTGGTTCAACGAGTTACCAAATTACGTTGTTGCTTTACTTATTGGAAAGTATCTAATAAAAATCAAAGAAAAAGGTGATCTTATTAGTACTTCAACTAAATTTTCCATTAGATAATATTGTTAACGTATATAACTTTTAACTCACCAAAGTTCTATTTGTCTCATTGATTTCAATTAATGAGTTTTCAACTGTTTATTTATGGGATCGGCATAGATCTATCAACTCTAGGTTTATAAACATAGAGGGGTATAAACCCTCGAAGTGTAAACTTTTTTTTATGGTACAAAATTTGAATAATTTCGTCTTTTTCTTTTAATTATGGGAGCTATGACTTATCCTCTTCTTAGTAGCTCAGGCTTCAATAGGCGAGTTCTTATTATTTTACTTGTCTCATATTACCAATTGAGATATGAGAATAGAGATTTTACCTCTTTATACACTTCATAGATTCAAAATTAAGATGCATCTATACTAATTCATTTATTTTATAATATCGCTCACTTCCATACCCAATTTTATATATTTTTTTTATAATATAACTCACTTCCATACCTAACTTTTTTTCAACAATAATTTCTTTGTTTGCTTCAATTATTATTATTATTCTCACTAAAATCTCACAACATAAATTACATAAATTAATGGAAATCCCTCTCAAAGTATGGATAATTCCTTTTGACTATCATTTTTGGTAACTGTGGTTATTCCACCTTGTATTTAGACATATCTAAACTGTGGTTTCTGATACCTATAAGTACTTATACATAAACCTGCTTGGACGTACATCATGTTGGACTACACCTTCCCATTATTTGTATTTCTTCTCATTTAAACTTGAAAAGAATTATTCATAGGAAATTAATTGCGTTCCACATATTGAAATCTTGAGATAGTTGTAATATCCCCGCTAGGATAAAAGTAGTTGGGTGTGTTTTTGATGCATTATTATTAGTATTCTTGACTATGGACTAGGATTTTTTTTTGGGAAATACAGAAGTAATAAATAAAGAAATGCTTTTAGTTTCCAGGAATTTGTGGAAACAGAAACTAGAGTAAATGATGTTTGCCTGAATCTGAGTTGAATCAGATTTAATTAAATTTCCTAAAATAAAATATATGATATATATTGCATATTCGGTGGGAGATAAAAAATAAGAAAAGCATTACGAAGAACCAAACAGGCTTATTTTTTTGAAAAAATAAAAACTGAAAGCTTAGATTCTGCGAACACACATCCCCACAAAGCAGGACACTAGCAGGGAAAAATCTGTGAGAAAATAACGTCAAATATACACTATTAGGGGCTTAGGGGTAATCACAAGTGATTGAAGGTTGGGTGTATTGGTGTCACGAGCCACAAATTTCCTATATTTAAATTACTGGTCTTAGGTTACTATAGCTCTCGTGAATTTGGATTACTGATTTATATGTATAATAATTGTGACATTCAGTATTAATGGTATTATAAAGTTAGATAAGAATATTTTCTTTTGTTGATGGACCATAGTTGTACACATGTATTATGTGTGGACATGATGAGTATATACATGTTTTATATATTTATAATTCGTTGTTTTGCATTACAGAAGAATTTATTTTAGGATAGACAATAATTGTACACCTGCATCCTGTGCGTACATGATAGATGCATATATGTTTTTTATATTTATAACTTTTGTTTTTTGTTCTATACGTTAGAGCAGATAACTGGGATAATGTAGATGACAAACTAAAAAGTGAAATGAAAATAAAAACATACATGGTTATCATAAAAACGTACACATTTGCAGTAGATATCTAAAGGGGGAGAATGGTAAATCTATGACATGCATTAGATACTTTTCCATATGAAAACAATAGATAAAACATTGGAGGAGGAGCATTTCACTAACAACCGCAAGTGGGAATCTGCATGCTGCCCTCGTTTGTAATTTAGAGGAAATCTATAGAAACATATCTCCCAAGCTTTTACAATTCCACATATTTAACCAACAGAACCAGTCAGATTCCATAGCAGGCCAGTCAAGTAGTCAAATTACAGCAACTATGTATATATACAGATTTAAATATTAGTAAACGATGTCCCATCCAAATAGTGCATAGTTATGTTATGTTGAGACTTACACAATCCATATTAACTAACAACTATGGGGTGAGCCGAAGAAGAATAGAGAAAAATTAATTAGATAAATTTTGCATCTCCAGAAATATTTTCTGATGAAGGACTACATTGTATTGTAGCAAAAATATAGACACGAAGACTCAAACCCTTTTACTTTATCCAGAAAATGGAGATATCAAACACCGACAGATTATATATAGATAGTAACAGTAGAAACTGCTGCTGGAAACTCCTCTGTGTATTTATTTTGAAATCTAAATAATGGATTAAATCCTGAAAAGTGTATACGCTTAACAAAAGTTGTACCAACATAATAAATATTGCCATAGAAAAAGTTTCCACATCAGTATAAGTCCATATAACAATTAGGAAGAAATTCAGTTCTCTTCCAACAAAATATTTACAGGTCTACACAACTTGCAACAAACACAAAATAGGAAAGTAAATTGTTACAGATATCTTTTATATATCGATATCCCTGCCATACAAAATTTAGTAAAAAACTACAGTTTTACATATCTAAAACCCAAATTCGAAGGGGAAGGGACCCCAATCGGTTTCAAGCGGGTATGCAATGGCTGAAAATTGTTTATATAAAATATCTGTAGCATAAAATGTGTGCAACAAACAGTAGGCAATCATGCAAATCAGAGGGGAGACGCTCTGAGGTCTATGCTAGAACTCAAGTGACAGAGCAGAAGCCGCCCTTCCACCTGTAGAAAACATGGAATTTATTTAACAAACATTCCCTTAGTAGTGGGCGAAAAAGGGAAAAGAAAACAATGGCCATGGCCAAGAAGTAGCAGAACATGGTAAGTTCGTAATGCTGGTATCAGCCAATTCAAATAGCTAAGTTTCATGAGGGTAAGAGAAGCCTGGTGAATAGACGTAAACTGCAACTTATGGAAGAAATATAACGTACTGAGTCTGAGAACCAAAACACGAGTGTACAAAGACGTCCCCAGTAAAACCGTTTAGCATACAACGAACTAAAAAAGTAAACCAAAACGTGGCCCTCGAGGTTTCAAGCACAGTAAGGCACCCCAAGTGGAGGGAAATTGGAGAGACAAAACCAACTTGTAGAGGCTACGCACACTAATTAGCTGGGGTATTGTCCATTTTTATATGGTATTAAATGAATTTTGAAATTAGAGCTACTTGTACCTCTACATTCCGAAAACAGAGTAGGTAATTCGCAGTTTCGCAATGGCACCACTCACTACCCAACCATATTGTTAAGTAGGAAAAAATATATAGCTTCAACGATAAGGAGAATCCACCATTACTTGGGCGTAGAACTAAAATGGGTGGATTGCGAATGCACCTAAACATTAGGTGGCATAAGTGAGGGTTTTTGGACAATAGAAGAGAGCAGCATGTGAGGCTTAGCTCGTTAATAGTAAATAACCACAAAATGGACACTTACCACGAGATGTCAAGAGTGGAGGGTGCATTCACCACTCGAATTCATCCTTTATTCCTCTTTTGAACCTAGGTTCATCTCTTGCAGAGACAAGTAGGAATTAAGATTGTAGGTGGGTCGAATTTGTTCATAGATAAAATAATAGAGATAAATTATAACTACCTCGACATGATGTATGAGGATTCTGTATGAGGCGAGTAGTAGATGAACTCCAAACGCCAAACAAAAGCAGTACAAAGAATCTTCACCACAACCATGGAGAGCCAACACCTTCTATGGCTCTAGATGAAACAACAACACAATAGTTGTATCCCTGAATTCAAACCCGACCAAGCGATTCGAAGTCCAGAATTCAGGGCAACCCATAAACTCTTTGATCATCGAATCCCTGTCTTAGAAGGCCAAGTGGCGAAAGGAGGGAATTTATTGTCTGACATCATTGGAGTTGTGAAGGGTCAAAGTCAATCAGAATAAGGAGGTTACACATGTATATATGGTTAGTCACAGTTGAAAGGGGTTTTGTGTGAGTCTTCATTGATCAGAATTGTCAAAAATGAGTTTGTTTCAGTCAAGGTTTTGTCGGCCATAAAGTTTAGTCTTTAAATTTTCCACCTCCTATAATCTATACTTTTATTCCCTATATCTATATACCCCATGGTTCCCTATATCATACCCTATTTCCCCGTTTCCCTTTATACATACCCCTTCATATATCATTTACATACATCATTTTAAATATATTCTCATCACCACCATGGTACACCCTCATGCCTAATGGCTCACATCGTTGACATCATACCCCTAAACCTTAATCATTTCCCATACTACCTAGACTTTGCAATGCACTTTCCTCTGAAATTCACTGTTTCAGCCACCATTTTTTAGAACGTTTTCTTACCACATGTAGGACAATTTTGGAAAACGGAAAGAGTTATTTCTCAAGCAGAGACCAACAAACAATAACCTCTTCCAGACTTTTCACAAGTGTCATGAATCGGGAGATTTGATTGCATCTTCAAAGCCTATCTTTCAGACTGCACAAATACTATTTTTTAGTCGTGATTTTCCAGAACCATTTCAGAGGCTCTAGGGAAGAATTTAAAGAAACAAAGAGAGGTTTCTATTCAAAAAAAGATCATACACCCAAAAATGTCTCATATTAACACATGTGCTATATTTTTGGAGTTACATGCATCAATTGGTGGCATATTTTCGTCGTTTCTGCTAATAGTTAAGCAAATTTTGCGAAGAATGACACAGAAGGTTCAATATGAAACAAAGCCTACTCCACTAGTACCCAGTGAGAACAAAGAGCTCACACCTCAAGCTTCAAAAGTTCACATCTCCACTATAAAAACCTCTAGAAAAAGAAAAAGGAGGTAAGTTCTTCTTTTCTCAAAATTTTGATGTTTTGATTTTGTCTAAAAATACCTACATTTGACAATAGGGGTTCTACCTTTTGGTTTTAAGTTGTATTCTATGTATTTGGAGCAGCCTATATATACATATATTTTTTTTATAAGCCCTGAAGTTGTAAAGGAATGAAATATTGGAAAGTTCGCTTTGTAGACACTACGCAGCTCCTGTGTAGGCTCTGCCTACAGATTTGTACAAGAATTTTGAAGAAGCCAACTAACAAATTTTAAAAGGGTGAACATTTGGCAGATTTGGTAACCAACTCAGACTGTCATTCACCAACCACCTTTCAATTTTGAAAGGAAATGGCACCAAAAAAGTTGTTGCCTAGTTAATACGTAGTGGTTGCCTAGTTAGCAGCCAATTGTCCCTGCTTTTACTATTTTATTTTGCTCATGAAGATATGTTACAAACATAAACGTGTTTTATATAGACATATAGTTTTTTTTATTTAGATAAAGTCATGGATGATTTATGTTTTTTTTTTTTTATCATAAGTGGAAAAGGACTTAAAAAAAAAAAAAAATGTTTCCTCTTTTTAAATTTGATTCAATCCGTTGTTGGATCAAGAAGAATCTTGAAAGTTAGTTTTTCATGTTATATGTTTATTTAAACTCGAAAATATATGAAGAAGTTAGTTTTTCATGTTATATGTTTATTTAAACTCGAAAATATATGAAGTAAAGGTTTTTGTTGGTGTTAATATTTGTCTGAGCTATTGTAGTCATATGCTATGATCTTTATTAATGAATTTCCTTTGATGTTGAAGATATTCTAGTTACATTGCAAATATTATTGTGGCATGAATGCTTCAAAATTTTTATTCTCTAGTTTATCTGTAATCTTATTTATGTTTTCTTCCTAATCTACTTCAAAAGTGCAATGAAACAGCTATACTATAATTCATTTTATATGCTCTTTTTTAGCTGCACTAAAATAATTTAGTTGCAAATGGAATGTTTATGCCATTGAATGCTCAGCTTCTTTCCTCTTGTTAATCATTCATTGAAGTTACAGTAACGAAAATGTCAATTGTTCTGCTATTGTTGATGAGTGTTTTGTTTTCATATTCCACTATACTAGGAACTTTTTAACCATTTCGAAGTTGTACTAGTCAAGCCTTTGTATATGAAGATGGTTGGGAAATGCATAGGCATGAGGAACTAGGGAGGTCATGATTACATGCATTAGTTTTTCTAGAGTCCTTTACCAATCTCCAATCAAGAAATCAAACACTTTTCAGATCTATTCTCTGCCATAGTTTGTGCTTCAAATTTTTTATCTCTAAGTTTTCTGAGTGAGGGAGCCCCCTTAGGTTGAAGAATACTAGTCTATCAACCAAAAGAGGTATGTGGTTACCTCCATGATCCAATAAAACGAAATCATGTAGTGGTAACAAGTTCTTGGGAGATCACCATTGATGTATTCTCAGAGGCATCACAACTTAGAATAGGACACCACAATACACCTTCACATGGCATGGATGATCTGGAGTATGGAGAGTGGAGAGAGCTAAGGTGAAAAGGCAAGGGTTACATGATGGAGGTATGAGGTGAGGGTGAGGAGTTATAGCTTGGCAGTCGAAGTTGTTCCAGTGCAACGGGTGTTGTGAGGGGGTATTGAACCCAAATCTCCAATAGGTCATTATGTACGACCATAAACATGAAATAATGTTTAAAGATTAATAGCTCCTTGATTTATATAGCATAATATAACATGAGTGATATTCACAAATAAACCTGATAACAATTCATATTTAGTAGGAGATGGTCATAAAACGCATGGTGACTTTCACCCCTCAAACCATTGTTGGAACATTGGAATATACGATGCATTTTAGGCATATCTAGAAAAAAAGAACAAGCTTATGTGCATATGGAACATAAATCCCCATGTGAAAGGATATTAGAGAAATGGTAAAAGAGAGGAAAGCGTGGACTTATTTACCATCTATCATACCATTGGTTTCATTTATTAAAACTGTACATGAAAAGAGAAGGAATTTTATCTATTTATTTTTTTTAGTGTAAATAGATTCATTAAGAATCGTATTAGAGCTTCGAGTTCTACTCTGGGCTTGTCAAGAGGCCTTCTCATTAGCGACCGTGTGCAGAATATTTGTAGCATTGTACAAGTTCCTAATATTTACTAGATTATTTTTGTAGGACATTGGGTCGTGAGAAAGGATGGAGGATTCTCCTCCATTTATTATAGAAGGGGAATATTTGTACGTGGAGCTAGGGGAGGGTCGTACTACTCTACCTTCCAATATTGTGGATATGGTAAAGAATTTGCATCAATAAATAGTGCATCTATGCAATAGTAACGATTGAATTTTGAAGGCTAGTGAAGTGCAACAAAAGTTAATGAGGGGTTGGACTGAAAGGTGTTGAGATTGCAACAAGATGATGGAGCTTAGTGAAAAGAGTCGCCTTCACTAAGTGGGCCCGCAGGCTATTTTTGGCGCAAGTCTATTTTTAGACTATGTCTATTTTTAGACATATGGATCATGTCTATGTTTATGGATGATTGATCAAGTTGGGAAAATAGATGGACTTCTATTTTTTATGAAAGTGTGAGTGATCACAGTGTGAGTGATCAAGTCTATTTTTAGACTGGCTGTCAAAAATAGAAAAGTCAAATATTATTATCTCACAATAATATTTGGACTATAAACTTAATCTTATTCTCTTGGAGCACTTCAGTTTGAGCTACGGAAGTGGCACATGCAGCTGTCAGAAGGAAATTCGTTTTTCTTATGAGTCAGTTGAGTTGTTGCATGCATGACTTCAGTTAGAACTCAAGTGAGTTGAGTTTAGTGGACTGGAGGTACAGTTGATGGAGTTGTGTTCAGTTTAACTTAGTTAAACTGGTTGTAGTTAGTCTAACTGCAGATAGACTAATGATGAGTTGTTAAACTAATTATTAACTCATAATACAACTAAAGAATACATCAGTTAACTCAGTTGCATGTCAGTGCATGTTCAGTTCAACAGGGACAGGTGGTAGAGAATCAGATTGCTATCAGTTGTGACTATAGTTGTGCACCAGATCTTGCACAATCAAAGGATTGAGTATGCCAATGAGTTTGCTCACGTATTTGGCCCGCATTTTAGCCTTTGCTCACGTCCACAAAGAGTGAGTGACTATTTTGCAGGTGAAAATCGAGTTTGGGAAGCAATTCTCATCAGTTCTTGAGCAGGTATTGAGCAGTGGAGGCAGGCAAGCAGCGGGGGAGATTTGGAGATCAAATCTGAGCTGTATTGTGTGTAACAGGTGGAGATACTTGTGAGAAGTATTATGCTTTGTAATGTTACATGATTCAATCAATATAATATACAGATAGTGTGGGGTTTTTAGCGAGATGCTTTCCCCGGGATACATACTGTGTTTATGAGTTTGATTGATGCTTCTATGTGTGCCTGTGAATGTTTCTGCTTCTGTAAATTGATGATCAACGTAGAGGAGGTTATGTATTATACATGTTCCACTTATAATTGTATGATCAGGATAATCTCTGTGAATATGTGTTAAATTATTCAAAATTTCCACATGGTATCAGAGCTAGATAATTGTAGAAAAAGTTTCTACATGGTATCGGAGCAGCTTGATTTGTAGAAGAGATTTTTACAGGATATCAAGCGAGGGTTGATCGGAAGCAGTTGAGTTGGTTGCTGGTGGAATTCGAATTTGCAGCAGTGTTTTCTTGGTGACAACGCAGCAATGTCTTTCAACGGATTGCGATTGGAGTATGCTCTTGAGGGCAGCTCAAACTATATTGCATGGAAGGACAGGATGGAGGCAGTATTGGATGATAACGGGCTGAAGGAATTCATAGATACGGATATCCCAAAGCCTACTAATGCTACTCAAGCTGATGCTTGGCAAAAGAAGATCGCAAAATGTCGAAGAATTCTGTTGGAGGGCGTGAAGGATCACATTGTGTCCAGCCTCCATGGAAAGGCTACTCCATATTTGATGTGGAAATCATTAACAGAATTATTCCAAAGCAAGAGCGATCAGAGGAAGCTGGCACTCAAAGATAAACTCAGAAACATCAAATGCGAGAAGGGAGACAGTATTCCCAAGTATCTCACGAAGTTCACTCAGTGTCGAGATGAGCTGGGAAGTGTGGGGATTACTGTCGATGATGAGGACTTGGTGAGCTTGGCTCTCCTTGGTCTTCCGAAGAGTTGGCATTCCTATCAGGACTCTGTCAATGGTCGGGAGAAGTTGCCAGGATGGGAAAGACTATGGTCAGATCTTGTGCAGGAGGAGATCAGGCGGAGTACCAGGGACGGATCTTCGTCAAAGGGAGCTGATGAAGAGAATTGTGCTTTGGCTGCCAAAGCAAAGAAAGGGAAGAGCAAGAAAGCTTCTCAGTCTGGTGCGAAAGGCAAGAAGTAGGATATGTCCAAGGTGAAGTGTTTTCACTGTCACCAGCATGGACACTATGCCACAAATTGTCCGCAGAAGAAGAAGAACAAGCAAGCTGCTAGATCTGCAGGGGGAGAGGCTTTAGCTTCTCAGTTTGAGCTTGATTTTTCATTGATCGCATGCTTGGTTTCAAGTGTGATGGGATCAGTGTGGTTTCTGGACAGTGGTGCGTCTTTTCACATGACGGGAGATAGAGATTTGTTCTCTGATCTGGAGGACAAAGATCTTGGAGTGCACATCGAGATGGGCGATGATGGTAGATACAGTGCGACCGGTATCGGTACCATTTCCTTTGAGAGGGAGTCTGGTAAACCCTTTGTATTGAAGGAAGTCATGCATGTTCCAGGATTGAAGAAGAATCTCATCTCAGTGGCGATGTTAGAAGACAAGGGGTATGATGTTGTTTTCAGCGAGGGAAAGGCCTTCCTGCGCAGCAAGACAACTGGTGAGACCCGGAAGATAGGGGTTCGAGTGAGGAACCTTTATCAGTTGCATGTAGATGGATGCGCAGCAATGGCAGGCAAGGCAGAAGGATTGGTGAGCCGGGATGATGGCGAGTTGTGGCACAGGAGATTGATTCACCTTCACCATGGAGCCTTGAAGATACTGCAGCAGATCACTACAGGGCTTCCTAAAGGCACACTTGCGCAGTCAGATAAATGCAAGGGGTGTACTTTGGGGAAGTTTGTGAAATCCACCTTTCACGAGAAGGATAGTCGCGCCACGACGATCCTTGAGAGAATTCACACAGACGTGTGTGGACCTTTCTCAGTTGCTTCGACAGCAAAACACAGGTATTATGTGATTTTTGTTGATGATTTCTCTCGTAAGTGCTGGATCTTCTTCATGCCGAAGAAGAGCGAGACATATTCAAAGTTCTGTGAATTCAAAGCACTGGTCGAGAACGAGTCGGGGAAGAAGGTGAAGGCTCTTAGGAGCGATAATGGTGGTGAATACATCTCGGACGAGTTCAAGGATTTCTGCAAGGCAGAAGGGATTCGTAGAGAGCTCATAGCTCCCCATAACCCACAGCAAAACGCGGTAGCTGAGCGGAAGAACAGAACGATTGTGGGTGCTACACGGGCAATGTTGCATGATCAGGGCCTACCCCTTCACTTGTGGGCGGAAGCATGCAATACAGCAGTTTATGTGCAGAACCGTTGTCCTCATAGGATACTTGGCATGAGTACACCCGAGGAGGCTTATTCTGGTAAGAAGCCTGATCTTTCTCATTTGAGGATTTTTGGTGCTAACGTTTACATGCATGTGACGAAGGATGCTAGAAAGAAGTTGGAACCGACTGCAGAGGTTGGGATATTTGTGGGGTACACTGATACGCCCCACAACTATCGTGTGTATTTGCCAGATAGTAGTAAAACTGTTGTGCGACGGGATATAAAATTTCAGGAGGAGAAAGCCATGAAGTGTTCGCTTGAGAGGGAGCTACACTTGCATGCAGATGAGGAGCTATTAGTTCCTAAGGATGAGCTTCAGGACGTGGATCAGCCACAGGACGAGGTTCATGGAGTGGAAGAGACCACTCATGCAGCGCCAACCATCAGAGGGCGAAAGCGCTTGACAGAAGCTGAGCGACTGGCTCAAGATGCAGAGAAAGTTGTAGGACCACCTACAGCCCAACGCAGGCAGAGACAGTCACCTGATCGGTACACTGGATACATGGCTCTTATGAGCAAGTGTGTTGTGACTGAGCCATCCTCTTTCGAGGAAGCTATGGAGGATCCCGCATGGGTAGACGCCGTGGTGGAAGAGTATGATTCTATTGTCAGAAACAGTGCATGGGAGATTGTTCCTAGACTGGAAGGGAAATCAGTGGTGGGTTCGAGATGGATCTACAAAGTTAAGCAGGCAGCTGACGGGAGTGTGGAGAAGTACAAGGCAAGATTTGTTGCCCGAGGCTTTTCACATATTGAGGGGATCGATTACGAGGAGACCTTTGCACCTGTCGCAAGGTATTCTTCCATACGGACGATTCTTGCTCTCTCAGCGCAGATGGGATGGCACATTCATCAGATGGATGTGAAGACTGCGTTCCTCAACGGAGTCATTGAGGAGGAGGTGTACATTGAGCAACCCGAAGGCTTTGAAGTCTTCAGCAGCGAGTCGCATGTGTGCAGGCTCAAGAGAGCGCTGTATGGGTTGAAGCAAGCACCACGTGCTTGGTACACACGGATAGACAGCTATTTCACAGGACTTGGATTCTCCAAGAGCGAGGCGGATCCGAACCTATACCAGATTGTGGTGGAGGGTAAGTTGCTTATCATTGTACTGTATGTTGATGATTTGATTCTAACGGGTGATGAGCTGTTGATACTGTCATGCAAGAAGGATCTTGCTACAGAGTTTGAGATGAAGGATTTGGGCCTCCTTCACTATTTCCTAGGATTCGAAATATGGCAGCGCAGTGGTGGACTGTTTGTTTCTCAGGGAAAGTATGCTCGGGAGATACTGGAGAAGTTCAACATGCATGGGTGCAAGCCTGTTGATACTCCTCTTCCTGGAGGTTGGAGGAAGGAGGATGCCACTTCGGGAGAAGAAGTGGATGCCACTGTTTATCGACAGTTGGTGGGGTCGCTGATGTATTTGGTCAATACACGACCTGATATATGCTATGCAGTTAACCAGCTTTCACAAGCTATGGTTAAGCCTACCAAGCTCTTCTGGAAGGCGGGCAAGCATGTATTGCGCTACTTGAGAGGCACATCGGGATATGGTTTGTGGTACAGACAGGAGGATGAGGTGAAGCTATGTGGCTTCACGGATGCAGATTGGGCAGGGAGCCCAACAGACAGAAAGAGCACATCAGGAGGGGTCTTCAGTATCGGATCGACATCAGTTTCTTGGTACAGCAGGAAGCAGAGATCTGTGGCACTCAGTTCAGCGGAGGCCGAGTATATGGCAGCAAGTTTGGCTGCATGCGAGGCTATATGGATGAGGAAGATCCTGGTTGGTTTGTTCGGTTCTCATTTGGATCCTACTGTGATTTACTGTGATAACCAGAGTTGCATTAAACTCTCGGCTAATCCTGTATTTCATGATAGATCTAAACATATTGACATCAGGTACCATCATATCAGAGATTGTGTGCAGCGGAGGATCATGTTACTTTCGTACATTCTAGCGGAGGATCAGGATGCTGATATTCTGACGAAGGCTCTCACCAGGAGCAAATTCGAGTACCACCGAGGCAGGATAGGGGTTGCTGATAATCCATATCTTGTCGAGAGGGAGTGTTGAGATTGCAACAAGATGATGGAGCTTAGTGAAAAGAGTCGCCTTCACTAAGTGGGCCCGCAGGCTATTTTTGGCGCAAGTCTATTTTTAGACTATGTCTATTTTTAGACATATGGATCATGTCTATGTTTATGGATGATTGATCAAGTTGGGAAAATAGATGGACTTCTATTTTTGATGAAAGTGTGAGTGATCACAGTGTGAGTGATCAAGTCTATTTTTAGACTGGCTGTCAAAAATAGAAAAGTCAAATATTATTATCTCACAATAATATTTGGACTATAAACTTAATCTTATTCTCTTGGAGCACTTCAGTTTGAGCTACGGAAGTGGCACATGCAGCTGTCAGAAGGAAATTCGTTTTTCTTATGAGTCAGTTGAGTTGTTGCATGCATGACTTCAGTTAGAACTCAAGTGAGTTGAGTTTAGTGGACTGGAGGTACAGTTGATGGAGTTGTGTTCAGTTTAACTTAGTTAAACTGGTTGTAGTTAGTCTAACTGCAGATAGACTAATGATGAGTTGTTAAACTAATTATTAACTCATAATACAACTAAAGAATACATCAGTTAACTCAGTTGCATGTCAGTGCATGTTCAGTTCAACAGGGACAGGTGGTAGAGAATCAGATTGCTATCAGTTGTGACTATAGTTGTGCACCAGATCTTGCACAATCAAAGGATTGAGTATGCCAATGAGTTTGCTCACGTATTTGGCCCGCATTTTAGCCTTTTCTCACGTCCACAAAGAGTGAGTGACTATTTTGCAGGTGAAAATCGAGTTTGGGAAGCAATTCTCATCAGTTCTTGAGTAGGTATTGAGCAGTGGAGGCAGGCAAGCAGCAGGGGAGATTTGGAGATCAAATCTGAGCTGTATTGTGTGTAACAGGTGGAGATACTTGTGAGAAGTATTATGCTTTGTAATGTTACATGGTTCAATCAATATAATATACAGATAGTGTGGGGTTTTTAGCGAGATGCTTTCCCCGGGATACATACTGTGTTTATGAGTTTGATTGATGCTTCTATGTGTGCCTGTGAATGTTTCTGCTTCTGTAAATTGATGATCAACGTAGAGGAGGTTATGTATTATACATGTTCCGCTTATAATTGTATGATCAGGATAATCTCTGTGAATATGTGTTAAATTATTCAAAATTTCTACAAAAAGTCCGACCATAAAAGTGTGGAGATAGAGGGAATTAGACAGAAAAAGGAGGAGATATAGTCATAAAATTTTGAGACTGGAGAAGAGTCTGATCATAGTTCCCCAAAAGTAAGTAGGAGAAAGAGGAAAATGGAGCTACAAGGAGAATTTAGGAAGATCAAATGTCCTACATTTGACTGGGAAAAAGAGAAATATGAAGAAGCATGGTTTTTGAAAAGGATTAAGTACTTTCAATATGAATACGAAAGTAATTTTAAGGAAATGTTGGCTATCTATCAGCTGTAGGGAAAGACTACCCTATGGTGGGAAATAGTGAAAGGTGTGCAAATATTAGAGGAAAAGACAGTTTCTTGGGAAGAATTCCAGAAGCAATTCAAGTCACACTACCTTAGTGAACTCTATCAAGATAGTGAATGCTATTACAATGACTAGGCTAAAGAATTTCATGAATTATGTTTTGGACAACTGACTTTGCATGAATTTGTGAGTAAGTTTACGGACCTACTGAGGTATGTATTGTATCTTAATGAAGAGAAACCAAAAATACAATGATTATTTAATTGTTTACCAGCTTCATATAAGGAGAGAATTGAGTTTGATAATATAAAGACCATGGATTAAGTGGTGAGGAAGGCTAGGATATGTTATCAAAAATTTAGGATGAAAAGTGAAGATGGTAAATCATGGAAGAATAAAGATAGCACCAACGTTGACGACAGGGGCATTAAAAGACAAAAACTGTATTATCTTAAGAACTTTGGTAAGGATCATCAAAGAAAGAAATTGAATACAAGAGGGACACCCCCACTTGTAGAATCATTCGTAGGCTCAACAATCACTCAACAAAACATAAAAAAAATAAAATTATATGAATGAAGGGGAGTCGTTGAAGTGTTGGGGCTTTGGAGAGCCACATTTGTTGAGTGATTTCCCACACAATCCCAAGTTTTTTTAAAACATATGGGTGGTTCATGAGGCAACCACCGTAAATGACATTACATGGAATATTCCCATAATCAACGTAGCTCTAGAAAACCAAAAAGCAGAGCACCAATCAACTATGTTGGAAATTGAAGCTAATATTATAAACCAACCCACGTCTATTTTAATTGACCCAGGGGGTAGTGTAAGTTATATCAACCCCCAAATTATGGAGAAACGTAATTAAAGAAAATATTCATAAGAACATGGCTAGTTTAGTTAGCAGTGGGAACCAAAGGAAAAGTAACCAGTCAAGTGAAGCAATGTTCGCTAAAACTGAATGGGTATTCCATGGTGGTAGATTTAAATATCCTCCCTTTAAGATCATACGATCTCCTAATAGGCATGGATTGGTTAGAAGGGAAATCTTACTATTGTAATTTTTTTAGAAAAAATAGTTACATGTGTTAGCCCTAATGGAGTCACTAGAATAATTTAGGGGAAGCCAAAACTAGTGTCAGTTCGACAGATTTCAGCTTTGTGGCTGAGAAGAAGTGCACGAAAAGGCTGCCAACTATATTTTCTACAGGTGGAAACTAGTGAGCAGTTGATTAACAAAGAAGGTTTGGAGACCTTACCAATTATTAAATATTTTTTCGATGTGTTTCCCGAAGAAATTCTGGGATTACCCCTCAAAGGGATATACATTTTACTATTGATTTAGTACCCAGAGTTGTCCCTACGTCCAAAGCTCCATATCATATGAGTACCCCAAAGCTACTGGAATTGAAAATGCAATTGCAAAAACTGTTACATAAAGGATATATTAGACCCAATGTTTCATCGTGGGGGGCACCATTGTTGTTTGTGAAAAATAAGGATAATGCATTTAGAATGTGTATTAACTACCTTAAACTAAACAAGTTAACCGTAAAAAAACATATACCCTCTACCACAGATTGATTATCTTTTTGATCAAGTGAGACGGGAAACAATTTTCTGAAACATTTATTTGTGTACTAGTTATCACTAGTCACGCATAAAGGAGAAAGATATTTATAAAAAAACTTTTAGAACACAATATAGTCATTATGAATTATTTGTGCTACCTTTTCGCCTCGCCAATGTACATGCAACTTTCATGTATCTCATGAACAGTGTGCTCCATACGTATCTTGACCACTTTGTACTAGCTTTCATTAATGACATTCTTGTGTACTCCAAAAATGAAGAGGAGCATCAAGAGAATCTTAGGTTGGTGTTGTAGACACCAAGGGAGAACCAATTGTATATAAAACGTAGTAAGTGTGAGTTTTACAAGACCATAATTCAGTACTTAGGCCATATCATTTCCAAAGAGGGATTGGTAGTAGATCCTGAGAATGTTAAAGCCATCATGATTTGGCCAATATGAAAAGATGTATCTGTAGTTCATTCTTTTCTCGCAATTGTTGGGTACTACTGAAGATTTTTTGAGGCATTTTCAATGCTATCCTATCCCATTATGTCATTACGGAAGAAAGGAGTAAAGTTTGAATGGACGGGAAAATGCCAAGAGAGATTCGGTAAGCTAAAGAAAATGCTGACAACAACTCCTATTTTAAGGATTGGGTGGTAGGCTACTGCAACTTAATGTTTTCATAACATACAAGTCTAGGAAACTGAAAAAACATTAGCAAACTATGTTGTTTATGACATGGAACTAGATACTATAATACATGCCTTAAAAATATGGAGGCATTTTTTGTTAGGGAAGAAGTTTGTTCTGGTGACTGACCACATCAGCTTAAAGTATTTCTTTAGCCAACCTAATCTAAATGCAAGGAAGGCTAGATGGTTAGCCTTCCATAACGAATTTAAATTTCAAATTAAACACATAAAAGGGAAAGAGAATAAGATTATTGATGCACTAAGTAGGCATTCTCATTTCCTAGTAGCAGGTGTAGGGAGGAGCATAAAGACGGATTTTCAGGAGAAGGTGATACTATCGAGGCAACAAGACTTCCAATATTATGAACTGCAGAGGAAAATAAAGGAAGGAAAAAACCCAAGGTATGGTTTTAACCATAAAGGATTGATTAACTATCATGACAGATGATTTATTCCCAGTGTGGAAGCACTAAAACAAATGATCCTGGATGAAAAACATAAAAGACAATAAGCTAGTCACCCAGGGTACCAGAAAATGATAACATCAATAATGAAAAAATTCTTTTGGCGGGGCATGAAAAAGGAGGTAGCCAATTATTTATCAAAATTCCTGGAATGTCAATAGGTGAAGGTGGAACATCAACACCCGGTAGGATTATTAAATTCGTTACCCATTCTGGAATGGAAGTGGGAGGTGATTTCCATGGATTTCATAACAAGGCTACCAAGAACCAAATAGAAACATGATTCGATTATGGTAGTAGTAGAAACCCTAACTAGAGCAACACACTTTATCCCAATACATTCTACTTTTAGAACAACACAAATTGTGACTATTTTGATAAAGTACATTTTTAGACTACATGGTGTACCTAAAATCATAATTTCAGATAGAGATATGAAGTTTACCTCCAATTTTTAGAAAGCATCGTCCGGAAGCTTTGGAACTAAATTGAATTGAAGTACTGCATACCATCCACAAACGAATGGGTAAACTGAAAGGACAAATCAGATTTTGGAAGACCTACTCCAGATATATGTAATGGATAGTCGCACAAAGTGGGAAGATTTTCTACATCTAGCTCCTTTCTCCTACAACAATAGTTATCGAACATCTATTAAGATGAGTCCCTTCGAAGTTTTCTATGGCATATAATTCCATACCCCACTCAGTTGGAGTCAACCCAAGGATAAGCTGATTCTTGAGCTAGATGATTTATAGGAAATGGAGTAGACAGTGTGGAGAATCCATCAGAACATTCAAACATCCCAAGACCATCAAAAGAGCTATGCGAAAGAAAGCAGACTCACAAAGAGTTAGGGATTAGGGAGCATGTGTATATGAGGGTTAAACCTAAAAAGAGTACTGTCGGAACAGGCTGTTGTGTTCAATTAACACCATGGTTTTGCAAGCCATTTGAGATTTTGGATTTAGTGGGTCCAATAGCATATCAATTGGCTCTACCCACTCATATTAAATTGCACAATGTATTTCATGTGTCATTATTAAAAAAATATGTCCACAACAATTATCATGTAATTTATTGGAATTTGTTACGGGTGGAACCCGAAGCATATTTCGTGCCCGAGCCACTCCACATCCTAAAGGAGAAGGGAACCATTCTTTGGAATCTAGCGATTGCTCAAGTTAAGGCGAAATTGCGGCACTTTATACCTGAGGATGCAACCTTGGACAGAGAATATGTGATGAAGGAAGCATGCCCAAAACTATTTTGGTAGGATTAATGAACATTGAGGATAGAGTTAGTTTTGAGAGGGGCAAGATGTAATACCACTGCTGGGATAAAAACAAATGTGTGTGTTTTCAGTTCATTATTAATAGAATTATTGAATATGTATTAGGATGTATGATTTCTTTTTGGAAACACATAAGTAGGAAATAAAGAATTTTTTTCATTTCGCTGGAAACTGTGGAAGGAGAGACACAAGAGTAAACCATGTTTGCCTGAATCTAAGATTAATTGGATTTAAATTAAATTTCCTGAAATAATATATATGGATATATATTGCATAGTTGGTGGGAGATAAAGACTAAGAAAATTACTATAAGGAAGAAGTCAGGATTTATCTTTTTGGAAAAAAAGAAAAAAGAAAAGAAAAAATCTAAAAGCCTATGTTAATGGGACACAGATGCCGAGAAGGCAGGATGCTGCCAAGGAAAAACCTATGAGAAGATAATGTTAAATATAAATTATCAAGGGCGTATTATGGGTTACCTAAGCCTAGAACGATCATCATAGTTTGGGGTGAATCAAAGGTATTTCAAGGCTGAGGGGATTGGTGTTGCGAGCCACAAATGCCCTAAATTTAAACTACAGGTCTAAGATCACTATTGCTCTTGTGAATTTGGATTGTTTATTTATATGTTATAGTAATCATAAAATTTTGGTATTAATGGTATTATAATGTTAGATAAGAATTTGGTTTTTTGTTGATGGAAAATAGTTGTAAACATGTATTCTATGTGGATATGATGAGTATATACATGTTTTATATATTTATAATTCATTGTTTTTATGTACATATGCATCTATTTTAGGATAGACAATAAATGTACACCTGCATCTTATGTGTACATGATAAATGCATGTATGTTTTTTATATTTATAACTACTTTTTTTTCCTTCTATTCATTAGAACTTATAACTGGGATACATTAGCTCACAAAATAGAAAGTGAAATGAAAAGAAAAACATACATGGTTATAATAAAAATGTATACATTTGTAATAGATATTGAAAGCAGGAAAATGGTAAAGTTAAGGAAACCACTAGATAATTTTCCCATATGAAAACAATAGATAAATTACATCGAATTAGGACTAGAGGGTAACACATATATAAAACAATGGAGGAGCATTTCAATGACACCCGCAAGCGAGAATTTTCATGTTGTCCTCGCTTGTAACTTAGGGGAAATCTATAGAAATATATCTCCCAAGCTTATATAATTCCACTTATTTCACCAACATAACCACTGAGGTTGCATAGCAGACTAGTCAAGGAGTCAAATTACAACAACTATGTATATATATATATATATATATTAGTAAATGATATCACATCCAAATATTTCATAGTTATGTTACGTTGAGACTTACAAAATCCATCTTAAGTAACAAATATGGGTGATTCGAGGAACAATAGCAAAAAATTAATTAGATAAATTTTGCAGCTCTAGAAATATTTTCAGATGAAGCACTACATTGTATTCTAGAAAAAATACAAACATGGGGACTCAAACTCTTTTAATTTAACTAGAAAATGCCGGTGTCAAACATTGAAAAGTTATATACATATAGTAACAATAGAAACTATTGTAGGAAACTCCTCTGCAAATTTATATTGAAATCAAAATAATGGATTAAATCCTAAAACATTTATACGCTCAATGAAAGATGTACCAAGGTAGTGGATATTTTCATTGCAAAAGTATCCACATCAGTATGTGTCCATATAATTACTAGGGAGAAGATTCAATTCTCTTCGAAAAAATATTTACAAGGCTACACAACTTGAAAAAAAGACAAAATAGGAAAGGAAATTGTTATGGATATCTTCCATATATCGATATCCTTTCCTTATCAAATCTAGTAAAAAATTACAGTTTTACATATCTAAAACCCAAAGAAGAAGGGGAAGGGACCCCAATCAGTCTCACAAGGGTATACACTAGCTGAAACCTATTAACAAAATGTTTGTTACACAAATTTTGTGCAACAGAGAGTAGGAAACCATGCAAGTCATTGGGGAGATGCTTTCAGGCCTAATCCAGAATTCATATGATAGAGCAAAAGTCACACTTCCACCTATAGAAAACATGGAATTTCTTTAACAAATATCCCCTTAGTAGTGGGCGAAAAATACAAAAAGTAAGCAATGGCCATGGCCAAGAAGTAACAAAACCTTGCAAGTTCGTAATGTTGGAATCAACAAATTCAAATAACTAACTACCATTAATTCAAGAGGGTTCTGGTGGATAGAAGTAGACTACAACTTATGGATGAAATATACAGCTATACTGAGTTTAAGAATGAGAAAACAATAGTATACAAATATTTCACCAGTAAAACCCTTTAGCATACAATGAACCAAACAAGTAGACCAGAACCTGGCCCTTGAGGTTTCAAGCATAATAAGGCGCCCGAAGTGGAGGAAAATTTGGGAGATAGAATCAACCTGTAGAGGTGGTTGACACTAATTCAATGGTGTATCATCCACTTTGATATGGTGTCAAACAAATTTGAAATTAGAGCTACCTATACCTGCACATTCTGAAAAGAGAGTAGGTAATTTGTAGTTTCACAATGGCACCACTCACTACCCAGCCATATTTCTAAATAGGAAAAAATATATAGCCTCAATGACAAGGAGAATGCACCATTACCTAGGCGTAAAACTGAAATGGGTGGATTGCAAATAAACCTAAGCATCAGGTGGCATAAGTGAGGGTTCTTCAACAATAGAAGAGAGCATGTGAGGCTTAGCTCATTAAAAATACATAACCACAAAATGGACACTTACCACTAGATGTATCGAGTGGAAGGTTCTTGCGTCCACTAAAATTCCTCCATTGTTCCTTTTTCGAACCTTTGTTCATCTCCTGCACCAAAAAGTAGGAATTAAGACTATTGGTGGGATGAATTTATTGAAAGATAAAAAATAGAGAGAAATTATAGCTATCTAGACTAGATGTATGAGGCTTCTATAGGAGACAGGCCATGGATGAACTACAAACACCGAAGAAAATTGATACAAAACATATTCACCACAACCACACAAAGCCAACACCTTCTGTGGCTCTAGATGAAACAACAACATTGCTATTGTACACCTGAATTCAAACCCGACAGAGGGATTTGAAGTCCAGAATTAATGGAAATCCATAGACTTTGTGATCATTGAATCCACATCGTAGAAGGCCAAGTGGTGAAAGCAGGGAATTTTGTTAATGACGGTTAGGGTTCTGGTACTAAGAATGGCATGGGTGAAAGGAAGCCATAACTCTGCACTGTTACTAGTTGAGCGACAGAGGAATAGGAACCCATAAAGATGCAATACAGTTTTACTGGAGCATACGGTTTTACTACTTGGGAGATGACCATTGATGTAACTCCAACAAATATCCATGGTTGATGTCTTCTCGGAGGTATAGCCATGTAGAATAGGACATCACAGTACCCCTTCACATGGGCATGGATGTTGTGGACTATGGCGAGTGGAAAGAGCTAAGGTGAAATGATAAGGGTCACATGAGGGAGGTCTAAGGTGAGGGAGACGAGTTAGAGATTGGAAGTCAGAGTGGCTTCTAGTGCAGAGGGTGTCGTGAGGGGGTACTGAACACAAATCTCCTATATGTCGGTACATACGACTAGAAACATGAAATAACATTTAAGGGTTAATAACTTGTTGATTTATCTAACTTAATTTAACACCAGTGATATTCACAAATAAACATGATAACAATTCATAGGTAATAGCAAAGGGTCATAAAACACATGGTGACTTTCACCTCTCAAACCAAATTTTAGCCATATCTAGAAACAAATAACAAGCTTATCTGCATATGGAAAAGAAATCCCCATGTGAAAGGATATTGGAGAAATGGTAAAAGAGAGGAAAGCATGAACTTATCTACCATGTATTCTGCCATTGGTTTAATTTAGTAAAACTTTACATGAAAAGGGAAGGAAAAAAAATAAATTGTTAGTGTAAATAGGTTCATTACAATGGGCCATTATGAAATCATTTCATATCGAAACTCCTATTATTAAATAGTGGGATTTTCCTTTCACATTTTCGTTGATACAACTGTTTCTCCATATGTTTTTCCGTACTTGGAACATGGTTCCTCCTATCCACGTTAACAAAGAATAAACTTATAAGCTCACATCTTTACTCCCTTAAAATTTCTTCCGAGTATTAATCCTTCACCCATGAAAAAAGACTTGAGTCAGTTTATGTAAAAACATCGCATGCATTTGGTTGTTAACCATTACATATATTATTATATTCAAGTATTTAAAATATATCTCCCACGATTTTTGTTTTGTTTCCCAACTATGTGGAACATTTTTAATTTAATGCAATCTTTAATGTTTTTTCCTGGTTTGAAATGTGAGTACATGCCATGTTTGAAACTTAATGTGATTTTCACATGGTTTTTTGGTGTACCCGTACTATAAGTGGTTCAGATTAAATGATCTTGATACAATGATGATCCTTTACTAGAGTGAATCAAAATCCTTATTTCCAAAAACACAATGCTTGGGAGTCATAAAGTGATTTCGTCTAAAGGAATTTTTTGTTAAGCTATTAAATAGTGTATCAGGAGGGATATCATTCATCACTTATGATATAGAGGTATTATAGCCATTGTTGCCTCTGTTTTTCTCTTCAGGTTATACATAACTTATTAGTGCAAGTTCGCTATTATTTCCTTCATAATTGACGATTTGTATTTTTTTTCTTCGTTTTAAATTGTAGGTATTTATGAAATTGTGGAGAGGCTTGTATATGTTTTGAAATTGAATTTTTTGTCATTACTTGTTAATAGAGACTTCTTACCAAGGATTTATTTCCTTTTTACCAACTTTAATTAAAATTTTGTTAACACTTCCACTTATTTGACGAACCTTAAATCAACTTTCGTTTCTCCCTGATAAGTATTTTGGGAAGAGAAGGATTCAGGTTTCGGTCATATAGCTATCTTTTTATTAAATCCTTTCCCATTTGAAACTTGGATCCATATCCTAACCTTTATTCCTCATGTGTAGAAATTCATAACCATAAGATTTGTATTTATTGGGAATAATGTCTATTGTATTCTCAGTCCTTATTTGTTATGGTCATAAAAATGCTATATATAAAATTATTATCTACTCATTATTATCCTTAAATAACTCTCTTATTAACTGATTTGTCAATCTAGTGCATAGGTTATCTCGAAGAAGAGGATTTCTATTCTTCTCAGGTAGTTATTTTTTTAGAAAAATATATATTACAGAGCAATGGAGCACATAAAATATTGCAGAAATATAAACACAAAAAACGCATAAAACAAGAGAGACACAAATATACACGGTTCACCCCATTTGGGCTACATCCAATGAGAAACAACTAGTCCTTCTTTTTATATTATCCAGCGAACAGAAGAGATACAGCCTATAGCAGATCCGATGTAATTTCCTCTTCGCTCTCAGTCTCCTCTCTCTTCCTCACTCAGAATACAGATATACATAGATGTAATACAATTCCCTCATATATATCGAGGGGTTGCCTTCTAGGGAAAAAACACTAAATTAAACATAACTTTTACCGTGATATCTTTGTCTAATGAATGGTCCAGATTGACTACGAAATTACAACATTTTACAAGGAAATTTTAAATCTATTTTTAGCTTCAGGGGCGGTGTCGCCCCCCTGGACCCCCTGTAGTGTATATTTTACAGGCGGATTTTTCACGTCATTACGAATTCGGGTCCAATGTAGCGATACCTTCGAATACAGAAGATAATCAGGCCCCACACCGAACAATCTCTCACTTGGAGACCGATTATAGCAACTCCATTACTGCTTCATTTGCTGGACAATGACTCCAATTTGGACCTAGTTGTTTCTAATCTTCTTCATCATACTTGAAGACCAATGGAAACTGAGTAGACTCTCAATTTCTCCCTGGGCACAACTTTTGTTAACATATATGTGGGATTCTGGCTAGTGTGTATCTTTTCTATCTTGAATTCTCCATCTTCCAATGCTGACCATATGAAATGGTACTTGAACTGTTTATGTTTAGTCTTGGAATGAAATGAAAAGTCCTTTGCAAAATCTATGGCACTCTGGTTGTCACTATATAACTTGCCCAACTCCTGCTTCTTACCCAATTCGTCCAAAAACCTTTGTAAGCAAATCATTTCTTTACTAGCCACTGTGGCAACAACATACTATGCTTCTATTATTGAGAGTGCAACAACACTTTGCATACTTGGGACCCAACTGATAGTTGTTCCACCTACAGTAAACACATACCCTGCAGTGCTCCTCCTGTTATCTCTATCACCCATCATATCTACGTCAACATATCCGTGTAGAGTAATGTTTGAACCACCAAAGCATAATGCTTGATTTGTGGTACATCTGAAATACCTGAGAATCCACTTTATTGCCATCGAATGTTCTTTTCCTGGATTGTTCATGTACCTCCTTACAACTCTCACTGCATGTAAAATATCAGGCCTTGTGCAGACCATTGCATACATTAAGCTTCCAACTGCTGATGCATACGGAACTTTAGACATATAAGCCATTTCATCCTAAGTCTTGGGACACATTTCCTTGCTTAGTTTGAAATGGCTAGCCAAAGGTATACTAACTGGTCTTGCATTCTACATATTAAACCTTTTCAACACTTTTTGTATGTACTCACTTTGATGCAATGTTGAATCATTTGTCATTCTTCCTGTCTCTAGTTATTCTCATACCAAGGATTTGTTTTGTAGCACCCAAATCCTTCATTGACAACGAGTTTGCCAATTTTCTTTTGAGAACATTTATTTCCTTGATGTTATAACCTACGACAAGCGTGTCATCTACATATAATAACAATATAATATAGCTACCATTATTTGTTCTTTTGAGATAATCACAATGATCAGAGTGACATCTAGTATAACCTTTTTCAGACATAAACTTGTCAAATTTTAGATACCACAGCCTTAGACATTGTTTTAAGCCATACAAGCTCTTCTTCAACCTGCACACTAGTTTCTCCTTCCGTTTTACCTCATATCATTATCGTTGTTGCATATATATCTCTCCCTCCAAATCACCATGGACAAAAGTTGTCTTTACATCTAACTGCTCAAGATGCAAATCTCCAGCTGCTACTAGGCTTAAAATAGATAGGAGAAAATATCTCCTTAAAGTCTATACCCTTTTTCTGTGTAAACCCTTTCACCACAAGTCTAGCTTTATACCTTTTTCTACCTCCATCTTCTTCCTTCAACTTGTAAACCCATTTATTCTGCAATGTTGTTTTACCTATCAGCGACCTTACTATGTCCCAAGTCTCGTTACGTGCTAAGGAGTCCATCTCTTCTTTCATGGCTTGCTCCTGCTTCCTCCTAGTTTCTACCTACACTGCTTCTTCATAACATTCTGGTTCACCAAAATCAATCAACAATACATAATATAATGAAGAAGAGTATCATTCAAGGGGTCTACTTATCTGGGTAGATCTTCTAACACCACTTTCAGGTGTTTGAGGTGCTTTTTATTGTTTTGGTTGTTGTTCTAGCTGTTGACCATTATGATTTTCAGGCACCATCACTTATTTTGTGATCTCATCAAGAATTGTCTATTCTCTGTTTTGTTTTTCTTATTTCTTTCCTACAACTAACCCTTATACAAATCCTTTTCATTGAATATGACATCTCTGCTCCTAATGATTTTGTGGTTTTCATAATCATATAAGCGATAACCAAAATCATTAACACCATATCCAATAAAAGTACATTTCTTTGATTTTTCCTCAAGCTTTGTTCTATTTTCTTTATTAATGTGGACAAAGGCTTCACAACCAAATTCTTTTAAAAATCAGTAGTTTATCTTTTTACCTATCCATGCCTCCTCTAGAATACCACCATCCAAGGAACTTGAAGGCCCTTTTTTTATTAGATAAACTAAAGTATCTATAGCATCTGTCCAAAATTATAAAGGTAATCATGCATGCAATCTTATACACCTTGCACGCTCCATGATTGTCCTGTTCATCCTTTCTGACACAACATTTTCTTGTGGTGTTCTTGCAACTGTCTTCTCCCTGTGAATTCCATTCTTTGAATAGTACCTATCAAACTCTTTGCTACAATATTCACCTCCATTGTTTGATCTGAGACACTTCAACCTTTTTCCTGTCTCATTTTCAACCAAAGCATTCCATTTCTTGAAAGTATCAAATACATCAAATTTATCTCGAATACAATGAAGCCAGGTTTTTCTAGTTGCATCATCAATAAAAGTAACATAATAACGAGATACACCAAGAGATTATACTTGAGAATGTCCCCATACATCTATATGCATAAGCTCTAATTTTTCGCTCTTCTTTTCTTTCCCAACTTTGAGGAATTTGATTCTCTTCTATTTTCCATAAACACAATTCTCACAGAATTTAAAATCAACATGCTTCAAACCTGGCAACAAATTTCTTGACTAAAGAATCTGCATCCTCTTCTCACTCATGTGGCCGAGCCTATGATGCCACAATGCCATATCGTCTCCTATAGAGGTTAAACCATTAACATAACTAGAAATACCATTGCATAAATATAATGTACCAACATTTTCTCGTTTTGCTATGACTAGGGCTCCTTTAGTGACCTTCTAGGTTTATTTGTGAAATTAGTTACACAACATTCACCTCCTAACTGCCCTGTTGAAATCATATTTTTCTTCAGATCTGGAACATGCCTTACCTCCTTCAATAGCCATTGATTCCCATTTTTTTGTTTTATGAAAATTGTACCCATTCCAATGATTTTACAAGCTTTATCATCACCTAATCGAACTTGTCCAAAATCTCCTGGAACATAATCATGAAAATGTTTCCTACCAGGTGTGGCATGGAATGAGGCCCCTAAATCTACCACCCAAGCATCAATAATATTTTCTAATGAAAAAATCAAAGCATCTTGCAACACATCACCTACCACATTCGCTTCATGATTGTTTTCTTGTTGCGTGTCTCCTTTTCCCTTCTGAGACTTGTATTCTTTCTTTAGGTTTCATTTATTCCCGTATTTCCAGCACATTATCCCCAATCTGGACGTGGATATACCTTTTCTTGACTTACTGCGATATCCATGGCTCTTTCCACTTTCCATTTTTCATCCCCTATTCTATGCAGTCAGAGCATTACCTGATGTCTCACCAGAGCTTTTCCATCACATTTCCTCACTAAGGATTGCACTGACAACATCATCAAACTTTTAAATACTAGATCCAGAGACAGACCTACTAATGGCCATAACTAAAATGTTCCAACTTTCGGGCAATGAGGACAAAAATAACAGAGCCCTAACATCATCATCAAAAGTTACCCCTACATAACTTAACTTACTGGTAACTGTATTAAATTCATTTAAATGATCAGAAACAGATCCACCTTCTAACATCTTCATATTAGATAAATTCTTATAAATACCTTATTTGAGGCCGAGGGCTATTCATATAGTTTGGCTAATGTCAACATTAAACCATCTCTTGTCGTTTCCTTTGAACTATTAAATGCTACCAATGCTGCTAAACACAACCCTATTGTTCCAGCTGTTTTTCTGTCGAGAATATTGAATTTTGTGTCTTCCATACTCATCGGCTTCTTTTCCTTTCCATTCAATGGTTGGTACAGATCTGTCTTGTACAAATAATCTACCATTTTCATATTCCACCACTGATAGTTTTGGCCGTTAATTTTTTTGTCCCTAAACCTACCATCTTCCACCATTGCTCCCACTTGAAGCAGGAACCCTTCTCCCCTACGATTTTATCAGTTAAATAGACCTTTGGCTCTGATACCAATGGTTGGAAAATTATATATTATAGAGCAATGGAACACATAATTGTAGAAATCTAAAAACAAAAAATGCACAAAACAAGAGAGACACAGATATACATGGTTCACCTAGTTTGGACTATGTCCACGGAGAAACAACCAGTCCTTCCTTTTATATTATCCAACAAACTGAAGAGATACAACTTACAACAACTCTTTTGTAATTCCCTCTTCGCTCTCAATCTCCTCTCTCTTCCTCGGTGAAAATAAATTATACATAGACGTAATACAATTCCCTCATATATAACAAGGGGTTGCCTTCTAGGGCAAAAAAACCCTAAATTAAACATAACTTCTACCGTCAGATATCTGCCTGATGAACGACACATATTGACTACGCAATTACAACATTTTACAAGGCAATTTTACATCTATTTTTAGCTTCGGAGGTGCTACCACCCCCCCCCCCCCCCCCCTGGACCCCCCATGCAGCGTATATATTTTACAGGCATATTTGCCACCCCATTAGGAACTGGGGTCCAATGTGGTAATACCTTTGAATATAGAAGATAATCAAGCTCCACACCCAACATATTTTACCTAAGTGATCCCAAGTTTGTAGAAGTAACATGTATAATGTATTATGGGTTTTCAAACTTTGATGTCTATTTTAATATTTTCCCTATTTTCTATAGGCATAGACTTTGCAAACAAAGGAGCAACATGTAAAATAGTAGGCAAGGTTTCCTTATGGTGTTCTTCTCGTCATATTCACTTAATTTTGCCAATTTCTTAGGGATTCTAACCCTAACCGATACCTTTTTCAAATAGGTATGATTTTTGGGAGTCACAAAAAAGAGATATGCTTTCACCCTAGATTATAAGTTTTCATTTTTTTGTCAACGTTTTAATTCCTTCTCATTTTCCCAAAAGTCATCCTTCTCCTTCTCTTACCTATTCTGTGTGTCTATACTGAACACACAACTTGTGGGGGTTAATTAGATAGTTTTACAAGAGTGCTTTAAATTATATTATTTTTCCATTTTGATCCCACCAAGGTTCAGCCAAACCATATATCAAGGTTTTTCTTTTCTTCCTTTACCAATGAGTAGCTCAGCTTGGAAATAATTGTACTAGTTTCTTTTTCTTTTCTTTTTTTTGTTGGATTTATATATAAATATTGTTGTATCCTTTCCAGTCTTTAATATATATGAGAGATTTTGTGTAATTGATATATAAGTATCCTTTATATATTTGTTTTAATATTATGCAAATGATTTCTCTAGAATTTATTGATAGACATAATTCTCATTCGGTAATTAAGTGTATTCCATATTTTATGGAATTCTTGTCTATGAGGCAATGATCATGATATTATTTTTTACTATGTCACTACTATAATATCTAATTTTTGGGACCATAGGTTTGTGTTTTCCCTACGTCAATTCCCATCTTATAAAAATATTTAACCATCCCAGTTTTTCTTTCATATAAAGGTTTGTTAGATAGTTCTCCAAAAAAATTTCCTCGATTAACAATAATCACGGATTAACTGTTTTGTACACGAATTTAGATCTCCCGCCGGCTCTTATTCTTTTGGTCTGTAACTATCCCTTGAATACATATCCACTTACACTTACATAAATTAAAACGTGTTTCCTAGACTTCATGAATTCGTTTATTTTATTGATATAATTATGTGCTCAATAATATAATTTTCCCCATATTAACGACTCGTTATTAATTTCAATTTCTTTCTCTCTACTAGGCAGTCAATTTCAATTTATTTCTCTTGTACTATTGTTTCACCATGTTCTTTCTTGACCGCACAGGGTATAAAGCTAAAGAAATATGCTCATTTTAAAATCAATACAACAATTGAAAGAATACATTGGTTATGTTCATAATTACTTGTATATAATGATACAATGTACCCTTTAGTTTTTTCTAGCTAGGCTTAAAAACATAAATATGTTTTGTTTTTTATGGGAACGAAGCAATAGGGATAGTCCATGTATCCCCTTTTTTAAAACATATTTAACTCAAGTCTTAGGTGAAATCTCATATGATTTAAAACAAAATTCGATTTCTACATTATGATAATATATCAAATAATATGATTTAAAAAATACAGATTATATACTTCAGAGTTAGAGGCCCCAATTATATAATATGCTCAATAAAATTTAGGAAGAAGAATTCTATGATTCCTAGCTTAAGCATATTTACATTAATCTGTCTCTAAAATTCGCTTTCCTTAATTTAATCTTGTATGCATATGATAATTGTATACCTTAATTTTATCTTGTATGGATGTGCATGATAATTATATAATGAAAACAATAACATATAAGAGAACAAATAACCTTGCATGACGAACTTAAAATCTATATGTTGAGTATGCTTCGATCCTACTATATTTGTCAGTGAACATACGAAATTTTCAATAAAAAGTAAACATAATTTCATCTAATTGTTACCACTTGGGAACGTTCAGGAAGTGAGAACAAACCACCCAACGATGAACCATATCCAGTAGTTACCCCTAAGATATGACCTTACTGAAATCAAGAATATAAAACCTTTTTGATTTTTAGGTGGTATATTTTATAGATTTGGTTCCCAATAGATTTTTGCATTGTCTTGCTTTAACGTCTCCCAACTTTTTTGCCCAGGCCTTTTTGTTTTTTTCTAAAGGTTCTTTCCTTTTTCTTTAAAGCTTTCATTTCTCTCCCACGATGATTTATTCCACTTGAACTTATTATCTTTCTCCAATTAAGTGATGTTCTCTCCCATCACATTAAATCCATTTATCTCTAATTATTTTCTCCTAGGGATTTTTAGGAGCTCTTTTTAGGGAACCTCCTTCATTTGAACTTGACCACCAACAACTTTTTCTAATATGGAAAGAAGTATTCTAAACTCTAGTGATCTTTCTTGAATATTTGTAGGTATTTTGTTTATTAACTAAAATAATACTAAAATAATTATATCATCACATAAGTTTTACCATGGCTTCCATCACCATTAAATCCACTCATAGTTGAATGTCTAAAAATAGTAAATGTTTAAAAGGAAGAACCCTAGGGGTGTTACATATTACCCCCTTTTTAATAAACACTATCCATGGTGTTTCTTTAGTTATATCTTTTTTTTTTAGGATGGGACGGAAATGCATCCTAAATTTCTTCTTTCATTCTTGTAACAATCTCTTTCATACTAAAACTTCTTCTGCCAAAATTTAATTTTTGTGATGACTTAGTTCTAGAGTAAAACATACTCTTATATTCATTTCTTTCTAATTCCCTAGCATATTTTCATATACGCTAAACATATGCTTCCTATTTCCCTTCTTGCATCCCACCAATGAATCCTTAACTTGCACCCAACAAAGCTACCTACATGCACCCCACAAGGTCATCAACATTAGTATAGAATCACGAAAATACAATAGGTCCTTTAGTACATTTATTAATTGTTGTCTAGTATTAAGGACATCATTTAATGTGAAATTTAAAGTATGGAATTTCCAATTTCCTTTCATATCCTTTACGTAGAGGTATTAGTACTTAACTATTATTTGCAGCATTCCCTTTTATGTTGTTATTCTGGATTTAATCAATTCCCTCTTGATTGTTAGGCCACTCATTTCGATACCTTTCCACAAAGCCACAAAATTATGAGGAAAGAAAATAAGGAATTTAAAAATGGTCAAATAACGAAATGTAACCTCACATATGTACAACACACCTTTCCTTTTGACATCTTATCCACTATTTTCCTTTACTCACTCCCTCTTTCTTTTTTTTCTCTTTCTTTTTTTTTCTTTTTTTTAGTTTGGCCACATTACAGGTTGTTTATGAAAATTTTGTACATATTTCTCTTCTATACGACCATAGAGTCTTTTCCTTTCGCATTTCTATGTTCACTTTTTGTTTGAACACTCAACATGTTATTATAATTGTTTTCATTGATTTTAGACATTAAGGATTTTCCTTCATAATTATGGCTACCCCATCCAACAAATAATATATATTATATATATATATATATATATATATATATATATATATATATATAATTATAGATATATATACATATACATATACATATACATATACATATACATATACATATACATATACATATATATTCTCTTCTCTACCATTTTGTTAGGCTACTATAGGGAAATTCTATCAGCATTCCCAATTTATCAGTTGACATCATTCTAATCAACCATTTTTGTGGTAATTTCTCATTCCATAAAAATCCACTTTGTGAAGTTTATAAGGAAACAACAATGTTGATTTTTAATCCCATACCATTTTGAGATGATTTCATCATAATATTGGTGCCAATAAAGGATTTTATTTACCCTTTTTATGGTTTATTGCAGTCATGCTTCAGGTATTAAATGTTTCACACTTAATTCTAGCTTTGGTCCATTTTACTCTTATCCATTTCTATATAAGGCTCGTGATTTTTACATATTTTCTACATTATTTTCGAGCACCTTTATTTTTCCTCAGTTTCATGTGTGGTTAGAATGCATTTTATTTTCATCTAGATATTCTCCAATTATTATACCCATAATGTTATTTTTGTGCTTAATGATTTTTTTTCAACTACAATTTACAATGATATTCTATTTTGTCCCACATATATTGTAGTTCCCCTTCCTGTTTAGATAGCTTTGATGAAACTTAGAGAGGGTTATTTTGATACAATGATGTAATATTATGCATATCAGACTTATGTATATGCTTGTATTCTATAGATCTAGTTTAGGTCACCTAGTTGTTGTGTGCTAATGATAATATTTATGGTTGTGTGTATAAGACTGAGTTTTCTTAAGTACATATTACTAATGTTTCATTTTTTGGTGTCCCACTTTAGAAATAGGTGAATGACATGGATCGTGACCCAGGACTGAGACACATAGATCCGTGGATGATCATGGTTATGTGGAACATATGGCTAATTATGAATTATAGATGATACATGATTTGTATAAGTATATATGCTTAATCTTGTACTAAGAAGGATGTGGCAGGGGACTTGGTCATTTCCAACAACGATGCTCAAATTATAAATGACTGTGGAAGTCATGCACAAACCTTGGTAAAATGTGAATAAGTTAATTATCAAACTCATTTGATTCCTTTGATTTATGAGATTGTGATGTGTGTAGGTCTTGGAACAGGACCTTACCAACGAACCATCAAGTGGATATGGGCTTATAACCAATACCTTAAGGTGAAGCATAGAGTTTTAAAGCTAAGTAGATAAGAAGCCATGTAAATTAGGGTGCAAAGTATTAAATCCGTGAAAGATAAAGATGTAGAGTCTTGGATTTATAATAAAATGACTAGGGCGCGGAGTCCTAAATCCATGAAAGATAAAGACATCGAGTCTTCGATATATAATAAAAGTATTGAGACATGGAATCCTAAATATTTAAGAGATCAAGTTGTGGAATCTTGGATCCTTGGAATAGTTCAAGGTGTGAAGTCCTCAATCTACTAAGGCAAGGAGATGGATTCAATAGCGGTGTGGAATCCCTATTATCCAAAAGAAAATTACAACTCATGGGAAGCTTAGGGATGAATCCTTAATGAAATATCATTTTTGAAAATTATGGGGTGACTTTATAAAAATACAAGGTCATGTCTAGCATCTCAAGTATGACTTTCCAAAATAGTGAATCACCTTACATAAATTTGTAATCAAGCATAGTTGAAGGAAAACCACTTAACTTATCATTAATCAATCCTAATTTTTCATTCTCAACATAGTCCTCAATATTACTAATATTATTAATATTATTAATCTCTTTTATGAGACTATGATATTATTATTAAAAATGGAATTATAATTCACCTTCATCTCCTCAATGACTTCACACCTATATCATTAATGATTCTCATGGTTGTATGTAACTCTCTCTCACTTTTAGTAATACGTTACGCTATATTTTATGTATTCATCAATGAATGGCATATTTCTCTTACAATCATTAAATACATGTCATAAAATATTCCTCTTACAGTCTCTTTAATACATATGCTACTCTCCTTAACTAAGGCATGCATACCTCTCCATAATGCATGAGTTACACTCCTCTAAATTGAATAAAGGGCATGCATAGTACTCCTCCTTTATGACAAGAATTTTCTCTTGCTCCTATATATGCATCTCATGTAGTCTCACTAGGGAGAGGTGCATTATGATACCAAGAGTTGGAGATATTTAAACATAAAAAAAATTATGAGAGGGAGAGACTTGGAGAGTTGTCAATTGATTTCGAAATGAGTTTAAAATTCATAAACTAAATTACTAAGTAGCTCTATCTGGTAGATCTAACCATCGGTGGTATTGGGAGGAAGTGAAAATTATCTGCCTCAGCTTACCTTGTATATCTCTCTACTACTATATTTTGGTAATGTTTGTGAGCTCTAACAGCTCGAGAGTTCCATGGCGATAAGTTCTCCTTTGATATGGTTGGTGGAAAACCAGATGGCTCACAATGAGCTGGTAATGATATTGGAGTTGGAGCATACTCTCATCTTTCTAGGGTTGTATATATATAAATAGATATATATATCCATTGTCAGGTATATCCATAAATTTTTTTGAAATATTAGTTTATTATTAGTTTAAAGTGTTGTAGAAATTTAGTTTATTGGAAATTCGTACTTGTGAATTTTTATGAGATATTTAGAGAGTTATTTCTAAGCTAACCAATAATGAATGGTGGCTATAGTTAAGAATGTACATGCAGGGGATTAAAAAAAAGAATGTATTGTCAAAGTTTTCAAGTTCATTTTATAATGAATTTTTGTCCATAGCAGGTCATATCTATTATCTAAATCCATTATTCTATGTTTGATAGAATAGCTTTTTCTTACTGTGAATTTGATTGTTGCCTGAAACTTAGATTTACATACACTAAATTGTTGGAAATAATACTGAGAGGGGGGGTGAATCAGTATTATCAAGTCAAATATTCACTTTTTCAAATCCAGATCATATACGCTACTTCAGTTAACGAAAACCACGTATATACGCAACTATGGAAAGGAAACCCGCGTATACCATGCAATCTTATAATTTACTTTATCTTATAGATGTTGATTATTAATCTATGTATCAGAATCAAATAAATAGTAACGAGAAATAGTAAAACATAGTAGAAGACAATCACACACAAGAACACAAGATATAAGGTGGAAACCCAATGTGGGTGAAAACCAACTGCTGCAATTCGTCTCTATCTTCCTTCTAATTAGAAACTTCTTTTTACAATGATTCTGTACTGGTGCAGTCCTTTACCAGTACACAGGCTGCAACCTTCTGATAGCTACAACCCTCTCTCGTTCTCCAGCTTCTCCTAGAAGGGAGCTACGACCCCCCTGGCTCTTGCACTAGCCAAGATACTAGTACGTAGGTGCTAACCTACAGAAGGCTAAAACCTTCTCTTTCTTCCAGGGACCATGTTTCATAAATTTTCAAACTGGATCCATAAACATCAATCAATCATCAAGAATTTCTGCATCAAAAAATCTCCTTTTCACCAATTAGAACTCAATCAAGTAGACACTTCTCTGACAGCTGTACCCAAAGCACAGTAACAGTAACCACACACCAAATTCTGAACCTAGAACTCTACAACAATGAACTGAAGCAGCTAGAACCCAATTCAAGAGATGTACTCTACTTCAATAACCTGAAACCTGCATGCATACGCTTCTGTGTTTGGACCAACCTGCGTATACGTTGTTTTTATTCACTTAACTAGCATGTATACGTGCCTTCGCTTCACTGAACCTGCGTACAGATCTATAAAGAATAATTCACTCTTTCAAATATTCAGACACTAATTAACCCAGATTATCAGATTTATAGATCAAGCATGTGCCACATATAACAGATCAAAATCATATAAAGATACTATTATTCAAGACTTAAGATTATGACCCATCAATAAAACTTATCCTTCTCTTTGCGCTAAGGTTCCTCCTCCATTCAGATCCAGATCTACACCATAACCCCAATCACCAATATCTCAGATCTAGCACTTATTAGATATTCAATTAATTCAGATGATTCTTTGCCAAATGATCTCCTTCCTCTTTTATAGTCTTAGGCCTTTCAGAACACCACGGTCCAAAACCATAATAAAACAATACCATGGACCCAATACTTGGGATCAACACTTCTGACGAGATACCATGGTTCAAAACCATAGGTTCAAATACCAAGGACTAAATACCACAGACCAAAAGTAAGTTCTCCAACATATACGCGCTTTTCCTTGCGTGAAAGTGCGTGTATACACATACGCGCCTTTGTAACATCTAACCCGCGTGTATACGCGCCTTCGTCTAGGTAAACCTGCGTATATACAAAAGTAAGTTCTCCAACATATATGCGCTTTTCCTTGCGTGAAAGTGTGTGTGTACCATACGTGCCTTTGTAACGTCTAACCCGCATGTATATGCACCTTCGTCTAGGTAAACCTGCGTATATATCTTTTTCTTTCATTTTGAGAGCCTGTACTGAGATCTGTCACCAAAGTGAGTTGCCATCAAGGACAACACCTGTGCCATAGCTCTAAATCAGTGCCACAATGCCAACAATCTCGCCCTTTGGACTTGATGGAAACCCCAAGATCCTCAAAGTCATTCTCCCCCCTTTTTCATCAAGGGAAAAGGGTTGTGCTCCCCTTGAGTACATGATGAAATCTCTGCCCTGCTGTGCTGACCATGCTCCCCCTAACTGTAGGCAAGATCTGCAGAAAGATGTTCTTCAAGAAGAACCATGACTTATACATCATAATAGACCTTCCTATCACCAAAAGACTCTAAACATACATACATCCATCACCCAACCAAATGGGGATCATCCACCCAACCAAGTGGGGATACATGAGAAATTTACATATGACAACCAAGTACATTACATCTTCATCCCACGCATAGTGGGGAAACCAAAATAGGTCATTACATGACCTTTACATCATAAAAGAGATACATGACATAGAGATGAAATATCTAGAGAAAGACTTATGAAAGTCACCATAACTGATATCAGCAACATCTGTCAATCACCATTCAGATCAGCAACCATGTTTTCCTTCTATTCTCCCTCTGCATTTGTTCCACCTGAAACCAACAACAGCTATGAACTTGAACCAAAAGCTTCTAAGATAATGCCAACAATGCATCATTAGAAGTTTATCTGCTCCCCCTGAACCTATGCCAGATGGTCTCTGTCAGACCCATATCAGACTATCTTCAACCAGAGCCTGTCCCTACTGATATCCATCAAGCCTCCATATACGCGACTGTATCTGTATAAACCAGCGTATGTACGTGGATCCTCTTCAGCCAACTCACGTACAACCACTTTTCTCTGAAACAAACAAGTTTCAACAATAGAATGAAGCATCAACTACTCCCAGCTTCTGTCTGAGGTATTCAAATGTCTCCCTGGGCAGTGGTTTGGTGAGTATATCAGCAACTTGTTCCTTAGAGGGAACATATTCCAACTTGACCTCTTGTTGAAGCACTTGTTCCCGGAGGAAATGATATTTGATAGGCATGTGCTTGGTCTTTGAATGCATAACTGGGTTCTTTGAAATGATGATTGCACTTGTATTATCACATAAGATGGAGATAGGTGGTGTACAAGTGATTTGAAAATCCTGCAAGGTTTGCATCATCCAAAGGAGTTGAGTGCAACAAGATGCAGTAGCCACATATTCCGCTTCAGCTGTAGATAGAGAAATTGAACTTTGTTTCTTGCTGAACCAAGATACTAATCTAGAACTGTTATGAAACCAGCTCAAGAAAAGAGAGAAAAGATAGATCAACGCCTTAGAATTCAGCCTCTTCGAGGGGGCAACCTCCTTTACATTACATAAATGAACAATTCTTGGATGATTCAAATGAAAAAACCTCCTTTCTATATATAGGAGTCTAAGGAGTCACAATATAATCCAACCGACCTAACAATAATAATATAAAGCCACAAAAATAACAATAGAGGGATTCTATGGGGCACAGTAATAACAATATGGGGGCAATAGGGGCACAACAATATTAATAAGGGGTATAACTACAATAGTATTGGGGTAATCACTAGTATTATAGGGACCCAACATGCCCCCTCCTTCAGAAAAAGTGTTGTCCTCAATGCTTGAGTAGTTCTGGATACTTCTGCATAAAATTCTCATCCTCCCATCTGGAATATTCAGCGATAAGTTCTTCCACTTGATAAGATACTCTGAAATTGATCGATTTCGTAGCTGTCGAGTTCTTGTTTCTGTGACTGCTTCCGGTTCCAATATAATTTTTCCTTCCTCGTCAAGTTCTGGCAATATTGTTTGAACTGGGAGCTTGTCGCCTATAACCTTCCTTAAACATGAAACATGGAAAACTAGGTGCAATCGAGAAGCTGCAGGAAGCTCCAATTTGTATGCCATAGTACCAATCTTTTGCAACACCTTGTACGGACCATAATACATTGGTGATAATTTATTATCCTTCTTAGCTTGCTTGAGGGACATTTTCTTATATGGTTGTAGCTGTAGGAATACCCAATCACCTACATCAAAACTTGTTTCACTGCGATGTTGATCTGCCTGTTGTTTCATTCTATTCTATGCCAACACGAGGTTATCCTTTAAGAGTTGGAGGACGTGTTGTTGATGTTCGATGTGATGTTCCACTGCCTGAACCTTAGAATTTTCTCTTAAATATGATGTGATGTATGGTGGTTGATACCCATAAAGTGCCATAAATGGGGTCATTTTTGTTGCTATATGGAAGGAAGTGTTATACCACCATTCAACCAGAGGCAACCACTTGACCCATTGTGTCTGTTTATCAGATACAAAGCAACGAAGATATCCTTACAAACATTTTTTTACTATCTCAGTTTGCCTATTAGATTGAGGATGATAAGATGAGCTATGAGCTAACTGAGTACCAAGACAAGAAAATAATTCTGTCCAAAAATTTCCAGTGAAAATGGGATCTCTGTCACCTACAATAATATTTGGGTTTCCATGTAGCTTTTGAATTGTTTCCATAAATGCAGTAGAAACTGTATTGGCTTTAAAGGGATGTGATAATGCACAAAAGCGTGCATACTTGGTAAGTCTATCAACTACCACCATGATGACACTCTTTCCCTCAGACTTGGGTAAAACTGTGATAAAATCCATTGAGACCTCCTCCCAACGTTGGCTTGGAATGGATAAAGGTTGTAATAGACCCGATGTCTTAATTGTTTCAACTTTATTTTGTTGGCAAAACAAACATTCCGGCACAAAATTTTGAATATTTGATTTAAGGACATCCCAAAAAAATTCCTTCTTAACCCTGTGGTAAGTTTTTAAAAATCCTGAGTGCCCTCCTAAGGGAGAAGTGTGCAATTCCATAAGAATCTTTTGTTTTAGCTCGGAATTCTTATAGAGGTATAAGTGATCTTTGTACCATAACGAACCATTTTTCTAGCTAAATGTATCAGATGTACTGGAATCTTGTTGTAACTTTCGAATAAGTGCCCACAATTCTTCGTCATTCTTCCATTCCTCCTTGATTCGTTTATCCAATCTGGTTGGATAATAGAAATGGCACACAACAATGCTTCCACATCCTCATCCTTTATTGAGAGTGCATCCGCATCACATTTTGCTTCCCTTTTTTGTAGATGATTTCAAAGTCATAACCCAACATCCTTGTGACCCACTTTTTTGCTCTTCAGAGGATAATCTTTGTTCTAAAAAGTATTTAAGGCTATCATGATCCGTTTTTTACCTTGAAGTGTCTTCCCAATAGGTAGGGTCGCCATTCTTAAGTGCATGGAGTATTGCCAACATTTCCTTCTCATAAATAGCTTTGCTTAAAAACTTTCCCTTGATTGACGACTTTCAAAAGCAATGGGTCTATCATCTTGCATTAGAACAACACCAATTCCATTCCCTGAAGCATCACATTCCACAATAAAGGTTTTGTGAAGTCTGGTGTAGCTAAGCCCGTGCTTGGCACATTGCCTCTTTAAGATGTTCAAAGGCCTTTGTTGCTTCCGGAGTCCATGAAAATGCATCTTTCTTCAATAATGTTGTTAGAGGTGCTGCTATTCTCCCAAATTCTTAACAAACTTGCGATAATCCCCTGTCAACGCTGAGGAATCCTCCGCAGATGCTATAATGGGAATGTGTGGATTTTCCATATCCTTAATGGCTTTAAT